>NFZR01000011.1:0-1282300 GCA_002165215.1 Fusarium pininemorale
TAACCCTAACCCTAACCCTAACCCTAACCCTAACCCTAACCCTAACCCTAACCCTAACCCTAACCCTAACCCTAACCCTAACCCTAACCCTAACCCTCTTAGTAATATTTAGTAACTAGGTATGTTTTTTTTATTATCTTAAAGTAGTATTTAGGTTACTTAGGGTTTTATATTAGTATTTCTAGGCTTTAGTACTAAGTAATTATATATCTTTATACTTAGCCCTAACCTACTAGTACTAGTAGTAGCTTCTTTCTATTTAGTTTAGCTTAGCCTTTAGTAATCTTTATTATTTACTTTCTTTTTCTTAACTACTTATAGCTATAAGTATAGTAATAAAGGCTTTCTAGCTAGCTAGGGTATCTTATATTTAGGTAATAAGGTAAAGAATTAAATTAATTAGTAACTTATAATACTATATAATTAAGTTTATAATAGCCTTTTGCCTTTCCTTAAATCTTTAAGCTATAAGTAAGTTTTTAAATAAAATAGATTTAGCTATCTTAGGTAAGATAGCACTCCTTCCCCTATGTCCTTAAGCTATTACTATCTAATTAAATAGTAAAGAGGCCTGTTAGCTAGTAGGGCCTACTATAAAGTACTATTATACTCTTTTTAAATTTTTTATTAGTTTTATACTAGCTATTATAGCATTTTTATAGCTACTATTAGCTTATACTTAAATCCTAGCTTCTTTTTAGCTTAATAGCTTTCTAGCTATTATATATATTTTAATACTATATTATAGGTAGGCTTTATAGTAAATAGGTTAATAAACTTAGTAGTTTTACTTTATTATAACTTATATTATCCTTTAGCTTATATTATTTCTATTAGATTATATAGTATAGACCTTACCTCTTTAACCTAGCTAGTATTTTCTTTAAAAGCTATACTTACCTATATAATAATTTCTTTTTTTTTTTTACTTAGTAATATAATTATAATTAGTAAGGGTATTTACTATATTACTAGCTTCTTTTAAAATACTTATATATATATTATATATATATATTTATTTATAGATAGTAATATTTTATTTTAGCCTTAGCTATAGCTAGCTACTTACTATTAGGTTTTTACTAGAATTTTAGGTTTAATTAATTATTTCTAATTAGCTTAGCTTATACTTATTATAAGCTAGCCTTACTTTTATCTTTACTTTCCTTAGCCTTAGCCTTACCTTATTATTCTTACTAGCTAGCCAGGGCTATTACTTTCTTACTACTTTATATACTTACTACTTTTTCCTTTTTCTTTTTTTTTTTACCTAATTATATTATATTTCTTTTCCTTATCTTATTTTATCTTATCTTATTTTACCTTATTTTATTATAGTTTACTTTTTATTATACCCTATTTATTAGCCTTAATAGTATCTTTTATATTTACTATAAACTATCTTTATTTCTACTGCCCTATAAATATTATACTCTTTTTAATTTTTTTATTTACTATCCTTCCCTACTCTATAAATATTATACCCTTTTTGATTTTTTTATTAACTATATTATCTTAGTCCTTACGCTTACCTTACCTTTTTTAACCCTTTTTAACTCTTTTTCCTTCCTTTTAATTAATTTTTAAATACCTCTTTACCTTTAAAATCTATCTTTATATTACTATTAGCTACCTAACTATCTGCTTACTATCTTTTAGAAAAGTATATTTAGATTTAATATCTTTTGCCTTTACTATATGCTTTTAACTGCCTTTTATTACCCTAACCTGCCCTGCCTATAAGACTATATAAGTTTAACCTAACCCTAACCTAGATTGGACTGCCTATAGGCTATAATTATTTTATAGTAAAAATTTAATATAAAGGATTTTTTTAATAAAGTTAAAAAGGTCTTAAGGTTATATATTAAATATATAAGGCTAGTTAGCTTTATTTTTAAGTAGTTATTATAATTACTTAAAAAAAATATATATAAATATTATATTATAATTAATTAAATAAAGTAAAATTATATAAATAATATAATATTAATATAAATTATATAATTAATATTATATTATAATTAAAAAAAAATTATATATTAAAAAAAGTAAGTTAATTTTTTAAAAGTAAAGGTTTAAAGCTAAAAAAATTATTTTTATTAAAAAGCCTTTTAATTAAAATAACTAATTAAATAAAAAAGTAAAATTATTATATAAAAGTAAATAAATTAAATTAAATTAAAGTTTTTAAATTAAAAAAAAGTTTATATAAATAGGATTTATTTTAAATTTATTAATTTAAATTTAAAAACTTTTTTTTAAATTTTTTTTTTTTTTTAAAAATTTATATTTTTTTTATTTTTAATATAAAAGTAAAAAAAAATAAAAATAAAAAAAGTTAAAAAAATTAATAAGTAAAAAATCCTTTTAAGTTTATAAAATAAGCTAAATAGTATATTATTTTATAAATTACTAATAAGCTTTTTACTAAATTAATTAATATAGTAAAGTATATAAAAAAGAAAAATAATTATTAATAAAAAAAAAGTATTAAAGCTAATAGTTTTAATAAAAGTAATTAAGTTAATTTCTTTAAAGTTAATAAAAATAATTTTAGTTAAGATAGTTAAGGTAATTTAAATAATAATAAAGTAAGTATTAATATAGTAATATTAGATAGTAAAGCCCAAGCTAGTTTAGCTATAAAAGAAGCCTTTAGCCTTATAAGATATAGTATACCTTATAGACTATTAACAGACAACCTACAGCCTACTATTCCCAGTATATAGGAAGACAATCCCTACAGAGGAAATTACTATTTATCTCAACGCTATATTAGCCAGAGCGATCGAACAGACAAACCAGGTTATGAAAGCACCCCGCCAGATCAAATACCTAGTGCAGACTGGTGGAAGTGGTTTCTGCCGATATAGCAGGAGAGGCATCGGAAGATTAAGGAGCGAGCTGAGAAACGAAAGCAGCAAGGGGCATGAGAGGACCTGGACAGATGTACATAGAGTGCGAATCTGTTGGTATTGGATAGGCAGTCATTGTATTCCTGTCATTTAAAAGTTAAGAATAAAGTATAGTAATTTGCTCAGAGATTCATCGCCCTATCGTACAAACCCCTCTGCATGCCTGGCTGGTTTAGGCTGCCGTGTCTTCTCGATAACCTTAACCAGCTCCTCCCAGAGATAACGGGAATCTATATAATCCGTGTCATGTCGTAGGAGTCGCCAAATTCTACGCTTCTTCTTTAGTTTCTCCCATATCTTGGTCATCTCCTCTATGTGATACTTTGGCTCATGTATCTGCATAATGGTAACGCTCCAACCATCTCTGTCGACAATCCAATCCTGCGAATCCACCAAATCCCGTAGTGTGACTTCAAACTCGTCTATGGTGCGGCATATTGAGCCGACTACTCGTATGGCCATTGAGTAGTCATGCATCTGCCGCCATAGATGGAGAGTCATGTTTCTGGCTACAGCTGCAAGCTCGGGATAGTAATATTCCCCCGGGCTCTCGCCCAACACTAAAAGCTCGGGGTAGAAATATTCCAGCGGGCTCTCGTCCAACCGGGGCTTGCTATAGTAACCTGCGGCCCCCTTCCAGTCATACCAGGGCCTGTGAGAGGTCGCCTCCTTGTTGATTCTATCGGTCATCATTAGGAGCTGCTCTATACCGTCTTTCTGCCACGAAAGAAAGGCCGGGTAGTTAAGCAGGTACGGGATAGTTCCATTAGGAACGAAGTGGCGAGTGGGAATCAGCCTATGGGAGCTACCGTAAAGGTCGGAAATATTCATCTGACGTGTTTGGACAGCCCATTCCTCTAGGTAGGATACCAGTTCACGAGGCGGCCGGTCTGTCTTGCGACCAAGTTCACAGGCTGGGTGAAGTACCTGATTAGATGCCAATGGAACGCGACTTGCAGCCTGACACTTCATAAGAAAGCGGCATGCTTCACCGAGGCTTCTTCGCGAGCCTTTGTCGCTCTGATATTCAAAGACGGTATGTCCTGCAAAGTGCTCATTATAATAATGAAGGATCCCCAGAACCCCCTCCGGGAGCTTCTTGGGTAAGGAGAAGATAGGAATACGGCGGTAAGGGACCCGACTTTGGTTGGAGTGGAAAAAGATTTGATCCTGCTTATCAACCTCGATGGAAAGCAAGCCATCAATAGCATACTCGAACCTCCGGCTGAGGGTCCCCAACCAGAAATCGAAAGCTTCCAATGATACACACCTCCGGAAATGTCTCATGGCCCTACCGAGGCGGAGAACACGATGGCGAAGGAACACGAGTTCGGGGAATCTCACACCTGCGTATTCCCAATTCCGCTTCCTTAACCGGAGACGGGCTGTTCTGTTGTTGCTAGGCGCCCAAGGCCAGTACCGTTCCAAGGTTGTTATGTTCTTGTCAGATGCCTTGAAGATCTCTATCTCACGATCGAACATGGTATGATATGAAAAGGACCATAGCTCTTTGGTAATCTGATAAATGAGCCTCTCTGTATCGCGATGGCTAAATGGAGGCGGGGCGGGACCGGTAGTATTGTAAACAAGTCGGTTGAAAAAGATAGCAGGAGCGATTTCGAAGGCAAGGGAAGAAATGTTTGCTGGGCCATTCCATAGTGGTGATGCCAAGATAGATGGCTGGGACGAGGGTTGAAGAGCGATATAAAAGGGGACAAGTGAGTAGGCCAAGTAGCTGAGGATAACAATACAGAGGCTGAGGCAAGATCTAACAGAGAGACGGTAAATGTGAGCACCACGATCTACTTCAGTCTGCTCGTTGATTTCTCTCTGGATCTGCTCCCCCAATTCTGCCTGGGCTATGAGGTCGTCCATGACTTGGTCTCCTAGCAAGCCAGGGTTGTACTTATTCACGATGACTGTCTTTAGTGGTATATTGACTTGGCGACCGGATCTCAGAGTGATAGGCATTGTTGTAAAGAGGATGAAAGAGTGAAAGAGAAAAAAAGATGCGAAATTAGCGACGTGGTGGTTATAAACCGATATGGTGGTCGGTGCAGAGAGAACAAAGAAAAGAAGAGGGGTAAGTTGATAACGAACTAGCATTTACAGAAATAAATAGAAAGGATAAGAATGATAATAATTATGGCTAAGATAATTGACATTTTATATAATTAGAAGGAGAAATAGATAATAGAAGCCTAGTTATGCTTGCTGTAATACTAAGGGAAATAAAAGTGAGGTTTATACAATATATAAACTAGAAGAAATAATTTATAAACCTGGCAGCTAAGAAGAAAGAAAGAAAGAAAAAAGGAATAACAAAAAGAATATAACCTACTCAAGGTTCAATGTCTTTAACTTAGTCAACGGACCAACCAGACACTCTATCATTTGTAGTATCTTCTCCTCTCTGTCATAGATATTCTCTTTCTGTCTGCCACTGTCCTCAATAATCCCTTCCCCCAAACCATCCCCTGCATCATTCCCTGTATCATTCCATGCATCGATACACCCTTCCAGCTCTTTTATAAGTTTAGACAACACATTCAACTTTCGTTGCCATTTCTCCAGTGTATCACGCATGAGCTGCTGTCGCGCTTTTACTACTGCAATGGACTTTGCCAGTTGTGGATCTCCTTCCTTGGATTTGAGACTCTCACCGCGAAGTCTGTCTCCGATATTGTCTGTGCCTTTGATGAGGGCATCGAGATGATCAGCCATTTCGTTGTGGATGTCCTCAGGCAAGGTATTATTCGAGATGGCTTGTGCTGCTGAAGTCACGTGCCCAACCCTTCTCGAATGCTCTTCCAGGATCGTCTTATAGCTTGACTTATCCCTTGATAAGAACTTCCAAATCCGTTGGATTAAAGATAGCTTCTGGTGTTTTATCTAAAGGGCAGTGGCGGGATACTTGCTCATATCTGAACGGGCAATGTTAAGTCGACGGTCGACAATGACTGCTGTAGACATGATATTCTTCTCTAGTCGCTTCGTATGCTCTATGAGAACAGTAAATTTAGCCCTCATGTTGCGTAGAAACTCCTCCTCGGAAACTAAAAGCTGCTTGTCCGTTGCCTTGTCTCCCGCCAGTTTTCTGATTCGAGCCATGTAATAGCTTGAATCTTCAAAGGCCTGGGAGATAGCCAATGGCTCAGCGATAATCGGCGTCGGCGTAGCTGCAAGAGAGGTAGTGATAGACGAGTTGAGTATCTCGCTATCGTTCTTGAGTCCTTGGGAGCTGAAAAAACCAGTAATGGAGGAGAAGTAGGCAAGCGGCAGGAATGAGAAGATGTTGTTTTTGAATGATACCGTTTTGGTGAGGGCACCTGTGATAAAATCACCTATCATGGCATTAATGCCGTAGAATGCTAGCCCTGTTAAAACGACTAAACAGAGAAAAATTCCGAGCCAAAAGCCGCCGCCAAAGAATTTGTAATGGACTGCTGGGCTATGAGCTGCTTAGTCGCCAGAAGTGTAATAGTTGTAATTCTTTGTGCTTTTGTCGACATTAGTGATTTGCTTGTTGTCGATGTTGTTGTTGATTACGTGTTTATCATTCTTGATAAACTGATTGCTTTGGTTGGGAATTTGTGCCAGGTCACCCGTGGCATGCGACATAAGAGGCACCAAGTCTTGGAGAAGAGCAGGCTCACTGCGGATTGTCGCGAGGGCCTGGTGAGGCTGTATCTCTGCCTCTCTGCTCAGAACCAACTGCACCTCCTCAGGATTGCCGTTGATGCTATCGTCTTGGGGTTCATGCGGAACCTGCTTTCGGGCTTGACGTTGTTCACGTCTTGTACGCTAGGATATCATCAGAAAGGCAAAACCAAGGTGAGTCTGGCTTTCTTTACCTGTATTCTGGCTTTATCTAGCCTTGCACTGCGCTCCCGATCTTCGCGTGACGACATGTTGACTGAGGTAGTAATTTTTGTCAATATTTGTTTGCGTGAGAAAAGGGGCAAGTTAGTCAATAAATGGTGGGAAGTGGTTATTATATATCACTTTTCGCTTAGGTATATCGCCTTCTGCTGACAAAGCTCATGGATGCACTTGAAACACGTCCCAACAAACAACCCTCACTCCTCATGTTAAGAAGAGATTTAGTCTCACCCTTGTCGTGACTTGGTGCCTGAGGCATTAGTTACACATCGTAATCATATATATATTTACCCTTATCCCAGTCCTGTGAATTAGCTCTTTATCCTCCCTTCTATCTAGTCAATCTTTATTTATTTCCATTATTTCTTCCGACTGCGGCGTACGGCAAAAAGTAACGCAGGATAGACATGAACATAGCTTTTGACAGAGTTGCTGCGGTCCTCTGCGGATTAGCTGCCTTCGGCTACGGCATATACACCTTCAAACAACCGACCGCCAAAATCCTCCCGAACAGCCCACAAGCACTCATATGCCACGCACATCAAACAATCCGCCAGCTCGACAGCGGTGAGACGGTCACGCTGTTTACCATCCTCAAACAAGACCCAAGTGTCTATCCATTTCACCCTGGAGACGAATGCAGCTCGCCTCATGGCAATAACTATAAGGCTGCTAGACAGGCCATCGCTGATGCCTGGATGGAGATGACCGCGGCCCACGTGACTCTGGAATGGAGGAATGCATATGCGCTCGCGGCTGCTACGCTTTTGGATGACGGGTCGAGGCAGGCATACATGAATTTGATGGATAAGGTTTCACCTGGGAAGAAGAGTCCCATGAAGGTTTGGAAGGAATATTGCCAGGTGAAATGAGGGACACGAAGGCTGTTTGCTAGGAGGGTTATTTCAAAGAAAAATAGACTGACAAGGACGAAGACATGGTCGTTTCGCAAGGAGAAAGACAGGGCAATCGGTTTACCCCCCAGTAAATCTTTCATTTCTCGTCAGAGCGCCCCTGCAGCAGCACAATCTTGGGTTTGTTCTTTGTATCAGGTAGCAAACACACCATACATGCCTGTAACTTGTGCAGATGAATTACACGCTGTCCGCTCTGTGACTTCCACACCGATATTTCAGCTTTCCTTTGTTATATGCATGCCTTTGTTGCAAATGAGTCATCCCTCACTTGGTGCACTCACTGTTATAGGTGCTTCTCACCTCCCTAATCCTTGTCTTCTTCCAACTCCTTCATCACTTCTGCTCACCCTTGACGCTAAACGTCTTTGCGAAAGTTTCGTCAATTTCCAGATCAAAATCCAACAAGGTTTCTATCCCTGAAAAGGCCATTGTCAACTTTCAGAATGGGCATCATCACGGGTGTAAGTCTCTTCATAAACCTTACGTTTTCCTTACTGAGTCCCGCAGGAGACAGACGAGCAGCGAAAGTTCAACGGTGTTCTCCTGGAAGACCTTGTTTACAATACCAGGGCAAGGCTTCCGTGGACAAAGCCCGACTACCTGGTTATGTATAAATGGCTGTCTGAAACAAAACACAGCCCAACGACTATACGATCTGGGAGGTATGCCCAGGATGTGGCTACCTTGATGCTTCAGCTGGGGGTTGATGAAAGCAGGCTGCGACAGAGTCACCGGGAGTTGATTAAGAAGAAACTGATTAGCAGCCTGTGTAATAGCCTCAAGACTTTCGAGAGT
This sequence comes from Fusarium pininemorale, assembly GCA_002165215.1. Classification (NCBI taxonomy): domain Eukaryota; kingdom Fungi; phylum Ascomycota; class Sordariomycetes; order Hypocreales; family Nectriaceae; genus Fusarium; species Fusarium pininemorale. Next base: position 8,513 of record NFZR01000011.1, read on the forward strand.
CAAAAGGGGATTGTTGAGCATTGGGAACCCGGTACCAAGGAAAAGCGTATGCGATGGCAGACGGGGTTCCTTGATCAGCTCTTGGCTGGAGTTGCGGTCCAGGGAAGTGGCATCGGGCAAGACCTTGCACGTGAAGAAGATGGCGGAGACGCTGGGAACATTGAGGTATGCTATCATAACAGCATCTCGATTATATCATGGCTAACAAGTAGGTTTCAAAAGGGTACGGATTTTGTTGGCCATGGAACTGCTGCGAGCCCCCACCAGCTGCGGTGTGAATTGGATCAACAGCACCTACATCAGGGGCAACGAGACGTCCAACATCAACAACAGCGTCATCTAGAGCAGCAGCAGGTCCAGCAGCAACAGCGAGAGGTCGAATTACAACAACGGCCACAGCATGAGCTGGATCAGCAGCAACAGCAAGGTCGACGCAACTCAGTCGTTGGAATGGATCTAGATCCCCAAGTCCCTCCCCGTAAGTTTTGCCGTCCAATGCGATTATAGCTATGTACTAAATAACCAATCACAGACATTCAAGAAACCGTAAACACGGTTAATGCTGAGAGCACTCGTATTCTCAACGATCGTAGAGACCTAGGTATCATTCAGGCACAGATGCAGGAGGAGCAGCGAATCAACAGTGAAACAAGCAACCAAGCTATGCTTGCGGTTGGTCAATTTCGAAGGGAGTTCCTAGGGCTACTTAGACAAGAACAAGAACGTAATCGAGTTGCTGCTAGAGTCCAGGAAGAGGAGATGCAGGCCAGGGAGGATCGCCTTGCTCAGCAGGGAGCTGCGCTAGAGGAACGCGATCGAAAGTTACGACTTGAAGAACGCCAAGCGGCTGAGAGACGCCAAAAAGACGAGCATGATCTTCAGCAAGAGCTGAAGCAAAAGCGGCTTGAGGAAGAAGAGACTAGAAGACGTCGAAAAGCCGGTCAACGATCAAAGGTCCCGGGGCTTCAAACGTCCATATATGCTTCAAAGGCTTGCTCAACATCGGATAACGCACGCTCTGAAAAATCCCAGGAGGGTAATAACGGTCGCGATGCGTGCCGATCAATCAGATCTGGCCATTCAACTTGCAGCCGCCGTTCGAGTCAAGGAACCATCCGTGGAAGGGAAGGCTATTCTTCAGGACCCATTGACAAGTTGCTTCAGCAGATTCCCACTGTCCCCCAGGCATCGGAGCGACGTGCTGAGGAGATAGACCCTATCTATCTCCTTATCGACATTGCTGTCCAGAAGGTAAGCACAAGAAGAAGTGATAAGGTCGCCCACACTCGGCTTGATAAGCAGCGTCCATTGTGTTAAACCCGAAGCGTATTTTCTAACCTTGTGATTGACTCATAAACTCAACTCCGCCACATCTGGGGTATTTGTGTTGTTAAGCTAACCTTTCTTAGCTAACGGATTGGAGCATCTTATATGCCTCTAAGGCCGGCCAAAGAGTTATAATCTAGGTTTTTTTCTTATCAGCCTTTGGCTATAGCAATTGGTTAGTTATTTAGTATAATGTCTAAGTTGTAAGCTAGATGTATTATTTGCAGTTAAGACTTGTGGCTAAGAGCTTAACTCAGCGGACAGAACTTAGATAAGCAGCGTCAAGAGGTTGACTTCAACCTTGATCCGACAAGTAGTGTATTGCATTTCATGCTGGCAAGCATGCTTGGAGACGATTTGGAAATTTGATGTTAGCGTTTGTATTTAGGGGAACAACTTTTGTAAAATGATAAGATGAACAAGACTTGCTGAGAAGAACACGAGGGGAGTCAGATTGTAACTATGTGCTGGTAAATGGGAATTTATCTTGCTTGCGTTGATCAGGGTGATCTCAAACTCTCCATGATAAATACTTCTATCGCTTTCTTCTCTGATTGCGATCAGAAAGCTCTATTGTTCTAGAATCACCAACCTTATCTCTTGGTCCAGGAGCTTGGAATTGGATTATTGGTCCAAATTCAGCATTGTCAATGCAGAAGCATTCCTCTTTGACTGAGCATCCTAGTGCCGGTATGTATCAGCAGATCCTTGGACGAGTCAGGATTTCCTCCTACTGCCGTACTAGTCAGTGGTCAGGCTCAACTTGGTTAGTCTACAGTATCTTTGCTTTAGTAACAATGCTTATTCTATCAAGCGCATAAGTAATGAGACCCTTGAGGTGGTTCTTGGAGCGGCTGATATTGATGCTGCGGTAGGCGAACGAGATGGCGGATATCCAAGGCCTGGTTCAATTGGTTCAACGGTTCAAAACCACCCCCTCCACCCGATATTGTAGTTCGTGAAGAACCGCGAACTGGTTAGAAGCGCTGAGGCAATGAACCTCGTAGTCGTATTCCATGGAGCTTCCTGCATGGGTTGCACATCTCTATATTCGAGGCATGGGTATTGCAGATAGAATAGTCTCAAAGGGCGCAACATACCTTGAGTTTGGGTTTCCTTGGGCCACTACTCAGTAAGTCTTTCCGTCCTGATGAGTTCATCCTACTGCTGACCCTTCGAGATCTAGCCAGTAAGCCTAGCTTAGACAGCTAGATTGGCCATCATAACATGCCACCCATCAAGGTGATGTGTTCAGCAGCAGTCATAGGTATTTGCACACGACGCTAATCGAACTCTAAGCGGAGAGTTTGTCAAGGTCCTACAAGGTAGGTTGTTCAATCTTTTGTCTGGTCTCATCGCTGTGTACAGGTGCTCTATTCTGAACGACACCTTTTAAGAAGGATGTCTAGCTGCGAGACATGAGAAACAAGTGGACAGAAGATACAACGTATCGAGTGGCGAGCGTGGTGCGATATAATGTAGAACGAGGATGAGCTTCAGGGTTAAATCGCGGTAAGAGATGGTTTCATGTATGATGTTTATGCACGGTCTGTTGAGTGCCTCTCAAAACATACCATTGTATTCACTGCAATAAGGTTATTGGTAGTTAAAAGAGGCTTTAGCCCTTAAAATATTAGTAATAGATATATCTCTAGTCTCCCACTTTAAGAGATAACCGCAGTCTGGACCAAGGGCGCACCTGCACCGTTTGCGCAAGACTTCTCTATTACTTCTTCCCGAACAGGTCTGTCAAAAAATACTCGCGTGACCTTGCCAGCTTCCATATGGGGGACCGAGCGGGCGATGTCACCTGCGACATCAGGATTGTTGCGGTAGGCTTGCACTACAGTATCGATTGGCGAGACATAGGCGGAGTTGACGTTGCCCGCTGACCCATCAGGATTCTTTCGAGGGTAGACGGGATGAAAGATAGTGGTATACTGGCGATTTTTGTAATTAAATCCCATGAGTTGGACAGGAAGTTCAGCAAGGGTGTATTTCGTAAAGTTCTCGAGTCGTTCCTCAGTCAACGTGGCGACAGCTAAACGGCGCTTGATGTAGAATCCAGAGCTTGCGCTGAGTTTCTGTTCGAAGTTCTTCCGGTATTGGTACATGATGTCGTGAACCTTCTGATAGTCCTGGTCTTCGATCTGAGACCAGCGCAGAATAGTCAATTTGGCTGACAGCTTGCCATTTTGCTTGAGACGCTCAAACGCGGTGTTGAGGATCTCGTCCATGTCATCCCCCTTCTTGATGGCCAGTCGTTGAGCCCTTGTAATCGTCATATTTCGGGGTATCATCATCTCGTACTTGTGAATTTCGTCACAAATCAGGAAGGCGATTTCGTTGAACTTCTCCTGGAGAGACTTGGTGAGATCGTAGACGTTGTCTGGGTCAACAAGAGGAGTCTCTCCAAGGCAGATAGCCACAGCGCAGTGGCCACCAGCAGCGAATGACTCGAGGTTAACAGGGTACATGATGGCGAGTATTATTTTCAGTTCAAGGGGTAGATAGTATGGAGGACTGTTTGAACCTGATAAAATCGTCAGAAGGAGTCCCTTTATACTTGAGTTGACAGATTTGCTTGCATAGGGCACCTTACCTTGTGTATCTTTTGTGCTTCAAGCTGGATTGCCCTGACGGAAGAGTAGCAGGTAAACTGTTACAAGTAGAAGTTTGGAGCTAGTGTTCAGGATATTAACTTTCCAGCCAAGAGCAATATAAAAGGTGACGGGACAGCAAGGAGGGTATTTGCGTTGGGGTCATAGCCTCTTTTGACCCCTTAAGCTTGGCACAGAACTCTTTATCCCTCATTATTCTTCAGTAATATCCCTGGCACCATTGAGGGGATTGTTTAGGGTCAACATGGGTTCCCATCAGGGGAAGCATTGGATGCGTCGTGAAAACCCCATGTTCACAACTCCACCTGTTGGTTCAACCCTGTTAAATCCTTCATTCCACGAGCTTCCATTTGACTGATAGCGTAGTTTTCAATTGTCATCCAAACTCACTGATAGAGTGAAATACTGCACAAGACCTTGGAGATAAAATTGTTAGCTGTTGGAGTAACTAACCTTACACTATGAGCTATCGTTTCGAGGTCTTCTATAAGTCCTTGGCCTAGTCCTTACGATACCCATAACCGCATATGATTGGATGATCTGATTCTTGGGAAAATAGAACCTCGTAAGCGGGGAATGGTGGGCCATCTACAACATCAAGCGGTCAAGGGGATCATCGTTACTGTTACATCGACGACTTTACTTTAGTGTTGGTCTGCATTCCCCACCAACTTGAGACAAATAGCCTTTCCTCAATCAGTCCAACCACTTCATGTTGCCCCAAGCAAGCAGACTCTTAAGTGCGACTTTCCAGATCGTAGTTATGCAACTAATACTAATGATAGTTAGTGTGTCTTTGAATGATCTAGCCAGTGATGGTGTTACTGCCAATAAGCATGCTATTATGGCATAAGTAATTGTGTTTCAAATTCCTTTATTAATCAGACCGAGTTACAAATTGCGTTTATTGTAAGAGACTATTTTTTGCTTTGTCGTCTGATACCTATTAACAAGCTCTGTTTACACCCTACGATACGTCCTCCTCCAGCCCTTTAGTTGCTGGTATGCCACTTGGGGTAATACAAGACATTAGCAGCTTTGTTGACATCGTCCTTCGCTAGCGAGGCGGTACCTTCGGCGGCGAACTACTTAGGGTAATGCTTCACTTTCGCAGGTTCGTCACTGCTGGCACCGTCGCCCTCTGCAGCAGTGAACCACCTAACAGGGTATAAATAGTACATTTATATCAAGGCTTACTATCATATTTTGGCTGCCTCTCTGGCCGCTTTCGCCTGCTCGCCAACATCACGGGTGCAATCCACAAACTTCCCCCTCAGAGCTGCAGCCTTCCCAGAGCTAAGCCAGACGCATGTCCACGCTGGCAAAGCAGCCTCAAAATGAGGTCTCTTAGCGCCTATCTTTGCCATATGCTCGATAACGTAGGGGGCCTCTCGTTTTGTCTTTTCCGGGAACCCCGTCTCATGTAGCTTGGTCTCGATCTCACCGGGGTGAATGCTAAAGACGGATATGTTGTTATCCACTCCCTTCTCGATCTTCTGTAATTGATCTAGCTCGACCTGCAGGGTGCCCGCAAATCTGGTGATGGACGTTTTGGCACAGTTGTATGCCGTGGTCCATGGGAGATCTGCCGTGGCAGCTCGTGATGACGTGTAGATTATCACGGCTTGATTCCTCTCGCGCATTTCGGTGAGAACGAGTCGCGTGAGTTCAACTGGTGCCCGGACGTTCAGCTCCATTATGTCCCACCACTCGGTCGCATCCGTCAAGTGAAAAGGCTGGAAGATATTGCTACCGGCATTGCAGACCAAGACGTCGACGGGGCCAAGTTGTTCACGGAATTCGCGAACGAGGCGTTCTTGATCCTCCAGTTTAAGCACATCGGCCACGATGCCAACGACCTTGCTCTTCAGGCCTAAGCCCACGATCTCGGCTTTCGTTTCCTCCACCTGACTGCTTGTTCGTGCCGTAATGCAAATGTTAGCCCCCGCTCGCGCCATTGCAATGGCGATCTCTCGCCCGATACCCCTGCCAGAACCCGTTATCAGAGCATTCTTTCCTATCAACGAGCCCGCGAGCTGATCTGGGTCGATCTCGGGATAAATGCCAGTGCGGAGGGTATATGGTGACTGCATCATCTCGAGTACGAATATGGGAGTAATTATTAATGAGATACATTGAAGGCGCTCAATTGTTTGTTCTAGAGTTATATGATATACGAGCTTCGATATTGCACTAGTGATCACGTTGGGGACTTAATCGGATAAAAATTGCCGGCTGGATTTCCCGAGTGGACATCCCGAGCGGGTTTTCCGGGGACCGTTATCTACCGACTCCACATCGGGAGTCCCGGCCAAAACATGAAGGATGCGGGAACTCTTGTTAGTGGATAAATACCATCTGATATCATCCATCCATCAAGAGAACATTGCTAGCCTCATTACATCGAGCAATCACCGGAACAGCCGCTTGTTGAAAATGACGTTTGAGATTTACATTCCAGATAATCTGACCTTTCAGGACTACATTGCTGTGGTTCAGACAGCAAGGGTCTGGGCAGATGGTTATGATAGAAAGGTATGGACATGGTTTTCTTTTCACTCTCTTGCTTCTGTAAAACTCTTGCTGATTGCCCTTTCTATCATTCTAGAGTGAAGAGCGACTCCTTGCCGCTTTGGCACCAGAGGTCTCCGTGGACTACACCTTGATTGTGCCAGCATGGGGAATAAAGCAGTACAAGGCGGCAGAGTTCGCGGCACTTTGGCTCTCAGAGGAACATCTAGGTCTGAAGCCATTGGTGACACAACATCTGCTTGCGCAGCCATATTTCAAGAAGGTCACCGCCGATGAAATTGAGGTGGAGTGGCAGCAACTGGCGAGTCATGGGCGACTACAAGCCGACGATGGAGGGGCAAGGGATGCGTCTGCTGCGAGGATCGACGAGACCAGCGACGGGAGGAGCCACATGCAGCATAAGTTTGTCCGCGTTGGTAGCCTCTGGAAGATCGCGACGATTACGCCCTCTCTGCTTTATCAGACTGGGGATTTTATGCGCATTAGAAGACCAGCGGGTGAGCAATAAGCTACAGCCATGATTTCATAGAGGCAATAGCTACCCTTGCACATTACCTTCAATCGTAGTTGATGAAGCTTGGAGGACCAAAGTGGCGTCTGGTCAAGCACGCCCGAAGCTACGTACTCGCACAAAAATCTCGGAAAATCCGCTCATTGTTGTACTCGTCTATTCACATCCCACATCGGATGCGCATACCGTTCCCTTATTATCCAGGGCCCAAAGTACAAGCAACTGCTTCTCACATTCATGTATAGGGTTCAGGTCTTTTGAAAAGAAATGAAGTATACCTACGACGAATCGAGACTAAAAGGGAACAAACATCCGGATGCTTCTTAAAAAGATTGCTATAGTTACTTAAAACTAAGTAGGGAGAAGAAAACCAAAGCTATCATCCTTGAGCTTGACCTATCATCACCAGAACGATAGCCTTAGATATCGCGCATCTGCTTCCGGCGAACATCCGAATCCTCCAGAGCAGACTCAACATGGCTGTTCATCTGACTAGCAACTGACTTGAGGAAGCACGCGGCTACTGCGTTTGCAGCCACGACAACGGAGATAGCAATCCATACAAATTTCCACGAGTACGTATTAGCATGATCGTTGGCGGCGAGGACATCGGGGATCAGTGACGCTGGCAAACCAGACACGTGTGACAAGGCCGTCGGGTTCTGGCTGTTGATGGCGCCCAGCACGTCTGGAAGCAGGCTTGAGTGGCCCGCAGCTGCAAGAACAGAGCCAACGGCTTTTGGTAGGGCGGTGCCCATCTTGTTGTGATAGATAGATGTGAAAATGGTGATGCCGACGGCGCCGCCGAGAGCACGACCGGACACGCTGAGGGTTCCTGCGGTACCGAGCAAGTAGGAGGGAACGGAAAGAGACAGTGCAACGACTGGTGATATCAACGTCAGTAAGTTTTTAGCATAGAAACAAAGAAATTCCTACCTGGAATGACTGTGGTTACGGCAGTTCCGCACCCGAACAATGCGGAGAACGCGTATGCCCAGGATAGTCTGCTAGGATTTAGCAGTGCCATAAGGCCTAAAGTCTTCAATGTTAGACACAATTCAGATAAAGCGTACCAAAGCCATCCTGAATGAGGAGGCCTGTGACTTACCAACAAACAGGCTGCACCAAATCAGTGAAGCTACCAGAATTGTTCTGTACGACTTAGTTCGTGCCATCAATATGCCAGCAGGCAAACAGCCAAAGGCTGAAGTCGCCAGGTACGGAGTGAGGATAGTGCCTATCTTGACGGCATCCGTGGTGAACATGGAGGCAATCTGTTGCGCAAAGAGAACATTGACGCCCAGTAGAAGCATGCCATCAACAACGCAGACAAACAGCAGGATAGGGAAGTTGCGAGAGACAAACATGTCGTGATGGAAGATACCCTGGCGCGTGAAGAGCCTTTCGTACAGTCCGAAAGCAAGAAGACCGACGCAGCCAACGATCAAGGAGGCGAGGACCTGGCTGGAACTCCATGGGTATGTGTTTCCTCCCCAGGTCAACCCGATCATTATAGATGCGATGGACCCCACAAACAGCAATATTCCGAAGTAATCGACTTGTGCAAAGAGACCGTCTAGGCGGGACTGCTGTCGGCGTAGGGTAGTGGGCGGAGGATGGTAAAAGCAGGTTACCAGAACGGTGGTGGTGCCGTAGACGAAGGCGTTGAGGTAGTAAGACCATCGCCAGGTCTGGTACTTTACAAAAGCACCTGCACCGAGGGTACCGGCGATGACAGCACAGCTGGCCAGAGTCTGGGAGAAGCCCATCGTCCATGGACGGAGCTTGTTGGGCGTCACTTCTTGGCCCGCAGGTACACCCATGATCTGCATGACGTGTTGTCAGTATGGGGATATTCGCGTTGATGGCGATGGTGCAAGAGAGATGGGGCCGACTTACACATCCCGCATTGGCAAGGCCAGTCAAGATGTTGCCAATGATGATGGTTGTGATTGACTTGGCTGAGCCAGATACCACGGAGCCGACAATCCCGATGATGCTTGCTACAACGATGAACCATTTTTTGCCGAACCGATCGCTCAAGGAGCCCTTATCACAGTCAGCTTTGGACCTTCTGGACTAGTACAAAGGCTAAGAACTTACCAAGACCGGTCCGAAGGCCAGGGTCACCAAAAGATTAGCATTCGAAATCCAGGCTTGCTTGCTGGCGCCTCCTAAATCCATGACTTGGAAGTGAATAATGGTGTTGGTCTGTGTACAAGATATTAGATAAGTTCAACTGTCGCAAGGAATGGCAATGCTAGAAAGGCAAAACATACCGTATTAGCTATTGCAGCGCAACAGTTCGCCATTGATAGAGCGAACACAGCCATGAGTGTCTTCCATCGCACCTCGTAGTCACCAGCCGGCTCTTCCTCCACGAGCGGCGACGGCATCTCATTATGAGAGATGGAGACTTTTTCACCGTCCTCCATCCTGTCTAAGATGATATAGATTATTGTATAGGGTGAAAACAGAGTCAAGGGTGAGTAGCCTGCATCCAATGGTGCATTCGAGGGGGTTGTTCAGTCTATATACAACTTGCAGCAGCCTGTCCCTTCCTGGCTTATCTCTACCGATCCAACCGGGATGTCCGAGCTGGGCACAAGAGACTTTGCACGCAACTCCAGGATTTCAACATGAGGCTGAAGCCTAGAGCAGATCTTATGATTTTGCGGGGTAGTGCAGTACTACGGATACACGGCACGGTCATTTCCCCAGACGAAAGAAGGCGGGGGTCAGCATTAGCGCCCATACAGGGAGGATTGATCTTATCGCTGCTCTGCTAGGATCAATTAGTACAACTGTGGTTGTGTGCCCCGGAATTTCCGCTGAACCTGGGATATCCTAGATTACTCGGAAGACCCGACTCACGAGTGCATAAGTGCTTGGCCAAAGTATTGAAAGCGGACGATATAACCGCTAGCCATAACTCAGCTAAGCTACCACCTATGCTAGACTACTTCTGGTTTCGTTGGTGAGCCTCGACATCTCAACCAACTCAGCTGTGCTTGACGAGCCGTCGACCTTACGCCCCTGATCCGACCTTACTCTATACATAGCGTTTTCAGCTAGACACGGCGTATTGCTCAGTACTCTTATCGGCCGTCCAGCTGCAGACGAATTGTACTGGTGGCTTCTGGGGGTTGCATCGACTGAGCTCTGCAGTCTTGGGACTGTATTGAGCATTAGAACTCGAAGGTTTGGCATGCAAGCGCACCAAATACCGACATTTAGTTCTATAACGGACCAGTAGCATGTATCAAAGCTATCCCCTGTGACCTGAATTAGACCATGATGTTGATTGTGGGGAGAATGCGCGATTGCTTACATGTAGGGTTGGAGGAATTGCCAAATGCTACCAGATAACGCAGTCTGAGGATACTGACGACTGTTACACTATAAGAAGGTTAGTGAATAAGCACAATAGAGAATGGATAGGCTCCTGCTTACAAAGTGCCGACGCCGAACATTGAGGCAACTGCAAGCTTCCTCTTCCATTTCATCTGGAGATGGATCAGTTGAGAGATGGGGATCCCAAGCATCCAAAAATCTAGAATAATCCCGACCGCAGCAATAGCCCATGCCAATCCGTTTATTCCTATACAATGGCCCTTATGCAGTCGGTCCCAGCCCTTCCAATAGAAGCTAATTGGCTGGCATTGCGTAAGTGCTAGTAGATCAAATATAACCATGCACAGAACTGCTACGCCAACAGTTCCCCATATCAGCCTTTGAAACGTTAGCGCGAATCATCATTGACTTTCTGGTTGGAAGAGACCTTCGAATTACAACTCCAGGAAATATCCGGAGGTAGAAGAGGAGGACGCAGATCTTGGTTGCAAAAACGTCTGTGGCGTAAAGAGTTTGACCCGCGTAGAGAAACTTAGACTGTTAGTGGCCAGACCTAGAACAAGACATTGGGGCACGAACGCATAGATAAGATGTAATTGTGTCTGGACTAAATCTCCATGCATCTCGCCCTAGACCGTTCCCAGAGACTAATAGCATTGTAAGTATTAGGACCATGAGTTGAAGATGGGAAGATAATACATACGGCCATGCAAACATACAATTGAGTTGCCTAAATTGACCAGCTAATCATAGATAAAACCGATTAGCGCGTGCAATCGCAAGACGGTATGGCTAAAGGCTACTTACAAAAGCGCCCGTGATAACGTAATCGTCCACCTGGAGTCCAGGCCCGTATCTTATCTTTTCAATAAATCGAAGTGTAACTGCAATTCCAGTAATAACAATTAACGTGATCGTGAGGATATTGAACTGTGCATGTTTGTCGCGAATGGGGAAATCACATGCCACCGAGGTCAAATTTATCGCGGCTGTAAAACTCAGTTTTATTAGTACGTAAAAATGACACATTAATCTTCATTCCTTACCGAGAGCTTCTCTGGGCAAACAATGCCTCTCAACACATGGCAGCACGTCGCCTTTGAGCTTTGGATCGGTGCAGAGACATGTTGCATTCGTCCCGCACGAAGAATTCGTGATTAAGTCCAGAACACAACTCTCCTGAATCAACGGGTCAGTGTCTGAGTGCTCCTGTTATGTTGACCCACGTACCGCGCAGCTGGGAAGCTGAGTCACAAATATAGAAAGATCGCTGCAAAGAACCTGACTCATGAACCAAGTCCATGTCACCAGCAAAAGCGACAGATGCATGTATTCAGGCGCCGTGCCGTGGTGGCATGCAGGAGACAGGGTTGAGATCTGGAGAAAGAGTGTTCAAGGCGGCATACTCATCGTACTCTTCACGTGCTTTAGGCAATGAGACTTGACAGTCTTTTTAACTTTTCTGCTTGTAATGAACCGAGTCAGCGGAGCCGGCTCCTTTCCTCCGTATGCAGCCATCACAATTTTCTCGTTGCCAATACGCTAGCAACAGCGACATCTCAGGTTGACGCCACTAACCCCACAATCTAGGGGGATCGACACAAGTTATGGAGTCTGGAGCAGCCTCGCGCTGACGGAAATAAACAACCTTCCCATTTGAGAAATTAGCCTCCAATAGTCGCGAAGATCATGTTTGACATTTTCAATCTCTGGCCGGCCGTTTATTGTCAAAGCTTTGGTTCGCCACGCATATCAACTCTTGGTATTATTATTACATAATATCCGCGATCCAAGATAACTAATTGTCTTTGCTGCCATCTCTGTCAAATACGTAACTCAACAAACCCTGACATGCCGTGTTGCCGCGCACAGGGGCCAGAGAGAAACACAGTTAGTGGCACTACCGACCAGCAAATGAAAGCATGTAAAGAATCCTGGCATTGAGCACGCGACTCAAGCTGTCAGACCATGCAGTATCTTTCTTACAGGGTTGCATCAATACGTTTCCAAAACAATGGCACCCTATCACACGTCCATTGCTAGGCACTATGATCTTGTCATTCGGGTGAATTGTGATCAGTCTCAAGCTCCTTTCTTGAAGCCAGTCTGTCCTCACTACTTCGTACTAGACTACCGACTTACCCGGACGGGGCCGCTCAAGCACTGACCCGACAGATCCTTGCTACTAAGCCAGCATATCGGCGAACAAGACTTCACGGATAGCAACGGAGGCGAGCTCGGCTTAAATATACCGGGCCAACACCTTCAGTTCCCATCAAGTCCAACTATCGGTATTCAGTGAAACCCTGGTATGATAGAGATACTGAACAGTCTTGTTAACAAACATTTACATCAATGAAGCGGTTGGGTTGTAAAACGAGCGCCGCTGTCTGTATTGGCGCAGGCTGGGGGGGTGAGATGACATCAAAAGCACTGCGTATATGATGTTGAATCGGCCCCCCGGGGTTCTCATCAACGATGTCCTGTTCAAGGGGGCATACCTGCTATATAGAGGATCGGTAATTTCTGTACAATCGAGTTGCTGAAGCTGAATAGTCCCTTGAATTAAATGTGACAGTCTATGTACCTCCATATCGTAGTAATGAAATACAGTAAGAAATCGCCTCTATATAGTAATAACGTAATGCAAAAAGAAATCGCTACCATGCTAATCCATCTGTCTCCGTTCATACCAAATTCTCTGATCCCGCTCTAACTTGATCTCCAGAATCCTCGCATATGATATATCAGCAACAGAAATGCCCTGTATGATATCATTGCTCAAAAGCTCCAGATAATGCTCCGCAAGTAATCTCTGATGCTTCCCCTCCTCCGCATCGATTTCATCTTGATACCGCCTGGTCCGTGCTGATATCTTCTTGATGATACCCTCCTTTGTATCTTTCTTGTCCTCGAGGATACAGAATTCACGACGTCGTGCTCGGAGTTCGTCTTCAGCATGTTTCTCATCTTCGATTGCTTGGTCGCTTAGCTCTCGCAGGCTTTGGCTGTGCTGCTCTAGGGCGGCTTGTGTATCGCGGGAGAAGGACTGGGCGAGGTTTTGGAACTGTTGGAGTTCGTTCTGCTTTGTATCTGCTTGCAGGACGGCGTCTCTCCATTCTTGTATGGCAGCTTCGTGAGACTCTGATGCTTCTGATCGCAGGGCTTCTATCACTTTCAAGTCTTCTCTTTCGGTGTGTAGATGGTATTCATATTCTTTGAGCTTATCACGACCTTCTTCGAGACGACGAGCCGAAGCTGCAATGGCTTCCTGGATTATGGTTAGTTGTTCTCAAGGAAATGGAACTAGAAGGCTCACTTCAAGGGTTTTATCATCGGTTCTTCTGCGGGTTCTGTTTGGCTTCTCATCAGCATCGTGGTTGGTGTTGCTCTCATCAACATCCATCTCCATGTCATGGTCCAGCTCGATCTCAGGTTGAGGTTCAGGCTCGGGCTCGGGCGCGGGCTCCAAGTCACGCTCAGGCTCAGGGCTGATCTCAGATTGAACCTCAACCTCAGCCGCATTGTCAGCAGTCGGCGATCTGATTTCGGTCCCCCGCTTCTTCTGGCGCGACTGTGTGTCTGACCGTGGCGGTCGCGGGAGTGTCACCTCGTCGTTTGAGTGTTGCCTCTTCCTCGTTCGCGAAGATGGTCTCCCGCCATCAATCCCATTATGAGTAGATCTCCTCCTGTTCGCTCTCTTGTCGTGGGTATACGTAACCCATTCCAGCGCATTAGTTGACTGTGTTGATGTCAAAGCCCAATCTCCCTTCTGACCCATTAACCATTCAGTCAGCTCAGATAGAGTGACATTATGTTCATCGTCACACGCGAATTCAACAGCCGCAACAAGCGGGCTCAGCATGTGTTTATCTAGTGTCTCAGGTATCCGGCCAGGAAGAAATTCCCAAGGCCACTGGCCACATGCCTTCTGGATTTGACGCAGCTGTTTGCAGACTGCCCGAGAACTGCGATTGTAAGGCTCCGGAATAGGTGTTTTCTCAGATGTTGGAGGGCCGTGCGATGGCCTTGGGCTGGCCATGTTGAAACCTGACCGCCGATGAGCCTGACCTGCGTGGAGTGAGCGGGGTGGAAAAATGTCTTGTCTTGTCTTATCTTATCTTATCTGGTCCCCGGCAGATCTTAGTTCCGGCATGACCCCTCAGTGGGGTCACTAAATTAACCACCAATTCTCGTATAGGCCCTAGGGTATCCAGCACCCGTCAGTTAATTGAACTCCAGGTAAAGCCAGACAGGATAATAATTGTAAAGAGTGTACCCTAGTGTGTCCTGTTCGACTTTAAAAGACGTAACTAGAGCTCATTAGTTACACAAGAGTATAATTAGTGTTTAGAAGGTTGACTTGCTAAGCATTACAGTCGCTTTTATTTATAAGAGGCTTAGTAATAAGAAAGTATTTCAGATTGTGGAAAAACTACTACTATAGTTTATCTTCAAGGTGTCTTATGCTGTGAAGAGACTTGTCTTGTAAAATAAAAAGCATAGTTCAACAGGACCCGCGTAACGGAGTGTTGCAATGTCGTATTTAAAGCACGAATTAACTAGGTACTTCTAAAGACTTTACGCTAACTGCCATTGGTACAGGGTTACTAGTGCTGAAATGGAAGGTAAGAAGGTGGACGCCGTCCTTGGCAGTGATTGCAACGGTGATAACTACCAGGGTTAGAGCGGACATATAGACTATGATGGCAGCTAAGAGTGATAGCGTGTCCTCCTGGGTCCAGTATAGACGCCGATCAAGAATTCATGCCTTTATAAAAACGAATGACCCGCCGCTGTCGGGTTAGTAGTGCTGCACAATCTTTCTGAAATTGCCAATATGTTATACAAGACCGTGGTCTCCCTTGGTCTTGCCACCGTCGCCCTTGCTCTTCCTTCACACAAGGATAGCAAGGGCCTAGTGGCCAGCAAATTCATCGTCGCGCTCAAGCCAACTGCCAACGTTGACCTTGATCTGCACGCTCGATGGGTGTCGGATGTGCACGGACAAGCTCTTGCCCGTCGTGGCGCCGAGTCTGGTGGAATCGACACGACATTTAGTTTCCCTGGTTTCAAAGGCTACTCAGGTTCTTTTAATGAGGATACCATCAAGATTATCAAGGCCAACTCCAGTGTAAGCAGGTGAACATCTCGGATCAATGCGCAGAATTGACTTAATATAGGTCTTGCATGTTGAACCCGAACAGACTTTTACTATTGCCTCACCAGTCACACAGCAATCTCCTCCTTGGGGCCTCTCCGCAATTTCCAACGCCAATCCCCCATCTTCCAAGGCCTCGTACACCTACGATTCAACAGCTGGGGCAGGGACATTTGTCTATGTTCTAGACAGCGGCATCTACCTCAAGCATGAGGAATTTCAAGGTCGCGCTGTGTTCGGTGCAGACACGTCAGGTATTTCGAGCAAGAAGCAGCACGGCACGCTTGTCGCCGCCATCGTCAACGGTGCCACATACGGAGTTGCCAAAAAGGCGACCGTTGTGGATGTGCAAGTTCTGGGCGATGACAGTGGCTCCTCCAGTGGTGTTCTGTCTGGCCTTAGCTGGACAGTCAATGACGTTTTGTCCAAAAACCGCGCTGGCAAGGCTGTGATCAACATGAGCTTGTCGGGAGCCAACTCGGTCATCTTCAATGAGGCGGTACAGAAAGCGATTGACGCTGGAATTCCCGTCGTCGCAGCCGCGGGGAATGCCAACGAAGATGCTTCAAAAAGCAGCCCGGGAAACCAACCTAACGTTATCACGGTAGCAGCCAGCAACAAAGACTATCAACGATGGGCTTTTTCTAACTGGGGACCGGCGTGCGATATCTTTGCTCCAGGACAAGAAATCACATCAGCTTGGCCCACGTCTGCTTCAGCAACATACATTGCAAGCGGCACCTCAGAGGCTTCACCCCATGTTGCAGGTATTATTGCTTATCTTTTCGCACTGGAAGGTTCGCGAACGCCGGCTCAGATTTGGTCGCGACTTAAGGAACTGGCGATCAAAGATAAGATCACGGATGTTAAGGGGGTTCCGAACCTATTGGTATACAACGGCATTGGAAAATAATGATTCCTATGCATTCGACAACGGACGAGCGTTCAAAGTCTAACTACCGATCATAAACTTCCATATTGACCGAATTGAGAAGTGCGATTGATTTCCTCCTCCAATTATCTTTTTCCACGGTGCTGCTAAGATTTCCTTGATATAGAAAGTTCTGCGGAGAGTCATGGCCCGCCGTCTTGTAAAGTGGCCAAGTTGGAATTGGCTTGCCTAGACTTATCATGGAATCTTGGCGACCCTTCCAACCGTTGGGATCTCCAGTGACTACAAATTTAGCAAAATCACCAGACATTAGCCTTGAAAGATCCCTATATGACTCTGGCAAACCTAAAAAGGGCGGTGTGCGTATTGGTGCGTAGCCTGTGCCGTTGAGGTTTATCATGGAGAATGCCACGTCGACAAAATGGGTTGCTCCCTGAACATATGTAGCCCATGCTGGAATCGCGTCGAATCGATATGAATAAACAGGCAGCCGATTACGTGCCCAAACCTCAGCAGTTAATCTTCTCGGTGCCACCATATTGACATCCCCGTAGTAGGTCGCCGCTCTTCGGAACTGCTTGCCATAGGTGGGAGGGGGTACCCAGTCAGACGCAAGATTGTGAAGGACCTGGTCGTGACTTTGTTCGGGATATGATCCTGCAATGGTGCGAGAAAAAGAGCTGTTGATAGGTGGTGAGGAGTCCTCTATTGTTGCGATGAATTCCGCAGTCGTGTTGATTCCCGACTTTGAGAAGCTTGTGCCTTCGTCGGTGGTCGCCCCGACAATGATTGGAATCTTGACGAAGGCGCCATCTTGCAGCTGCTGGGAAGAATGTCGGACCACGAAGTCTCCGTCTATCTTTGGGTTCCAACCGGAAAGAGTGGTGCTGTTGAGCGCTTTATTGAGATCAACGAAAGGTAGAGACCGTAGACATTCAAGCGAGCTACAGCTGGTGTTCTTGAGAAGTAAGTTGTACAAACTTTCCGAAAGGTCGGATTGAGATGCAAGGGAGATGGGTGCGCCACTCTGTAGGATCGCTAAGCGAAACAGCTTGTCATCACGACCGTTATAGGCCAGAATCTGGGCACCAACGGACGCAGCACCAGCGCTTTGGCCCCAGATGGTAACCTTTGACGGGTTTCCGCCGAAGGCTGCAATGTTTTCCTGAATCCAGTGCAAAGATAATCTCTGGTCGCGAAGGCCCATATTTGAGTCGCCTGTCTGGAAAGCTTCGGCTGAGTTGAGAAAGCCAAATGCGCCAAGGCGATAGTTCATGCTGACTGCAATAATGGGATGGCCAATCTTGACGGATTGTTCGACGATGAAGGTGAGGTTGTAGCGGAGGTCCACGCCACTGCCTTGGAAGTAACCTCCGCCGTGAATCCATACCGCCACGGGCAGTTTCTTTTTGGAATACCCCGACGGTCTTATGACATTGAGGTATAGACAGTCCTGTTCGGTATTAGTTTGAGTATCAGTTCTAGCTATTGCTTGATATACACACTTCACTCGTATTGTAACCCAGCTGTGATGGCTAGGACCGTCAGTAAAATTGCCTATATTTCGTAATACAATTGACTTACTCCATAGCCTACACAAGCAGCAGAGTATTCATTTGAATCACGGCTTCCCTTCCAAGAACTTGTGTATGGTCGAGGGTTTCGGAAGCGCAAGTCGCCGACGGGAGGCTCAGCAAAAGGAATACCCAAGAAGAAGTCTTGATTATACTCGCTTGAGTGAATACCCCGATAAGTGCCATTTTTAACGGTAGCAAAAGGCCTTGCGTCGTGGGACTTTTGATTTGGGACTCCTAGTGAACCTGGAATCCACTGGAATAGAGCAATACTGGCCAAGAGAAACTTCTTCATGCTGAATACGTCTAGCGTTGGCATTGGTTCACGACTGGGTCACGATGTCTTTTTAACAGCAACTCGGCCATGTCGATCATGGCGGGGGCTGGTGGTGCAACGGTCAAAGCATCACTAGGCGCATACCTAAGCCTTCCCCTAAAGGCTTAAGGTCGTAGGTTCGAATCCTGCAGCCCTCGCCCCTCAAAGAGGGGAAAAAATTAACCAAAGGTAGGAGCCTCAGGTACCTATTAGGGAGTCAACTCCACTGTAAGGGGCATTTTAGGTCCGTTACAGGGGGGGCAGCCACTGTAATAGGCAGGTTACAGGGGGCTATTTAGGCCATCCAGGTAGGGTTTAGACTAATTACAGGCTGCAAAGAAGTAGGGTTTATTTCGTTTAACGATTTTCCCTTACACTTTGGCTAATTAGAATTTAGCTATTAGATCTGCTTTTTCCCCTTCCTGAACTAGCTAGTTTGGAGTATTAGTTATTACGTAGATACGTAAAGACGCTAGCTAGGCACCCAATTAGTCAAGGGTATTAATACAGACCTCAATCACGTTAATTATAGCTAGCTACTTAGACCTTAGGCATTTTCCTACTAATTAATACGGTCTGGATTAATTAACTCGATCCCGGGGTAAGTGATTTCAGAGGTATGCGGGGTTTGGTGCGTTTGGCCCACTTTGCTCGGGTTAACAGGAGCCGGACTCTTTTAATAATTATTATTTCCTGCGCCTCTTAAGGGCAGTTTTAGGAAGCAAGAGAATATCAGACCTTGATGTTAAGCATTGGAATAAACTAATTAAAGTTAACCTAACTTTATACTAAGTTCCTTAAGTCTTCTTGTTATTTGGGATCTAGGAGAAACTTTACTTGCAATGCCTTACATACTAACTTCTATTAAAGCCAATCGCTACCCTATACGATAGCCACTGTAACCTATGGATAAATCGAATGATAAATATTTATCTATATCTCTGTAGTTTATCATTAATAAACGGATCAACGTTTCACTCTGCTGATTAAAGCCTTGCAATTCACATCCAACCCACAGCCTTAGTGCGGTATAGTTCATACTCATAGCTTGAAAATAAGAACGGGGCCACGCCCTTGAGATCGTTCTCAAATAGGGGCATGCTGGCGTAGTACTACAGAATGTAAGTTGGCGCCAAAGTAGTAGTAACGAGAAACATACCTCAAATGTGCCATTGGAGCTCAAGCTGCCTGTCTGAACAGTCCACTCCCAGGCCAACGAACCGTCATGGGGGCGAGGCTGTGCAAAGGCAGTAGTCATCAAACTATAACCATCCAAAGCTGCTTTCAGGTATCTGTCACCCTTGATATAACCCATGCGAACAGCCTTGAAAAGACTGGCGACAAACATGGCTGTTCCTGAACTTTCAATGTAGTTGCCGGACTTGTGTTCCAAACCAGGGTCCATAACGAGCCACCAGCCCTTGGTGGTCTTGTCTTGAGATACCACGAGGGCATCAGCGAGGGTTCGGAGATACATAAGCAGGCGCTTACGTCCTTTGTGCTTTTCGGGAAAGTAATCGAGAGTGTCCACCAGCGCCATGATGTACCAACCTACACCGCGACTCCAGACATGGGGTGCAGCTCCAGTTTCAGGATCAGCCCAGACCTGGGTCTTGCTGTAATCAAATCCATGAACAGGCAGACCATTGGTATGGTTGCTTGACCGCGTGCCTGCATCGATGAGGTCAAACTGCAGCGCAATGTCGTCCCATGCGGTATTGTTATTGGGTTCAAACTCGTGGGTCCAGCGCGCGTAGAAAACATCCAGCATATAAAAGCCATCAAGCCACATCTGGTCGATATACGCCGGAAACCGATGATAGAAACCTCCATCAGGCGTGCGGCCTGTGCGATCAATCTGATTCCGCATGTGCGTCGCCGCCTTCTTATAAATGTCGCCTCCCGTTGAATTATATATATCCAAGAACGTATGGCCGATCCGAATATCATCAATTGAGTTGCTCTTGTTATACATAAGAACAGTACCATCATGCTCGGGGTACAAAAGGATATCCGCGCCACGCTTGACATAGTCAAAATACTTCTTATCACCGGTTCGCTCATAGGCCCTGAGGATACCGGAGTAGTATGCAGAGACGGTGTAAGCAAGAGTGGGCTCAACTCCATGCTGCATCTGAGAGTCGGCCATCCAAGTGAGATACCGTGGACGGCCGTGGAATTGGGCAGGCTTAAGCTTCTCACCGGGCTGGAAAGTGAACCATCCTTGTGGAAGAGTTGTGCCGGCTGCAAATGCAGTACTGGCTACAAAGCCACAAGCGAGGAGGGAGGTCCGCATGGTCACTTGCAAAGCAAGAATAGAAATAAAAGGTGAGCCTAATAAAACATATAAACTTTACATACGATGGTAAGTGCCTTAAGTACTTATCTTTACATTAAATGCATTTACTACATATATGCCTGAACCTGATAGTCATATTGAGAACCTGACTTTTCCGAATTATTACATTCTCATACATTAATATCAGCTAATTTACCTCCAGTTAAACTTCGAGAATATCGGCGCAACATCATACTATAATCCTCATAGAGATTGGGATAGAGCGGGGTAAAATTAAGCTTAATTGAAAATAACCAGATCTGCAAAGCAATGCGATCTTTATGGTGGATAAATAGTTTCCACTCTGATGTATTATTATTCTGTAAGCAGCAGGATCGGAAAAGCAGAAGCGGAAAAGATACGGCACTAAACTTGTACCTCGGTAGACTTCTAAGTGTTGATTCGCTAAAAAGCGATGGAATTCAAGTAATCCTTGCTTCTGCCAGCGATCCTTTTAGGAAGCTCGTGTTGGTGTCGTTGGGAAGTTGGACAATTGTCGGACTAAGTGCCTCACAGGGCGTCATCTGCCTAGCGGTTATCACGTTCGCTGGGTAGGATATTCACAGTCTATACCCTGTAGCTGACAACTAAAAGTGACCACTGTCCAACCCAGGCACTACTCTTTCTCATCGGGATCAACGCGTGTAACGACGAATCACATTCTGGCGCAATTGCTACGTTATCTGTCCGCCCGCCTGTGTTTGCTGCTTGGATCTCTCCACGTTTCCGACTGTGTTCCCGGCATCTGTAGACTAAATTACTATTAGTCATACCGGGCTTACCGATTCCCAGACTCTTAGTTAACAATGCCTGTCGATTGATACCTGGTTCCTTGCTAATGAGCCATGCACTCTAAGTTCTGTCTGCTGGTTTAAGCTCTCAGCCACGAGCCTCAACTATAAATAACACATCTAGCTAACAACTTAGACATTATACTATAATGACTGACCAATTGCTATAGCCAAAGGCTGATATCATGAAAACCTAAAAGATAACTCATTTGCCCGCCATCACGGGTTATAAGAAGGTGAGCCATGCACTCAGGATCTCGCAATGCGGTAGAATGCTTAGCCAGGAACTCAGAAAGCGCAAGTCAGGGATAGCCATGGAATCACGGCTGTGCAGTTGCAGATGCTTAACACTTCACTGCCATTGGATAGAAATGTATAAGTGCCCAGTCTTATAATTCAAGATGTTTTCCCCCTCTGCCGATGACAGAAAAGGAAAGTGACATCTCAAACCCATCCCGAACCCGCGTATAGACTCAAAGAAACCTTGCTCGTTGTTCCCTTTTAGTTCATGAAGGTGGGCCGACGCTTTATTGACTAACTGGATACATACCTAGGAAGCTCGCGCTTGAGACAGTTGTCGGCAAAAGCCGACATAGTGTATCCTGAGAATGAATACCGATTGCCTGGAGCACTATATAAAAACATACCAGACTAGGTTAGTTTTAGAAAGAAGCGTTCTTCTCTTTATATAAAAGTATTATTTTACAAAATTCTAAATAGAAGTTATTCTCTAGCTATAGCCTGGTTAACATTGATCTTATATAGGTATCCTTTTTTCTGGCAGATTCTTTAGTGACTCCAGCTCTCTTGCCTTCTAGACGAAGCTAACTACACCTTTGTAACACGGACATCGTATGACTGCCGAGCAGCAAGTACTTTTGCATCTAGATCAAATTCATCTTCCCTGCTAGTTTCTGTTTCTACGTCAGTTTTCTCCACTTCACCGTTCCGCTAACACGGCGTTGGACTGGAATAAAACTTTAAACTAAGATAAGATTGCGCATACAGTTCCTGTCAATCTATTCCCTGCAGAAGCTAGCACGTGGTCTGATCTAACGTCCTTCCGGGTTCTTGCTAAACTCCGAAACTGGAACTTGAGCATTGGCGCGACGGTTATTTGATGTGATTTGTAATTGAATATGGGGCTTGGGTGTTTTGAGGACTAGTTCTAGTGCCGAGTTCAACGGTGGATAATGACACAAGACAAGTAGCAGATCTTAATTTAGACATAGATTTATATCAGCCTCGCAATTGGAACGCTTAGTTGCTTTACAGATTCGCGTCACCGCTTTGACAACGTCAACAGGCGCCTGTCAAGCCGGCGTAGAGGCATCAAATCTCGCAATGTCGACGCTCGAGCCTCTCGTAAAACTGACAAGGCACTGACTCGCCGACAACCACGCTCTGGCCAGCCTAATTCCGCACCGGAAGGTAAAGCACCGATGCTGATATTAAGCTTTAACGAACTTTTGAAGCAGTCCATCGATTGATGGTGAGCCAAGCCTCGTTTTCTATCAAGGTTGACCCATTGATCAGCCTATATGCCTCTCAGGGCTAAATTTAGTGTGTAAACACTCTCTGAAGTTCCCTGTCTGACTGCTATACGTGGATGCTATCAAGCATATACTCACCGTAGCATAATCATCTGAGTTCGTAGAGACATCACAAGAAGGTGAGGCCTTGGCGTATTGAGAGGGTTCTCGGTGTTGAGAAGAGCTATAAATAAGAGTCCATCTCGTCTTTCTGATCAAAATCTCCCTCTTCATCACAAGGAACATCACAATTCCATCACCTCACTTTCACATCAAACATTAAAACGAAACCGAGCTCACAACAGCTCTTCCTTCTACACAAAATGCATGCTCAGACAATCTTCAACGCTCTTATTGCCCTTGCTGCCACGGGCATGGCGGCGCCTTCCGAGGCCCTCAACCATCTCCATGCCCGCGCCGGAGTTAACCACGATTCCCTCAACCCTGTCAAGAAGACAATCGAGGGTGGTGCAATCGGCGCCGCCATCGACAGATGGCAGCCTCTCCTCCACATTGCTGACGGTTGTCAGCCATACACTGCCGTTGACACGAACGGCAATGTTAGGTATGTGATGGAGTCACCTTTCACACGAGATATGTCTTGTAGCTAACCTTGTAAACAGTGGTGGACTCCAGGACAGCGGCAGTAAGACTGGTGGCTGCAAGGATACCACCAAAGGCCAGACGTATGCTCGTGCCGCCATGCACAACGGCAAGCTTGCTATCATGTACGCTTGGTACTGGCCCAAGGATCAGCCTGCTGATGGCAACCTTGTCAGCGGTCATCGCCACGACTGGGAAAACGTTGTTGTTTTCATCGACAACTACCAGTCTCCTGGGGCTACACTCTACGCTGCGGCCGCCTCGGGGCACGGCGACTACAAGAAGACCAAGAACCCCCAGCGAAGTGGCAATAATGTCATGGCCGAGTACTTCACCAGCCTTGGTAAGAACCATGAACTGCAGTTCAAGACTAGTACTGGACGCACTTATTGGATCTACGACTGGGCTGCTATGACTCCTGCAGCCCGCCAGGGTCTGATCACTGGCCCATCTGGTGACCCTAAGAAGCCTTGGGGCAGCGCCAATGTCCCTTTCATTGATGCCAACTTTGGCAACAACCTCAACAAGGCCTGGTCCTGAAATTGGTCAAGTCCAATGAGCTTCTTTTGTTACTCAGAAGCATGTATCTATGCAGGTAGCAGCATATAAGGCAGCAAAAGATGGGACGAGATGGAAGAGTAAACAGGTGAACGGCGATGAGGAACGCGATAACTTGGGGAGGGGTAGCCGAAATACAGAGAACGGTATGGTGAAGTATCTAGGTGCGGAGGAGGAGAAGGGGGAGTAAATATTGCCTATGGCCACGGCATACCTGTTTGCCTACCTTGAGGATGTAATTATTTAAATACCGTCTACTTACGTTTCAATAACAGACCAGTAACTCGTGTATTATTTATTGTAAAACTTCTTAACAAATACTGGCTGTCCTTAATAAAGCTACAGTTTAATTAAAAGATTTAAACCTATAGATGTAGTGAAAGGCCTTATTATATAACTTATAAGTAGTAACTCTATTAGCCTCTAGATACATTTAGCTTAGTGGTAATGTAACGTAGCAATCTTGGGGTAGTACAACGGATTACATAACCATAGTGCGGGGATAAAGTATCAGACCAGCGTCGCTGTAAGTGTTCCACTAGGATTGACCTTTCATTCGTATGAAAACATTGAGTTGATAGCCATATAATGATCATATTGCCCTTCCTCTTTGGCACGGCTGCGGCCGCTATCTACGACAAACCTCTGGCCACTGTCCCAGGACAACAGGATGCAATCCCCAGTTGGGACTTTCAACAATTGCACAAAGTCTCCAAAAGCCCTGCTGCCCTTTCCGAGCTAGGCATCGACACTACGCCCTGGCATCATGCGCCTGTTTCCCGATGCACTTTGATGGGCTGCCTTTTGGTCGAAGGCACCTATACCACAGATGGGCCTGATGGGCTCTGGTACTCTGATAATCTTGACCATTTTGACCAGAGCCCATTCTCTGCTCCCTGGGTGTATCGGAACCAATTCAGCTTGTCAACTGGGTATATGTCATCAGAGCGCCATTACTTTCTTCAAACCAACGGAATCACCCCCGCCGCAGACTTATTCCTCAATGGCAAGCAAATCGCCGACAATGTTACCCAGTCAGGTTCTTATGGCGGCCATACGTTCGATATCACGCCTCTTGCACGAAAGGAAAATGCACTTGTAATCAAGGTCTATCCTACAAACTATCAAGACCACTTGGCCGTCGGATTTGTTGATTGGAACCCTTATCCGCCTGATAATGGCACTGGAGTCTGGAGGGAGATCACTATCAAACAGACAGGCGACGTCTTTATGGGTCCAGTAAGCGTGCTTGTTGACATGGATACACACATGAAGCAGAACAAGAACCTCCACGCGAACGTCACCATCAAGGCTCAGGCCCGAAACCTGAGCAAAAGGTCAGTGAAGTTTATCGCCAGAGCCGAGATCAGGGCCCCAGACGGCAAACACCTTAAGATGCTCACCAAAACTATTCATCTCAGAGCCAGGGACTCAACAACGGTTGAGCTTCCGGCGCAGATTCAAGATCCCGAAGTTTGGTGGCCAGCAGCTTGGGGTGCACAACCACTGTACTCGGTCCAGTTGACATACTCTATCGGGTTCGACACTTCAGACATCAGCCCTCGTACCAAATTTGGCATCCGAACCGTCTCTTCTGAGCTAAACCCGCACAACGACACTTTGTTTAAGGTAAACGGTTATCCAATCCAGATCAGAGGCGGTGGCTATACATCCGACATGTTTCTTCGATGGGACCCTAAACGATTTGAACATATAGCACGCTATGTCCTGGACATGGGTATGAATGCTATTCGCCTGGAAGGCAAGATGGAGCATCCCGAACTCTACGACATTGCTGACAGACTCGGTATCATGGTCATTGCTGGCTGGGAGTGTTGCGATCGCTGGGAGGCTTGGCCCTATAACGACGACATTTCTGAGGACCCTCCCCGAAAATGGCCCGAGGCTGAATACGAGACCGCCAACGCTTCCATAAGACACGAGGCGGCCATGATGCAGACTCATCCGAGTCTGATCGCCTTCCTCGTAGGCAGCGACTTTTGGCCTGATGACCGGGCCACAGTGATATACCTTGATGGCTTACATGACGCTGGATGGCAAGTCCCCATCATCTCTTCGGCTGCGAAGCGTGGCTATCCAAAGGCCCTCGGCCCCTCCGGAATGAAGATGGAGGGGCCTTATGATTGGGTTCCACCTGTCTATTGGTTTGACAGAGAACCGACGGACAACAGGTCTGGATCCTCTTTTGGATTCGGAAGCGAGCTAGGCGCGGGTGTCGGAACGCCTACTAAAGGAAGCCTCACCAGGTTTCTGACGGACAAGGACATGGAGGACTTGTGGAAGAAGCCAAACAAGGGCCTTTATCACATGTCACAGAATACCTCACAGTTCTACGATCGGTCCATTTACAACAAGGCGCTGTTTGCTCGGTACGGCAAGCCTACATCTCTAGACGACTACCTGATGAAGGCGCAGATGATGGACTATGAAGCAACTCGCTCAGAGTACGAGGGTTGGGCAAGCCAATGGAGCGCTTCGCGTCCGGCCACTGGTCTGATCTACTGGATGCTGAATAACGCCTGGCCGAGTCTCCATTGGAACCAGTTTGACTACTATCTGCACCCCGCTGGATCGTATTTTGGCACCAAGATTGCCAATCGAGTTGAACACGTAGCCTTCGATTACTTCAAGAGCTTTATCTGGATCATCAATCGGTCCCTTGATCGATCTGGCCCGCGCTCAGTACATGTCGACTTGGTGGATTTGAAAGGGAACCATCTCTCTCACCAGAAGCTTCACTACACCACAGAGCCCAATAAATCTCGAAAGATTGGCGATATAAGCAGCTCCATCAAAAAGATGAAGGATGTCGGCGTCCTTCGCCTCCTCTTAGTTGACGATGATAGCGAGAGGGTACTCAGCCGTAACGCGTACTGGCTATCCAAACAGAAGGATGTAGTGGACTGGACCACCACTACGTGGTATTCTGTCGATGTCAAGCAGTCGGCCAACTTCACTGCGCTGAACAAGATGGGTCAAGCGACCATCACAGCGTCAGCCTCCAAAAACAAGACTTCTGGAGATTGGAAGCTCCGAGTTGACAATAATGCTACAGTCCCCGCGGTGTTTGTCCAGCTCAACCTAGTAGGTAAAGACGGCGACGATGTAACTCCGTTGGCGTGGTCGGACAACTATTTCACTCTGCTTCCACGTGAGTCGGTTGAAGTCGAACTCAGCGACTGGTCGGGCAAAGGTGCTATGGTACAAATCTATGGCAAGAACGTGGAAGAGTCTTGGATTAAACTGGGCTGAGTAATAATGATAAATAGAAAGGTGTCTAAGAATTTATTAAATGTCTTATAGTTAGTTATATTCAATGGATTCTATTTATATAATGCAGATTGTACATATAGGTAGTGCTTAACTTGTAGTTTCTGGGATAACTCTTATCTATCTCTCTTTAACTCCAGATACTTATATAAATACAAAAGATATCTTAGTTAGAGGCGCTCTCACGAGAAACCCATTCCTCATAGAGTTCAATATACGTTTCCTTAACAGTAGAAGCCCACCACCACTCCGACTAACTCGCGGGGCATCCTACAAACTGGACAAGGTATTTTTTCATTCCATACCCCTGATCCTTCTTGAGATCCTTTTCTTTAGTAATCCGCAGAAGATGGACAACGTTTTAAGGCAGCTCTACGGATCTTTGGCGACCTCCTTGCTTTTTCCAGTACGACAGCAATTTCTGCTCATTCTTTAGGTGGATATCGCGCTCAGTGAACCAATGAACCAGAGTATGGCGGGAGTTGGGCTTCTTGAACTCGACCCTGAGGAGGACGTATGGGCCTTGGACAGTGGGCTCTACTGTGCTGATCTCAACGTCGTCCCGTGTTTCCGTTTCGTGGTCTATGATTTTCCATTCGACCCCTTCCTCTAGAACTGATTGTGTTATACGAAATTAGAAGAAGGCTTATGGCAGCTTATAACTTACTGGAAGCGGGAGAGACATTCCGAGCCTTCTGCGTGATCGTCTGCGAGACTATATCCTCGTTTGGCATGGCTTCGAGTTGCTCTTGGGGATACAGAAGGAACAGTAACAAGTTGTCGCAAGACAACGGATTAATTAAAAACAAAATATTGGGAGAGGCTTCATTTATGTCTTGTTTACTCCATCTGGCGCGCGACTAATACATGGACATACGATGGTTGGAGTAGCGAGGCGTAGGGAATGCCTACTAGGATAAGTGTACCTGCCCGTCGGTGAGATAACAGGATGTGTAACACTGCAGTGACCTGAAGTATCATGCACGGCTATCACCAATATAAGGTGTTACAGACAGGCTTTTAAGCGCTGGGGTTCACATGTTGTCGTGGCCTGCAGCAAATCACAGAGTCAGGTAAGCGACATATACTAGGGTCGGAATTAGATGGTGACACAAGCCTGAGAACATGTTGGGCTTTTGTCTGTTATTGGCAACGAGCAAATCTTTTAGGTTAATGATCGGGAACCACCTAGCAGTGTTTTATCAAGGCTCGAGTGACTTACGTGTGCCTTACTTGCCGTTCCTAACTTGGAAAATTAGGCGATCGCAACTCACCTGTCATTCACGCCATGATGGATGGGCATGCGAAGCTTGCAGTCATGAACCATCAGCTCTTGTGTCTCGGATCTAAGACTGAGAGTAGCACTGGCCACACAGCAACCGCTGAAGGTGAGTTGAACAGGTTAAGACTGGACCTCGAGGGAAAGCAGCAAACCAGCATACTTTGCCTGCCTGCCAAGATTGAGATGCTATTGACCTCCATGTTAAAGAGATATACTGGGTTTCTTAAGAACGGGCAAAGGTGAGAGGACTACCAAGCTCAATTGCTAACAGTGTATGACAAAGGTGTGTAACGGTTGATCACGCCGCATTCGCGTTGTCGATAAAGAAGCCAGTGAGACAAAAATGTGGCTTGCACTAATCACCCCCCACTACAAGATAAACCCCTCAATAATAAACAGAGAAGGATCTACATCGCGTCCTTAGCAACAGAAGTGTGATAAACCAACTCCTATCAATTTGGCTGCGACAATCAATTAATAGCTCCAGAAAAAGCAAAAGTGCCTTTTTAATTAATGATGTCTAGATTATGCTGTTTCACCTCAATTTTCGGATCTGTTTTTAAGCCCCGCCAATTGTGTTTGTTTTATTGAAGCCACCTTAATTCTTAGCGCCTGAAAATCACCCGAGAGGCCCCTGTCGCTCTGGAAACCCGAGAACCTTATCGTGTTGGTTCTTGCTCCTTGCATACACGATGACGAGCATTTGTTGTTGGGCCAATCTCGACAGATGCAGCTGCTCGGATGCGGAAATAAGTAGGTTATAACAATAGCTCTAAAGTAAGTTCGTCTTCGTTCATTTACGACTTTTCATTTTCCCTTACTATTTTTATTTCGTATATTCTTTCACGTAGATATTCACAATGCGCAGTCTTGCTGTACTGGCTTCTTTATGCCATCTTACCTCCGCCCTCTCGATCCCCGTATACCCTAAGAAGAGAGATGTTTCAGCCGGTGTTGCTATTTATAGCTGTACCCAGCCAAACACCATTGCTCTCACTTTCGATGACGGCCCATTTGTGTACACAGACTCTGTGCTCGATCAGCTTGCTTCAGCTGGGATCGTGGCCACGTTCTTCCTCAATGGTTACAACATAGGGAATATCATGGACTACCAACCCACTGTGAACAGAATGATCGAAGAAGGACACCAGGTCGCGTCGCATACGTATGTCCGGGCATCGGCCTCTTCAGATTGTGATTACTGATGTTATGTAGATACGGCCATCCAGATCTCGCAGGCCTCGCAGATTTCGACGTTGAGCAGCAAATGTCGCTCCTGAGCAACGAATTCATCAACATCATCGGCAAGTATCCCGTTTACATGCGTCCTCCCTATTTTAGCTTCAACGCTCGAACTCTTGGAGTCCTGGGTCAGCTGGGCTTCAAGGTTATTATCGCTGATATCGACACCAACGATTGGCAGTATTCGTCATTCGGTGGTGCCGAGCCCTCTTTAGCTGCATACTACGCTGGCCTGAACAATGGCGGCTCCATTGTTCTTATGCATGATGTTCATCAGAATACTGTTCAGAACATCCTGCCTCGGATTATTCAGGCAACTCTTCAAAGTGGAAAGAGAGGTAGGCTTTGTGTGTCTTGTTACTCCGAGACGTGTCTGACTGATCCTTCCTTAGCTGTGACCGTGGGGGAATGTCTTGGAGATCCCGAGGCGAACTGGTACCGAGGTGGAGCAACCCAAACACCAGAATGGAATGGCACCGACACTGAGGTCATCCCCGTCAGTCAGACGCCTGCGCCTGAGAGAGCAGTTGTCTGGGAATAGTTGTGTTTTGGTCTGTGGGGGAATTATCGCACACTTATAATAAAAGACGCAAGTCGCGACAGACACTCATTTCAATTTAAATCTTATCTCTGTTCTACTCATAGTCCCAACTTCGCATTAGCCATCTCGCGAACCTCCTTCTGACCCTGTGTCAACCCCTCTTCTTCCATATCAAGTCTTTCAAGACCCATCGCCTGCAGGCCCGCCTTGGTAAGAATATTCTCAACCTTAGCTCCGCAATCTTCATGGTCATATTCCCTCTCCCACGTACCATGCGAACGCGTAAAGTCAATTGGAACGTCTCCTTTCTGGAAGGCGTCCCGGGTTGTAAGCAGAGACTCAATGTTGTAGGGTGTCAGCGGATTACACGCATTGTATGACACGCTTGAATCGACAAGCCCGGGGTTCGTGGGATCCACGCCGTGGACCAGATCACAGTGCCAAAACACATAATCACCAGGTCGAACTGGAGGAATACCAACGATAGCCCGCTTGATGTCAAGATCCGGATGGCCCTCTACAGTTGGGAAGAACTGAGTTTGGCCTGGAGTGGCGCCAGGGAACGTGGGCAGAGAGTCGTTGTACTCTCCAGTATGGAACAATGGTCGCAGCATGATATAGGCCATAGACAATTTCAGGCTGGGCAGTACTCGTAGTGTTCCTTCACCAGTCTGCGTGTTCGAGAGGGACAGCCATCCTTGAAGGCTTCTCCACACCGAGCAAGCTGTTCCTGTGTGATAAAGATCACTTTGGGCTTTGACTCGGTGATCTGCAGACCACGCATCCCAGTCTTGCCAGTTGCCCTCAAAAATGGCAGCGTAGTTCTTTCGGTTCTCCTCATCTTCCCACCGTTCAATCGCCCCACTGTCCATGTGAGGATCCAATGGGAATTGTCCGGGATCATCGCTGGGATAGCGAATGCGAATTCGATCAGGGTAGATGACCTGACTGTCGAGGTCAATCGGGATTGTTGGATCAGATACATGCCATAATCTGGAGACGCATCTCATCGCTTCCAAGACTCTTGGATGGGTTCTCATTTCCATCTGTGCTTTGGTCCAGAACACGTTCCAAGCTGCTGGCTTATGGTAGGGGTGACCGCCTACGCCTGGATGACGCTTGGTGTACTCCTTAAGAGACGTCTCCCAACTGACCGCTTGCTCTTCACTGACGACGTTTCGAAGAATCAGACAGCCTCGCTCATGCACCAGCTTCATGAAATCATCTGGAAGGTTGCCACCTAAAGGAAGTTATAACATGGCTCCCCGAGTGCTACTGAGTTTGCTGGTTGGGAAAAGACATACCATTCTTTCGGACGTCGTCGAAATCAATTTCCGGAACCAGGGCTGCTCCATGTTTATCGATATGATCGACTTCCTTGCGCAGAATCTTGACCAGACGCTCGTATGACTCTATCACCTTCTGTTTGTTCTCAGGCTTGATAAGCGACTTTTTCAGAGCAGAAAATCTTTGGTCCAGCAGGTCACATCTACTTGTCGTTGTTAGTTGAGTGGCGTAAGCCCAATGACATGTCAGGGCAGATGTTGACATACTCAAGCACAAGCTGCTGGGATAGCACTGACTGCTCTGTCTCAGTATATGACATCTTGAATAGAGTAGATACAATACTAAAGCGAATGCTAAATCAAATATAGGCGACTGGCTTATCAGCTTATCAGAGATTGCTTAGGAACGAGAAGTAACTTAAAAGTTTCAACGTGATGCAGAAAGGAAGCGATAAGGCTTGATGATACTTTGTATATAAAAGCAATTTACCAAGGCCAGATACAGAAGTCCAATCGGCTATCATTCATTTCGTCCCCGCTTAAAGAAGCTACAAAGGCTATTGTCGTTAATCCGTTCTTGCTATCCCTCTCTTTCAGCTCGAGAATGCGGCGAGAGTAAATTAGCCGATCGCAGAATTCGTGATCTCATGACTTGGTCCACTCGCTAACCCGATCCTACTAGCGTGCATCAACAACTCGATTAACCGACCAAGCAGCTGAAAATGCCGACCGGGTTGACGAAGTTACCCGATACCACCTGAATTAAGTCGACCTTTAGGACAGGAAGAGGACTTGTTACTCTATACCGACCTGCACTGCGCTCAACAAAGCCAAATCTTAATCATGCTATTAATGCGCTTGGGATTCTACCCAATTTCTACGCCTCAACATCTTGATCCTGCTCAATTGCTCCGTCCTTGCAACTATGGCCACCGCAACGTTTGACGTCAACGAGCCTGAGACATGGCATCTAGCAGCAAAGATCAACAATGAACTACAAAATGTCAGTGAAGAATGTCTATTTTGTCTATAGATACTTAAAATTACTAACAAGAATTATAGATGATTAAGAACGGGACAAAGGGGAGGTTTACTGGCGATACCGACCATCTCACGCTAGCTCAAACGCGAGCCAAGTTTGACAGTCTTTTCCACCAGGATGCTGATAATCTTCGCTCGAGTATGCAAGATGAGGTCTCTGAGGAAGAGATTCGTATTCCCATCAGGGACGGATCCAAAGTCCGAGCGCTTGTTTATCGTCGCAAGACTGACCAGCTGAAGACGGATCGACCTCTTATTGTCCTTATCCATGGTGGAGGCTTTATCTTAGGCAACGCCGAGATGGAGATGCCAACTTGTGTTGAAGCAGTCCGAAGATATGACTGCGTGGCGGTGAGTTTGGAGTATCGGCTTTCTCCAGAAGTCAAGTTTCCAGTTGCATATGACGATTGCTGGGACGCTCTCATATGGGTAAGTCGGTTCTCTTAAAAGTAGCGCTTCCTTCACTAAATACACGGTGACGTAGCTGTCTAAGAACGCAAATGCTCTTCAGGCTGACCCAACGCATGGCTTTGTCTTTGGCGGGACTTCTGCTGGTTCACACCTCAGCATTCCCTTGGCTCACAAAGCTCGGGACGAAAAGCTCTCACCTCCACTCACTGGCCTTTACCATTGCGTGCCGCCTGCTCTGATGCCACAAGCACTGACTGAAAAGTATAAAGCTCTTTACAACAGTAGAGAACAGCTCAAAGATGGCATGGCGCTCACTGCAGAGTCCACAAAGGTCTATGACAAGGCCGTCGAACCAGACTTTGCCTCGCCGCTTTGGAATCCTCTCCTTTGGCCAACTGGGCATGGAGGATTGCCCCCTACGTTTTTTCAGATCTGTGGGGCTGACTTATTGAGGGATGAGGCATTGATTTATGAGAGGGAACTTCGACTCGACAGTGGCGTTAAAACCAAGACGGTTGTATACGAGGGTTTGCCGCATGTATTTTGGTATGATTACCCGACCCATAGTGCGAGTGCCAGGTTTGCCAAGGATGCGGCTGATGGTTTGGGATGGCTACTTGGTCGAGAGAAGTAATTTCCTGTGCTTCTGTTACGCATTATCTTGATTGAAGCATTATTTGATATGATATATGCATACTGTGATGTTCACGAGCTGATTGTGCCTGGAAAAGATGAGAACGAAAGGTGCTTGTAGGCCATTGATATCTGCAGCCCGAACTTTATAAGCACCGCAAAGAACCTAGTTACCTTCAAATTGGCTATTAAATGTAGTTGGTGTATTGTGTACTCTCGAAGACACGGACAGTGAGAAGAGGTGCAGATGTAAGCTCGGAGTCTCGGTGTTTGGCAGTGCTTACGCTTGAGACTGCCGCTGTCTATACGTCACAGGAAGATCAATGCAAAGTTATGGTAATGCCGTCAGTTAGTTCTAGGGCGAGTAATTATATAAGGATGTTACATTATGTTAAAAATTATTATATATTAATTTTATAAACTTAATTAGCTTATATTCTCTTAACTTTTAAAGCTTCTAGTTGCCTAGATATAACTTACCTTAGTAAAAGTATTAATACTTTAACTTTTCTAGCTAGCCTAAATAACCTAGTTAATAGAACCTTTAATAGTTTAACCTTTTTACTATATATATAATCCTTTTTAAAGTTATTTAATAACTCTAATCCTTAGCTTTTAATTTACTAATATATCCTTTAGCCTTTATTATCCTTTATAATACTATAGTTTTACTTAGCTAGTTATAATTACCTTTTAATAACTTTATATTCTTTTTATTAATATTATTAAGTTTATTATCTTTCTTTATATTAAGTTTTTATAGTTTTTATACTTTTTTATAAATAAAGTATAAAAGGTAATAAGTATCTAGGTTAAGGGCAGCTATATAAAATACCTTATAACTAAATAAGGCAATCTTAATATAGTATTTACTATTAATATTATTATTTTTTTTAAACTTTTTAATAGCTTAATAAAGCTATAAATTACTCCTTTTAAAACTAATATATAATTTAATAATACCTTTAAGGGTACTAATATTAATAAAGAAATTATAAATATAGTCTTAAGCTACTTAGCTTATTAAATTACTACTAATAATAGTTTACTTTACTATTAATATATTATTTATAGAGTTATATTATAATATATATATAGAGATATAAACTTAAGGTTATATCTCTTTATATACCTTTTAGTCTTTTTCTTTTAATGCCTTAAGGCTTATAATAAGATTTATTAGTTATTATAAAAGCTTATAGGTAAAAGCTTATATTAGGAAAAAAAATATTATATTATTATTTATTATCTGTATTTATAGCCTAAAGCTTAACCTTATAGGCCGTAGTTATCCTATAAATATAAGGATATTAAAACTAAGTAAATAAATATAATAACTTATTAAGGAAACTAGCAAAGCTCGCGACATTGTAGTGTAAAGTCTAGACAAAAGAGAACTACTCTATAGCCAAGCGCGCAATAAAGACAGATCGATCCTTTATATCTTAATCCTTAGTAACTATACTATCTTTACCATTATATTAAAAATTATTATATATTAATCTTATAAACTTAATTAGCTTATATTCTCTTAACTTTTAAAGCTTCTAGTTACCTAGATATAACTTACCTTAGTAAAAATATTAATACTTTAACTTTTCTAGCTAGCCTAAATAACTTAGTTAATAAAACCTTTAATAGTTTAACCTTTTTACTATAATATATATATAATCCTTCTTAAAGTTATTTAATAACTCTAATTATTAACTTTTTAATTACTAAATTATACCTTACCTCCTTACCGTAATAATCTATAGAGTTATAAGCTTTATTATTTAGTTAATATTACCCTTTAATACTATAATATATTTATTTTTCTTATTTCCCTTCTTTACTAGCTCTTTTAGTACCTTAACTTTATTATAAGTAAATTTTATAATATAGTAAGTACCTAGGTTATTAATAGCTACCTTAAATGCCTTATAGCTAAAGAGGGCCAGCTTAATATAAACTATACTAGAAATATCTTAAGATTTAAAGTAAGCTTTTATAATAAATTAAAGCTTAGCCTTAATAAGGGCCTTATTTTCTAAGCTAGTTTATATTATAATATACTATTAAGTAATGCCTCTAAAGGCACTAAAGTTAATAGGGAAATTATAAATATAGTCTTAAGCCTATTAGCTTATTAAGTCACTGCTAATAACAGTTTAATTTACTATTAATATATTATTTATAAAGTTATATTATAGTATATATACAGAGATATAAAGTTAAGGTTATATCCCTTTATATACCTCTTAATCTCTTCCCTTACCCTAGGGCTTATAATAAGATTTATTAGTTATTATAAAAGCATATAGGTAAAAGCTTATATTAGGAAAAAAAAAATATTATATTATCATTCATTATCTATATTCGCAGCCTAAAGCTTAACCTTATAGGCCGCAGTTATCCCATAGATACCATCTTCACGAACCTCGGCAACTCCGTGACCGTTGTATACCACTCCTTCAAACAACTCGTCAATCTCCTTAAGAGACAGCCCCTTCGTTTCGACCCAAAACACAGCGACGAAGATGGTCTCTAGAACATCCCAGGCTCCAATGATGAAGTAAAGACGCCAGGAAATAGCCTCAAGCGCAATCGGGAACACGAGGGTAGTTCCAATGCTAAATCTACTGTTAGCAGGCACGTGATACAATGGACTTGAAGGGTGTCTTACGCAAATACCGCAATCGTTCCCGCCCATATAGCCATTCCGTTAGTACGGGTAGAGTAGCTCAAAACCTCTGGGGGGTAAAGTTGCGTGATGGGAGTGATGCCAACACTGTATGCTCCCATAAAGAGAAAGATACAAGCGACAGTACCATAGATCCCGGCGAGATCTTGGCTAGTACTGAAAGCTAGGAAGATGTTAGCTTCAGAATGTGTTGAGGGTCAATCGCAGCTTACTCTTGGTCAGTGCACCAATGACAAACATCAAGATGGTCATTCCGACGCAAGCTGAGAGACAGAGAGTTTTTCGACCAGCTCTATCCATTAGGAACGTCCCTATCATTGCACAAACAAGGCACCACGATTGGAGTACAATGTTCTGGGCATGGTTAGTAACACATACTAAAATCGGAATATTCCAACATACAATTTGCAGCTGCGTAGTCTTATTGGTGATACCAGCGTTTGTGAGCATGTCGCCAAGGAAAAAGGATGCAATGTTATTTCCTGATGCCGTCAGTATTGAGACTATTCGCATGCCGATATGCAACTTACCGCTTGCCATGACGATAACAGCAACCGAAACCGCAAGCATGAGTCGTCTCCGAGCAGATCGAGTCTTGAAAAGCTCAGTATATGATGCCGTCTTGCCTTCAGTTCGCTCTCTTTCTCTGCTATCGACCACGCTCTGATATTGCTGACGAACCTCCTCGTCGGACTGGTCCCCATTAGCCGCTATTGATGCTATGACTTGGAGAGCTTCATCCATCATATCTTGGTGGGAAAGCCATCGGGGCGATTCGGGAGTCAGGAAGAGGCAGAAGATGCAGATCAAGGAGAACATGCTCTGCAAAAGAATAGGAAGACGCCAGGACCATTCTCCGGGGATTTCGGCAGTGCGATAGGTAATGCCCGCGGAAATCAAAGCACCGACGTAGTAGACGGAGAAGGTAATGCTCAGACCGAGTCCGCGGATCTTTGGTGGGAGAGTCTCGGCAAGCCAACTGCAGTATAGAGAGGTTAGTCAAAGCTACAAAGCACGCGAGGTAGAGGGACATCTTACGTCGAACCAGCAATGCTCGAAAGTCCAGAAGCCACACCCAGAATAATTCGACCAGAAAGGAACATGGCAAAGTTCTGGGACCCAGCAACCAATCCAATGCTGAGAAGCTTGGTCAAGAGAGCCACCAAAATGGAGTTCTTGCGACCAATGGCGTTGACGACAGGGCCCATCGTCAGGGATGCGATGCCCCATCCAATGAAGTTGGCAGACACGTTCAAGGCACGTGTAGTCGTGTTGAGGTTGAGAAATTCGGTGTAGGAGGGAATGATGTTGATTCCGCTCATGAGCGCTGAGTCGTAACCGGCTGTCGTTGCGTAGACTGCTGCGCTTGCGACAAGGAGCATAACTGTAAGGCGGCTCGATTTGGGCTGGAAGGGCCCGATGACACCGGTTGGGGACCACATGATCCTGGCAATTTTGGGGAATAATAGAATAAGGGGAAGGGGTTTGTAAAGGTTCAGGTCTTGAGAGTCGGAATGGAGGACATTGAACCTGTTCGATCGTGAAGGTTAAGTATCAAATGAGGTGTCGATATCCCAGAGGCATAGAACGCCACAATTTTGAGACCGAGACAGCTTATCAATGGTTGCTTCCTGATTGGGACTGGTGATATCTATCCCTAGCCTGTATATCTCATCTCGATATTCTGGTTACTGGAGAGTCTGGAGTTCAGAATGCGGGGTGCAGGAAATCTGGAGAGAATGGGCTAGATTCTGAAAAAAAATAGGTCAAGCTAAGATATCATCGGGTAATTCAAGATAAGCCAATGTCCATTAATGCCGATCGGCAATTTCGTAAATTTTACTATGTAGCTAGTCTCTACTCAACAGCCCTGGCAGAGCAGAAATCGCGGAAAGGATTCAGCACGAAAGACTTCGAAATAGCCAACCGTCCTTTCATCCAATGGCCGACCTCCTACAGCAACACGGATAGCTTGATAAGCCTGCCGATAGTTCTCCCCATAGGATGCAAGCTCGCTAAACCGTTCTAATACCCATGATCTATGCAGTATATCGTCTGACTCGATCGCTACCACGAATAACGGCCAGCTTAAGCGGGCTAGGCCTGGCTCTCCTTGATCTCGATACACCTTGAAGGCTAGAGACATGATCTCTTTCATCGCCTCGCGCTGCTCTGGAGCCATTGGTGCTTTTTCGTGTATAATACGAAGAAAGCAGACATAAATGGCGTGAAAGCAGGAAACAACCGACTGCAACTCCATCACGAACCGTCTATGGGGTCCGTCTTCCGGTAGTTCGAGGCGGTTAGCCACGCTTATCAACTCTCCGTATCTGGATCTGACGTTGCGAATGGCACCCGCGACAGACCCTCTCCACGAACCGTGGGGTACATTATCGCGATGCTCGGCTGCGGCTAAAGAACCGACCATGAACTTCAGCTGAGCACACTCGGCGTCGAAACATGATAGGTCGCTACACTGCATATCCTCCAGTAGCTCAGTCTGGGGATATGATCTTCCCCACAGGTCGTAGTTGGCAAGGACTGATCGCTTTTGCAATTGCCTGACACGTTGCAAGCGACCTTGGGCTTCAGTCTCTGATATGTCTACTGAGGAGGTTCCCAGGAGATTGTTGAAATACCCGCCAAACCCATTTAGAACAGCACCTCCATCCGCGTGCGAGAGCCAAACGAGTATTCTGCAAGAGACAGGACAGAAGCTCTCAGGTTCAATGATCTGTGAGGTGTGAGGGTCACTATTGTCGCTGCTGGTGAGTCTCGATCGCCCCAATAATATTGAGGTGGCTCCTCTCAGGTGCGCATCAACGCCAATGCCGCACCCATCCCCAAACCTGAGTTCATACAAGAGCATGAGCCATAGTGTAGCCAGCACAGGTGGAAGATAGGTTATCTCGCTAGGGGTCTGCGTAGCCACAGCCAGCATCTGCAAACCGTCTCCATAGTGTTGGATAGCCTTCAATCGTCTGGATTCGGCATCTGACTTGGAACCGCTCGTCTTCTCAGACCATGTTTGTCCACTGACGGCACACACCATGTGAAGAACCATGGGGCTCTGCTGCGCCAACTTCCATACCAGCCCAGGTCCGCTATGCATCGATATCCGTGTCCCGACCATCTCTGGGAGGACGAATCGGAAGAAGTGGATTGCCGAGTGGTCGAAAGGGGACAGGATGGCGGCACAGTCGGGTGAGAGGTCAAGTGCCAGCCCATCGTCGGCAATGGTATTCAGTGGTGGTAGACTGACTTCTGCACTCTGAGTATCGGATAAGGATCCGCTACCAAACTCCCCAGAATATGGGTGATCAACACGGGCTGTGGAACTGTTGCCAGGCGTTGACACCACATCTGTACTGGCTATCGGGTTTGCAGGAGACGATGCAGCAGGGGAAGAGATAATGCGCCTGGTGTACTTTTTGCGAGGGAGGCGCGTGTAATCGCAGGTCAATTCCAGGCGGATACATCGTCGGCAAATCGGTCGCGTCTCGTCGCATTTGACTTTTTTGACGCGACATGTTTGACATCCGCCTCGTGACCGTTGGGTGCTCGGATGCTGTTGGAGTTGAGATTGCGACTGGGACCTTGATGAGTGTGACGACTCGTGGCTCGGGCTTTGAGAACCCATGTGAGAATGAGGACACTGTTGATCGCCTATTTCTGAATCTGTCGCGTTGCAGTAATTGAGGAATCAGGAGCGAAAATTGTGGAGTGAAAGGGCGAGGGGGCTGGTTTGTTTTAGCCGCGGCATTTTACTGGCAGCAGAGTAATAGTTAACTGACTCGGCATTTGCCACATCTTTTTAGCTCGGTTTACCAAAACAATTTGGAAATAAAATTTCTCTGTGCGAATGTAAACTAAATATAACTTCAAGCTCTATATGACGATAGTACCGATCTTAGTTCCTTCATTTGAACTGGTTTCGTAAGGAAAAGATCCATGCCGCTGTTGAATGCTTTTGCAGAGGCGGTGATATAAACTAAGGTAAAAATAGACATGGCTGGCGTCTGCCTCTAGTACTGCTTAGGCTAATTTATATTGGTCTTGCTGGAATGCTTATGAAAGGTGGTTTAGAAGTCTAAAAGAGTGTGAATTAAAGGTCTCGTCGAGTACCCTCACATCGAGCTACGTACTTAGAGCCCAGTTTAGACTAATCCCGTATGGATTGTGTATTCTGCCTCTTGTTGAAGGCGGCTTAGATAGTTCCACAAAGGCAGATTGGGGTGGCAGCTTGATCCCATTGATTCATGTTCTCCCAGACAGCTGTAGTGACGGGTATCTGCACCTCCTTGACCAATTACTGGCTATAAGGTTAAAATTTGGGTTTCCAACATACACGGCGATGATATGACGGGGTGAACGGGCACATTTTAATGCCGTTGTTTTGCTAACACTGACAGCGAATGAGGTTTTCAATTGTTACTGTAGCTAACCTGGTAATAACTGATAGACACGGAAGGAGATAATGCATAAAAGTGATACAGTAAGGACAGCAACCCCTTGACTCAGAAGTGCATTATCAGTAATGAGCATCCCAATAGGCTAGTAAAGGAAAGTGCAAAGGAAAAGAAATTCATTCTCACTATATTGAATCCCAAGCCTGTAGCCGCCATCATTCAATAGAGCGAACTTCAACCGACTTCAATATGACACTTCCTCCAGTGGTCGATAGAGAGAGCTTATCAGAGCTTTCGCTTGGAAATACCAAGTCGGAAACTACCACTTCGCCAGCTCCCCCAAATACTTCCACCGAACATACGTCTACCAAAACGTGTAGGCGAGCTACGTTGTCTGAATCTGGCGAGAATGCAGCTGTGTGAATACCGCCAGCCGCCGGGCTGTATGAAATATTGCCGCTGGCACGGCGGTCAACAGTCAGGGTGCCATTGGATTGAGCATACTGGATTACGGTTTCTTCCGAATCTCCTTTGCGGACTGCTAGTGATAAGATGGACCCTTCAGTAGGAATGAAAGAAATGTAGATATCCAACGCAGTTCCGCGATACTCAGACAAGAGGTTGGTCCCTGGCTCGAGAGTTTCATTTGCTATTTTGACAAGAGACGTGCCGTGAGCGTTGAGTTCGGCGACAGGCTGTTGGATAAATCGTACTCCTCCGCCAATCTCCCGTAGCTGCAAAGTACGCGGAAATGACAGCATTCCCTTCCAAGTATTGGTTGGCGGGTCGACTCCATAGCTGTTCATGACAGAAGCAAGGATCTTACGGCCGTCGGACGTGGGCACATTTTCCCAGCTGTAAGCCCCATCCCAATCACGCCCAAAGTCGAGCCACATGTTGGTTGGATCAACAGGATCGGGTGTGAAGCTGGTACCGTCAAATAATCCAGTAACTGCGAAAACCCCATTGCCACCTGCAGGAGACCCCTGGGCAGGAGTGATAATGAGGACCCATTTAGTGTCTGGCGAACCCTCGATGGGAAGCTCAAAGAGATCGGGTACTTCCCAGCCTGTGATATCACGAGGAAGTCCGGGGATATCGGCAGCGGTGAGATCATTATTCCATGTCCAAGCCTTGGCATCGGAGGATGTCCAGAATGATAGTTTGTTTTGCCCTCCGTGGGCGAGGACCATGACCCAGGTCTTTGTTGCACCGTGAAATAATACTTTAGGGTCTCGCGTCTCCAAACCCCCGGTACTGTCGTGTGGTTTCTCCTGCGCCTGTGAGATGATTGGATTTTCATTGTACTTGATCCAAGTCTCCCCTTGGTCCATGCTATAAGCAAGTCTCTGATCCTGCACTCCGGTATCTGGAAAGTATCCAGTGTAAAAGGCAAGGTAGGGTAGGCTTTCAGATGTCCCAAGACCAGATGTATTGTCTTCATCAAAGTATGAGGTTCCTGTGAAAGCTTGAATTCCATTGGCACTAGAAATTGCAACTGGAAGATGGGTCCAGTCAACCAAGTCTGCACTGATAGCATGGCCCCAGCTCAAGTTACCCCAGAAGTTTCCTGTAGGATTGTGCTGGAAGAAGAGGTGCCATTTGGAGCCGATTTTGATGAGGCCATTGGGTTCATTCATCCAGTTTTGGTCTGGGGCGAAATGATACAGAGGGCGGAAGTCATCCGCTTTGGTGAAAGAAGTGAGAAGAGTGGCCAAGGCAAGTGAAACAAGTTTACTGGGATAAGGAGTGAACCAAGCCTTATGACCATGGTGTATAATCATGATGTGTTGTGGTGAAAAGAAATGAAGATAAATGAAGATGGGGAGATGTTTGACAAGTTGAATAATTAGAAGGTGAGGATTGTCGTTTCTATCAATACTACTAAAGTGGTCAGCCTCGAGGCTTATATAGTTTTACAGGTTCCACAGAGCTTCCACGCTTTAAGATAAGAGTTTGGGATGAGTTCTCAAATCCTTGCTCCTACCATGACTTTACTGCGACCCTCATTCTATCCGGTTTAGAACCTCCGATCACTTACCCCGCGCCATAAAATGGTGCCATGTCAAAGTTTCAAGGATCATTGCAGCTTACTGCATGCTACAGCCCAGGATTGGAAGGAGGAACGTGGAGAAGCAGGTGAAGGTGCACCAGGGTGTGGAGTGCCTAGTGCCAATGAGCAACACTCTGATACCCTTCCAGAAATGCAGTCAATGCATCCCTGGCTTCGGTCCGACAAAATGAGGGGACATCATACTCTAACAGGGCGTCAATAATGCAGTCAAGGCGCCCTTGTTTCGGTCCGACAAGACGAGAAGAGGGATTACTTAATAGAGATGCTAGGATAGAAGTGACGTAGAAGCTCTTTAATGATTTTGGAAGAGTGGTTACTGAGTTCTGACTAGTAGCCCAGTTGCTTAGCTTACTATATACAGACTTGAGCTATTTGCATTCCAGAAGGCCTGACATCGCAGCCTTTACAATTACATAACAACTATATGGCTAATAAATGTGTAGTCTTGATCAAATCCTACTATCTACTAAGATAAATACCAATCCAACCCCTATCTCAGACCCACCAGACTTCCATACGAATCATCTATAGGCCCAAAGGGTTTTAGTATACAGGAATCTTAAAAGCATTGAAGCTGTATGTCCAACTCTCGATTGACTTCTTGTCATCAACACACGAAAAGGTCTTATCGTTCTTCCAGAGAGGTCGCTTGGGCCACTGACACAACATCTGTGTCTCTCCCTTATAATCACCCGAAGAAACAGTCGCATTAAGTCGCGATGGCTGCTTACCATTCTCAACCCAATCAATCATGATGTTCATGTTGTTTTGAGGATAAGGACCTGGCTGAAGAGAGTTTGTGCCACAGTGAGCAGCTCCAGGCACGAGATAGAACTGGTACCACTCAGAAAGAGCCTTTTGAGCCTTCTCATCGGACAGTTTGGGATACATGATGGATCGGACAGACTGCCAATAGTGGACGGAAGAACCTGCTGGGATACTGGGATCAGATTCGCCATGGTAGTGGAGGAGCTTGCCACCAGCCTCCTTGAAAGTTGTGAGATCGGGATGAGTAGTCTGCAGACTGTCGTAGTAACGGACCATACCAGTGTTCATCCAGTCTACCAGAGTGTCGTACGTGACATTGTTGAGGTTATCGAGGTTATCGAGGTCAAGAAGTTCAATGAACTTTGCAACGTACATGCCACCAGTATCGGGGATGTTCATGGTCCACTTGTCGGTCTTGTTGTCGTAGGTTGGCTCGCCATCAGAGAGTTCAGAGCCAATCTGCCAAGAGAGGTACGCTCTTTCGTCTTTGCTGTTAAAGACTCCATCGTAAATAGCTTGAGCAACGGCAATACCCTCAGCAGTAATAGTACCATTCTGTTCTGGTGCATTGCTCGCCTGGCTGCCGGGAGCCTGCCTCTTGCTGAACCCAAATCCAAGCGAAGAACTAGTCTCAGCT
The DNA here is from genome assembly GCA_002165215.1 of Fusarium pininemorale. Taxonomy (NCBI): domain Eukaryota; kingdom Fungi; phylum Ascomycota; class Sordariomycetes; order Hypocreales; family Nectriaceae; genus Fusarium; species Fusarium pininemorale. The sequence goes on from NFZR01000011.1 coordinate 52,920, forward strand.
GCACAGTAGTACTCTTTGCCAATGAGTGACTTGAGATTGAAGTGAATTTTGCAAAGATCCGTTCGGGAGATAACGCCATCTTTTCTTCCATCAAGATCATCGCAGGCCTCGATAGTGGCGTTGACGATCTTCTTGAGCTCACAAGGAGGGGGATAATAGTCAAGAGTTTGCTCAACGGCGGCAGGGTAGACGTGCAGGACCTGTTGCTGCGCGAAGCGGAACGCAGGAGCTCCAGCGATGACACCGTCATACTCATCGCCCCATCGTTGAACCTGGCTCATTCCCTCTCGTCCACCATCGGAGCAACCCTCGTAATAGGTATAGACCTTGCTCGACTTTGACATGTCATAAAGGTTCTTGGTGATATACTTTCCGACCTGGGTCATCTCTCCGAGAGCTTGGTAAGAGAACATGTATGTCGCATCCCAGTTGATGGAACCGTTGCCGAGAAGGAACTTCTCATCGAGACTGTAGTTGAAGGCATCGTATCCGCCATCAGTGGCTCCTGCAGCAGCTCCGTACTTGAGGCCACCAGTAGTATCAGTGTTGAGAGAGTAGCCGCCTCCGCCCGCAACATAGAACCGTTTTTTGAAGTTTTCGGGATCAGGGAAGGCATACTTGAGGTTGACCGTGTCACCCTTGCTGCCGTGGGTGTACGCGACAGTGACGTTACAGCAGCTATAAGTATCGGTGTCGCGCCTCATTGGCCCACCCCCCATACTGGCACTGGCGTTGTAGACCGCCGTGGAAACCGTGACGGTAGAAGGGATCATGTTGATCCCCAGAAGGGTACCATTGGAGGGTAGCGCGGCTTTCAGCTTTGAGAGGGTGCATAGTTCTGAAAGAGAGGAGCCGAGGGAGGGCGAGGCTAGCAAAGCCATAGCGACTCCGAAAGATTGTCGCATGATGGTAAGTATTATAAAGAGAGTGAGAAGTATGATAAAGTGATGTTCAAGTGAGTGGTGCTAGTTGTTCGACACGGCGCGAGTCTTTCATGATTTATACTCCTTCGACGACTGCGGCTTCGTCACTCATAGGTCCGAGCCCGGAATCTGCCACGCGTTTCTGTTCCATATTGAATAGTTTTGCAGAGAATAGAGGTAGAATGAAGTAATTGATTGAGGCGGAAGCTGGTGGCGGTCCGAAATTAGCAAGGAGGCTTAGACTAAATGCCCACTTTCCGCGTGTGGAGCTGTTCCGAGTTAAAGTGGGGACACTGCAAGACAAGATACCTAAACCAAGGTTTATCAACAGCTCGAATATAAAGGTCCAGTTGCACTCACTCAGTCCTATAATTTACAGAGCATAATGCAACAGTAGAATCATTGAGGAGACCTATATAGCTAATGTTACGCTAATCATTTCTAAAAAGAATGAGATTGCATAAAGAATTCTGCTTTACCCGAGGAGCTCGTGAGCTCGGTCTGAGTCAGTCTTTCAGACAGAGACAGTACACGAACACATATACATAGACTACTTTAATAGTTAATATTAGCATCGAATACTATAGAACGCTACAGGTTCGTGTGTCCAAGTAAAGGGTTATCTAAGCTGCCGGTTGTCCCTTAAAGCTCTTATCCATGCACTTAACATAAATGGGTCAAAGACGTTCTCTCCAAGACCATTCCGGAATCCGCTGCCCTGTATTGACTATACCATTAGAGACCAAGCTCATTCAGATCTGTCTAGGAACAAGGGAAGCTCACTGTCAGAGACTGGGAATTAACAGGCGGTTTTGCCTAGTTTTGACAGTCCAGTGACGCCCTTCATGGGGATACAGATAAACTTGCAACATGGCTTCCAGGGGTCGTAATTGTTGTTACCAACCATTTTGACCAAGATGTAGTTGACGCCCTCGCAGTGGCACATACGGCCTTTCTTTTCAAGGGGAGTTGCCATACCGAGTGATATGTACCAACTACAGGCAACGAGGAAGGACTTGATCTGCATGTAGGTAATACTGTTGTTTGGTAATATTGGTTGTTGATGAGCTGACATGGTGGTTTTTATCTATTCCTTTAGTAAATAAGTCATACATTGTAGTCTTTGATAGATAGGTAAGGTTTATATTACTACGCCCACACAACATCGCTGAATGATTCGTGGTCTAGTCTTGCTAGGATTAGCATAAAACCGGCTTTAAATAAGCTTGAGCCTTACTGTAATTATATTATACTAACAAAGCTGGATACCCTAGCCTGCACAAGCAGGAGGCTAAGTCCAGGCCTTGTGAAGCATATACCCCAGAGTCAGAGTTTTTCCATATAAGCTCTATAATGTCAGTAGCTAAGGTAAGTGTACCGATGTTCTTAAGATTTCCCAAATCCTTAGTGAGTGCCCGTACCCTGGTTCGATCAGATCCAGGCTTGGCAAAGCAACCCATGACACAAAATGGCCACGCTAGGGTCTTCAAAATCGCCCAATCATACCTTTCAGTCTCTCGGTGACGGTGATCGTCAATCACTCGAAGCTCCTCCAGTACTCCTAAGATTTCCTGTATATGTTTGTTAAGAGCTTCTGCGCGAGACTGCCACCCAGAAACAACTACAGAGAGGTAAATGTGGGCAGCATGGGCCCAAATCCGGGTGGTCATGCTCACAGTATGGGACCGCGTTGTCGTGGACCAAGACTGCTGTGCAGGCGTATTGGGTGTCATCCCAGTGGCGCTTAGACTGCTGATACCGTCAGGCGTTGCTGCAGTTTCCGCTGCCGAAGTCGAAGAGGTGCTCCGCGGAGGATGTGCAGGCAACTCTGCCAGGTTGGTATCGAGTGTAAATCTGAGATGGGTGGCATGGTTATCAAGCTCGGCCATGTCAGTTTGTGCTTCGCGTTCTTTTTTCCACGCAGCCAGTGTCGCGATCTCACCAATCACCTCCAGAACCCAAGTCTGACAACCAATGATGGCCTCAGCGTCAAGCAAGTCCATTCGAAATTCCGGATTGCTATTATGAATTCTACGTCCATTCGTGTTGCGACCGCTGTTGTAGTCGATTGGAGACGAGGAAGAACTAGACGGTGCTTCACATGGCCTGTAGGACAGCAACAGCTGTTTGTGATATGGATATAACCTTGGAGCTCTGAGCAGAGCGGTACTCATCATGGTGTCGTATACGACAAGGATAGATGAGAAAAAGCGGAATGCCACCTGATCGGCATTTCTAGGGATGGGCCCGCTGTAGGTGCCCAAAGTCCACGGTGGCCCAGCAATGGCGCGAAAAACGAGTGAAAGACCTGGCCATTGCTGCTGCTGCTCATTGTTCCCGTCAACCGTATGTTTGAGGGAGATCTTCACAATTATATCGAACAGCTCGAGCGCGGCGTCGAGGTGAGTGACACAATTCTCACTGTTGCCTATGCCGATCTCAAAGCAGATGAGTTGGACAATACTTGTTAGGAGTCCGCACATATGGCGTAGATCTGCGATGCTCGATGATAATGGTAACATGCTTGTCGCGGACAACACGGATTTGGGGGCGTATGCGGCGGATTTGCTTGCGGGAGGGAACAATCGGGCAATGTCGCTTTTGATTGTGCTGAAAGCCTCCTCCAGCTTAAGGGTGACCTTATCCCATAAGATGGCACTGCATGGCGGCGCCTTGTTTGTGTTTGCGAAAGTGTCAGGGACTTGTATGGAAAAGACGAAGAGCGTCATGCATGAGACGGTACTAAGCAGTGTTGGGTTCTTGAGGATCTGTGCAAGAAGCCAGCCCCGACCGTCATCAAGCATGGACGCTCTGTAAAAGGGGAAGAACAGAGGAAATACATGGTCCATGTAATGCATGATGAAACCAAGGTCGAGCTCGGAACCTTCGGTAGTGATCAGAAGTTTGGACGGCCCGGTAGAGCCATCGGTGTGTCTATGGTCGCCATTGTCATAATGACCATGGCTGCCATGATTAATGCTCTTATCATCGTCTTCTGGCTTCCTGTCGGCTGGATCTTCATTATTGTGAATGGCAATGGATGAGGAACTCTCCTCAAGGCGCTGAATATGGGCATTCTGGCGGCGATGGGCGGCGCCCTGTCGGACCTCTTCTTTGAGAGCAGCGGCGACTCTGGCCTGTTCAGCACCACCATCGAACCAGGGCGGTCGGCGGGACCCAGTATAACATGTAATGTGAAGGGTGGCACAGATGCCGCAGACGGGCCTGCCAAGGTCGCACTTCTTTTGGCAGATATAGCAGCTCTAACCAGGGTTTAAAATTCCCATAGGTACCTAATAATAGCTTAATGCCTATTTACCCAGGTATATAGTTAGGTAAATAATATTATATATAGGTACCTATAGGTATTTTAAAAAGGTTTTATATTACCTATAATATATATAGATATTAAAAAGTACCTATAAATACTTATAGGTAATATTATACTCTTTTTATATTACTTTTAAAAGTAATATTAATATAGTATATTTATAGTAATTATTTATAGTAATTAATATAAAAAGCATATTTAGATATTTTAAAATATAATAAATTAAATATTTACTATCTATAGAAAAAGTATTACTAGTTTTTAACTAACTGCTTAATACTAGTAGTTTAAGAATTAAGTCTTTTAATCTAGCTTTTAACTTATAATAACTACTATAAGTTAGTATAATAAGTCTTACTTAGTCTAGGTCTTTTTAAAGATATATAAAGATAGGAATTAATAAAATCTAAGTTATAAAAAGACTAAGGCAGGCTTAATAGTATAGGTAATAGTAATTAATTTATAAATAATAGTAAAGGTTATAAGTCCTAAAAATAGGTAAAAGATATTTATAATTAGGAAATAATAGAAAATAGTTATTAATAAGTTACTAGTAAAGTATTTATATAAATAACTTCTTCCTTATATATTATTAGTAGGTAAAGGAAGGTTAGATATTACAGTATCTTTCTAAGTAATATTAAATAAGTAAGGGCCTTTTATAGCTTTTTAAGCCATTTTAGGAAGTCCTTTATAAAAAAAAAGGGCTTAAATAAGTCTAAGTTAAGAGACTTTTAGGTTTAATTTAAAGCTATAAAATAGAAATATAATAAAAACCTTTTTTTAATTAAAAAAACCTTTAAAGTATATTATTTATATTAATATATAAAGTAATATATACTCTATACTCTTTTAATTATAACAGTACTTAGCTATATTATAAGAAAGTCTTTAGCTATATAGCTTAATATAAAGTATTTAGGATTCTAAGTAATATAAAACTAGAATTAAAAAAGACTTTCTTTAGATTGCCTTTTTATTTATTATATTAGTTAATAATATAATATTATATTATATTAAATATACTTTCTTTAAAAAAAGATTTATATATAGTTAAAGCTAATTTTTAAGAATAACTAGCCTATAAACTACTATAAGTATATAATTACTATATTAAATTACTATAAATACCTTTTTAGGACTAAAAAAACTAAAAAGGAAATTTTATTTTTTTATTAATATTAATATAAATAGGTCTATATAGTTAGATATATACTAAGAGGTATAGAATTAAATAAAGTTAGTCTTAGCTTATTTTTTAATACTACTTATACTTAAAGATAGAAAAATAGATTAAATACTACTTTAGTAAGTATCTTAATCTAATTTTAGTAAAGGTAAAAGAAAAAAAATAATAAGGTAAGGGGTCTTTATAATAAATAAATCTATATACTTATATAGCTTTATTATAGCTTAATAAATATTACAGGAAAGAACCTTAACCTAAGGTTAATAATTTTAGCTACCTTTAAGTAGGAAAAGCCTGTTTTAATAAATACTAAGATAGTAGCTAATAATCTTAAGCTAAGTCTACGTAGTAAATAAGCTATTAATAGCTAAGTAACTAATAGAATTAAAAAGATAAATAAAAATATAGGTATAATTAATAAGGTAATTAATCTATTGCTAATTTTTAGTAGTAATCTTATAATTCCTATTAGGGTAATCTTTAAACTATTTTTAAATAGATAGCTTTAGTATCCTTGCCTTTATAAGTATTATAGTTATTAAGTTCTATTAAGTTAAGATATTATATATTAGTTTTAAAGGTTATAAAATAGTCTTATCTTATACTTAGTAAGCTTAGGTCTCTTTAAATTTTTATATAAGCTTAGGACTTTAAGTAAATTTAATAGTAAGGCAATAAACCTATAAGATTATTAGTTATAATAAACTTAATAATTACTATAAGTAATTACTATAAGGAATATATTAAAAGAAAAAATATATATACCTAAAGAATAGATAATAATAGGTAATTAATATTAATAAGATTAAATAATTAGTTTATAACTTACTATTTTAAAGTATTAAATTAATTATCTATTAGGTCCTTATTATTAAGGCCTTTATATTAAAAAAAGTTACTTTCCTTATCCTTATTATTATCCTTATCTCTATTCTTTAAAATTAATAACTCTTAAGACTTAATCTTAATATAGTTTATAATTTCTTATATAATAAGGTTTAAAATATAAGCTATATATTAAATAAAATAAGGGCAGGGTAGAGGTATAGGCTATAATTTAGCCTTAATCTTATTATTTAAATCCTTAATATTAAGATATATACTATTATCTGCTATAATTACTTAAAGGCAATTTAAAAGATAATAATTCTATAGGCTATATATTATATAAAAGTTTAGTATAGCCTTACCTTGGTCTTTAGATATATTAATAAATCTAAGTATAACCCTTTTAAGTTACTACTAAGTATTTAGAAAATATATAAAAATACTAAGAATAGTAAACTTATTATAGGGTATTAACTATATATTTAATATAAAAAAGACTTTAGCCTTTAGGAAGAGAGTTTAAAGCATTATATCTTATAAAAACAGAGACTTATTTTAAATTTATTTAGTAAGAGTTAGGCTACTAAGGAGTTAAAAGTACAGTAAGATAAAGCCTATAAGTTACTAGAATACTAGGTTTACTATAATATTTATAGATAAATAGCTACTAGTAATAAAATAAGCAAGGTAGTAAATAGATTTAAACTACTATTTAGTAGTATTAACTTAGTAAAAGTAAGTATAGATTACTATATTTAATTACTATAAATATACTTATATTAAAATTAAAATATATTATATTAATCCCCTAAAATGACCTTATTTTAGGAGCTTTTTTCTTATAAATAGCAGAGTTTAGATACCTATATATACTTAATATACTAATTCTAGATATATTAAGATATATTAAGGTAGTATAGTAAAAGCAGTATATAATCTTAGGTTTTCTATCTAATCTCTATAAACCTTAATTAAATTAGGACTAGCTTAAGGAGTCTCTTTTTCCCTAGAAGATTTTTAAAGCCTTAAACTTTAATAATTAAAGTAAATAAGAAGTACTAGGGGCAGAATTAATATAAAGTGCCTACTATTATATTATTTTTTACTATAGAATAAAAGCATTAACTATAAAAGAGTTAAAAATAATATAAAAAGGCTTATTAAGTATAGTTAGCTTAAAACTAAGTAAGCTTTATAAAGATATTATAGTAATAAGGAATATTTTAAAATTAATTAAAAAATAAAAAGAAAATTTAAAAAAGGATTACTATAAAAGATTATTACCTTACTTAATAATATTAAATAAGAAAATTTATAATTATATTAAATTAATTTTAACTATAATATACTAAAGCTATATAAAGTTAAAGTTACTTATTAGTTTAATACTAAAGACTTTAGTATATTTTATTATATAAATACTAAATTATATTAGGTTAGCTAAATAAACTAGTACTACTTAAACTTAGTAAGAATTTAGCTATCTATAAAATAGGTCTTTTTATTTTAATTCTTTCTTTTTTTTTATAATATTTTAAAAATTTAAAAATAATATTTATATACTACTTTTAAAATAGTACTTAATAATCCTAAAAGTAAAATAACTTTTAAGGTATATAATATATTAATATCTTATTAAGTCTATTTATTTATTAATAATTTTATAAATAGTATAACCTTAATTAATTTAATNAAGATTTACCTTATAATACAGTAAAGAATTATACTAGTTAAATATAAAGCTATTAAGTAATATTAAAAATAAACTAAAAAGGTTAAGAAGAAAATATATAATAAGAAATAAATAAAAGCCTTAAGGTTAGATATAGTAATAATTAAAATAAAATAGTAAGTTAAGTCCTAAGTACTTTTTACTTTTTATATTAATATAATAAGTAAAAATTCTTTAAAATATCTATTAACTTTAATATATAACTAAACTTTAAATATTATAACTACTATTTTAGTAAATTATTTAAAAAATTAGTTTAAGTATAAAGTCTAATTTACATTTCTAGTTATTAGTAATTAAAGTACTATAAGAAATAAGTAAAAGCTTTATTATTATACTATTTAAAAGTAAGTTTAATATAAATATTTTAAAAATCTTTAATTAAATATAATTAGGCTTAAACCTANTTACTTTATACTATACTAATATAAGGTTAGTAAAGATAATTTATAAAAATATAAAATCTTAAAATAGATTTTTAAAATAATAAATAATATATAAATTTATTAATTACTATAAATAATTAGCTTAATTAATTCCTTACTATACTTTAACTTAAGTAAATAATAATTCCTTATACCTAGTTACTTATATTAATACTAGCTATATATCTATTAATTAGACCTTTTATTTAAAGAGTTCTAAAGGTATTAATACAATCTAAGGTTTAGTCTTAATAAGCTTTAATAGCTTACTAGCTTTAATAAGGAGTTAAAATATAAGATAATTAGTACTTTTAAAATACTATAATACTTCCTTACCTAGGCCTACTTACTATATAGTTTTATTATCCTAAAAAGATAAAGGCCTAAAAAGGTAATTCTATATAGTAAATATATACCTTTACTAGTAATAAATTTATTAAATCTTTTTAAGTATAAAGGGTTTACTAGTTTAATAAGGATATTAATAAGCTCCTTACTAGGGCTACTATCCTTAATAGTAAAGCGCTTAAAATTTATTAAGGTTACTATAAGAGATTAGTATATTATAAAATATTATAATAATATTATTTTACTATTACTTATTAGCTAAAGGGAATTTAAAGGGAAAGATATTATAATATGCCTTTAAATTAAAAAGCTTTTAGACTAAGGCTTAATTATCCTTAAATAATTTAAAGAATAGATTAAAAGGCTTAAGTACTTTTAGGTTCTTTAGCTTTATAATATACTAAATATATAACTTAAGTTAAGAAAAGATATTTAGTTTATAAAGTAAGGGTATAGATTCTCTATAGCTAATTATAAGCAGGTAATTACTATATATAATTACTATAAATACTTACCTAAAGAAATCTAACTTAGTTTAGATAGCCTTTAGCTTATATTAAATATTTTAAGGGTAGTTTATTATTTTATTATATTTAACCTATAAGGAATATAATATAGTAATTATTAGCTATTTAATATAAGCTATATAAATCTTAAGATTAGCCTAAAGAATTAGCTTAAATAAAAAATAAAAAATATTATATCTTTATATTATAATCTTTTTTTACTTAATTTATTTATTAGTTTTTAGTTAGACTATAGCTTAACTTTTATTTTAGTTAAGCTTTTTATTAATAAAGGCAAGCTAGTAATCTTTCTCCTTAGTAAGATTAGTAATATCCTCTTAAAGAGGATTATTATTATTCTATAGGATTTTACTAGCCTTAGTAGTTAATACTATAAATACTTCCTCTTTAAAAAGATTATAATATTTACCCTTTTTAATACTACTTTAAATTAGTATTTAAATATTAGTAACTAAGTAAAATATACTTACTAGTTTATACTATAGTTATTAAAAGTAGTCTTTTTAAGTGCCTTTTTAATTACTTTATTTATAATAAGATAGTCTATATATTAGTAAAGTTTAGTTTTTAAGTAACTTTACTACTAATTAAAGTTCTTTTTTATATTTTTATATTTATACTATTTTAAAGTAAGTATATTTATTTTAGTATAGGCTTTTTTTATATAAGAATTTATTAATAAATCTTTCTTAAGTTTTTACTTATATAGTAGCTTACTAGGCAAATGCCTTAGTTTAATTAGCTTAAATAATTACTATAACTATAAATAAGCTCCTTATTACAGCCCTTACTAGTTATTTTTTTTACTATAAGAAAAAATAAAAAATAGTAGCTTTTCTTATAATATAAAAAGATAATAAAGGCTAGGGTATAGATATTAATAACTATATAGCTTAAGGTAATTATATCTTAAAAGTTAAAAAATTAAAAGTTTAGGGAAAATAAGTTTAAAAAAAGATTAAGATTTCTAGTACTATAGTAAAAATAAAAAATTAAATTTTAAATTTAAAGTACTAGGCTAAAATAGGTAATAATTAGTAAAATACTTTAATTTAATTAGTTTAAATTTTATAATAAATTATAGCACTAAGGTCTATTACTTAGAAAACTAAATCTTAACTTTAACTAAGCTCTAACCTTTTAAACCCCTTAAATTTTAAAATTTATAAGTTTTTAGTAAATTTTAATATTTCTTTTTATTCTAGCCTTTTTTATTAAATCCCTTATAGTAATTAATTAAAATAATTGCTCCTGCTAAGCCTACGCTAAAAATTTTAATATTACCTAACCTTTTAAATTTTATAATTTTTAATTTTTTTTATCTCTTTTTAGAGTTTTTATCTCTATTTTTCCTAGCCCCTTTTTTTATAGTAATTTATTAAGATAATTACTTTTAATTCCCTAATTACTTAATATAGCTAGCAGTAAAAACTCTGCCTAGTAAGAAGCTTAAAAGACTACTAGTAATAAAAAGCCTTAAAAGACTATTATTAGTAAAGAACCTTAAAAGTCTATTATTAGTAAATAACCTTAAAAGTCTATTACTAATAAAAGTATATACAGTGCTTAAAAAATAAAAGGAAAATCGTACCTAAAGGGTCTTATTACTTCCTATAGTAAGTATTTTATTTATACTATTATTCCTTTATTTAATATTATTATAAATTACTAAATAAAGAATTTTAAAAAGGCAGTTATTATAAGTAATAAGCCTGCTTTCTTATATACCTTATTTATCTATCTTATCTATAAACTCCTTTATAATATAAGTAAAAATTAAGTTACTTATATTATATTTAATTATATTAGTACTTTAAAAGAAGTAACTAAAGCTTTTTTATAGTAAGTCTTTAAAGGTAATATTATTTATAGTAATTTAATATAGTAATTAGCTATAGTAATTAATTTTAAATTTAGGTATTAATTTTCTTTTTATTTATACTAGCTATAAGACTATTTAAAAAAAGAATATAAAAATATATTACTATATTTAGTATATTATAGTAAACCCTATAAATAACTACCTCTAGCCTTAAATTAATTTAGTAACTATTATATTACTTTTATTCTTTAATTAAGATATATAAGTTAAATAATATATATAAGACTAAGTAAATATAAAAAGAGTTTAAGCTAAAGAAAAGGAAAGATATATACTAAATTAAGTATATACTATAAAGGATACTAAACTTTAAAAATAGTAAAAATAAAAGTCTAATTAATAAGGCAGCCTAGATAACCTAGTAAATAGTCTTTAAGATATTTTTAATAATAATAAAGATATATAAGACCTAAAGCCTAAAAAGGAGGGTAAAGGTAAAGATAAGTAAGATCTAAAGCCTTAAGAAAAGGTTAAAGGTTAAAATAACCCTATCCTAGTACCTAAGGATAAGGGTTTAAATAAAAATAAGGATAAGGAGCAGGATAAGAAATATCCTAAGAAGCAGTATAAGGAGCAGTATAAGAAGCAGTATAAGGAGCAGTATAAGGAGTAATATAAGAAGTAGTATAAGAAATAGTATAAAAAGCAGTATAAAAAGTAAGGTAATAACTAAGCTACTATTATTTTATATTTTTCCCTAAGTAATTTATTAAGGTATAAGAAGTTAAAAGTTTATAAAATACCTACTTACTACTAATTTAAAGTAATTATTATATTTAATTATTATAAATAACTTTAATTACTTATATTATAAGTATTATAGATTTTTATCTAGGTATTAACTTATTACTAAATTTTACCTATAAGTACTTATATTTATATAATTATATTATTTAGGTACCTGCCTATAGGTAGGCATTTAGAATAGGTATTTCTAGGTACTTACCTCTTTAAGATAGGTACCTATAAATACCTATAGGCTGGGTATTTTAAAGGCTGGCTCTAATAGCCTTGAGATTTAGTTATTAGAGCGTAGCTAGTAGTCAAGGTAAGGGATGTGTACAGTGGAGAGGACTCTGTGGAATTAGACTAATATAATATCTCTGGGGCCCAGCACAGACCTTGTCCAGACCCACCCCGCGCGCACTTCCGTTCGGAGTTTAGGCCAACCCAGGCCACTTTAGTTTACTCCTCCTACCTATATAGAGCCACAAGGTCCAGCAGACGGAATCACAATGGACCAGACTTTATGACTCTTGTCCTTCTCTTTCTTTTCTATTATCCTCAATCGCGCAAACTAGATTTGTTGAACTTTTTTCCTAGGTCAAAAACACCAATCCTTCCCGAAACAATGTCAGGCCCGGCCATCCTCGTCCTCGGCGCGACCGGACCCTCCGGTATTTGCGTGCTCCGAGAACTTATCCATCGTGGGCAACCCGCCATCGCTTTTGTCCGCAATCCGGCCAAGGTGCCAGGGGATTTATTAGAAAACCCGCTGCTTGAGGTGAGTACACAACTGCTTATATTGATATGTAGAAGCAGTCTAGAGATCCAAACAACTCAGCCCATAATCAAGTAGTAACATGGCGCTAGGTTATCAAGGGCGAATTAAGCGACCTCCATGGCCTGTCTACCGCTGTTGCCCGCAGCAGCGCTATTATCTCCCTCCTCGGCCCTGCTTCTCTCAAGGTGCCTGACCCGACATTATACGCCTCTTTCTATGCCGCCCTGTTCCCTATTATGTCACAGCACAAAGTCCGCCGCATCCTGGCCATGGGCACTGTTAGCGCTACCCTACCACAAGACCGCTTCTCCTTTCTTCGTTGGGCCTTTGTGACTTTTCTGCGCCTTGCCGGCCCGACCGCTTACCAGACGATTTTATCCATCACTCATACGTTCGAGTCAGCTCACAAGGATGTGGACTGGACTATCTTCCGTCTCTTTTTTGCAACTGGGGAGTCTGATGCGGATACATGGAGGGTTTCACGAGAGCAGGAAGATGTCTTTGCTGGCTATATTGGCGAGCCTGGTTGGACTAATAGCATCAGCAGAGCAGCTTTGGCCAAATGGCTCGTTGCAGAGGCTCTCGAAGGAACAGGCCGCTGGATACATGACATGCCATGTGTGAGTACGCTTGCAAAATGAAACATTGAGTTTGGGCATAAAGATGTTTAGGATTTATAATTAGGCTTTTTACGTCTCTATAGGCCTGTGTTTAATATCTTATATACTTCCTTTACATTATTGTTTTTTATAGGGCAATATTTATTTCACTACCTGTCGCCCTACCACGAAACGTTTTGACAGTTAATGTCTCAGCGTTACTCCCTAGGTCCTTGTCTACTTCTCCTGCTAACGTGACATACTCTTGGCCAATTGGTATTGCCCATGTGGTTTGAGAACAAGGTCGCTTAAGTTCGTTTATCAAAAGGGGAAGCTCAACAGAGGTTAACGATGTTACAACATGATTGGCTCCTCGGCTATTGCGATTGCCGATCAAGGGCGCCAGTGGCAAGATCCTGCATCATGCCTTCGCTCTCGAATTAATCCAGCCATACAACCATTTTATGTGCAGTGCACTTTTTGCTCCTCGATCTGAGTTGCGCTCATAGGTGTTCACAGTTCTACCTGCTTTCGTATCCAAGGCGATCACTCCTCCGCATCTCGTTATGATGCCGACACCGGAGCAAGCCCCAGAATTGAGTAATATTTATATACCTGACGCAAGCGCGACCGAACAAAGTATTGACCGAACAAACTACAAATCTTTTGATGTCTTGAAGGAGGTTTGGATAGGTCTTGGTCTACCTGAGACGTCCTTGACATCTGTCAGTCTTCCTGGTGAAGAAGGCCCAGCTCTTCCTTCGTCTTTCAAGATGGGAATCCTCGGGCAAGCTTCTATCGGGCTGTCTGCTTTGACAGCCGCTCAGGTTCACGCTTTACGGAACAATATCTCCGTTCCTCGTGTCACGGTACCGCTCGAGCACGCTGTCGTTGAGTACAAGTCCGAAAGATTGTATACCGTGTCTGACGAGCTTGCTGCCCCATCAGGCGGCGCTATTGGTGGATTGCATAAGACCTCGGATGGCTACGTTCGAATCCACGATGGATTTCCAAACCATGTTCAAGGTACCCTTGACTTGCTTGGCTTGAAAGCCGGTGCGACTCGGCAGCAGGTGTCTGAGCAGACTGCAGATTGGGCTAGTATCGACTTAGAGAACTGCGGAACTGCGGAAGGGAAAGTGGCGATATATGCTCTGCGCTCGTACCGTCAGTGGGATAAACTCCCTCAATCGAGAGCCATCAGCAACTTCCCTATTGGCATCAAGCAGGTCTCTCAGATGTCTCCAACTGGCCTATCAAGAAAGATGCAGCCCGGTAATCTAAAGTGCTTGCAAGGTCTTCGGGTCGTTGAGATGAGTCGCGTGATTGCGGCACCATTATGCGGCAAGACCTTGGCGGCCCATGGAGCTGAGGTGATTTGGGTGACTTCACCAACACTTCCGGACTTGCCGAGAGTTGATCGTGAATTTGGTCGCGGGAAAAAGACTGTGCAACTCGACATACACAACTCGGAGCATCGAAAGCAGCTTCTCAACCTTCTCAAAGACTGCGACGTGTTTGTTCAAGGCTATCGACCTGGGAGTCTTGCCTCATATGGTCTATCCCAAGATCAGTTGAGAAAGATCAATCCAACCATCATCGTAGCCAACATGTCTGCTTTCGGTCCTGAAGGTCCATGGTCGGGCCGTCGTGGATTTGACTCGCTTGTGCAGACATGTTCAGGCATGAATGTCTCTGAAGCTGAACACGCCGGAACGGGTGAGGTAGCTCGTCCAACACCTTGCCAAGCCCTCGATCACTCAGGCGGTTATATGCTTGCAGTTGGCATCATGGCTGCGGTCTATCATCGTGCTGTCAAGGGCGGTTCGTGGAGAGTCGACGTCTCATTGGCGGGCATGATGAAGTATTTGAGGAGCCTGGGACAATATCCTGGTGCCAGTGGGTTTGAAGCGAGGGACTTTGACAAGCCAGAAGATGTGCCTGATGAGTATTTTGAGATCCAGGAGACGGGGTTTGGCACCATGAAGTCCATCAAGCACAGTGCTACCATTGAGGGTTTAGAGGTTGGTTGGGATATCATGCCGAAACCTCTTGGCTCCGACAAGCCTGCATGGGATTAGAATAGTATCGCCACTCACTTATGGCTCAATAACATTTGTGGAGGTGTTTCCACTTTGTGATGTAGTGCGTTGCCTCCCTCTGTTGATTGATTGTGTATTCACCACAGATGTCAATAGGGAAGATTCATCGCGGGAGAAGCCCTGCATCTGGTAATTAGTATTGAACTTCAGTGAATATTATTCGATAGTGCATTGTAGCGTAGAGCCTTGCTCCTGCTTCAGGCTTATCTGACCGAGGCTATTAGTCGCAGTCGGCGATAACCCCGTCCAAAATAGTGGTGCATGTCACCAAGTAACCCTAAGAATCTAGATTTTCTGAACAGCGACGTGATTTATGACAATCCACAAACAAAAAGACAGGCTTCCCTCTTGTTGATATTTTGTCTCAGATTCATTTAATAGCTACTGCAGGTTCGTGACTTCCTTAGCGTGTTAAAGTAATTCTTTACCGTTGGGCATTGCGACTTGGTTAACTAATTTTAATCGAATGACCTCATCGCCAAATATAGGATCAGGAAAGGAGTCCATTAAATATACGTAGAGGCTCGGACTTGCTCGTGGGACGGTGGTTGGAAAAAGTTATCCGGATTGTTTGGTATAGATCCTTGTATTATAATTAATTGTAATCTAGTTAGATAAAGGATAAGGAGATAACGCCTCTGCTGACTTCACAGCATTTGGCGGCCTGTAGCGCATAATTGGAAGGTTGAAGGGAACCCAGAGCGGATAAAATTAAGTGATAAACAGGGCACCACAGCATTGTTGGATCCTTAATAAGATTCGATCTCAGAATTGAGGCTGTGTTCGGATCCTTCATCTCGGACTCCTTTCGCATTTTTAAACTATTCTTACTAGCTGCGAGTGCGAGAAAGTTGTTGCGTGGTGTAACTACTGGTGATTCACCTTCTATTTTAGCCGCTATTTCCTCGAATCTTACTGGGCCAGCACTGTGACAGGGATCTTGCATCGCCTCCTCCCACTCGGTACATCGCAGCATTGCCAGTCTTGACTTACTCGCCTAAAAGGCGCGTGCATTCGCGGTCTCGTTAGCACCATTTTATCAGGACTGAACTGGCGGCAATGCAATGATACGTCACATTACAACGCTCGGCTCCTGGGGCTTAGTGAAACTCTAACCGCAAGCCAGTGGATCAGTACTATTCCTTATATCTTCTGCATGTCTTAGCATCCCCAATCTGTCCTTGGGAAGCTGGAATAAGTATTGGATCATTCAATTGGGCTTTCACAAGTCATGGTCAACACTGGGAAACCTAGTCGCGGGTGCGCGACCTGCAAGAAGCGGAAGATAAAGGTAAACAAACATATGTAGACGGATATCTCGACATTATCGATAGCATCTCTAACGCGAAGCAGTGCGATGAACTAACACCATCGTGCACGCAGTGCAAAACAGCTGGATGGGTATGTCCAGGGCCATCCGAGAGTAAAATGTTCTTCCGCAACCAAACCACTGCAGATCTTGCCAGAAAGAATGCCAGGGCGCTAAGTACAGCATCATCGAGCGCAGACTCTGAAGTATGGAAACGACCTGTATCCCCCCCAGCACGAGACAGAGCTACTACTTTCTTTATGCGGCAGTACGTTTTTGATATGACTAGTGCAGGAGGAACCTTGCCTCTAAGGGACAACCATGAGTTTCTTCCAGGGCTTATACGCAACCAACAGTCTTCTTTCGGGCTTCTCAGCACAACAGTAGCGGCTGCGGGGTTCGCTGCTCTTTCTAATGCGGGCAACGTGTCAGAATGGCGGGCAGAAGCATTCCGTCTGTATGACAGTGCCATTCGTCAGCTACAGAGTGCCCTACAAGATCCTGTCCAGAGAGTGTCTGATGAAACACTTGGTGCAGTACTGCTCATGGGGACCTTTGAGGTGCGGCCTCGCTTATCCAAACTCGACTTTTACCTACTGATTCGTGCTAGACTATTGCTTTTGCAGATACTGGCTCACTGAAAGCCTTCAGCCAACACATCATCGCTGCAGCGAGGTGCATCGAAATGCGTGGATCAGCCCAGTTCCAGACCGTTGTTGGCTTGAAGATGTTCATGCAGATGCGGCGCATCATGGTAAGACGGATTTCCGCTCGTGGCTGCATCTACTGACCCAGTTTAGATCACAACATGCCACCAGCTGCAGGAACCCATACCATTTGAGATCTCAAAATGGTCGAGCTGGGCTGAAAGAAGCCAGAACAGCGATCTTGTCCCGGTCAATCGCTTTTCTGAGATCAATGAGGTCTTGGCTAGCGTCCGCGCTGAGCTCAAGTATCAGCACATTACAGACCCTGCTGTGATTTCTGATAGGCTTCTCAAGATCGATAAGCTTTTCGAAGACTGGGCGCAAACACTACCGCCAAGCTGGGTGTACAAGTCTTACAGATCCATTGGTCCTAACGGCGTGCCTTCTAGTCGGTATGATCTACAACACGATATGTATACAGATCCCTGGATAGCTTGTGTGTGGAATTGTTACCGCAATGTCAGGCTTTTGATTCACGAGTCCATTATCATAGCTACGCTGAAGCACGGTACTGCAGAGCAGAAAGAAGCATTGCAAAGCTCGGCCAAAGTCTTAGCCGCGATGGCAGATGGGGTCTGCCACAGCGTTGCATATCATCTTGGGTACCGAGCCCAAGACAATATGGCTGAGAGTTTTGCTCAGACAATGCATCTCAGTAGCAATCCGACCCCCGGAGGTTTCTTACTTATTTGGCCTCTGTTCTTTGCTGGGATACAGAGAACCACTTCTGCGGATCAGAGGCAGTGGGTTGGTGCAATGATGAGGAGGATTGGGGTGCGGATGGGTCTGCAGTTGGCGGTGTCCATGGCTGATTTGCTGTTGGAGACGGAAATACAGGATCTTTCGTTTTCGAATTGCGAGACATTTTTAATCGGCGAATGGTATCCAAATTAGGCAAATAACATTTCTATTCTCGTTATCGCTTCCTCATTGCCTCACTGGTTGGCAACACCTCTGCTATCCTTCCTCTGTCGCATCCGCATAATTTGATGACGGTCTGGGTGATTGTCCAGCATGTAACCTTGTTACAGGGTTGCTACGTAGGGCTATCCGACCATCCAATGAACTCGGTACAGGATCGAACCCTTACAGTCTCGTAAGCCGATCACCCTGGTCTCCTCATGTGGAGAGGGGTGATGACTTATCCAAGCTAAAGCTATTCCTAGTTAGCCATGCGAGAGAGCCAATCAGCGTTGCATAACTCCCATCTTTGTGGGTCAATGCACAGCCCTGTAAAGAGTATGTGCCAAGAGTGTCCATGTCAGATGCAATCATGTAAGGTTGATATCAGCCCCAGTGGTCGCCTGAGCGGCCGCCGCGTATCTTGTCGTTGTTAGGGTGCAGTTACGGATCACCTCGGTCAGATATCAATATTATTGGTCGATGTAACTGTTGGATGAGTACTCCGGCTAGAGGTCTATATTATTGGACACTGGTATGCCTGTAGCAGGTCTGATGATCCTCCAGACTGAATTTATAATGATTCCAAATTCATGCTCTTGAGAATATGGCAAATTCCGTTGTACTGGGCATTGACTAATGATGACATCTGCAGATCTGATGCACTATCCAAAAGTAAATCAAGCCAAAGCGGCGATTGCTGATCATGGTTGACAGAGAAAGTCATAGCATTCCTTAGGTGGTATACAATGTAAGGACAATATCTATTAAACAGAAATTCACGCCGATTTCGAATGAGGCTTAGAAAAGGCTCGGTTATGATAGCCTCAATGTTTAGGTACCAGAGTCAAATCCTTTGGGTCTAAGTATTAAAAGCCCCAGGCAGCATTCAAATCCAAGTCCTAGCATTTCGGTAGTTTAAATACCATCCAGTATCGAGAAAGCCCATTATTATTCCCGGCCAACGCAAAATGTGTCCAGGAGGCTGGGTTTAGGCAAGGTAGCCACGATAATCTTTCTGACTAGCGTCAGGTATCCTCGGAGTAGATTGGCCGCTCCGCAACGCTTACCGTTCTTCATGCCCAGCTGTGCTTTGACAGAGCTGGGATGTCGATCCTTGTACGTCTATCCTTGAATACTGCAAATCTTCGACTGTTTCACTTTGTCACGCAGCCACGTTTGGAGAGATTTGCATTCATTGCCCATTCATGTGAATGCGCCCAAGATCAGCTTTAATTTAGGTACATACATAACCTTAACTGACTTCACAGGGATTTGTTCCTTTGGCCTTCCCTGTTTCATAACTTTAGATGTACGCTAGGCATGAGCTTATTCCTTTAAAACAGCTACACGACAGTGAAGCCGGGATCTCAGTGAGGATCCCATGCGAATGCGAAAGTGGCAGTGTTTTGTTGATCAGTCTGGGTAGTATAAAAATGGATGTGAGATCCTGATGAAGTCTTTTTCAACGACCAGATCTTTTTCACCTGGCTTCTAGCTCTAACTAATACCCTTTTTCTATTTCTCTCTTCCAACCTTGAAGCTAGCTTCTTTCATGATGAACGGCACGGGGAACTTTGTCATATTTGGGCCCAAAGCCAACTGTACCTTGGAAGTGCGTATCCTCTCACATCAGATCCAGTGCATAACTGGTTCCTACCTCCGAGCCTAACCGTACAAGCTTTGGTATTAGCTACTGTTCCTTGCTAACACTTCTGTTAGCTTTGCCCTATCGAGATGAGTGTTTATGGTTACCGACCTTCTCTCCCTGCCAACATTGCTTTTGCCGCTTTATTTACTTCGGCAACTTTCGCTCATGCCTACTTGGGCTTCAAATGGAAAACACCCTGGTTCATGTGGTGCATGATCCTGAGCTGCACACATGAAGTCGCGGGCTACGTCGCGCGTATTCTGCTCTGGGTCAATCCGTGGAGTTTCGGTGCATTTATCACCCAAATCAGTAAGCACTTCAAATTTCTAATAACGAAAGGCGTCCTAACACACTGCAGTTGCTATCACGCAGGCTCCTGTGTTCTATTGTGCCGCAATCTACGTCACCCTTGGTCAAAGGTACGCTTATCACTATGCGGGTATCGCCAGTCAACTTACCTTGATCCAGTATTGAGCACTATGGACCAAGCCTTGCTCGGTTTCCCACCAAATACTTTGCCTGGGTATTTGTACCTATGGATATCATCTCCTTGATCTTGCAAGGTACTGGTGGAGGTCTCTCAGCGTCGTCATCCGGTGCTAGCCAGGTCGGAGTTGATGTCGCCATGGCAGGACTCATTCTGCAAGTCATTATGCTGGTCGCATTTAGTCTCTTGTTCGGCGACTACATGTTTCGTTACTTAAGGTCGAAGAAGTCCCGAAAACTCGGGTCGAGAGACAAACTGTTCTTTGCCTTCCTCGCCATTGCAGTCCTTGCTACTTTGGCTCGTTGTGTCTTCAGAGCCGATGAGCTCAAGGAGGGTTACCAAGGGGAGTTAATCAAGCATGAGGACTTATTCATTGCTTTAGAAGGAGTGTAAGTCTAGTCTCTGTACAGTCTTCCGTTGCTCCAATACTCACCATCCTTTCCAGGTTGATTGTTGTGGCAGTCTTTTGCCTCTTTGTTGCCCATCCTGGCTTTGTCTTCAACAGACCTGCGAAGGTTTACTACTCAGTTGCTGCTGGCACTGAAGCCACAGAGGAGATGGCTTATCGATCTAAGCTCGCGGATCCGGTCAGTGAGTCGGAGCACTAGGGCTACCAAAGTGAGCATGGGCCTGATTGTCGAGGCTATTTTTGGTGGCATATGTGGGTTCAAGAGCAGCATACAACGGCGATGGATTATTGGACCGAAGTATCTAGCGACCTAATAATGATAACTTGTCTATACTTGTGCTTTTTCTCATGAGACCTGGGGCATTCTGGCCATAAGAGAAGTCTGTTTGCTATAATGGATATACGAAGAATAGGTATTGGCACTTCCCGGTCCTCAGTCCCAGTACCAGTGTTCCAATCATCCTTCTCCTCTTCAAGTAGACATAATCAGCTCTATGAATGAATCTTCACAGCAACAATCTTGGCACCCTCTGTCTTGGTTCCATCGACAGGCTTTGCAAGTGCACCCGATGTGGAAACATACAAGGTCTTCTCCCCCTTCTTCCCGTAACTAAATGCAGCAGCAGTCGAACCCGCAACTGTCATCTCGTGAATACCACCAACGACAGTTTTCCATTTCCCAGTCTTCACATCAACAAAGACGATAGAGTTGTCAAAATTGGTAGCGGCATAGATATTGCCATTCTTGTCAAACTCGAAGTCATCAAAGAACCCAACACCGCTCGAAAGATCTGCGACGAGTTGAGGCTTGGCTCCCTTTTTCGGGTAACCAGCTGGAGTGATGGCAATGCGGTATATCTTGACAGCGTTGGAATTGGTGAAGTACAAGTAGTTGTCGCGGACCTTGATGCCATTGATTCCGAAAGCACCAGCTGCGATAGGAGCCATTTCGGGGAACACAAATGCCGAATCGTCGAAGACACCTGTAGATAGGTCCAGACGGCCGACGAATCCAGCGACAGAGTCGGACACTAGGACAGCATCTGACCTGCCTGGGATGGCGGCGACGCCGTTGAGAAAAGCGCTCTTCTTGGTCATGTCACTGATCTTTCTAACCTTGACCTTGGGTTGGTGTCGTCGATTGGGAAACTCGATAGCCCATGCCTCAAAGGTTCCTGGCGTCAAGTGACTGAGAGCAGTAGCCTCGCTGCCTACAACAATGAATGTCTCGGGCTTTCCAGGGCTCTTGGGTACCTCAGCGATACCAAGAAGTCCGGTGATGGAGGGGAACGTGACTAGCTCTTTAAGGCCAGACTTGCAGTCTGCTGGGTTGACGACGGTATAGACAGTGGCTGAGGGCCAGAGTTCCGTTGCCAAGAGATCTCCGTTGGAGCGTACGGCAACATTCTCTAACCATGTGCCGAGAGGGAGTTGACTGATTGTCTTTGCGGTGAAGGACGTGCCCAGGGCGAAGGCTGGGAAGGCGATCAGACCTAGGACAGAGTGGACCAACATGTTGCCACTTGTTGAGTAGAGAAAGCTACCAAGGTGATTCAGTTATTGTTCTTGTCTTGTGGCAATGAAACCATCTCATGGAAAGGCTGCGAGCTATATAGACTCAATAACCCCCCTGGTCCTTCAGCTGCAACAGTCGTCAACTTTACTCAATGTCGTGTAGATACCAAACGAGGTATGCATTATAGCCGAGATTTGGTCCTGGATCAATTCAGCAAGTTTGATTGGATCTAGATAATATTTCTCATGGTTAGATGGCTGAATGTTTGTTGACTAAGTCTGACAAGCGATGCTGAATAATGGCGATTTGACTTTGTCAGCCGGCTTTGCGACAAGTTGTTGGTTGACAAATGTTGTTACGGAGTGAATACTGCGGTTTGAGTCAATTAACACTCGCTCTTGGTCCAATTAGGAAGCTGTAAAGGGCTTAATAATATTATTAATAAGCACTCAGCTTTTATATGTAACAGTTTCTGAGTATGCACAATTTACATAACTCACTCACGTGCCAATCAAGGCTCATAACTTAATTCAGTATACACTCAAGGAGTTTTCTACACTCACGACCAACATTCAATTCCCAGCAGAAGGAAATATTAATAGCTTATTTTAATTTCTTCTCCCATTCTGAAAAATATCGCGCTGTTTTACGAAGCATTTTTAATGCCTGTAGTATAGCGTTTCCCTCATTCCTTTTCCTGTTTCTGTACTTTGGCATTAAACCACTGTGAAGCTCTTATGGAACGGGAGTCTTTAATATTAAAAGAAATTTACGTCTTGCGTTCTTGTACTTTTCGTGACCACAACATCTGCTTACTTGGAGGAAATATCTCTTTAAACTTATAGTCCAGAATACACGTTTCCAAAAGGCTGGATGCAGTCAGACTTATTCAACATTATATTAAAGCAGGTCTGTAGGGTAACGCGTATCCCACTCGGGCCTCCTCGGTAGTGTTTGCCGAAATCTCCCGGACAATTTCGCGTCACGTCTGACCGTCTGACGCGACACGTTGAGCGTTGCACGTGATCCTTGAATACCGAGTTCAGCCGACAAATGGTCCGACGACTCCGGGTCAGCGCTCTGAGAGTGATCGGAGTCTAGTCCCATTCGGGAAAGCTCAATCTCAGACTTCATAATTCACTCGACTCTGATTTGTTAGATAATTGTGTTAAAGGCCTCTGTTGAAGCAAATCCGCGGAAATCTCACAACGTCCCACTATAAAGATGGAATCTTCAGAAAACATGATTCATCCTGGCATCTACCGATGGGGTCAAGGATGACGAAGTCGGGTTTCACGAGCACGAAAACTGGAAAATGTGCCATCGATTGACTATAAATATTAACAAGACATGCCGGCGTTCTCAACATTTCTCTGCATCGCCCAGTCAGAGATTAATTCAGTGTACACCAACCATTCATTATGTCGTTGACAACCTCTCAAGTTGACATTGTCAAGTCAACAGCCCCTGTACTCAAGATTCATGGAGAGACCATTACATCCTTGTTCTACAAGAACTTGATTGGTAACTATCCTGATCTCCGCAACATCTTCAACCTCAGCCATCAACACGACGGTGCCCAAGCCAAAGCTCTGGCTGGTGCTGTACTCGCTTATGCCACCTATATCGACAAGCCTGAATTCTTAGCGTCTACGATCGAACGTATTGCCCAGAGACATGTCAGTCTGAAGGTTACGGAAGATCAATATGCTCTTGTTGGCGAGCAGCTCATCAAAGCCATTGGAGAAGTACTAGGCGATGCCCTCACAGATGATATCGCTGATGCGTGGACGGCTGCCTACGGTCAACTAGCCAATATCTTTATCAAACGCGAGAAGAAATTGTATCAAGAGGCTGGCGAGTGGGATGGCTGGAGGAAGTTCAAGATTGCCACGCGTGAGAAGGAAGCAGATCTCATCACAAGTTTTTATCTGGTTCCATCTGATGGACAGACGCCCTTGCCTCCATTCCGTCCTGGTCAGTATGTCAGCCTCCGAGTCAATGTACCTGAGCTCGGTGGCATCTTCCAATGTCGTCAGTACAGCATGAGTCAGGCACCTCACAGTGACTACTACCGAGTCAGTATCAAGAAGGAGAGCTTCACTCTGGAGGGAAAAGACGAACCTTTGCCTGGAACCGTCTCCAATCTCTTACATAGCCACTATCAGGTTGGAGAGGAAGTTGAGATGACCTATCCTCGTGGCGAATTCTGGCTTGACATCGAAGATGATACAAAGGCGAATGCACCTCTTATTCTAATATCGGCAGGCGTCGGTGTTACACCTTTGATGTCCATGCTAGAGTCAGTTCTCAGTTCGCCTCATTCGAAGATGGCAAACAGACCCATCCTCTGGCTCCATGCAGCTAGAACATCGCAGCACATGGCTTTCCGCACGCAGGTTCGCAATGTATCGGCGGGCCACCGGAACGTTGAGACTCTTGTCTGGCTCAAGAACGTGGCCCAAAACGATAAGAAGGGCGAAGACTATGATTTCGAGGGGCGATTAGACCTCGATGTTGTTTATCAAGTGAAGAAAGAAGAGTTGGAAAACAAAGCATCTCAGTTTTTTATTTGTGGGCCTGCTTCTTGGATGGTAGCAACAAGAGATAAGTTACTGAGTCTGGGAGTTGAGTACGAGCAAATAAACATGGAGCTCTTTGGAACTGGTAGTATCAATCAGGACTAAGGGGACATATGGCTGAGCCATTGGATCGGGCAACAACAAGTAGAATGTAGAATTAGACAATTGACCTTTTAAAAATTTCCTCTGTCAGATATCTTCCCCAATAGTCCCGAACATGATAGACAATAGCAGGGTCTGAATCCACATATAAATCAGACTTGGAAGACAACCTTTTGGACCTTGGACTCGTTGAACAGTTCGTAACCTCGGACTGCCTCCGATAAAGGAAGAATATTGTCGAATAGAAAGCTGTACTCAGTCAGTTTAAACTAAGCTCTTGAAGCATATCTGTGGCTTAAGTAATGCATACCTGAGAGAATCTTGTTCTTGCTTGAGAACTTCCATTGCCTCGGAGAAGATGCTCCTTACTGGGCACCGTCCCATTTGCAGTCGGACATTTTTACTAAACTCAGTTAGCTCTATTAAATATAGCAAGAGGTTGTAACTCACTTGTACGCGTCACTGCCCGACCAAGGGATCTGTTGCATGTTAGTACAATCCATAGGAGTATCATGTCACATACCTCCGCGTTATGAACACCAATGCTGCTGATAGCACCAAACGACCGAACCAGGTCAAATGCGGTTCGGAGTGCTGGTGAGAGGCCGACTACTTCCACCACTATATCAGCACCCCTTCCATCAGTAACAGACTTTACCCGCTCAATCATTCCATCCCTGCTCTCCATGAAGTTCAAGGGCTCAGCACCAAGCTTCGCAGCCTGATCAAGCCTGCTCTGAACACTATCCACAGCAAATAGATGCTTTGGCTTGAGCACTGTCGCAGCAACAAGGGCACATAGTCCAACGGGGCCACAGCCAATGACCACGATAGTTGAATCTTTCAGATCTAGTTTCGGCATCATCTCAACGCCGCTCTGGACACCGAAATAACCGGTTGGGAAGATGTCGGCCATGAGGATAAGGGCCTGATCGTGTATTCCTTCGGGGGCCTTGATCACAGTCCCGTCTGCGAATGGTACGCGGACATACTCTGCTTGAGCTCCGTCAAGATTGGGAGAACCGAGGGCTTGGCTCTTGACGCATCGTGCTGAGCCACCATTCTGACAGTAGTAGCACTCGCCACTGTGTAATGTTAGCATTTGAATTAAAGAGATTCTCACTCCAACAAGATAATGGTAGGAAATCTCACCATGAAGCAGTGAAAGGCGAGACGACTTTGTCTCCAATCTTCACGGTCTTGACCTCTGAGCCCAGAGCAACAACAGTACCTGTGAATTCGTGGCCCATGATAAAATCCGGTTCTGTTGGTTCAACGCCTCGGTATAAATGTAGCTCTCTGGTATTTTGTCAGCCCTCCGTTTATGGGATGTTATTTGTAGGGATACACACGATCCGCACAACGCAGTCATGTTGACCTTTACAATAATGTCTTGAGAATTCTGGACTTGCAACAGTTAGTAAAAATTGGTAATACAGGCCGTTGAAGCTTTATACTCTGAGGAACTGGTCTGTCCTGGATAGAGATCTTATATGGGCCATCGAAAACAACAGCCTTCATCGCTTCTGAGGTTGCCATCTTGGTAGGATTGAAGGTGACTCTGGGCAATAACAGTGCATAAAAAGCAGTTGTTTATTTTATCACGCAATGAAGAAAGCGATGGTAAAAAATGATTCAAGTATTAAGTTGTTTTTAGATCTATTAAGTGTGCACCTTCTCCTTATGCTGATAATTATTTCTGTTAATGCCGGAGCTTGCAGATCTCCGAGGAAGTTGCTTAACAATTTTGATCCAATCAGCAACGCTCATTAGCTATCATGTGAGCGGAACTGTCTCCCGCTAAATATGGTCACGGAAAAGATCACAAGTATGATTGGCGAGAGTTCAGTGTCTTCCCACTATTCACGTGCTATTTATGGTCTACAAACTCCGTGGAACTTTCTTTCTCCGCCCTCAACCATGACCCAATCAACAACTCGTCAACCCAATGACATCAGGAACTCAGACTCGCCAAAGCCGTCGGGCTTGTGAGCCATGTCGGTGAGTTAAAGAGTTATTGCAAAGAGGAATTGGTCAGCTGATATATCAATGCAGTCGCAAGAAGTCAAAGTGCACTGGAGAGCGACCGATTTGCTCATTTTGTGAGCGACTTCAACTTCCGTGCAAGTATGCAGCAAGGGGAAGTCCATTACTGGATGGCACCAACAAAGCCCAGAAATCTCAGAAGTTAGACTCTTCCACTACTCAATTTTAGATTCCCTGCCTGACCGAACTTGTAGGAAATCTACCAAAGACAGAGTCCAAGTTCTTGAATCGCAAATAGCGTCCTTGTCTGAATTACTTGGGCATGTCAAAAACCCCATAGCGACATAACTATAAATACTAATAAGTCGCACGCTAGTTCGCAGACGAATAACGAAGCTCAGCCTTCAAGACCTTCACAGCCTCTTCCTTCAATAACCAGCCCGGATGGGAATCCTTTCTCAACGAGGCAGGCTGTTCCGAATGAGCAACCAACTGTCTCTTTCTTAGAAACCCAGTACGATTATTCCTGCTGCTAAGGTACGATACGTTTGACTAATCCTGATATCAGATCTGAACTGCCAAAAGATGCATTGGCACACTTCTTACAAGTCTACAGTCAGACAGTCCATCTTCAACCTCTACCATTATTTGACCTTGAGACCCTGAGAAGAAGACTCAATAATGGTCCTCGGTATTTTATTTATAGCTTCGTAGCTCTTATGCTCGAGTTCACTACTCATGAATATTTCCGGGATAAACACGCAGAGGCTTCTAGGTATTACAGCCGCTCGGCAGCTACTACCATACAGCAACTTGCTGGTGAAGGAAAACACCAGGTTGAGATTGTTCAAGCTCTATGCATGATGGCACTGAGAGATATTGCGGGTAAGCACAGTTGAGCCTTTTCGGATAGATCTTACTAATAGTTCTACAGTGAGTGATCTACCCAGGGCATGGATGTCCATTGGCACAGCGTCACGGCTAGAGAGTATTCGTAATCTGTGGAAAAGCGAGTCAATACCCGATCAGGAATCAGCAGAGGAGAACAGATGTTACTGGAGCATTTACATGATCGAGGTCGTCTTTTTCCCTCACATGCCACGGGCCCCAACAAATGATCAGAGCCGGAAATATCCACCCAGCGTTGAGCCTCCGCCACCAATCCCGCTAGATGCGAACGACTACAATGCACTGGACTTCGATAATGCTGTTGGGTCGTCTGAGGACCTAGGAATCAACACGCACGCGGGGAGAATGATAGCAGTCTGGAGTCACGTCGCTTGCCATCTTCATGAAATCAGACGTGGAGAGGTTCAGATACCCTGGCTGCCGGAGTCCACGTACTCTAAGCTCAATCTTGCTCTTTTTGAGTACGAGGCTCAGTTCAACCAGAGACACCTGATGAGGAGCCTCTTCCCCTTCAAAAGAACTCCAGACGAGATACAGGCACACCGCGAGTATTGGAATCCATGGTTGACTACGCATTTAGTATTACATGCGTCTCTCGCCTTGTTAAACCATCCTTTCATTCACTTGGTGGCTTTACGCCGCAATAAAGGTATGAGCCAGTCCAGGTTGTTCTTGCAACAGGTCGTGGATCAAGCTCTCTTTCACTCTGGATGGGTATTCTGGCTTGTTGGGATTTTTGAAGATTTGAACATCGAGATATCCAACCCTCTCATTGGGCTGGCCGTTGCAGCAACATCGACCATTCCATGGCTATACCAATTCGTGAAGAATGCCAAGGTCGCTCACAAAGCCAGCCAGAATTTAGCCAAGGGACAGAGATTGCTGCAACGCCTGTCCAAAACCTGGCCATGCATGTCACATAAAGTATGTCTTTCCACGGTGAAGCATGTGGCTACTGACCGTAATCCCAGCTCCAGAGTCTCCAAAGACTTCAATCCCTTGTCATTGGAAAGTCACCTGAAGCTGGTGCAGCTGATACCACGATTAATTTCCCGCCATCTATGATTTGGGAACTTCTCGATCCGATCATTCACAATGCCAGACTATCCACTGATTATTCTGACCTACCTACAGAAGGTCTCCCTTACGTCAGTATACATGTCACAACAGACTTCTTGCATCCTCTAGCGGATGACGAAGGTGACCAGGCGTTGAGTCACTTCAATTGGGAAGACAGTCTCATGTATGGGAACGACCTGTTGCAGGACAATTACCCCGCGTCACTTGTTCCCTTTGATTTCAATGTAAACTAGTCTCACTTTGCAAGGTAGCTATTGTTTTTATTTCGTTGGCGATAATAGTCTATGAGAAGATTGGTAGTATCGGGCACCGTTGAACAATGACATCGGGAAACGGCATTTAACAGCTCCGATTGACTCAACGTAGTTTACCAGAACGGAACGGAATGTGCCGTGACCTACAACAGCGCTGATTGTAGACCCGCCCATATCCATCAGCTGTCATTATCACGCAACGATAGAGTTAGCGTGAGGTAAAAAGAAAAATTGGACAAGCCTCGTGATTTGCGAAATGGCATGCAAAGTCTAAGGACGGTGACAATTATTACCGGTAACCCGATTATGACAATTCGTTTACCTTATCTCGCAGCGCCATCTACTGTGACGTAGTCACGATCTTCTGGAAAGCGTCAAGTCGGCCCACTGTCAGAAGCTAATTACATGTGACACTCGGGTTAGAATACCAAAACCTCGGGCACTAACAAATCACCAACGGACTTCTCAACAATCAGATCATATCAGGAGGAAGGATTTGCTTGCGTCACGCAAGATGGAAATGAAGATAAATAAAAGGAGTTGGCCATGGTTGAGGAAGTTGTTCTTGATATAATCATAACATACATATTACACTATATTTCACATACTAAACACCGATTCGCTATTCACCATGTACTACAGCAAAGGCAACTATGAAGCCTTTGCGCGACCACTCAAGCCTGAAGGCATTGAGTCAAAAACGGCATGGATTGTCGGCTCTGGCCTCGCTGGTCTCTCAACTGCCGCATTCCTTGTCCGCGATGCTCAAATGCCAGGCAAGAACATCACCGTCCTTGAAGAACTCAAGATCCCAGGCGGAGCCCTAGATGGCATCAAAGAACCCGAGAAAGGTTTCGTCATCCGCGGTGGCCGCGAGATGGAATCTCACTTCGAGTGCCTTTGGGATCTCTTCCGTTCTGTTCCCTCGATTGAAGAAAAGGGAGCTAGTGTCCTTGATGAGTTTTATTGGCTCAACAAGAGAGATCCCAACTTCTCACTCCAGCGCGCTACCATCAATCAGGGTCAAGATGCAGAGACTGGGAAGCTGTTCACTCTGACCGAAAAGGCCCAGTCAGAGATGACGAGGCTTTTCCTTGCTACTAGAACCGAAGTTGAAAACAAGCGCATTGACGAAGTTTTCAGCGAGGACTTCTTCAAGAGTAACTTTTGGCTCTACTGGCAGACCATGTTTGCTTTCCAGACCTGGCACTCCGCTTTGGAGATGAAGCTCTACCTCCATCGCTTTGTCAACCATATCAAAGGCATGCCTGACTTTTCGACCCTCAAATTCACAAAGTACAATCAGTATGAGTCCCTTGTGCTGCCATTGCATAAATGGCTTGAGGATCAGGGTGTTGTATTTCAGTACAGCACCGAGGTTCAAGATGTCGACTTCAACATTGAGGAGAATAAAAAGACTGCGACTTTTATTCATTGGGTTAGAGACGGAGAGAAGGGTGGCCAGTCTCTGGGAGTCAACGACCTCGTCTTTATGACTATTGGTTCGTTGACGGAGAACTCTGGTTTGGGTGACCAGCATACCCCAGCCAAACTCCATGATGGTCCAGCTCCCGCCTGGGACTTGTGGCGTCGCATCGCTGCCAAAGACCCCTCCTTTGGCCGCCCAGAGGTTTTCTGCGACAACATCCCTGCGACAAAGTGGATGTCAGCAACAGTCACGACTTTGGACAAACGTGTTCCTGAGTATATCCAGAAGATCTGCAAGCGAGATCCATTCAGCGGAAAGGTCGTAACTGGAGGTATTGTCACCGTCCGGGATTCTAGCTGGATCATGAGCTGGACGGTCAATCGTCAGCCTCACTTTAAGAACCAGCCCAAGGATCAGATTGTTGTTTGGGTCTACGGACTCCTTGTCGAGAAGAACGGCGACTACGTTAAGAAACCTATGCAGGATTGCACTGGCGAGGAGATCACCCAGGAATGGCTATATCATATGGGCGTCCCAGAGAGCGACATCCCTGTTCTTGCGGCTGAAGGTGCCAAATGCGTCCCTGTAATGATGCCATATGTCACGTCTTTCTTCATGCCACGGAAGGCAGGGGATCGTCCTAACATCATACCACCCGGAGCAGAGAACTTTGCCTTCCTTGGACAATTTTCTGAGACTACACGTGACACTATTTTCACTACAGAATATTCGGTTCGTACGGCTATGGAGTCAGTATATCAGCTTACTGGAGTGGATCGTGGCGTTCCAGAGGTATTTGGCTCGACTTATGATGTAAGAGTGTTGCTTGATGCAATGTGTCAGCTAAGGGATGGGAAGGAATTGGTGACGTGGCTGCCAGAGCGTATTCGCAGGTTTCTTGTTAACAAGCTGGAAGGATCACAGATCGGCCAGCTGATGCATGAGTATCATCTTATTTAGTAAGTATTGTTGCTTAAGTATATAAATTTGTATCATTTGAATACTCTCGTTATTACGATTTGGTCTCATGATGTCATGTCTTTCAAGATTTCTCTGAGACTGTAGATAAAGAACGCTGGTGGTTTGCTAGGTATGCAATCTTTAAAAAGCACAATTGATTTCAATGACTATATTAATACCTAAAACTCGTAATAGAAAAGATCTTCAGACTTTCGCCGTCAAAGATGTCGTGCTTTCTGTATCTCCAAAACTTTGTCCCCTCTTGGCAGCGTTTATCTGTTCCAGCTGAAACCCCTGCTCGTTACTTCCATCAGCAAAACTAGACCCGTTGGCGTCGCTTTCTTCCAGAGGGCGGCATCCAGTCCTTAAACTAGCAATTATCTGCTTGCACGCAGCTCGAGAGGTGTAATAGTAGATCAAGGCGTTCCAGAACCCCTGCAGAGGGAGTACAAATGCGCTTAGATATCCCAACTGCACGGATGACTTGCCGTCAACAAGAACGTACAGACGGTTCGCGCTCGCGGGGATCCATGTGATAAGCATCGCTGCGAAGAACAGAAGGGCGGTCTTGGCATATGACATAGCTGCCTCGTCACTCGGGCTGCGTCCTTTGCGATCTGAGTACTGTGTTCTGGTGTTGCTTTGCTCGGAAGTATTCGCCATGGGCTGTGCGGGACCAGTGTAAATATTTGCTGAATGGGCTGGCTCGGGTCTCGTTGCGGAGGCAAAAGCCTGATTGAAGCCAGGCGGAGCAGAATCTGATGTTGAGATAGTGATTTTTGTAGTCTTGGCAATGACCAGAGGGTCTGCATTCTGCGGGACTTGGGACAAAGTGTTCCGCTCGTACGAATTTGAGAAGCTATTCAAACGCTTCCTCCATTTATAGATAGTAATCCCGGTCCGGACGTATATAGAAAAGGCGATAAAAATAATCAGCCTAGGATCGTGTCAGAACTGTTTATCGAGTATGGTCAAGGAATGTGTTACCATATCAGTCCATAAGTAGCCAGCTGCCAAGCATCCCACTCCACAGTAAGCCAGCACCACAAGTTCGCGTTCCCGTATGCACGATGACCGTCTTTGTTCCTTATAAAGATAAAGCTGATGCCTATAATGAACGGAATTCCATAACATAGACCGATATGGAGTGGCTCTAGTTTACGTAACCTAACGCCGTCGAATCGGTGGTAGAACGTGAGGTATACATTCGTTGCCATGGCTAGGGCCCAAAAGACATCCGCAAACATGAATCTAGCAAAATGGTCAGCAGTTAAGTAGTAGAATAGATCTGAAGAATACTTGCGTCTCGATTAGAAATGCTTGAGTTTGGCACCCAGCAGAATCTGGTTGATCGAGAAAGCTCTTGGACATGAGGGTAGCGACATTACTCATCATGTTACCGAACGAAGCGTAAAAGAGCATTCTGCTAATGGGCTTATGAAACAGCTTCGAAGAACAGAAGGTGGCAATGATGAAGAGGGAACCAAGAAGGCTAGGCACTGAGCATGTGCGCTCTATAGCGCTGATGGCTGATGCTGCGGATGCGGTGACCATGATGAATAGCCAATGGATCACCACCCTCGCGAGAAGTCATGCGTGTTGACAGAAGGACGCATAGATAATTGTAGGGCTCTGTATAATATGGTCTTTAATAAAAATCCAAATACAAAGGGGCATGCGGAAAGAGTGGTCCGAAGCTGGAGAAGGCAATCTTCTTTTGCATAAGATCAGCGCCTTTGTTGCCTTCCGAGCGAGTAACGTTCCTAATGTAGCTAAACGGGCATGGAGTCGCGAAATGATCTGCATATGAATCTCTACAGACAGAAGTGCCTGGTGCTAGCACTCCGGAATTACAGAGCCTAGAGAGCTTTACAGAGTAGTGCACAGACGATTTTATGGCGCACCTGACAGGACACGGCGATCCGCCACTACCCCTAACTAAATTCTTACAACAGCGGTCGATCATTGTTAATCATTCCTTCTGCCCCACGGATCCTCTAAACTTATGTCAAGGCTTGCTAGTAAGCCAATGAAAACAGGTAATCAACACGTAATGGCTCCAGACTCCTGTTTTTCAGGCCGAGGATTGACTCGTAAAACCCGCCTTATATGCAGTAGTACTGCCAGGAGCAATATAACTAATCCGTCGTACTGTACTGTTCTGATTTAACTTATTCAAGGCCTATAATATCATAATAGGAAACCTGTATGAATATTAACTATAAGAATTTATATACCCCTCTGTTACAGAGTAGATAGCTTTAGATTGGCATATTTACCTAGCTCATTCCCTGAAAGGTGTTCTGAGGGTACTGTGTATAATGGATAATGACGACGGTAAAATATTTCTGGGGTTATTTACTGTAATTTCAATGGATTTTCGTAACGCGTCTCTGGGACCGAGCGTATGCTCTAGTATGCTCTGGGAGTAAGTCGTGACAAAATGGGACCTAGCGCATTTTCCCAAGTGAGAACACCATGCATGATAGGCTCGTGTGCGAGATCAAAGGTCCATAAGCCCTGAGTTAGCCCTATACCTGCCTTTTTCAATTTGGCGCGCATAAGATAATATCGCCAGAGTCAGTCCAACCCTTGGAGTAGTCCCCGCTCTTGAATCTTTCAAGAGGGTAATGCAGCGTAAGGCATATGAGAATCAGCTAGTTTATTGAAATTATTGTCAAACTACTAGCTTTAAGTGATATTTGCAGGTGATGCCGAATCACGCTCGTTGCATGAAGTGAGGGCATTCAGAAGGGTATAAGGGTTTAATTTTAAGATGGGCCTTAGTGTTACAGGACAAACACCAGGGCCCGGATTATTTAGCCCCCGCTAACCTAGACAATCGAGATTCACACAAATCAGCAACTTTCAACTTTACAGTAAGACGCTCAACTGGAAGTTTCGCCGGCTTTATTAGTAAACCATACAGGAGGCACTAAGCGATAAACCTCCGTGAAGAAACGGAGATAAGGACCTAGCGTAGAAGCGCCTCGGTATCTATGGATTAAGAGCGGGCTAGTGGGATTCCGCCATTCAGCGTGTTGCTATATGCAAGGGACATGTTAGAAGTCCTGTGATCTCCATTTCAATGTCGAAATAGAAACAATCTCAAGTCAGTGATTGAACATAGATACTATTAGGTATGATCGTCCATTTTTAACTCACTGAAATGATTAAGTAGTAAATTCATAGGACTGCAGTCTGGGGATTCTGCTGTGCCTGCGACAATGCTCAATGAACAGGGTTCAGCCATAAAACACAAGGCTTGCCCGAATCTTGGGGACTGTGAGATCGAGGCATGCCAATTCCGCCAATTCTAAGTTTATTTTTAAGCTTATTAGTTGTTTCCACTTTGAGGTCTACTTGCGTCACATGCTGCAAGCTGCAACTTTGGAACTTTGGTATGTACTAAGAGGAAGAGTAGCTGAAAAGAAAGTCAGCCTGCCACAATCGTTACGGTCTGGACCCTGTGTAGACCACCAGCCGTCTTGGCATTTTACCTTGCCAAGACTTCATTCACTACCAAACGTTTTCCCGTATCCCTCGCACATGATCATGGGTACGAGAAAATCATGCAAAGTGCTCAGAGGCTGTCGCAAGGGGCCTAGCTAGACTTTTAGAGTTGACGCCACCTAATCTCTGGCAGGCCGTATCGCTTAATAAATCCTCTTTTGAGCGACTTCCGCTCCAAAGGACTGAGTACCATCTCG
Organism: Fusarium pininemorale; assembly: GCA_002165215.1. Taxonomy (NCBI): domain Eukaryota; kingdom Fungi; phylum Ascomycota; class Sordariomycetes; order Hypocreales; family Nectriaceae; genus Fusarium; species Fusarium pininemorale. The sequence goes on from NFZR01000011.1 coordinate 88,301, forward strand.
AGACTATCGATTTCAGTGGAGGCGCTACGTGCGCCACTGGGTTCAGCTTCATGGGCTGGCGGTGACCAGACTTGAGAAAATGGTTCAATTGCCAACCAGGCACTTTTACTTATTTACAGGTTGTTCACCACAGGTAGTAAGACCGAGAGTGTGCTTTATTCCTGCAAGGTCTACTCAGCGATGAAACTCTCACTTATTTTGGCTCCTCTGGTGCTGCTGGGTGACGTGGTCTCAGCACAAAGCAGCCTAACAGATATCTGTACTGGCAGTGCCAATAACGGCTGCAAAACGACTATCACCATACCAAACGGCTTTAAAATCGTCACATCAAGCAAGAAAGTTCGTTCCATTCAGTTCAACTACATCAAGGTCAACGTCTGTGATCAAGTCCGCAAAGCTCTCGGCACGACGCTTGGAAACAAATTCCTGAAGGCCCGGGATCCCATTTGCAACTGCTTCACTAAACTGCGCACTCTAAACTCCGAGGGCAAGTTTGCATCTTCCTCGGCTGGCAACTTTGACTTGGCGAATAACAACTATCTCGATCAGGCCGGGACGCTAGAAAAGGTATTACTGCAATGACTCGCTTTCGAATTATCTTGTACTGACTGATGCTAGTGTTTGACGGATGGAGGTCTCAAGTATTCACAAAGTCGTGATGCCACCTTGAACAAACTCAAGGCAACTGGCTGGCAAGTTGTCTTTGGGGCTGATGTACGTGTCCATTCTATATCACACATGACCTAGCTAACCCGTATCAGATGGCCCGTGCAACCTTTCGTGCCATGATCTTCGTCGTCTATCCTTGCCGAGTCACAGGTGTCTGCAACTCTGAACAGATCTATGCTGTCTTTAGCAATTACCTTACCGCCTCGTACAAACTTCTCCTTGGAACTATCGTTCCCATACTCAACCGATGGAGAGAAAATTTGGACCTCATCACAAAGTCTACTGGCTACGTAATGACGGCTACGGACAACGTCAAAGAAGCCTTTAATGAGGTTGAGTATACCCTTGGCGGTTATTACGATAGTATCTGTATTGGAATGGACTATTGTGGATCCAATCGCCCCAATATCAGAAGGTTCATGACAGACGTGCAAACCGTCATCAACTTGTCCGACAAGCTCAGTACAGGGAGACAAATATTCGGCTTCAACACCAAGACGAAGAATTTGTTAGATGACGTCAACAAGCTCACATCAAACGGGGCCTACATCCCTGCGGCCAACGAAATGATTAGCAGGATTAAGAATAACGAGATCAAGGTCACCAAGGACGTTTTCAAGTTTATGCCTGTCGTTGGTGGGATGTCAACTACCTCTAAGAAAGTGGCCACTGAACTTGCCCCTTTGAAATCGTTTGTCACTGAATATCTTGCGGACTCAAAAGCACTTCACGAGTTGATCACCCGTATGTTAGTCATCGACTGGGAGAAGGTCAATCAGGGAGAATTCGACAACGGTGACCAAAATGGCTACTATGTGCGCAATGGTCTCATCGCGATACAGGAACACATTAAGAAAGAGCTGGCTGAGGCGGTAAAGCTCTACTTCTGGCTCATCCGGGCTACAGACTCCCAGTTGAAGGACTTTACCCTGACGAATGGACGCTGGAAGATGGAGTATGGCACCGTGGCTTACCAGCGATGGAGCACCATTGACATTGATATGCCATGCACCAAAATCACCACCACGACGGCGAAGAAGGATGGTCTGACCAAGACATCTAATAAGTATCGGACCTACTGGAAGTGCCACTTTGGCCCGCATCAATCTCAGTACCAGGCGGTTCATGTTCCTTACGTGCGAATTTATGAATAATCTGAGGGAGATGTTTACTAGTACTTAGGCTAGCCCATACTAGGTATATAATTATGTTATATTGATAGCTTTTAATAGCTGTTTTAAAAGATACTTAAGGTTAGTTCTTTATCCTTAATATTTGATAGTAGCTTCAGTATTTAATTTTAAATATAATACCTAAAGTTACAACTTACTTATCTAAACCTCTAAAGAAAACTAAAGCTAGTAATATCCCAGTAACAGCTAGTGTGAAGTTAAACCACTGTGCAGCTCTCAATCCGTCTAAGTATATATTCGATCCCTGTTGATTATTAATATCCCCAGCAATAGCAGTCTGTATAGCCGTCGCAATTGCCAATCCCAAAGCACGGCCAACATTGTTCACTGTTTGAAGAAGACCACCACCAAGGGATTGTTCGTCTTGCGCTAGAGACTTGGCAGTAAGCAGACTAAACACAGGCCAAACAATTTCAACGCTCATACAGAGACACATAGCAGGGAATCCCCATGCCCAATAAGTAGTCATTGGCGGAATTGATGGTATTGCGAAGAGGAATGGAGATATAACGCTGCACGAAAGGCCAACAACAAGTACGATAAAATAAGGGAGGTGATTTAGTGCTGGAAACACGGCGAAGGATATGATTACTGTCGTGGCGAAATTAGAAAAGTGATAAGTCCAGTCCAGCATAATAGTGTACTCACAGCCTGATATCCCGGCAGGAAGAAACCGAAGTGTCGTCTGCAACTCCCCCAGTCCTTGGTACTTCTGGTAGCTTTACCAGATTAGCTAGAAGCACATGAGTGATATGATCCGTACAGGATACTCACAAGTATGTAACGAACACAAGAAACCCATTAAACGACGCGTAAAAACAACCCACCAGCACGAATAGTGCAGAGAACTGTTTCTTCGCGAACATGGACATACGCATCAGAGGTATACGGTCTGGATCTATCTCCAAGCGGCGCTGATAGAAGATGAAGCCTCCTAGAAGTAGTACAGACACAACCAACAGCGGCTGTATCCACGGCGTAGACCAACCGGAGACATTGCCTTGCGTGATGGCAACGAGAAGCAGTGTCAGGCTGGATGATATGAGGCCTCCCCCGATCCAGTCCACATAAGCTTTCTTACTGCTCTCAGCATTCTCGGTTGTCCCTTGAGGAGCGATTCTGGCTGTATGACCAGCTGTGACAAACCAGCCAGCAGCAGTTGTAAAGGCGGATGCAACAGCTGGTATCCAGAACACCCACTTCCAACCAAGAGTCGATCCTACAAAGCCACCTAGAAGGCTACCCACGACAGAACCCAATGATGCCATGGCAGACATTGCGATGAAAGCCATATTTCTAGAGGGACCGGGTGCAAAGGTAGAAGCCACGATACCAATTCCAGAGGGCATGACAGCCGCAGCTGACATTCCCTGCACGGCTCTCAATACGTAGAACGGTATCTCATAGCGAGACCATGGAAGGCATAGTGTTGATAAAGTAAATATGACTGATCCTGACAAGAAACCTAAGCGTCGACCATATACGTCTGCTAAACGACCCCAAAGGAGCATAACGCTGCCTGTGGAGATGTTGTAAATTGACACAACGAGTTGTTGGCGAGATGAGGGTATTCGCATCGCATTTCCGAGCTCCGGGAGGATGATAACAATGGACTGAGAGTTGAGGACCTGTCACTTCGTTAGTGGATGTATTTTTGGCTAGAAGTGGTGCTTACGGTGAGAAGGGCCGCGACGGATATTACGGTTACGAGAAGAAAAGCTCGGATTCTGGAGAGATTTGGATATTGATGATCATCAGGACCTGAATCTTCCGGCCCTTGTGTTTGTGTCGGGTATGCATTGCCGTGGCTAACGTCTTGCGCTGGTATAGTCACTGCAAGTTCCAAGTCCGCAATGGGGGATTGATCGATCTTCATCACGAGGCTCCGAAAACGAGTGTTTGGTGTTCAATAGTCAAGTCAAGGAAATAGTAGTAATGTTTTCTTCACTGGTGAATTTTCAACTGAACATGGACGAACGCTTGGTTCCTCCACTTTGATAACCCGATAGCGAAGGATCGCATCATCAGTCTTCTCAGCACGTCAGAGCGGTCCCCATGTCACGTCATATGCATACTGTTCTCCAGGGTGAGATTTTACATTGTTGGGTGTCTGAATGTGCAGGGTGAACCTAGCCCTGTTTTCTTCACTGTTGGCTTGACAAATATCTTCCAGGATGCTAGACAGGGTTAATTGTTTTGCATGTGAGCTTTCTCTCAGATCTATTGCCGCTATTGTAAATAATATCATACGGTTTCTAAGAGGATGGTAGTAATTGCTAATTTTATTACTGTGGTGTATAAATGTAATATTGCGTGGTCCTTAATTAAGCAGAAGATGACGCTGTAGCTTGACTAGGAGTAGATGTAGCCGTTGCTGTTTGTGACGCAGTTGCACTGCCACTGGGTTCATCATCATCATCATCACCACCAGAACCACTACCGCCGCCCTTGACAACCATGGCCTGAACAATCTGGCCAGCCTTATTGAAGACAATGTTAACAAGAGCACTAAGCTCTTTGTACTCATATGTCCTCTGCGTAAGACCATTTTGCAAAGTCTTCTCATCGCCAGTGAAGGTCATATTTTGCTTGTAGTTTCCGATAATCGAGCTAACAACATCGCTGCCCGTCTTTGTGACTTCTTGCACAATGTTTCCAAGGTTGTCAATGAGGAAATTGAGTTTCGTGTCGCCTTGAGTGATAGATCCAAGTAGACCATCAACAGCGCCGATAACGCCTTCAACAATGTCGCCGACCGAGTCGAGCAAATTGATGAGAGCCGGGTTCAGATCGAGGGAAGCCAGAGTGCGGTTGACAATCTCGACCAAGTGGCCCAAACGGACAACGAGCTCAAGTTCGGCCTCTACGTCTGCGATGGTGATGTTGACTTTGTCGATGCCGATTTGGATGCCTGCATTTATCTGGACAAGCTTTGCAATGTCCGCGTTGAGGTTGATATCGGCATGTAGATTGTCGACGTCTAGCTCAATGCGGCCAACAGAGAGTTCTGGCACTTTGAGATGAACGTCGGGAGGACCAAGTGATGAGTTGCTTGAGCCACCACCTCCTCCTCCTCCAGGTGCAGATGTTGGCTGAGTTGTGCTGTCGCTGGTGGCATCCTCACTGCCAGATGGTGAGGCTGTTGGGGGAATTGCAATGCTCTCTGCAGTGGTAGCTGGGTCTGTTGAATCAGGTGTTTGGGCAATGCCCAGGCTGAAAAGGTGAGCCAGAACCAAAGGCTTCAAAATAGAGAGACGCATGTTGACGGTTGCTAGGAATCTCCTTGGAAAAAGGTGATGATGTTCGATGCTCTAACAGCGAGACGGTCATGGTATGTCGAGACATTTCTTGACCATCGTCCACCGCCAGGTCTTTGACAATTTACCCCATGGCATAAAGTGGACCTTTGTCACACAACCCTTGGAACCAGCGCAATCTCCCGCTGAATCACGATCTCTCGGCCCTATGAGCTTATTTGGATGGTTATATCGCGGGTCTTATCCGTCCTTTGAGTTACAAGCGATGCAAAAACAGGATTTTCGGAATTGGAAAGAAATTACTGATATGCTTTACGGGGTAATCGATCGAGATTGAGTTCATGCATTGACGCAGTGACAGGGGTTTGTCGGAAATACAGCCCTCTCAGGCTTCCAATACGTCCAAAATGTCTCCACTCGCTGTGATTTCCCCTGCATCAATGAAACCTCGGAGGCTGGAGATCAGGGCCGGAACTTTCCTACCGGAGTTGCTTCTGTTTCAAGTTCGCTTACCGTCTGATCTGGGCTGTCCAACCAGGTTGGATTGAGCAGCATTTCGACGCTTTGAGCAGGGGTCTCTATTACAAGCTTGGTTGAGAGGCTTTGCGAAGGAGGGTCTCCTGTAATTTTTCTTTTCTATTCTATGACTTGCGCCCCTTCTGAAGGGTATCTCATTTTGGCCTGCGCAGCTGTCCCCTTCATTATCACACTCCTTTCACCGACAGCAAACTCAACCACACAATGAAGCATTGCTCAGTATTCGGCGCCTTGGCTCTGGCCTCATTTGCGAGCTTCGCTACTGCAAAAGCAAAAGGCGACGGCTACTATGGCTATCGTCTGAACCGTCGAGGCGACGATGAGTCCGCTATCTACGAGACCGAAAACACCAACAGTGGTATTGCGCCTCTCAACGAGGAACCCGACGTCTACCTCAACGCCAATGTCTCAGTGGGCGAGATCTCTATCGAGGTGCAGAACATTACTGCCAAAATCAATCTAGACGCAAAAGTCCTCAATCTGCTTAATTTCAATGCTGGTGTCGATCTCGGTATTGATCGTGTCAAGCTCGGCATTTACAACGTCACAGCCAAGGTCGAGCTCGAGGCCCGCCTTGGTAATATCCTGCGCATGGTTGATGATGTCCTCGAGAGTATCGACCTAAACCCCATCATCGCCACTCTCGGTGATACTGTCAAGGACATCGTCGATGACGTTGGCGATGTCGTTGGCGGAAGCAGTGGAGGTAATGAGTCTGGAGAAGATGCCTCAGCATTAGAGAAGAGAGATCTCACTGCGCGTCTCGAGAACAATATCCTCTACTCCGTCAACGACTTTTCAGGCTCTACAAACAGGAACCGCGTCTTGACACAAGATGGCTTTCTGTACGACATCTACCTCAACAACAACGGAGTCGAGAGGCGTCGCAAAGAAGTTGGGTTCTACAGCAAAGACATGAAGTTTACTGGCCATAATAAGACAATCACCGGTGATGAAGGAGTGGAGTACGAGCTGCAGTACACATATGCACCGTACCATGGGCTCAGTGCGTACTGTAACATCTATACCGATCAGAGTGGAAAGGTGTTGAGAACAAAGATTGTTGCCGAGGCAGAGGGTGGAGGTGCTGCAACTATTGTGAACAAGGAGGAGGAGATTTAATATTGTTATTAGGAGTAGTATTAACACTGCTGTTGTCTCAAGCTCAACTATAAAACAACTTCTCTCGTCATGTGCCTAAAAGATCATGTATTTATGAGTGCCATCATTTGGTAGGACGAGGTGTAAAGACAAGGTGAAGGTTTGGGGTAGCCAGAGTAAATGTATCCATCTTGGCTTTCAAGAAGCCTTCTTTAGTCTGACCCTCACCAAGTCTCACATCGAATGCCCTTACAATATGTGCTATAACATATCTCACTTCCATAAGACCAAGCTGCTTCCCGACACAGGAATATCGACCTTCTTAGAGTTAGCACAAGTTTATACGAGAGGCATACGCAACATTACCAATTGAGAACGGTGCATAGACACTCTTGTCTTTGATTAACTCGGGAGACGTCGTCCAACGCTCCGGGATGAACTCCGATGGCCTTGAGAAATAGCGTTCATCTTATGTAACATGATTAGGTCTGTCGGTAGAATTAGGCATGCGAAATAAACATACCTCGTTGAATTGTGTGCATGGGAACCTGGACAATAGTATTGCCTGGAATGAAAGTATCCCCTACCATCAGTCCCTGTGGAGGAGTGACCCTCTGCAAACCTGATGGGACAGGCGGGTGCAAGCGAAGAGACTCGTCGATCACGGCATTCAAGTGAATGAGGTTAGAGAGAGATGTATGTTCTGCGTGTTCTCTGTCCATAAAGTACTGGTCAATCTCCTCCCTCAGCTTGATGATTTGAGAGGGATTGGTCGCCAGCTCGAATAGAAGACCAGTCAAAGTTGCAGCGGTCGTGTCGCTGTAGTCCAGTAAGTCTCAAGCCGACTCCAGTCCGTCAAAGTAACATCAATTACATACCTTCCAGCAACCGCAATTAGATAGGCTTCGGCTTCAACATTGAGCTTTGCTTGGTGTGTCTTTGGATTGCGCTCGTACTCCTCGAGGATCCAAGCAAAGACATCCGGGTTATCAGGCTTCATCTGCTCGTCATCTATGTTAGTTCAGTCATATGGCTGCTCGTAGGAAATAGTCTACCTTTGACCGTTCTTCAACCTGACCTGAAATCCATGCCCAGAACTGCCGATCCTCAGAATTGACGGCGGGGATGAGTTTCAGGATGGGGATAACCCATGAAATGTGAGCAAGAGCTCCAACCATCTTCATGGAGCCATGCAGCGAACTCAGGAAGTAATGATTGACACCGTCACGCAGCATGTTGAAGGACTTGCCGAATGCAAGATCACCCATAACGTCGAAGCTGTAAAAGTTCAACCAGTTCGAGGCGTTGATAGTCGTGCCTTGCATCTCATTGAGGCGATCGAGTAATTGTGTAGTATATTTCGTGACACGAGGCTCGTAGTCACGTAGAGCTGTCTACTCGTTAGCTGGATAACGGATAGCTAGGCCAAGAGAGGTGCCCTGACCTTTGGAGCTCAGGGCTCTGTCCCAAGTCTTTCGCCTGGTGCTGTGCTCTTTGTGATCACGAATCATGTGTAATGAGACACGAGGATGGAGAATATTGTAGAACGGGCCTTTGGTGCATGGGGACTTGGCAGAGTAGATAGCGTCGATCGACTTTGGATGTGTAATGGAGAGTTGTGTTGGCCCTAAAAGCAAAGGTTTAGTACGACATCGGAACCTGGAGAGGGAGATACTGACCCAATCTAACGAAATCACCGTATTGCTGATGGAGTTGCTCAACCTCCTCATAGAGATGCGCATTCTTGGTAGTGAGGTAGGTGGGATAGAAGTTTGAGATCCGAGCGCGGATTGGCCCCGGGAACTTGTTCAAGGGATGGAAGATGATGCGGTAACAGAGGATGCTAGTCAAAAGCCCCAGTATGTGAGCACCTTCGAGCAAAAGAACGGATGCAGTCGAAATATTGTTGCCTTGTTGCCATCCCTTGAACTCGGCCAAGCGTAACAGTCCAATCACAACAAAGGGTAATGTAACATATGCCTGAAAGATGCGAAGTGCAAGCAAGTCCCATTCTCCTCTACGGTAGAAGAGAATGTGTAGGAGACAACCGCTGGCAAACGAGACCGCAAGGGCCTCAGGGCTTTTAGGCTCAACCATCATGACGTGGTCCATGGTGATAAAACAGTCTGATGAGGATAGCGATTTGAAAGGAACGTAAGAGAAGGTTGATCGAGTCAATGCAGGTGGAGGGGCTGTGGAGGACCATTTAAGACGAGGATATCATAGCCATGGTAGTGATACAAGGGCTAAATCAGGTGAACCACGCAAAAGGTTGTTTTGTGGCATGAAATTCCGCCTCGGTAACTTTCATTCGTCATACTAAACTTGCTAAGGGGGGACAAACTGAGGATCGCAACGCGGGGTCATCCTAAAAGGCATAGCAGAAAGATTAGCGCGCTATGGGGAATTGCGGGGAATCTGGGGAAGAGGGGGATGAACTGGTCAAGGGGCTCTGATATGTAAAGTTGCTTTGTGAGTGGTTGAATTTGTGCCGGTAGCCGTGGGCCGTAAATGGTGTCTCACTAACGTGGCTTAGACCGAGTTGCCGCATGCACCCAACAACTCGCGAGCGAACACTGGTAATGATACGTAACCAGCTGCTTATTCGTTTTGGGATGCTTGATTCCAGGCCGCTGATGTTTTTAGCCTCTTAGAGAAGGGAAGTCGTAAAAGATACTCTGAAGCTGAGATGCAAGTTATTCAGGTCGTAATAGTTGGCATTCACAACATTATTCTTTGTGGTGAAAATAAGCTTTGCTTCTGATTCATTTGTAGCTCCTCGTAAAGTGCGTCTACTTGCTCTTCTTAATAAAATATGTCTTGGAGTTGCAATATCCTCGCAGCCCATCAACACCCCATTCGCGTCCCAAGCCACTGTGCTTGTGACCTCCGAATGTAGCCGTAGGTTCAATAGCTAGATGCTCGTTGAACCAAACACTGCCGACATCAAGTCCATCAGCGATGCGCATCCCAAGCCCTTCATCAGCCGTCCAAACTGAACCTCCCAAACCCATGTCGCTTGAGTTGACACGAGACAAGACCTCGTCTACCCCAGACCACTTCAGCAAAGGCACCACTGGCCCAAAGGGCTCTTCGGTGACGATCTTGCTGTTATCTGGCGGGTTATCCACAACGGTAGGTTGAATGAAGTACCCTTTCTGCAGACCCTCTGACATGTCTCCGCCCTTCAAAATAGCATAATTACTTTTTGCTATGTCATCGAGGTGCACCTTGACACGCTCAAATTGGAGCTCGTTCTGGACTGGTCCCATGAAGGTGCCATCTGCGAACCCGTCGCCAACTTTAAGCTGTGATACATGCTTGATGAAAGCGGTTTTGAAAGCGTCATATATGTCTTGATGTACATAAATGCGCTTGACAGCGATGCAGATCTGGCCCGCGTTCATAAATGCAGCCACTGCAATTTGTGCAGCGGCATTCTCTACGTCGGCATCTGCACATATAATCGCAGCATCGTTGCCTCCACTGTCTCATGTAAGCCGCGCTATACTGGGAAGGGAGATGTAGGTCAACTTGGGTATACTTACAGCTCTAAAGTAACTCTGGTCAAATTCTTGCTTGCGCTCTCCATGACCCTCTTACCCGTGGCTGTGGAACCAGTGAAGCTGATCTTGTCAATGCCCGGGTGAGCTGTCAACATGGGCCCTAGATCATCGCCTCCGCTTAAGACCTGCACAACGCCAGGTGGGAAGAATCGCTGTGCAAGCTCGACTATTTTAATGCCACAGTAGGGCGTGAAGGGAGACGGCTTGACAATGATACAGTTGCCTGTCATCAATGCCGGACCAAGTTTTCCGCATAGGAGCATGATGGGATCTTCAACAACGAGTTAGATCAAACCTTGCAGGCGAGATATCAAGACGTACAATTCCATGGGACTATCGCAGCAACCACTCCCAGAGGGACATAACGAGTCGAGATAAGTTTCTCTGGATCGTCATCAACCTCGTCCACGGGCATATTAAGCTCACACGTCCCAGTAAGCCAGTGAACTCCACGACCAATCTCATGGTCGGCAAACATAGCCTACAGCGAATAAATAAGCCTTCTGAAGTCGACAGGTAACAAGCGTTCAAGACTTACAGGCTTTCCCTGCTCCGCTATAAGCAGACGTGCGAATTCTGCTTTCTGTGCCAAGAGCGCATCTGCTAAACCTTTGATCTTCTCTTTTCGAACATCAATAGGCGTCGCTTTCCAACTTTTGAATGCAGAACGGGCTGCTTGTATAGCGTCCTCAACGTCTGCTTGAGTTGACACAGGACAGGGTGGTAGCGCCTCGCATGTTGAAGGATTGATGCCATGTCGTGTGACAGCAGTGCCTCTGGCTTGGCCATTGATAATATTGGAAAAGGTCGAGAAATCCATCTTATCCGGATACGTAGTGACAGCCATTATGCTTTCCTATGACTGGTGGATGTAATAGCTTGGGGGCGTCTTCTACCCAAAGAAGTTATTTAGGGAAATTGGTATCAGGCTGTTTATGTTATATGCATATCACTTCTGCCTTGAGGGTTGATATAAGTCGCCTTTACACGTGCCAGGATTTGCCAAGGTATTTACCCCGCGTTCTATCTCCATACTGAGTTAGTTGCAAGCTATCACGAGGCTAGATTCTTTGGGCCGGTTGGCTTGTCATTTCTGCCGAGGGTTTTTCGCATCGGTTGAATGAAATCTTGGGGGCTAGAGTGTCGCTAGCCTCGACTTAGCCTAGCCACACTGTGTTTGCGGTTTGTTTAATAAATCTTCTTTGGGACCCGTTTACAGAGACGAGTTGGATTCCATAATTAAACATATCATCAATCACAATTATGGACACCAAATTCATCGCATCATACGAGCCTAAAGGCACTAAGCCAGACCTAAGGCTCGTGGACGGGTCCGTCCGGGCAATCCATGATAGTGAACTGCTTATTCGAGTCGTCGCTAGTGGCATTTGTCACACTGACCTCATCTTTGCCACTTGGCCTGCCGACCAGATTCCATATCCCAAAGTATTAGGACACGAGGGTCAGTTTAAGTTATTCATTTTCATTAGCGCTATGATCACTGAGGTTCGTGTTTAGGTGCTGGTGTTGTAGTGGAAGCAGGATCCAAGGTTACCAAAGCTCGCCCAGGTGACTTTGTCCTTCTCTCGTTTCACAATTGTAAAGACTGCTATGACTGCAAAGAGGGCCATCCGTCCTTTTGTAGCAAGTTCGTGGAGATTAATTACGGCGGCGAGGATGCAACATATACAGCAAATGGAACCGACTTACGTGGCAACTTTTTCGGACAGTCGTCGTTTGCTGAACTGGCAGTTGTCAAGGAAACATCTGTTGTCAATGTTACCAACATCATCGAGACTGAAGAGGAGTTGAAGTTATTCGCGCCACTTGGCTGTGGATTTCAGACTGGTGCGGCGACAGTTGAAAACGTCGCCAGAGCAAATGAGAAGGACAGAGTAGCAGTCATAGGTCTTGGTGGCGTCGGATTGGTCTCTATAATGGTAAGAAATTATGTTCCAATGCACGAAGAAGAAGCTGACACCTTCTAGACAGCAAAGATGCAGGCTTGTGAGACCATCATTGGTATTGATCGTGTACCAGAGAGACTGGAACTAGCCAAAGCCCTCGGAGCGACTCATGTAATCAACACATCGGATGAGAACATTGACATCAAAGAGGAGATCCAAAAAGTCACTGATGGAAGAGGCTCTAGCATAACGATTGACACGACAGGGAACATGGGCCTCATCAAAGCAGGTCTAGAGTTTACTTCGAACAGAGGTCAATTGATCTTTATTGGAGTACCACCACTCGATGCCATGATGGATCTTCATCTTGTCACATTCCTGCAGGTATGATTTACGTCCGATTCCTCATCTTTGCAAAGCTGATCGAACTCAGACCGGGAAAGTTATTCGCGGAACGATTGAAGGCGATGCTATCCCTGGCGAGGTATGAGGCTGAAAATACACACCACAGACTAGCTCTGACTTGCATATAGTATCTACCCCGAATGGTACAGTGGTATCGAGAAGGCAAGCTACCAATCAATAAGCTTGTCAGCTATTACAAGGTAAGTCCCTTGGATTCTTAGTAGTGAGGCTGTATTGACGATTATGTGCAGCCAGAAGATTTTGAGACTGCTCTGAACGATATGAAAATTGGCAAAACAGTGAAACCAGTTATTGTCTGGTAGTTGTGAATCCTTGCTGCGTCCATATTAGTTTACTTGTATCTACTATGCCCTTTTGAAATCACCGATATGGTTGCATTGAGAGATGTAACTCAGAGGATTAACCATCGAGATCTCAGATGGAATGCCTGACATAGTCGGCCCTTGTTAAGCTCTTTACTCCTGGCTGTACAAACATAAATTGATTGGCCAGAATTTACCCTCGGCAGAAAATGCGCGGAGGTCAAATGATGTGGCTGATATAAATCTTGTTTTAGCACATTGCCTTACTTCATTAGGGCATAGCCTGGTTGACAAAACATGGCCGAGTCATAGCGCGTGAGCCCTGACTCAACAGAGGCGAGTCAACACTGCGAATAACTGCATGCAATAGAGTAAAATGCTTCGTAACCTGACCCAAGTTTCCACTTCCCCGCGTTTTACCCCGCGTTCAGGCCCTCTTCTCTCCGTTATCATCAACTTAGTTCGGAAAGGGGGATCTTGCATCTTCCACCTCAACTACTGGCCCAAAATTCATCAACACCTTTAACGAAACAATATCCAGAATCCACGATGGAGGAGGATATGTCACAAGGCGTAAATCCTCGACGGAAGCGAGCCAGCAAAGCTTGTGTAGCCTGTCGCTCCCGCAAGGTCCGATGCGATGTCACTCATAGACCCCATCAGTGCACCAATTGTGCCCTTGATAACATCCAATGTGTTGTAAAAGACAGACGCACCAAATAGTAGGTTTCCCGGGAGAATAGAACCAATTCAAGCTAACCTGGCCAAGTCGCAAGCGCTCTCCCGTCGTGGTCGAAAAACAGCAACGGATGCAGTTCAGAAACAGTTTGCAGGTGATTCTACCAAAGGACCCTAGCTCTGCTGCGTCGGATGATGTGGACTCGCCGAACGATGCTTGTGCAGAGGCAGGTCTCTCCGTGGAATGTGGCCCTGAAAGTCCATCTATGTGCTTTGAGGCGCTTTGGGATCAACCTGAGCTAGACTTCCCTTCCGAGCGACTCGTTCAGGGTCCAACAGACAATCGTGAGAAGGAATCTGGAATCTTTGAGATGGTTCTCAATCAACGCAAGGATTCTGAATTCAGCATCATCTCGGAGAACTCTCGGGTTCATCAAACAGAGCCCAAGCCAGCCTCAAGCTCCGATGCAGCCATGTCTGGTCAATCGCACATTATATATTCATACTACTCTTTCCTCGATCTCGATATCTCTGGCTTACTACCTGATGACATAAACTATCTGGAAGCGCAAGGATGCTTTCGAGTCCCCACTCCCGAAGCCTTGGATGAGTTTGTTCAAGAGTACTTTTTACATGTTCATCCTGCGCTTCCGTTATTAGATGAAGCCTGGTTCTGGGCCATCTATACACGATCTGTACGCGGCAGATCAAACATCTCTCTCTTCGTCTTCCAGGCCATGCTATTTACTGCATGTAGTGTATGTTACTACCTTTTTGTATATCTTGATACGGGATTAGCTGACTTTGGTAGTTCCTACCCTTTTCAACCATCCGAAGTCTTGGATTTGCTTCAGTACATAATGCACGGAACACATACTACCGCCGTAGTAAAGTAAGTCAATTGCCATCCGTGACTCATGCTGGTGGGCAAACCATGACTAACCTGTATTGCAGCTGTTGTTTGATCTTTGCAGCGAGAGGAACCTTGTGTCCAGTGCGCAAGGGGCACTTTTGCTGTCATACAATGGAACAATGAAGGACCAAAAACGCACGAATTCTATTTGGTTATCAACAGCAATCCACTTAGCTCAGGCCGCAGGTGCAGATCAATTTTATACCAGCTCAAACCCGAGTTTGACTTCGGTAAATGAGCTGAAACGACTGTGGTGGTGCTGTATAGTACGAGACAGAATCTTGCCTCTTGGGATGCGACGACAACTACACATCACATCGCTTGATGTGGCTCATACCAACTATTTGCCTACTGAAAAAGATTTCTGGCGCGAAATTGACGGGTCGCGGGTCTATACACCACAGACGAAACGAACGCTAGTCCGATTATTTATCACGCTGTGTGAATTGACTGTCCCGCTCACTGATGTCATCAAGATCATCTATCCTACAGGCCGTTTGACGGATATCAATTCCCCAGTTGTTCATAACACCCAAGAGGGAAGGGAATCACTGAAGTCTTGTGAGGCTGGCTTGGAGGCCTGGTTCGAAAGGGCAACCATCCAGTTTCCAACGCCTGCTGGTATCCTCACTCGCGAAGGATCTCTTGTGTTATACACAAACTTACTCTATATATACTACCAGTGAGAATCCCTCTTTAGGCATGTTGATGTACTTCGTGTTTCTAACTGTCAAACAGTGCTGCTTGCTTTGCACTTTATCAGCACAAAGCCTTCATTATTAGCCAGGAACAGGCCAAAGCAACTTCAGAGCTGCAACAGACCAAAAGCAAAATCGAGGATGCCGCCCTCGGCATTACAGAGAATTTGAAAGAGCTTATTCAGCTGCGGCTAGAAAGGTTCTTGCCAATCAGCATGTGAGTTACTACCGTAATTTGTCATTTGCTGCTGCTGATAGTCTATTTCTAGTGCTGCTTACATTGCTGTTCCCCTGGTGCTCCACATCCTTGATGTGAGACTTGCAAAGAGGCCACTGCAAATAGCCCAGAAGCAGGGAAAGTTAAATGTCTATGTTGAGACGATGAAGTCTATGCAGAAACTCTATGATGGCGTTGATGATGTTTGGACCTTTATAAGAACAGCCATCGATTATGCAACTATACAGGATGCAGAGAATGAGGCAAGCTTACAAAATGGTTTCTCAATCGATGCTGTCGGGTGTCTAGGATTGAAATCCCAGCTCATCACAGACAAAGAGTATGCCAACGACTGGGGTAACGTCCTCGTCATGGAACCGGTTTTATACTTCCGCCTTTCTCGAACCATCGACCACTCATTAGCCCTCGGGAGATACTCAGAAGACTCAACACTTGGCCTCGCTGCACCTCGTTCAGCGCGTTTACCTTCTCCTAGACTCTTTACCGTTGACATCGATTCCCCCGAACAAACTGTCGATGACACCGCTTGCGAGCGTCATCAAGCATCTGTCGACAACGGGGATAGAGTGTCCGAGGATTTGCAAGAACAGTTTTCTTTAGTACCTCAGATGCTGGAGGACATTGACGAGTTTGTTACTTACGACTTTGGAATAGAAGACCTGTAAACCTAGGTTGATTTTGAGAGATCGAAGCTTGAAACAGGCACTCTTGTATAGTAGAACTTGAATATAGTTGCTTCTTGTACTAAGATCCCCCCGATACTAATTATTTAACTTAGGCTTTCTTAATCTTAATCAGAGTTAAAAGACACTATTTATTACGATTCGTGCCCGTAACAGCGCTGCAAGGCTTCTATAAACAGCTATACACATCACTGTAATTGCTACAATAGCATTTATAGCCCAATCTTTTGCCCTGTGGTGTAGTGGTTAGGTGTGGCCGTTACACTGTTAGGCTAATATTCGACAGCCTCCTTCCTCCAGACCCTAAGGATAATGACGCCGGATCGATGGCCGAAAGGGCCCGGTTATCCTTTCGTTAGGAGTTGATGCTAAGTTGATTTGTAGCAGGGCTTCGTGATATGCACCTCGACTTCCACTAACGTCCTGTAAAGAACTAGATTCGTCTTTAGTCTTCAGTTCTCTTTCCATGACACCGGTATATTCCTCCATCTCTAAAACCTCGGCTTGGTTGGAATTGTGCAAGAAGTCTAGGTGATGGCGAAAGTTATTTACTTCCATGCTTGCCAATTCCTTTTGCTTGAAATCTTCTGTTATGACTGGATCCTCGTAGGTTGGCTGAAGAGCAGTTAGATACTATTTCGTGGAGATTGATATAGTTACAACTTACATCCACACACATAATGTCCAGCCATGGTATGTCAGGCAGAGTTGACAGCCAGTCGTGAACTCGGTGGTAGAGACTCTGGCAGTCATTCACAACGATGCCTGTAATGTCATCCGATGACATAGGTTCCAGTTGCTGACGGCTTATAAGCGTAAGATAGGATAGAGTACAAATCCGCAGTTCTGCCGTTTTATTAATGTCAGGCGATCCGTTGGCGATAGGGAAATATGAAGATGATGACAAAGAGTCCCATGATAGCTCCCGTTCTGGAAAGCTCTCTGAATCCTCCCTCATGGCGTCACATATGGTGAAAGGCGGAAGGTTAAAAATAAAGCTGTCCAAGGACTCAAGGGCACTTCTTATAATTTGATCATCCTCCAATCCTGGGAATTGGCAAGACAAGCTGCTAAAAGTTTATAGACTTTGGGGCCAAGAGTAATTCCGAAAGTTGTAACAGGACATTATTAATAGCACTAAAGCGCTTAACTAGATATAAAGAGATAAAAGTTTAGTAGGATACTTTGCTGCGTTTAGTAAGGATAATATATAAAAATATCTACTGGTTTATAGCATAACAATACCTAACTACACACTTTTGCTCTAGTTATAGCACTAAGTACATTAGGCCCGGTAAAGGTAAGATCCGAGCGCGGGTATTAGTTAGTAATTATAGTTACAACGCGTTTAAGACTAGTAATTCTAAAACACGTCAGAGATAATTTACAATTCTCTTAACTTATTTTAACGGCTTCCTAATATGTTATTACGTAGAAAAACTTCTCTGTTATAGGAGATTTTCACAAGGACGTAACCCTCTAGGTTTCTTCTTTACTAGATATAGCTACAGCAGTAAGTATATCTCTATTTTATAAGGTACTGTTTTTCCAAGAGAGCGAGAATATAAATTAAAATTACATTAGCAGTCCGCTATTCCCTGATAAGAAGATCACATGCCGCGATTGCTATAGCTGAAAATGTTTAAGCAGTGCATTATTTGCTAACTCTATTTAGTTTAGTTGGTTCTTTGCCCTCTGTCTGATCTATATGTGCAAACTCTATTTGGCGCCATTTAATAACAGAGGGTTCAACGTCCCAGGATCTTTCCAGTAGCCGTGCCTTATACCATCAGTCTACAACTAATTCATTTAGTAAAGGCATTCCTTGGCGAGTGAAACTTTGCCCGCACGGAGAGTATTTCAACCGAGCCATGCAACGCCATTAAGAGGAACACAGGCTTGACTTGTTACATTTCTGCCTTAGCAATACATCGTCACCTGTAACAGTCCCAGTGGTTCAGCCACTGATGAGGATACTAGACAGAATCGTACCATCGCTGTTAGTTTGGGCGTCTAATAATAATTTTATTGTAATTAGCATGTGGCACAGAATTATACAGTCCCTGCGGTATTCCTGGGCCCGCGTCAGCCCTTTCTAGAAATTAAAGCAAATTTAGTATCGAACCAGGACAAACCGTTAAACTACTCTGTACTATGCGGCTTATTTCCAATAATTAGGGACTAATGTATTTCTAAGGCCCTGATCGGCAAGCGTTGGATTTTAGGATTTAGATAATATTATAAAGACTTTTAGAATTAGCATACTATAGCTAGAATAAATTTAGCAGGCTTTAGCTGCTAATTTTAGTTTAATAAAAAGTATTAATTTTATATAAAATCTAATATATACTAACTTTAACCTTCTCTAATCTAGCGTAGGATCTTAGTAACCTTACTATAAAAGGTAGGCTTTTTTATTATTAAAATAAGTCTATTAAAAAGGAGGTTTATAGTAGAAAAATTAATTATTTAGCAGATTTTATATCTTTTACTTATTAAATTAGGGTTAGGTTATAGCTAGTAAGACCTTAAATTTATAAACTAGGCTTTAATAGTATATTCTTTAAGATTATTAGCCTTAATAATAAGATTATCTAGTCTATCTTACTTACTATAACTATAATAATTACTAAAGCTACTAATAAGCTATAGTTATTCCCTTAAGACTAATAGTAATTATAAAGGCCTTAAATTAGTTAATAAGTTAGTAACCTAAGAGGGAAAATATATACCTTAAAGTATATAAAATATCTACTTAATAGGTTAACTATTAACTTTATTAATACCTTTTAAATAAATAAGTATACCTTTAATACCCTGTATTATTAGCTTAGGGAAAATACTATAGTCCTAAATAAGTAATATTAGCTACTTAAGCTAAAGGTTATAATTATCCTATTTATCCTTAGTTAGAATATTAGTTAATATATAGTAAGGTACTTCTTTAAAGTCCTATAAAGCTTAATTTTATATATAGTTTAAGATATACTAAATCTCCTATACTAACTATATACTGCCTTTATTACCCTTCCTAACCTTAAAGAACTACTATACCTAAAGGTATAAGATAATAAGTTAAAGGCCTTTAAAGACTATATTAGTACTATTAATAATATATATATATTAGTATATATTATAAAAAATTAGTAGTAATACTTCTTAAATAGAAAAGAAATAGTTAGTTAAAATATATTTACTGCTATTAAGCTTAATAGGATATTTATATATATACTAGCTAGTACTAAAGGAAGCCTTTATAATATACTACTAGTAAGGTTAGTATTAAGCTATAACTTTTTTATTTTTATTAGGAAATTTTACCTTAGTAATACTAGCTTTAGTTTATAAAAAGGAATTTTTATACTATTTATAGGTATTTAATATTATCTTTAGGACTAGCAAGATACTAAAAACCTTTTATTAGATAAAAAGGAACTATATAACCTTTATTATACTTATATTTAAGTTATAGTTAAGTATACTTTTAGATAGGTAAAAAGGAAATTTATAATAATATATAAAAGCCTTGCTAAATATTAGTTTAAAGACTAAGTTAAAATTATATATACTTATATAAGGCTATATAATTTTATTAAAAAATTTAAAGAAGTTAAAGATATCCTTATTAATAAAGATTATAAGTGTTTAGCTATATTAACTAAGTATTTTTCTATATAGCTACTTTAGGAAAAAATTACTAAGAATACTTAGAAATAGTATATAAAATATATAAGGAAAAAAGAAATAGCTAATATAGCTATAGTAGTTATTATTAAGGCTAAAGATAATAGTAAGATTATTATATTATAATAAATTTATAGTATTAAGGGCTAAAAAAGGCAGCCTTAATACTAGTAAAAAATTTTTACTTAATCCTATACCTTAGGCCTATTTTATAGTTATAGCTTATAAAAAGGTTAATAACTATAGCCTAATTATATAAATTATAATATTAAGGGGTTAAAAAAAGGAAAATTAATTAGCTAATTTTAATAACCTTACCTTAGCCTTATTCTATAACTTTTTAATTTTACCTAAAAAATATACTTAAAAAAAAAAAAGAATTTTAAATTTATTAATTTTAAACCTAAATTAGTATAAAAATTAATTTTTTTCTATTTATAATACCTTAGTTAGTATTTTATTATAAGTAACTAAAAATAAGGCTATAGTAAAGAAATAGAAATCTTAGACTTAAGGATAACCTTACTTTTTTATAGCCTAGTAATAAAGCTATAATAAGGAATTAAATTAGCTATAATAAGCTATATTACTTTACTTTTAAAGGCTTTTTTTAATATATAACTAACCTAGCTAGTATTTTTTATTATTAATCTAAGCCTTTAATTTCTTTATTAATACTAATAGTAAGATCTATTTCTTTCCCTAACTATTTAAATAATAGTAATTTCTTTACTTTTATATTATTTTTATAGTTATTTTATATTACTAAAGCTAATAGCATTAACAGTGCCTTTAAAAAACTTACTAGTTATTTTCTAAAAAGTCTAAAAAGCTCCTTACTATTTTAAATAGTATCCTTATAATTACTAATACTAACTCCTTTTACCTAATTAATACTAACCTTTTATATTATAGTTATATATATAGATAATAACTTTATAAACAGGCTAATAAATAATATTACTATTAATCCAGTTCCTAATATATTAAAAGACCTTATTTTTAATTACTAAGCTTATTAAAAAGTACTACTAAATAAGGTATTAAAAGCTTAATACTTACTTAAGGTATAAATAGCTTATAAAGGTATTATAACTACTAATACTTAATTTTACAGTTTATTTTTAATATTTAAGTTTTTACTATTAAAGCCTTTATTAAGGCTACTTATTATTATAAAGTTAATTAAGTTAATTTAAAACAGGTCCTTAGCTTTAGTAACTATTACCTTAGTTACTTAGTTATTCTTAAAAATATTACTATAAAATTAAGGCCTAGGTAAGCTAACTAATTATAGCTATTTTTTACTTTCTCTTTACTTTTTATTATATACTTCTTATTATAGATTTAAAGTACTAATAATACTAGTCTTTTTATTATAGCTTATATTACTTTTAGTTATAATTATTAGGAATTACTAATACTTACCTTAAAGATTCTTATAATATATATATATTTTCTTTATAGTTAGTAGTAATACTAGCTATTATACTTTAAGCTATAAAAAAATTAACTTTATTATAGCCTTAATTACTATAAACTTTAGAAATCCTAGCCTTCTTTTATTATAGGCTTTAGTAAAATATTTAAAAAATATAATAATTATATCTTTATATTACTAAAGCCTTTTTTTTTTTATAATATTAACTATAAGGTTAACTTAACTAAAGGCAGCCTAGATAAAGGTTAGTTAAGCAGGTAGTAGTATTAACTATAAGTATTTTATATTAGCCTTAATTAAGGGTACTAATATAGCTAATAGTATCCTTAGGCTTAGATTAATTAAAAGCTTATTATTTATTATTTTAAAAAGGTTATAAAAGGCTATAAGGGGTTAGGTTTAATAGGTTAAATATCTTATAGTAGTAACTATAGTTATAAATATAGGCTCTTTAATAGGTAGGTTTATAATACTATACTGCCTTAGTTATTTTCTATTATAAAAAGCAGTAAGACCTTTACTTATATACTAGCTAACCCGGGGTTAGGAAGTTACTTCTAGGTTGGTTATGTAGCCCTGATATAGCTATAAAGCTAACTGAAATCTAAATCTAATTCTTACCAATTAGGGCCTAAATAATTTATATAAGCGATTTTAATAAGTAATTTTAATAAGTAATTTTAATAAGCGATTTTAATAAGTAATCTTAATAAGGGATTAAGGAAAGCTATAATCCTAATAATTTTAAATATAAAACAAGTTAGGATATTATAATATAATAGTTAATTAAAGTCCTGGATTTTAGAAAAGGGCTTTAGGCAAGTTATTTTATCTTATAATAGTATAAGTAATATATAACCCTAGGTATCCCCCTATTATTAATTAAAAACTGTATTTATTAATAACAAGTATTATTAAAACCTTACTAATAAATAAAACCTGTATATTATTCTTAACTTGATTATATATTATTGGCCAATTGAGCTGGCCGTAAAGTCCCCATACCTATAAACATTTAGCCGTAACAGGGGCCAATAAGAATTATCAGGCCAATAAGAGGCTATAATTTCAAGACGTCCCGACATCGATGTTATGTCGGGAAATCCCCGGGTCATGCAAGGCTAATATAAATTGGCCTTAACTTAACTAATTTAACTTAACCTTTTCAAGGTCTCTTAAACCTTATTTATTTACTCACTTTGGTGCGAATTAGCTGGTCGTTATATATTATATCTACCCAGACGGATCTTAATTGCGTCTTTAATATTTTCAAAAGGAACAACCTTGAAGCCAGCTCGCTTAAGGGCCTTGTATATCTCTGGCTATGACCGGGCCATAGCATGGAATATTTTTAGCAAGAGTAGACAAGCTAAGTTCTGTCCGCTAAGTTAAGCTCTTAGCTATAAGTCTTAACTATAAATATTATATCTAGCTTATAACTTAGATATTATACTAAATAACTAACTAATTACTATAGCTAAAGGCTAATAAGAAAAAAACCTAGATTATAACTCTTTAGCTGGCCTTAGAGGTATATAAGCTAGTGCCTTTAATCTATTAGCTAAGAAAAGTTAGCTTAATACTATAAATACCCTAGATCTTTAAAATAGTAACTTTTATATTAATAAGAGAAATCTTTACTTAATATTCCCTCTAAATAGTAACTATTAATAACTATACTAATAGGGCTATAGTTATACTATAAGCTATATTTTAATATAAAAATACCCTTTAAAATATAAATAGCTATAAGGACCTTAAGAAAAATAGAAAAAAGGCTATAAAGTTAATTTATATATAGAACTTTAATTAGCTTAGTAGTAAATTTCTTATAGACCTTACTTTTTTTAATTATAAGACTATTACTTATATAGTAGCTTTTAGTAAATTCCTTATAGAGGTTATTTAAGTTACTTATTAAAAGAAAAGTATACTATTTACTTTAAAAAAAATAAAAATAGGAAAGAAAAATAAAAGAAAAGAGGCTATATAGCTATTATAGTAAAATCTAGCTTAGATTATATTTATATTTAAGGTATAAATAGTAATTTAGTTAAGAAGGACTTTCTATAAGTATAATATATAGCTATTAGAATTATTAAAAAATACTAATATATAAGAAAAGTATAATTTAAAGAAAGTTTTATAATAATATATATATTAATATAATTAAGGCTAAGAAGAAGGTTTAGGGTAATTAAAAGGTAGTAGTGGAGTTAAGTTTATAAGTTAATTATAAGGTTAAAAAATACACTTTAGGTTTAATATAATAGGAGTAGATAAGCAATTAATACTAGCAGGGTAAATCTTACTTGGACACTGATGTTGGTGGGAATTTGGGCATTTTATATAACTTAATAGAGATTGCTTATTTGGATACGTAGGTGAAAAGGGGTTCTTTAACGTATAATTATATTGCTCTTTAATAAACTCGGCCAGAAGAACAACGACATAACAACCTAATAAGTATATACTCAGCTACGCTAACACATTTTAAACCTATAAGGACTTATAAGCATGGCTCCTTCGAATCATTGTTACTTCTATGCCGACCTTGTATAAATAGCTATATCGTGTGCTATCGGAGAAGGTAAATAAGGAATAGCAACACGGCGCACTTGTTAGCACACTGACCTGTGTTTCCAGTGCTAATAGCAATTCCAATCTTTCCAGTCAAGTCCTGCATTTATTGTTATTACGACATGTCTTGTAGAAACCTGTATCGAATGCCCTTCCTTAAAGAGGTCAAGAGTATGGGTTCTTGTTATCTCATCCCAGGAGCTTGATGTCACCATTATTGAAAGCCGGATATTCTACGCCAGAGGGTTAGTAAAGGGATTATCTGGTACTGTTGAAAGGCTCACGATGCCGTATTTCTCCGCCCACTTCTTACGTCCCTTAGCCAGCTCATTTTTCTAGTTATTACTATACTCAGATCCAAAGGCTCTATTAAAAGGCAGGTGGGCTAGAAAAGTCAGTTGATGATATGATTATCAGACTGAGACGCACAATGTTCGCGGACAGTATGCATTAAAGAGAAGATACCAGCCAGTAGAACGGACGAAAAGTATTTGACGAGGTTTGGGGCGAGAACTCAGAACTTGCTGACTCATATCTTAACACCCAGGCATTACCAACCAGCGCGTCTTTCTTAATGACAACACAGGATGCTCCGAGACCTTGCAAAGGCCACTCTGTCCACCCCCAACCTTATCACAGTCCACCCCCAACGATCACAACGTTAAAATGATGATGGCTATGGTCTGTAGTAGTGCCATTAGGGATTCCATTTAGCGAATCACCTTGATTGGATGTGCCGGTTAAATAGGGATAATTACCAGTTGCGCCGTTACCGTTGAGTAAGACATTAGCCGGTTCCATTGAATCCACATTCCTGTGGTTGCTAAGCTTCTCAAGAATGGTACGAAAACCCCAGATATTCCATGAGCCATCTACCGATGGAGCGACCGAGAACATGCCAGAGCATTTAGTTGCCGGCGTGGCTGTATGGAATGTCAACCTACGATCAACCCATTCGACACCTCCCCTGAGACTGAGAACCTTTGCCGAGCCAGGCATAATAAAAACTGATGAGACACTGTGACTATTACTAAGAGCAGACCATTCTGCTGTCACAGCTTCAAAGTAGAATGTAAGGATGATTCCCGTCGAGGCATACGTGTCACGCTAGATGGCATCTGATGTAAAGTGGCGTGTCTCAAGGTGCGGGAACGACTTGAGAACATGGTCCGCAGGTACCTCCAAGTTGGTGCTGAGGGGTACCTTAGCCTGAGGAAGGTTCCTAGGGAAGGGCTGCAGAACTAGTTAGCAGGAAGCTAGCAAAACAGACCGTTGAGGAATATACTTTATTAGATCATTATCCGTGTGTTATGTTTCCACTTCTAAGTTATTGCGTTTTACCTAATCTTTTCCCTTCTTTTTCTCTATAGCTTTAGTGCTATAGGATAACTACAGCCTATAAGGTTAAGCTTTAGGCTGTAAATATAAATAATAAATAATAATATAATATTTTTTTTCCTTAATATAAGCTTTTACTTATAAGCTTTTATAATAACTAATAAATCTTACTATAAGCCCTAGGGTATTATAAAAGGAAAAGACTAAGAGATATATAAAGGAATATAACTTTAAGTTTATATCTCTATATATATATATATATATATATAATAATATAACTTTATAAATAATATATTAGCTAATTTAGTAAAGTAAACTATTATTAGTAATAACTTAATAAGCTAAAAGGCTTAAAACTATATTTATAATTTCCTTATTAACTTTAATACCTTTAAAGGTATTACTAAATAGTATATTAATTTAAAAAAAAAATATTTACTACTTTTTAAAGCTATCTAGCTATTTAATAATAATAATATTAAAGGTAAATATTATATTAAGATTGCTCTATTTAGCTATAAGGTATTTTATATAGCTACCCTTAACTTAAATACTTATTACTTTTTATACTTTACTTATAAAAAGGTATAAAAGCTATAAAGGCTTTATAAAAAGGAAAATAAAAAGCTTAATAATAATAATAAAAAGAATATAATATTATTAAAAAATAATTATAACTAGCTATAAGAAATTATAGTATTATAAAAGGTACTTAAGGTATAAAAATATATTTAGTAATTAAAAAGCTAAGGATTAAAGTTATTAAATAACTTTAAAAAAGATTATATATATATTATAGTAAAAAGGTTAAATTATTAAAGGTTTTATTAACTAAATTATTTAGGCTAGCTAGAAAAGTTTAAATATTAATACTTTTATTAAAGTAAGTTATATTTAGGTAACTAAAAGCTTTAATAGCTAAGAGAATATAAGCTAATTAAGTTTATAAGATTTAATATATAATAATTTTAAATATAATAAGCTTTAGTATTATTACTAATTACTTTTACTATATTCTTTTTATCTTAAACCTTTATAGTATTGTTTCTTATTTTATATATAATTCTAGACTTTAAAATTAAACTAGTATTATCTTTTAAGTAAAAGCTTATATATAAAATATAGTTATAAATTACAATTTTTAAACTTAAAAACTAAGGATAAAAACTATATATTAAGCTAAGTTTTAAAATAGAATTTAAACTTTAATACAAGCTGCTAAAATGTATTAAAAAGTAATAATACCCTTCTGTAAAATATTTAAATTCTAGCTTACTTAAATAAAGTTTATATAAGCTAAAATATTTAATTATAAATACACTAGAATCTTACCTTCTTTTAAGTTAAGTTTTATAAAGTAATTCCTTAATCTATGTTATTACTACTACTTTTAACAATAAAGACTACCTATTTTGCCATGATTCTCTCCCTTGAGGCTACCACAATCAGTGCCCTCTCCCTCCCACCTTTCCTTACTAAAAGATAGGGCCCTTGGATGCCCGATATTGGGGACAATTGGCAAAGCGTCTTCGATGGTCCATTCAAATTTCCTAAAAGCTTGGATCCTGATGTTAGCGTTTATGGTTTAGATCTCTGGAGTAATAACAAGCCCACAGTGAAGAAACTCCAGAAATCTGGTAAGCATGTTATCTGCTCTTTCAGTGGTGGCACTGTAAAGCCCAGTGATCCCGATCGCAAAAGTTTCGTCAAGAAGGACGTTGGTACTCAAACGGACTTACCAAACGGTGAGAAATGGGTCAATGTGAAGAGTCGAGGGGTTCGAAAAACAATCGCCAAGCGTGTCAAGCTGGCGGCCGACAAGGGGTGCAATGCCATCAGTCCCCGTAATACGAATGCCTATGTTGGTCAGTCCTGGACTTATGGGAATTTTCTAATATGCTCTAGGATCTGCACACTGGTTTTAATCTATCTGAAGACGACGAAATCGATTACATCGAGTTTCTGGCGGCCGAGGCGGCCAAATATCATATGTCAATTGGTGTCGACATCGGGGCCACCGCGATAGATCTACAAGATATTGTGTCTTTCTTTATCGGCGGGGCTTGCGACGATGGCAGTGGCGACACCGATGGCAGCGATGGCAGCGATGGCAGCGATGGCAGCGATGGCAGCGATGGCGGTGATGATAGTGATGGCGGTGATGACAGTGATGGCGGTGATGGTAGGGATGACAGCGGTGACAATAGTTGGGAGTCGGAAGATTTTAATAGTTGCGACTTCTGGCAGGGGCTTATGGATTTCGGAATCCCTGTATTTAGCACTGACGGTGGAGATTTCAAGAAATCTAAGATTTAGTAGTTATGGGATTTAAAACCTTTATCAATTGAGAGGTTATATAGCCCTTAGTATTCGTCATTAATGATAAGGTTCCTAATACTACCGAAGCACTGGGTTGCCGTTTGATTAGTTGTCGCCTCTCCGGGGATTGAAACGAAGAACACATTTTCTGTTGGAATTCCTGCCGGATCGGCGGCTTCTCAGGCAATGTCAATCTTGGACACGCAGGTGAAGAGAGCAATGGGTCTCGAATCCTTGAGCTGAGATGCAAGCTCGGATTCCCGATATGCGGCGTTGGCCGGTCAGATCACGCCATTAATTCGGAATCTCGTGGTCTTGAACCGATAACCAGAATCTTTCTCACGTTGTTTAACGCAAAAACGCTCACCACGTGGGCAAATACGTCGCCGGAATTGACATCGGCATCAAGATGTGTAGCTAAGTTCTGTCTGCTGATTTAAGCTCTCAGCCACAAGTCCCAACTTCAAATAAGACATCTAGCTCACAACCTAGACATTACACCGTAATGACTAACAACTGCTACAGCCAAAGATGTGTAGCGAACCCTCAAGCGAGCCAATCAATGCGCTGCCGAGTCTCATGTGCGCTGCAACCGAGTCCGTCGAGGCTACCGAGGAAAGGTTTAGGCGATTTAGCACAGCTGTGAGGCCGGTGTGTATCATTGAATACAAATTCCTAGGACAGATATCATGCAGGTTGTCCGTATCGTTCAGCTTGGGCCGCCAGGGGGTGTAAGTGAGCATGACGAATCGTTGGGTAAAGGAGGATTGGAAGTATCATCTGACGTGAGTTTCTGAAAGCCACATATTGATGCCTTTTCCTGCACTTACATACGTTCTGTAGTCGTGAACCGCCCTCCATGGTCTCACTGGCCTGTGCCGAGGCAGCTTCCGGCCGGCGGAAGAGGGGATAGTCACCATCAGGGTCACGCGACACTAGTGCATCCGGTGTAGATGCTTGCATTCATAGCTCCACTACGTTCCAGAACATCAACTATAACCGTTTCCCCTGGTGGGGTGCGGTGCATGATTGTTGGGGGTTCTTGCACCTCAGTGATGGTCAACCCAGTCATGGCGAGGCAGGAGCAATGTTAGACTGGGAAAGTCGTGACAATTTGAAAACCAAGAATTGCTAACAAAGGTTAATTAATAGTTTATTGTATTAAAAATTATTATATATTAATCTTATAAACTTAATTAGCTTGTATTCTCTTAACTTTTAAAGCTTCTAGTTACTAGCCTAGATATAACTTACCTTAGTAAAAGTATTAGTAAGTAATAATACTTTAACTTTTCTAGCTAGCCTAGATAACTTAGTTAATAAAACCTTTAATAGTTTAACCTTTTTACTATAGTATATATATAATCCTTCCTAGAGTTATTTAATAACTCTAATTATTAACTTTTTAATTACTAAATTATATTTTATTTTCTTACTATAATAATCTATAGAATTATAAGCTTTATTATCTAGTTAATATTACCTTTTAATACTATAATATATTTATTTTTCTTATTTCCTTTTTTTACTAGCTTTTTTAGTACCTTAACTTTATTATAAGTAAATTTTATAATATAGTAAGTACTTAAATTATTAATAGTTACCTTAAATACCTTATAGCTAAAAAGAGCTAGCTTAGTATAAACTATATTAAAAATATCTTAAGATTTAAAGTAAGCTTTTATAATAAATTAAAGCTTATTTTTAATAAAAGCCTTATTTTTTAAGCTAGTTTATATTATAATATACTATTAAGTAATACCTTTAAAGATATTAAAGTTAATAAGAAAATTATAAATATAATTTTAAGTTTATTAATTTATTAAGTTATTACTAATAATAGTTTAATTTACTATTAATATATTATTTATAAAGTTATATTATAATATATATTTAAAAATATAAAGTTAAGGTTATATTTTTTTATATACCTTTTAATCTTTTCCTTTACTTTAAGGCTTATAATAAGATTTATTAATTATTATAAAAGCTTATAGGTAAAAGCTTATATTAGGGAAAAAATACTATTATATTATTATTTATTATCTATATTTATAGCCTAAAACTTAACCTTATAGGCTATAGTTATTTTATAGAAAGGTTACTAAGATATCCTAATACTTCTTAGTAAGACAGGTATGGCGAGATTGGACCGCGCTGATCAGACTGGGGAAACACCGGTCTCTTATACCGCTAATAATAGGCATAACGACCTCTTTAATAACAGAAGTAACGACAGTCACGTTAGGCCGGACTCGAGAGATAGCGTTATTCGCACGCCTCTTTTATGGGCAGCAGGAGATGGCCACCTTGGCGTTATGGAGACATCAATCTGCTTTCCTTACATTGACTTGCAATTGGTAGATAAGAAGGAGAAAACACCTTTGTTAAGAGCTTTAAAGAATGTCCATATCGATGTTATTGGTAGCCTTTCTAAATATAATGGCCCACTGAAAAGTATCATTCACGGTTTAGGGCCTCTGGCTCGGGCTGCGCGGTCTGGCTCACTTGGCATGGTCAAGAAGGTGCTCGTTTATGCGCGCCCATCGCGTGAATATCTCGATGATATGGGCCGCACAGCTCTCTGTTGAGCGCTCGGGGAAGGGCACATCTTATAGGCTCAATGCTTCTAGCATAAATACTCGAGATATGGCAGGACGAACGCCTCTCTGGTGGGCAGCAAGGAATGGGCAAGATAATATCGTCAAATTTCTTCTCAGCAATGGCGCTGAGGCGGTAACCCCCGACTTGAATGGGGAGACACCTCTACTTTGGGCAGTCCGCAATGGCCACAAGACAATTGTGCAGCTTCTACTTGATACAGGACGGGCGGATCCAGACGTAAGAGGCGGTTTTGGACGCACGACGTTGATATGGGCGGCACGGCGCGGTGCCCTTGACCTGGGGAAATGCTACTCAACTTGTGCAAGGCCGATTTGGTGCTGCGGGATGATGAAGGTAGAACGGCATTGTCTTGGGCTGTTCAGACAGGCAATGAATCTCTTATCGTCGCGCTAGGTGGGCCAACTGCCATGGCGTCAATGGAGGCGTGGACGGATAAGATAAATTGCAAGGAAGAGAATGGATATCCCGCACATGGCAGCACTTTGGAACACTGATCGTAGACTGCGACTTGGCTATCTACCGTTATGAGCACAATAATTCACAGTTACCGTAAAGAGGGTTACCATCCAAGTCGCTTGGTATTACTGCCTAGTCCTAACTACTAGCAGAATCCAAGATTATCCACAATGACCTGGTAGAATGGCTGCTAAGATATGCTAAGACATGTAAGTAATGAAGGGTAAATATAGATATCGGGTTATTGAGGTTGTTTAAGTGGAATAATCGCAATAGCTGTCTTTTCTGCTTACGTATGCCGCCATGCCGCGATCGGGCCATGCCGCGATCGGAAGCTCAGCCGTACAGTAGTCTCGAACACGGTCAGAACCAGTGCCATCCTGTCCCAAAAAGGAATAGAAGGGAAATTAGAGCGAAGGGGAAGTAGGGAGAGAAGTGAAAACTGCAAGCACATAGAGGAAGGGCAAAAAGCACAAATACCGTATTAACTCAAGATACTGGCCACGCCCTTTGGATACCTATCCCCTAGAATACTGAAACCTTTGGTACAAATACAGCAACCTTCAAGCCTAAACTTGGGGGGATGGGGGGAGACTCACAAGGTGTGGCTAATGTCCTAAGTTAATACAGTCACTCGGAACGGGCCTGCTGGATCCTGCGGCTGCAGCTAGTTAGCCTCGTCTCCTGGCTTGTGCGCTAATATTGGTGCTCCTTGCACTTTGATAGTTCTAGAAAGCCCTGATCCTTGGCTGTATCCCTGTTGCGAATTGACTGTCAACACCGTTGGCATTTCACCCGAACCCCCTGCGTCATGCAGACGCGAGTTCGAGGCTGGGAACAGTTGATAGGGAGACCCCTCACCCAGCTCCAACAAACACGTGCAACAAGTGCCCAGTCTGTTCAAAGAGCGGTATGGCCGCATGTCTCAGCCTTTACAACTTGGATGGTAATCCTTGAAGACTTAGAAGAGTCATTGTATAATGACGTTGTGGAGTATGTTTCAAGCAATGATCACCATTTAAGATAACCCGACTGGAGACATGGACCTGCACAGGGATCTGCTGGAAGCTTCGCGGGCTAGGGTCAACCCGCCGCCGGCAAGATTGGCGCGCCTACCTTGCTCGATAGCGTAACACTGGGCGGTCTGGCCCATGGTTCACAGATACGACGACAAGGGTACCGAACACCATCGTCAGCCAGCCGTCGTTCTGCTGTTCCGCGAAAACCAAAGTTATGATGAGCAATACTGAAGAAAGAAAAGCAAAGACAATGAGATTAGTTATATATATCGGAGGAACCTTGACCGAGGCAGCTTGAGCAAATCGCTGTTACACTGCTTCATTTACAGCTTCATAGCATCATTCTTCCAGTAACCTTAGGTGCTTGGCTTCAGAAATCTTGTCTTTAAAGCCCACCCTCCTCAATCCCAGCTACAAGCTCATCACCACGGACTCTTGTCATACAATGTGCCAGTGCCCGAACTCTAAGGGCGAGGCCAACAACTGGACGCCTTGCACATGCCCTGATCCTTCACCCCCCGATGAAACCTCTTCAACACATGCGTCACCTAACTCTGTGTCTTATGATGACCATGAGCCCACAGTATCCTCTACTGCCGCTTTCGAACATCATCAAAGTGCCGGTGACCCTGGCCAGGAAGTCAGCTTCTGTTACGGGGCATGCCCAAACTATTATGAAGGCTGCCATCCAGAAACGGATAGTGCATCACTCAACCTGCTGATCGATATCGAACCTCAGGATACTCAGCAAGGAGATCATACCCCCCCTCCAACATCGGGACGATCTTCAAAGACCGCATCCCCTTTGCGAACTGAAGACCAGGGCAAAAGAAGCGCAGCGGAAAAATTGAAGGATCTTTCTCTTGCAGATAGGTTTTTGGTCCAAGGCAGGCTGAATGACATGGAATGGAAAACTATCCACAAGGAACACAACAAGATTTGGGCAGTCAAAAGCGAGGGTGCTTTGAGGAGACAGATGAGCAGAATCAAGGAAAAGAACCCTGCGATCAAGGTTCTTCTTGAGCAAAAGATCTAACAAAGGCGATCTTAAAAATTGTATTAATGCAACTATATAGCGATGGGACTAATGGGCTTTCTTTACTGGTTAATTGTCGATGGTAATGTCTCTAGTACTTTTATTTCATTGCCTGTATGAAAGAGAGTGTTTTGTTGATAGAATTCACTGTAATATTGACGTCCAACTAAAATGAAAGGCTGTCATGGAACAAAAAACAACAAGTGAGGGCTTATAATACTTCTCAAACAAGAACACACACAAATTCTAGATCTTTGACTTACCGCATTATTGCGATGTGACTCAATCTAATCTACGGCTCCTTCTTGCGACCAAACGGAGAGCGTGAATGGAGACATAATAAGAAATTTACAGCCAGGAAAAGGTTCTCCACAATGATTTAGGCTGTTTCGCCTCATCGGTTGAAAAGCGCGTCTCTGTACGCCACTACTCAGCTCTCTGCGCGTCCACATCTTAGGGTCGGGGGATACCTTCAGGAGGTATTATTGGTCAGAGGACCGGCAAACGACCAACGCTGGATTATCCACTGATATCAATTGAATCTTTTACCTATAACTAGACCTAATTAGGAAGGCACCTAATTTCCGGTTTTCTAATTAGCTAAAGGCTTTAAAAGTAAATATATTATTAAAAACAGCAGATTTAACTAAATTAACTTAATTAAAGCTATTATAAAGGGGGCTAATACTAATAAATATAAAATTAGGCTATTATAAAAATTAAAAAGGCTACTTAAAATTAATTAAAAAGGCTATTACTATAAGTATATATATTTTAACTATTAATTACTTCTCTATACTGTAATTAACCTATAAATATAACTTACTAAATTAAGTACTAATATAAGCCAGGTACCTGTACTAAAGGTAATAGCTATAGCTACTATTATAAGGCTATTATAAGCTAAGGCTACTAACTTAAAGAAGGTATTAAAGTAAAAGGCAGGGAATAATTTTATATATAATTTACTATAAAATTTATTTCTTATAACTATAAGGGTTATAGTAAGTAAGGCTATAAAGGTATTATAGGCTATTATAAGGGATATATCTTATAGGCTAGCTATAAAGCTATTATAAGCTATTATAATATACTAATTAGCTAAATTATAGTATTTTAAAGGTTACTAATATATACTATAAGTAGCTTAAGTATATTATTTATAGTAGCCTTATTATAGTACTTTAGCTAATATTTTATAGGTATTTTACTAAGTAGCTTTTATAATTATAAAGCCTAAAAAACCTTCTTAACCTTTTTATAATACTTATTATTAATAAAGGTCTTACTAATAAAAGCCTTATTTATTATTTTAATTAGTTTATTATTTATAAAGTAGTAGTAATATAAAGAAATAATATTAAGGTTAGGCTTATAATAGTAATTAAGCTTAGCTTACTGCTTAGGCTAAAGGTATAAAAAGGTTAGTAAAATTAATAAAAAAGAAAATAAGGTAGTAATACTATATTAGCTTTTAACTACTAGTAATAACTAAGGTCTTTAAGCTATAAAAATAGGTTTTACCTTACTAAAAAAAGAATCTTATAGTAATAAGGTAGCTTTTATTACTTTATAAAAAATCCCTTATAAGGCTAAAAGCACTATAAATTAGTAGCCTTTAGGGCATTTATAGCTAGTTATACTTATAATACTAATTTTAATATTATAATCTTACTAACCTTATAAATTAAATACCTTAATATAAAATATCTTTTATAAGACTTCTAGCTACCCTTTATCTATAGGAAAAAGGCAGTACTATATTACTAATTATAGTATAGTAAATACTTTAAGATTTATATATAAAGCTTATATAAATTATAAAATGTATTTATAAAAAAGACCTTTAAAGTATAATATAAGCTTTTAGTCTATTAAGTTAATTTAATTTTATAATTTTATAGCTAATATATATTATAGTAGGCAAATTATAGCTATATAAGTAAATAGGTTATTTATAAGTAAGTAATAATAGCTATTAAACTTAAAAGTTAGGTATTTATAAAGAAAAAGTAACTAATTTATTTAAAGCTAATCTTACCTTTTTAATTAGTAAATTTATATTAAAGGACCTGCTATAATATATTAAATTTAACCTTCTTTTTAATATAGGCTATTTACTTAAAGGCTTTAATAATACTATTAGTATTATCTTTAAATCTTTAATTTATATATATAATAAGTAGTACTAATAGATCTAATAATTCCTTAAAAAGCTAAAAGGCTACTTATAATATAGCTTCTTTACTAGTAGTAGTAGTAATTTCCTTAGGAGTATTATTAATAGCTTTATTATAAGATTAGAGGCCTATAAAAGTAGCTATAGCTTATATATAAGTAAAATCTTTAGGAAAGTTACCTATTAAGGCATAGCCCTTAAGGCTACTAAGATATTTTTTCTTAGTATTAAAGGTAATGTTTTTTATAATATACTATAGATAAAGCTACTATTATAAGGCAGGAAATACTAACTTTATAGCTACTTTAAAGGTAGTATTAAAGTTACTAATAATAATATATAAAGAAGGAATTTTTTTATAATTAGCTACTTTAGTAAGGTAGTAAAAAAGCTATTAAAAAGCCTTTTTATTTTTATTAAAAGTAATACTAAAAGCTATACTAAAATTAGTATATAAAGCAGTAGTGCTAGTAATTTATAATAAAGGTATATTAAATCTATTAACCTTATATATATTATTTATTAGTAAAAGCCTTAAATTTCTCTTTTACCTTTTAAGGTTCTTACTATAGATTTAGAAGATATATATAAGCTTACTATTTAGCCTTTAAAAGAAGGTATAATAGGTAATCTTAAGATTAAACTAAAAAATCTTTAAAAAGGCCTATATAAATATAAAAAGGCTATAACCTTTATAATAAAGTACTTAATAAATATAACTAATATCCTGCCTATTAATATAAAGGCTAGGGTATTTAGTAGTAATCCTAGTAGTAATATCTTTTTATATTATTTTACGTAAGTATAATTATTTATTAATAAGCTTATAAAGGCATTAAAGGCTAAAATTAATCTATAAAAGCTACTATAGCTTAGAATTATCTATAAAAAAGTTAGTAAGATTATAATTATAATTTTATAACTTAATTTTAAAAATATAATATAATTCCTTTACCTTGTAATTAACTATAATAAAAAAAGGGTATTTTATTTTCCTAAAGGGATAATTATATAATATTATAGCTAAGCTTATATATTATTTTTCTTACCTTATACTACTTTATATATAGGTAATCTTTATAAGGCTAATTTAACTATTTTAGTATTTATTAGTTTATTTTTTTAAAATAATATAGCTTAATTTAGCTTAGGAGGCCTGCAAGGCAGAAAATATATTATTTATAGTTAAAAAGATAGTATTAAAGTTAAAAGTTATAATATAAGGTTATTAATAATTATAAAATAGTAATATTTATATTTAGTATTAAGAAAGGTAAGAAATCTTTTTTATTAAAGAAAAAATAAAGTTATATAGTAACCTTACTATTTTAGGTTTAGCTATAGCCTGTGCGTAGATTTTTTAACTAATTAGGTCTAGTTATAGGTAGAAGATTTAATCGATATCGGTAGACAATCTAGCGTTAGTAAACGACACGCGTACGTGTTGCTAGGCCATGGATTTGGCGCGGACTCTTGCTGTTGCACCGCGGAATCATCCGAGAGGCAAGCGGAGAAAATCAGGTGGGACCAGAGCGCCAGTGGTTCTTGGTGCGGGCGTTGGAATCTGATGGGGCATGGCTGTAAGCGCTGGCTGGCTTGGCTCCTAAGCCACTGATCTCACATGAGCTTTGCTGGCACACCCATCTTATGAAGCGTCTCGTCAGTAGTCTCGCTGAGCGTGCTTTCATGTAGGTCGCTTTGCCCCTGTGCCGTAATTGAATGGGATCGGTGGCCTGAACTCCAGACAAATACTGCAAGGATGTTATAAAGCAAGGGCTACAACCATGCGACCGACTTCTGGGAGCTGAAAGAATACGGAATACTGGTTGGTACATGGTGTAGACAGTGTTAGACACGTAGAGGCTAACAAAGATTTGACAGGGACAGACCCAGAGAGTACATGACAAGCGGGGGCAACAACACACCGACGGGCGAAAGCGCGACCTTGAGCCCTGGAGATGTGACGGCGCGTCAGGGGAAAACAGACAGTTGAATGTGCGGTGAAGGTGAGGGTCAGCGGCACCTCTTGGAGGTTACGGGATGGTATCTGCACACGCCCACCTGATGTTGTCTCGAGTAAGGGAGTTGTTGTCTCGGTGTCATGAGCCGCGGACCAGGTTGCGGACTCAAAGCAACACTCGTGGAAACCGATGAAGACGGGCGAGAGTGAGACCTGCTGCGGTGTGACCTTGACTGTCACTCTATGGCTAGTGTGGCAGGCCTCAATAACCATCCATGCGAGATCTGTGCGGCATGTTTGTTCTACTCCTGCATGATTCCATCGATCGAAGTGTGAGTTTGACAAGCAGCATGAACCGGCACCATCTCCAAGAACCCATGTCCTGGTAAACTTACGATTGGACGGAGTGCCTGCCCGTGGCCCCGTTGGCGCGTTAATCTCGGGGGGAAGCTAGGGAAGCTCCACGGAGGGGGGTCGAACAAGGCAAGGACTAGAACTAAACTTTCGCTCCAGGCCAGAAACAGGTAGTCTCCAGAAGGTGGCTCTCCGTTCCCCAGCCTCATTTTGTCACCCTCGTAAAGCACAGTAGATAGATCAGATCATTGTAGGGAGGGGGCGTCAAGTCAACACATTGACTGTACCACACGTGGCCTCATGGACGCGTTGACTTTGCAGTGTTGTACACAAACAGCTGCTGAAATGGCCGACGAGAAAGACACGAGCATCTGGCCAATGCGAGCAATATTCCGACGACCTTGTTTCCCTGTAGCAGGAGCGCCTCGTGGCTGCCGAGACCTCCAGGCAGGGCGGTATCGCGATGGTAGCCTAGACAGGAAAGGTGATATCGTCACCTTTGTTACTCCGCAGCTGACCTGCCCCCTACAAGCTCATGATACTGTACCGCTTACTCCGTATGATCAACAAATGCCAGATGCCCTAGGCCTAGCTTCGACTGGTTAGGTGTGGAGACTACGCCCCAAGTTTCATGACTCAGCTGGCGATCCGCACTCATCACCCATTGCCGCCACCAACAGAGGCACAGTGTGTGCTTGCTTGATCGTCCGACATGGCTCTACGTGTACTTCCTTTTCAACCGGGTCGAAAGCTTTGAAACACTTGTAATTTGGTCAAGGCGGCCATCGAGGAAAGAGAGAATACGGTCGAACGCGTTCGGCATTGTTGTTTACCTAGAAGGGGGGACACAATGGAAGTGGCAGTACGCGCCGACCTTTGTGTAAAGTGACGCGTGGATTTCGCGGAGGAGGACGCGGTTCATGGTGAGAGTTTGGGCTTATGCTCCCTTTGTTCGTGATCTAGACAGAAACGGCGGTTGTAACTTGAGATCTTCGAAAAATAAACTTCCGTAGATGAACTCAAAATGTTGGCGAATCAGTGGAAGAGCAGACCAGTGACAGCGTGATCAGTTGAGGCGGTTGCAGCCTGGAATCATGACGCACTTGCATTCCAGTGCCATCGGCCAGGTCCGTTTAGCGCTTCCGTTACCAGTGATTGCCCCTCGCGCCCTTGACTGCCTCCTCAAGCAACACGCTGAGGAACACTTTCATTTTCGTCTGGGATCGAGTCGCCTCTCTACAAACCATGAGTAAATACAGGTAAAGAATGGGTGTTCACAGTGGTCTCAAACAGAGATCGCTCTCGCGCGCGCATAGGGGGCCTGTGTCACTCCGAGTTCTACAATCGGTAAGTATGCAGACCTCAATTGAACAGGCTCACATGTACTAACGGCTCCAAGCTCATGAGGAATTCCTTTCTTCGATCTTAATATGCCATTACTGCTGCCCCTGTCGGGTCCAACTCTTTCGATACGACTTGTCTGATGCGGTGCAGACCACACCGGCGATGAACACTCCGTCCTCGAAAGCCTTTCGCCCAACCTCGTCAATTCATCGTTCATGCCAAATGGACGGCGCGAACCCGCCTGCGTTAAAGATACCGTGCAAGGCCGCATCGCCTTTGACATGAGCTCTACCGAAAAATTGCCTTGTCGTCGCCATACCGAGTACATCAACAGCGTCGACTCGAACTCGTCAACCTACAATGGCCCGTTGAGACCATGCTATGGCTTTATCTCAGCTTGGGACAAGGGATGGTGATCAAGGAAAAAGAGCTTGTCGCTGTTGCCTGCCGGTAAGTGTCACTGTTGATCAACATTCTTCTCTCGCATCGCAAGACCCAGCTTCAAATCTGAACGTCCTACCGCCGCACCTCTCTCTACTTCATCGGATTATCAAGGCAGGTTGTCAGTCATGACTCTTGGTATCGTTAAAGAATAAGATACCGGATGCTGCCTTTGTGTTTCCGTTCGGATTAGCCACACGAGCTCGATGATGCCCTTCGTTGTGAGGCCTAAAAGCTTGAAAGGACCGAGAGGGTAGCTCCTTGGACCAGTAATGACCATCAGCAAGATCTTTACTGACTTTTGCAGCACCGCGACTCAACTTCAAGCCTCCTGCGAATCCATAGCCTTCATCCCGACGGTGTTCTCCAGTTCCATACCAAGAAGGCAACTTCCAACACCACCAAGCTTTCAAGACTACTTAGCTACCTCAGTTAAACACTGAACCCGTATGCGCTTCGAGGCACCTTGTTCAACGACATGAGCGTTGAAGCTCCTTATCGAAGTTGAAGACTTTCGATCTCAGTCTTTACATACACTAAGAGCCTCGCCTGTAACTTCACGATGTCCATTTGACCCAGACTGTACGACAGCACTGCATATTTGCCTCGCACGCAGTGGGCGAGGTGGGGCCTATCGAATCATTGCCTCCCTCCCCGCACCTCAAGTTGCATTTGTATCCATTACGCCAGACCAGAAGCACACCAAGCCTCCTCATCGTCCCCAATTGCGCTCACAGAGTTGTGCCAAAAGCTGTCTGGGGAGATAAACAAGGTCGTCTTCACCTCTAGCTTCGATGAAAAGACCAATGGCTTGCTCATCACACACAGTAAGCATCCGTAGAATACCATGCAATGAGGCCATCCAAACATGTAAGCTGGTATTCACTTACCGTGACATAACATGTAAGATCGCTAAGTACCAATGCCATCCTCCGGTCGCAATTTGTATAATGCCAGTCTACAACGTGTCATATTGTAGTTTGAAAAACATCAGGTAACTCGTGCATCGATCTATACCTGCTATCCATATCGCATTTGTTCAGGTTGACTGTGTGAACTAACGCAGGGCCGATCTCGGCAGATATTCGGCTCAGGAGCTACGACTTGATTGCTTCGGATTGAGACAAAAGAACAACAGGCAGACCGATTGATGTACCCGCTCTGGTGCTCCAGGCAACACGGTTCTCCCGTCCTTACATTCCTGCCCATTGGTAGAAGGAGGAAAACCAGATAATAGTGAGGTTAGCGACATACTGTTTTGCCCCCATGGTAGCCTTTATCCTCTTGCCCCTGTATCAGGACGGATAAATAGCGTGACTGACCGTTGGTCAAACCCCTTAACGCAAGAGGCCGACTACGTCTTAAGAACTGGACGATAGCTTAGCAGCTGGAAATCCAGTACTCTTCTGTATGTTATCGCGCTACTTACTGCAAAGCTTCCATAACAGTATCGCTGCCCTGTTACATCCCAGTGTCAATGGGGGTCGTCCTGAGCTGGCAATTGGCTTCGACCAGAAGGGAAATATTAATCAGCTTATCAATTTCCCTTCAAGACTGTTTCGTCTTGCTTTTGAAAGGCTATCAGCGCCGGCAAGTCTATTTGCGAGACAGCGAACCAGGCCTTGACCAGCGCCGAGCCAGGTTACGCAGTTGGTGCGTGACGTGTAATGTCCGAGCTTATCATGACAACAAAGGAGTTGCTTCAAATCGACCTAACTATGATTTGTGTGGCTTGCTAATTAATAGAGCAAACACAGTCATGTTTGCCAAAACTCCACTTTACTATACCTCTATAGACCTTAGCCCGACACCACGATTCTATTGTTGATCTTCATGTTCCTATTGTCAACGCCACTGTCGCTAAAGCTCACGGCTTATTTGTCAATTCCAGAGAAACGGATGCTGCATTGACCTGGGAACCGGATTTCCTTTAATTGAAAGTATTCTCTGTGCATTTACCGATCCAGGCACTTGACTACTTAACTGAAAAGGCAGTAACGGTTTCAGTTAAATCTTTATTTTAACATCTGGAATCAGCCTCAAAACCTCAACTTCCAAAAGCAGGAAACAATATAGCCAAGTGAGTTATTCCATTCTTAACTGTAACCTATAATTAATATAAAGAGACCATAGCTATGGCTCTATGCTTTCTCTGGGCAATGCTTTCCTGCGCTGGTTTAAGCGTTGTCATTGCCTCTTTACTCCATATCCCACCGAATCAACCATTTCCTATCCATCGGCCACTTCTCGAACTTGCCACTACGGCAGATTCAATGCCTGGCATTGTAACACACGTATTAAGAACACTCGACTCTTACCAAGGGACTCTCTTGTCAATTATTTATATCCCTGAACAATGGGCAACCGCCTGTTTAAGCATTAAAGAGGAAGAAGGGTTAAAGCTCTTCTCCACTAACAGACGGCATAAAGCTTTATGTAAAAGTGGATTTAAAAGGGACAGACTGACAAAGAAAGGCGATATTCAAAACTTCAGAGACTTTAACGGTACACTATCCAGTCTCAAAGTCCTGCTCCAAGAAACATCTCATCATCTTGAGAACAACCAAGAAGCAAATAGAAAAAGGATATACGAGCAAGTAGACTGCATCCGAACCCTCGCTATCAAAGGTCTATGCTCGAAGTCAATGATGCCGAGTATGGCTTATATGGAAGCACTTGGCAACTGCCCGTCGCGCTACTGGATATACAACAGTACCCAAGTGGTCACGGATGAGGTGCCCTTTCGGAAGCAGAACTATGACGAATTAAGAATACTCCAGGCACTTCAGAATCTCGACCTTTTTATGCAGACCTCTTTAGGATTGCTTAATCAGGTTCTTGGATTGGCGTTTGATCTTCATTCAGGGCTTACCAAGTTGCAAGATATGGGCAATATCCAAAACCTTCGAGAGCAGCACTTTACTGCCATCACAGAGCTCTACAGCGCAAAGAGATCATTGGAATATCTTGTGGCAGAAGCAAAACATCGTGTCGAAGAGATATATGCTTTCCAGGTGCTCCTTAAACGGGAGATAGAAAACCAATGGGGGTTTACATACCAGCGACTTGTCTTTGATATATTTCCTGATCCATCGTTAACTTCTATGGATGACCTCGACTTGACATCTCTGATCTCCATCGCGTTAGGGACTCAGCGCAGAGAGGCCGTCGACAAGCTTGCGCGCCAGTCTGGACTTATTATCCAGTACCTTAAGAAATCTAGTCATGGGATCATTCTGCCACGTGCAGAGGAACAACGCATTGCCTTGGTTTTGTCGAGGGGAAAAAGCAAGATGAACCTCTTAGCTTACAAGGATAACTGTCCGTGGCTTTGAAAACCCGCATTCCGGTCAACAGGTGAAATCGCGGGGGGATAGATTTCGAGCCCTGCCTGCACATTGATAAAATCACATTCAAGGACATCACAACAATTACAGAGAGCTCTGTCCGTTGATATAGAATAATATCTTCACGGTGGCTGAGTCTGGGCGTATTGTCCATCTGATGCGAATCCCATGTGTTAGCAAATTACCGCTCTTCTAACTATTTGCCCGCCAAAGCGTGTTTTCCTGATTACTTGTACAGTTATATGCTCTTGGCTTGGTTGTTCACTCTAAGACTTATTTGTTCTTTTCTTAGTTACAAAGCCGCACCCAAGTTTGCTTGCCTGTCTGCTTAGAACACCTATTTGTTCATCATTAGGGAACCTGAACAGTTACATTCTTTTCATTGTTGGAAACAAGACGTGAGGCCTTTGTTGCAATTATAGTTTTTAATAAATACCTTACTGAACTTCCTTCTTATCCTCATTTCGCAAACAACGTTCTGAAAAGACACTACTCACTGACTAAGACAATCATCAAAATACACCATTAACAATGGGCCTTCTCTACCTCAGACATCCTACAGCCATTATGATTGGTTTTGGCTTTGCAGTATGTCTCTGCATACTTACGGCGCTTGGATTATACTTTGTATCAACATATACGAGAAAGTATACTATCTACAGAATCTCCCTTGGGCTCTTTTTATCCTTTCTCTTTGTCTGTACTATTGTTCTTGACCAACTTCACTGGGAGGTTGACTCAAGCCTTGAGACTCATTTCTTATCATCAGACTTATTAGACCTAAGCAGTCCGCTTTTACTTACGTCTACTATCACCTATTGGCTTATGCTCTGGTTCGGGGTTTGGGCTCCAATCTTGGAGCGTTCTACAAACAACAAACTCAAGATGCTTCCAAGCTACGACACATTTTATCTTTCCGGCCTGTGCGAGGTTTGCGAATTCTGTGAGAGGGTCGGTATTTTGCCTGAACATTGTTTTGAGACATGTCATCTAGGGCCGCATCAGACCTGCAACCGACACTTTGAACTTCTCATCTCTCCAGCCAACCCTCCAACGAAGCCACCACACAACTTGCCACACACATCACAACTTCGCCACTTCGTCAACCTCGCTTGGGGATATCTTGAACCTATGCTCAAATACCGAGTAGCCGTTGTTTGTTTCGGTATCGCAATCCTCGTTTACCTAGTTTGGGTGCTTCTTGGCTTAGTGACCGACAACTTCGAGGGCCATTTTCTCAAAACTGTGGAAGGCATTCTTTCACCAATTTTCAAGCTTGCAATTACACTGCTAATATGCTGGATAGGGATTATTCTGGTGTATTATTTCGCACTCTATGTCCTACTGCCAGTGGTATATTTATTGATTGCTTTTATATATTTCTCTAGGACACTTATGCTTTTAGCTAGGGAAGATGGTGTAGCCATGCATATCAGGCAACAGGCGCCTGGTGATACTTCGATTTTAACTAATTAGTTAGAAGGCCTTAAGGCATTACTATTTATACTAACCTTTACAACCCATAAGCTCTACCTATCTAGTACTAAAGTAATAAAAGGGGTTAGCACTCAGGGCTAGGCTACTGCTCTTTATTTTAAAATTCTTATACTCTTAACCTTCTAAAAGTGCTTACGCTTAGCTTGCTAGTTAAAGCTTTAATAATTTTCTAGATATAATAACCTTCCTTATAAGTTATAGATACTAAGTAATAATTTATTTAACGTATATTTATAAACTATAATCTTTTTATATATTACTATATTACTATTAAAAAATTATAGTTAAAAAATAACTTAGTACATATAGTTTATAGTAAATAATTTCTTTTTTAAAAGTTAGAAATACTATTTTACTTATAAACTTTACTTTAATTTATTTATTTTAAAATAATAAAGTAGTTCTTTAAAGTCTTTAATAAGCTAAGTAATAAAAGTATTTATATAGTTTTACTTAACTTATTTAACTATAGTATAGTACTAACTATATAATTTACATTCTGTAAAGCAGGAATGCTAAGAGTTAAACTATTCCGCTTAACGAAATAGAAAGAAGTATTAACCTAACTTAGGAGTGCCGCTGCTCGTGAGAATCGACGGGTTGGGGATA
This sequence comes from Fusarium pininemorale, assembly GCA_002165215.1. NCBI lineage: Eukaryota > Fungi > Ascomycota > Sordariomycetes > Hypocreales > Nectriaceae > Fusarium > Fusarium pininemorale. The sequence continues at coordinate 132,698 of NFZR01000011.1, forward strand.
TATACAAGTCGGCGGGTTTAGTCCAATGACTTGTCACGACGGTCAAGAACAGTTATGAACAAAGAATACAGACTAATAAGTGCTTCTACATAATAAACTCTAAGTATTGTGAAAGTCGCGATACCATCAGTTCTTATTTTCAGCTCATCACTCAGACTTTGGTGGCCATTTCACCCTCCTCTCCGCCTCGACATACAAATTATTCGGTCGGATCAGCTGGAAGTACGGATCATAGTCAATAGGCCCATCTTGCGCCAAGCTGAACTTGTACCGATAGACAAGCTTCGGTAAAAACACCTTGATCTCCTGCAACGCAAAGTTGAAACCGACGCACATTCTTGGTCCCGCCGCGAATGGGATGTAAGAGCCGGGAGGCCGATTCTTGACCTGTTCTGTGTCCCAGCGATCAGGATCAAAGCGCCCAGGGTTATCCCAAACGTCCTTGTTGTTATGCATGTGATGTAGTGCTGAGATTACGACTGCGCCTTTGGGGAGTCTGTAACCTCCTGGGAGGATCATATCAACCTTTGCGGTGCGACCGGGCTGGAAGGAGGGATTGTGCAGGCGTTGGGTTTCTTTGATGAACTTATCCAGGAAGCTGAGCTTGCTGGTTGTGTCGGCTGTGACTTGCGTATCGTCGTCCCAGTCATTGTCGATGAGTTCTTGGAGAAGTCGTTCCTGATTACCTGGGTACTTGACAAGACTGTAGATCAACCAGGATAGTAAGGACGACGTGGTGGTGAAGCCGGCACCAGTAGCTACGAGCAGGGTCGGGGCGAATTGGGAGGGCGGTAGCTTGCTTCCCTTGTTGTCCTTTGCTCGAAGGAAGTAATCTAATCAGTCAAGTCAGCTCAGTCCAGCCAATCTTTTCCTCAAAGTGACCACTTACCAACAACATTCTCAGCTTTTAGTGCCGCATCCTGGAGCTCCAGGTCCTCCTGTCCCTTTGAAGCTCTAGCGATGGACTCGGTCATCATTTCCATAATCCTATCCCCTGTATCTCTGACCTTCTTGGGATCACCAAACGGCATCTTGGCATACCAAGCCCCCATAGACGACACACGCTTATTCAGCTCCAGGTTCTCAGCAATCTTGAGGACCATCTCGTGTAGCGGCGAGTCCACCTGTTCAAAATGCGCGAAATCCATACCTAGAACAAGCTTACCCACTGCCTGCGAGCCAAGCTTAAGCATATACTGGTAAACATTCCACGCTTCGCCCTTGTCATCCAGCTCATCGAAGACTTTGAAGGACTGCTCTACTGTTTTTTGCATCGTTGGGGCGTAGTGACGAACTGCTTTTGGACCGAGCGCAGGTGGGAGGAATTTATGAGCGAGACGCCATTGTTCTGTGTTGGTATCTGATAGAAACACGCCTGCTTCTGGGTTCTTGATAGGGTGGAGGGGATGACCCGGGACGATGTCTTTTGTGAAGTAATCGTCTTCGGCGAGGAATATGTTGGAGAGTTCGGCGCTGTTGGTCTGATAGATGCGGTTGCCTATGCTATTTGTTACGAACAACGGCCCGTACTTCTCAAAGAGACGTTGATTGTTGCCGAGATGATCGGGGTAAATCTCGAAGTAGTTGCCGAAATATGGAATGCCGGCTGGGCCAGGTACATCACGAACAGCATTTCCGTTGATGGACACCGCAATCGGTTCGTCTTTGTCCAAGACTTCAGATACTGCATTGAGCCTTCTGTCACTGTGAACAAAGCCGACGCCTGGAATATCCAAGTCAATAAATTGCGTCTGTGACACTGTTCGGCGAAACATACCGTTTGACTTGACTATCGCAAAGTGAGATGCGACAATGTTCTGAAGCTCCTCAAAGTCTACATCAGATGGTAGCTCAACGTCTCTAGCAGCAGATGGTGCTTCGCCTAAGAGAAAAAATTGTTTCGTTGTCATGATGATAATTATGAAGTGGTTGAAAAGCCGAAATGAGTGTCCGAGAATTAAGGTGTTGAAAGAATGTGGTTGTTATATGGAGGAATTCCGAAGGCGAAATACATCATGCATAGCACATGCAAATAATCATTCTCGCCTTGCACAATAACACCGCTGTCCAAAAAGGAAGCCCGACGTGGAGACAATACTGTCTGTCGATGCGCACTACACCGTGGATGACGTTGTTGAAGTCACACATCATGGAAAATTTACCAACGCATCCTTTACTGTCTCGGCGTATCCGTACCCGACCATTTTCGGGTCTGATTACGACGCTTTTCACGATTGGATAACGTAGACGGGAATATCGGGAGGACCCGTATCAAGTCGGCACTCGCGCTCCGCGAAGACGGAAACAATGTCGGTACTCATTGCGATTGTCAAGTCCGGAAATCGACTCTGACCAATAGACTGTGTTGTGTTGCTCCAACAACGGAATTCGCATCGTTTCGCCGATTGCCTCCGGGCCAGCGATGATCATAAAGCGGGTCAGCCTCGGTCTTAGGGATCCACTGCGGGCCTCGAAACCTCGGTATTTCAGAGCCCCACTCCGGTGAGGCGTTCCGGCCCGCTATGGGCACATGTAAATGACGGCAGGCATAGACTACTAATCCTGGATAGTCCAGCTTTACTTGTGAGTCTGATTGTATTTGGAATAGATAGGAGTGCTGGGTACGCAAGCATTGAGCTTTTTCTTTAAGACAACAATCTGCAGTAGGGCCAGGCTCTAACGTTCGCATCCAAATACTTGTTAGCTACCTCTGCTTCGACTTTCGGAACCAATTTCTGTTCTACCTTACCGCGAACAATGGAGGAATATACAGTTAAGCAAGTCGCTGAGCATAACAGCCCTGGAGATGCGTGGCTAATCATCCATGGCCAAGGTAAGCTTCAACAATTCTCGTACCAGGTCAATCGCTAATGAGATAAGTCTACGACGTCACGAAATATCTAGCAGATCATCCTGGTGGCGCCGACGTCCTCACAGAGGCAGCTGGTACGGATGCTAGCGAAGACTTTGATAACGCTGGACACTCGGAAGATGCTTTCGAGATCATGAAAGACTGCTGCGTTGGCAAGATCCAAGGGTTCGAGAAGAAGAAGCCCAAGCTTAAGCCGGTTGCGCCTGTCGTGACATCGAAGGACCAGACTTCTGGATCCCCATCAGTCTCAACGCTGGCCAACATGGGCTTCATTCTATGCGCCGGTGCGGGAGCTTGCTACATTGCGCACCGTGTAGGGCTTGCTGTACCAGATTGGCTGCTTTCATCTCTGTGGAATGACTCCAGTGGCTCAAGTTTTATCAAAGGCATCCTTGTCGGCGGTGGATCTCTTGCGACCTTCAATGCTGTTGCTGCCCAGCGATTCACGAGTATGGCGATGAAGAGCAAACCCTTCACGAGCTATCCGGCTCATATGAAGATTCCCAAACGAGCTGAGGAAGATACCTTGCTACAGCGCGGGCTTTTAGATCCTGTCACCTACTCGCCTCTTCCCCTCAAGCACAAGACTCTCATTGCACCAAATGTTTACCGCTTGACGTTCAGTCTTCCAACCACGAGCACTATTCTTGGGCTGCCGATCGGTCAGCACGTTACCATCAAAGCTGAGGTTGATGGAGAGAGCGTCGCGCGATCATATACCCCAGTGTCCAACAATTCCGACCTTGGTGTTCTTGAACTGGTCATAAAAGTATACCCAGATGGCAAGCTTACGAACGGGTATTTGGCGAAGCTCGAAGTTGGAGACGAGGTCCTATTTCGAGGTCCCAAGGGAGCGATGAAGTATCGACCAAACCTTTGCAACAAGATCGGCATGATCGCAGGTGGAACCGGTATCACCCCGATGTTCCAAGTCATCCGTGCCATCTGCGAGCACGACCGCGACACAACAGAGATCTCTCTCATCTACGCAAACAGAACAGAGGAGGACATTCTGCTTCGAGAAGCATTGGACAGGTTCGCAAGAAGATATCCCAAGAACTTCAAGGTCTATTATCTGCTGGATCAACCGCCGGCGGACTGGAAGTTTGGGTCTGGGTATGTGACTCGAGACTTGATGAAGGAGAAGCTTCCTTCGCCGAGAATGAATTCCAAGGTATTTCTTTGTGGTCCACCTGGAATGGTGAATGCATCGAAAAAGGCACTTGTCGACCTGGGTTTTGAACAGCCTGGGGCGTCGGCCAAAATGTCGGATCAGATTTTTGCATTTTAGGAGTGGGAATTCTGTTTCAAATGACATTCGCACGATTAAAATAGATCATTTCCTAGACCTCCTATAAATTCTCATTCAAATTATTTGTAACATTATCGACATGTAGGGGACCTTGAGTCTGTGCACAGCTGCCCTAACACCGCAGCCCCAGAACACTAGCCTCTTATCGAATAGTGCGACAGTAGATATGCGCTACGGACTTGGCCTTTTCACTTTAACACGAAACAACCAATCACTAACCTCGCCGTGTGGGCCAAACCTCATGGCCGACTTCCTGCTGCAGCATTTGATATCGATCAACGTCAGACTCGTAGAATAATTGGCCTGCGACTAGTATATCTTGCTACATTACTGTGGATGCCGCCCCTCGTCCACAAATTGGCAAAAAAACTGATACTACGATGGGACTCTTATCTGTAGCCCTGTTGAATATCCTTGCATAATCTGAGCTTGGTCTTCAAAATCTGTCGAGTAGTTATATAACAGACGTTCCCTCCTCAAAAGATCTATATTCTCAAAGCATTCCTTTAAACCACATTGCCCGCATCTCTTCTTTCAAACAGTCCACTCCTTACTACAGCCGTCAGGATGCCGTTTACTGCAGGGTTAGTTGCTATCCTTCCCCTCTCCTGTGAAAGCTCAGTGATATTGCAGCTGCTAATCTGTCCAAGTGACATTTGCAAAATCATTTTTGCAATTATTCTTCCTCCGGTCGGTGTATTTATGGAGCTAGGATGTGGAGGTGACTTTTGGATAAACCTGCTCCTCACGATTTTGTGTATGATTTTAACCTCTCCCAAGATCTTTACCTGCTAACTTTCTTCAGTCTTTGTCCCTGGCCTCATTCATGCCCTTTATATTATTCTGAAGTATTAAGGGCTGTGCCATACTTATACCCTGGAGGTACTCCATAACTCTTAACCTTTACACACTCCATTACATCTGACATAAAAAGTTACTCAATCCTTAGTCCTTGTTGAGATCGAAATTCCTTCCTATTTTTCCAAAGCTCTCTTCCTGCTGGCGTTTTGGCTAATATGTGCTTCAAAATAACAATCGTTTTCCAAGTTCGCTCCTCATAATCAGACGCCCACTTCTGAGCCACTGGCGCTCTCATCTCGAACCATGGAACTCCATTTCTCAGAAGTGTCTTTTCGTGAACCAACCAGTCTTCCTTCCAGGCCTCTAGGCTACGGGTATCAACCACATGCAGCGGAGTAAGACCGGGAATGCCGCTTTCAGCATCCGTCAGTATACGAAAAAGCGGATCGGCTCCTTTGGCAACGAGAAGGCGAACAGCATCAGCGAAGCCACTAACTGCTGCGTTAAAAAGCGGTGTGAAGCCCAATTCCTCACCGGCTTCTATTGTTTGGGCGTTTAGAAGATCCTTGACTCTGCTCTTCGATGATGGAGCTTTCCGCATGTGGCCCAGTAGCCCGTCCAATGCTGTTATTTGGTGGGCGAAATTGTCATGTACGCGAGAATCCTCGTCACTGGTCAAGAAATGAAAGATGTTGCGGTTTGAGGCGGGAATAATGATGGAGTTGTCGAATAGAAAATCTGGATTCTCTCGAATGTACTCAGACTGTAGAAATATCTTTAGCGCCAGATGGTTGTGATGCGTGTTTGCGAAGAATAGGCGGCCAAAGGCATTCATCCCTGCGCCTGGTGCATCCTTGTCAATGCTAAGGATTGTTGGGTCGGCTCCCTTGTGGAGAAGTTCGATTGCCATGTTGATCTTGCCGTGATCGAAGGCCGAGTGTAGCAATGTATGTCCTTCTATCTTACTGATGACAGGCGACTGGTGAGTTTTGACATGGAGGTGTGTAAATCTCGCATTAATGTCGAAGGCTGGAGAGACGTGCTGCAGAAGAAGCTTAAAGACGGCATCATCTTCAGCTGCTCGCGATGTGATGGCTGATGTGAGTGCATGTATCGAGTAATCGCTCGTTTCAAAGCGAGGCAAATGACCCAAAAGAATTTGCACAGCGCTAATATCACAGTTGATGACGGCATCAATAAGAAGTCTCTTCACCATATCAAGATCCCGCTCCTCGTCGTAGTCCTTTTCCAACAACCTTTTTAGTAGACGGGCATCGCCAGAGCCGAGAGATACGGTTGAAGCATATGCTTCCTGACGAGGAAGGATACCTGTACCGAACAGGTATCGAAAGGTTTCGCAAGACGCTTCAACATATCTTTCTCCACATGCGAGGTAAGTTTCCGGTATTCCATAGCATAACGCTTCGACCGTCCAGTGGCTTCTTGCTACAACATCGGTGCAGGTGCAGGACTCGACGAAATACATAACGATTGGCAAAAGTCTCGCACCAACAGCCACAGCCCACGCATTTCGACGACGCTCCGTATAGGTATATGGCGTTGCACCGGCTTCTACCAGGGCATGGACAGCAGCTAGATTGTTCATTTGTACCGCCCAATGCAGGGCTGTGCCAGGCATAGTCATGGAGTATGTCAGATAGCCACCATTGACTTGATCGATGCCCAGCCAGGTCTGGGTCTGCAAATCCCATTCCTGCCCAATAAAGATCTCAACCAGGCTTCTAATATCAACTTCATCGCGGAGGAATGCCAAAAGATGCATCGGCCAGATAGCATTCTCCTCAAATGAATCTTGCACACTGGCAAGAAACACAGTCTCATCGATATCAGTTATCAGTGATGGTGTGACCACACCACTTTCACGAGCCAGGATAGAGCCTGCCTTGGCAGCACGTACCAAGCGATCGGTAAAATCAGTCGAGCTATTATGTTCTTGGGCTGCGAGGAGTCGGTATGCAAGCACGGAAACATCCAGATCTCCATATGAAGCAGCTCGTGAGAGCCACATTTCCCCTGCGGCCATTTTGGAACCTACATTTGGCGGAAGAAAGGCTAAAAGCCCCCTCAAGAGAGCAACATGCGAGATGACACTTGTGAGAGAGCTCGAGTTCTTGCTTACGAGGTGATTGAATACTACTTCCAGATGCTGGTCCAACCATTCGTGGAAGTGGTGATCCATTGTTGCTGTAGATGTGACCAAAGCGAGAGCCCACTTCAATAATCAGCATTTTGAATAGACAGGATATGCTTCGCGACACATACGTGAATAGACATTCGAGAAGTTGGATCTTCCATTGTGTTCATGATCGGCTCTCTTGGAGTCCTGTAGTTGTGTATGAGTACTATTATGGTTTAAAACGACTTTGTTCGGGTGTTTCCTACCTGTGTTTGCTTGTCGCGTATTTAACTTTCAGTGAATCGAAGATGTCCGAAAATCCGAGGGCCCGTTGCTCCGGCGCAAAGACCAATGTTTGATGCAAAACCGACCTTACTATTGCGCCCTCTTTTTCTGGAAGGTTCAGGTCCTTAACTGCTCTAAAGATGGAGCCAACGAACAAATCAAAATGGTTGTTAATCATCCACTGTTGAGCTCGGCTCATTTCGGCGGCGGCCTGGGCAGGTCCAGACGAGAAATATGCGCTCATGAGAAATTTCTCAACTTCGGGGATTTTGTAGGCATCCATTCCCAGGATGATGTAAGCCACCAGCAAGCCAAATGAGAAGATTTCGGAGGACAGGGGGCGAATCAGTTGGCCGTTAGACCCTGTCGACTCGGGGGATCCCCAGCCTGGGGTTCCAGGGGTTATTTTATTCGGATCAAGTGGCGTATCGTCAGAATAACACATGCAAGAGCCTTGGCTGGCATTAGCGAGAACTGGAGGAGGGGAATGATAACATACCCAAATCGCATAGCTTTGCGATATATGGATCCTCAGTCTTGTCTTTAAAGACCAGAATATTGCTGGGAACAGTGAGAAATGTAGAAACTCGAATATGGATAGGTCGTAAACTGACTCAGGTTTCAAGTCTCCATGGAAGACACCGACGTGTCGTCCCATGACCTCGATCTCCTGATGTAGAGTTATCAGAGCTTGACAGATATCTGCACATAGTCGAATTCTTTGTCTGACATCGATATCAGGAGCAGATTGGAGAAATAAACGTAGCGATCCTAGCTCTGTAAACTCAAGAATGAGCGTAGGTGCGTATCGAACTTGGCCAACGCCACCATACGGCTCCCAGACGTACCCCAGCAAATCGACAATGTTTTTATGATACAGGATATTAGGAGTAGCTAGTAATGTCAGTTCAGGGATAATGTCCTTGAAATGAATGGTGCTAGGTGTCTTTCTGTGGTCGCCAATCTCTGTGATGACCTCGCCGACTTCTTTGGGGTACTTGAATGCTACAAGCTCAATGTCTCCAGGCCATCGACTCTCCCTTCCACTAAGATACGTGAGATTTGTATTCATCTGCTCCTTCAGCAGAGGTCCGACAGAAACTCTGCCGTAACTCCCGGCCGCTATCTGCATTTGTGTCCTCCATAGCATTTCGTGAGAAGCTGGCTGGAAGGGGCTGGCGCAGATGGAGAGGACCGAGATGGGACAAATGAGACTCAAAGCTTCGATTGGCGACAGCTCTCTGGGGAGATTTGAAATGGTCGAAGGGTCATCTTCCGGGGAAGAGTCGGTTATCTGGTGGGTGTTCAAGTCCAGTGTCGCCAGTGCGTCGACGACGCCCGGGGTATCGATCAACTCCTGCTGTTTCATTTTTGGATGGAACTGTTTTACGATGAGTGCTCGTGAAGGAGTTAGAATGAGGAATGGATGCTGTATGCGCTATTTCTTTTTCTCACCTTCATTATGGCGCCTCAGCCGCAAATTCAAATTGACTTATCATTGGACGGCAGTAAAGCCACCGATATTACACCCTTGATAACCTAACGGAAAAAGGAAAATATTGCGTGCGGCTGAGGCAATCGACTTGTCTTTTCGAGGGGCATATGCGTCAGCTGACACATATCTGTTGATGTCTGAGCCTCACTTCCCCTCCCTCCTGTCACGCTCCCTCTCTCACTTTTACCTTTCTTCTAGTATCTTCCATCTTCTATTTTCCTTACTGACCTCCTTCTTCTCACTTTATTCATCCTGTTCTATACTTGTATTTCTTTTTCTGTTCTCCCATGTAACCGCCAAGCTCGAAAACAAGGAGCCTGTAACTTGACCCTCAGTGCGCTGAATAGCTCGTCAGAATAACGCACAAGCGGCGTTCCTTTTTAATCACTATGGGAACCATTGACGAGGAACACGGCTCGGCTAGATATGGTGTTTTTACGGGCACTGTGTCAGTCATAAATGACCTTGGCACTACCATTGCCTGGGCATGGAAGAAAGTTGAAGAGCTCCAGGCGTTCGACGCACAGACCTGCTCGCTTCTCATCCGCTTTTTCCGCGAGATTACTCGTCTCGAAATTTGGTGTCAATCCATGGGCTACGTACTTGATTCTTCAAGCGGAACCATTACTCGGGATTCGTCTAGCAACCAGCATCAGTTGGACATGGGAACCGGAAACGACCTGTTCTTTGTTCAGATGACACTGTCAACTTCACAGCATCTGATCAAGAGTATCATCGAACTCTTCGAACGCATAGGGCCTGTAGACTTACAAAAAGCCCAGGAGCTCAGCAACGATCTTACACAGGGCACCGGTACAGCGATGGCCGCAGCCGGACAAGATATTGAGATGGGCTTCTTTAGCCAGCCCCCGACTTATCAGTCAATGATGGATGCACTTAGAAGAATAGGACTCGTGCGTCAGCCTACACAAGCCTCGGAAAAGATAGTAGAGATGTACAAAGGTACACTGCAAGCTATTGACGAGAACGTACGCAAGCTGTATGAACAAAACAATGGTCTAGAGCGCTTCAGAATGAACAGACAACTCGACAAGCTGGCCAGAATTGTTCCTGCAGGATTTGCCCATCTTCAGCAATCTGTTGATAAGCTGGCTACTATTTTCGACTATGCTGATGAAGAGCAAGACAGGGCTATAAAGTTTGCGGCCCTCAACTCGATCTTAAGAATGGGTGCCGGAAGCGTCTCAAGACAGTTTGGCCCTCGCGAGATTGACGAGAGTGACCTTGAAGCCGTTGACGATGTGCCCTATGAAGAAATCGAATCTCGCGGTCTAGTCCTATACAACGGCCAGACATGTTTGATCGAATGGAACAGAAATATCAAGGCTGTTGGAGCAAGTAAACGGCAGCATGTCAAGGATCGGCTTGATGATCTCGTCTACCGTCTCGAGATCCAAAATGTGCAGGACTTCAGCCTCCTTCGGCCTGTCGCATACATCGAATTCTTGGCTGAAACCGACGCAATATTTGGACTCATATAGCCTACCAAATGAATTCGATTCTAGCAAGCACGCGGTAGTGTCTCTCAAAGAGGTCTTCTCCAGAGCAGGAGAGACGTCTGGTTCAGTCCCATCTCTTGGGAAGAAGTACTTGCTGGCTGCAAAGCTTGCCAAGATCTTACGCCAGTTTCAAACATCACAGTGGCTTCATCAGAGCTTTAACCCAAACCACGTCTTGTTTATCGAGCCGACAAACGGTGGGTACGCCATCGCAGAGCCCGTGATTACTGGCTTCAACTTCTCTCGAGAAGTCACAGCAGGCTCGAATGAGCGGAAGCAGATAGTTTTGGAGGAAGATTTCTATCAGCATCCTCTACGAAGGAACAGAAGTCCCAATGATTTGGCCCAGTATCGCTACCGTGGAGAGTTTGACATTTACTCCTTAGGAAGGGTGCTGCTCGATATTTCTCAGTGGCGTGTCGTTGGAGACGATGAGTATCCGGGAGCAATGAAAGAACTGGCGTCAAAGATGGGGGACACATACACAGCAGCCGTCCGATGGTGTTTGGGCTCGGACCCCAGTTCTCCGATTCGAGAAGCACGTCTACGTGGGTTGGTGGATGAATCAAGTGCTTCACTAGAATGGTCAGCTGATCTCATCTATGCGTATGACAAGAATGTGCGGACTAGGCTAGCGCGGCTCTGGGTTTGAATCCACTTCGAGAGACCGATAGACAGCAGTGTGGTATATCAGATTAGAGAAGTACGGATAGATGCGGCAAATAAGGGGAGGCAGGGTATTAAGCCGATATAACATGAAGATTGTTGTAAAATGTTCCTGCATGTCGTCTTGAGCAAAGCTAACTCAAAGCGCCAAGCATGCTGGGTCTACAAAAATGGGGACAATCTGGGCGTCTCAAATGGGTATAGACTGTCCTCTTTCGTCACTGTGATTGGCTTTCCCGTAAAAATCGCAACTCGCAATGCCCGGTAGGAAGTGGGGCCTAATACTTGTCCTCCCCTTAGAAAAACTCACCTTGCTCCGGAGTCTCATTCTTCCTATAGGTTGCCTCGTGTTTACTGACACCGGCAAACTACGTGCAACAATGGCCATCCAAGAACTTGTGAGTGTCAAAGCCAAGCATAAGCGCGCATCTGCTCCAAAAAGCCGCAATGGCTGCATCACATGGTACGTTTGCCTTGATCCTTTTCATTCAAGTCCAGTGGCTAACTCGAGTTGTCTATCTGCAGCAAGTGAGTGGCGTTATGGATTTCTGCTGTTTAGCTACTTATGATAAATACAGGATTCGGCACCTAAAATGTGATGAGGCGAAACCGACATGTAACCGTTGCGGTGAGGACAAGATCAAATGCGACGGCTACGCGATGCCCAAACCCAAAACAACTCGCCGAAAGCACCGAAAGAAGGTTGCACCATCGATCGTTGATACACTTTCTTTATACTTAACGATTGACGATATTCCATCATTGTCAACTTCCGAGCGTTTATACTTTCAGCACTTCCTACAGTTCACGACTACGCAGCTATCACTTTCTTCCGGCCCAACCAACTTCTGGCTTCGATACGCTCTGCCCATAGGTTATCAGTTCGAGTCAATTCGATACAGCATGATTGCAGTTGGCGCCTCGCATCGACTCTTTATGGCGAAATCCCTCGGTCATTCGGACATAGGCGAATTAAAAGCCTTCGCCACCCACCAATACAATAAGGCTATCGCGACTATTATACCAAGCATGACAGCTTCTCAAGACTTACAGATTATCATGATCTGCTGTCTACTCTTTATCTCGTTCGAAGGCCTGACTGGTCGTTATGACGAGCTATTACAACATCTCAGCGCAGGAATCTCATTGTTCAATTCGCCACTGTCGTCTTCAAACGATGAAGACCGCGGGATGACGGCAAAGCTTGCCGAGATGTTCTGTCGGCTTGGGGTAGAGTCGTCTAACTTTATGCAAAATGATCCCAGTGTCTCCGGGATACGAAAGTGGTATCGGAGGAACAAAGCTCAGCACTCCCCGTCTCCTAAACCATTTAATAACCTTGACGAAGCGTCTTCTGTACTACGTCATTTAGATGTTCTCTACGACGAAAAGCCTTGGCACTATCAAGGCAGCGATGATCCAGATAAAGCTAGCCTCATAGACAAAGCGACCGGGAAGCTTCGAGACGCTCTCGATCAATGGTCCGGTCGTCTCGATGTATTTTACGAGGCCCGGAAAGAGGATATAATGATTGAGGGTGAGCAGCAGTACCGCAACTTGCGTCTGCGCCAAAAATACTGGCAGATGGCAATCGACTCACACTCGACCAAAGAAGCGGCCGCCGATCCAAAGACCTTTGAGTCGTTTCTGTCCGCAGCCAGAGAAGCATCGGCGCCTTTTGTCGCTCTCGACCAGCCGACGTTTTCGCTCGATGGCGATCTGATCTCAGGCCTAGCTTTTGTCGCATCTACCACGACTGACGATGAGACTAAAGTACAAGCTCTTGATCTCTTGTGGCGATTAAATCGACGCGAAGGTCTGTTGGATAGTCGCGATTTTGTTGAGTTGCATGAGCTTGCGAGGGCGCTTGAAACGTGCAAGGAGCCCAAGTTTGACGCGAACTGGAAGCCGACGGCAGCGGCCGGGCTACCAACGATTATCGAGAGGTTACGAAATAGTCTGGGGTAATTAGATATCTAGTTAATTGATGCTACAGATGGTCTATTCTAACCAGTTATGTGGTTGAATTTTGGAGACTCGTTGAAGCCTCTGTTAGTTGTCAGTCTGTATCGTTCGTGGTGGCTGATGTGAATTCGAAAACAAGTCTTTGAAAGGATGTTTGCCGATGTGTGACGCGATGCATGCTCTACATTTTGTTTAACTAGAAAACAAGCCTTGATCCCTTTTGGTAAGGTATTTAACTACCGTCAGAGATCTGATCTTTAATTAAAGTGTATTAACATTGTAATATTCGCTGACCTGATATCTCATTGAAGGGAGGTTCAGGGTAGTCAGCTACTGATAAGGATGACGTCATGGTAATTAAGAACTGCAAGTGGGTCTGTCTTCTTGCCTACCCAACATGGGTGAGTCAGCGAGACCGTTGGTGGGCTAAAACCGCACGTTGAAAGGGGAAAAGGAAGCCAGAAGCTGTATGCTAAGCTTTCTGAAGTGGGAATGTGCTGTTCTTCGAAGATTCTAAAGCCAGGGCAGACCCATATTTAGATGTGCCGAGGAGTGGAGCCTTGAGGCTCAAAGCAAGGATGCCGTCGATCATTTTCATGTGGTCCAGATCTTACTAGCGGAAGAAATGCGGAAAGATGCCGAAGCTCGCCTACGTCATGACGGAGCCGCACGGAGCGGACCATGATAAAATTGCTTATCTTGTGCTATTACGCGCTGAAGCATCGACGACCTCGGCTGCCCCACGCTTCAAATTAGTCCAGGCCGCCTTTCGTCACGGTCTGGGCTTGAGGCAATTTGGAAGCCTTATCATTGCATCCTGTATCTTCCGTCATGCCGTAAAAGCCGGTCCCGATCGGAGGTGACATGCACCGACAATCCGGATGGATTTGGACCGGAGATCGCCTCAAGTGTTAGACTATGTACGTGTCGAATGAATTCTTCAAAAACCTCCTTATAACTGGCCTTTCAGTCTAGTCCCATCATCTTGTAACTACTCCATATCACTATTATCTTACACACATTAATCCCTTCAAACGATTTGTGCCTCTTTCAGCATCTCACAGACGTTGCTCAACGATACCAGCATGGATGCTTTCACTCTTCCTACGACGGAGGGCCGCACAGTCGCCGTACTTGGTGGAGGCGTACTCGGGCGCCGCATCGCATGCGGATGGGCTGCAAGCGGATTTGACGTTGTCATTCGCGACCCAAGCCCTGAACAAAGTACTGCCGCCGTGGAATACTGCAACCCGAGCATGTCCCTGTACTCCGACTCTGAAACAAGGGGATCTGTCACAGCTGTTGAAGACCTGGCTGAGGCTGTTGCCAAAGCATGGCTCGTCATCGAAGCTGTTCCAGAGAAGCTTCCTCTCAAGATCTCAACCTTTGCAGACTTGGAGAAGTTCACCTCAACCGACACCATCCTCTGCACTAACTCGTCATCTTACAAGTCCAGAGAGATGGTCGAGGGTCTCAAGCCAGAGACGAAACGACGCGTTCTCAACATGCACTATTACATGCCACCGGACAACATTGTCGTCGAGCTCATGACCGACGGCGAGACCCATGAGAGCATCTTTCCATTCCTGTATCAGAAGCTCGAGGAGATCAAGTTTCACCCCTACGTCGCACTCAAGGAGTCAACTGGCTTGATCTTCAACCGTCTCTGGGCTGCCATCAAGCGCGAGGTGCTGAACATTCTGGCGGAAGACGTGTCTACCCCAGAGGAGATCGAGAAGCTTTGGAAGGAGATGTGGTCTGGCAATGAGAGTGGACCTGTCGAGATGATGGATGCTGTCGGTCTTGATACTGTGTCTTTCATTGAGCAGCATTACATTGCTGAGCGTGGCTTGCCTGATACGCCTGTCAAGTTCCTTCAGAAGTACATTGATGAGGGCAGGTTGGGAGCCAAGTCTGACAAAGGTGGATTGCTCCCTCCAAGCAAACCTGCCGTGTCAGATCATGAGACCACGCTCTACTTCTTAGACATTGGCTTGTCAACCGTGAGCGCAAAAGGTTATGCCTCAGCTGGCCGCGTTTTGGTCGGCTCCAGTGACAGAAAGCCGATGAAGACGCTTGTCTCAGGCCAGAGCTTGCCTGATGGTATCGACATCTCCAAGTCCGCTGGAAAGCTCTTCTGGACCTGCATGGGCAACCCTTCGGCAAATGACGGTGCTGTTATCAGCTGTAATCTCGATGGTACTGACCTAAAGGAAATTGTCCCTCAAGGGCTGGTTCATACACCAAAACAGCTGACTGTCGACAACACCAACTCTAAGCTATACTTTGCTGATCGTGAGGGACTGAGGATCATGAGATGCAACTTTGATGGCTCTGAACTCGAAGTCTTGGTGCAAACGGGTGATTGGCAGGTCGATGAGCATACGCTAGACCCTACAAGATGGTGTGTCGGAATCACGGTATCACCTTCCACTGGCAAGTTCTACTGGACGCAGAAGGGTCCGTCCAAGGGCGGAAAGGGTCGTATTCTTCAGGCCAATATCGACTTCCAACCAGGCGAGGATGCAAAGACCAGGACAGATATCGAGGTTCTATTCCAGGGCTTACCAGAACCCATTGATCTGGAGGTCGAAGAGGATGACAATGTTCTCTACTGGACGGACAGAGGCGAGCTACCAAATGGCAACACCATTAACCGCGCCAAGCTTGACGGGGTCACGAAGGTGACGCACGATGGTGCAAGTCAATCAGGCAAAGACTATGAAATCCTTGCTCGGGGATTGCATGAGGCTATCGGAATCAAGATAGACTCCAAGAATCGTCGTATCTTTGTTACTGACTTGGGAGGCTCGGTGTACCAGTTTGATATAGATGGTGGTGACAGGAAGAGGGTGTATGAAGGATCTGGCGCCTTTACGGGCATTACCATAGCTTAGTCACCAGTTCGTGTTTGCTTAGCTACTGTTCACTTGATTTAGACAATGGTACTAGAGTTGAGAATTCCGAACAAAACATCTTATAAACAACTAATATGGCGTGAATGTTTGACGTATATATACCTCAAGGATTTAAATATAGCCTGTAAAACGGCTCTACCTCAGAGCATGTAAGCAAGAGTGTTATCTCCAATCTTTTGCATTCCTAAAACCAGGCTAATACTTGACCATAGCGTGAGGTTGACTCCGAGGTAGGAGTAGCACTAATGAGGAATAACACACTCATTTGGAAAATTCCCCTTCTGCGCGACATAGTTGAAACCTCGATCCTTCTAGCCATCATCCTCACAAGTCTCAGTGTTCCGCCTAAAGATGCGCGATACCAACAGCCACATCTTCCCAGGAGGTTTATCCTCACTGGCCCTGCGAACAAGCCACCACTGGAGCGTCATAGCCGCCATAGCACTGTTCCATACGAACGCTACCATCATGCCCACCGAGAAAGATAGTGAAGTGGATATGTGCCTTGTTCCGCAAAGGCTCATGACTTGGAAGTCGTCGATACCGTCGGGCAGGGCAAAGCCTGAAAGCATGAGAACAGCTTGGCAAACGAAGATGTCGGTGTAGTTGACCATCATGTGCACTCGGCGCCATCTCCTGCTTATTGAAATCTTTGGTCTGAGGTTGTTCTCAATGAGGTAGACTCCTACTGCCAATGTCGCCAAAACTGCGGTAACCAGGCCTATGATCTGGAATAGGGATGATCAGTACTGGAGACTTGATACAGCATAACACTTACCCCGTGTTCTGTTCGAAAATGGTCTGATGACCCCATCCCAGTCAGTCCGCATAGCATACCAATGGCCAGAAGAGGCAGGAAGAAGACACAGAAAAGTATCTTTTGCCATTTTTCGATCCGAGCTTTGAAGAGAGGTCGTTCAATGAGTTCACCAAGAGCGATCAGCGTCGAAAAGATCAGGATGATGGGGTATACAATGAAGAAAGCAAGTGTCATGGAGGCCACTAGAAGAATCGTTTAGCAATGGCTCGAGCCCAGAGCTGATAACCTACCATGGATACTAGTTAGTATTATCAACAGAGATTTTGAAATGGTATTGACGTGATAGGTGTTGTTGGTGAAGTTAATAAGATAGGTGTTGCCTGAACTGGTGATGTTGATAGGGCACTTGGGAACCTGCATATCCGACCGACGGGTCGATGTGAGGTTTCTTTCAAGTTCTGTTCTTAGGCCGGCGACACCTCGGTTCAGCCAACATGTTGAATGGCCTGTCAAGATGTCCAAATTACGTTGCAAGAAGTCGGTAACATAAACTTGGTTCTTTGTTGTACCAAAGCAGTACTGACGGCGGGATTCTTCATCTGATCTCGGTGCATTAAACTGTTGCGACGTTGATAAACTCGCAATGCTAAGTCCGGTCTCGCCATTCACATAGTCAAGATCTTGCACCGCTATACTGTTGACTTGGCCTGAGAGTAATATTGGCACGGACCAGGCCAGAAGAAACAGGTGCGGAATGCGAGATGACATGTTAAAAAATGTGTCAACGAAGATGGAGGTGGTGAAACGAAATAAAGAAGTCATCACGCGAAATTTATCTACTATTGAAACCAAGGGCGATGTAACCGCGAAAGGGGCTGAGAATTCTGCTTACGTCTCGCATGAAGAGACGTGTTTAGAGTTAGATGAGAAACTTTGGACGCTTTCCCGCGGAATGCCGAAGTGACAGGTAGTAACTGAAGCTAAACTTGGCACTAAATGATTAGTTTTGCAGGGGTCGAGGGGATATATATAGGTCAAGCACATCCTGGCATTAGAAATGTAAGAACCGCAATTGACGGAATAAGAATGGAATATAAAAATCACGTTATCAATTTCTGTTCCTTCTCTTACCGAGAGATGCCTGTTTACATATTCTGGTGTACATTCGTACGCTTGAGAGCTACTTGATCACTACGTCCAAACAACCCCAACATCAGAGGCAAAGGTATCATCGCCATTGCCAACACAGCCTGAAAAACAGTGAAGTCTTTCATGTTGCGAGGCGGGTCAGCACTTTCTGCAGCCTTCATACCGTTGCCGAGAATGATGAAGCACCCACCGAGTAACTGGCCGCCAGCCCAGGCAATAGTGCTAGTGATCTCGGCGCCCGCGGGATACGAGAACTCGGTCAGAACCTCAAGAACAACAGGGACGATAGACAGCGACGAGATGCCGATGCAGCAGAGAATAGCATATAATGCACCGATCTCCTTTGTACTTGGAACCCATACCAATGCAAGATAGCAGAGTCCGCCGACAACTACTCCGCATTTTATGATGAGGATGAACTTCTTGGTTCGGTCGATGATGGGAGCTGTGATGGCAGAGAAGATGAGGCCGAGAACGATGAGAAGGCCGCCTCCAATACCGGCTTGGGTATCCGAGAACCCGTAGGGTGTGACTATCTGGTTGATCAGGGATGTTGTGGCGACGAAGAGACCCGTGTAGACCCAGAATGGGATGATGATCAGGTAACATTCCAACGATCGAATCAATATACGTAATGAGGGTAAAACCTTGGGCCGTTCTATATGGTGAATCGCTGATGGGGGCGTTGGCGGCGCGGCCGGGATAAAGAAACCAGGAATGGCCACGGCGGATGACTATGATCATGAGCTTCTGAACGACGGTCTCAGAAAGAGGATCGGAAGGTTGAGACATACAATGATAGCCACGTATAAGACCACAGAAGAGATATCACTAGGCTCGTTCGTCCACAACGGAACGACGATGGATTCGATTGCTGCACCAGTTGGATTCGCAAGGCTCATAACAGCCGTCGCCGTCACACGCCCCTTACTCGAGAACCACGTTTCAGAGAAGCGCGTAGGGGCACTCAGAACAAGAGACTGCGACATGCCCAAAAGAGCTTGTGCGACAGCGACGACCGAGACTGTGTTACCACCGGAAGAATAAGATCCAGCATACCGAACCCAGTTACCGATTAGGAGAAGTGCGCTGCCGCTGATGAGAGTCGGACGAAGACCCCAGTCGAGAAGCTTGATGGTCACGAAAGTCATGGCGAAGTTGGCAAAGACGAAGATGCTGCTTAGCCAGTTCACCATTGTTTCGTCTACTTTGTAGAATTCGGCGGTAGAGGAGGTGACGGGTGCAAAGGTGAGCCACTAGTGTCGTTAGTATACAGTGATCTCTTTGGAAGCGTCCCATCCTGTTCAGGAGAATACAAGCGTTTGTGCAAAGTTGTCTGATAGACTGAGTACAGGAAAGACATACCGACCAGCTAACCATGATGTTTAGCAATGTCAACACCACAAGCCCGAGCCAACGGATCTTGTATGTTCTGTACGGCTGTTCAACACTGCCGCGCCTGACGGAAGAGGTCGAATCATCCGGGGCAAAGACAGTAGGAGACTCACAGGCTTTCTTGTCCATGTTGCCTGTAGACTCAACTGCTGGAGCTGCGTCGAACACAGAATTTTGAGATGTCGATGCCATTTTGACTGTCTATTTCGCCTGTTGTGCTTCTACTTGGTGACGCTTTGACAAAAACGGCGTCAATTTCATATAACAAGCTGCGTAGGAATCAACGTAGAGGAGCCTTGCCATGGATAATATCTCTATCTATTCTATTGCATATCTAAACGCGTATCATTGTGATACCTGAGTCAGGCAAATATCCATCACGTCCCTTAGTTACCCCGCAAATGTATCAGTTTTTATCTTAGATATGCCGAGATCGACAATCACCTCTAACTTGGTTATAATGAACGGGCCCGCGGGTCGCGATGCGCGGGCTGCGCGGGCCGCCTCGTTTCCCCACCTCATTTTCTCAACGTTGAGCCGATTGCGCATTGAGCGGCTACGACAAATCTCTCCGACACTCCGTTTGTATCGCCAGCTGGGGCTTCATGTTGTATCCTACACCGACTCTATCGTTCAAAAGTCTAGTTACCATCGCCGAGTGAGGCACAAAATGGCTGAGGAGCAATCACCTGAGCCAGTTGGTCGCGTGGTAAGAACCTCATCTACTTCCATGCCTATAAGCTAGATAGGCAACGGCAAGAAACACCATCTAATTTTTGCTTTCATAATGGCGTAGTGCGATCGGTGCCGTCTTCGAAAGGTAGGGTACGCCCCGATAAAAGCTTGCGTCGTGACTAATGTTGAAGCTACAATAAGATTCGATGCGATAGGCTATTTCCGTGTTCGAACTGCCGAACAGTCCAAAAGGCGTGCAGCTTGGTTGGATCTGCACAAGGAATACGACAATCCAAACAAAGAGTTCTCATATCCTCACAGTAGTATGTCTCGCCCTTGGCTGTCAATTCTCAAGCAAATACATAGCTGAATTGAACACCAGTGAACAAAAGATAGACCACATAGAGAACCGTCTTGAAGGAATCGAACAGCTCTTGCGTAGGGCGTTTGATGAACACCCTAATACCGGAAATGGCCCCAGGCCTCCCAAGTCGCTACCTACAGACTCATTCAATGTCTCCCAAAACTTTGCAAACAGCAGCAGAAATGGACCAAGCTACACTGACTCAGAGATGGCTTTGGAGGGAAGTAGCTCCTTGAAGGCGGCTACAGTATACGCAAGCGACTTCTTCCAGACGGTGCTTGGACAATCACCAGCCGCCGACACAAGTACACGGGTGAACGCTGCATTGTCGTCGCTGAAACAAATGATCGAGATTAATAGCTACAGTTCTATGGGGGATCGATTACCGAGCCGAGGAGATACGCAAAATGATGAGATTAGAGACTTAGCAATTCCACCCCTGCAGTCGGTTCTCGGTATTCTGCGCGAACTAAAAGGTACGCTTCGGCTAGAACAAGTTTCTCACTTACTTAGTATAGGCTAATCGATGACAGAAACAAAACTGGCAACACTGACTGTAGTCACCCTCTTCATCTCCAAAGACAGACTGATCGATTGTTGTCGAGAGATATACTTTGCCGTCGACAATTTCTCACTTCCGACCTTCTTGGTCGCAAACGCTACACTCCGTTACCTGTTTCAGGAAAAGGCTCAAGCGTCACAGGATCCATTATCTCGTGAGGAGTACCGTAAGCTGTCCCACCTATGTCGGGATAACCTCGAGACCGCGATGAATAAGTTCAACGTTCTCGCGCCACCCAGCTTGGAGAACGTAGAGGCTTTTCTTCTGGGGGTCAGTATTCCTATATGGCCTTCACACGTCTAGACTGATATTGACATGGTTCAAATAGGCTATCTATGCCATTGAGGTGTCACAACCAATGATTGCTTGGCAACTCGTATCTGCCGCAGCGGGGATTTGCCAGACTCTTGGCTGGCATCAACTTGTTCCCGACAGCGACAGGACCATCGATCGGAAAGTGTCTCTCTTCTGGCTGACTTACCTCCTTGACAAGGGCCTCTCTTTGCGCCTCGGCCGAGCAGCTGTCATACACGATGACGAGATTACGCTACCAGAACGAATGGACAAAACAGATGTACCCGGTGGATGGAGAGACTTGCTTACCCAATGGATCCGTCATTCTCGACTCGTTGGAAGGGCTTACCAAGATCTGTACAGTCCATCTGCGCTTCGAAAGTCAGCACAGGAACGTGGCGAGCGAGCAAGGAGCTTGATAGCAGCGCTGAAGCGAATCATGGATGACTCGTTGATGCCACTTGGACAAGCACATCTTATGGAACGCAACACTGAAGACTTTGGATCAGCGCCCAATAGAATGATCAAGACGGTTCTGAAGGCTGATGAGGTATGGTACTGGACAACACTAACGTTTATACACCGAGCGGTTCCGTCAACTGAAGGTGGACATGGTGCTGTTAGTCCTGCGTGTCTGGAATCTGCCAGGATGGCCTTTGAAGCACATGGAGAGTGCATGAGAATGACTGACCCTAGCTCTGAGACGAAGGCTTTATATTTACTATGGTACCCCTACCTGACCTCCTGCCAAAGATATTGAAGACTTCTAACGAGTACTCTGAATGCAGGACGATTATCTACACCCCCTTTGTACCGCTAATCGTTGTATTCTGCAACGTCATCGAGACTTCCAACCCCACAGACATTCGTATACTCGGTGAATTCTGCGAATCGCTAAAACCGCTTTGTGGAATATTCGAAGCTATTAAGGAGCTCTACGATCTCTGCCAAGTTCTATATAATCTGGCCATCTCATATGTCGAAGCGAAGGTGCAAAGTCAAGGGGCACCCAATAAAATGGCCGAAGATGGGTTTGACGTTCAATCAAGGAGCACGCAAGGGGCAATGTCGTTTAATGTTAGCTACTTCGATACCTTCTCTACGAGATCGAGTATTCCAGCGCCTCAACTTAATAGTCATGTTGAACAGGTCAGGGACTGGATTTCGGGGAATATGAATTGGATGGATGTTTCGCAAGAGGACTTTTCTGAGTTCCTGGCACAGTTATAACATCCTAAGTGCAATAATGAAGTAATCTTCCTTGTGTATATCCTTTATAGTGTTAAAGTGGTCAAAAGAAGTCAAATCACCGTCTGTACTGTGAGATTAGGCATATGGCAGGGTGTTAGGGGTGGACAATCGGACATCGGTAAGGTTTATTCCCTTCATGCTATTCAAGATCCTCAACTTCCATCTCATATATCTACTTAATACGCGTGTTTAGCGGGTAAAAATGGCAGGCTATCAAATAGGTAATATAGCGGTAAATTCATCGTAAAGCCTTGCGAGCAAAGTCTCTGGCATGTCCAACTAACACTTGTAAAGAGAACAAAACAGGACGGAGAGTAGAAGACCAATCTAATTCAGTTGTAATAAACATTTAAGAGAATAAATAGCCGTTCCATCAACCTTGCATGTGAGATGCACTGATATAGTTGAACCATGTACGTCTGGGAAAGCCCTTCATCGACAACAAACCTCGTGCTCCTCCCCGTTACTGACACCGTTGGCGGGGACCAGCACACTCTTGTTGACAGCCTGAGTGCTAGGGGGTACATCGAGGGCAGGATTGCGATCAAAGAAGTCAGCCGGTTTCAGTGCAACAGTGATAGCCTCTGCAGGCATAACCGGGTAATCCTCCACCCTTGGATTATACGTGAGTCCATAAGTCGCCCACACGACTAGATCCTCTCCTCGGACATTATCATTCCGCGCTGCGTAATCCGCCACACCGTCCTTCTCAATCATACTCTGGTTCGTCCACTTTCCTCCGGCCCATAGATCATCGTCCTTATACCGGGTTACCCAGATATGATGCTCTGCAAAGCGGGCGCGCTTGCGAACGAGGGACGCTTGATCGGCCATGAGAAGCTGTGCAGGCGGGGCTATAACCTTGTAGCCGACTGGATTCTTGGAGATTGGGTTGAGTTTCTTCTCATTGACGATCTTGAAGACTCGAGCCTTCTGTGGGTCGGCATCCAAGGAGCAGCTCTTTTCGACAAAGGTTTTGTGCAGCTTCCAGGCATTGCCGTAGGGATTCTCGTCTGACATGGGCAGTCCAATGGAGTCTTCTTGAACGAGCGTATTCTCTAGACCATCGATCATAGGGTCGATACGAAGACTGAAGAGATGCTGGTGATTGGCGGCTAGAACGCCTGGAGAGACGACGTTGCCCCAGTGGCTAGTCTTTCCCTCATCGATGAGACTGGTGGCGAGGATTCCAGTGGCTCTGGTCTCGAACTCGATGGTTCCGTTTTGCCAGAAGTGCCAGGAGAATGCGTACTCGTAGTTTCCAACGGTGATGATGCTCTGGACCACGAGAGTGCGAGCTCGGGTAACAGCAGCGACATCGGTTCTGGCGTTGGTATGCTTCCATCCGATACCAGCGTCCTGTTTAAACGGTCAGTGAGTGATCTGTTATTTGCAATGAATCAAGCTGTACCTGTTCGTGTAGGCAGATCACGTTGGGGGCTTGGTACGGCTTTCCGTCAGAAGCGGTGAGCAAGGCATCGAAGTAGCTGATATGTCCCAAGCAATCACAGCCGAGCTTGAGGTTATTAGCTGTCAGGCCTGCACCCGCGTCACCGAGATCAAAAGCTTGTCGACGATGGTATGGGTATCTGGGGTCTGCGCGGCACCGGTTAGTAAACGTTCACCAGTCTTCAGGGCTTGTCTTACCTCCGTACGGCACGGTCATCTCACTCATGCTCAGACGATAGAAGGTCTTTCGTCCGTCATATCTCACGTCATGAATGGTCATGCCCTCTCGCCAATTGAAACCAATGCGGAATCGCCATTTCTGCCAAGAGATCGAGTTCCCATCTCGCACGCTATAGCTAGGTCCTTCAGGCTGCTGGACAACAAGAGGCTTGAGATCATCGCGCAGCTTGACGCTCAGAAGATCGGGGTGATATTCGTTCTCGACGCAGTGAGCAAGAGGAACATCTGGGGCTGTATTGATGGCCGCTCCGTCCTCCTTGCCACCCGTGGGCAGAGCGTCGATCCGAATGAGTTTCAGATCGACGGAGTCAATGACGGGAGAGATGGGAAGTGGGTAAGAGTACATATTACTCTCCAGATGATTGTGCGGGGCTCTAGCGTAAAGCATGGCCTGGACCAGTCTCGGGGTCTTCAATGAAGAGTCCTTGTCTGCTCCAAATGGCCAAGTGTCGCATTGGACTGTCACATTGGGGTCCAGGCCCAACTTCTTGATAGCGTCTAGGATCTCTGGATGAGACAGAATGGCGTAATTGAAGGCGATCACCTCGTCTCTGTAAATCGGCGTCAGTTATCTTTCCATACCCGATAACAAGTGATACACACCTATCGAAGCCGGCATGATCACCAGGCTTGGATAAAGTCGATTTGACCTCTGTCCCGGTGTCCAGACTGACGATACTCTCGGTGAAGCCTGGCTTGCCAGGGAAGGTATAGAGGACCTGAGCACAACGAGGCACAAATGGCCGGGCAGAAACAGGGACACCGTCGCTCTCTGCATCCAAATATGGAAGCAGAAGTGACTTGGGAGGTTCAGAAAGTGTCGTGTGCTTGAACCTGACTTCCTCTCTACCTTCGAACTTCTCCTTAACGAGTCCTCTAACTATGTCTGCAGCTTTAAGCATCTCCTCCTCGCTCAAGGCGTGGAGGGGATGAGTGCGTTGGCCTTGAACTGTCATGGTGTTTCTGGTTTCGTATTCAGAATGTTGTATTCTTCTGCCTTACAAATTGCAACTGTGGAAGCATCATTGCAACGTATTTATCCTATGCATCATGTAGTATCTCGCATTCAACGCTTGCTCCAAAACCTTATTGGCAGCGATTGGATCACCTGGACGTCTCGTGAGTCGTACAGAGTAGCTGTTCGCCAGCTGTCACCTCCCGCGGACACCGATTTTGGATACTCGACGAGTGCGGCCCGCGGCGTAACTAATCGTATCTCACTGTTCATCATCTGCTGAAACCTGCTAACTGTGCGGCCCGCGGCGCGATGCGGGGTCTCACTAACTCTCCGTTATGCGCGTCGCCGTCCACTATCACCACTTACTGCTTGCGGTTAGTCCTTGAAATGCCCCCCTCACTTAGTTGATCTTACCGTAGTAGCGGCTCGTGCATACGTGAACAGTATTCATGTCCATTTTTGCCGAGGCACGGTCTACTGTTGTTTGTTTGCGCAGGGACCTACCGTTATGTCGCCCGCGTGACGTCTACGTAGTGCATATTCTTGGTTATACCACAACTGGAGACATGGCTAACGAGTCGCATGATCACATTCCCGTTTTGACGGTCAAATTGCAAGACGGCTCAACTTGTTAGGCGACCCGAGTCGACTTGGTAGTAATTGAGTTTCGAAAACCGCAAGAAATATAATCATAATCCAGCTATTTGCAGTATTATAACAACCGTAATAGATAAGGCGCGTACAAAGCCAAACAACAATAATTTCGTACACCTCTACCCTAGATATCGAGCCCAAAATTGCTCATAGACGCTTAACTAATGAATCCCTTGACTCTCATCTCATTCTCCGTCCATTGCCAGAGCTCCTCCGCCAGTTTCGGATCCTGCGCAGTTGCAGCTGTCTTACCAATGATACCAACAGGCTTCAAATATTCTCCACTCATATCCCGATGGAAGCCTGGGCCCGCGATGGCAAAGAGAGACGTATATGCCGCGGTCTCGAGTGGGCTGTAGAGCCTGAAAAGTCGCATCATAGGGACAAGTGCTTGCCATGCCCATGAACCAGTGGCTTTACGGCCTAGATCGCTTGGGTAATTCATCAGATCATGGCATAAAAACGGGTCATAGATGGATAAACAACTCACGTGTCAATGGTACCTGGGTGCAGACTCGCGGTCCAAATCTCTTCCTGTCCGCCGACATTCTCAGATGACGGACCATATCTGCGATGTAGTTCTTTGGCGTGCAAGACATTGGCTAGTTTAGACATACCATATCGCGAAAACGCACTG
Source organism: Fusarium pininemorale (assembly GCA_002165215.1). NCBI lineage: Eukaryota > Fungi > Ascomycota > Sordariomycetes > Hypocreales > Nectriaceae > Fusarium > Fusarium pininemorale. The sequence goes on from NFZR01000011.1 coordinate 159,057, forward strand.
CCCTTGGTTTGATTTATATCATCGAAATCGATTCCTAGCGAAGGGGAAAATACGAGATGGCCGTCAGAGCTAACGTTGACAACTCGGACAGTTCCTGGGCGAGTCGATCGCGCAGACTGGGTGAGGATAGGTAGTAGACTGTAGGTCAAAAGCCAGTGGGAGAGGTAGTTTGTCTGAACCGCAAGTTAGTCTAGATCATAACCTTTGTCGAATTATTACTGACTGACCTGAAATTGAGCTTCGTAATGATCTACAGATTCCTCGTAGGGTGTTGCCATTATACCTGCGTTGTTCACCAGGCCATGAAGCCTCGATTCTTTTCTATACACGCCATTATTAATCTGAACCACGATCGACAATTATGCTGGTATAAATACGTTACAAAATCCTCAGCCGCGGCCTTGACGGTCTTCAAGTTCATCATGTCCATTACCAAAACGGATATATCTGCATGAGGGTACTGGATTTTGATCTCGGCGATTGCAGCTTTGGCTTTGGCCTCGGATCGTGCGCCCATGTACACTTTGGCCTTATGAGCTGCCAATTCGAGCACGGTGTTGAAACCACTGGTCCATTCATTAGCCACCTTTTACGTCTCCCGCATGAAGATGCTAGGAATGGGAGTCAACACACATTCCGGCATTGCCGCCCGTTACAATGTAAACTTGCCCTGATAGATCAGGAAGCGAATGTGGTGTAAACGCCATTATAGTTGTAGATTGTGGCTGGTTTGTGCTGCTACTGAAGAAATTCGGGGAATGACAAGGAGCCAGCTCTTTTTCAATATCGGACCATGAGCCGGCTCGGGCCCGCGGGTCCCACCATTTCCCCGTAGCTGGATATGAATAAGATTCGCCTTATCCTTGCACAAGTGTGCATCACAGGCACTGTTAACAGCACTGTATAAAACAACGTGGAAGGGCCTTTGTGTACGTAGTTAGCGAGTTTAATTATCAATTGACGAAATGGTGCTTGTGCTACTTTTTCCTTTCTAATTGTCTTTCTAAGTATTATTACTCTCCACTTCGTAGCTCATTGTTGCCGACAAGGCTAGACTTCAGATTGCTGACATATACGAAATGCGATATAATATTCTCTACATAACTAGACGCGAACCAATATCTTGACCTGAGTGTCCTTTTCGTTGATTAGCGTTTTAAAACCCTTTTCCTCGATTTCATCCATCTCAATCAAGCTAGTAATCATTGGTTCCGGGTTCAGATCACCTATCTTCGTCAGCAATCCGTGACATGATTATCATATCATGGTCAAGGTCCCTTACCATGCGCAAGAGCATCAATTACCTCCTGGAATACGGATGTCGTATATGTGGCCGAGCCTTTGAAAGTCCTCTCATTCAGCATGAAATAGTTGGGCGAGATGGTCACCTCAGTAGACCAGATGGCGACATTCACAATGACGGCTCGGGATCTAGACGCCGCGAGTGCGGTTTCCAGAGTGCTCTGCATGCCTGCGCAGTCAAAGACCACTTGGACACCTTCTCCATCGCAAAGCTTCTTGCACTCTTGACCTACATTCGTCTTTATAGGGTCTAAAACCGTAGTGGCACCGAATTTGGTCGCAAATTCTCGCCGTTTGTCTGCAGTCTCAGTCACAATAATCTTGCTTGCACCTTTGCTCTTGAGAACTTGCAGAATGGCTAGGCCAATTGGACCAGCGCCGAGGATGAGAGCTGTGGCACCAGGTTTGAAATCACTCTGCTGCACGGCATTCCAGGCCACAGCCAAGGGTTCGATTAGGGCTTGTGCTGTTAGTGGCGTATCGAAACGGCCAAGGAAGGGATACACGTACCGGCAACTTTCAAGGGTATGTTATCAGGAATCTTGAAGACCGAGTATCGTGGAACAGTTGTGTACGTGGCCAACCCACCGCCAATTCCTGTCATGATGTCAGCCAGAGAACCCTCGTGTATGTCTTTTCAAAATTCCATACCACTCAGGCCGATGAATCCAGATTTGGAGCAGCAATTAATCAGACCCCTCTGGCAAGAATTGCATGTTCCATCAAAGATGATAGGCTGGACAACTACCCTGTCGCCGGGCTTCAGGTCATTAACCTCATCACCGACGCCCGAAACAACACCGCTATACTCATGGCCTATGATGACCGGGGCACTTTTGCCAGTCACAGGATGCGGTGTTGTCGGGATCAGGTAGGCACCCTCAAGATATTCGTGAAGATCTATACCCGCACGTTAGTGATGTGATTGACCAGGCGTATTGGCATTTACCTGTTCCACAGATTCCAACAAAGGCCGGTTTCAGCTGCATTTCTAGTTAATGACGTCGTAATAGGCGATTTCTCGCAGTGGAGAAATGACTGACCTGAACGTCCTTGGGACCAGGCTTTGGGACATTGACTTCCTCAATCCTGATGTCGCCCTTGCCGTGGAACACAACTGCCTGCATGGTATCTGCCATATTGTATTTCACTTTCTTTCTAAAACGAGACTTGTAAAAGTTGTATTTTCAGTAGCAAAGTCATCAAGGTCGATCTAGTCGGAAAGCAAGCTTAAGCGTGTACTGACACAGTATATGACTCTTCTGATGATAGCGAGGCTACAATTGCCGAGTGAACACTATCCAACTCCACTGTTTCCCCATGGGGTTATACAAATGCGGGGGCCAGCAGTTCGGCTTCCCGTTCTCTCCGCATCTTTTGTCGCGCCGCGGGGCGACAGACCCCGCGGAGGACCGAGTAACACAACCCGGCAAAGTTTTGGTCTAGAACATTGTGTTAGTGGCCTCGGCCAGGCTGCGTCTCACTTCATGTTGTAGTGCCGAAGGTGTAAGTCACGTTTACTTGTAGCACATTTAACCTAAGTGGTCATGTACTGTTGCTAGCTCTCCGCAAGACTCGGCAATTCAATATATATCATATATGACAAAGGGGAAATCAATCAATTGTCTTCCAAAATTAACTGACAAACCGTCATTGCGATCAGCCTTATACCTTCAAGATGTCTACCCAAGCGCACTCAAAGCCTCGGAAATTGAAGATCATTCACGTCGGCGCGGGAGCTTCAGGTCTTTTGACTGCTTACAAGGCTGAGCGCATGCTGCAGAACTACGAGCTTGTCTGCTACGATAAGTGAGTTCTCAATTATCTTCTTAGTTCACGTACACAAAAAGTTCTGACGTGTTTTCAGAAACCCGATCATAGGCGGGACGTGGTATGAGAATCGCTATCCAGGTATAACAAAAAAGCTTATCGCATCGAAGTCCCTTCAAGGCTAACATTTCAGGATGTGCCTGTGACGTACCTGCACACATCTATACTTATTCATTCGAACCAAACGCTGAATGGTCTTGCTACTATGCAAACTCTGCCGAGATATATGAGTATTTTCTCCGATTTGCGAAAAAGTATGATCTCGAGAAATATGTTCAGCTCCGAACCACAGTAATCAGCGCAACTTGGGATGGCAATGATGGGAAATGTAAGTTATACAACTAATGTCCCCGGATCAAAGTGCTAATGCTTTTGGACAGGGGCTGTTAAATTGAGCCAGGATGGCAAGGAGAGAATGGACTACTGCGACGTGTTGATGAATGGATCGGGAGTGGTCAATAAAGCCAAATGTGCGTACATTACACGAACTCTCTTCAGGCGCTTCTGACATTCTGGTAGGGCCCGATGTTCCTGGTCTATCCTCCTACAAAGGCATCATAGCTCACAGCGCGACCTGGGATCCAGAGATTAGTTGGGAAGGCAAACGAGTTGCACTTATTGGAACAGGTTCAAGCTCTGTTCAGATGCTTCCGCAGCTTGCAAAAGGTCAGTTCATCGGACCTATGACCTTGTTCAATACTAATGCGAACCTCTCAGGCTCAAAAAGCCTTCACGTCTTTGCAAGAAACTCGATATGGATCGTCCCTTCACTAGGCACAGATCTCAGCAAGGCTAATCAGGAGGGCCAAAACCCTGCTGAGCAACCTGGCACGCAGACTTATTCCAAAAAGGATAAGGATGAGTTTCGTGCAGACCCTGCGAAACATCTACAGTACCGCAAAGGTCTTGAGGCAACCCTGACACGAAACTTTCCATTCTTTCTGAGGGAATCTCCGATTAGCCAGTGGGCTTCTGTTGCTATTAAGCAGGATATGCTCAAGAAGCTTGAGGGTGCTGATGAGGAGTTGAAACAAAAGCTCATTCCGACGTGGCCCCCGGGGTGTCGACGAATCACGGCAAGTAAATCCATATCCTCATTTGAGCATTTTGCTGACCAAGACTCTTCTATAGCCTGGCAGCGAATATCTGGAGAGTTTGGTCAAGAAACGTAAGTTATAAAGCTCCATTAGTCAACTGCATCTAATATACATATACTAATCTCTCCCAGATGTCAAGGTTGTCTTCGAGGGCGTCTCAAGATTCACTGCCACAGGCCTTGTCACGAGCGAAGGCAAGGAGTTCGATTTCGACCTGATTGCCTGTGCTACAGGGTTTGACATATCATATACTCCGCATTTGTAAGCACTTCTGATCCATGGGGCTTAGTACTCGGTACAGGAACGTGACTAATTGGACTGTCGTAGCAAAATCACCGGTATTGATGGTGTAACGATGAAGGACGAATGGTCAGAGGTATGCGAAACTCGCCGCGCCACATATGAGATAAATGTAATTGACGTATTCGGTGCAACCAGAATCCAAACATCTATCTTGGTATCACTGGTCCCAAGTTTCCCAACTACTTTGTCATCAACGGTCCAACCGGCAATTGGGGCCAGGGATGTGTACTTCCTTCGGTGAGTGAGCCCTCTGGACTCTACCAGCACAATAGAGGACCAATTAACACGTACAATTAGCACGAGGTTCAAATTGAGTATGCTATGCAATGCTGCATCAAGATGCAGAACGAGGGCATCAAGGCCATGGAGGTCTTGCAACTCCCAACTACACAGTGGAACGAACACCTCGATGACTGGCACAAGAAATACTCTGTCTGGGCTGGCGACTGCCGTTCTTGGTACAAGGCTAACAGGACTGACGGACGGGTATATATCTGGCCTGGCAGCATGCTTCATTTACTCAAGACTATGAAGACGCCTAGGTTCGAGGACTTTGTCATTACCTACAGAAGTGACAACATGTGGGATTTCTTGGGTAATGGTCGCACTCAGATTGAAGAGTTGGCTGAGGACGGGGTTGATGTTGATCTTGCTCCGTTTATTCGGGACCAGGACGTTCCCTGGTCGATTGACGATCATCATACTCTCGCGGTAGTTGCAGGTCGTGAGCATAAGCTTTGAGCGTCATGCCATGTTAAATAATAGATATTGGGTATGCCAATATTATGTCAATGGCTATCTGGAAGGGATTTAGTATGAGTAGTCTTCAGAAATACCTAGGGCTAGACATCCAATATCAAGCTTTATCCAACTCTATAGAGGCAGTCTTGATAGCTCCGTCGATATCGAAGTCCCAGATCGTAGGTAGCGTCTCCTTCAACTCTTCAAATATCCTACCAAAGTCACTACCAATCTCAGTCTGACGTTCGAATAGTCGACCCGCTCGTCTAGACTTCTGAACGACCCATTGGGCTCTTTCTCGTCTACTTCTGTCAAATGCAGAGAACGCAGCTTCGAGATCGGCACCTGCTCGGACTGTGTCATGCGCCAGTATGGACGCCAACACAGCAGCGTCTTCGATACACAGCCCTGCTCCCGCGCCATGATGTGGAGATGAAGCATGTGCTGCATCTCCAATGATACATAGTCGGCCTTTGGCAAAGGTCGGAACTGGATTGTCTCCGAGATCGAAGATGGCCCACTGCTCACTATTAGTGCAAATTCAGACTACGTGATCTGCTCACAGATTAGATGTAGACTCACACGATCAAGCCTCTCAGCGTTATCGAGAATATTTAGCACAGATGCTCGGAAGTCGTCGAAATCGTGGAGAAGATCCTCTTTAGTGGCCGGGAGAACTAGCTGGCTTTCACTTGGCCATTCGTCGGAGCTTGAGCAATATGCGACAACATTCAAAATCGTCCCGTGTGCGACTGGGTAGCTCAGCAGATGCTTGCCCTTCCCCAACTGGCCGTTTCAGAAGTGATATCAGCCTTCATTCTATCATCTAAGGTGACATGTCAAGAAGAACCTACCCACATAGTGGCATTGAGAGCTCTCTCCTCCCCTAACACCTCAACAGCTTGTGGCATGGGGATCATTCCTCTGTAAGCATATTTGTTCGTGTATGAGCACTTCGACGATGCATGATCTGATCCAACTAGAATTTCTCGAACTTTGGACTTGATGCCATCACAGCCAACAACAGCATCAACTTCCTCAATTATCCCGTCCCGGAAGATAAGTCGGATACCACGACTGCTATCTTCGTCTATAGCTTGAAGCTGCTTATTAAACTGAACCACATGGCTGGGTAAGAGCTTAAGAAGTTCGTTTACAAAAGCGCCCCGATGGCAGCCCTGAAGCCCAGTACGATTCTCGATATGGAACAGAGGAGAGTCAGTAGTTGCCCCGTTTGTGCCGTCAAGAAACTCAAACAAGATGCTTTTCTTCGACTCCCAGGTGTTACCATTGGCGACTTTTTTGAATGCATTATGTACGCTTGGATCGCAAGCAGCCATGGCGTCTTGTGCATTGGGACTTATTCCCAGGCCGGCGCCGATGTCGCTAAAGGCGTGCGCTTTCTCGTAGATTTTGCCGGGGATATTTCTTTTTAGAAGGGAGATCGCGAGGACAATTCCTGCGATACCGCCGCCGATGATGGCGATCTGGAAATCTTTTTGATCTTTGGTCATGTTTAAAAACGTTCCTGGCTAGAGGGAAGACCTTCTTGTAAATAGTGGAAAGTTATGGTCTTTATAATACTAGAAGATGATAACAGTTTATGTAATAACAACATACCACGGTATGCTGAAAGGGGCAGTAATAAGCGCATATTGTTCTGTGTAAGGATGAAATGTGTCATGACTTGCCAGAACCAATGCTCATCAGAAGTCGACGTTACATTTGTCTTCCATGTTTCATGTGCTATACAATATGACCCCTGAATAAATGTCAGTGGGCCAGCTAGTTGGGGTGGTGAGGGCCATTTGCAACCATTCGGAAGTCCTACCATATTAGACTTTAGAAGACCTGATTGGCTAGTCTTCTTATCGATAAGATCGAACCAGTAGCCAATCAGATACAGGGATAGCAGGGATTAGGGATCCACTGACATTTATTCAGGGGTCATATTGTATGTGATCTACCGCCTTGCCGTGACTTCCGAGTTTAGCGGGCGCACCCTTGCTATACGAGGTATCATGTATGGAAAACAACCCCGGAATCGAGTTCCGTCAAATTCCGACAAACACAAGCTTAGGCAGAAGCTTTATCTTCTCTTTATCATCTTAGTGAGGGGCTTAACCTTAATGCAAGCAATCATTCAGTAAGCTTGGCAAATAAAACCGTTGGAGATTACGGTCCCGGCTTCTTGCCATATTGCCACTATGACTCGGGGCACCAACGGACTCCGAATTGGTGCAGCAGGCCCAAACAAACTGCAGATCACTCTTTGATGCCAATGGCATCAGGCGGGAATCTAATTGTCATAATGCCATTTGAGTTTGAAACTTCCTGCGTATGCAACAAGAAATCTTCCTTTCCTCGGCATTGGGCACCCACTTGGACTTATCAGAATGAATTGGCCGCACAACTCTTCTGAGCCCACCTGACGGAGGGTGATGCGGAGACGGCTCGGCATTCGGTCTCTTGTGGTTCACAACCATGCCACTAAAGTATTCCGAGCATCAAGCTACTTGTTAATAATGTGCAACGACGCAGAGGATCGAAGACACTGATATTCAGATATCGCCAAACCAATTCTAGCTGTCAAGATATGTATTTAGAACCTTGATTCCTTCTTCCCACTCGCCGGTTTGAATCAGGTTCACCTCGCTCCAGAATCCATGTTCCGCCCCATCAAGCTCTGTGTATCGTAACTTGGCCTTGGGATTGAGCTCTCGCAGCTTGGCAACGAACTTCCTACTCCCCTCGATCGGGACTTCACTATCATCGTTACCATGATGCAACCAAATGAAAGGAAGTTCCGATGCCGACTGCGGATTATCTTCCAGAACTTCTATCGGGAACAGGCTTCGGTAGTCGCCTAAGAAGCTGGTATATGTACCGCGCTGGACCATTGCGATTGGGAGATTCGAAATTGCTCTGGTTGTTGGCTGAGTCCCGTCTGGAAGCTGCTTGAGATGCTGAGACACAAGTTGATAATCGATTAGTGGATATTGGCCCATTCGCTTGGGGTAGGCTTTGCAGAAGTGGTCGCTCCGCATGTCGATCATCGGGTAACTTGCGATGACAGCTCGGAAGGCAGTTGGATGACGCAAGGCTAGTTGAATTGCGAGGTAGCCACCTGGAAGTAGATTATCGTCAGCGCTCTCTGTCTAGCCTCAGTGATGAAAGCTTACTCACCGGCACTCTCTCCAGCCAACAGAACCCGACTAAGGTCTACATGGCTCTTCCCGTTCGTCATGGTTCCAATAGCCTCATCCAAGCTGTTCTGAACCCAAGACCAGACATCTTCAATGTCTTGAAGGATCTCAATTCCATTACTTTCCGGAATTAATCTGTAGTCACAAGACACTAGAATTGTGTTGCTCTCCAGAGCATATTCAAGGATCCTGGGTGGTGTAAGTTGTAGGTTGTCCCGGCTGCCGTAGACGAGAAAGCCCCCATGGAATCGAATGAGCACCGGTCGCTCACCAGATGGCAAACTCTTGGGAACAAATAGATCAAGAAGAATGGGTTGTCCTTCAATTACCTGATAAGTGAAGGTGGCAACGTTGAACTCATCAACGGGCAAAGTATAATCAGATGCCATTGCTGCAGCGTCTTCCTAAGATGAGTGATGACCACTCCAGGCTGGAACCCTTTGTCTTAGTGTGAGAATTCACATTTTATCATGCTCACTCCGGAGTGGTGTATTTAGTAGGCGCGAAAAGAAACAGTCATCACTCTTGCTATGGCGGGCCGCGGGATCCCGGCTTTTGCTCGTAATACAGACTGCGATAATCACCTGCTCAGTGTAGATCTTTGGTGTATCACCTGGTGCAGTTGATAAGTGCCGGGTAGGTCGCTCCACAACCCGGACGCCCGCGGCATCCGTTTGTCTACCCCGCGTTTGATCTTCATGGATCTCCAAGATGCTTGGACAATTGAATCCTCGGTTGCTTGGTGCATACAACTTGACATTGAAGTAGATAAACCACCACCCAAAACCACACACTATTCGAACCGTAGCTATCGCAATCCCCATTTGAATGAAATTGAACTCTTACAATGGCTGACTTGTACTCTTGGTATTCTGTGCTGTTAACCGCACTGACCGTGACCCTTGTATGGTGGAGGAACAAGAAACAATACAACCGAGTACGTCTCTTCAGTATGATCATGGAGGAAGATGCTAGCAACAAAAGAAACGCTGATATCGTGACATCAGAAACCTTCTCTTGCCCAAGATACCCACCACCACCATCAAGAATTGCCGAGTGATTACAACAACATTGAGCCACTGGAGGACTTCGACTTGAACAAAGCCGAGCCAGTGCAGACTCGACCATGGAAACCGAAGTATCACCTCACCATGGGCCTCGAGAAATGCACTTTCTCGGACATCATACCTATTGACAAAACTCTAGACGAGAGGCTTGCTCTGCGACGCAAGATCGTCCGTGAGCATTCCGATATGGTCATTGCCTCTGAATCCTGCTCGGAGGCTGCCGTGAAGGAGTTTTACGTCTGGATGGTCAAAACATATCTACCTCGTAGGTATCCATCTCTCTACCGTTCTGAGGGGGGTATGCTTGTCGGCCCAGCATCAACCCAGCTACCGCTCAACCCGCCCAACGATGTTGATACACTACTGCGCCTGCTTGCTGAGAATGTAGACACAGAACTGTTCTTTCTCAAGAGGCAAGGAGACACCTACGTTGCAAAAGCACTGATTCTTTGTTATGCCTTCTCCTTCAACCCATCCCTCAAGTTGAATAAAACCCTGGCAGAAATTCACGGCCCTGTCCCTGGTTACAAAGAAAAGCTTGAGAGGCCTATGAACCGCTACTTCACCTCCCTGCCAAAGGGCAAAGTTGTCAAACGTCACAACTGGAACATATCAATTGGTCGCGAACTTTTCGTACCGAGGGAGAATCCTTTGACAGTTCTCCCATTGTGGTTGATGGGCTGGATCAAAACGGTTCTTGGCTGGCTTGGTATCGAGGTGTTGAAGATGAAGAGCGACGACCTAGATCCTGAGGAGATGAACGTTCGATGTGAGAGGCAGACACTTCATAGGTTGATGGAGAACGATGACACGTTGGTGTTTACTTTCAAGACGTATCAGTACCCTCTTCGGCAACTTCGGGACGAGGGTGGAGGACCGGCGTTGGCTGAAGCGATAAGGGGAATTGATCGTGGTAGTGTGCCTCAGATCGCGTGGTACAAGGCGTCAGTGTACTGGGGACAAGCTGTCGTAGAGTATCTTCTTGGTGCAAGTTCTGAATAACCTGGATGAATTTGTAAATAAGACTGAAAAGTTTGCCTAGTTAGAGGTCAATGAAAATCCGAACCCGTCGCGGACCAAACACGCTCAAATAACACTCTGGGCTACATATTGGATGTCTTGAACAGTAGTGACGATTACGTAGCGTGAATTGAGAACATTTATTAAGGCTTTCATAACAGACGTGAACATACCTACAGCAGTGCCTCGTCGGTGCACGCGTTCTGTTCATGATTATTTTGACAGTCGCGCTCAACGTGAATCCTGAACATGGCTTCTGACACTGCCGAGAAGGAAGAGATCGCGATAAGTGACCCTGCCACTGGCAATCTTCAACTTCCAGTGCCAAACTGGACAACAACCAGCTGCCAGTGACAGGATCAACACTCCCAAATGTCCCAATAAATACCTGGTTTGCTCCCTCGCTTTCTCTCTCTTTTCTTTTCCTCCTTCCAACTGGTCTTCGATCTTCACCTTTCCCATCAACCATCTTCATACCTTTCATCCATTCTTCCCTTCTTCATCTACCTCAAACATCACCTTCAACAACTCACCATCGACCTTCAACCTTACCAACTGTCGTTGTCAACAGAGGCACCCTTACACACAACCACAGTACCTACCAACACAACAAAAACATCATCTCATCAAGAACTCAACATGGCGTTTCTTGAGTTGACCGCACCTCGGTCCTCCTTTGCGGAGTCGACCTCCACCATTTACTCTGAGGACAACAAACTTGATGCCCTCACCCCTCCTGCTCCCGCCTTCGCGGAGCTTACCAACTCTACCTCTGCTGAGTTTGATGTCGACAACACCGACAAGGTAAGCCTCCAATCTCCAATCTCCAATCATGAGCTAAAGAAACCCAAGGCCTTCGATCTGATCATCGCCAACCTCAACGCGATGCGAGCCAAGGTTCAAACCCTTGAGTCCGAAAACAAAGAACTGAAGTCTCAGGTTGAAATCGAGAAGTCCTTCAAGGAACACTTCACCAACAGCCTTGACGAAGCCAACCGCAACTTTCACTCATCTGAAGTCGAAGCTGCTACCAAGGTCCAAGCTTTGGAGTCGGAAAACAATGACCTGAAGGCTCAAGTTGAGGTTGAGAAATCCGCCAAGGAGCAAATCTCCAAGACCCTCGATGACGCCAACCGCAACTGGCACTCTGCTGAGCTTGCAGTTATTGTCAAGCTCCAAGGTCTAGAGTTGGAAATCAACGATCTGAAGTCTCAAGTTGAGCACGAAAAGTCTTCCAAGGAGCAGCTCTCCAAGGACCTCGAGGACGCCAACCACAACTTGCACTCTGCTGAACTTGAAGCTGCCAAGGTTCAGGCTCTTGAGTCGGAGAACAGCGAGTTCAAGGCTCAAGTAGAGTACGAGAAGTCATTCAAGGAGCACTACTCCAACAGCCTTGACGAGGCCAACCGAAACTGGCACAACGCTGAGTTCAATGCTGCTGCCAAGGAAGCCGAGCTTGGTCGTGTTCGCGAGCGTCTGACTCTTGTCCAAGCTCAGGCTGCTGAACAGGCTCAACTCCATGCTGTCAAGGAACAGAACATTCAACTTCATGCTCAGTTCCGCGTTAAGTTCATTCTTACTACCCATCACTATGTCCAGGTAATCAAGCATATGATGCATGACTGGAAGGTTCAGGTGGAGCAGAAGATCGACGAGGATTATGAGAAGAACAAGAAGAACGAGAGCGACACCACTTCCCTTGATGCCGAGTACGAGCGACTCAAGTCTTTGATCGAGGGTCACGACCACATGATCAACAACATCAAGAAGGGCAACGAGAAGTTTGTCGCTGCGATCAAGGATGCCCGCGAGCTCGAGAACCCTACTCCCGTCACAGAGCTCACTGCCGATCGTTTCCAAGCTTTCTTGTATGAGCGTGAGAAGATGGTCTCCCAGCTGGAGTCCGAAAAGCAGGAGTTTGTCCAGATGGTGAACGACAACTAGGAGTTTGATAGCCAGATGACAGACGACGTCGCCGAAGAAATGATTGAGATTCCCATCGATAACAAGGAGAAGACCAAGGCCGACCGAAAGAAGGCAAAGAATGCTGCTAAGAAGGCGGCTAAGAAGGCTAAGAAGGCCAATGCCAAGAAGGCCAACGCGGAGAAGTAAGGAGAGTGCACTTGGGATCCCAACTTGGAATTATTGATGATATGAAGGAATGAATTGGAGGCAAGGAGCGGATGAGCATGAGGCGATACGAAAGTGATACGGAAGGTAATCATTATGCCGATGTTTTTATCACGGATAGGTTAGGAGTTTTGATGTTTCGTCTACCAGGTCATCATGGATGACCTTCGGGTCTTGTCAGTAGCTACCCCATGAGTAGTTAGTTATACCAAGCCACTTTGCTTGTAACTATGTTACAGTGAGATTTTCTACTTTCGTACATGCTGTTGATGAATAAAGTTGACGTCTGCCGTCGATCTCCCAAGTGTCGCTGTGTGCAGCTTGTGATGTTAGATTTTACTAACTCTGCCCTTAAGCCCGCCAGACGAGCCGCACCAGCCGATAAAAAAGTCCCTGCATACTTGCCACTCAAGGGCGCTAGCGACGTGAGCAGTGTCTGTTCATGTCACATCACCAACAAACCAGCTGCGCCTGCTACTCTGACCATAAATGCCGTCAACGCCAAGACATTCACGTCTACGGTTAAGAGCTTTATGAAGGCCTACTACAAGACAACAAACTACGTTACTGTCACCTCTCAAAAGATTATCAGTGTAACCGACTTCAAGACAACAACCAAGACAGATTACAGCACCGTTACCATCAGCGACCTCAAGAGCTTGGCAGTCACCCAGCCCGTCGTTATCACCGTCACCGAAGTAGAGATCGTAACTATTACTAACGTCAATACCGTTGATGTTACAAACTACAACACTGTCTATACTACCGATGTGGATACGTCCTCAGCAACTGATCTCGAAACTGTAATTGCTACCGATGTGGATTATCTTACGGCCACTGACTACCAAACAGTCGCCATTACCATCACTAACGCCGCGACAATAACGCCTTCCCCAGTGACTGTCACGGTGGCAGGAGGAACCACTTATGGATAGAATCTCAGATAGCACGCCCACACTAGAAGGCTGGTCATGAAAGATGATATTGAGATAACCCTAAGTATATTTATAATCTCCGTGTTCTTAATTCACATGTTGCTCTTGCATCTCTGTGAGGGGATGAGGCTAAGATACTAGAGGTATTATTCGGGGAAATTCCGCGGACAAGGTCCGATATAATTGTGGCTCGCATTACTGTTTGGGAATAGCCGGAGGCGAACCTGGCGAAAGAGTCATAATGTCTCAATTGACTCAAAAGTCCGATCATAAACTTACTCTTTCTCGATGCACACAACAAAATGGTACTCACAAAAGACGAAAAAGCTCTCCACGACCAGGTAAATCTCCTACCTCGACGACAACTCGTCACCGCCCTCGCCACCCTCTCCGCGGCTCTACTACTCGTCATAATTGATCAAAATGGCATATCAGTAATCATCCCCACTATCGCGAAAGATCTAGACGCCGGTGCTACCATCTCATGGGCTGGCACGTCAAGCTTGATCGCCAATACCTGTTTTCAGATGCTCTACGGGAGACTCTCTGATGTTTTTGGGCGCAAGGTAATTTTCGTATCTGCAGCGCTATTGCTCTGTGTCGCCGATTTGCTTTGCTCGTTGAGTCAGAATGCCATCATGTTCTACATCTCCCGGGCTATCGCCGGTATCGGCGGCGGTGGTGTTCAGAACCTAGTCAACATTATCATCTCGGATATCGTCACGCTTGAGCAGAGAGGAAAGATTCAGGGAGTCGTTGGAGGTACTGTTGGGTTAGGCAATGTGATTGGACCTTTCATTGCCGCTGGTATGATGCAAAAGTCGTCATGGAGAGCCTTCTTCTGGCTGCTGACCCCGTTGTCTTTCATCACCGCGGTTTTGTCCTACTTATATCTCCCCTCCAAGCCGCCGACGATAGGCTTTTGGGAAGGGATTTCCAAGATTGACTGGGTGGGGTCACTGGTATCGGGCGCTGGTATTGTACTGCTTCTGATCCCCATCTCCGGAGGTAAGACCGGAAATTCCACGAAAGTTGCTGTCACTAATGCTGATCATGATCAAGGCGGTTCATACTTCTCATGGGACTCGCCACTCTCTATAAGCTTCCTTGCAGTTGGCGGTGCGCTTTTCATAGCCTTTATAGGCTGGGAATGGAAGATGGCAAAGCTTCCAATGATGCCCAGTAAGAGGAACCTAATTTCTAAGATGAATACGGCTGACAATTCTACCTTAGTTGATATCTACAAGAACTCAAGCCTCGCCATCATGCTTGCCCAGAACTGTCTGCTCGGTGCTGTTTACCAATCCTACCTCTACTACGTTCCGCTCTACCTCCAGAACCCTCACCAGTACAGTGCGATCAAATCAGCAGCTGTTTACACCCCGTTGGTGGCAGCGCAAATGATTGCTTCTATTGGTTCGGGGCAATACATCAGTCGCCGCCTCCGGTACGGCGAGGTGATCATATTCGGTTTTGCTATATGGACCCTGTAAGCTCTTGACCCTTCCATTCCTGTTCGAATCAGTTGCTGACGCATTCATCAGAGGAGCAGGCCTTGCGCTACTCTTCACGAGACATAGTAGCCCTGCTGTAATTGCTGTGATACTAGCCATTGTTGGAACAGGAGTCGGATGTATCTTTCAACCGACCTTGATCGCACTACAGGCCCATTCGCCCAAGAGCCGTCGCGCGGTTATAATTTCTAACAGGAATTTCTATCGTTGTATTGGAGGTGCATGCGGTCTAGCTGTCTCGGCTGCAGTTCTTCAAGCTCAATTACGCGTTACTCTGCCAACAGAGTACAAGAGTCTCGCCAGCTCAACATACGTCCTGCCAGAGTCGATGCGTCAAGTCCCTGCGGTTTTGGATGCATACATGTCAGCGAGTCATAGCGTGTTCATACTGCAGGTTCCTCTAATTGGGCTATGCTTACTTGGTACAGCTTTCATCCGAGACCGGGGGTTAGATCCGGTGAAGGACACATAGAGCATTAGGGTATGGCATTTGCATGAGCGGCCTATATCTTATGGGTTAACCTGTCTGTAAAGTTTCACTTATGGATAACTATTAAGTTAGCTTTATATATCTCCCTGCGGCTACTTGGCAACACAAAGCGCAAATTTATGATAGTCACAAGTTACTAGTTATATATATATATGCTTTATAATCACACTACTTTCACCCCCCTAAAGCTTGACCATCCCACTACACAAGAGCTCCTCATTTGAGGCTAATGTTGCGAATGGAGGCGCAGTGTTGAATACCCCACGCGGATCGTATTTCTTCTTCAGGCTCATGAGAAAGTCATAGTTTGGCCCATAGGCTCTTCTCAGCGTGTTTTGACCAGGCGCAGTTAAGTTGATATATGTGCTAGGAAGTATGTTGGCCTGGTCAGTTCCTCTGATGGCATCCATGAAATCCTTGAGCCATTTATCAGTCAATTTGACCTTTTCCTCCGAGTCAGCGCAACCCAGGAACTCAAGCATGAAATGGCGCTCTGTCGCCGGGAAGCAAGATGCTTGAGCTGCGTCGCTGGAAGCCTCCCTGGCGCTGTGGATCGCAAAACCCAGTCCAACTTCATTGGGCATGATGTCGACATGATGTGCAATCACGTCGATGACCTCGTCTGTTAATGACAAGACGCTGATGGTACCGACGTTACCAATCATTCCGGGCATGGCGAAGCCGTGTCTGAAGTCGTCTAGCGCGCCTAAGTGCGTCGTTCTTTTCACTGTCGTGTGAACAAACGGCCCCAGCTTGGTGACCTTTTCGAGTTCCCTTTTGCCTTGCTCCTGATCTTCATGCAGCCACATAACATGGCAGAAGGGAGCCTTGCTCAGTGGCGTGACGACGAACAAGGGTGCCATGTAAAGACTCTCTGATGGATCCCGGGATAACTGCCGTTGTGTCTCGCGGCAGATATTGGCCACTGTATTCTTTAACTTTGACTCGTCGAAGAATATTTGTCCAGAGAGGAGCTTGTAGTCAACTTAGTTATTGTTCTGTGCGCGTGCGTATGTTGATAACATAAAGTAAAACAAGGATAACTTACACTTCCCTGTGGAAAGATTCTGATGGTCAATTCTACTATGACCCCAAAACCTCCTCCGGCTCCTCGAATTCCTTTGAGGAGATGAGCGTCGGCGTCGATGATGCGACCGTGCCAATCTACAATTTTAGCGCCGAGGATTGACTCATGCCCCAAACCATGAAGCCAGCCAAAAGGCCCATACCCTCCATAACAAGACCACCCCACAAATCCAATAGGAGGCACCATGCCCGTTACAGTCGAGTAGCCCTTGCTCTGCAGATCGCCAATGAGCTTCTCAAAGAGGATACCGCCTCCGACTCGGGCCGTCTTTCCATCATGGTTTACTTCGCAAAAGGAGATGGAACGTAAGTCGATACAGACCGAATTGCTGATCTGAGACTTTCCGAAAAAGTTATTACCGCCTGATCGTACAGTGAAGGGGATTTGGTTGGCAACAAGATATGGAACAACTCTGGCGATTTGCGGGGTGTTTTCCGGGCGAACTACAGCCCATGGATTGGCAGTATTGGTCAAGAGCCCAATGTTGGTAAGCTCGGCGAAATCAGATGAAGATGGAAGAGAATAGGGAAGATCTTTCTGCTGCTGGAGAAAGATTTGTAGGTTCTTCTGGTTGACAGCTGTTTGCCGGCGTTTGACTTGCTGGAAGGATTCGTCGGCCATGGTATCTAAGCTCAGTGTATCAAGTTCAAACGGAAAAGGCGAGAATGGCGGAGTGGATAAATGTGTGCGGTGAAAAAGCTCTATCTTTGGGCCAGCTGTGCATTATATATTCATGTTCCGGGCTGTAAAAGGGCCCGGTAGTCCACGCAATAGATCGTAAAATGCGGGGTACCCTCTAAACCCCATCACGTCGCTGGCTCGAGATGTGTTCCACTGAATTAGAGTCTTTGACCTTCCCCGGAACACGTGTACCTTCCCCGCGATTTCGAACATCGCGCTAGACATTCCGAGGAAGACCAGAGATCTCAAGTAGCTCGCGCGGGATAGTGCCGTATGCATCGGACTCTCGGACCAAAAATGGAGTAAAAGGATTTAGAGTCAAGAGGATCCTCGGCGACTAGGCGACTTACAGAATCCTCATTCCGATACCCACAATCTCGGGCTCACTCACACCACAGCCAACCAATCTTTGGTACTCGTGCAACCAGGGATACGCACGGGTTGGACTTGGGTCCGGAGCATCTCGACTCTGCGTGCTAATCTGGCAGACACATTCCAAGCTTGGTATAGCTCAAAATCCGCGGACCCTACCTAGTAGGTTTACTAGCAGTTACGATTAGTACTAGGAAATGGTATTTACACTATTTGCCAAAAGCTTATGGGCAATGGAGCCTATTGAGAGTAGCACTGTGGGTGAGGCAATATTCCTCTCTCAGCCCCGAAGCTGTATCTACAGCTTTCAGTTACTACATAACAAAGAGCATCTTGCAAATATGAACCACAGTTCTTGATCAATCTAGAGAAAAAGGATAATTCAGGAAATTCTCGATGATAAATGCAGATCCGGTGCTCGTTTAAAGCTAACTACATAAGGAAGATCAACGATAAGAGTTTATAAACGCCCTGTAATCCTTCCCTGGAGGCTAGGAAGAGGGACCAGAGGGAATTCCAAACTCTTCCACTTCGCAAAAGCAGAAGAAATAGATGCAAGCTTTGGTTGCTCCAGCCTCATTTTATCTCGGATGTCATATCGGTGTTGCAGTTTACCTTTCAACGTCATACAACTAACAGTTGAGTCCTCCTCCCATTTCGGTCGAACATTGCCCTCAGGTCCCAGTTCCAGAATGCCATTTGCACCACATGTGATGCAGACAACATTGTTTCCTTCGCGGAACTCAATCTTGAGCAAATGGCAGTAAGGACAACTGTCGCTCTCTTGTGGCCCTAGATACTGGGCCTCGTCGTATGGCTTTCCCATCTGACTAGCCACACGACGACCCAAGAGCTCGGCACGGCCAACAGCAGTTCCAGAATCCGCCAATACAGCTCCTGGGCTTGCATACCCAGACAGCACAACTTGATCAACCACGCGGGAGTGGATAGGGTATATACACGTCTGCAACGTTGGTAGAGCCATTGTCCACTGCTCCGGGAATGTAGGGTTAGACGCACCAACCCCAATAAACCCAGCCACACGAGGCCTGAAGGCTCGCTGATCAACTTCTAAGTCTTTCACAGACTCATCCCCATTTTCCTGTCGACTCCTTAGATCGTACGCCATTGATACATCGGCGTAGGGTCCAAGTATGGCGTCCGTGAGAGCTTTGAGAGTTCCAGCAGGCTGGTGGCTGTATACCGGAGTGGCGATGATAATGGCATCAGCATCCATGATAGCTTTAAAGACAGCCTCGCGGTCGTCAGGCTCTCCTTTGCCGGATGGTTGATCTTTTCCATCATCGCGATACGGTACCATAGATGGATCAGCCCTGAAGGGTAGGTGTTGCCTTGGCAGCACCACTGAAGGTACATGAATCCAAGAGACAGAAATTGATGAATCTGTAGCTGCTGCTGCTTTCAAGGCTGCTTTGAGCAAGATCTCAGAGTTTCCATGAATGGAACCATTGCAGAGACCAAGAATATGCATTTTGAGGGCTGTGCTTTATAAGATCCTTTTTGTGGTGAGGTTGCCAGTAGTATGAAATCGGAGACTTAAGAATGTGACCAGACAAGTCTTAACCCACGGATCTTAGC
The DNA here is from genome assembly GCA_002165215.1 of Fusarium pininemorale. Lineage (NCBI taxonomy): Eukaryota > Fungi > Ascomycota > Sordariomycetes > Hypocreales > Nectriaceae > Fusarium > Fusarium pininemorale. The sequence goes on from NFZR01000011.1 coordinate 178,431, forward strand.
CACAGTATATATAAATTAGCTCAGAGATTAAGTGGCCATGGCTGGCCTGCTGTGTCGTCTTTCCTAACTTGGAATCTCATGTCTCTTATCCGCAAAAGGTGCATTCTACAACTCCTTAGAACAACTAGGGCTAGACGTTTCGGAACTAACAGTTAGCAAACTAAAGCTTCCACGGGTCTCTAGCTTGGGGGCCTGGTCTCGGATCCAGTTGAAATCTACCATTTCGTGAAAAAGTCTGGGGACTCTTCTTCATTCTCTGATTCGTCTAGATCTTAGTTCGGGGGTCAGCACCTCGTCTAACCTAGAGCATCTCTCATTTCCGACTATGTTAAGTTTTTCGGAATTGCGGGGGTGGAGTTCGCCGATCTACCGCCGGTACATTATTCGGGCTCGGGGTCTTAGACTAGCCCATCCCCTCTGGCTACTTTGCAGCGGGAAAGGGAATAGGGTAGGTTTTTAAATTTAATTACAAATTATTAATTTATATACTTAATTACATAAGAATATCAGTAATATATTTTAAATGCGAGTTTTACGCTTATAAACTAATAATATTAATGTTAATTAATAAGTGTATATTATTTAAAGGGTATGGGTAGTGTATGAATTTACCGAATTATGTTTAATCATCGGGTGGCAGTCCATCCGGCATCAGGGACACTAGTGCCACTAAAATGCGGGGTTGAGCATGATATTCCGGGGTAGACCACGCTACACCAAAGCAACATCAACCCCGCATCATAATCTCTTTTATCTCCAGACATTCCGATCTTTGGACTTCATTATAGCCTTGAATCTGAGTTCCGACGCGCTGCGACCGGAATGAGTCTTGTGTGTCCCGAATGCTGGGCCGTCTTCGTCAGGAGTGAGCATCTTCACCGCCATAGGGAGGGACACATGGGTCTGCGGCCATTCTCTTGCGGTGAATGCACCGCCTCATTCTCTCGGAAGTGCGACGAAACAACGGCCTCTCTACTGATAGTACCCCAGGCTGACATGCATCAACAGAGACATCCTCGTTCGGCACATGCAGATTCATGATTCGTCCGAGACTCCACCATCGAAGCAACACAGAACACCGTACGTTACTCAGGCATGCTTGCAGTGCGCAAAGTCGAAACAGCGTTGCGATGGTCAGCTTCCCTGTAGTAGATGTACGTCGAAGCGGTTAGATTGTTCGTATCCACCGTCAAAAAACCGACGTGCGTCTCAGAACACGCAGAGTTCTGTTGCCAGTCAAGATCAGACTCTGACCAATGTGACAATCCACACTGGATTCTACAATCAGCCAGATATCACCTCTCAACAGTTTGAGAGTGCGTCACAAAGTAGTTCTGCACTCCCATCCTGGACGGAAAGTAGTATTGAATCATTCACCGGGCTGTCATCTCAGCCTTCCCTGGCCCTAGATCAAAATGTCGGGCCTGTTTTTGATGTGTACGGAGACCTTGAAGATCCAGGTTCTAGTCACTCAGGAGCCTTTTATGGCTTAGAAAGTTATTTCTCCCTGGGAGATATGCCCAATTTGTCATCGCCTTCAGCACTGCAGTTCTCACTGCCTCAAACGACGGATCCTGAGCTTGCCGTCTCACCACAGAACAAGCCACCGCCAGCTTCAAGCGAAACCGAAGCTAGTAGACTTATATCAGAAGTCACAGCACCAAGCTTGACTGAAACCTTCATATCCCCCAATCCCTCAGATGAAAGGTCAAGTGATAGGAGCGTTTCAGCAACAAATGATTGTATTGACCAAGATTCCGATGCCTGGCGCGCAGAGGATTACTGCCATGTGCCGCGCTTGAAGGAAGACGTGTACCAAGAAATGACGAATCATTTTGCGCGTTACAACCGAGATGACGAGTACTGGTCCTCTTTCACATCCAGCGGTTTTCCACCAATTACTCATCTCAATACCTTTATACAGGTGTATTTCGAAGAGTTTCATTCTCTTCTGCCGTTCCTCCATAAAGCATCTTTTGCCCCCCAAAAAGATCAATGGATTCTGTCTCTTAGCGTGGCTGCAATTGGGTGTATATTTTCTCAGGCAGCAAACTCGAGAATGGCATCCTTCACCCTGCTCGAGTTCCTACGAAGAGCCATACATGTACAGGTATGACTGAAATAGTCTCAGGATTTTGATATCTAGGTCTTAACGTTGTGATTAGTCTGAAAGGGTCCGAACTTCTCAGCCCGAAATTTCCTTCGTACAGGCTGTTCTTCTCAGTCAACTTGGTATGATGTTTGCGCCGGAAGCAACACTTACTGAGGCTGTACCTACCACCAGGGCACTACTCGAGACATTGTGTCGAAAGATGGCCTGTCAGACTAACTTTGACGCTTTTGGTCGATTTCTTGGAACTGAAAAGTCTGGGCAGGAGAATTGGGTCGAATGGATCAAGAAGGAGAGTCTACGACGCTTATTCTACTCAGTTTGGGTGAGTTAACTTGCACATCCACTATGCGATGTACCATTGGCAGTGATTTCTAATGAATGACTAGATTCTGGATTGCCAATACAGCTGCTTCTGGTCAGGCCTAGGGATAGTCACCATAGACTGCCTACAATTACCCGCTCCCTTTCATCCAACACTTTGGGAAGCCTCGTGCCAGGAAGCATGGAAGAAGCATCAAAATATGCGTAAGGTTACTTCGTAGAAAAGGTCACCGAAATAGCTGACACGTTTGCCATAGCGATCTTCAAGCCCGTGCCTTTCCAAACAGTGCTTTTCGAATTTTATCGCACTCAAAAGATTGACAACTCAGACCCTTTCAACACACTACTACTGAGTATTGGGGTTAAATACCACGCCGAAAAGCTCGATCGTGCAACCATCTACCTTGACATCCTCCAGGACCATGCTAAGACGCTGCCACCTTCAAGGCTCTCTGGTGCTGTCGAGAGTCTCTCCCACTTACTATCAATGTTCATATATTCACCAGTTCAAGAACTTTATGCATTCTCCGGTTGGCGTGCAGACATGACCCAAAGGGCCATTGTAACCGCGAAGTTGCGAACCTGGATCCAAAGCAAAAGCGAAGCGCGGACAGCCCTTACACATGCTTGTAAAGCGTGGTCAATGATTCGAAAGGGAAAGACAGGAGCGCAGCATGAGACAATGGGGTTCTTGGTGGCAACGCTGCTTATATGGGCCTGGATTGAGCTAGGGAACAGGCCAGAAGTGAATAATATGGATTTGTTGTTGACAGTTCGATTGGATGATGGAAATGACGACACGAAAGAATGGATCAATAATAACGAGGATAGACGTCTGTATCTTGGTGGTGTAGGGTGTCTCTGGGATGAGGGGGCAGGGCGGAGGCTGATTCTTGAGTCTACAAACACTCTAGATGGTTTCAACTGGCCAGCGGCTCAAGTGGTAGCATCGATCTTGCGAGAGCACTACAAGTCTTTCCATCAGGGAGTCGTTATTAGCCCCACATGCTAGGTTACCAGCTGCTTGTGGATGATAAGTCTTGTGCAAAACAGCTCTTTTTAATTTAGGTCTTGCGATCATTATGCTATCAATCTAGATAATTACTCGCGGTAGTAACGAGAGGCGTCATATTTGATGCTTATATGGGTTGGTATATAACCTTTACGAATGTGTCATTGAGAAGAGAGGTTAAGAGTTGGATTGCACTACAATACGCCGAAGGGCATTGATACAATGGACAATGCTGCCGACACAGAGGATATAATCGTTTCTCTTGATACTGAGATTCGAAGCTTCAAGCTAATACCTGAAAGTAGAGTGTATACATACTAATTACACATGCGAACATGAGGCTCAGGAAAAGTACCGATGTATTGTTTTTACTGTCAGTATTCCAATCAGGAAAGTCGGCCTGAAATCTAGGAGAAATGGAAATAAAGTGTCATCCGATTCCCTATCTTAATCATTCCTCATTCTTGAAAACATTAACCAGCGTCCCAATATACGGCAAAATCTCCACGAAAAAAACATCATTCTCCTTGATTGTCACCTTTGGCTTCCGTGCCATGCCCACACCCGCCGGCGTCCCTGTGATAATAATAGTGCCCGGCTTCATCGTCGTGCTCTGACTCAAGAAACTGACTATCCTCGGCACGTTGAAGATCAAATCGTCTGTGCTGCCTTCCTGCATCACTTGTCCATTCATCAAACCCCGGACGGTGAGTTGCTGAGGATCAGGGATAAGAGATTTGGATACGATTACTGGCCCTTGATTTTTATCTCCATTAACACTACACAGAGGGTGGATGATTCATGATAAAACATACCAATTGGACATGCGCCATCAAAACTCTTGCTGAAACTCCACTGGCTCTGCGCAAACTGACTCGTTCTGGAACTCACATCGTTGGCCGCCGTATAGCCTAGCACGTAATCATAAGCGTCGGCTTCAGACACGTTTTTGCATTCTTTGCCGATGATAATTGCGAGCTCGCTCTCGTAGTCACCACAGTCGTCTACTTGGGTTAGTTTAGGTAGAATGGTGCGCGCGGGATAAGGATCGCCGAGTGATGTCTCTGGTTTCCTTTGAGGACGTTAGGTTATATCCATAGACTCCAGAACGGGGATGGAGGCTACATGAAAACTGTCGGTACAGTAGGGGGGTCCAAGCCGGCTTCGGCTGCGTGTTGTTTGTACTGGACCTCTCGTCAGCGATACTGAATGAAACACTTCTTACAGATGAAGGACTGTAACTGTTTTAGGCTCTCACATTTAAGCCAATGCATCTAATTGTTCCCACTTCAGCTTGTGTCAGAGGCGATAGCACGCGGTCGATCTCGACGACTTCTCCGGAGGGTGCACCCGCCTCGAGCACTGAGTTGCCGTTGAAGACTCTCGCCTTGACGGTTTCGCCTTTATATAGCGCAAGTCCAATATCAACCTTGTGATTTTCGGGCTCTCCAATAATAACCCTGGAGGGGTATCCTTTTGGGACAAATCTTGCTAGTCCTATCAATCTTGGGTTAGAGAAGTTCATTCTGGAAGATGTTGAATGGGCATACGCTTCCAAGACGCCATTTTGAACGCGGTATACTTCTTTGACGATGAAGAGAGGATAAAGATGACCTAAAGTAGGGATATCCTGATTTGAGAATACTTTGATTTAAAGTTATGGCATCAAGAAGTAGAAGAATAGATGCGCCGGAATTGTAAACAACGCAACATGGTCGAAACCGAGAGATGTTGTTTTATCCAGCCTCTATCATGTATCTGAGACTAAGCGTCCCTCCTCTTCCGAAGTAATTTCCTCGGAAGCTCCACCTGGCTTGTCTAGACCATCCACTTTAGGTGAGCTAGATGACATGTGTCGGAACGACTAGCCAGCGAAGCTGCGTCAACACATACAGTAGCTGTACCACACGACAGGTATGGACTGGACCTGGTTGGTCGGAGATTTGTTAAGTCCGGGACGGTGAATTAAGGAAAAAGCCGAAGCAGATCCGAGGAATCAACGTTCCGTTAGTGACTCCCGGGACCCACTGCGTATGGCGGATCTTGATAGCACGGGGTATCGAAGCGTAGCAACTGCCGTAATGAGCAAAGGCTGTGCGCATGATAGAGTCCTGGTTCAAGGGAAACCAGGCAAGCAAGGAGAATTGTAAGAGTGAGTGGTATAGCAATGTGATTCAGGGTCATCTGGGCCTGCTCAGAGCAGATTTGAGTAAAGTTTATACCAAAAGGGCTATGTCGAGTTTGATATATCACACAAACTGACAGCAAGTTTGCTCGTCCAGTGAGGCGTCCAACTTTTTGTCTTTGCACATTTAAGGCTTATGATTAGGTTAACAGAAGAATTGGAAACTGTACAAAATTGAATGCTAGCAATGAGGACCTCCTCAATATGTATGTATTCTTGAAAGTTGGCCGACAATCACTTCTGATCTGTCTCTCTGCAGTATGTCCATGGGTTATCCAGCACCTGAACCATGGTATGCACAACAAGGTATCCACAGTATCTCACTCACTTCCTCTGAATTATACTCTCTAAGAATGTATATCCTTCGAGGTGCAAGTTCCATGTTTCCGACCCTTTCTTCATCCCAGCAGCAAAAGTGTGTTCTTCGCCCGGTATAACACGCATTCCACACTCTACCCCAAACTCCTTCAAGGCAGAGTAGAGCTCGAGACTCAGCTCAAGTGGCACCATTGTATCTGCATCGCCGTGCACAATGAATGTAGGCGGGAATGATTGGCTGATGTTCAGCAGTGGGTCGACCTTTTTCCATTCGCCCGAAGGAAAGACCGCGTCGAGAAGCCGGCCGTCAGCAATACTCGACAAGCAAAATGCCTGCCTAGGGTCGCTAAAGTCCGGCCCTTGAGCCTTCGCTTGGCCCTCCAGAGAAAAGCCAGCCTCTATAGGAATTGGTCGTTGCTGGTATACTTGGTTCTTGAACTCGGGGCTTAAGCCCTTAGGGATCTTGGAAGCCAAAGGAGCAATCTGAGACTTCCAGAAAGGATGGTTGAAGTAGCAGGGTCCGTAAATATCAAAGATCGCCGCTGGTGGACGTGGAACGTCAAAGCCCTGTGATTTGTGTAAGCAAGAGAGTCACATAACATATCTCAGTTTTACTCACAAGACATAAACTTAGGTGCCCGCCAGAAGATGTTCCAGACGCAAAGACATGATCATAGTCAATTCTAATATCAGTATTTGGTGGACTGCTCTCAACAATCGCTTTCTCAAGACCCTTGTCATAGATCCATGATAACAGGTCTCTACAGTCGGTAATAGGACCCTCAAGCAGGTCGACACCGGGACAAAGGCGATGATTTGGGACAACTGTGATCCATCCGCGCTCTAAGCAGTATTGGATCTGGTCCTGATTGACCATTCGGGCTGAGCCTACTATAAAGGCACCGCCGTGTATATTAATAACTGTTAAGGTATTAGTTAGTTGTGTATGTCAATTTGAGGTATATAGTATAGTTTTAGTCACATCTCAATCAATCGATGGTATTGCTAATATCTGGGGTTACGTACTAACTGGACATGGCTTGGGCGTGTTAATAGCTGAGTTCGGGAGGTAAATGAGCGCATTGATCTCCTCCCCATCAAGCTGCTTATAAACCGCTGAGAAATGACTTGGAGCACTCATTTCCTACAGGATCTTTGCTTGGAATTAATTGACTTGCCATCGATCGCGTAAAGCTCTGGGTTATATCTTCTACTTTCGTTTCCCAGAGCTCGAGCCAAGAGCTACAATTAGACCAAATCAGTAGAGTGGGGTTTGCGGGGCCCCGGCTTTTTCAAGTTTCCGAGAACACTGATGGAGATCATACTCTTTCAGGTTAGACAAATCGGAATTGCGTGCAATTGTGGCTCTTCGACTCGGACATTAGAGTAAAGCCCGGCGCACTAAACGGCTCCAGACTTTATCAAACATTGTTATACTATCGGAACTGTGTACCGATTTTCTTAGCCGTTCCCCAGATCGGCTTTACAACTTAGAGATCAAGGCCAAGACCAGGTAGTAGAACAGTTAACAGCCATAGATCATGCTCTGTGAGTTTAAACTTGCGGAACTATTTGCCGCGCTCTCTAACCGTTCCCCGGATCGCTTCACTACTCCAGGATCAGATCAGAAAGGTGTATGACAGTGATATCAGATTTCCCTTATGTAAGAATCACAGGAGATGTGCGATCCGGCGTAGTCCATTTCTATCGATAGACTATTCACTATATATGAGCTAAAGTGCCAGCTCCTTTCGTTGAGCAAGATGCTTGATTACCCAAGTCGTTACAAGCACTACTCATCCAATCCTTCCACACTCTGAATCATCTATAAATAACAGCACGGCAAATCAAAATGTCTATTCCAGTCCACACCACCCCACCTGGCTCCCGCACGCCCTACATTCTTCCTCAGCTGGCGGGTGAAAAGATCACCTTTCCCGGTTGGAAGGGCGTCTTCCGTATTCTCGCTTCTTCAAAGCAGACAAATGGTGGTCTCGCTGTCTTAGCTGGCGGTTCAGTTATGTCTGATCCGCCAGGCTTCCATTGGCACGAGGAAGCTCATGATGTGTTTCTGGTGATCAAGGGCTTTCTGAAGGTATGGGCCGGTGATAAGTGCCGCATTCTAGGTCCAGGTGACTTTGCCTACGTGCCGCCGGTAAGTGAATAATACTCCTGAGGCACTGAGCGAATGGTAAACTTAGAGCAATTACAGAAAGTCATCCACAATCCCCAGTGGCTTGGTCCTCACAGCGAAACGTTTAACCTTGTGGCACCAGGTGACTGGGTCGACTTCTTTCGCTTCTCCGGCATCGAGTTCGATGGCCTGGTGCTCCCAGAACAGTCGGAGAGGGACGAAGAGAAGCTAATGGCTATGATGTTGGCTGCCAAGGATAAATTCGATGTTCACTATGCTCACGATTTTCAAGCCCCTGAGCTCGGCGACTGGCTTGAAACGGAGAATACGCTAGGTGAACCTTTGCAGGCATACTTCCTCCGGTCAAACACAGGACCGCGATGGATGGCCGGCGGCGTCTTGTCCCGTCCCTTCATCCTTGCCAATCAGAACGGAGGGAGATTTGCCATTTCAAGCATCGAATCGTCAAGCGCCTACGAGAGATCAATCTTCAAATCATACGTCAAGTTCGCGACCGTGGATCACTGCCTCTTTGTCGTCGAGGGGAAGCTCAAAGTCGAGATAGAAGGTTCTTCGGGTGAGAATGTGCTCCACGATGGTGAGACGGTGGTGATCTCGGCCGATCAAGGATTCAAGTTGGACTTTGCATCCCCCTTTGTGAAGTTCTTCTCAGTTGCGAATGGGCGGGGAATTGAAACTTTGATTCAGGATACCGGTAAACCATTTGAGGGATTTGTTCTGCCTGACAAGGCTGAGAAGCTAGAGAAGGTAGACTCTGAGAAGCTTGCTCTCGTCGCCAAGGAGATTGGTGCTACTGTGGAGTAGGTAGGATGTAGTAAGGCTAGGAAGTACTCTAGAGATACTAGAATGAAGATCTTGTTTAGATTCTACATAAATCCCAGAATCTGTCTGTTACTGCCAACTAATCTTAAACTTCAAAAGGATCTTCTGTTGCATCAATATCACCCCTTTGCTGTCGTAAAGCTGCACTAGCCGGAAACCTTGATTCAGTCGATCTAGTCTTAGACTGGCCCACGCAACGAGATGGTCCTTTGATATGCCTTCCACAAAAGTCAACCTGACGATACTGTTAGTTTTATCTATAATAATGGATGGTTAATCACCTAAGGATACAGAGTTTCGGAATGATAGTAGGCTCTGCCCTTGTAACAAAGAAGTTAAGATTGTATCCTAAAGCCCCTGATTCATTTTCTGTAGTGTTGAGTTCTTGTCTTGGCGTACGAGGCTTTTCTTCGTCATTAAGGTGAAGTGAGACCATCATGAATGACGCCAGGTTCTTAACTTGCCGACCGTTACCGATCGCAAACTCCTGATCTTTGAAAGCGAATATATTCAACTCGAGGCCTTTTCTCGGAGCGTCTTCTGGATTGGCTGGAATGTCCTCGTTTGAACTTCGATAGCCGTTGGGTTTCAGAACCCATCCTGATTCATTGGCAAACATTCCTTCGTTCAACATCATGCCCTCATCTACGTTGTGTCTGGCGATATCAGCCATCTGAATGCCGTATCTCCAAAACCGTAAGGGATCGAGGTTTGAAGTGTTTAGTCTCGCCGAGTTCGGATAGACACGGAAGAAGTAGTCTTTGTTGTGCCGAAAGAGTTTGGCAGGTGATTTTGAAATAAGTTCCTGTACCTTACTTTCCTGCATGGAGAAAAGATGAGTAGGGGAATTCGTCCGCATGTCAGTAAAACCATCAAACTTCTCCCGTCGTAGGTATACCCCAAGCTCAGCCAGTGGTTGTATAATAGAGACACTACCTTTCCAATGGAGAATTTCTTCATATAGATCGTTGTTAAGATCCCCAGAGGGAACAAAAGGGCTCATTATCGTTCCAAGTCGAACAAGTATCCGACCTCGAAGATCTTCCAATGTCGGTATTCGAAATCGTGGATCACAGCCCTCGAGTGGTTCATCAACCAGAACACCATCCCACTCTTCCTTCATGATTTTGATCATCACCTCTTGTTGTTCAGAATCTGCGTGGACCTCAAGATTAATGATGGCGGGTAGATCAGAATGGACAAAGGCAGACTCTCTGATCGCTTGACAGGCTTCCCTGAAGCCACAGGGTGTCATGAGAGTATATCCATCTGTGACGATTGGTTCCGTAGGGGAAGAGATTGTGATCTTCGGAGCCACAGGCCTTGGTGTGTTGGCTGCTATATTAAGACCGAATAGCCGGTTAAGCGTCTTTGCGGTCTGCCCGGTCTTAGCTCCGCGGGATGTATTTCCTTCAAGATCTAACTCCTCTGTATTGGTAGTACCATTCCAAACATCTAAAACAATAGATCGATAGCCAAGATAAAGCACCTGTTTATGAGACAAACGTTTCTTGATCTTGGTTGGCTGATTGGACTTACCACTTTTATTGCATCATAAGCATTGCGAGATTCTGATATCGGATGTAAGAGAGTCCGATGGCTGCTATTGATAAAGTAGTTTGATATAGGTTTCGTGAGGTCCTTCGGAGGAAGTTGTTTGAGAGGATCCAAATAGAACTTGAGCATTACTTGGAAGAAGCTATGTGGATCAGATACTGGTTGAAGAGTCGGAAGGCTATCCTGATTTTGTACATCTCTGATGAAACTATCAAACATAGCCTGTGTTTTCGTAGGAGAGTGTAACCGCCTATGGTAAATACTGAGCAAAATGTTCCAGGCTTGCTGGTTTTCGACAGCCTTCTGTTTCAGACCAAGATATTGAACCAAGTTCTCGGTGGCTCCCAGGCCGTGCTGAGGTTCAATATCATCGGCCTTCTTGCGGGAGAAGAGGCGATCAGTGAACCTTCGAAAGCCAGAAGTGGATTCGCGGGTGCTTGATTTGAAAGCTGAGGCAAGGACCCATTCAGCCTCCTGACGTTCCTGTATCTTGTCAAGACTACCTACCAACATGGGTGGCTCTGTAGGAGGCTTGTGCAAAGGCTGATCCCGAGGATCAGTTACTGGTTCAATCTATTCATGCTTATTAGCTTGCTGTGAACGAGACAATGGAAGCAGGGAACGCACAATCTCAACGACATCGCTTTCGCATTGCGGACAAAATCCATTCTCATCTCTATACCATTCGGCAGAGCATTCATGGCAAAATACCACATCACGGTCCTTTTCAGACTCTTTCACCAAGCCAAGAGACTCAAGAGTGTCTTGCGTGAGTTGTGATATATCAGTCTCAGCCTCAGCAGACTCGTCGCCGTGCTCATCAGCAAAGCCTATATCAAGACCCATCTTGTCCTCTTTCTGAGATTTGATCTGTTCGGTTATAATCACCAATCTTCCATAGTCGCAACTCGACAGCTTTGGAGTAGGGTCGATATCTTCTGTCTCGTGCTCACATCCCTCCAGCCATTGAGCGATAGCAACTGCCTCGCCACTTTCGGGGTTGAAAGACCCCACCTCACCGCCGATATCAACCTCTGAAGGTCTAGGCCAGGGAAGAGATCGAAGCGAGAAGTCGTGCACGTGCTCAAGAACATGGTCTATCAGCTCCAGAGAATCGATATCGCCCTTCACTTCACAGAGCGGACAGCTCTCTATACCCATTCTTTTCTGAGCGGAGGATGATATGATGGATGAGATATCCTCACTAACATCTTGTGCATGAGTATCATGAAGATGATCCATAATTTCAGTCATGGTGGAATACACTGAGCCATGGTCACACAGAGGACATACCCAGACCGGCGGGTGGTCTTGTCGAAAGTGCTGTTCCAGCATCGACCGACTGCTATAGTAAATATCTGGAGCTGGACACCTATCAAAAATGCAGGTGTACGGACGTATATCTTCTGCCAAGTGCTTTCTACACATTGTATTGGATCAGAAACAGGTGATAAAATGGTAAATGACGGGACACTCTCACCTCCATCTGTTGTTGCTTTTAGCATCTGCTACCGGTAGGGTCTGACAACAACAGGGACATTGAACCACCTTCTGTTCATTATCAGATATTCTCGGGCGTGGATATCGGGCTGAGGCGGTGATTTGAGTGATTATTGTCATCGGCGAAGACTCTGTTCTTTTGGAAACGGGTTCCTTGTATTGCAGCTTACTCTCGGGAACCGAAGCTGAGGTGACTGACATTGGCGCTGGGAGCGGCCTGTTTGTCGTCTGAGTAGGAGGGGTAGAGGTAAGCATAGTGATTTCCCCCATGCTGTCTTCTGGGCTGGGCGCTAACGCTGTATCTTGCACAGGGGCTTCGGGCAGCGTGAACTCAAACCCAACACTTCTTTTCTTCAAACCTAAAGAATGTAGTTGGGCTTGGATGAAGCGATTTCTCCGTTTCAAGTTGGCTGTGACAAGATGACTTTGAAGTGGTGTCAAAGAATCCATTCTAGTTTGGAACTTATCCTCTTGAAAGCATGGGCCTGGCCCGGGACGAAGAAGGACGATAGCCTCCAAGTGTTTCTTCAACTCGGCATGTTCCTCAGGCTTGAAAAGACGATCTGCTTTGTGAAGTCGTGATCTTCGCCCTGTCCTACGAATAGCAAGAGACAGAGTGACAAGGCTTTCTAAGGCTGAATCAATGTCCAGTAAAACTTCTTCAAGTGATCCATTGGTTTCGAGTAGATTCAAACAGTCTTCCAATGACTGAAACAGCATAACAAGGTTTCCCTTGACGAGGGAAAGGTCAATCGGTCGCTCACTCAACCTCGCATCTAGCGAAGCTTTTGAAGGAGCCAGTGCGCCGATTCCGTCAATCCAGAGATTAAAGTCTGCTAAGCGATACTCAAATCGCTCATCATGAGACGCCTGCTGATTGGACAGACCAGGGTCCGGACAAGGAAAGGTCAAGCATATCTGAAAGGCTTCAAGACACTTATTGGAAAGGTCTCGTGCAGTCAGACTCATAAGATCCATGATTGTAACGCCTAAAATGGGCAGCGGCGCATTTCGTGGGCGTTTAGCGACAATTACGCAGCACAAAAGAGGAGAGAGATGATGAGGATGAGGCAGCCGCATAAGGGCGGACATGTCGTCACGTGAGCTCAGCAACATGGGTATTCAGCCGCATGATCAAAATGGTCATCGAACATCCACTTAACATAGCTCAGCCTTACAGAGACCAGAACATGCCAGTGACGAGATGGCTTCCGAACGCTTCAGCGCTTGCGAAATGGTCGCTGAAGTGGCCAAAGAAGTCTATGCCCTAGTAATGGAGTGCGGCATACGCCAGCGGCAACGACTTGCGGGGGAAGTTGGAACGAGGCTGGGGCAAGTTGCTCAAGAGTCATTCGCTGGCTACGAGCTTGATGATGCAGCTGAAAATACAGCTGCTACACTTTTACATATACTACTTGAGATCTGCATGGTAAGCTATCTCCCTCGGTTTTCAAACGCTAACTGAGACATATAGTTTCCGACTCCATCGGGGAGCCAGATAATTCCTCGGCAAGACTATATGCAGATTGTAGTACTGGCAAGACCAGATAATAGATCAAGACTGAAGAAGTGCATATCTATGGCTTTTATCACCGACAGAACGCTCCCACTAAAAGCCAAGGAGCAGTGCGACGCGTTTTTGGCCAGATTGAGCCAGGATGAGCCCAAGAAAAAGACCGGCATTGGCCAGCTCACAACAGGCTCGGCGTTACCAGAGCCAGACGATTATCCTGAACATGTCGGCAGAAATCTCTTCGAGGCTCTTCACCAGCATGCGTTTTGCCATCACGCCGAAATGACGAAAGAAAAATCTTGGCTGGGTAAATCAAACAAAGTAAAGCCTCATCATCATAAACTGGCTCATCCGATTAGACTCCACCTTGATGCAACGGCACATATACAGAGTAAACACGCGCAATTCGAGGTGGTGATATCCTCCGAAAACATGAGTTATTGGCAACATTTATGGCTGGGTATACCCATGTGAGTTTGTCACGTAGACAGACTTCAGTATCTAACTAATATGGCAAGGCAAACGAAAGGTCGCCGAGGTGGTGTCAAGTTCGCAAACGTCTCCAGCGACGAAGAGGGAGATGAGAAGGTTTCGAGTCTAAAGCGAATTAACTCTGACTACTTCTGTCAAGTGTTGAATCATCAATTGTTTGCTAAACTCAACCTCAACTTCGTCAAAGGCATTGGCCTTGTATCGTTACCGCCACCTGCTCCTCTTGAGAGATTCTTATGCCCGGGCCAAGGGCTTCCGCTGACTCTGGCCATCCAGAGCTACAAGCTTACTGATAAAGATAAAATACTTCTTGCTCATGCTATCGCACATTCCTTCTGGCAGTTCTATGAGTCTGACTTGATGAGGAATCGTTGGACGAGCAATGATATCTGGTTCATGCATGAGATGGATCACCAGCATTCACCGAAAGACCAACTCGCCCTGCGAGTGTACATGCCACTTGACTTCGAAGATCACAAACGAAACTCTGAAGATGAAGACAAGTCAATGCTTACGCACCCGTTCCCGCACATCCTCGGCCTGGGACTCATACTACTACAAATTGGACTTACAAAGCCTTTCAAGTCAATGACGCACTTACCGTTTATATCCCGACTGAACAGAGACCATGGTGCTGCCAGACAATTATTAGGTGAGCTAGAAAAGGCACAATGGACGCGATCGACACACCGGGATATCTTTGCAAGAGCCATTTCGAATTGTCTGGATCCCAGAACATTCACAACTACTACCCCGAAACCCAATGCAATCAAGAGTTCTGCAAAGGATGACCCTGCCATCAGCGCGTGTGACGGTGGCACAAGGCGAAAGGTCTATACTGAGGTAGTCGAACCACTGTCAAAACTCGTCAACATCGCCTTCAAGGCTGACGCGAAATTCGTGTCCTACTTGGCAAGATGCAAAGAGGTCGAAAATCATAACAAACTTCACCGTCAAGTCGCTTCGTTCCATACAGGCAAGACAATCGTTCCTGAGGAATGGCTGGACAACTTGAAACATATTAGCATGCATATCATGAATCTACGGGACGAAAGGCCGGATCACGACTTCAAGCCTGTTAGAATAGCGATTCTAGATACAGGATGTGATGCACAATTACCCTTTTACAAGATACCCAGAAGGAAGAAGTCCATAAAAGCGTGGAGGGACTTCACAAGAGATGAGAGCGAAGCCACGCCTGTACCGGGCTGTATGGAAGATGAATATGGCCATGGCAGCCTCATGACTCGACTCATCATGGAAGCTGCTCCACTAGCTCACATTTACGTGGCTCGAGTTGCCAAGAATACTAGGGGTCTCGAGTTCAGCAGTGATCCAATAGCACAGGTAGGAGAATCGCGCTACTGAGCAGTAGCAAGAGACTGACCGTTGGTAGGCAATTCGGTGGGCCGGACTCGAAGCAGAAGCCGATATCATCTCCATGTCCTTTGGCTTCCCGCATGACGACGATGTCATCTCTGCAACTATAGAAGACGTGGAGCGGAATCGCGACATCACATTCTTAGCTAGCGCAGGAAATAATGCGGCTTATCAAAGAGAAGCTTTCCCCGCGAGACACAGATCTGTCATCTCGATAAGAGCAACAGACTGCCAGGGTACTTTTAATGCCAGTAACCCTCCGATCACAGATAGAAGCACGATCGCGCTGGGTACGTTCGGGGACAACTTGCCAACGCGCCTCAATGACGAGATAACAAAGCGCTTTGGTGCTCATATATGTCACCCGGGGTCATCGATAGCGACAGCGGTGGCTGCTGGTATAGCAGCGTCGACCATAGCTTACGCAGAGGTACTCTCGGCAGTTCTTCCAATACCGACGGAGCAAAGCCCAGTGAACTGTCTGAAGAGAACTGAAGGTATGAAAAGATTGTTGGAGAAGATGGCACCGGATCAGACTGGGCACAATAGGTTTATAAATCCGATATGGTTCTGGAGTGAGAAGGCGGATGCATGGAGAGCATGGGCTGCTATGTATGATGCCGTATCACCATTTATGTACCGGTAATACGAAAAAGCAATATTAACATTTCAAACTCGTATCGGGAATGAAGAAACACAAAACTACGCCTCCGACAAGAAATAGTACTCCTCATCTCCAAGGTCTTCCATCTCATACTTCGGTGCATCTTCCTCCTCCTTCCTATCAGCCTTCAACACTTCAGCGTCAACATCAACAACCTCAAAGGGCTCAGGATCAGGGACTGGTCGGCCAGACATGAATTCCTTTCTGCTCGAGAACATCTCTGAGCTGACGGTGCCGCTACCACGAACACGAATGGCGTGAAGCCGGTAAGCGAAGATGATGCCTGGTGCAGTTTCGTAGGAATCTGTCTTTGAACTCTCTTTTCCGCCAGAGATACCGCCGCCAACCTCGACGGGGACAGTACCTGCTGGACCTGAAGCGGAAAGCGAGGTATTATGTCCGACACCCTTCTCTTTCGTGACCGTAAAAGACGAAGTGGCGACTCTGAGCCCAGAAACGAAGTAAACGGCTCGCTTCCCAAACATGCCAGAGTCAATATGTTCTCTAACGGTCTCCGCATCAACAATACTCTGCAGAAATTCTCTCGTAAACGGCGCCGCCAAAGACCGAACCTCATGATCTACAGTCCCATACGCCAGCGCATTGCGCCGACTTATCTCATAGCCAATAGAAGCAGAAGCAAGCTCTACAAACTTGGCAAAGAGATTGACACCAGCTGTATGCGTATCATCATTCGAGTGAGAATGGTTCGTCTCGAGCAGAGTTTGCACGTCGGGAAGCGTGATTGCGTCGGTGCGGGGTGATGCAAGGGTCTGGGTCGGACGACTGGGATGAGGGATGACCGCGCCAAGCTGGAGGGGTCCGTTGGGGGTGAAGGTGAAGTCAGGGGCGAGGAACCAGGACTTCATGATGGGTAGGCTGCTGTTCTAAGCTGAAAAGATTAGTTAATAGGTGAACTCGTAAACAGAGCAAGATTAGCTCACGACATAATCAGGCTCTCAGCTGAACAGGCCCCGCACACAGGCTGACATGGAATCTATTGGCCAGTAGCTAAACAGTTTCCGTATCACCATTCGGCCTCATCGTATGGGCGCTTATTAATGACCGCCTCCCAGAGACATTCCATCAGAAATCCCCTTCAATCTCTCCAAATCTGATCGACAATTCTATACGGGATTTCAGATGAACTCAACCCTTTAATGTCTTGGCAACAACAACTGCATGAACTTACCCTATGGTCTGTGTCCATTGACTAGTCCCAATCTAGCGTGGTATCCCGCCCTTCAATCCCTGCTCTCGATCTCAATCGCTATAAAAAGACTTTAGCAAGGGCCAAAGACCCCACTAAGGGTTTCAGAGTGATGCATTTGGTGGAAAATCCGCCCAACGGCCCGGAATTTTAATTCTTAGCGACAACTGAAATCGCTCTTGGCTTCTAGAAGGAGGAGATGACCGAACATGTCAAAGCTCGTATTTACCTATTTTGACTCTTTTTAGTAATTTTTTCTACGGCTTTACTCCACTCTCCCGGCTGTGCTTTTTATTAGTGGACAGCCTCTCCCGTATGCCGGCAGTATGAGATGCCACTAGACGGTAGCTCGGAAAGGAGAAGTCATGATATACCGATACAGGGGTCAGGCCTTGTATCGTATTACTATTTAAGTTCATGGCCAGTCCTTTGAAAACTTCAGTCAACCAGCCAAGCTCATCCTTCGTTACACCCCGAACTCAATATTCATTCGTTCAACACATTCGCTTTAACAAAATGCTCGCCCACTCATTCCTCGCCAGCCTGGCCCTCGCAGCCCTATCCATCGCTAGCCCCGTAGCCCGCGCAGAAGGCTCATGCTCCAACCCCGTCGTCCGCAAAGAATGGCGCGAACTCACCAGCGCCGAAAAAACAGAATATCTACGCGCCGCAGTCTGTCTTCGCAACCTCCCCAAAAAGGCATACAAAGATGTCGACGATGTGACAACACGCATGGATGATCTCGTGTATACTCATTTCAGCCTCAATACAGAGATTCACTTTGTCGCAAATTTCCTCCCCTGGCATCGTTGGTATGTCCAGCTTCATGAGGATATGCTTCGTGATGAGTGTGGTTATAAGGGTGTTCAGCCATACTGGGACTGGACGATTGACGCTGATAAGAATGACGTTGTCAACTCTCCTCTCTTCGACCCCAAGACTGGATTTGGCGGTGACGCGAAGCTCACTGGTAGTGATGTCCCTGGCTTCAAGCGCTGTGTCGTAGATGGTCCTTTTGCCAACACGAATCTTACACTGGCTATGGGATGGCCTGACATGAACACACCCGGCAACCGTCTTCACTGCTTTACTCGCGAGTTTAACGGTGGACTTGGCAAGGATGAGGATGGAAATCAGATCCTTGGCGATATGCAAGCTACAGCCTACAACTCTCGGGTCATGGATACCATCTACAGCTTTGACAACTATCACTCCATGTCCGATATGCTTGAGGGTCTGCCTCACGCTCAGAGTACGTCATCTACAAGCACACTCGATACACAAATACTAACAGATTGATAGTTCACAGCATCATCTTCGGTGATATGGGCCCCGCTACTTCGCCCAACGAGCCTCTCTTCTTCCTCCATCACGCCAACGTGGATCGAGTCTGGGCCAAAGTAAGAACACTTTCCATACCACTTTGATCTCCATAGTTACTAACTTTTCTCTAGTGGCAAGGCCGCAACGCCACTCGTCTGGCTGACTACACTGGCTTCAACGACCCCAACAAGTGGAACACTGCTGATATCAATGATAAGATGCCTGCTATGCGTCTGGCTGATGAAGGGCCTGTTGTAAAGGACTACATCGACACTCGCGCTGGCCCTCTGTGCTACACCTACTCATCAATGTAAAGCATTGAACAGTATTAATAGCTAATGCCATATTGAAGAACAAATAGAATTTTAAGCGGCAGGTGACTTGAGAGTTATAAACGCAGCAGTAATTGTACATCATCTGATACTGATGGTCCCCGAGACTAGACTTCGTACATGCCACGCCAAGCTATAAGAACGTGACTTCAACCCTCAGGAGTCAAACCCTTAACAGGAATCAGGGTCACAACGGGAGGGAGCATGGTGACCAGTCCAAGGGCATCGAGGGTTAGTGCCACTTCCTCCAAAAAGAGGACTGCCGATACACTTTGACGAAGTCAAATCCCCATATCCGAAATACTCGTCTGCACATCCGCAGCCAGTGAGACCACTGCTAGGGCAGCTGGAATCGCAGAACCACCCGCTGTCTTCGCCCTATTAGCGGTGGTATAATTGGGAGCAGAGGGGTAGCTTACAGTTGCATTCGATCCATCCCTGGCTGCAGTATCGCGCAACGACGGGCTCCATAGCCATCATGAATGTAGCGGCTATGATTGCGATCTTCATCGTGGTGAACAGATGCTTGATGGTGAACAAAAGGTATTTTAAGAAGTAGATGCGAGTATGTAGAACTGATGAATAGTTAATGAGATAAAAGTACTAGGCTGATGAGTTATATATACTTATATAGCTTGATTTAATACCAAGCTGCTTACTATCAGTATGAAGAATAAGGTTTTCGTATAAACACTATGGTAAATTAGGATGATTTATCGTCTGACTCGTAAACTGTATTATGGTCGTGTCGGCTAATATACCCTACATAAATGGAAAATCACTAAACCTTGTTTTAGTGCTGTTATCCTGTTATATACTGGAGATTACTATGTATGGATATAGACAATAATACTAAGTCGCCTCTGAGGTCTCTACTGAGTTCAGTAAATCTTTTCCCCCAATTTGTAAATCAACAACAAAAGGGAAATCTAGTCATATCCTCAAAGTCTACCATTCTTTAGACAATCATTATCCCTTAGCAGTTAAAACTTTAAGGTTAACTAATCCATTAGCTCTTGGCTAAGTGTTATGATGATAATGTGATACATTAAGGTTTCGGCTGATCCTTACACGTCAAACCGGACACTAAATATCCCACCAGTTACATTCACACAAATAGAAGTAGAATACCCGAATACAACAACGGCAATTGGAAACGTGGTTTAGAGCCCCTACAATTAGAATCCCCCGTATGATATGCGGATGTATACTGACTCCGTCCCGCACTCGGGTCAGCCTTGTCGTTCGATCCCCACTTGCAATATATCAAGCATTTATCCAATGGAGATTTTAGCTAGACGAAGGAGCGGTCAACGGACAGAACCGGTTAATCGGCACTGATTGAAGTACTTGTGATCATTTGTGCACGATACGCAATCAGAGGCTAGTGCTTCGAGTTTCACCACCTGACATAAGCTAGCAAGCTGGATACACTTGGCCCTGGATACATCTCTATCTTTCAGCGTCGAATATGACCTTTTGAACTTTCATCGAGTCAAAAAGCTCGTACCCTTCAAGAGCATCACTTAGCGGCATTACCGTCGCGGTCATGAAACTAGACAGGTCAGTCAAGTTAGATAAACTTGTGTGGCAGCTTACTCTAGAAGATGTTGCTTCTTTGCTAGCAGCTTCAAAGAATCTTCAAAGATACCTAAGGTAATCGTTAGACTGTCACTTCTGCTGCTCGCGACATGGACTTACTCCTGACAGGGCATCTGCCCATCTTGATGGTGAGGTTCTTCCCGTAAGCCTGATTTCCGGTCCACGGAATCTCCCCATTGTGTACACCGACGCTGGAGATGATGCCCCATGGTCGAAGAAGCTTGAAGCCCATATCTAGAGCCGAGCTATGTCCGACAACCTCGATGATCACATCAGCGCCACGACCGTCACTCAATTCCTTGACTCGCTTTTCCAGCTCATCCTTCTGTGTAAGATAATTCCACGGCTCAGCTCCGAGGCTTTTGGCGAGCGATAGTCTGGACTCAATACCGTCAATTGCGAGAATGACCTTGGGCTTGTACTCCAGTGCGGCAATCAGCGCACAAATACCCACTGGTCCGCAACCGATCAGGACGACGACACTGTCCTCGACCTGCTCTTTACTTAAATCTTTCAGACCGTTAGATGCAGCATAGCAGCCGGTCGGAAAGATGTCCGCCATCAAGCATAGTTTCAGGTCGTCGATCTCCTCGGGAGCCTTTACGACAGTGCTTTCAGCATATGGGATTCTCACGTATTCAGCCTGTGCTCCATCAAGAGGAACGGTGCCAAAGAGAAGACTCTTGTCGCATCGCGATGAGAATCCGTGTTTGCAAAAGAAGCACTCTCCGCAGCTCACGGTGAAAGGGCTGACGATTGCATCACCGGGTTGAATCTTGGTGATGGCGGAGCCGACTTCATCAACAACGCCTGTGAATTCGTGGCCCATGATGAAGCCAGTCCCGGACGGTTGATGGCCGCGGAAGACATGAAGCTCGCTGTGAAATAGTTAGTAGTTGATAAATAGTAGTGTCTCATAGATTTGATCGAACCTTCCACACAAAGCTGTGTATTTGACCTTGACAATAATGTCTTTCGGGTCTTGAATGGTGGGTTTCGGTCGATCTTCGAGAGCCACTTGTTTGACTCCCTTGAACACGACGGACTTCATGGCAGCTGTAAGAGTGGTTGGAAGGACTCAACAGTTAACAGTATGCAATTTGTTTTAGTAGTGATTGAAACAAGTATTGCAGTGAATTTTTTTCGATCCTTCGTTGGGTTGATCAGATCATTGCTCAGGCATCTACCCCGCTGTCGACTAGTCGGCCGAGGTTCCCGGCTTTCCGTTTATGGACCGGCAACCACCACATGCTGTCACAGGTAGCTCATGTTTTTCAAATGCAAGTTGCAAGTAATAAAAGTGGTTGTGTTCACCACTTAACAACTCAATAAAATATGTTTAAATAAAACACAGCCAGTATTACTTCCCATAAGTTTGACGTTTCTGGATCTTAGCTTCCTGGTCTTCGCGATGCTGAACCAGGCTATAGAATCCCATGTTGCGACCTGTCACCTTCGCCCACTCTTTGACGTATCTGTCTGACATGCTAGGTCCTTTGCTGCACTCTTGTATTAATTCCTCCGTTTCAGGCGATAGAACCTGCGACACGGCCTGCCATGGCTCCCCCAAAATCGAAGATTCTGTATATAGAGCGAATGAAATAACGGTCAGTGCGAGCGTGATGAAATGAAGAAAGATGATCAGCAAGACAATCGCTAGCCCTGTACACCGGCGGGGAAGCTGTATCGCTAGAGTATTGACTGTATTAGCTTGCTCGATGATGTCGTAGTTCGGCTGCCAATAGTAGAAGTACATTTGATAGATTCGGTAGGTTAACTCTGAAAGGGCGGTTGCTGGATTGTTTGTTCTTTCTAAGACCTCTTGGAAGAAAGTGGTATGGTCGGGATGAATGAACCAGGTCCTGGACAGCCGTGGGGTATGATCACCAACGCCCCATAATCTGAGACTCCAACCGCCTAGCTCGATACTATCAAGTACATCTGCAAAGCCATATGGATCGTACCGAACCCCTTGTTCATGCTCCTGAGCACTGTATTTCGTCGGATTCTTGTAGTCATATAAATGCAAATCCCCAACATCGGTCGAGCGATACAAGCGACGCGGTAGAACTTTATCTGCACGTTCTCCATAGCTGGACTCCGAAGATACAGCCTGTCCCAGAATAGTCACGTTATACATAAGCTCCGGGATTTGTCGGGTGAAACAGACCGTGGCTTCGAAGACCTCGTCGCCGTCTCCATTGACTACCTTTGTCCAGGAGCCATTTTTCTTTGCTTCCAGGTTTTCAAATGGGGCAAGATAGTCCTCCAGGTATTCTTCATATGTCTTCTCGTCATCTAGAGGATCATGATCTTCATCTCTCCTATCTAGAGGTTTGTTTAAAGGATCCTTCGAGGTAACAAGAAGTCTCGGGTAGAAATCGTAAATCTTCTGATACGGGGAAGTCCGGGGAATGACTCGACACATGGTCAATGGCCACTCCGAAAGCCCGCTGTCCCAATCGTTGATGAGTTTACATTCGGCTGTCATAGGAAGGTACTTGTCCCCTTTCATGTCGAATATTTTGTCAATGTAGGCCTGAAATTCCGCTCGGAGTATGAGCTCCGGTGACGAAAGGTTGCTGACTGAATAGTAGTCGATTTTGAGAGATTTGAAGGTTGGCCCGACACAAGCAGTTCGTGAGTTTGTTACCATGGCCGGCCCGCGATAAAACTCCAGCGATGCTCTATCATCTGACTTATTAAACGGTATTGTCGCTCGATAGAGGTCACCTGTATCAATGACATCGTTGGAGGAGATGGGTTCTCCTGTTTCTGCCCTAGCATATCTCCAGTGAGCCAAGGGAGGTGAGTGCCAGAATGAAATGCCTTTGAAGTCGCGACTTTGCGCTGTATTGTCGAATGCCATCGGAATATTTCTGGTTGTGTTTAATCCAGAAATCTTATAGATTGCGAAATCAGACAGAAGAATTGTAGACGTGAAAGTCGAAACCAAGGCAATGGCAAAGGTCATAAAGAGAGCTAAGCAGCAAGCGATACTAGACAGCCTGTTGGAACGACATTGTTTTATGAAACTGGGAAGAATTGCTGAAGGGCCGGAGCTTGAACTTCTGTGAAGCGATAACAGAGCAGTGTCGCAAAATCTGACGCCACAAGTCTCAAGTATAATGGCAGCCATCGCGGCAGCCATGACACCTGTTTGGAAGCTCAATGCAACGCGCAGGGTAGCCGAGCATATAGTAACCATAGAAAGCGACCATTCTCTGAAGATGATACTGTTCCATAGCTGGGGGCGTTGTTGATGAACCCGCGCCCTGGCGGCCCCGAACCAGAGGAAAATAAGAACAGAACATGATATCAGGATGCACACTGTACCGGCAATCAGAACACTAAGACCCATATACCCCAGTCTTCTCCACCATCGTAGACCTAGCGGGCGAGACTTGGGATCGATCCGGGGTACAGAAGAGTTCACGCCCATGTCAGTATTGACAAAGAACTTAGGTCCCGCTGAACGATTGGCGGTTCCCAGTACTTCGTGTAAAGTCTCGGTGTCAATGATAGAGACAGGGTAGTCTGGTTCAGATATCGGTGTGCCAGGAGGCGAAATGCCATCGCTATCGCGAACTGCTTCGTAGTGAGACATCTGACGGGTTTAAAGGAGAGAGCGGTAATAGTTGTTAAAAGTACCCCGGAACATGAGAGGACAAGTGGTGTTTTATGGAACCTGGGGAGCTTTTCAAGAGCTGACTTTGCAGGTGAGTGGCAAGCTGCGCTCAGCTCTGATATCCCTACTGACATTTCGCCCCCGCTGCTGACTGCATGATATCCTGTGGTGGGTGCTCAGCAACGCCTGCCAGCAGCTAAAAAGTCTTGGCAATCAGGCTCTGGGTATTTATCTGTGTTACGAGGTTGGCGCGTTCGACGAATGATAATAGAAATGTGACACTACAATGTGACGGCAAGGCATTTTCCTAACCAGGGAGGCTTACGTGCTCAATCAACATTGGGATATTTTTAGTCGTTACGTTTTCAGTCTCTTAAAAGCCATCTGTGACATCCTAACTACTTGGAGAATAAGTTCCCAAACAAGCAATTACTTCAAAATCACGGGTGGTATTATTTCATACCGCAGTATGACATAATGTAAATAGAGTAAACACAAACTAGCTGTGTGGACTCAAAGTAGAAGATCCAGAATCGACCTATAACGTATTCCGCTGACAATCGAAAGCATGACCTTTTGTAATATTTACATTGGTATCAAAGCTTTCTTCACCCAAAGATCTTGGTAGGTATATCCTTGTAATCATTCCCGCTATTTCCGATGCTCAGCCGATTCCTGATCCTAACTCCGTCTTCTCGGCATCACCACTACGTATGAGTTATTAACCTATCACGGTATGCAGAGCAAATAAAATAACGGCGGTTACGAGCGTCATAAAATAAAGAAATGCTATTAATAAGATAATAATAAGCCCTATCTGTTATTAGGGAAGCTACATTGCTATAGCATTAACTCTAAGTTTACTTAACAATCTTATAGTTTGGCTGCTAACGATAACAGTAAACTTAATTGATCCGCATTAATTTCGCCCCAAATATTGCTTGGCTATATTTTCTTTTCAACACCTCTTGGAAGAAGCAGTATGGTTATGGTAGACAGACCCAGGTCCTTGGTAAACGCGGGTTATAACCACCAACACTCCATATTGTGAGGGTCTAAACACTTAGCTTGACACTACAGTACGGAAGACATGTTGAAAACCATCTAGACCATATGCGTCTAAGTTGTGAGCTACATGTTCTATTCTCAGTTGGGACTTGTGGCTGAGAGCTTAAAACGGCAGAGAGAACTTAGTCCCGCTCTGAGCGTCTTACAAAGACAGATCACCCGCTGCCTGCAAAGCTGCTTACCTATTTATACTCTCCAAACTACTTATAAGATGAAGGTGGATTTAATGAATATTTGTCATACGGCTGTGTAGTGAGCTACTTGCTGGGGGCCTGGAAGGTTCGACGGTCTTGGACTGGACTGCCGATCTCTTACCTTAAACCAGGAAGACGGGCTCTGCAGGAATGCATAGCATTCTCGTACCTACTGCTCCTTAGTGAGCCCCAATTTAGAGTTGAGATCTTCGATCGATAAAGTTTACTAGACTCTTTCTATAGGTTTAGGAAGTGGCAAAGCGCCGGGAATAGCTTAGACTTAATACCACGTACTGCAATTGATCGCTTCAAAAAGGCGACATGTCTCAAAATATAATCATTTCACTTTACAGTTCCCAATACCCATCACCTAACACCCCTAAACATAATGTTTGATGCAAGCACAACATGGGTGAAGCCTTCAGGTCTAGGGCGCATCATGCTTGTGCTGTCAATTGTGTTCCTTTTTCTCACAGCAATAGTCATTATCCTGCGGTGTTTTGTTCGTTTGAAGTACGCGATTTTCGGCTTAGATGACGGCCTCATGCTTACAGGTTGGGTAAGTTTACTTGTAATCAACACAAGATATAAGATATTGAAACTACCTAGCTACTACATGTTGCTCATGTAGCTGTCAGTATCGAAGCTATTTATCATGGCTTAGGAAGAAAAGATGCCAGCTTAAATAGCTACCAACAGAGAGCCATTCTCAAGGTATCGAGTCCTTTATTTCTAAAGCTTCATATTAATGCAGCTGCTAATTGAGAACATTTAGTATACCTGGATTGGGGAATTCATTTATATCTTGTCATTAATATGTCTGAAATGCTCTATATGCATTACTTTCTTACGAATTACTGTTAAAAGTCTCCACCGCAGGATTATCTGGGGCACAATTGCCTTCATTACGGGCACTCTGCTTTATGCCATTATTGGGTTGCTGGCTGTCTGTCTCCCCATAAGCGACAATTGGGAAGACTACAACGCATGTTCACCAACCTTGAGAACTAGCACAGGCTATGTACTGGCTATCAGTGCAATTGTGTCGGACTGGATATGTTCGATCCTACCATTCTTCATGCTGTATAAGTCTAATATGCAGAAAGCAACCAGGGTTTCTGTTACTATTATTCTTGGGCTAGCAGTTTTGTAAGTCTCTTTCCAAGTCTGCAATTCATCGGTTAGTTACTAATGTTATTTCAGTGCATCTATATTTACACTTATTCGAATACCCTATTATAAAGGCATCACTAGCCCCGAGAACTTCTTTTGTAAGTAGTCTTATCATCTACATATTCTACCAGACTCTGATATGTCCCTAGATAATCTCGCATACATATATTTCTGGTCAATGGTGGAAACTAGTGTCGGAACTATTGCTGGCTCCTTACACGCTATAAGGAAGTTATTTAACTCCTGTTTCCGTATGGATACCACTACAGGCACTTCTACAGCTTCTGCTGCACCTTTTTCCGGGACCGATCGAGCTGTAATAACATCACAATCAATGGCAGCCGGCGAGAGAAACAACAATTGGGAGAGGCTTGTCAACAATGAAAGCTCATCGGGTCGAAAGATCCATGTTCAGGTGGATGTAGAGATGCAGTCCTTGGAAAGACCCCAGACGCCCCAGGATTCAGATGGGTCCCGTGAGGACCTTGTACGCTTATCCCGCGGTTAATGTATCCGAACTTGACCTTCCGAGAGGCAGGAAGGAGCAAATACAGTTCGTCTATTGAGTATGGAGGTTTGGACGATCCAGTCAGTGGATGCGGTTTAGCGGGTAATAATAAAACATCATCCCCGCTATTTCCGATGCCCTGCCGATTCCCGATCCTAACTCCGTCGTCTCGGCATCACTACTACGTATGAGTTATCAACCTATAGTGGCCAAGCATTGGAATCCCAAAGATATAAATTCGACGAATACATCAATTAGGAAAGCAAACGCCATATTCGATTCGGTCGCGATCCTGGAAACGCATCATGTCGGCTCAGGATTCTTCTCTTCGTGAGACCAATTGGCCCACTCTGGCCAACTACGTCTCTACGCATAACGACACTTATCCTTTCATTGACCCATCCAATGCCGACTTATCTGGAAAGTCGGTCTTGATTACCGGGGCCTCGAAGGGAATCGGAAAGGCGACCGCAGTACGCTTCGCCTTGGCAGGCTGCTCAAAAATCATTCTCGCAGCCCGTTCTAACATGACCGAGGTTGAAGCAGCTGTCATAAATGCTGCCAAAAAGGCAAATCTGCCACGACCTCTCGTTCATTCTGTCAAGCTGGATATCACGTCAGAGGAGTCAGTAAAAGCCGCGGCAGAGACCGCCAAGGAGATGCTTGACGGTAGCTTGGACATCTTGGTTAATAATGCTGGCTGTCTTGAGGAATGGAAGCCCGTCGCCGAATCTGATCCATCGGAGTGGTGGTGGACTTGGGAGGTCACCATGAAAGGCACTTATCTCTCGGCTCGTTACTTCATCCCCATGCTCCTCAAATCATCAATCAAAACCATCATCAATATCAGCAGTGTCGGCGCTCAGATCATCGTTCCCGGAGCGTCAGCGTACCAGACGAGCAAGTTCGCTCTCTGTCGTTTTACCGAGTTCATCGACAAGGAGTATTACGAACAGGGATTAGTGGCCATAGCGATTCATCCCGGGGGCATTAAGACTGAGCTAGCTTTAAACATGCCCCCAGCGATGCATTCTCACTTGAACGATACGGTGGAGTTGGCTGCTGATACAATGGTCTGGCTGTCTCGTGAGAGGCGGGAGTGGCTGGCGGGACGATTCATTACGGTCAATTGGGACATGGAGGAACTAGAGAACAAGAAGAAGGAGATCCTTGAAGGAAATCTATTCAAGTTCCGTATGACGATCTGATAATAATCGTTGGGGCATTCCTCTGGCAAGACAGCTCAGGGGACATACAAAGATTGTCCAAAGATAAGAGAGTGCTTTATGTTAAGCTTTGCGTCTCACCGAAGTCTTACGTCCCAAGTAGTGTCTGACTGCTAGCATGCTACTCCCCGCACTGATAATGACTGTCGCAATGAAGCTATACGGGCCTTGTTTTAACAGCGACAGAGCAATCTGGAAAAAGGTAAACAGGACGGCCAATGATGAAACTTTGCCTGCTTCCTTTGAACAGAGAATCGGGTTGGTATCCTTGTCAGGCGGAAATAAAGGCCATCTCTGAACGCAATTGATCTCCGAATTTTCTGTTATCAAACGCCACAGAAGGTTTGTACCGTGAGCTGGCAAATCCAGTTCCTTGACCCAAAAGTCACTATAGAACCTAAAGTTGGGAAAGCCAGGTACGGGTTTTCGCTCCCATATCAAGTCTTCCAACGCGTTGCTGGGATGGCAATCCCAGGGGCGATCCACGAGAAGACAGCGCATCATAGCAAAGCCGATAGAGAAACGGTCGGAGTTCCCCATGCCAAAGAGACTGAAGAGACTGATGATAAGAGCCGACTTGGGAACAGTGGTGCCCGGGAACCATTCCTCGTCTAGTTGGCAGCCAACGACGAGGTCAACATCATCCGGGTGCTTGTAGAGCTTCTTCAGATTTTGGATGGCTTCAGGATCTGTCGAAAATTTGTCCCAGGTGTCACGGATCGGTACAACGACTTCTGGATCCTGGCCGTTGTATGCCCGAAAATATTGATTGAACGTTGGCAGCCCTTGCTCTCGTTCATGCACGATGCTTGAGACGACAATATCGAAGGGACGACCGCGATAGATCCCAGCGCTTCTGAAACTCTCGTCTACTCCAGACTTGAAGTTGGGAATATGCGACGAAAGAGCCCCAGCAAGAATCCTCTCCAGCCCAACGTCGAGAAACCCGGTGCTATTGAAGCTCGTGTCAAACAGATTCTGCTCCCATAGCGTCTTATTATTCTGATCCTTGATTGGGAAACTCGGGATGATGAACTCGTGGAAGCGATAGACGACGGCCATCTCTGCAGAGACCGTCATTGGTTTTCCATTCTTAGTCACAAGGGGCCAAGGATATGTGTTGGCAGGGTTGATTTCCAATGCGTTCTCACCAAACATCTGGCGGTAAAGCGGAAATCCATCATCTCTTGGCCATGGCATATCCTCCGTCCAATAGGCCATCTGGTATGCATTGGCGATTAGAGCATGCTTTGCGGACATGATGAGTCGCACAGTCTGATAGAGCTGTTCATCATCCCAGGTGGGCTTCTGTTTCCTGAGAATATCGCAGAGCCTGTTATGCTCACGAAGTAGTAATGTATGGATACCAAGCAGTAGCCAGTCTTCATTAGTTCGGGGATCACCTCCCGCAAATAGGTCTTCTGGCTCTACACCAGGACGCGTGTTGATCGGTACGCCCATGGTGTTGAAGGGAAGATAAGACGCTTTTGATGTGGTGCCAGGAGACTGAACTTCTTGCGTGAGAAGCTTGCCATCAACTTTGGATCGTAGTCGGTGTGCTACATCGGAAGTGCTTCCATATAAAGACGATATGTCAAGCCATGTTGTCGCCATGTTTACGTTTCCCCGAGGGTTGCTTCTTGATGTTCCCGTCCTAAGCATTGACGCTGTTCTTGGAACCCTGAGTGTAGTGTTAAGGGGAAAGATCTCTTCATCCTTTGGCATACGGACTTCGATAAACTCATTAATAGAGTCCTGGCTATATGTAACTATTATGTTAAAGTCAAAGTGTATTTTCTAACCGTATAATTAAACTTAACTTTACTACTACCTTTTAATTGCCCTAAACCTTCTTCTTAGCCCTAATTATACTAATATATATATTATTATAAAACTTTCTTTAGATTAAGCTTTTTTTATATATTAGTATTTTTTAATAATTTTAATAGCTATATATTATACTTATAAAAAGTCCTTTTTAACTAAATTACTATTTATACTTTAAATATAAATATAATTTAAGCTAGATTTTACTATAATAATTATATAGCCTTTTTTTTTTTTTTTTTTTTTTTTACTTTTATTTTTTTTAAAATAAATAATATACTTTTTTTTTAATAAGTAACTTAAATAACCTTTATAGGGAATTTACTAAAGGCTACTATATAAGTAATAATTTTATAGTTAAAAAAAGTAAAGTTTATAAGAAATTTATTACTAAGCTAATTAAAGTCCTATATATAAATTAACTTTATAGCCTTTTTTTTATTTTCCTTAAGGTTTTAATAGCTATTTATATTTTAAAAGGTATTTTTATATTAAAATATAACTTATAGTATAATTATAGCTTTATTAATATAATTTTAAATATTTAATTAATTTAAATAATATTAATATAAAAGCTATTATTTTAAAGATTTAAAGTATTTACAGTATTAAGTTAACTTTTCTTAGCTAATAAATTAAAAGTACTATTTTATATACCTTTAAGGCTAGCTAAAAAGTTATACTTTAGGTTTTTTTCTTATTAGCCTTTAGCTATAGTAATTAGTTAGTTATTTAGTATAATATCTAAGTTATAAGCTAGATATATTATTTATAGTTAAGACTTATAGCTAAGAGCTTAACTTGGTAAATAGAACTTAGCTATATATAATGTAATGTATAATAAACTGGATAAATCAGGATAGAGAACCAAGGCCTTATAGTTAAAATAATCTCACCTCGATGAGCCCCAGAAGGAGAGGCGTATGATTGTAGTAAATCTTCTTTTTCCTCTTGAAGAATGCATTGCTAACAGCTCGTGGATTTGGTCCTTCGCGCGGCTTGGATATACCATCGACATACGAGTACTGTTGGTGATCGCGTGGTCTGGCCGATCCAATTGAGCCTTCACCCGATTCACCTTTCTTTAGCCAATTGCAGTGCCCTTCGTATGTTCGGAACCACCGAGTTGATTTGTTACGGAAGCAATCCGGTTCTAGTTCATAGTTCAGATTTCTAACAAGCAGGCTGGCCTCGATCTCTGGATCATTCTCAGAACCTGGGTCTGGGACTTGTGGGCCAATGATAGGCTGCTGTGGCGTGGCAATCTGGCCTGATAGATCCTTGATTGAGGTAACATTGTCAGAGATGGAGCCGTCTTCGAAAATGTCGTGCAACTGGTAATTATCTTTCTTGTTTACAAGATCACCAAGCCATTGAATGAAGCAGTCAGAAGGCTCTCGAAAAGACTCTGGCGATGGGTGACGAGACGGATTCGTGACGAAGCCAGCATCATGATAGCCATAGAAGCGGGTATATGGCCAAATTTACGCTCACAAAACTTGTAGCCCTCGCAAGGACTACCAGGAAGTGCTGTCGCATTCTGTTGTAATGTTACACTCAGAAGGCAGGAGACTGACTGGGATGAGATGAGGGGTAGGTAGGTTCATACCCTAGAGTGAGAAGCTAAGAGTTGAGCTGAGACACTAATAGCACTACTTCTACTTTTGTGAGACATAGAAATAATGACTAAGCTGTTAGCAGAAAGCGTAATATTCCAAGTTCTGTCCATGACATCGTTAATCCTTGCGCCATGGGCGAGCAGGATAGACAAGATCTGCTTGTCGCTTGTCCCATTTGCGATGGTGAAAACTTTATATTGCGGCGTTTCTCCCTGATTATTGCGTATATTTGCATCTGCGCCTTGCAAACCATGGTTGAACAGGCTATTTCGTGTAGCCCGGTGAAGAGGGGTGCTCCCTCGACTATCACAAGAGGATACCATTTCTAAGGCACTGACAACGTCCCCACGATGGGCGAGTAGAGGCTCCAAGGCAACGAAATTACCGCGAAAAGTAGCCATGTAAAGTGCATTGACGTTGTCGACGATATGTCCTGGCTCGTCGTACAGTCGTAGTTCAAGCGAGTATTTCGTGAACCGGGCATGGACATCGGCGCCACCCCTATCGAGTCTCTCAGTCATCTTAGCGCCTGCCCACTCTGATGTCATTGGTAGAATCGTTTCGGGTTTCCATGGCGAGTATTGGAAACCACGTCCGTAGGACAGGCACCACAATCCAGCGATAGATTCATCACAGCTTCGCTCTTGTCAACGGAAAGCTGCCAATTAGATACCGCACTGTATCTCACTGGTTACAGATTTACGGCAGCAGCAATAGCAGTGCAGCGGGTATAGTCCCGCACATGAATATAAGCGTATCGAGGCTGGTTTTTAGAGTAAAAGCTCTACCATGTCCAAGCCCGCCTGGCAGCTTCGTTGAGCAGGGTGAATCTGCGTTTCCGAAAGGTGATTCTCTGGCTTGGTCCCATAACCTTTAAATAGTAGGGAAAGAGCGTCTTGGGGGCACCAAGGCTTCCGTGAGATGCAGCCGTCTAGAAGAAGTAGCAATACAGAGGAAGCTTCTCTATTTCCTCGATAACCCACGGCGCAGTCACCACATTATCCCGATAGATGATCGAAAGGAGGAGGCCAAAATCATATGTTTCGCAGAGAAGAGATCCATTACAATCAACCATAGACATTGGTATGTAAGGGATTCTTCGTCATTCTAATGCTCATTTGGATCCCGAACGAAATTGCCATGGGTGATGTATCTTCAGGGAGAGTGTGCGGCATTTTTGTTAAGAAAGGTTGAGCCTTTTCATAAATAAACACTTAGCAGTAAATAGTTGTGATTAGAACTTGGACAATATTGGGCATGGGATATCAGCACATTGATCATGCTCCATTGTATTGTACGTAATTTGAGCTCGGGCTGTGACTCTTCGCCGGACCTGACCCGCTTCACTGCATTGGTTATGACCCCACTACTTGAAGCTCGAATCTTGGCCGATTTTACATAAGTATCTCCTACGCCCAACACATACTGTAGTCTCCAATCAACACTTTTCTTGTTCTTTAACTAATACACCCATCCCTGACTATGTCTTCGTCTATCCAGAAGAAAAACTCGTCGCCCTACTGTCGTTTCACTAAGGACCCAAACGCTGAATTTGAAAGTCAAGGACTTGAGGGGCCTTGGCCAATCCCCATGACGATGCTCCATACGGATGGTTCAGTTCTATATGAAGATCCAAGCTTTAACCTTCTGTATACGATAATCGAAGAGAACAGCACGAAGGCTCTTCAACAATACCTCACGATTGCACCATGGGCTGTCTCCATAGAGCAGGTCTTCACCAACGATCTCTGGGCCGTTCCAGATAGGTTTGAGTATTCAGACTGGGGCGGCTCTTATGGTGGTATAGACATGAACTGTTTCCAGTGGGCAGCCCAGCAAGGAGGCCTTGGTGTACTCAAAATCCTTCTGGATCATGTTACAAAGGGCAAGGATCCCGAGCGACAAATTCGATTCGATTCCGGAAGCTTCCTGTTATTAAACGACGCTGCCCAATGGAGCCAGGTTACAATGGTCCGATTCTTACTCGATAACCAGCCACGGTATGCCTGCATCCATGAGCGTGATAGAAGCGGTCAAACTGCGTTAATATCAGCTGCTTCTCCCTGTTATCTCGATTGTGCTTCTGATCCACTCGAGAGAGGACTTCGATCTAAGGAAAGCGAAGCTGTTATGAATTTGCTATTAGATCGCGGTGCCTGCGCGACTGATGCCTTTCTACCAGATTATGAGGAGGAAATACAGGACACGGTCCTGACTTTGGCCGCCGAATGGGCAGGCTCACAATTGATCAAGAGACTTATCGATGGTGGCGCCGATATCTATGCCAAGGTGCAAAGAGGCCCATGGGATACGCATTTCTGGAATCTGCATGATCGCACTTTCGAAGTAAATGCACTATATGTTGCCTGCACCAACGCAAACTTTGAGGCTGTGAAGACTCTTATTGATTACCGAGGCCTCGAGGTGGATGTATTAGATATCCTATGGCAACGAGACACTCGTGGAAGCCTTCCTCTCCACTGGGCTACTCAAAGCGACCTGCCAAGGGAGGACTCAATCGCGGAAGACAAAGCACAGAACATTGCGAATATCATTGAACTACTCTTGGAACTGGACCCAACCGCTATCAACGTCCCAGATAACGATGGAAATACACCTTTACACTATGCCAGCCGGTCAAGGAGTCGACACAATAAGATGTACACACTCATTTTCCAACTCCTGTGCGATAGGGGCGGCGATGCTGGCATGCGGAATGCAGAAGGCCAAACGCCTCTGCACACCCTATTTCATCTTGAAGATGGAAGTAGAGATTTCTACAGCAGTGGGGGTAGAACTCCCGTTGACACAGCTACAGTATCAACTTTACTCGTCCACGGCGCGTCTTCGGCTGACATCGACATCGCCGGCAATAGGCCATTACATATTGCAGCGGCAAACCTCGAATGGGCTGATGCAGTTTCGTTGCTTCTGGTGCACGGTGCTGACCCTGCAATACAAAACGTGAATGGCCAGACAGCTCTTCATTGGGCTGCCGGTGGTACGTATTGGGGACGTAGTCAGATGTGCAAAGCGCCGGAAAGAATTAGGGCACAAGAGGATATGTTGTCGAGACTAGTCAAGGTTGGAGGAGTGGAGCTGATGGACCTGGTGGACTCGGAGGGAGTGAACCCAAGAAAGAAGTGTCATAAGACGAGGCAGGGTTGGAGAGAGCTCGACGAGCCCCCAAAGCGAAATGGAACTGGGAGGGGGCGAAGAAGAGGACCTAGGATGCATAAGATGTAGATTATCGAAATTTATTGGACTCAGAAATGACTATACAGGTTGCTTAAGTTTGACGGCAAGGAGAGCAGAGGTCTATCGCACTTTTATTCAATTATCTCCTAGTAGTCACGTTGCTCCTTGACCATCTTGTGCCATTCCTTGACGATGGGTAAACAGTGTCGGGAAATCTATAGTCCGGGTCCACCTAGCAACTTAAATTGGTCTCGCCTCAAGCATAGCATCTTAAACAATTCAAGCCCTCTTAAGATCCCATTATTGAGACCACATCGATTTAATTTAGCCGGTCTTCACATCTCATCAATCTACAGCATTTCAAGCAATCTAACCTCTAACTATCGTATCCTCATCCTCAAGCCCTGTCAAGATGTCCGAGATTATCCAAGAAACAATTGATGAGGTTTGGCAGATCCGGCGCGGGACCGAGCTGGCACCCGGAGGGAGAAAGAACCCCGACAACTTTCACCACTACCGCAAATGGGGCTTTACCATCTATCGTACCTACTATGGTAAAGAGTCTGATGAGCATTGGGAAGCGCTCCTATACTCTTTGAAGCATCAGACGAAGCTGGCATTTGGAGGGTTTGAGGATGACGAGGAAGTAGACCAAGATGATATGCAACAAGTTCAGGAATTATTTCATCTCGATATCCAGGAGGATCCCGCTCGGCTGGATGGTCTCGATGTTCGAGGTCTTCGGGGATTCTGCAACGCCGAAAGGCTCAACGAGACTGAAGTTGTAGAGAAAGCCAACCGGAAACTTCGTGTGAGCACGAGGCCCCTCGAGAGTCGGGCTATGGCAGATTTTCTGTTCAACTATGTTTTGCTCGCCGATGAGGCCGTTTTGAAAGATATAGAAAAAGGCGAATTCATTGTTAAGGCTGTCTCATTGTCGTGGAATGGTCACACGGGTTGGGGATGGGTGAGGATCCCGACAGGATATTTGTTAGAGTTGTGGACATTTCTGATGTGGAACAAATACCGGACCGAGTTCTGTATCAGCTTCCGTGGATCTGAAGCAGATCTTGCGGACAGTGTCTGGCCTGGGGATGTGGGACTTGACGGCACTGGACGTTATTCAGAAATTCGCCGAAGGAGGTTCTACAATAGCCAACATGATGACATGTACTAAGAAACCAAGAACCGAGCCGAAAGGCCTTTGTCAACATACAAGCCATGTTAATACTGCTTGGCAAAAGAAGACATCATGACTCTACATCAAACTTTATGTGGTTATACAAGCTCCCAGCCACAGGTCTCAATTGCAAGTAAGACATCTATGGATCTACACAACAGCCTATCTCATCGTGCCAACACAATCACAGTAAATGCCCATTTAGGTGAATAAAACCACCAATCAAGTCCCTCCCATCTCCTCATCCTCATCATCCTCTTCGTCTTCGTCCTCAGGAATGGGATTATCACAATCCGGAAAGCCTGAGGTATCAATCCTGGTCAAGCCATCTGCCAACACCTGAAATTCCGACATCATTTCACGTAACTGCCTCGCATGCCTCTCCTTAAGATACTGTACCAGTTCGCTAATCTAGTTAACAATCTTCGCAATGTTCCCCTTAAACGTCCTGACAACCTTCTCAAAGTAATCCTTAACCCACTCAAGCCAGTAGTTGGTAAGCTGAACGTTAGCACCAGGATGCCT
Source organism: Fusarium pininemorale (assembly GCA_002165215.1). Lineage (NCBI taxonomy): Eukaryota > Fungi > Ascomycota > Sordariomycetes > Hypocreales > Nectriaceae > Fusarium > Fusarium pininemorale. The sequence continues at coordinate 215,076 of NFZR01000011.1, forward strand.
CTCGTTGTAGACATCCTCAGAAAACTTGAATTACACATATACATCCTTGAGAATTTTGTTTAGTCTAAGGTAGTTCGAGTTTCATCAAACCCATATATCCAAACGGGCTGAACGATGAACTGTGCGAAGGTTGGTTTGTTATAACTGAAAAGTATAGGATAATAACCCTTAACACAGAAGAGTAAGGTCTTGGTAACATATTTGTTGTATGAAAGTGTTGAGGTACAGAACATTTGTCTTTAGCTTGACTATTGCGTACTAACTGTATAGGGCGAAGGAAGAATGGTATAGCCCGAAGACCATGACATGAGAAAGCAATTAGAAAGGACAAAATAAATTACAGTATCTAGAAAAGCTCTAAGGTATAAATGACAGGTTGGAGCCAAGGTCCTCCCACATCCGGGTGTTCGCCTTGTTACCTACTGACATCAGCAATTACAATTGCGTGACGACATGCCATACTTGGCCTCCTGCAAGCTCATTCCGACATCTACTCCTTCGCAAACACTTGGTATTGTCCAGCATAAAAGTTATCAGCTATCGGCGTTACGGACATTCTGAGGACGGTCATTAGGATCAGGCAGCCAGTTGTCAAGCCACGCTCTTCGGTCGGGACTCAAAAAACGCCGGGCATCGAATGTGTTGGGTGTTGGGAAGTGTCTGTTCTGGAGTTCGGGCCACAGCCAAGCTAAGTTATCGACCGTGAAAGTGTCCCGTTGATGGAACCAAACGCCCTAAGGTATGTAAGGTCAGTGATCCGCCTGCCACGCAAACTAAGAGTAAGAGTACATACAACGTTGCTTACGAGTTCGGCATACTGATTTGGTTGGCCGGTTGCGGTTATCCTGTCAATCTGTCCGTTGGCTACATAATCGTAGCCCATGTACCAACGAGAAGCAGGTATATGATTGCAATTAATGGCTGATGAACGATCGTTATAGTCTCTCATACCAGTATTCTGGTTGTTGAGGGCACCCTGGTCGTTTGGTCCACCGACTGTGACAGAATATCTGAGAGAAGGATTCGTCAGCATCATAAAATCTCAAGCAACCTTTGTCAACTTACTGGTATTCTACTCTCGCATGACCACCACGGTTGACAGTACCCTGACTGTGGTACACATTGAAAGCCACGACACCAGGAAACCAAGAATCCTCCTGTCCTCTAAAGGTGTTCCTATCCAGCCTGATATGAAAGTGGAAGACGATCCATCGGTCGTGCTGGGTAGTATGTGTTCTGTCGGAGTAAGCGTCTCTCACTGATTGATCTGGTCTGACACCGGGGTGCGGGCCAATCCAGAAGGCTGCCTCAAGGATAACGTCATTGGCAGCAGCTGGATTGAGCCATCGCAGGTAATGTAAGCTCAAATCACCATTGAGAACACCTCGAAGAGCAGCCGCAACGCTTGGCTGATTGCCGTCCTGAGTCCGATCATCCAAGATGATATCGTTTAGCCTTCGAGGCTGAAGAAAGTGTCGCTTCGAAGATGCAGAGTCGGTATCGGATGGAATCTCACACAGAGCTGTTGTCGCAGCAGACAAGTTGGCCATGCCAGTTCTTGAGCTCGCCAGGTTACAGAGCGCCTCCGAAATCACGTAGGAAGGATCATACACGGGACGTCCACTCCAGTCCCCCTGATAAAGCATATCAGTGTAAGTCGTAACGTTGGCAGCGCTATTGCTATACCCAAACTGTTGGATACGCATTTGGTAAATCTCATCCATGTCCTCTCGCCGATTCTCAGCGGTGACCCAGTTGGTCATGATAGGTACTAGTGCATCCAAGACTGGCCCCTGGTCTGTCGCACGACTTTGCAGCAAGTCGCGCGAAAAGAGTTCATTGCTGGGGCTGTACTGACTCTCCCACTCTGCAGGACAAACTGGGTCTGCGAGAAACTTTTGCAGAAGATGATCGAATTGTTTTGCTGAATCATCGCGATAGATGATAGTAGATCGCTCGTCTTTATCAGACTCCTGGTCTCCAGCACAGCAATAAGCCTCGTCTCCGGAGACACAACCCTTGGCGTTGGCGGGGGCGGCTGGGCCCCAGGGCACAGCTAGTGACTGCGCAGCGATGCGAGTAGACCCATGGGGACAGGTATTGCTACAGGCCTGTTCGTTGGGAAAGGCAACCTCACGGCCAACCCATTCGCAGTTCTTAAAACTCTTGGGTGTTTCGTCGCAGCAGTAGTTGTACTTACCGGATTTGCAGGCCTGCTGACCACCCCAGCCGTCGCGGGATTTCGCAATCAAAGACGAATATCCCGTAGGACAGGTATCGTCATCGAAACAGTCGTCCGTCCACTTGCACTTGGACCAAGCCTCAGTGGACTCTGAGACGTCACAACAAGCGGATTGCCACCCCTTCTTGCAACCCTTGCGAAGAGTCCCTACCTCGGCCTCGCCGGCATTACAGCCAACCACGCAATGACCGGAGTTCCTATGACCTCTCCAGCGACATACTGGAACTTTCGAAGACTTGGGACAGCACAAGGTCTGTACCTGTTCCGAGCCCTCAGGGCAATGTGTCGCGTCCAGCATGATCTGCGACTTGTCGTCATCACGAATGATCTCGGTGTAGCCGCGAGGACAGGTCTGACCACAGTTGGTAAAGTAGCAGAAGTCGTTGGATTCTACCTTCTTGTCGGGAAGCTTTATGGTCAAACCAGTGTTGGAGTCAACGTTGATCTTGATGCCAAGAGCTGCTGCAAGTCCCTTGGAGTAGGAATGCCTGTCGTCGTCATAGTCGACAGCCCAGACCAGCACACCACTGAGGCACTGAGACTTGAGAAAGTTGGCCTTGAGCTTCCAAGTATCTTTGTCATCGTAAGAAACCCATTGGTCGCTGTTCCATTGGATGGTCTTGATGGCGGCATCCTTGTAGAGCTTCGGCCTGAGCTTCTTGTCGCGAATAAGATCCGTGATCTCACTATTGAACAAAATCCCAGGCTCACCGCTGCACTCTCCAGCGTCACCAGCAGAAAGATACGCACAGCCAGGCTCGGAACAGGAGGGGCTTGCAAGTGTAACAGCTCGACCATAAAAGGCCAAGCCGAGTACAACCTTTGACGGAGAGACCTTGTTGCGCCACAGAAGATCCAACGATGATTTGATCTCAGTCAGGTTTGTGTGGGCTCCAACAAAGGCACCGGTCCATTTGTTTCCAATGTCCCAGGCGCCATGTAGATCATAGCTCATAACATTGAACCAATCTACCGATGGTTCGAGGTTCTCAAGGTCAAAGTGCTGGAGATACCAGTAGCTTGTCGGAAGAGTAACAGAAAGGCCATACTTGTAGTCAAGAAGAGCAGCCTTGAGCCTTTTCATGAATCTTGGGTAGGCTTTGAAGTCAGACTCGCGGCCATTGCGGTCGTGATCAACCGGGTATTCCCAATCAATATCCACGCCGCTAAACCCCCAGGTCTGCATGAAAAGGATCAAGGAAGCAAAGAAAACTCTCTGCCGTGTCTCGTCGGCGTTGACCAAGTCTGAGAAGGTTGTGGCCGTTGGCGAACCATTATCTGAGAAAGTCCAACCTCCGATGGACAGCCAAAGCTCCTGGCCCATGTCTCGGGTCTTGAGTGCAGCGAGCTGAGGATAAAGCTTGACATCCGAAGCACCAGCAGGAATGACCTTGAACGAATCAGGGTCAATGCTGCCAAATGCGAAGTAGATATGTGTGTAGATGCCTTGGGGGAAGGACGAGGGAATCATGGAATTGCACCTGCGGGACGCGCCGCCCGAGCCATAGTAGCCAATGACACGCTTCAATGACTGAGAGCCAATGTCACAGGACGGCCTCTTGACAGTCTCTTTACCGCAGAACTCTTCAGTCGTGCCGCAGAAGCCAAACTTACTGCAGCAGACATTGAGAGGACACTTGGTAGCATTGAAGTATTGCGAAGGCCAGTTTCCTGGGTTGCATTCAGCCTTGTAGTCACAGCTGTCGATGCACTTCGCCTTGCTGCAGTAGTCTGGGCCTGTGCCACAGACATTGTTGGACCCGCAGCAGCCTACTTCGCAGGCGGTAGACTTGTCACAGAATACATCTGCAAAAGCGAGGGGGATAGAGGTCAGCAACAGAGCAACCACAGTGGTCGCCCAAGTTGACCTCATAGTGAGAATGAAAACCAAGGTCTTGATCAGACGTCAAAACAATGGCCTCAAATGATTGGCAGAAGAAAAGTACCAAAAGAGTGGCAATAAATGAGTGACTTGGTATAAAATGAAAGAAGATAGAGTGAAAAGAATGTGAACAAGCAATGTCTCGAGGATCGCTTGAGGTAGGTTGAAGAATAGAGGCCGTAGAACGCTCATTCTTAATGGCAATATGTGTCTATTGCCACGAGAACCCAAGTCCACCATGCCCAGTGGATCTAACAATGCCTCGGCGTTGGAATTTCCATCTCAACGACGCGCTTTACTCGGGAAGTTAATCTCATGACGAGCTAACTGGAATTAGTTTACAGGCCGCAACGGCCACTACGAAAGGGTCTTTTCCACCCTGGTTATCGGACCCGATATGCCGAAGACTTCTTTTCTTCTGCCGCTTTGTCGTCTTGGCGCCACCTTGGCCTTCTGCTGATGAGACTATTCTATGCGCGTTTTGTTGGTCCTTACTTCCTCGCCCTTGCCCTCGGCTTCATCTCGCCATGTCTATGGATATCTGTTGGCTCTATCGTGAAAGAACACTTTGCGACGGGGGGATGCTATGTGGAGCCGTGGAACAGCACAGTTCCGTTTCAGGCGGAGAAAACGTCCGACATGCTGTTGGTTGAGAGCGTTGCGCGAATACTCCTCTATAGTTGGGTCCTTCACGTCAAATGGAGCAAGAGTGGAGTACCAAAGATCCATGCTCTTGACTTTTTCACACCCCCAGCAGGGTTAAAGCGCTAATAGAGCAAGCATACTTTTAACGCTGAATTCTCAGTTAGTAAACTCCACTGCTAGTGGAAGATATGCCCCCTTGTAAAAAGTTACGTTACGCTTGGTCAAGGACGGCACCCACGGGTGATCACTGCGTACGATCAGATCACGACAGGGCCGTGGTGGTTCCAATATTCTGTGGATACAGCGGGACCTCATGCCAGGCACCAAACTCGCTTCACTCGCAGAGTGACAGACCAACAATGCCAAGCCGGCATCGTGTTCCATGGACAACTCTTTACGACTGGACTGCCGATTTGGGAACAAATTACCGAGGACATCGCTTCAGAAGAGGTTCGGTCTATTCTATACTGCATGGAGGCTAGGCCAAGCTCGGTTCATTATCAAGATTGTTTTGCTGGTTTTCCAGCTCTTGCTGTTATAAGCCCATAAAGATTACTTACCACTCTTCTATAGTTGATGTCTATTAGCAGATATTAATTCTAGTCATTCTTTCTCAAACTTTTGTCACTCGTTTCTATCTCCTTTCACTTTATGATGAGAATCTGCCTGGGCCGTAGCCATAGCCTTCTGGCTGGCTTTGCAATCGCCGCGAGATTGGCCGATGCCGCGGGGATCGCCATGTTTCCCCAAGGCTATCTAGCTGACCGAGGACTTCCGTCAACTTGTGAGGCTACTCTGTACCAGTCAGTGAACTGCCCTGCCGAGGCTGGTGATCTGATGTCATATGGATACCTTGAGGACCAGGCTATGACCAAGCTGGTTTGCCGTCAAGTTTGCGGGAGTTCCATTGGTCACATGCGCACCAAGGTCGCATCTGCCTGCGGCTCTGCAGAACTGACTCCAGGCATGCGGTATGTCAGCCTTGTTGATAAATTCTGGAGCAGCTGGAACCAGTCCTGCTTCACTGATCCAAAGACTGGTAATTACTGTCAAGGTTAGCTGTTTTCTCCAATATCGTTTATTAGCCCTCTCTAATTCTTTCAGATGACATTGCCGCGTTTCCTGAGGTCGACTCTCTCTCTGAGTTACCCAAGTCAGATTTGTGTTCTTATTGCAATGTTGAGCAGTATGCAATGATGCAGGCGGACGCATATACTGGAGCGTATGATGAGTATGCGAAGGCCTCCTATGAGTACATCGCAAAGGCTTGTGACCTCAATGTGGAAAACTTCAACGCCACAGACAGTGCATTCAACGTCACAGTGCCTGATACCACAAGTAACATTTGTGTGTCCGGCAACACTTACGTCACTAAGGATGGCGACAGCTGTGACTCGATCGCACTAGCGCAGGGTGTGTCTGCGGCCACCATGTATTACATTAACTCCAACATCTTCGACTGCAAAAAGATCGCTACTGGCACAGAACTCTGCCTTCCCCTCACCTGTACAAAGATCTATAAGGTCAAGCCAGGAGATACATGTCTTGACATCGCCATGAAAGCAAATATTCTCCAAGATAAGCTTCTTTCATTCAATTCCCAACTCAATTGGAACTGTACCAACCTACAGGACGCGGATCCTTATTGGGGCAGCACCTTATGTGTATCCACGCCGGGCGGAACATACTCTGGCCAACCACTCAACAGCACTGAGCCCTTTGACCCTCAACCCATTGATCCTCCCAAGGGTTCCCCAGTCGCCAATGGCACTACCAAAGACTGCAGCCACTGGATCGCAAATGACGGCAGCCTCAGTTGCACGCAGATTTGCCTCGCGTACGATATTCCTATCAATCTGTTCACAGCCGTCAATCCGTCTCTTAACAAGAGCACTTGCGATACAGACTTGGTTATCGGTAATGCTTATTGTCTAAAGCCAGTTGATGGTTGGGATCAATCTGACGGCTCCGAAACTGCTTCTCCTACAGTGACAGCTACCAAGTCAGCCACAAGTACCAACTCAATTACGTCCACCAAAACCGCTGCACATACCTCAACTGGTGAGAATGTGCCCAGTCCCACGCAGCCTGGTATTGTGGATGGATGCAACAAGTGGCATTACGTTGATAATGGCGACGGGTGCTATTCCATTGCCAAAAAATACGATGTTGAGTTAGCAGACTTTTACAGCTGGAATTCAAAGGTTGGCAATGACTGTTCGGGTCTCTGGCTGCATTACTACGTTTGTGTTGGCGTTGCGTCTTGAGCTCGGTCCTTCAGGATTCGAATTTGTACAGGATGCAGGAAGAGGGGTGTAGTTAGTCAAATACGTACGTACGTAGTAGCTCGAGCTTCGGCTCTGACTCTTGGCCCAACCATAGCACGGTGTGATTGGTCTACTCCACTTATTGCAGCTAGAAATGTCATCAATTTTATTCAAACCCATCCATAAATCCACGCAGGCTGTAAATCCCACTCAATCCCTCTCTTTTCATTCTCCAACCAAGCCAACTCCACAAAATGGCTTTTCCACTCACTCGTCTCAATGAACCATCTTACCGAGAATTTGTTCGAAGCCCAAACGACGACCATGATGAAACGGAATATGTATCCCGCACGCCAATGACAATGCTTGATCGAGATGGCTCTGTTCTACGCGAGACTGAAGACTTTCGTCTTCTCTACCGTATCGTTCTCCAAAACGACGCGCTTGCCCTCAAGCAATATTTGACTATCGCGCCTTGGGCTGTCGACACCATGAGTGCGATAGACGGGGCGTTCCTTGAAGGCAATGATTACTTCTTGCTCGCCACCCAGAATGGAAATCTCGACGTCCTCCAAATTCTCTTAGAGCACTACAGGAGAAATGAAGATTCCACCGTCGAGGTTCGATTCAAAAACCGAGGGTATCGGCTACTGAACGAGGCTGCACGAAGAGGCCACGTTGAGATCGTGCAATTCTTACTTGACAGCCAGCCGCTGTATGCGGGGATCGATGAGCGTGACTTCAAAGGCTATACAGCGCTAGGATCGGCTGCCGACATTTATTCCGTTAGGTATTCCGACCCTGCCGACTGGCGAGAGATCTGCGTCGACAATAACGAGAAAGTCATGAATCGTCTCCTGGACTACGGTGCCAGCGCTTCTGATATCGTCCTCCCAATGAACGATAAGGAAAGAACACCTGATACTGTTCTGACTTTGGCCGTGCAGTGGGCGAGCCCCAAGCTTATCAATCGACTCATTGAAGGTGGTGCTGACACCCAAGCCAAGGTGACGAAATACGCGTTCGATCTGGGATTCCGGAACGAGGATGGCTACATTTCCGACATCAGCGCACTTTTCATTGCTTGCATCAACGCCAACTTCAAGGCTGTTCAAACTCTGCTTGGTAGTACAGGCGCTGAACAGGCAGATATGGTATCCTCTCGCGACAGTTGCGGAAGCCTTCCTATCCACTGGGCGACACGAAATCAATTGCCAGATGAGCTTCAGTACATCCCAACATCAATTCTTCAGGAAAGGGTACGCAATATCGCAAGTGTTGTTGGATTACTCATAGAGATCAACCCGGCGAGTGTGAATATCCAAGATAGGGACGGAAATACTCCCTTGCATTATGCAACCGAACATTTTGGCCGGAGTGGGGAGTTATATACAGAGATATTTCAACTTTTGTGTCAAAAGGGCGCTGAAGCTGGTGTATGCAACAAACAGGGCGAGACGCCATTGCATACCTTGTTCCGCGGCGATGGCTCCAACACGCCGGTTGACCCAGTTGCTGTATCCACCTTACTTGATCACGGCGCCAATGTTGCGGACGTTGACAATGCCGGAAACACGCCACTGCATATTGCCTGCCTCAGCGTCAACTTCAGGGACGCTGCCTCAGTCCTGCTTCAGCATGGCGCTGCCCCTACTCTGCGGAACTCTAAACAAGAGACGCCTATTCATATAGTTGCTCAATTTAATTGTCCTCCAAGGGCGACCCGCAGTAAAGCCGATGAGGTAATGAGGGCACAAGATGATATGCTAGAGAGACTGGTGACATCTGGAGGAGCACAAGTGATGGACCTCCACAACGCAGCTGGGAAGTCTACGCGACAAATTTACCAAGATTCACGCGCGAAGTGGTTGGAGGGTGCTCGTGGAAACGGAAATAGATAGAAGCAGGGGTCGTAAAGCCGCTATGAGGCACTGAAGATTGCAAAGGCAAATCTCACTGTAAATAGTCGTCTTTCATACAAAGCAGTTCGTACGAAACGCACGTAGCTAGAAAGGGACAAAATGCAAGAGCGTATCGGTCCAAAAAGCGAGAACACTTGGTCAGTGCAGTAGAATGTATAGCTAATCTCTAAGAGCCCAATGTCCCTTCTACCAACGTACTGCGATACCATGTACAAATCCATCTAAACCCCAACGCATACATAATACTTTGCCCAAAGCCCAGTGCATTTAGCTCCAATCGCCGGATTCCACTTGACCAATTGATCCATGGTGATCTTGTAGTACTTCTGAATCGAGTCGCATGTCGTCGTGGAGGCGACTGGATGAAACTTCTTACAGTTGCTTACCATGCCTGACTGGATAGGCGACGGCGTCGAGATACCGTTTGGAGACTTGGTGGTAGTGGCTGCGGGTTTAGTGGTGGTCTTGGTCGGGGGCTTCCAACCGACAGTGGCAACACAGACCCAATAATTGGTCAACAATGCCGTGCAGTCGTTGCCAACAGCGGGATTCCACGAGAGGAAGGTCGAGAGTGGGAGGTTGTAGTAGTTCTCGATGGAGGTGCAGGTAGTTGTGGACTTGATCTGATGGAACTTTTCACAGTTCTTGACCATCCCATCCTGAATAGGTGAAGGCGTGTCAATCCCGTTCGCGGGCTTGGTCGTAGTGGGTTTAGCGGTGGTCGTAGTGGCTGGCTTGTACCCGTCGACGCTAACACAAACCCAGTAATTAGCCCAGAGGCCACTACAGTCCTTTCCAACGGCCGGGTTCCACGCAAGGAACTGCGCAAGCGGCAGCTTGTAATATGACTCGATCGAAGAGCAGGTGGTAGTCTTGGCGACCTGGTGGAATTTGTTGCACTTCTTCGCAATGCCTTCTTGAATGGGCGAAGGGGTCTCAATGCCGCCAGTCGCTGTTGGCTTAGGCGACGTCGCAGAGGGCTTCACAGTAGGCGTGCCAGGGACGCCGACACAGTAGTAGTAGTTGGCCCAAATACCGCTGCAGTCTTTACCAACAGCAGGATTCCACTTGAAGAAGGAATCAAAGTCGAATGTGCCGTAACTAGCCACGATCTTTGCACATGTTTCACCTTTGGCAGCCTGGTGAAACGCGGTGCAGCTCTCAATGATCCCCTCCTGGGTAGCAGTGGGCTTTGTAAGGCCTGTTGGCTTGGTTGTAGACTCAGCTGTGCGTGTTGGGGGAGAAGTAGGCGTCCCAGGAACGCCAACACAATACCAAGTGTTAGCCCAGATGCCACTGCAGTCTTTTTCGACTGCGGGATTCCATTTGTAAAAGTCATCAAAGTCAAATGCCTTGTAGTCAGAAATGATCTTAGCGCACGTATCTCCCTTCTTGGCCTGGTAGAAGGACGTGCACGTATCGATAAGCCCAGCTTGAGTTGGACTAGGCTTGGAGTCCTTGGTAGGCTCAGGTTCGGCGGCTTGAGTTGTCGTAGTCTCTCCCTTGCGAGGAATACCGTTGTTGACCTCGACGCAGTATGAGTGGCCAAACTGCATGCCGCTGCAATCATCTTTGACACTGGGGTTCTATAACACGCACGTTAGCGACGACTTTCTCCCGATTTGCCTGTCACGTACGTATTCGACAAATTGCGAGTGCTTAAGATTCCAGCCCTCTTCGAGATAAGTACAATCTTGGTAGTCCTCTTCCTTTGTTTCCCACCAGGTGCAGTCAGATGGCTGCCCACTGTCAACTTGACCGTCTTGTCGTCGAAGTCTCTGGCCTCGTGATGCAGTGACTCCAACGGCCAACAGGCCAGGAATAAAGACAGTCGATAAGTGCATGATGGACAGTGAAGCCAGTGACAATTCGAGATTAAGTGAAGGGTGGAGTGAGATGATGTTAAGGTATTTCTTGCTGTCATTAAGATATTTAAATAAATCCTTTTCACCGCGATCCTTTTCACCGACCACCGTTGACTGCATTTTTCACTTCTTGATAATACCTCACCAAGTTTGTCAAACACAGCCATTTCTCTGCATGGTTCATCGTGTAACAAAAGCTCGAACGATTGAACAAGCCAATGCACGGTTGCCTAACTCTTGCAGCTTCACGAGAACCAACAGCCATTGTGCAGGTTCTTTTGCAGAAAAGCGGATCATCGGGGATTCGTTGCCAAGGACACTCAATTGCATGAGCTGAAACCTCGGCACAAGCTTGTCGGGCAGATTTGCGTCCCTGCATGTCTTGTCGAACTCCGCAGCTCGGCCCTACAAAGGCTTCTGTCCGGAATAGATCGAGCCGAGCCAAGAACTTTAGGAGCATGTTTTCATCCGGGTTGGGCGACAGACTGGGGGAACGCGGTGCGGGTCGTTGCGAGTAAGTCCCGCTGCGGGTGAGCTCGTCCGGTTAACCCTTGACCTGTCCATCACATCCTTGAAGTCCCCGCTTCGTTCACGCTGAATGTCACTGGTTGCATGAACCAACAGTTGAATCGCGACACACCTTCCTAAACTGGGCACAATCACGGCGGTCAAATTACAATCTGACTCAAGATTCATCACCCGTATTTTTGGAACCTTATTCTGAGGACGGGCCAGGAACTTTTCTCCGGCTAATTAGCTTGAGTGGGTTTTGGCCGAGGCTCAGAAGTTTTGATCTTCTCGTCGTAAGGACAAAGTGTCCCAGCCAATAAAAACCGGGTGTTTTGAAGTTGTACCAGAAGTGTCCTAGGCGAATTACAATAAAGATGCATGATGGAGGTTTTTGGATGTCACCAATGACCATTCTTCTAAACAGCCCTGTAAACTACACTTATGTGGCTGGCGGGATGATCTGCATCCTTCGGATGTTACCGAACCCAGTTTAGCTTTAAGTAATCGACAATCAGGGTTCACCAGGATCCGATTTCTCTTTCTCGATGAAGTCCTGAACTCATTCCAATCTGCCGAGGTTCATTCCCCTGCACTACTGCCAAGACGGATACGGCTGAGAAAAATTTTCAGCAGGATGAATTTCCTCCGCGGCGTATGTAACGCTGTGTTGGTTGAAGCATATGTTTGTTGTTGGTTCTGTTAGTCTCGAATTAGGGGTCCACGGCTCCACGGGACTAGCGGGGGACCAACTGATCCGAGCCCGCGTACGGACTAGAAGGCGTGAAATTAGTCACTAATATTGTTAAGAATTAAGATCCTGGCAAGCCGCTTCGGCCTCTCCCGTGGTTCAAGGAATAATAATAGTGCCGAATGTGGACCTATGCCAGTGCTCTGAACTGACAAACTGTTTGTCAGTCCAACGGCGGAATTGTCAGGAAGTGCATTGGTGAAATAAGCGACCTGCCGAACGCGGCAATCGTGACCGAGCCTGAGACTACGGCCTTTCAGTTTTGAAGCATTCACAAAGCTTCCCACTACCTCCACCTATCGCCCCATAACGCAAAGACACCAAGCACTAGAGGTCTGCTAGCCTTACTACGATGCCAACGGTCGCAGCCCAGGTATGATTAAGCTTGTATGAAGGCCTCTTTAGCACCCGGGCGAAATCAAGAAACTTTTTAAGCGGATATTTTCTGAGGACTCTAGGCATCGTACTTACTTGGGCTATACTATGTAGCGCACTTACGATAGGAAGGATTTAGATAGAGATTTGGTAATGCTTTTAGATGCCTTAGATCAAAAGGCCTACCTCGCACTATGCTATCTATGGGAGGATTGCGGCCTATAAGGTAAAGATGAATGGAAACGATACTGAGAGTTGTAGATATCGGATATTATGCCATGAAGTCTCAGAGGAATACATACCGGCAATAGGGGAGTTAGACCGTTTTCGGAAGTTCTGGCGCCCTATTGTTGGCAATCTCAATTTCGACAATGCCAACCTTTTCGATCGTCTATTCGAGTGCCTGGGAAGTTATACAAATGACAGAAACTTCGTTATTACTGAGAAGCTCCTAGACGTGGTTAAAGGCGCTGTATGTTCCTCAATACAAGAAACACCGAGAGGAATTCGACATCATGCCATGCCTAGCTAAGACCTTCTAGGTAATGCAGCACACGAACCCCATGGCGTACGACAACCGTTTGAAAAAAATGAAGTCAAATCCCGACGAAGCCATGTCAATTATGCGCGCAGCCATCGCTTCATTTGACTATGTGAATACCCAGACCGGCCCAAATGTTCACGGCAAAATGGCGAATATCTTGAATGACATGTATGAACAGTTGCACACAGTCCAAACCATGTGGAAGCTCGCGCGTGCAGATGTCAAAGCCGACATCTCAGTGTTCTTTAGGGAGTGACGGACCGACTGGTACGAAATGGCAGTCGTTAACGCCAAAAGCTTCTTACTGGCGAGCATAGCTGAGATGAGAAATATTTAGGAGCACACAGATGACCCTTCTGCAGATCTCGTTGGAAACGCTCAACTCACTGGAAGCCAAGATTCCTTTCCTTCACATCCTCACAGATTGGGATATTACACTTCAGCCTTAGTGGCGAAAGAACTCATTTCGGGTGATGTTTCTTGTTCTCGGGCTTTTTTCATAGCTTCGAGTTGATTCACTTGTGCTTTGGCATTGCTCTTGACGATGAGAATTCAATGCACTTGGGAGATGTAGCGAAGTCGGGGGTTCGCGGGTATTACTAAATTTTGCCGTGGCTGTACGAGTACTGCTATTGGGAGAGTGGTTTTAGCTTGCATCAGATATACGGTCGGACTAGACTGTCTTAACAAAGAGACATTCGGTAATCGGTTATGTATTCTTGGTGAGGTTAACTTGCTGTTTTGTGACTATGAGCATAATAAGTGCCTTTAATCTATGCATGATTTCCTGTGTACTTTTGATTGGTGTAGTGAATGCACTCTCGTATCTCGGAGCATTCACTTGTCGGGTCTGTGTCCCAGGCACCAGGCCATACGTACTCCTCTAGGTCCTCTTCTGGACCATCGAAAGATAGCACCGTATGATATTTACCGTCCCTTCTCATAAGCGAGTGCCAAAGGGCAAGCAGATATCCCGTTGGTACTCTCATCCAGCCCCAATTATTCCAGCCGTCCTCCCAGTCATATGAGACTGCCTTAACGACAAACTCGCCTCTTTCGATAGCTTCAAATACTGCTTTGTCAACAATAAGAACGAATTTAAACTAATGCCCTGCCATAGCTTGTTATATCTCGGGTCTATCAGGAAGACACATTTCGCGGATCTCATGGACCCCCAAGCCATCGAGTGATGGGTCCTCACGAATATCAAGACGGAACAAGTCTTTTATTCGTTCGATATCGTCCGAGTATTGTTCTTGGCTTTCGTTATACCAGGCTTTTGGCAGGAAACCAGCCCGTTGATGCATCAGCTCATCTTCAAACGGCATGTCTTGATAGTAGCCAACTGCAAGCATAGTTTGCCGCTTTAGCGCGTCAAGCAGCGTATCCCATTGCTTATCGGACTCAGGACTATAGTGTGTGCGATAGATGGTGTAACCCCAATGACCGTAATACTTTGAGCTTTCGGGAAGGGTTCTATCAAGCTTCGCTTTGCGAATAATCCTCCCCTGACGCGTGCTAGGAGGCTGCCATAGCATGTTGATCATTTCGTAAGGTCTGGCCATGTTGTCGAGGCGTTCTGCGTGTCAAATACAATATGAAGAAATGAAAATGTGGGAGCGGTTTTATTGATGTTGTTACCTGTAGAGGGGAAATGATGGAAGGTAGGTGTTATTGTTTTTTTATCGTTATGTGGTGGCCTCAGGCACTGCTAGCCTGATCCCTGTACCATAGATAAATACTGGCTTCTCTTGTGCCTTTAGTTTAGAGTTTCCATGCTTTTTGCTCAGAGCCTTTTTAATGTTTGAGTATACTAGCCAAGGTTAAGCCAAACAAATTTTACAGGGTGACAGGGTGACACTTGGCTGGGCGGCCGCTTCGTGGCGAGTCTGGCTATACATGCGAATTATGAGATTTTCAGAAAGCGGTGAATGCGGTTGAAAAGATCATGGGCGAAAGGAAAACATGTGATTCCTAGTGTATCCGTAATGTTATGCTGTGTCGGTGGAGTCCTTCATACTAGCAGTAGTCCTATTTGCTGGCCAGTAGGGTGCTTCACTCCAAGACCGCCATAGAAGGTGGTTGGTCACAAGGCGAGAAGTACAGAGCAATCAAGATGCTCTGATGTCGCTTCTAGTACCAATAGATGATGTCAAATCATTGATTACAACCCCAATTAGAATTGCCACAATGGGATAGATACTTTATATTATATAAACTGGCGTAATCGTCTTTAAGCCATCAGCAACTAATAGTCGTACCTGAATCGAGTGAACTTGGGGTCCCACCCTGGTATTGCAGTCTGAGCTTCAGAACAATCGCCAAGTGGCTCAAGGCATTCAAGTCCCTTCCAGACATAAGTGTCAAGGTCGCGTTTGGATAGTTCACATCCCATCGCACAATGGATAGTACGAAACCCAGAACTCTCAAAGAAAAGTGACTCCCAGAGGTTCAGTATGTCACCTGTTGACATTCTAACCCATTCCGGACAGAATCGATCCTCATGTTCATCATAATCAACAGCCGTGATTACAAAGACTCCGCGTGCAACATCTTTCAGTACCCTCTCATCGGCAACCAATACAAAGCAATGTTTGGCCACTTCTATATTTTCCCTAGCCGGGGGAAGCTCTTTGCGACAGATTTCTTGGATTTGGGACATGTCGAGACCATCGAGCAACAATGCATTTTCCCGGGTGGTGAGGCGAAAAAGTTTCTTTAGTCGATCTATATCCTCCAGGTACTCGCTTTTATCGTTATATTTTCTCCAATTTCTTTTGATATCCTCATTGAACATTCTGTCATCTTCGTGGTAGCCGAGTGCAAGCAAGGTCTGTCGAGTTACGGCGTCAATCAGTGTGTCCCAGTGTGTATCCGAGCCAGGGCCATAGAAAGTACGGTAAACCGTAAAACCCCAGTTTCGATAATACTGAAAATTCTCCGGGGCTTTTCTGTCATTGACCAGATGCTTGACTATAGGCCCTGTGTTTATTCGTGGGGGTCGCCATAAGAACTCAATCATTTCTGAGATGTCCGCCATATTAGCGCTTATGATGATATCGGTAGTTGATGTTATGTGAGGAATTGTGTCTGTTGTCTGCACGGAGAATGCTGACCCGACAACAGGGTGCAGCGTGCGTTTTATAATAAGTTCTTTTACAATGTTATTACGGCTATAATAATACCTTACCACGTTGTCAGGCCATATTTCGAGCTTGGCTTGATCCAGTAATCGCCGATTGCAACCAACATGTCAATCGCATCCATGATAATCTGAACTCCATATAATAACGTACAAGACTGATGAACTTCATCTTTTATCCGGTCCCTGGTATATCTCTGGCGGCTTCGCCACCAATTTCATCAGTGACGGGACAATAGCACGCTTCTGGAGCTTTTTACAGACCGCTCGCCAGACGTCCAATGGGAAATGACTCAATTAAGTCATTTGAATGTGTGGTGCGCTATTTGCGGAGGCCCAGTCGCTTGGTACAACATTACATCCTATTATAATCGCCCAAAGGATTGCTATAAGTATGATCCAGATGTTATCGGCCCAGCTGACGTCGAGTGGGCAAATCAAACCCAGGTCCTAGGCTATAATCCTTCTGCTGCTGAAAATTCCAAGTCTGTTTTTTAATTTATTTCCCATACAATATGCTAACTAGATCAGGTTCTATGTATCAGGGCCAGTCAGAGTTCAGCGGTTCTTGAACCTGTCTTCTGAAACGCAACAAGATCCTATCCTTGAGGGTATTGATGTGCGTTCTCTGAAAGTTTACAAGAACGAGAAATGTCGTCAACGAGTCATTCCCTTCCATCCAAAATGCTACGAGACTTTGGCATGGTATTTGACCGGAAGTCCTGATACTACCAAGATCAACAAAGGGGCACTCTATAGAGCCTTCGACCGATTCTCGGTGGTTAGAAAGATCCGGCCACTAGAGCTAAGATGTCTTTCCCTAGATTATGGGGATGTCAATGAAGCTCAGGGTTGGTACTGGATATGTATTCCTGGGGGAGAGTATACGGTTTCCAACCCACAATATAGTACTGAACTGAAAGATGAGATTGCTTCTTTCATTTCAGGTTCCCTGTTCAACAGTGAAGCTCTACAGTTCTGCCATGGAGCTAAGTCAGAGTCAAACCCACTAGGAGCTCTCCCCGAAGCAGTCATATTTACAATTTCGCAATTCTTGGACAATACAAGTCTTCTGAATCTCCTATGCGCCTCGTGGACGACATTCTTGACCTTGAGGGAGAATGCTTCTTTTTGGAAAAGGCGCATAGTGACCCATCTGCCTTACTTTGTCGAGCTACACGAATGCTTAAGAGCACAGTCTCAAGCTTTGAAGGGTAGGGATTTCAGGAAGATTTTCCTATGGGCCGAGTTCGCTTCAAAGCCACGATCGGGAGTCGCGAAACCCATGTTCTCAATCGCCAATCGTCGAAGAATTTGGAAGGTCTGTGAGCAGATTGAGAGTCTCTATATTCGAGAACCACGACGCCAACCCACCGAAAAAGGTTACATCGTATGCCAAGCTGTCAAATGTGGGCTCTTGGTACTGGGTGATACGCGAGAGCCGGGCTTGTACTTTAGGTCAGCAAGTTTCTTGCGGGGTTGGCACGAACTCCTACATCCGTGGACATTTGACCTCTTCTGGAACTCGGAAGGAGATTTGTCAGCTATAGCTATCAGCTTTGGAGAAGACCAGAGATTCTTCGGACATGAACCGCAGGAAAGAGGCTCATATCAGACAACGGGATCCTTCCCAGGTGGCGTCTGGATCAAGGGCTTTGTCTTCCATATCTATGCCTCATCTATCCTTACACCCTGGCAGGCTTGTTCCTGGAATTATTCGTCATGCAGGGGCGTTACAGTGAGTTAACGGGTAACTGGAAACATCTCCAACATACTCACGCAATAGCAGGTATATCTCACCGATGGCTCTGAGCATACGTATGGCCAAGACGATCCGCACTTATTCAAATTGCCATTCGCTGTTGCAGAGAAAATGACCATAATTGGTATTAAAGGTACTCTTACTGTAGGTATCTGCAGGCTTTTAGAAGTTTCAACTGATCTGGATTCGAAGGCACATAAACGATACGGTGTTGATCCTTTCATCGAGAAAATGTGGCTTTTACAAGCCCGCACCGATGGTGGAGAAAAGCCTTCAGAAGTCCCCGAAGCTAGACCCCACGAGGGGTCTTGTTGGGCTGGAAATACCTACATGTTGAAGTGCCTACTCGCGCCTGACTCTGATATGAGATTACAGATGTTGAAGGGTCGCATTCGGTATAGTGGGCGTTGGCACAGCCTTGTTCCCTTGAATACCCTGATTCTCGCGAATGATACAGGCCAACTATCCCAGATTCGCAGCATTTCTGCATACCTTATACGAGATAAGTACAGCCTGAGTTACTCGGGAGCTCACAGTTGTGACGTAGGCAACTTGCGCCTTGTAACTAATAGGGAGACTCGCTACTTACGAGACAGAGATGACGACGGATCACTCTGGCCTGAGCAGCGTTGGGATACATTCGAAATTGACCGCCAAGGCGGCGAAAGAATTGAGGAGATCATGGTCTACCATGGCCCCTATCATGATCCTGCGCCTACGGCAATCGAGGTAAGTGGACCAGTTTGGTGGAAATCTAGCCAACCTTTAATCCAGATCCATACCAATTGGGGCCGCTCAGTTCTATGGGGTGTAGACATGAAACGGGATAAAAATGGGGGAGAAACGAATGAGCATGCTCGTCTTCCAGTTAAACGTCCTACTAATCTCCGTGCTGACGATGGCTTCGCTATCGTTGGTCTCGTTATGGGATGCGGAAAGGTTTTTGGTCGCTGGCACTCAGACAATGCAATCATTGACCCTCTCTGGGACCGTAAGGAACTCATGATCGGCAAGAATTACATGGACGAGGAAGATACCAGGGGCCCTTGGACCAAGGAGCAGTATGAAAAGCGTAACGAGTCGACGTTACATACAGGCATGAGCAAGTTTGGCATTATTACGAAAAGGATTACAGATGGGCCTGAACGAGGTCTCTAGATAGCGCCAGATCAGGCATGTATGGGAAACCAGACAACTTATTCTTCCACTATCTAGACCCGCGCAACATTGATGATATAGGAGTTGAGTGCCTCTATCCATGGCAAGTTGGAGACTGCCTATAAGAATCCCTCTATTCGTTCACTTAACAACCAATCATGGCAGTAACGAAAGTACCAAAAAAGGAACCGCCAATCCCTCCGAGCGCACCGGCAACCTCTTTGAGAAGATTTGGTGTAAAGCAGTGTGCTATATCTGCATTAGTCAAGCCTTCTTATTATCGCGATTCAATGACTCACTGTTACTAGTCTTAAGGCTAACTTCAATCTCCATATAGATGGTATCGCCAAAGTTCTTGCGCATCTTGATGTAGTTGCTGAACTTGGACATCTTACAGCTCTGGGCCTGGAAGTTTGGATTCGTGGGGAGATAGTATCGCATGGCTGGCTTTGCAGTCTTGGGGGTGACTGATTTCTGAACAGCAGAGGCCACGTAACCTCGTGTGTGACGTCCGAAGTACTCGCCTCTGACTGAGATGCGGAGCCAGGCGTCCTTTCTACGGCCACCACCAGCCATATGCTTGACCTTTCGGGTGTACACGACGCTCTTGTCGCAGTCTCCATTTCCGCAGATGGAGTGGATGGCTGTGCCGAGGGGGTTTCTGATGGAGGCTTCACAGCCATAGTCAACTTGAGTCTTGCCAAAGAAGAGTCTAGTCTCTTTGGGTGCACGGGTATCGAGATCGAATTCGGTCATGTTGCCCACCTCAGGAGCCAGAGGTTCTTCAAATGTTTCAAGGTCGCGTATTTTGAGATGAGACAGTGGGACCATGGGAGTAAAATCATAGTCTTCAATTGAAACGTTCGCAGGGACAAGGAAGCCTGGGTCGAAGTCAAAAGACTCTTCATCGTCGATGTCCAGTGGGCTTGTTGCTGGCATCGCCAGTACAGGAACAAGAGAGATGAGAATAATCTTGAAAGAATGCATAGTTATTGGGATGTTGTGATAGATACTGGTAAAGTTGAGGTTCTTACTTTTAAACCACCAGCAGCACGGTCTGTCTTATTTATACATATTCGTCACAATGTCTTCTGTCACTCCCTTTGCGCCTGATATCTCAAGAGCTTCCTCATTTGGGGGCCAGGCACTATCGCACGATCACGGAACACTTTTGTCAAGATCTTGGGGGCCATATACCATTGCATGTTCCTTTACCTTTAGGCAATATCCTATCAACGTGATTCCATCATGTTGTGCAACGCAGAACCCGAAGCGACCTTCTGCTTCAAGGCTTCCGAATCCTTCAAAGTCACAGCTAAGCTCACAGGTGCGTTCTCGAACCTCGCGGACTCCAGGTACTGCACGACGCTTTGACAATAACTTACGACTTGACATATCAAGCCATACCGCCGATGCATTGCAATTCTGGACCCCAATAGATAAGGATGAGTTGAGGCCTCTGAGGCTATGTTGAAATGTAAAAGCGCAAATATACGGTAGCCAAGGAGGTAAAGAGTCTAAGCCCCAATGATAACAGGGGCAAAGACATGCCATGTAACCTGCCAAGACTGCCGGACCTGTCGTGGCTCTCTCCGCGGGATCTAGACTCCAGCCGTATTTTGGGGGCCCGAACTTACTGCCAGAAACAGGCACCAAATACTCTTGGCACTAGATGAGACTGCTACTAACTTTCGAGAGTCTTACTTTTGAGTACTCCTGGAAGCTTAAGTTCACATCGCATCATACCTCGTTGTCAGCCCGTTGTATTACCAGAAGGACTTAATAACTTAGTTCTCTTTTTTTGGACCTGGCTGATATATTTTACACTCTCCAAGGTGTTCTACATGATAATGGACGCCTCTTTGCCAAGCGTTGTCGGCTTTCAGCCCCTTGTTACACCGCCTCATTTCACAGCAGTATGCGGAAGCGCAATGCCGGTCAGTAAATGTCGGCTATCGAAGGTACTAGCCCTTGTCTTTGAAGTCGCAGTCTACTAATAAAATAGACTCGCCAAGCTCCGATATCATGCGAATCATGATATGAATTACTGACTTTGATTGACGTAGGGTTGAATTCTTACCAACATAAAATGCAGCTTATATAAACATTCCCTGTGTTATTCTAAGGCTTCCACTATCGCAACTACATAAGCTTGGGGACTTGACGGAAGACATATATAATCATTGACTCTGGCCAAGACAGAGACTTATAAAGAGGTGAAATGCGATATCCATCTATACAGTACTCACAGCAGAGGGATATATAGAAGAGTTAAAAAAGCCTTAACAGGCAAAGTGCAACGGTTCATCTTCTACCTGTATAACATCCAGTTTCTGAGGTAAACACTATTACAACAAATTCCTAAAATGAATAATTTACCATTCTCTAGATTATAACCCCTTAGCGTAGTAGTTAAATGCCTAGGTATCCCTAAAAGCTTCCTAAAAAGGTATAAGTTTAAAACCTACAGGGACTAGCCTTTCTTAAGAAAAGTAACCCTTTTAATTTTAACTAATTAGGTATTAGTATATTATATACTAAAAACCTACTTAAGTAAGTAATATAGTCTTATATAAGGCTAAATACTTAATTTTAATTAATTTAAAATACCTATAAATATAAAATTTAATAAATTAAATTACTAAAAAAAAATAGTTATTTTAGCTTAGGTTTTAATATATAATAAATAGGTTTACTTAAAGGTTCTTACTATAGTTAAATAAATTAATATATATTTTCTAGTCTTTTTACCTAGTTTATAAGGAGTAAATAGTAAGTTAAAAATTATAGGAAAAAATAATAAATTAATTTAATTAGGTAGGACCAGGTAGTACTAGACTAACTTACAGGAAAGATAGCCTTACCTATTGGCTCAAGCCAGGGGGGGGCTAACTAAGCAAGCTTAGTTAGGTATAAAACCCTAAGATATATATAAAACCCTAAGATAGCCCTATATAGCTAGCTATTATAAATTTTAGGTTTTTTATAGCTAAAATTAAGAATTTAAAGATATTAATTAATAAATATATTATTTTTATTATTTAACTATATTATATACTTATCTATAAATATTAAGACTACTTAGGCTATTATTTCTTTATATTTATAGTACTAAAAAGGCTATATTTATAATACTACTAGACCTTTAAGCCTTTATTAAGCTAAGGATTATTTTCCTAGCTTTAAAAAGGTATTTATTACTTATATTATAAAGAAGCTTAAAGCTATAAATACCCTTAGTATTAAAGACCTTTTTAATAACTAAGGAAAGTAACTAAGGCTATTAATAAAAGTAAAAAAAGAAACTATTATAGCCTTTATTATATAGATATAAAAATTAGGTTTACTTACCTTTAAATATAAAGTAAAAAATATAGTAAATACTTTATATTATTACTATAATTTTAAAGTAAGCCTAGTTAATAAAATATAGTATTAGTACTTTTATAATAATTATTTAAAGCTTAATAAATTAATTTTTAAGGTAAAAAAAGCTTTTTATATAAAATATAAAAAAGTAAGTATTAAGAAAACTAAGTAGTAGTTTTAATAGCTTATTAAGGTTATTACTAACTATAAAATTAGTACCTTTAAGTATTAAAATACTAACTAAGCTAGTATTAAAATAAAAATATTATAAAAGTATATAAAATACCTTATTATATATATAAAAAAGAAGTTACTTATAAAGGTTTTTTTTTTTATTAATTAAGAAAGCTATATAGTTATTAATATAGGTAATATAGTAAGTAATATAATTTCTTTTTAACTAATTTTTAAAAGCCTTTTAATACTAAAGTAAGCTTAAATTAAAAGTAATTTTTAAATATAATTTATATAGTTAAAGACTGCCTTTTTTAATACTAAGATTATACTATAATAAGTAAAGTACTTTAATAAATATTTCTAAAAAAAGTTAGCTACTATTTAATACTATAGGCTTAATTTTAAGTAGTATTTTAACTATAATAAGTATTTATAATAACCTAGAAATGCCTTTAAAAAATATAACCTTTTTTTAAATATTAAAATTATTTAAGAAAAAGGTTTTATATAGAGGCTACTTATTATTAATAGCTTTTTTAAATATAGTTTCTTTACCTTTTAAGAATACTATATAAAATTTAATATCCTTATTACCTTTTTACTACTATATTTAATATATATCTTTTAGCCTATAAATATAAGTATATTTTAATATCTAAAGAATATATATTAAAGAAAGCTTTATAAGGTATTAAGGAAGGGAAAGCTAACCTTTAATTACTATGCCTTTATAAAAGCTTTTTAGGTATAAGGCTTATAGCTTAGCCTTTTCTTTAAATTTTCTTTTTTTATATATTAATATTAATTTTTTAGGAAATCTTTAATAAAGGCTTTATAAAGGTATATATTATTATAGACTTTAAAAAGTTAAGGATTTTCCTACCTATAAATAAGTTAGTAGTTAAATTTCTTATAAAAAAGAAGCTAAAGTTAAAATAAACTATTAATCCTGCCTTTTTATCTTTTTTACTATTAAAAATAAGGTTTTTAATAGCTTTTATAACTATATAATATATTAAAAAGTAATATTATAATATTCTTAGTTTTTTAATATATTAAAAACTTAAGTATATTTAAATTATTATTAATAAAGCTATATTACTTAAGAAATATATAAAAGAGAATATTACTAACTATTATATATATATTAAGAAAAGGTATTATAAGAAAAAGTAAGGAAAATATACCTAAGAAGCTTTTAATTATATTAATACTATTTTTTTATAAAAGCTTTATAAGCAGTAAAATAAGTATATTATAAAGAGTTAAAAGAAAAGTATATAATTTAAAATATAGTAATAATAATTTTAAATTATTAAAAAGCTTAAGGTATTAAAATAAAAGTAATAAAATAATAAAAAAGTTATAGTTAAAAGTATTATAAAAAAGCTATAGTTTAAAAAGTAATTAAAAGTTATAAAAAAAAAGTATAACTATTTATCTATAAATATATAGTAATTTATTATAACTAAAGCCTTTAATAAATTTATTAATAAATTTATAATAAATATATAATACCCTCTTAACCTTTATAAGTTTATTTATAATATAGCCTTTATAGTAAAGCCTTTTAAAGTAATAGATTTTTCTTTTTTTCCTTATAGTAATAATTTTATTACTTTTTACTTTATAAGGCCTAATAAAATACTATACTTTAGTAATTTTAGCTTTAATAGTAAAGTTATAATACTATTATTATTACCCTGCTTACCTAACTATAAGTTACTTTCCTAGTTATTATTACCTTTACTTTTCTTAATACCTTACCCTTTATAATATTAAATATAGTATTATAAGTTTTTTTAAAACTTTATATAAAAAAAAAGGAGGCTATAAAGGCTATAGTTATAAAGAAAAAGAAATAAAATATTACCTAATTTAGTAAGGAAATTATTTTTTAAATTAAGCTTAATTAAATATAATATAGCAGTAACCCCCCTTTAGCTATAGTTAATAGTTAATTTAGTATTATAAGAAGCTTTAAATAAGGCCTTTTTATTATTTTTAGCTATTTATAATATTATATAAATATTAAGCTATTAAAAAAGCTAATTTTAGTACTTAAAATCTTATTAGGCTAATGTCTTAGGGTTTTGTACATGTCTTAGGGTTTTGTGCCTAACTAAGCTTGCTTAGTTGGCCCTCCCCCGGCTCGAGCTAACAGGTAGTTAATTAATAACTTATTCTCTCTCTCTAGATTGCAACACCTGCTATGGCCTTCTTTTATAATTTGCTTTTTCCCAAGACCTGCATACGTTAGAAACTTACTCAGCCTATAGGACCTCGATATTATGTCTCAAACATCTAGCTCTTTATCTAATAACGTAGGATAGATAGCTGTCATCTCTGACTCGGCTCTTTCCTATATAGTGGCTAATCTTCATAGTCAGCTCACTACAAAGCAAGGGATTGCTAAGATCATCGTTCCTGGCCAATCGCATCTTAAGCCAATCAACTGCACACAGCTAGCCACCAATGATTACTAATCTGAAAAGGGAAGTGACACTGATTTCCCTTTTGGGTAAATGAAATTTGCTTGGACTATCAGATATGATGCGCTTATGGTTAAGCGACCTGCAATATCTCTCAGCTGCCTGTCTTCTGACTTTTGTAGGGTTGCTTTTTCTCACGGTGGTGGCGCGCCTGCCCTTGCGTAATAATTGACGCCAACGCAACATGTTGGATAATTCTTGTGCGTATATAAGAGCCTAGTTTCTAGAGTTAATCTGTCGGTGCCAAACCTCTTTCTCAATTATACAAGCTTATACCTTCGGAATGCATCGTCCAAATTATACAACCGTTGTCCTTGACTTGGGCGGAGTGCTAATCAACTACAGCTCCAAGAATACAGTCGGTCTGACCTCAACCCAGATCAAGAGTGCTCTCGACTCTCCATACTGGCATGAATACGAGAAAGGTAAAGTCTCCAAGCAAGAGGTCTATGAACAAATCTCCCGAGCCTTCAACATTGATCTTGAGACTTGGACCGAAGCCCTTGAACAGATGAAAGATGGAATGCAACCAAACGAAGCCCTCATTTCTGCCATCAAAGACTTAAAGACAGCTTATTCAACAGTCAAAATATGTTGCTTGTCCAATATCCCCCGACCAGAACTTGCTCTCCTCAAAGATGAGATCCAGAGCTGGGGCATCGTCGACCAATTCGTCGCCTCTTCCGAACTACAACAGAGAAAGCCAGAAATGGGTTCTTACAGCGCGTTTCTGGGTAAAATACAAGAATCGGCACCAAACTGCATTTTCATCGACGATAAAGTCGGCAGTGTGGTCAATGCGCAAGGCCTAGGATTCAAGGGCATCGTTTTCAGCACTACGGATGAGCTCATAAGAGTTCTTCACAATCTACTGGGCGACCCTGTTGCTCGCGCAAAGATTTATTTGAAGCAGAATGCAAAGAACCTTTTCTGCACTATGAATACAGGCAATCTTCAGCCGGATAACTTCTCTCAGCTGCTCATTTTTCATCATACAGGAGATCGGTGAGTCTTTGGAGCAGACCTTTTCATTATTTCTTTGCTTATTCTCGTCATAGGGATCTTGTTGTGCTGAAGAACGAGGGCGATACGTGGAATTACTTTCATGGCAGCCCCACGTATGATGGCACGACATACCCGGATGATCCTGACACAACAAGTTTAGCATTGACGATGCTGAAAGATATTTCCATGGAACAAAAGTTCAAAGCGAGGGATGTTATATCATCATATGTCAATGATGACGGGCTTCCACAAGTGAGTTCTGACGCAGTCAACTTTTTCTTCTCAATTCTCATGATTTTCTAGGCTTGGTTCAATAAGAACCGCCCACGATTCTGTCACTGCGTCTGCGCCAATGTCTTTCGCTTCTTCACAATCAACAATTGGTCCGATAAACTGCCCGGTGTCTACGAATATCTCTGTCGTGTACTGGAGAACAGGGCTTTTCTCCACGGCAGTCGTTACTACAAAATTCCAGATTGGTTCTTGTACATTCTCTCAGACGTCTGTGCCAGACGTCCATCTGACGAAAAGCTTCAGAGAATGAGAGATTTACTTGTTGAATGTGTAGAAGAGCGTATGGGGTGCGATGGAAATATTCTCGGGGCTGCAATGAGAGCTTTGAGTGCTCAATCTTTGGGTCTGAAGAATGATCGAGATCTTAGGATTTTACTCGAGAGTCAGCAGCTTGATGGCGGATGGGAGTTGGTATGGCTGTGGGGTTATGCGACAAAGCCACTAAAGATTGGAAGCCGAGGTGTTGTCACTGCCATGGCTATGGATGCGATTCAGCGGGCATTGATCTGAGGCATTGCGAAACCACGTTATAGAAATTATAATGTAGTGGAGAGCCAGGTAGTAATTTTTGGTACTCCAAGGCGCATTGAAATGAAGCGATTTGCGAACCGGCCTTCTCGCCGATCTCAAAAAATTACTATGATTTAGGCAAATGAGAGAAAAGCTGTCGTGTTTGCCAAGGCCACGATGCTGTCGTTTTAAGTGCGGAATATTCGGGATGACATTAAACCGAGCTAACAATTGAGGGGAAAGTCAGGATCAGGTGACTAGACCTCGGAGGATATACCGACTTCTCAGCGTGAGTTATTAAACTCTTTCCAAAGAGACAAATGCATCGGCGCAAACTCATTTGATCATGTTTGAAGAGAAGATCGTTGACTTCAAACCCTCCCTCGGGTCAATCCCGTTGGTCGGTGCTTCGATTGTGGTGGACCAATCAGATTACCCTGGGGTTATACGCGCCGCAGGGGACTTGACTGAAGACTTTGCTCGCGTGACGAAGGGAGATGCTAATCCGTTGATCGTGATATCGTCTCATTCTGATTACGAGAAGATACAGACAAAGAATGTCATCGTTATCGGCAGTGTTGCTTCAAGTGGGATTATCAAGACGCTCGTACAACAGGGCAAGCTTAATATCCAAAGAATTAAGAGAAAATGGGAGACATTCAGCACGAGTACCATCGAGCAGCCTTTGGGGAAGTGTGAAAAGGCTTTGGTGATAGCTGGAAGTGATAAGCGAGGTACCATCTTTGGCATCTACACCCTTTCGGAACAGATTGGGGTCTCGCCGTAAGTGATTCCGAACTACGTCAATTCAACGCGATTCGCTGACATGGAAAAGATGGTACTGGTGGGCCGATGTACCACCAAAACACCATAAAGAGATCTACGCCATTGAGAAACAGACGGTCCACGGCGAACCATCTGTGAGACACCGCGGTATCTTTCTCAATGATGAAGCACCTGCCTTGACAGGCTGGGTAAGGGAGAACTTCGGAGGGTACAACTCCAAGTTTTACGTCAAAGTCTTTGAACTTCTACTCAGACTCAAGGTATATAACCAACTCAATCAACAGCGATGCATCACTAACGGCATACAGGCCAACTTCCTCTGGCCAGCGATGTGGCCCGGCTATCCCAACCCCGGCGCATCCTTCTTCACAGACGATCCACTGAACCAAAAGCTCGCAGACGAATACGGCATCGTCATATCTACATCTCACCACGAACCCATGCAACGACTCTCGAACGAGTGGTTTGCCGAGAATCCCGATGGAAGCTGGAATTGGTTGACGAACAAGCAGAAAATCACCGAGTTCTTTGAACACGGCGCTAGTCGAGCCAAAGGCTGTGATTCATACTTCACTCTGGGTATCAGAGGAGAGTATGATAAGAAGATGTTGGCTGAGGATCCAGCTGCTGTGGTGCAGGATGCTATTGAGACGCAAAGGCAGGTTGTTAAGAAGGTTTATGGGCGGGAAGACGCTGTGCCACGTGAGTTTTATCCCAGTTGAGCCTTGGTAGTGGCTAACTCGCGTAGAACTCTTCGCGATCTATAAAGAGGTCCAGTCGATGTTCGAAACCGGCCGGCTTAACGTCCCCGAGGATGTGACGCTGTTATTCCAGGATGATAACTTTGGAACGATCCGTCGACTTCCGACAAAGGAAGAGGCCAAGAGGAAGGGCGGGGCTGGTGTAAGTTCCTCTCTTCATTTATCAGCACTCGCTAACTATCGTCTAGGTATATTACCATCTTCAATATGTCGGAGATCCTCGAAGCTATAAGTGGATCAACACAAACTCACTAGTAAGTTCCAAACTCATCTCTTCGATCAACTGCTGATATACTGCAAGGGGAAAGTATGGCATCAACTTCAGCAAGCGTATCATCACAACGCTCGTCAAATCTGGGTCTTCAATGTCGGCGACTTGAAACCTCAAGAAATCCCAATCTCCTTTGCAATGGCTCTAGCTTGGGACATTAGTAGTATCAAGCACGATACTCTCCCGCAGTTCTTCCGTCAAGCGGCAGAACGAGAATTTGGCACTGAGCTCGCGGATGAAGTCGGGTCAATCTGGCATCGACATGATCGCCTGCTCGCTTTAAGAAAGCATGAGCATATTGAGCCTGATACTTTCTCCGTCTTACACTACAGAGAAGCCGACACCGTCTACAGTCGATGGAAAGAGCTTCTTGATGCTGCTGAAAGGCTACATGCTCGTGTTTCTAAAGAAGAAAAAGTAGCGTCTTTCCAGCTTATTCTTCATCCTACCAAAGCGTCATATATCTATAACAAAGTACGCTGGAGTCAAGCGCTAAACAAGCTTTACGCTCGCCAAAGACGAAATTCGGCAAACACATACGCTCAAATCGCTCTGGACGCGTTTGACCAGGACTTTACTCTCTCGGAAGAATATCACAGCCTTTTAGACGGGAAGTGGAACCATATCCTCATGCAGCCTCACTACGGCTACGAAGATACATGGCATGCTCCCTCACGAGACATGATAGGTGGGTTATGCTTTGTTCAGAAACGTCAGAACTCCAATCCTATCGTTGGACAGATGGGTGTTGCTGTAGAAGGCCATGAAGGCGTGAGGCCTGGTCGGATCAATGAAGAGTCTGAGCGAACGCATCCGAGTCGACGGGATCTTGTTCCCGGTTTGACTTTACGGCCCATGAGTCGGTATGGACCTGTGGCTCGATACTTTGATATCTTTACCCGGGGAGTCCCGAGGATTAATTGGTCTGTTTCAGCGCCTCAGCCTTGGGTTGAGCTGTCAAAGGTCTCGGGGGTCTTAGTACCCGGGGAGGATGATGCCAGGGTTGAGATCTCGATTAATTGGGATCAAGTACCTGGTGACTTCAATGAGGAGGTCCTGTTCGATGTTCGGTCAGAAGAAGGTGACTTTGAACAGGTCCATTTACCGATCAATGGCAGACGGGTACCAGACTCTTTCAAGGGCTTCGTTGAGCAGGACGGTTTTGTGTCTATTCCTGCTACTGACTGTCACCTCGGGACACCGTATCTGGTTTTACCAGATGCTGGCAGGCTAGAAAGTGGCTCTTTGACTCTCGCCCCAGGCACTGATAGTGACGGTTCGACACCCTACATTCAATACCCTTTTTACCTTTTCAGTGAGACTTCCAAGGCTACTTTGGTACTTTATTTCGGTACCACTCTGGATCTCTCCTCAGAAGACATTCTGACTTATGATGTCCGAATCGACGAGGAACAAAGCCAAAGTTATCCTCTACAGAAGAGAACACCAGAGAGTGAGAAGAATGCTGCTGATAAAGGATGGGCGTCGGCCGATGGCTGGTTCTTTGCTGCATCGGATAACGTATGGGTTCGTAAGCATGAGGTCACTTTGGCAGCCGGTGCACATACGCTACATCTCAGGTTAGGACATTCGAATATGCTGCTTGAAAAGATTGTGGTTGACTGCAGTGGTGTAGCCAAGAGCTACTTAGGCCCTCCTGTTGGAATCAAGGCTTGAGGCCTAGAAAGAAACCGGCGGTCGTCACAAGTCGGATAGTTACAATGAATTACAATGCCATTATATTTTACCCCGCTGGCTTTTGAATGAAATAGTCTATGAGTGAATGTATATATGCAAGTTTCCAGCGCCCATTTCCCAGCCAGATGCTACGCGCAAAAATAGATACTCGAAATCAGATACGCTCCATCTAGCAAGTAAGAGTGAACTTGAGCTTGCGGTCCTTGTTCGCAATACCGAAGTACTTCTCAACCTCAGGTGTAGCCAAAGGCGCATCAAAAGCAGTGAACCAGAAACCACTAGCATCCTTCTGCTGCCACAACCAGCACCCAACATTGTTGTAATAGCTCTGCAGACTAGCGGTAGTAGCAGCGGCCTTCTGGTAGTTAGGTCCCTTAGTAGGCCAACCCGTCTCACCAACCCAAACGGCAGCCTTGCTGTTGACAGCCTTGACGTGCTTCTGCACACTCCAGTACGAGTTCTGGAAGGTCTTCTTCTGCAGAGCGTCCTTGATGGCTACGCCCTGCCAGTAGGGGAAGCCGTTGGTGATGGCAATGTCGCACGCCTTGGTGACCACGTCGTTGCGGCCGTCGACCCACGCCGTCCATGTATCGGTGTGTCCGACCTTGAGGTTCTTGTTGAACTGGCGCACCATGCCGCGCACGTCGTAGATCTGCTGCGCCAGCTTATCGGGCGAAATGTCCTTGCGGTACAGGTCCTCGGAACCGACGGAGATGGCGGCGATCCAGTCGGTGCCGTACTGCTTTATCACCTTGAGAAGAGCGGCCTTGTCGCGGCCGAAGTGAGCGTCGTCGGTGGCCCAGACGCCGACAAGGATCTTCATGCCGGTCTGCTTGGCGGCGGGGACAGCCTTGACCAGTGCTGAAACTCATCAGTATGTCGATCATATGGTGTGCAGGGGTGAAACTCACTGTTGCAGTCATCGGCAGAGTAGAGGCGCACAGCGTTGAAACCCTTGTTCCAGCTCTTGATCGTCTGGAAATCCTTCTTCCAATCCGCAGTGTACTTGCAAGCGCCATCAGCCTTGTTGGCACCCATACTGAAGCCCTTATACTGCCCAGCCAAAGCCTGACCAGGAAGTAGCATCAAAGCCGCGGCGACGGCGCCAATAGATCCGAAAAGCTTCATATTGAAAAGAATTGAGTATAACGAAAGTGATGAATAAGCGAGTGACGGGTATAAACAGCCAAGAGATGGACAAGAAAAAAAGTTTGGGGAAAAGGAGCGGCTGTTTATTTTAAATGAATCGACCCCCTTTTCTTTGCAGGGGTAGACTTTGTTTTTTGCTCGTATTGATCCATGTTTACGAGGCGTTCTAGACCGGTTCTTGGTAAGCGTGCTGCTATTTTTGTAGATGCGCCGGTGATTCCGTGGCGCTAGGGACGGGTTTTATGGGGATTGGTGAGGTTTGGGTTATTTTAAAGGTCAGATGAAAGTTAATGCGTATTGAATCAATTAATGTCGTTTTCGTCATTGCCGAGATGGGAGGATTTGAGATCTGATGACATGGGGGTCGCTGTGCCGTGGTTATGCAGATACGCGTTGAGTGGTTTGCTTGTGACGCGACAGATCAGGAGATCTATCTTATCAGTTTATTATCAGTTTATCTTATCGGATCAACACTTTTGTCCATGCTCATCAGCCCATACCCTAAACCTCTGTCTCGTTTCAATCGCAGTGTTTGATTTTTGGACAGATAGTACAAATACATGGCGCTTAATAATAGTAAGATAATCATAGTTAGTTTATAAGAGCGGACATTTTGCGCGTTGACTTTCGAAAAGGGGTTTATCTGGTCGCCTTCCAACTCTCGAATTTCGAGACTCAAGCAAACCGTAGCGGTATCACACAACCCTTGTGACAGGATGACGAAGACTAAACATACACATGTTCAGATTGAATTGGAAATAAGAAAAATACTATAATATTTCTACCGTATTGGTAAGAAACTCATCGGCTTCCTCGTGAATGGATGCTATTGTCATTGACGCCCAAACATAGAGCGCGCTGAGTTTCGAATCTAACTTTGATGCAAGCGCTTGTGCTTAATATTCCTCTGTCTTGAGCTGAATACATGCGGCCTTTAGAGTTTTGTATCCAGGTCCATGCTGCTCATGCTTTTGTTCATCGCCCACTGCCAAAATCATGGCTGCCAGCTAAGATCTATGTTGTCAATTACAGTAGCGTCATTGGGCGAAGACTCGTTAATGACAACCCAAAATCTCAAGCATAGGGGATTGAACATTGTGCCTTGCAATTAGGCGAATTCTATGGAGAAGCCGCAGAATGAATCTATTGGTTTAATTCGATGAGATCTGCCATTGAATGGCAAGGTTTGCTGGTAAACACAAAAGTGGTGGGGCATCTTCAAAGCTTCAGCCCAATGCCCAGCGTCATGCTGATCAGCAGGTGATCCTTACCTTTTCTATATAAGTGAAGTATAACATTAAAAATATTACCAGATCAGGTGAGAGGTCTCAAGTGGACTGATTTATTCAGCTGTTGTTGTTGTGCACTGCCATGCACTGATGGACTGATGCTGATGAGCGGTTTAAAGGAAGATGCCCCGCTGAATATCAAAGTCTACCCAATCATAAAACACACATTCCAACCACTGGCTGTCACTCGCAGGCGGCGCTGGAAGGGAAATGCACAACAACAAACGGCTAGAGAATTATCCGGGCCAAAGGCTAAAATTTTCTTTCTCCACGCTCACGTCAAAAAAAGATCACCGATCCCCCGCCCTACCAACTGCATCATACGTAACAGCATTTTGATATATCCCAAAATGGCCGCCTTCGATACCTACCAGACAACCCTCACCGGCCGCTACTGCAGCCAGGAGCTATCCCACCTCTTCAGCCAGCGCTCCCGCCACTCCACCTGGCGCAAGCTATGGCTCTACCTCGCCGAGAGCGAGAAGGAGCTCGGCATCAACACCATCACCGACGAGGCGCTCGAGCAGATGAGGACTCATCTCACTGTTACTGACGATGACTTTGAGGTTGCGCGCCATGAGGAAAAGATCCGACGTCATGTGAGTTTTGTTGATACAGTGTCATGTCGTGGGGATAAGCGAGCTGACTAGCGTACCAGGATGTCATGGCTGTAAGAAATGCTTGAATGACGATTTTTATAAAGCTGATTGAGATACAGCACGTTCATGCCTTTGGCCAAGCTGCCCCTGCTGCAGCTGGTATCATCCACTACGGCGCGACGAGCTGCTACGTCACCGACAACACGGAGCTCATCCTCATGCGCGATGCTCTCGATCTTCTCATCCCCAAGCTCGCCAAGGTCCTGTACAACCTGCAGAACTTCGCCCTCGAGTGGAAGAACGAGCCTACCCTGTCCTTCACACATCTTCAGCCTGCGCAGATCAGCACCGTCGGCAAGCGAGGTTAGTATTTTTTCTCTGGAGGACAAATCGTGTTCTGACGGTATGCAGCTGCGGGTTGGGCGCAGGATCTCTTGATGGATCTTAATGAGTTTGAGCGCGTGCGAGCTGAGCTCAAGTTCCGTGGTGCGCAGGGCACTACTGGTACTCAGGCCAGTTTCCTCGAGATGTGAGTTCCTCGTTCGGTGCGGCTGGGCTAGTTCTGATGATTTTTAGTTTTGGTGGTGATCATGAGAAGTGTGATAAGCTCAATGAGCTGCTTTGCCAAAAGGCTGGCTTTGAGGAGTGCTACGATGTAAGTTAATGATACTATTTTTCTGGTACTTGCCTAACAGTTTTCAGATCTCAACACAGACATAGTAAGCTTGACGATGCAACTGGCTCCCTTTGTTGATACTAATGATCCTTCAGCACCCGAAAGGTCGATTGTCTCATCGCCAACGCCGTCACAGGCCTCGGCACCACCGTCACCAAGATCGCCTCGGATCTGCGACATCTCGCCTTCATGAAGGAAGTCGGCGAGCCCCGAGAGAAGGGCCAGATCGGAAGCAGCGCCATGGTCAGTCATACTCTGCAGAAACTGAAGTGGACTTCGCGACATACTGATACTCTCTCAGGCTTACAAGCAGAACCCCATGCGATCCGAGCGAATTGCTAGTCTCGCCCGAGTCCTCCAGTCCAAGGCCGCTACTTACCAGAGCACCCACTCTGCTCAGTGGATGGAGCGATCACTCGACGATTCCGCCTGCGTGAGTACTCTTGTTCTGTTCAATCTTTGGCACATTCTAACAGATTTAGCGACGAATCGACATCCCCGAGATGTTTCTCCTCGCCGACGCCGTCGCCATCACCCTGCAGAACGTGACAGAGGGTCTCGTCGTCTTCCCCCTCAAGATCCACTCCAACATCATGGCTGAGCTCCCCTTCATGATCACCGAGAATATCATCATGCGCCTCGTCGCAATGGGCGTGTCCCGACAAGAGTAAGCGCAACCTCAACCGCCACCTAGCCATCAAATACTGACCAACCTAGGGCTCACGAGCAAATCCGCGTTCTCTCCTTCGAAGCATCCCACCAGGTCCAGAGCCTCGGAAAGTCCAACGATCTTGTTGAGCGGATCAAGAAGACCGAGTTCTTCAAGCCTATCTGGGCTGATCTCGATGGCATGATGAAGCCGGAGCTGTACATTGGTCGTAGTGCGCAGTTGGTTGACAAGTTCTGTGGACCGGGAGGTAAGCTGGAGAAGAAGCTTGCGCCTTATCAGGATTCTATCCAGAAGGCCAAGGCTGCTGAGTTGAATGTTTAGGGAAGTGTGAAAGATGAAAAGAAAATAGAGCTCAGGGCTGGTGGTACCCAGTCATGAATAAAAGAGGCAATAAGCCAAGAGGCATTGAGTAAAAAATTTATTATATTGTCGATTGAACCTGGAGTATAACTATCATGTCTTGCTCTGGAGGACCTCGGGGCATCAAGACCCGAGCGGTACTGCCCATACGTAAGTTGTACCAATCGGCTACCCTAGTAAACCAGAACGTGGAGATCCGCACTAACCCCAACGGCTCGACATGGAGTGGACGCATTAAGCTTTGGAAATCCGGGGTGCCTTGTCGTGCCCCCAAACCTTGGTAGAGACACGATTATTGGCGGAATTATTTCACCTCTAGAAATGCCTGCTAGAGTTAAAATGATTGGATGAACTTGCCGAATATGAAGGTATATAATTCACTGAGGGGGCACATCTATTCATTCCATCGGTCAAGTTCTGTGATCATTCTTATCTCATCATGAAGTTCCTCCACCTCGCTGCAAGCATCCTAACCCTCTTCGGAGGCGTTGAGGCCAAGAAGTCTCCATTCTTCATCTTGACAGGCGACTCTACCGTTGCCACTGGTGGCGGCTGGGGTGATGCCCTTCTGAACAGCACCAAGAAGCCCGCTGGTGGTATCAACATCGCCAAGAACGGAGCAACGACTGTATCTTTCCGATCTCAGGGCTTATGGGATACTGCTCTCGAGAACGTGAAAAGTCACAAAAAGGATCACGAAGCTATTATCACGATTCAGTTTGGGCACAATGATCAGAAGACTCTTACGCTGGAGGAGTACTCGGATAACCTTGCTACTATGATTGGCGAGGTCAAAGAGGCTGGAGGAACAGCGGTAAGCTTGACCTTATAATTCTGGTGCAGTAACTGATTTTGGCAGATTGTCGTTACTTCCCTTACCCGTCGTACGTTCAAAGACGGAAAAGTGATAGAGAATCTTAGCAACGAGCGTGATGCAGCAATTGCTGTTGCAAACAAAGCTGGCGTCAAGTACCTGGATCTCAACACTGCGAGCACCAAG
The DNA here is from genome assembly GCA_002165215.1 of Fusarium pininemorale. Taxonomy (NCBI): domain Eukaryota; kingdom Fungi; phylum Ascomycota; class Sordariomycetes; order Hypocreales; family Nectriaceae; genus Fusarium; species Fusarium pininemorale. The sequence continues at coordinate 251,244 of NFZR01000011.1, forward strand.
TATGTCAATGCTATTGGACAAGACAACGCCGACAAATATAATGAGATTGAGGGAGATCGCACTCACCTTAATTTCTCTGGAAAACTGGTGTTTGGAAGGATTGTGATGGATTTGTTGGTGGAGAAGAGACGTGATCTGGCACGGTATATTACGACGAACAAGAAGTTGAGTCAGCTTATTAGAGATGGGATTTATGCTACTGGAGCAGAGTGATTTTATAGAGGATAGGATAGTAAATGCATCCAACTCAAGACACACCTTCATGTCTCTAAATATTAGTAAATCCTTTATATTAATACTCTACGTATCTATCTAAGCCTGACACTTCTCTAGCTCTTTAACTATTAGCCAATTAAACGATTTCAACCACTTAAACTCGCTAGCTGCTACGGGTACACCCAAATCCGAAGTCAAGCATCGAATAATTACATCTCTATACCTACGACCCATCCTCAACCCAACACTCCGCTGGGTAAGTTCAATAGCGTCATTTCTCAAAAGCACATGAGGGTAAACCTCATCCCACAACGACCAGAGAGATTCTCTATCCTGAGAAGTTGCAGCATTCTGTTCGCTAAGCCACATACCTTTTATCTGCTCCTCGTCAAGAGTTCGTCGCAGCTGGCTAATATAAGGCCCAAGCTCCTCTGACCACGTGATCGGCACATCAGGTATCATTGCGTCAACAAGTCTACCGCGCGCTGCTCGAACTGACTTTGTGGCTGTGATCAATCGGCCGTTCAGATCCCGATCTTCCCAGAAGCCGAAATTGTATGTGAGCCAGGCCGCGTCTCGCATTCCCATCGCAGGCACCGGTCGCGAAAGAAGATCCATGGACTCAATCGGTCGCCACAACCCAATTTCGAGAAGTAGTAGGCCCAAAGAGTAGTACTCGTGTCTTCGCTTGTAGTATGAGTCTCGCTTATTATGACGTGTATATTCCCCTAGTTCATAATTGCCATCCGAGGGTGCTTCAGAAATAAGCTTGTGAAAGATATAGGCCGGGTTTTGATAGACTGCTTCTCGCAATAAGCCGGTGTTCTCATGTTCCCCTCGGTGAACCAAATATGGCCCTTCCGGCTGGGTGGTCGGTTTGGCTCTTCGCCTCAAAGGCTGGGAACGTCTGGACTCGCCTCCTTTACTGCGTCTGTCTGATCCCCGGGGTGGCCTATTCCGTATTAACTGTGCAACAGCCGTTTCATCAGCAGAGTTGTCAGTTTCCCATTCCGAGCCCATCTCGACTGTCTTGCCCCTGTCTTTCACAGTTTGTTCCGCAAAGTTTGTTTTGCGAGAAAATCTAAATCCCTTCAGATATGGTTGATCAACTCGATATGCTCCACCAGCTTTCTCATCTTTAAAGAAGAAAACACTCTTTGATGATATATCTTTGTGCATCCATCCGGCAGAGTGCATCTGAAAGATAGACCTGGAGATCGCCTGGGCTAGTTGAAATCGATCGTCGAGGGTAGGCATTCGGCTATCTTCGTTACTCATCATCTCGTGCAGTGTTACTGGCTCCGCTACCGGGTCAACGCCATCAGGCAGCTCGTAGATCATCGTCGGGACTTCTGTGTCCATATCGGAGATTCCCAGGCACCGCGGAGTGCTAAAGTCTTGAGACATCCTCGCTTGACTCAAGAGAGAAGCCAGGAGCCGAATGTTCCTATATTTGCTACCCTGAGTGTCTGATCGGATTGTCCGATGTGTCTCAAGGAAAACGCGCCTCTGCCCCCACGTCCCCAGACGCGAGCCCTGCCCATCAGGCTGAATCTCATTTCGCGGGATAACCAAGACCTCATCTGCCTTAGGATTCTGGCCGCTGATCTTTAGTGCCACAGACGCTGCGGCTGAGATAACCTTGTATTGATCCATACTGCCTGAAGAGATCACATTTTCTCGGCTCGTGCCCAAGGATCGATAAGCCTCCAGACTATCATGACTCGCAGAGGCGAGAAGGACTGCTAGAACGTCTCGCGTGATTGTGAAGCCAATTTCACGAGGTAGGAGGCTGTATAGGCTGTCATTATAGTATTTTAACTGCTGTAGCAGCTCGTTGAACTTTTCTTTGTCCATGACGGCCCATTTAAATCGCCCGATTCTGGAAATAGAAGACTTGGTGCTCCTCGAAGACGAATTAGCTTCTGAATCTGCCTTTTCGGACGACGATAGCTTGACACCATATTTGGTCGATAAGCAGTCCGTGTCATCGAAAACATCTTTAATACACGTCAAAGTTCGCACAACAACGTGACAAAGGGCCTCATTTTCAAGAAGTCGTCGATCCAGATTTCTGTCGTCAGGCTCAAGACCAGACTCCGATTTCCCGTCGCTCGACAGTCCAGTGCCTTGTCCCCATTGGGCCAAACGACGTTCCTCAATAGCAAGCCTTGTTCCAAGGTGCGTTGCTGTCTTTTCGAGTTCCTTTGCTTCGATGAAAATCTTGTATGCGGAAATGGATTGTTTGAAAAGCTCAATGGCTAATGGGACAACTCCAATAGCAAGTCCGGCCACCTCCATTATGTCTCAATTGGATGCTGGCATGAGATGAAAGAGTTAAGATTCTCGTGCTTACGGATAGCCGCTTTGAGGGGCCGTGACGTGATGCTGCAGGCCTGGTCACATGCTCATGCATGACCCCGGGATGTTAATAGGCCAGACTATGATAATTCCTACTTAGTTACTAGTCAACCTTGAAAATTAATTACATATCTTTTTGACTTACTATCTTGACTAATAATTATTATCAAATTAGATAATAAATATAAAAAACAAATATATAAATAGCATTTTATTCTTAAATTTATACAAAGTAATTCCAAGAAGAAACTTATGTAAATATTATGTCTACACCATATTATACTGACTTTAGCCCCAACTGATTTAACCCCTCTAGACTTAGTCTTACTCTTTACGGGGCTAAAGAGTGTATTTAATAAAGAACTATGAGGTGGTGTCTTAACAACAGTCCTACTATACCAACTAGCTTAAAATTATCTTAATAACTTTCATGGTGAACAGCTTGCTAAGCCTGTGCAGCCACTACCAGATTGGTGTCGATTGTCCCTTAGTAGCTGTCTTGGAAGGATAAGAAGCGACCACCGTCGTCAACCATATAGAGTATGCAAACGAGATAAATCCCGCAACATACATGATAGGCTGATCAAAGATCCCAGGTAATACAGCAGCGCCCAAGCTGAATGGGGCAAACGTCCATATCGTACAGGCCACATTGGTAAGACAGAACCCAATCGACAGACCGTTTCGTGAACCACGAGACAGATACTCATGCGTCGGCCCGATGATCATAAGGACATTAGTGAGCGCTCCTGTGAGCATGAAACTACCAGCACCGAGGAACTCTATCATTATCCAGACCAGTGCAAACATGGCAAGCTGAAGGAAGAAGGTGTACGTCAAGATGGACGAAGTAGCCGGCTGTTTCCCGAACAACGGCGAAAATGTGGCGATGCGGTCTTTTGGGCTTTGAAAGGTATAAACATGCAGAATATCTCAAGAACTGCCCATACTGCCAGTGAAAATGAGGTTGAGATAAAGAACTAGTGGTAATCGTAGCGGGGTGCCGCCTCGGCGAAGAGGTAAACAAATGTCAATTCGTGGGCGACGTAAAAGGTTTGCATCCAGAGGGGTATAGGGCCTTGACCTTCGCGGATGAGGAGTCTTATAGCGTATGTGTATTGTAAAAAGCCGATTATGAAGCATGCGTTTGTTGCGATCATAACGGGCGTGTTGTTGAACTGGAGATTCTCCGCGATGCGGCCATAGTAGTCGATATTCATGATGAAATGTCTGAAATAGATGAGTGCGATAAAGCTTTTCGTATCGTATCTATCGATGAATAATCACGAATTGTCCGAATATTTATCGTATTAAATACTGGATAGGATCCTGATTTATATATACTTAACTGTATCGTGTAAGATCGGGTCGCAAGATCAACTGCCGAAAACGGTCCAGTGTCATGACCCGAAAATCCTGTCCTCGGTACGATCCAAGACCCCGATGGCCCGTCATACTTTGGTGGGACAGCTAAAGATTGTGCTCCAAGCTAGGGGAGGAAAGTCACCCAGGACCTGACTCCAAGCGATAAAATTACTTAGGCAAATCTAGTCTAGGTTTGGGGGGCTCTTTGCTAAGTTCATTCAGAGTCCTCTTCTCAAGTCTTGAGTTTCTTGCTCCATAAGGCCAAGTAGAAGACTCAGTATGTCGCAGAATTCTGAGTGGGGCCTCGTATTCAACCCGGCACGCGTATTGATTTACGATAATGGATCGGGACGAGATGATCACTTGACGAGCGGCATTTTGAAAGAGCGATGAAACTTGAATCTTGTCAATTTTGGTATACAAATGACCCCACCCTAACTTCAACTCACAGTGTCCCCAATTGGAATGGAGCAAACAAGTTACAACCGTGACCCTATGACCTGAAAAGAGAATCAATATCCAACTCTTCAGTTCGACGTCGAACCAGAAGATTCGTCGAGTAATCGCCAAGAAGCTTGAACCCCGAGTGAGATGGCCGCGGCGTGCAACCCTCTGGCAGCTTCCACTCATGCTTGAGCAGCATATGACACAGCAGGATCTTAATCTCATTCGCAGCAAAGAAACGTCCCGGGCATGCGTGTAAACCGTGTCCGAAACCAAGATGCTCAGCGCTGGTGCTGACAAGATGAGCTTTCTTGTCATCGCCTGTCTGACGCATCTTGACAAAGCGATAGGGATCGAACTCAAGTGCGTTGTCGTAAGTGTCGGAATCCCACATGTGCGACATGTTTCCGATGATCTTGTCGCCCTTCTTGAGGATATCGCCGTTGGGGAGCGTGACATCCGCCGTGGCTACTCTCCTGAATGCGCCTTGACGAAAATGTTAGAGGCTTTGATGGTAACTGGGACTACAACTTTGACATACCGAGTAGAATTGGTCGTAGTCTCTGGGACTCTTTAACCACGCTGTCCATCAACTTCAAGTTATACATCGCTGCCTTGGTCAACCCCCCTTCAGCAGTCAAGACCGTAATAATCTCCTCCCGAAGCTCCTGAAACAGCTCCGGGTGTTGACAAAGGTTGAGAAGCGTCTCGGCAAGTAAGTCAGATGTAGTATGATACGCCACAATCGAAACAGCAATCTGCTCCTTGGCCGGATCATGCTTCTCATACTCCCGTTCAAACCATTCAAGAGAGTCATCGAAAGGACACGGCTTCCCTTCAGCTAGCGCCTTTTGTTTGATAGCATTTCGGCGCTCAATGTGAGGCTTCAGACACTGTCTTGCTTCGTTCAATTTCGCGCGGATGGCCCAGCACTGAGGGAGGAACCAGTGGATATACGAACGAAGCCATCTGGGGTATTCTCGTAAATGGCCTCCGTAGCTGAAAGCTAATAGTGTATACTCGCTCGAGGTTCTGTTCCATTCTTCATCTCGGCAGAGCTCTTCGCCCATGAAGATTCTAGAGGAAACGCGGGATACGACGCGGATGAGGTCTGCCTGGGGTCGAATCGCATGCCATTCTGAGCTTTGTTAGTCCTGTCATCTTAACTACAAGACGAAGGAATTACCTGTTGAGTCGGTGAGACAGTCGCGGATTGCTAAGGACGATTCTTCAGAGACGGGGCCCGTTAATCTGGCTAGAGGACTAAGGTTAATGAGCAGTAGAGAGAGAGGAGCTCGCAAAACTAACTCAAAGCCTTTGTGATATACTTGTTGATAACAGTTGGCATTTTAGGATCGAATCCAAAAGGGTTAAACCCAGGGATATATTCATGGGAGTCCTTTTCAGAATTAGCACCAAACCACCATTTTAAACACCGGCACTTGCATCTTTAGCCGGGATCAGAAAGTCGAGCTGTCGGTTACTCTTCAAGGCATCGACCCATGATGGAGGAATGATCAGAACCTTGCCGATCTCTGTATAAGCCCTGTATGGTTGATCCTGATAGACTGTTCGAGCGTTTGAAAGAAGACTCCTGCTGTTGGCGAGGAACTCCTTGACCATTCGCCTGTCGGTCAGTTCCAAGGGCTTCTTGGGGATAAGAAATGGGTATTTGTCTTCATGAGCGAAGAAAGAGAAGTTCACAACTAAGATTGTGATGAGGGAAATCGCAGAAAGAACCGCATATTGCGGATTCTGGAGTACGGTGTCGATGTATGTCGACATCTTGGAGAACTGCCGATGGTGGGATGATGGATTTGAATCCTTCACGGCACTGATGCTATACTTATACCACCTACGAGGTATATATCAAAAGAAGGATCGACATAAAGTGCTCCTCTTCTGTACTTGGCCTCAATCTCCATTTCACCGGAGCTTTAAGACGCGAGTGCCGACAGGGGGCCAAGAATAACTGCGCCTCAGTTCAGCGTGTCAAAAACAAGTAATACGAGTAGCGCAGATCAGTGCCTGGGCTTCTGTAAGGGCGATTATGTCACCCCAGCTGGTGTCTCTCGATTTCCTGATACCCCGAGAGCCCGAGTCCCTTCCAAAATGCCACACATCGTCAATGCATAAACGAAATGACACATCATATCGGCTGGAAAGAGCTCGACCCCGTGAATATCTCCGTTTCAATGTAACACTACAGTTGTACAGCCATGCAGTGCATGAGCCAATAGGATAATAGGTGTATACGATTATAACCGAGATTTTCGCCATACGTTTCCTGTTTAGATGGCCCACGCCTCACGGACCCTCGTAACCCACACTTTTAACGACAGCCAAGCATTGGGGCGCATGGAGGGTCCGTGGAAACTCCGCGGACGGAGAACGGGGTGTATTGAAGGAGATTAGGACGAGTCATGCGATGACGATGATAAAGGTTGTGAAACACGAGGATAGTGGAGAGTTAACGGTCATGAAAACCGAGGGGAAATGTCGTGGAGAGTGAGACAAGATCACAATAGACGATAAGCTTACTGCTTCCTGCATCATTGATAGGGGCTTTTACTTTGAGACGAACTCTATCAAGGCCAGCGCAAACTCTGAGTCGTCTCAACTGTTCGATTAACTTCAATAACTCCAAAGTCTATCTACGTCGGATCATCACGGGGATAGCTATGTGATTACGCCGCAGCACTGCAGCTGTCTAACCGTATTGGCTATGTCAAGGGTGATCGCCTACCCCCCATCGGCAGTTTCTTTCCCCCTAGCAGCGAGCGGTCTTTGCACGGCCCGCACCGCGTCGATAATCGGATTTCGGCACTGGAAGGGGGGTGAGGGCGGAATTGATTGCGCTGCGTTGCGCGGAGGAGAATTACGCAGGATTCTCGCTAAGCCACCGGATAGCGCATACCGATTATATAATTGCATTTTAATTGGGCGGTTGTAAGGCCTATGATGCTGAGATTTTGTGAATTGGCGTATTGATCATATGTTGAACCAGTTCCGTATGAAGCGCGAATGACTGAACGTATCTGCTTACATACCACGAAAGGAGACGGAAACTGCCGTATTGGGCTTTTGGAGTGCTTGTAAGGACTTCGATCGATACGGAATATCTAGCTTCTGTATGTTCTGGATAGGTAGATTTTAAAAGGTACCACCAGGATGGAGTCTAACAGACGTACAGCGAAGCGCAATTGCCAAGTCAGAATCTTATCGATCAGCTCACTGGCGCCGGGGAAGATAGTATGCAGAGCGTTTCAAGCATGATGAGCAGCCGGACATACCCCCACCCTGGCTCCGAGAACAACTCAGAGTTCGTAAGTCTTGCTTAGAACGCCAGTTCCATGCTTTCGAATCCGAGACAGAGTTTAAACTAGAGAGCTAGCAGCATCAGCCCTTGGCGGCTAGTTTAGCCTCAGTGAGTAAGCTTGTGCGACAGAGGTCTTTGCTACCAGATGCCTTACGTGTGCTCTCACAAACTAATGTCTACTTGTGAGGACCACGAAAAAAGCGAAGGCCAGCACTGCCGTCTCTTATATCTGGATGTCCGTTGCTGGATGGATCCCTGAATCAAACGCCATCCACACACAGCAGAGGGACTTGGGAATGGCATGGGCTAAGTACGGAGGACACATCACGCACAAGAGCACTGAACGCCAATCAGACAACCTATACCCTTGTCGATGCTGTAAATCTACTCTGGCTGCAGAACCAGGCTATTTGTTACAGACAGCGGAGTGTCGGCGTGGCGTTACAGGAGATTCAGTCGACCTTTGCGGCAATGGGCAATATCCTTGGCCAGACTGCAAATTTGATGGCTGCTGCGGACGGATCTGTTAGAGCATCTCTGGTTGTAAGTTAGGCGGTGATTTAAGTAGGAATCGCCATGGTTGTCAAAGAATTTCGGGATACTGTGTCTGCGGTTCAGGCACTCGTCGCGATTGACTGGAGTATCTAAATGACTGGAATCACTGTGGATATTGACGCGCCCAGCGTCTATCCAGAATAGACTTAAACGCTACACAGTGAGAACAGGGAACATAAAGCAGATGGAGACTTGTAATACAGAATGTTGGAAACAAGGCACTGTAATGTGATGTAGTTATCAAGCTACGATCGGATTTGTATCACGGATCCCAATCCGGTTCTTGATATCAGCTCATCATCACTGCCCTCAAGGACAACAGTTCCCAAGATACTCGACCTGTGCCGAAAAGCCCATGGCCTCATTCCACATTCCATTCACCCGTCCCCACTTGGCATCAAACCCCGTAACCATCACCAAAGCCTCCAGCTCAGGGCTTCCATTTCGCAGTAACTCGCCCTCGCGAATGGCAAATATAGCCTGCGCTGCAGTAATGCATCCACTTTTATAAACGTCGTTCATCTCGATAACGAGGGTTTTCATGGCGCTGCGGTGTCCCAGGATAATATTTCTCAGTGCCCATATATCTTGATATAGTTTGGAATGTGGCGGCGCGCTGTTACCATAGGAGTAGAGCCTGTAGCCTAGAGTAGCTAGTTCCTCCCTTAAGACGTTGAAGCGTCGCTGGAGATCGGGAAATTGGGTTACGTGCTGGAGGGATGTGCGGAGGGAGGCTTTGAGGCTGGGTGTGACCTTCATGTTTGCGGTAAGAAAGGTTGCTTTGCGGTTGTTTTGTGTTGAACTCACCTGCAGTTGCTTTGTATTTTGTGCGCAGGTAAGGAGTCAGGAAGCGTAGCAAGATGCGGCCACATATTTATATGTCTGGAGAGAGCGTTGGAGTCTATTTGAAACCTTTTCAGATGCAGAGAAACTCAGCTCAAAGCTGCCAGACTTTAACCTTTATTTAGCAGTGGATGACGTATAAATAAGATTTCACAATAATGGAGTGTTGACGAGACTGACGAACGGAATTATAACGGCAGTAATCGATATTGCCCAGGCTGTCATTCAATGATCTAGTTATATAACAAGATAATTGTGGAGAGCCCTTTTCAGCTCCTGAAGTCTATCACAGCGTTTCTTCCTTTTCGCTTATCTTGATCAACCTCATCATCCATGTCCATCAGGGACTTACAGGGGTGAGCGCCAGTGGAGACTTCTCAAGGCGGGGCAAAACGGGAGGAGAAATTCCATACATCTTCACCAACCTCACAATGGACGTGCAACCCTTCACGCCCTTTCCATATCAACCCCTCAAATCCGATGAGCTGAGACTGCTACTTGTTAAACCTAACGACACTGGTTTAATCCGAGTTGAGATCAAAACTGTCAAGTCCCGCACGTCGCAACGGTTCTGGGCCTTGTCTTACGTCTGGGGCGCAAGGGAAAACCCCGCTACTATCCTTCTCAACGACCAGCCATTCAGCATCACGAGGAATTTATACAGTGCTCTGTATCAGTATCGCCTTCATGCATTTAACGGCTACAACAGTGACAAGGCAATGATCTGGGTAGATGCCATTTGTATCAATCAGAATGATCAGGTCGAAAAGTCAATCCAAGTTCCCCGCATGTCAGAGATTTACGGTCAATGTGAGCGTGTGTTGGCTTGGCTGGGCCCGGCTGACAGTGATGAGGAAGTTGGTGTTTCCAGACTGGCCGAGAGGTTGAAGCACTTCCACTCACCTGCAGATTCTGCCAGTCAAGACCTGTCTGAAGATGAGCGAATCGCAGCATTCATGCAGGCTGGACGTTCTGATGAAAGCTCTGCAACTGAGGTTGAGTCTGTTCGGGACGCCTTAAGGTCTATCGGCCATCGCCCATGGTTCCGACGGATCTGGATTCTTCAGGAAGCTGTCCTGGCAAAGAAACAGCCGATCTTGCTTTGTGGAGCTTACGAGCTGGGGTACGAGATCTTCTTCAAGACTTGGGTCTTGATGCTGAATCCATCTGAGGATGGGCAGCTACTTTACTCATTCATGGCTGAGAATCCAGTCAGGTTCAAAGCTATCGAGCTGGTGTATAAGAATATTCTACAGTCCAGAAGTGAAACGGCCGCGGAACAAGCAAAAGACTCTTTGAGTCAGGAAAAGCAGTGCGCTCTTGACATAGTTAAGCTGTTGAATGAAACAACAGAGCTGGAAGCTACGGTTGCTCATGATCGTTTGTATGCTCTCATTGGGCTCTTGGCTTGCGATCCTCTACCCCCGGCTCTTCAGCCAGACTACACGCAAACCTTTGAGGAACTCTGCTACAAGTTCACCATGTTTATCCTTGAGCAGACCCAAGATATTCGTGTATTGAACTTAGGGACTGTCGGCAATCTTCCGGCTGTGCCGTCATGGACACCAGATCTGCGAAACAGCTGGACAGCAAGGTCCAATTTGACGCCCAGTCCTGGGAAGTGCTTCAACGTCTCTGAGGATGGCAGGACTCTTACCACGCCGGCGATTATTCTTGGCCAATGCGTGTCTGTTTACAAACCCGCCACGCCTGATCCCGGTACTGGTCTAGTATCGTCAGGAGAGTTCCTGCGGTTTGACGAGGCTATAGTCAAAATGGCAGCAGCTATCCGAAGAGTTACTCGCATGGAGGTCATGACCGAATGGTTCAAGTTTAATCTTTCAGACATATACACCGAAGAGCGATTAACTCAAAATCCGATCATCGTGCAGAGAGTCATGATGGCTTATGTTTGCATGGTTCACAACCAACCACTCTCCTCACTCGGCACGAGATTCGGAACGGAAGAACAGTTGCAAGGTGCTTATGGAATGGTAACAGACCCCATTTTTCAGCAGAATATGGTTGGATGTAGTAACTTTGTGCTACAAGATGGAACAGCGGGGCAGTTACTTCACAATGACGCGGTTGCAGCTGTTGGGGATGCTGTCTGTGTATTTCCAGGTCTATCGACTGTCTTTCTCATACGAAAAAGTGATGATGAAAAATGCAAGATTGTTGGGCAGGTGTCCAAATGGGAGAGCATTGGAGCAGGTTTACCTACGGATCTGCTTGAGAGTTACCGTCGGTCATTTCGAAGAGCTCACTCGGGAGAAGAAACTGAGCATGGGGTAAGAATGTTACGTATTACATGAAAGCCTAAAACGAAGGACCGTTCCAGGGCGGTAGTGGCTAGATCTCTGGGAATGATAATATCATACCATCATCAGAACTGATTCATGCTGTGTGCAGTGATTAGTGAAACCTGTGTAATGTGGCACAGGTCTCAGATTCAATAGTGCCATGCAGGTGGGATTATATGGTCATGTTTGCGAAAGACTACTTCGCAAATTCATTCAACTCAACTGAATACACTACTAATCTTTCTATCTTCCCTTCTTCTGCTGTCACAAGAGATAAGCCATGTGGTTTATAACGCGTTGGAAAAGCTCGCCTACAAGATGAGGGACTAGATCATCTCAAGCCTTCTGACATCATGATCAGGCTATGCTTGCGTGACGCAACCAACAACAAGCAGCCATTCGAGTATGGTGATACAAGAGCTCGACTCCTGCAAGAGATTGGAGATAGTCGAGTTCAAACCAATAGTGTACGAAAGGAACCGAAGTTACACGAGTTTCTCATTAAGATTTTGTTGCGAAGACTCATCAGGCTGAAAACAACAAGAACAAGTGAGGGGGGTTGTATAACACCTACCCAGCCCCAACAGTTGCTCGAAATCTTCAAACACCAGCACAAGCCACACTATACTGCTTCACACCAACGTATATTTCTGTATTTCAGAGTCTTCTTCTGCCATGATTGAGACAGTTGAGGCAAGCCCGTCTACCACGAATGCCTACTGCCAGGGCCCGGAAATGGCTACAACCACCACAGATGATGCAGGACCAGTTTCGGCACCCTGCTCTGTCAAAAATGACAGCAGCGGCCATCATCTGTCTGGAAATGATATACCCGAGACCCCATTCTTACACAGGGAACTACGTAAAATATCACAGACTCGGGAGAAATATGTACCTTTCCATTGTGTTGTTTCTGAGAAGAAGTCTGAGATCGACTTTCGAGATGCAGCAGGCAAAACAGCACTCCAAATTGCGCTCGAGCTTGATCTTGGGTGGGAAGCAAACGTTCTTGTACTCGCTGGAGCGGATATCACCCTAAGCAATTTCGATGAGCAAAAACTCCTCCATTCAGCATGCCTCTTGGGGGAGACTGAGGTAGTGAAATCGCTGCTTGGGAGAAATTCGAACATCAACGGTACATATATCAACAACGAAACTCCGCTGGCCACAGCGTGTAAAATGAACTACCTAGAGATTGTTAACCTCCTGCTCGAGAACGGGGCTGACGTCAATATTTCTGACGATGATGGGCGGACACCCCTACACTGGGCCTGTAAATGGATCCGGGGAGAGATTGTAGAGTGTCTTCTCCAAGTGGATGCATTGAACATCAACGCCATTGAAGCGAAAATGAACCAGACACCACTCAATCTGGCGGTAGAAAAAGGCTATCTCAGGATTGTTTCTCTACTCCTTGAAAAGAATGCGGATCTCTACATCAAGGATTCCATGGGTTGGACTCCTTTGATGACAGCCACGAGAATAGAGGACTACGAGATTGTTAGGATGATACTCAGACGCGGAGTCGGATGGGAAGACGGCTATTTGGAAATAACCGATAAACTTCACTATACTCCTCTTCATGTAGCCAGCATGCAAGGGTCTTGTCGGATTGCATCTGAGCTGATCCGCGCTGGCGCGGATTGCAATGCGAGATTCCAATCCGGTGATGATAACCTTGATTACCCAGATGGTCCTAGATGGACGCCATTGCATCTCGCCTGCTTCAATTGTCACCACGAAATCGTTAGTCTTTTGTTATCAGAGATGCCATTACCAGGGGTACAGGTTGATGTCGAAGCAGACGATAAAAGAACTCCCTTGCACCTGGCCAGTCTATCTGGAGATGAACTTATAGTCAAATTATTACTTGAAAGAAAAGCAAAGGTAAATGCCACGGACGATTGGGGGTCCACACCATTGCATCTTGCTAGTGGTTACGGCCCCGGGTGGAAAAGTCCAATATCAGAATTGAACATGATACCACCTGATGACAACTCTGGTGACGACGCAGACCCTGAGAAAGCGTGTTGGGGCCCCCCGCCTAGGCGATTTGTACCTGTCATTGAGCTTCTGTTGCAAAATGGGGCCGATATAGACATCAAGGATGAGAACGGCGACACCGCCCTAGATCATGCGGCGATAGTTGGAGACAAACCAAGGATTGAAACGCTCCTCAAGTTCATGGAATCAGATGTCCTTGCTTGGGAAGATTGGAGACAAAGCCCCATTTACTCTGCCCTTGGGGGCTACCGTCCGCATGTTGCCATGAAATGGCTACTCTCTGAGCAGGCAGTTAAGAATGCGCCGTTTTGGAAGAATGGTGGACGAGTTCAGGTCATCAAAGAGGCGGCCAAAGTGGCAAAGCCTTTTGGTATTTTGGATTTGATATTTCGTGAGCTGCCAAGTGAGCGCGGAATTGTTGTCACTGGAACTGATGATTGGGGACCGATTCAATGGGCGGCACACGAAAGACTTCCATGTGTTTTGTCTAAGCTTATGGATGACTCTGGTCGTGCTGATGACTTCGATTCGATGGTTCATGGCGCATTACAGGCAACATCTAAGTCGATAACCCCGAAAGAACTTGAAGACGATACATCTTGCGAACTCCTTGTCCAACTCATGTGGGTTCTAATCACGAACTCTCAGCGAACTCGCAAGAACATTGAGGCAGTCAAAGATGCCTGGAATGTCGTTCGGAACAACGGATCTTCGGTTAGTCAGGCGGGGGCAACACCGCGCAACACAGCAAAACCTTGTAACATATCCCGAAGGCAAGTATCCGATCTTCGAGATTACAAGAAATTGCAGCACAAATCATCTCGTCGCGGCAAAGAACTGAGTCTATGCAGAGACAATAGCAAGGTCAAAGCAACCCTAAATTCGAGTGACCATGAGCTTTGGAATAAGAAAGAAAGGCGTGATAGGCATTTCGGAAAGGAACCAGGGTTCGAGACAAGGAAAGAAGTGAAAGCCCCTACCATCTTGGGTACTTTGCAGGACATTCTCAAGGATCCGCCTTTTGCACAGGTATCTCAAACGCACAGAGACGAAGTCAACTACAAGCCTCCAGTACCTGAACCAAATACCCAACGGGTAGTCCAAGTGGCCGAAGCCACAGTTGTAGCATTTTTTAAAGCTAAGGGAGAATCGGGCAGAATTAGGAGAAATCGGCCGATAAAGGAAGTTGTTTACGATCTAGGACCTACCGAGGTAGTGGGAACGGCCATCAAGAATCTGCTTGACATGACTGAGAGAGGATCAATGCGTTTCAACAGCAACTTGTACGCCAAAGAGAACCTCAAACTCACTTGGGTTCATCTACCTTCTACCAATGTAAGTAACAGTTCAGATGTGAGTGGGAATGCTGCTGACTCGAGATAGATGGTTTGGATGAATGTCAGTGTCTTATTCAATTTCAGAGTTGAGTGGAGAGCATGTAAGTAGAAGCAACACTAACATTATTTCACAGGATCTTCTTACCACAATCATGTCACATGACCGTTATCGTACTCGTGACTACTACAAAGTCAGATCTTTCTTCCGGGACAGTTGGGTTGAAGTCCCCGACAAAGAATCCCGTTCAAGAATGATGAGGCCCCGGTCTGTGATCAGACCGAAGGAGGAGTCAACGGATGTCCAGTCAAAAGAAGAGGAGACAACAGAATCAACTACAGTCACAAAATTGGACAAAGATGAGGATGAAAGTAGAGGTTCAGAAGCCACCGAGAGCGAGACTAACCATGACGACTCGAGGTCAGAGGATCAGAGTATCTACGATGACTGGGACTCAAAGCCTAACCAGCTTCCGAAGAAGGCTCACGAATTTGTGCCCGCATCTGCCATCTATGTTTGTTGAACATCTATCTAGGTTTCTGGAGACTAATATCCTCTTCTAGATGCCATATCTTTCCTATTCTACTCATTGTAGACATTGGGATTCGAGACTCCTCTCACACGAGTGGGATCTCAAACAAAGACATGACCAGTACGAAGACCTGCTGGATACGTATAAGGGGAAGGATAAACAACAACACGGTTCGCCAACTCTTGATGAATGGTACTACCAATTCGCTCAAGAAGACAGCGAGGCTGTAAACGACCAGAGCTGTAGGAATGAGAGCCAGGTTGTGAGCAAGTATCTCAGAGAGAATGAGACAGAAGAGGATATGGGCATTGATAGAGAGCCTAATCAGTGGACAGTCGTGCGTGTTAACCAAGTCTGGATCTGGACTATTTCAACAAGTAGGTTATACAAGGCCTCGAACGAGTCTTGAGCTAACGGAACCCCAAAGACTGGGTCATTACAGCTACTTCATCACCACTAGGTGGCAGCCCGGACATACTTGTGGAAGAGATTCTAAATTCTTTGAGCAAGCAGGGAGAATACGGTGGCAGTGGTGCACAGCCTGTGTCCGCTTCTGAACTAGTGCCAGCGATAATCGACCATTGCATCGGCTCTTATGAGAGAAGGCCTAGCGCTGGCAAGCGTCTATCAATTGGGCAAACCTTTTCTCACTATATCAACAGAATTGTAAGTCATTATCAGACCGCGCCAGGTCAAAGATTGACAAGCTTCTAGGGCAGGAAGGAGACGACTCTATTCGACGACTTCCGTGCATGGTCGCCAAACGAACATCAACAGAGAAAAACCCCGAACAACAAAGGGAAACAGTCTTCTACAGCTGAAAGCTCGATTGGAGGGCCGAGCCTATCAACTACAATAGAAGCCAAAACGACACAGATGACCATCCAGACTCACAGCCATGGCCACGATATCAGTTCCGCGATCAAGAAGGCTAAGGACCTCTACTGTGACATCAAAGACGTCCGAGATGAGCTCAACATCCTCAAATCCGTGGCCCAATACCAACAGATCGTACAAAGAGGACTTAGCAAAGACGTGGATGAGTCCCGATTTTCTTCATCATATGTCGTCAAGGATCTGCGAGAGCTTGATTCCATCGCCGAGAGAATACAGTTGGCGGTAAGTTAAACTTTGATCTTGACAACAGATGAGATTCTGACGAAAAGAAAAAAGATCAACACAACTCTTTCACTTCAGCAAAGTGAGGTTGCGAATCGTCAAGCGACCGAAGCTACTAGACAAGGGAAAACTGTCATGACGTTTACTTTTGCGACTGTGTTGTTCGTAAGTTGTATCTCAAGAATAATGCATCGGGTTTCGGAGGATACTGACGGTTGCAACCAGCTTCCACTATCGTTCCTATCTTCCTTGTTTGCTTTAGACGTTGCCTCGTTTCAAGAAGCTCCGGCTTGGGCTTTCTATATCATATGTAAGTTCTTGTTTTCGGTGACCTTCAGGCACTCTCCCACTGACAACGATAATGTAGTCCTTGTGTCTATCGGCATATCTGCCATCTTGGGCCTCGGCGTCTTCTACTGGGACAATGTCAAGCAAGTCAGAGAAAACATTATTCACATTGCAACAAGTGCATGTGAACACGCTTTCAACACTACATTGGACTCCAAGACTCTTTCAAATGACAGTACAGATGATAAGAAAAGGGAAAATAAACTTTGTATTATCTTGAAGACTGAAGGTCAGGAGCAAGGGATTATGAGTCGCTTCAGAGGCCATGGACGGAGAATGAAGATCGATGACGTTGAGAATACAATTATAAGAAGGGCCAAGACGTTGTGAGGTTCATAACGCGATTGATTTCAATTGCCTTTCAATCACATTAAGCTAATATAACCTTCTGTGAGATATTGTACTACCTATATTAGTTATCTATTAAGTATTTTCTTGTATTCTCAAGATCAAGAATAGGAACTCCAGGACTTTTACTATTACTTAGACCTACCCCACTGCCACCCGAATTTATCCAGGTACCTAAAGTCGTCTGAAATCGCTCTTTTAATTCCTGCAAATGATCATTCGCAAGGACCTCTGTGTTCCATTGAAGGATGTAGTCAATGGTTTCTTCGAAGTCGCTCTTCTGATGAGGAAACATCATACCAAGCAACTCTTTGCATGACAATTCCACCTGCCCCCGTCTTATAAGCATGCTGAGTCGCCAGTTTAACTTCACCGTCATCACTCTGCCCTCTCCAAGGTAATCAAGACGTTGCCTCTTCTCACCCCACTCAAATTCGATCGGAATTATCACATCTGAGGGATCTTCGTTGCCTTTCGACCGATGCCTGGGACCAAGTTTGATCCAGAATCTTGGATTCGCTCCGTGGAGAAGAAATGAAGCTATGGTTGAGATGAAAGGCCCCCCATCACCTGCGTCAATACTCCGAATGAGTAAATAGTGCCAACAAGATATGCGCTCCACTACTGAAGGACCATTTGGATCCATGCCCAGGTCGAGATAGGCATTAAGGATCGTGTTGAATCCTTTAGAGATACGATTACGCACCGCATGCCTTAACAGGGACACGTAGCATGTCATCGATATCAACATGGGCAGCGTAACATGTTCTCGTAGTCCGTCTAGGCCAATTGAGTCTGTCTGCAAAAAATAACCGGTCATTCCGTAAAAAGCACTAAAGAGGCCCACCTTAACCGGAAAGCTGACTTGTATCGTGTAACGGAACAAAGGCCCCCTCATCCAGTTGTTATCGACCAACTGAAACTGGGCCTTGGGGGAGAACAGGTCCTCGGCTACCTCAACTACTTTGTCTAGGAATGCCGTGAATCTCGCTGAGTCCGCGACCGTGTCTTTCGCAGCATATGCTCCTAAGAGGGTGCAGATATCAAAATCTAGGCTTGGAGGCGGAAGCACTTGGATTAGATCTTCTTGAGGGAACGACAAATAATTTTTCAAATCGGATGTCCCGTGATTGTCATGATAATAATGCTCGTCCATGATGGCTGCTTGGATGTGCGCGAGGAACGTCTGACAAATAGAATCAAAGATATCAAGGCCTTCTAACTCAGAATTAAACATTTGCTTAGTCTGGTCGTTTTGGAGAAATTCAACAATAGAGCGGTGCGTGAATTTGACAGACTCTTTCAAGGTTCGGTCGATCTGTCGCTCCTGATCGAGATGCACCAACTGTATTTCTAGGAGCCCTTTGCATTTGCCGTAAATCTTCTTCCGGACTCGCTCCAGCCGGTCCATTATTTGGTCTTCTTTGAGCAGCTCAATCTTTCGACTAAGAGCAAAATCATGATTCTCGATGTACTCTTCCAGAAAGGAGATGCGGAAGATGGGCCAATCGGGAGGGCACTCAAGCGCGACTGACAAGATCAAGTATGCTTCCTTTCGATCACACGGATGAATAGAGTCAAGAAGGTGCTGGAATAGGTCATTCAACTCAGTTGGAAGCGCTTTGACCTTGTTCTGCAACTGTGACAGTCTATCTCCGCTAAGGAGACCGTCCTCAATGTCTTGCAATATCAACTTGAGCCACAAAAATACGCCGTCCGATCTATCCACAAGATTAGATTCAAAGCGTGCTAATTCATCAGGAGCTGCCAGTTTCTGGAAGGTCTCGTTGGTTTTCAGCCTGTCCTGCACAATTCGTGACACGTCAGATCGCGTCAGCTCGTGCAAGCGGAAACTTGGGAAACTCTTGAATGCCTCTTGGAAAATAGGCCATTCTCGGCTTGAGACGCACATCTTCACATCTGTAGGTCGTACTGAAGTCCATCGCAGCAGTTCTTTTATCAGCGATGCATGGTCTCCTTGAAACTCGTCTAAGCCATCAATGAAGAAGACAAGCTTGTGGTTACGATACACCTCGTCGCGGCAAATCAAATCG
Organism: Fusarium pininemorale; assembly: GCA_002165215.1. Classification (NCBI taxonomy): domain Eukaryota; kingdom Fungi; phylum Ascomycota; class Sordariomycetes; order Hypocreales; family Nectriaceae; genus Fusarium; species Fusarium pininemorale. The sequence goes on from NFZR01000011.1 coordinate 270,390, forward strand.
GTAAAGGCCGTCGAGATATCATCCGAGGACTCAAACGTGACTGCGACCTTACTGAGGGTGGCATCCCAATGCTTCGGAAAGGCTAGAGGGATAAGTTCCGGAGCATTGGACAGAATAGCATAGAGAAGACCGCGAATCAACCCCCTCAGACTCTTCTGCAGGGTTGTGCCGGGATTCCAGAAGAAGAACTTGCCAAACACAAGCGACTTGTCTGCAGCCCAGACATCAAGATGCCGTTTAGTTTCCTCCTGTCGACACACATATTTCATCAAGGTCGACTTTCCTGAGCCTGGCTTTCCGGAGATATGGAAGATGCCGTTGCCGTGTTTTATCCAGTCGACGAACTTACCACGAGCTCCAGACCTTTCCTTTGGTTTGTAAGATGTGATGTCAGAGCTGTGAAGTAGGCGACCATCGTCGTCACGGATGTGTGGGTCGAACATCCACTCAAACGTCTTGTCATGGGCCTCGGCGACATCATCGTATCTTTCATCCATCAGATCGAATCGCAAGGCAGTAAGGATGCAACTTTCTCGCACCTTCAACGTCGCGCGATCTGACAAACTGACCACCTCCCGAATCTGTTCCAGAGCCTCAGTGCTGAGGAACTTGACCTGTAGCCCAGAGCGAAGGGTATCTATGTTCCGGCGAAGAGACGTGATCTCAGCTTCGTTAGACTGACCATATTTTATCAACTGGTCGAGGCGCTCTAGAGATTCGAATCTGTATTCAAGGGTTAGTCAAAAGAACGTAGCATGGGACTGTTATCTCAAGTGTTCCTCATACCGTGTCATTATTGAAAGTAGCAAGTCAAGTTGCTGGCGGGAACTTTCAAGCCTCTTATGAAGGTCTTCTTTCTCTTTCTTCTTGCTCCAGTCGCGGAGTGCTGCCTTCATGCTGCTGCGTACTGAATTCGGCTTCTTAGCCTTTAGGTCTGCAAGTAGGTTCTGAAGCTCGTCTGAGATGCTGCTACATTCTGTAACGAGCTCTTTCAAAGCCATTTCATCCTTGCTCAGATTTCCGCTTGGTATCTTGCTCTGCATGTCGGTCATGGTCGCGGTAAATCGCGTCGTCATGACGCTGAGGCTATCATTTTCGGCGGTGCTATTGGACTTGGAGTCGTAGATTCCCTTAGTTTGGCTTACCAATCTGAATCCGATATCAATGAAAGTCAGAATGTTACCAGCCAGGCCGATGGCAGTGAAGGGATCCATGATATTTCATCCTTCTCAGCTACCGCGCAGCCGAGATTAGGTGAAATGTAGTAATTAGTATGTATATAAGGTCGGTAGATTTCAGAGTAAGATTTCAAAGTGAGGGGTTGTAAAGGGAACGTGTTGTCATATTAAAAGATGCAGTATGTATATACCGGGGTTATACGTCCTCTATAAGGCAGATCATAGGGCTTTCTCACCCACGCGATGGCCGCTAAAGGATCTACTAGCTCTGCCATAGAAATAGTATGTAGGGAGAAGTACCTTGCCTTCGGTGTGGCATCCATTAAATTTTAGCCAGCCAAAGTTGCTTACGCCGTATTAGGATTCTGCCAATTGCATTACTACTTCTTTCATGTGATGTGATCAACATGGTCACCTATTGGCTCGTATTCAAAACTGCCCACAATACTGCAGGAGCTGAGCTGTTGTGTCGTTTAATTCTCGAATGCCTATTGGACGTTATATATTCCGCACATTAGCCGACCTTCATCTAAAGAACAAGGCGCCGTATCTTACATGCATATTAATGCTCTGGCGGATAAGTAAAAATTACTTACAATCTTACCGTCCATTCGATTTGAAAACGGATTTCCTTGTAGAGATATATCTAATACTGGCGTGAGCTCTAGGTTATGTTAATTAGATATCCGTAAAGTTATGCCTCAAGCCACAAACAGAAATGATAAGGACACGAGATCCTTTTTTTGGCAATATAAGGCTTTGTCCAAAAGGCTTCCGCAATGACCAATACATCTTCATTACGAAGCAATCATCAACAGTGTCCGCCATATACCAAATCCGGGCATATTTATGCAACTTCTCGACTTCGCAAGTAAGCCAATTAATTCGCATAGAACCAAGCATAACTCATTTCATTACCCACTTTCAGCTAGCTCGAATAGCTTAGCTTCTCTAATCGCTACTCTCTGCAACCAAGATACGCGCTAGAGCCCAATCCGCCGCCGGGCGACACGTCTTGGCATGACACTAGCTTCAGACGGTATTATGTTATCATAAGTTCTGATCTGAAGCGGCTTAAAATACTCAACCGCGCTCCTCTTTTGCCTTCCCCCGATTTCCTTTCATCTTACCCCAGAAATAACAAAGATGTCTCCGCCTCATCCTCTTATTCCTCTGTCAGTTGACGAGACAAACTTGGCCCGCGATGTCATCCGCGCTGCTTATCCTCAGAATGTCCTGAAGTTCCGGGTCATTTACCTTGAGGAGCCAGCCAAGGAAATTCTGGCGCCTTACCTGGACCTTGAACACGCTGGGAAGGTTACCAGCTCTACGCCCAGACCAGCTCGTGAGGCTCGAGTTCATTTTGATACAGCTCATGGCGGCAAGCCGCCGCAATCGCATGAGGCTATCATTGACCTGAACACAAAAAAGATTAAGCAGATTGAGTCCATCCGCGCTGATGCTCAAGCAGCTTTCACCAGGTATGTCAGACCTGTGCTTAAGATCCAACGCGATACCAGCGACTAATCTGGACTTTTTAGTGAGGAGCTCGATGATGTGCGAATCATCTGCCGAGACTCCACCGTTTTCAAGGAGCGCATTGCCAAGTTCAACCTCCCCCAAGGCTTCGAAGTCGTCGTTGAGCCATGGCCATATGGTGGTCTTGACGCAGCTGATGACCCTAACCGCCGACACATGCAAGCCCTGATCTACGCTGCCGACAGCAAGAACCGCGAATGCAACTTCTGGGGTTACCCTCTCCCCATCATCCCCGTCATCGACGCCGAGACACGCGAAGTCATCCGCATTCACGAAGTTGCTACTGGTGGAGGCAATGATCCTCATACTTTCGCAGAGGGTGATTACGCCAAAGTCAACATTGATCACATGACGTCTTCGGAATATGTCCCTGAGCTTTTGCCTGGCGGTCTTCGAAGGGATCTGAAGGAGCTCAATGTCGTTCAGCCTTCGGGACCTAGCTTTAACGTTGAGGACTCGAATGTGATTAATTGGCAGAAGTGGAGCATGAGGGCGACTTTTAACCCCCGTGAGGGTGCGGTGCTGCATGATGTTCGATTCGATGGTCGAAGTGTTCTATATAGACTGAGTATCAGCGATATGACTGTTCCTTATGCGGACCCTCGACCTCCGTTCCACCGAAAGCAGGCTTTTGACTTTGGTGATGGAACGCTTGGGGATGCTTGCAATAACCTCCAGCTTGGGTGCGACTGTTTGGGTGTCATCAAGGTGAGTGATGTACATCATACTCAAGAGTTTATGTGTGCTGACCAGGCTTTAGTACTTTGATGGTGTATTGGTTGATCACAGCGGTACTGCACGCACAACTAAGAATGTTATCTGTCTGCATGAGCAGGATAATGGTATTAACTGGAAGCATACCAACTGGCGTACTGGCCGAGCTGTCGTAACCCGTCGGCGAGAACTTGTTGTTCAGTTCATAATCACGCTGGCCAACTACGAATACATCTTCAACGTAAGCTCCCTCCCGTTCAACCACGACTAGCTGTCTAACTCAAAATCAGTATATCTTCGACCAAGCAGGAGCCATCACAGTCCAAGCTCGCGCAACCGGCATCGTCTCCTCCGTCCTCATAGAAGAGGGCAAGACCGCTCCATGGGGCAACGTCGTAAGCCCCGGCATCCTCGCCCAAAACCACCAACACATCTTCTGCGTCCGCATTGACCCCGCCATCGACGGCCACAAAAACACACTCGTCCAAACAGAATCTCTCCCCATGCGCATCGACGCCCGCACCAACCCCAACGGCAACGCCTACCAGGTCGTCACAACCCCAGTTACAGCCTCTGCAGGTCTTAACGCCAACCCCTTCACGGATCGGACGTTCAAGGTACAGAATATGGATAAGCTGAATCCGATCAGTGGACAGCCTGTGGGATATAAGATTCTTGCACCGGTTACGAGGCCGTTGCTTGCGGATCCGAATTCTACGCAGGCAAAACGGGCGAGGTTTGCGCAGAAACATTTGTGGGTTACTAAGCATAGGGATAATGAATTCTATGCTGGTGGAAGATATACCCTGCAGTCGGTTTCAGAGGTTGAGGGTGTAGCGGATGCTGCTGATAGGAACGATGATGTTTTTCAGCAGGACATTGTGCTATGGAGTGTTTTTGGTCTTACTCATAACCCCAGAGTGGAGGACTGGCCAGTCATGTAAGTGTCTAAATGCCATTTGGAGGTCAAACTTGCTAACCAGTACCAGGCCTGTTGAGATTCTTGACCTTCATATCAAGCCAGCCGATTTCTTCACGGCAAACCCGGCTATCGATGTGCCTGGCAGGAAGAACTTTACTTCGCAGCTGACAAATGCCGAAAAGACTGAAGGGGCTTCATGTTGCGCGGATAGTAAGCCTCGTCTATAGAACACCTTTAAAGCAGAGGGGAGCATGTACTCGTATGGTGCCGGTCTCTTTTATTGCAGGTTGTTGAGCGCGAAATGAGAGTACTGGTAGATTAACCCTTGAAAATTTATGATTTCTCTGTTATGACACGTATTTAAAAGAGGGAATTTACATGGAAACTACTCTATTTATCATGACAGCTCTATCTTTGTTTGAATAGCGATCACATTCTCTGATACAGGCCGTGAGGAAATTCCCCCCATATTGCATACACTTAAATTACATTTTCGACTGTCGGATCGCAAAGCAGTAATAATTAGACGTGGAGCGGAACCAGGTGAGTGTGTTTCTGAGTCATCGAGCTCTGATATATACAACTAGCTTCCTAATGTTCACCGTGGCGAAGATAATAAAGCCGTTGTCAACCCTGGCCTGGACCGCGTGGCTCAGAAGACGGCCGACGGCCGACGGTCACGACCTTTCTCTTTCTGGATTGGGTGGACGGCGAATGCGGGGAACTAACCCCGATGTAGCATTCCCAAGCGACGGACACTGGCCAGGAACCCATACCTGCGCCGACCCCAGTATATCTATTAGCACGTAACCTCTACACCGGGTTAACTATTATAATACTAATAAGCCGTATTTTTATTAAACTATAATAAAATATAATAATATCTTAATTAACTATTTTAGTGCTTTTTTAATTATAATCTTTATAATATATTTTTATTTAACTTTAATAAAAATATTTATAGCTTTAGTTTTTTTTTTACTAATATAATACTACTTAAATATAGCTATAACTTACTAAAAGTATTATATATAGATATTAATATATAGGCTACCTTAAAAAAGTATACTTTTTTAGTTTTATAATTTTAAATTAATAATAAGAAAAAAACTATTATTTTTATTTATAATTAAGGAAAATACCTTACTTTTAAAGGATTAGAAATATAAAAAAAAGTAAAGTATTATATAGGCTACTATTTTTTACTAAATATAAAGGAAAATACTAAAAAATCTTTTTTTATAAAGTATTAACTTAATAAAAAGTATTATAAATATAATTATTTCTTTAGCTTTAATACTATTATATATTTTACTTATTGCTAAATTAACTATAAAAATAAAATATAAATATAAAATATAAGTAAGGCTAGTATATAGCCTAGAAATATATAGTATTACCTTTATATAATAATAAAGCTACTTTTTATATAGTATAATATATAAAATATAATTATAAAGAAAAAAAAAATCTTATTAAAAGTTAAAGTAATATAGCTATACTTATAAGTAAGCTTAATATAAAAGACTTTTAAAATAAAATTTATATTAATACTAATAATAAAGTTATAGTAATTATTTTTATTTATAAAAAGTCCTTTAAGTATATTAAAAGCTATCTTAAAGTAATACTTCTTAACTATATATATAAAACTAATAAATATAAAATATCCCTTTTTAATATTATTAATATTAATACTTTTAAGTATACCTTTTATATTATATTTATTTTTTTAAGTAATAAAAATAAAAATAACTTTAATTAAGTACTTTTATAACTATAAGGGATATATAATATTAATAAAATTATATCTTTTAATATTATCCTAACTAATTATTACCTTATTTATATTAATATATTAAGCTTTAATAACTATTTTCTTAAATTTTATATAATACTATATAATTAGTATATTACTAATATAGTAATAGTTAACTATAAGCCTTTATTTTTTTATAATAAAAGTAATTTTAAAAATATAAAGTAATAAAAGAAATTCCTTAACTTTTAAAATAATATTATATAGTTACTTACTTAATTTATCTATAAGGAAAGGCTTAAAAAGTTTAAAGTAAAATATATACCTATATATTTTAATAATATTAGTTATTATATTAATAATTAACTAACCCTTTATAAGAAGTAATTTATAAAAGCTTAAATAAATTAATATTTTTATTTTAATATAAAGGTTACCTTAAAAGCTAAGGGAATTTATAGACTTATTAAATTATATATATATTACTTACTTATTAATCTCTTTAAAAACTATAAAATTATTAAGCAGGTTTTTACTAACTAATATATAAAGCTTAAAATAGTATAGTTTTATTAATTAAAAAGTAATTTAAGTATTAAAGCTTTAAAAGTAATTTTTAGTATAATTTAAGGCTAGGTATTATATAAAGCCTTTTTTTTAATTAAAAGGTAGCTTAAGTACTTAAAAGGCTAAAAGAAGCTTTTAGCTTATATAAAAATATTTACTTATATAATATACTTTTTTTATATATATATAATTTAGTTATATTTATAAAAAAAGCTTTATATTTAATTATTTTAAATCTATTTATATTAATATCTTAAGTACTTTAAAAAGCCTATAGTTATTATTAAGCCTTAGTATTACTTTAACTTAGTATATAAAAAATCTTTATTACTTTCTTTAAATATATAGTAAAAGCCTCTTTTTATAAAAGCTATTAATAAGTTACTATAACTAAAGGTAAAAAGATTACTAAAGTACTTAGCTTATAAAGTAATTAGCTATAATATAAAGTTAAAAAGTTACTTTATATAATTAAAAAAGTATAAAAAAGACTTTAAAGAAATAAATACTATAAATATTACTAATAAAGCTACCTTTAAATTACTAAAAATACTTTTTTTATAACTAGCTTTTAAGCCTTAACCTTTTTTTTTATAAAAATCCCTAAGCTATCTATTTATATTATTAATATACTTAAAATAAGTAGTATAGTATATTACCTTAAGGTATTAAAAAAACTAATAAGTAATATTATTAAGTAATAGAGTTACCCTTAATATATAAAGACTTTTAATATAAATAAGCTTTTAAATATTAAGAAATAAAAAGGTATTATATTAAAAAAAGTATAAAAAGATTATAAACTATAAAAAGAAAAATACTTAAATTAATTATAAAAAGAAAAAAAAGTAATAAAATAAAAAGTAAAATAAAAAAGATTTTTATTATAATTAATATAATTTAACTTATTAAGTTAATTTATAGTAAAGGTAAGGTTAATTTTATTAAAATTAGTAAAACTATTAAAAGTTATATAAGTAAAGGCTAAATCTTTAAAGCTAAAGAATTTATAGTTTAAATTAAATAAATAATATATTATTATTATAAGTAAAAAAAAAAAATATTTTTTAATATATTATATATATTATATTAATTAAATTTAATAATATTTTAAAAAAGTAATTAATTTTATTTAACTTTAAGTAATTAACTTACCTTAGCCTTAATAAGCTTATATATAATACTAAGGATTTTATAGTAAGCTATTAAGTTAAGATATTAAAGAATAGTTAATATTAATTTAATAAATTTAAAATATATATTAATTAATAGCTATTCTTTATATTTAATAGTAAGCTAAAAAGTATTTTTTAATTTTAATATATAATTAACCTATAAAGCGCTATAATATTAATACCTTTACCCTTACTAATTCCCTAATTAAATTTACTAAATATAACTATATTAATTAATATTATATACTTAAAAGCCTTTTTATTATATAAATATAATTATTAGCTAATATTATAAACTAGCTCCTTAGCTATAACTAAAGGATATTAATATAAATATATTATTAAACTTAAAAAAAGTAAAGGAAATTCTTAAGGAATTTTCCTTTTTAAATACCTCTAGGTCTAGACTAGACCTAGCCTAGATCTTTAGGTTATTTAACCCTATAAAGGCTTAGGCTAAAGCCTAAGCTTTTAATATATCCCCCTTCTTTTTCTTATAGCTTCCCTATTATCTTTCTAAAAATAAATAAACTCTAATCTAGATCTATATAAGTCCTAAAATAGCTTACTAACTAAAAGATTTTTAATTTTAGGCTAGATCTATATATAGTTTATATATTTATTTACTTATAGCTACTTATTTATTATCTTATATACTTAGTAACTTATATATATTATTTAGTTAATACTCTTATCCTGCCCCTTTATAATATCTTAGGTTACTTTATTAGTCCTTTCTTTTTTCCTTTTTTCCTTAGGTTATTATTATTATAAGTTTTATATATTATTTACTTTTACTTATTTCTTTTTTTTTTCTATACTAATATTTCCTATAAAAAGTACTATTTCCTTATTTTATATATTCTATTTACCTTATTTTTCTTTATTTTTAAAGGTTTATTTTACTCTAGGCTATATTTAGTATAAATATAGTCTTACTTCTATTCTTTACTAACTTTATTTATAGTTTAATTTTCTTACTAATATTTCTTTTCCTATTTCTCTTTTTTTACTATAGTTACTACTATTACTACCTTTAGTAATAAGGATAAAAATAATCCTTAGTAACTTTTCCTTAGTTTATATACTATTAGCTATTACCTTTATAAAGGTAACTCTAAGGATAAAGATTTTATACTTCCTATAGTTTTACTATTTCTATATAAGTAGTATATTAATTACCTTCTTAATTATAGTTATAAGCTTAAGTATATTTCTAGTAATTATTTTACTTATATAATATACTTAAAGGTTAAGTCTAGTTATATATAGTATAATAATTTATTTATAACTAATCTAGGCCTTTATTATCTTCTTTATAAAATTAAGAAAAGTACTAGTAACTATAGTTATATTAATAGTAAGAAGCTAACCTTAAAGGCTTATATTATAATATAGGCCTCTTTTTATATTAAAAAAGAATATAAAAAACTAAAGTTTAAGGGTCCTTTTATATACTAGGTATAGTAATTTAAGTATTTCCTTAATATAAACTATAACTTTTAGACCCTTAGTAAGTTTATATATATTTACTTAAATCCTTTCTATATACCTAGTTTTACTACTACTTTTATTTATTTCTTTTACTTATAGTTTAATAACTCTCTTCTGCCCCTTATCCTTTCTAGCTTAGGTAATACCTTAGCTAGTTTTAGGCCTATTTCTATAGGTATATAGCTCCTTTTAAAGCTATATAAGGACTTCTAAGCTATATACTAGGCTATAGAATCCTAGGTATATAGTATAGAGGCTTTTACTAATATTATTATATACTTTAGTAATACTTTTACTTAGGTTCTCCTTTTTACTTTTATTAGTTATTATTACTAAGGTAATAACTTAAAAAGTCCCTTTAAATATTACTAAGGTAAGTTTCCCTTTTTCTTTTTCCTTTACTACCTTTTAATACTCCTTTTCTAGGCTAAGCTAAGGCCTTTATAGTTAAAACCCTTTTTAGTAATTTTTTTAAATTAAAAAGTAATTATTTTAATAATAAAAGTAATAATAAAATTAATAGTAGTATTAGTAGTAAAACTAATAATAAAAAAGGTAGTAAGGAAAGTAATAGTACTAGTACTTAGTAGTATCCTAACTTAAGTTTTTTTATACTCTAGGTAAGTAAAGGCTAGGTCTAGACTAGATCTAGCCTAGATTTTTATAGTATATAGTCCTTTTTATTATTATTATTATACTTATTATAGTTTATTATAAACTATTAGGTCTTTTTATTTTCTTTTATATTCTATAAGTACCTTAATATTTATTATACTTTTTAATAGTTTTTAAGTAAAGGTTATTTATCCTTTTTACTTAATTAATATATTTTTATTTTTTTTTACTTTTTTTATATTTCTTATTACTAATATCTTTTTTATAATATACTTTTTTACTAACTTTTTATTATCTTTCTAAAGTACTAATCTTAGCCTAGGCCTAGATTTTTATAGTATTTAAGAAGGAAGTAAATTTATTAAGGCTTACTTTATAAAATTAATATAAAAGATATTATATATACCCTAGGAGGTATTTAACTAAACTATTAGTAAGGAAAAGACCTTTTTAATATAGTATTTTACTATAACCTAGTTTAACTTTTTATATAGCTAGTTTATCTTAAAGTTCTGTAAGTCTAGCTATATTATATTACTAACCTAAAACTATTTTACTAGTTTATGCCTTTTATTATAGGCCTTTTAGTATTATTACTATATATATATATATATAGCCTATATAACTTTTAACCTATTTTAAAGCTATATAATAAACTATATTACTTTTTTTTTATTAAATATCTTACTCCTTATATATCTAATATCCCTTTAAATAGCTTTTATCTTATAACTATAAAGTAAATAGTTTAGGCTAAACTTTATTACTAAAGAGATCTTATTATTAAGTAATACTTATATTATAATAAGGTATTTTAGCTAGTTAAACTAATAAAAGGCTATAAATAGCCTAAGTATAGACTATATTTCTTAGTTTATATACTTTATTTTACTATTAGTTTAAAGGTAATATACTATAAAAGGTTATTATTATATCCTTATAAGGTTATAAAGTATTTTTTAAAACTTACTTAGCTAGTCTAAGCCTTAGTTAAAGATTATATCTTTAGGAAAGCTATAAAACCTTTACTAGTAATTTTTAAACTTTTAGGTATATACTTTAGTAAATATTATTATTATTACCTTTAGCTAAATAAACTTTAATAGCCTATTAGTAATTACTATTAAAAAAGTAAGGTTTATATTAGCCTAGGCTAGTAGCTTAATTATAAAGTCTATAAATAGTATTAATTAGTATTTATTTAGGACTAGTAACTACTATAAAAGGCCTTAATACTATTACTTACTTTTATAAGCACTATTATAGTAGTAGTTTCTATAAAATCTTTATATATTTTAAAATATTTTATTTTAATAGTAGTTTTTATATAAGGCTTAAAATATACTATTTTATTTTAAGTAGTTTAATATTAATAATTTATATACTTATTAAATAATTATAGTAATTAGTAGTTTCTAGATAAGTAATTAAATTTAACTTTTATATAGTAATATTTCTTACTTACTAATACTATAGTCCTATACCTATTTTCTTATCTTTACTTTTTTAAGGAATTATTATTTTTTCTTTTATATAGTATTAAATTAAGTAAAGTAAAACCCTAAGTTCTTTAATGCCTAGTCCTAAAGCTTTTATAGTATAGTATTTATAAAGATTTTCTGTCCTTTAGGCAAGGTCCTGGCTAAACTTTCCTTAATATTAAGTTATATCCTGGCCAGACTTTCCTTAATACTAGGTTATATCCTAGCCAGGTCTAGCCTAAAGTTTTTTAATAGGGAAGTTACTATAAGTAATATCCTTACTAGCCTTATTACTTAATCTATCTATTTTACCTTCTCTTAATAGTTCTAATTATACTATAATAATATATTTAGTTAAGAGGCTTCCTTTCCTAGCTAGTAATAAAGCTTATAGTTATAGTAAGATAATAAGTTTACTTACTAAGCTTACTATTTTAAGATCTTTTATATTATTATAAAATATTTAAGGTTTTTATAGTTTATTAGGATTATAAATAGATCCTAGACTTTCTATAGCTTTACTAACTATACCTTAAAGTAGTTAATTACTATTAATAGTTTTTTATTATAAATTATATAGTTTTATTATACTAGGTTTAGTAATATAAAGTAGTATATTATTAAGTATAAGATATTTTTTTTATTTTTCTATAAAAAGTAATTTCTTAATACTTCCTTTAAGCTATTTACCTTTACTATAGTCTTTTTACTAGGTCTTTATTATACTAATATAAGACTTATTATAAAGTATTTCTTAAGCTTATTAAATACTATAAATTATATTAGTTCTTATTAAAAAGGAATACTTTTTTTTATTAAGTAGTTAAAAGAGGCTATAAGCTTAGTAAAGTTTTTAATAAAATTATAGTAAAAGTTTATAAATCCTAGGAAGCTTTAAACCCTTTATAACTATATTAAAGGTTTTTATAATTAAATAGCCTTTACTTTCTTTAGGTTAGGCTAGATAGAAACCCTAGCCTTTATAATATACCTTAAGTATTTAACTTTATTTATTATAAACTTATACTTTTTTAAGTTAAGGTTTAACCTAGCTATCTTTAGCTTATATAGTATTTTTTTTACTTTCTTTATATAGTTTCCTTTAAAACCTTTAAAATAAACTAAAATATTATCTAAGTATACTATTATATAGTTACTTAAAAACTAGCCTAAGGCCTTATTTATATATTACTAAAAAGTTACTAAAGTGCCTACTAGCTTAAATAGTATTACTAATTACTTAAAAAGCCTAAATTATATTTAAAATACTATAAGGTATTCCTTACCCTTTACTATTTATACCTTATAAAAAGCTACCCTTATATTTAGCTTTATTAGCTACTAGGCCTTAGATAGTAACCTTAGTATTTTCTTAATTAAGGGAAGTAAGTAGTAGTTTTATTAGGTTATTTTATTTAAGGCCTTATAGTTTATATAAAACTACTAGCTACTTCCTGGTTTTTTTACTAAAAGTACAGGTACTATTACTAATAAGAAGCTAACTTATATTTATTTCTTATTTATTAGCTTTATAACCTAGCACTATACTTTTAATAAGTAATTCTAAGGTATATTATAAAATAGACCTTATAAAAGCTTTAAGTTAAATTTATTTAGGTTTTTTTTTAACTTAATATAATAGTTTAACTTCCTTTAGTAAGGAAAGAATAATATTACCTTAGCTAGGTTAAAAAGGTCCTGGAATTTAGCTAACTCTAAGGGCAGCTTAAATAAGTTCTTTTTTAGCTTAGGTTTAAGGCTTACCTTTTAAGGAGCCTAGATTTTTAGAATATAAGTAATTTCCTTAAGGCTTATAACTACTAATATATCTTATTATTTTCCTTTTTAGGCCTGGCATTATATTATACTAGTAAATACTAACCTAATTATAGCTATAATAGTTTCTTTTAGTATAGCCTGCTTATTACCTTTTATAATAAGGCTATTTACTACCTTTACTACTAGTTCTTTTTAACCTATATAAATATATATATTATAGTATACTATTTATAGTAGCCTTAGGATAGTATCCCTTACTAGGCCTAGGATAATATAAAATATAGCCTAGCTTTACTACCTATTTATATTAATAGTTCCCTAAGCTATTTATATTATAAATATAAATAACTTTTTAAAAGTTTATTTCTTTCTTATTACCTTTATTACTATTTTAACTTTATACCTTTTTAATAGGTTTACTATTTTTATATTTAAGTATTATATTATATACTTATTAATTACTTTATAGTAATTATAGCTTATATTAATTTATATATTAAAGAACTTTAGTAAGTTAAATAGGACTAGTACTAATAAAAGTAATCTATTTATTACTTTACTAATTTTTTACTAGTTTTTCTTAACTATTATTATATAAATATATATAGGCCCTTTATATTTTACTACTAACCCCTATATAAGACTTCTTATAAAGGTATTTAGTTTTTTAACTTTAATACTTCCTTATTTAACCTAGCTTTTTTATTGCCTATTGCTAGGTTATAAATATATTAACCTATTTACTAGGGTTATAAAGGGTAGTTAAGATAGCAGTTTTATACTTAGTAAGCTACGCTGCTATAGTAAAAGCACTATTATTTCTATTTTCTATCTTTAAGAACTTCCTTTAAGACTTACTAGGCCTTTTGCTATCTTTAGGTCTAGTTCTAGGCTAACTCTGTCTATTCTCTAGCTATACCCTTTCTAGCTAAGGCTATATTAATACCTATTATTAAGAAGTTACCCTTACTATCCCTAGTTATAGGCAGGATAAATATAATATATATATTTAACTTATAGAACTTTTCCTTTAATTACTATAACTTAATATTTATAGTAATTAAGTAATACTACTTAATTACTATATTAAAGTTATTTTAAGAAATATTATAGCTAATACTATAATTTTATATACTATAGTTTAGTATATAATAAAGGTAAACTAGCTTTACTTTACTATTTTAGTTAAGCCTTTTTACTATTACTAGCTTCTAGCTAAAGTAAATAAAAAATTTTATAAAAAGCTTATTATTATATTAGTAAATCTACTTTAACTTAGTTTATATAATTTCCTACTTATATTAGTTTTTATAGGTATTTTCTAGGTAAGCTAGGAATATAATAAGGCTAAAGCCTTCTTATTCTTTAGTCTTAAAAAAGAGACTAATTATATAAAGTGCCTTTCTTTTTAAGTTTATAAAAATATATATTTATATATTTTTATTATTCCTAATCTTTACTACCTAAGTAATTAATATATATTTTATTACTATTTTCTAAGATAGCTATATAGCCTTAGTATTATTAAACTTAAAGATAACTAGTAGTTATTATTACTATATTAGCCCTAGCCTAGGACTTACTATAGGTAAGACTAAAGTTAAATTAAGGGTAATTTAGGTACTTAGTAATTATAATATTATTACTTTAGTACTAAGCTACTTTTAAATATAATTTTAAAAAGAGTTAAGGTTATTTTAAAACTAGGCTTATATTTAAGTTTATTAAAGCTAGATATTTTAAAGGACTTCCTATACTTATAAAGTTATAGGTTTTTTTACTTATTACTAGTCTATAGCTTATATAGGCAGTACTATATATTGCCTTTCTTTTTCTTACTATTATCCCTTTATCTTAAGGGTATTTACTTAATTCTTTATATATAAGCAGTAGCTAGAAAGTTATTAATATCCTGGGCTAAGGGAAGTTTAATAATTATTATAGACTAGCTTTTTAGCTATAACTAAAGGATATTAATATAGATATATTATTAAACTTAAAGAAAGTAAAGGAAATTCTTAAGGAATTTCCCTTTTTAAATACCTTTAAGTCCGGACTAGACCTGGCCTAGATCCTTAAGTTATCTAACCCTATAGAGGCTTAGGCTAAAGCCTAAGCCCTTAATAGCTAAAATATATTTATTTTTATTATTAATATAAAATATTATATATTAAAAACTATATAGTTCCTAGCCTAGTACTTATTATTAGCTATAATAAGTATATTTTAAAACTAAAAGGAATTAATATTAAGGTTTAGTTTTTTTAATTACTAAAAATATATATACTAAAAATACTTAGTATATTACTTTTTTTATATATAAATTCTTATAAAACTTTTATATATAATAATAAGATTTTTTTATAAGTAATAAAATATATATATAGTAACTTAATAAGTAGCTAGGTTTTACTATTAAAGCTATTAAGTAGTCCTTAGGTTTTTAAGTATAATATACTATTATTAATAATAGTTTATTACTAAAGGAAACTAATTAGTAAGTTAAAAGTAAGGCTAAAAGCTAAGGTTATTTATAATATTAGTTAAAATATTACTTTAAATAGCTTAATTTAATAAATTTTAAAAAGCAGGTTATATTATAATAGTAAGGTTAATATAAATATTAAACCTTTTTACTATAAAAGCTAAAAAAGTAATTAAAGTTATTATTATATAAAAAGAAATAATTTAATTATTATTATTTATAATAATTACTATAAAAGTTATTAATATTAAAATAATATTAAAATTAAAATAATATTAAACTTAAGCTTAAAATAAAAATTAATATAAAAAAAAATAAAAAAAAAAGCTTTAAAAAAATAAATTAAAAATATATATACTTTTTAGTAATATATTACTAATAAGGTAATATATTACTAATAAAAAGATTAAGTATTTAAAATAATATAAAATAGCTTTAATTAATAAAAAATATTAATATAAATAGCCTTACTTCTTTATATACTTACAGATTTAAGGGGACCTAGTATAGAGGTTACGTGCTAATAGACGCACCGGTGTTGGCGCAGGTATGGGTTCCTACACTGGCCTTATCTCCACGGGGTATGGCCTGACGTTTACATCCTTTAAAAGCTGGATGCGGGGGCTGTTGATTGTTTTCTCAATACAGCTTCCGTATATCGGGAGAATACAGTGGTATCTAAAGAGTCTCGGCACGTGGGCCGATCATGAGTCGTTGCCCTCATTTTCGTGCGATGGCGACGGATGCATTCCCTGTTGCCTATTCACGTTGATGACCTCCTAGGCTTTGCAACTGTGGGAGACTGGGGCTACAACGTCTAATTAAAACGACCTGATGCTTTCATTTTATTGCAAGAGCACTCATATCATGAAATGCGTCACTTGCACCGTGAGTCTCTTGACGAAGATCCAGTCAAGTGTAGGAGAATTGTCTTTTTGAAGCGCTTCACTGGTCAAAATGGCAATCCGGATATTTCGAGCAAATTAATAAAGTACAATAATAGCTTAGTTCATATGTAATCTAGACCTCTGCATCTATCTTGTTGACCTTTGAGTCATTATCGTCTCCAATCTTAGGTCCGTTGGCTTCTTCGATTCCACTGACAAACAGCGCGTCTTCGTCAAAGGTAGGACCCTTGAAGTTATGTCGTCCATCGACAAACCATTGGATCGAAGAAACCATTATAATGACTGCAAATGCGACTACAGCATAGTTCATGTTGGAGGCTGTAACATCGCTAACGGGAGGGAAGAGGAGAAAGATGGTGATGACGATCGTGTAGGCAATGCCAACCTAGATTAAGGGTTAGTAAAAGTCTAAACATAGACTATTTGATTTTGGGGGACTTACAATATTGCAGATCCAGCCGAGCCACTCTGGCACCGCAAACGGTCTGTTGTCCAAGAGTCCCTTTCGTCCTTGGAGACAGTTGATGGCAGGGGTGACGGCATATGAGATAGCGAGAGCGATAACAGAAGCTGACAAAATGGCATTGAGGGCACTGGTTGATCCAAGATACACAAGTCCAAAGATGATGACGATTGCGTTGGTGAGCAAGAGGGCATTGACCGGAATGCCCCATCGCTGGTCAACCTTGGCAAACACTCGGGAGAAGGGCAAGCCTCCATCACGAGCAAACGCGTAAACAATACGGGTACTTGTGGCCATGATACCTAGGGTGCCAAATACAAGGCAGATCATAGGGAAGAGCAGTAGGCAAACAGTACCTGCCTTGCTGTTGGTAGCTTGTAGGTAGATCTCGACGAGAGGTCCGGTTGGAGAGGCGACGACGGCGTCGACGTCCTTGATGACAAATAAGAGGCAGACAAGGAAGGCAAATCCCGTGACCAGACCCATAGCGACACAAGCAATCATGATGCGAGGTCCGCGAATGCAAGGCTGGGGAATCTCTTCAATCATATGCGCAACAGCATCGAAGCCCGTAAGCCCAAGGCCGCCTTGCAACAGACCCAAGAGGAACGCGACACCACCAGGCCAGCCAGTCGAGTTGATGAACTCTCCAAAGACAAAGCTAGCTGGCTGAAAGTCAGCGCTAGTGGCCAGGACAGTGATTGTCGTAGCGAGGAGACCGCAGACAGACCAGATCAGCGCGATCTTTGTCATCATCGGTAATCCCGAAGCCAGGAACAAGTTGAGAAAGAATCCAAGAAATGTGTATAGGAGGAACAGTAAGAAGTACTGCCATCGTGTCGGTGCGAAGTCGGGGTCGTACATGGTGATAATGCCGAGAAACAATTGTCCGCCTAAAACACCACCAGAAGCAGACAGGGCAACCCACCCACTAACGTTAACCCAGCCAGTGATCCAAGAAACAATAGCTACCCATTTCGGAGGCGATATGATAGCTGCCCAGTGATACTGCCCAGCGCTGGTGGGATAACATGAAAGAAACTCAGCGTTCGAAACAGCAAGTGACATACTACCTACTCCAGCTGTGACAAGTCCCCAAATAACGGCTGTAGGTCCACCGCTAGGCAACCCAACAGACAAACTCGACGCAAGCGCAGTCCAGGAGTTAAGAATCGAGAAAGCAAGGCCAAGCATAGAGACAAAGGAGAAATTTCTCTCTAGCTCCTGCTTATGGCCTAGCGCTGCGAGTTGCGCGGCATCGCGTGCCAAGTCAGCGTCGTGATTCTTCATATTGCTGAAGATATACTGGAGAGAAGAAGTAAGGATGATGAGTTCGACATGGAGAAGGGGTTGAAGATGGATTTTGAGGTCTTAGATCCTGGTCTAAAGACGGCGGATGGAGATATGCTATGGTTAGGTGAGTTTGTGTGATTGGCTGGATGTAATCGGCCGTCGGGGGACGATAAGCGTGATAGTTGTTGTGGGGAGAATCCACTGGGTTATCGGAGATTGCGGGGGAGCTACAGGGTTTCACGGAAAGTAACAAATTAATAAAGTATTGGCTACTCCGTATATTCAATGATACATATTATCGCGCAGTGCTTATCTCGCCCGTACTAGGTGGGCCTGGATTCCTCGCGATGTCCTCAAGGGGTATGTTCTTCAGCCTTTCCAGTAAATATAATCCCTTACTATCTCCATGACTTGGGTCCGAGAATGAGCGGCTGTCCGAGGAGGTCAACGAGATAGCATCGGAGTGTGGGGTCTCAGTCTGAAGCATGGGTAAAGCGGACAAGTTCTGACCATCTGCCGTCTGCTGCTCAGACACCATCTCGACAGGCTTAGTCTTTGGAACAACTTGCACATCAGGTAGATACCAAGACAACCACGCAGACAAAACCATCAGAGGCATCAGAGCAAGCAGCCTTATCCCAAGACTTTTCTCCTTATCCCCATGCCTTGTTGCAAAGATGATGACGCGGATAATGACAGCGCCGACCTTGCCTGAAGCTGCGGCTATCCCGTTGAATGTTCCTCGGTAAGTAGTTGGGAAGATCTCCGCGGCTAGCACAAAGATGAGGGTGTTGGGACCCAGGTTGAACAAGAATTGAAGGATACCATAGCATACAACAGCGGCGTAGTGAGGATTGCTGGCGTCAGTACCAAGGAGCGTCCCTCCAGCTATAGCGAGAAGGACTGTGATGGCTAGGAATGTGGCAATCAGAATCACCTTTCTTCGGAAGAAGTCGATGATAAGGATTGACCCGATGCTACCAGCCAGTGAACCAATAGAAACAACAAAAATGGATCTGAGGGCGTTTTGCTCGATCATGTTGGAGATGGTGTTGTTTAAATTCCAAAAGTCCTTGTTCCATGGGTCGTCTCCGCATCCTTGAACGCCATCACCGGATGCCCGCCGAAAGTGTCGCATCACTCCTGTGGGAGAGCTTCGATCATGAACCAGCGTGGCCAACGTATTGCTCAGGTCCATCGTCAGGCCGTACCACGGAACATCCATGATAGCCCAGAGAAGAGATATGAGAACTAGGGGTCTCCATCCTTGCTTTGGTCCTGTTAAGTAAGCCCACGCCTTTCCGTACCAAGTATACCACGGCTCATCCTCTTCCCTTCTGCCTGTCGAGAGATCGGCCTCTCCACCAACCTCTTGAATGCTCTTGTTTCGTCCATACATCTTCATCGCATTTGAGACACCTTTGCGTGGATCCTTCATGATTCCAGCGTAGAATCTCGGGGTTTCGGGTATGGTCAAACGAAGCAATATGGCTATAGCTGCAGGAATAAGAGCAACTCCAACTGTCCATCTCCATACTCTGTCTATCGCCAGTCTTCTTGTTTCTTCGTCGTCACCCGGGTTTGACCCGCGCAAGGCACCCAGACTGACTGTGTAGGATAGGAGACGCCCTAAAGATTGCATGGAAAAGACTGCCGAGAGCATGACTCCCCTGGACTCGGTCGATGCCCACTCCGCGGTGATAATACTGGATAAGGGATACTGGAGATGATTATTAGCTCGGGATCCTTTAGCAAAAGGTGAAAGCGAGATTTACTTCTGCGCCTATACCAAATCCGAGTAAGAACCTCCACCAGGCTATCCATGAATAAATATTCATTGAGCTTCTTGTGCTTTTGACGGCTGTATAGCCTTCTGAAGCTTGCACCATGCCGATGGTAGCAACGATCAGAATCGTCAACTCGGCTCCATACCACTTTTTTCTTCCCGATCTATCAGCAAGGTGTCCCATCAAGAGCATCCCCAAGATCGTGCCGGTCAGAGTGAGCTCATCGATGATAAGTCCAGGGTCTTGTCCGAGCCTGTCGCAAGGTGGATAAACATAAAACAGGGCAATGGACAATATGTCAACAGAAAAGAGAGAATAAGAGGACGCAAGGAAGCCTGAGGCAGCGACGAAAAAGACTCTGATCTTGAAGCCGCCATCGTCGACGATCTTTGTGATTTGCTTTTCGCGCTCACGCGTGCTCTGCATGGGGGTTAGTAGCCGTTGGATTAGATGGTGGATACTTACGTAGTCGATCTCGACTAAATGCTTCACTTCCTCGTTGTAGTCAATCCAGAAGCGACATCGTCTCCTGGACTTCTTTGCAGAAGTGGACTCAATGTGTGTAGGATTGGGATCCATGGTGAAGTCGATGCATGATAGATAGATATGACGAGTGACAATTGGAAGGGCAAAGGGCCAGCGATTTAAGTAACGGCGGCTGAATTGGTACTTAGGCTGACAGGGTTCGTCGTCTGTTGTATTCTCAGCCGCAGTCAGTCCACTCGGTAGTAGCAGAGCGCCTTGCTAACATATTTATCCCTCGAATCACAGAGCCCCACACAACCCCGTGGGTAAGACATTGGACCATCGCCATAGATATTATAAGAACCCTACAAAGTGGCTGCATTGGCGCCGCATTGGTTGCCGCTTCTAGGCAGATTATATCGGAGGCGACAATGTGACCAAGAAACGGTGTCCTCGCCCCAGATCCTGAGACAAGACGATCGCTACCCTGATTCTCTCACGGACCCTCACGGAGTTTAACTTTGACAGTTCTATTACACAGACCCACGCTTATTACAACGACTTGCAGCATGAACCTAGAAACATGGATCCTGGGACTGTCTTAGCGGTAGTCTCGCTGGTACTGCAGGTTATTACACTAGCAGACCAGGTAATCGAGAGCTTCGAGCGGCTCAAAAACGCGCCACAAGAGCTTAGGGACTTTCGACAATCCGCCGTGCGGCTGCAGCGTCATCTTGAAGCTCTCCAAAATGATGTTTCATATTATTCTTTGGCGGACATCTTGCATGAGGATGATGTGCACGAGATCGAGGAGACACTGACTTTATGCAAAGAGCTTCTTCAGCAGCAGGTTACATCATCGAAAGGCTTGGTTGTTACCACTGTCATCCGAGGTGTTTGGACATTCAGGAATAATCAGAAGCTTGTCAAGTACAAGACTCGTATAGACGCGCATTATACCCAGATTCTGGTGCCTTGCTGGTTAAGTTCTTTAAGGCAAGACTTCCTTTCTAGTTCGCCACCAACATGTTACTTACGAGGCTACTTTTAGTGGCAGAAATAATCCCAACCGCCCTGTAATATTATGCGAGGAAGAGGATGCGACAATTGTCCCAGGAACCTACAATAATACCCGCACAGACCCAGCGCAAAATGTGTCGTCATCGCAATACCAAGTCGCACCAGAGCACATACAAGAGATAACCAAGAAGCTTGAGAAGCTCAAAACTGCTGACGATAAAGAAGCCACCGAGCAGACACTTCGAAACATTGACTACGAGCTGCGAACATGTTGGACAGAGCTAGGGCTAGTGGAGGAGGATGCCAACGATGTCGTCGACTATCCAATGCCAAGCATTAAACGTATGGCTGGCTTTACTTTCGGCTTGAGTATGAAGGATAATTGATTAACGGGTGTACGCACTGCAGGTCGATCAACACTCAGTTATGAAGAGGCACCCACTACATTGTACGTAATTGTAGAGGTAAAACCTCTCTCACACTAACCTTTACTAGAGAGTTGGAGAGTGCACCGCAACAGCATAGACGACTGCGCCTGAGACGACTTCATATCATGGCTCGAGATGACGAGTCCCGCATTCTGCAATACCAGAATGACGACTGTACTATACACGTCACACACGTCGGTACCGTCGTCCACATGCCCCCCAGAGAAGACTCTTAACTGACCCGCTCAGTGCCCTATGGTTCTATACCCTGGACTCGCAACAAGTCCTCCAAGAGAATTTCCTTTCTCAAAAAACATCTCGTCACCGTTGTCGACAGCGAAGGCTACCACATATATCGTCTCGATCCAAAATACAAGTTCGAAGCACGTGAAGCTTGCGATAAGTTCCAGTCGACGCTTCGCGAGAGAGAACTCTGCGGCGCTTTCGAGGCCGTCGAGATCAAAGTCGATGGTCGGATCGTTGCTCGAAGGCAAATGCTGCGGTTCTGGCATAGAGTTGAGCGCGATGGCACCACGACCAACACTTTTACTTACTACATATCATCAGGGAGTTCTGCGGGAGAACATGATGAAGTCAACCTAGCTGAACTCCAGAGTTCTGTCACAATTCCACGTATTCGACGACTTTCCTGGGACGTTGGAAGGAGAGTCGAGTCTAATTCAGTTGACCTCATGCCTTCTGTACACGGGTCGAGGCAGTTTCATCTAAGGTTCGAAACCGATCAAGGTTAGTTCCATCTCACCAGAAGTTCTACAAGGCTAGACCTAACTGTAGGTTAGAAGCCAAGCAGTTTAAGGAGATGTTCTCAGTTATGCAAAATGGGGGCTTCTCACAACCTCCGTCACTTATTGGGGACTGCTCAACCAGAGCAGAGTCGACTCTAGTGGGCACGCCTATGGTAGGACCCAAACCAGATTTGACTGCGGTGCCCATCATTGCTCTTGATACAGGTGCTCAAGAGGGACTTTTTGAGGAATGGAACACGGCTGTTTGCCAGGCCGTAAATCGTCAATCTTGAAACAGATATTGAGGAGTTATCGGGTTCGGGGTTGGAATGTTAGTGGAGTTAATTGAAGGTACTGAGGATCTGCTAAGTTCTGGCTGCCCACGAGCCTCAACTGAGGATCTGGGAGTATAGGGTATTTTATACTTATTTAATCAACAGGTATTGATTCCAATTTAGATGTTTCCTTCTAGATTAAATAAAACAGAATTCTATTAATAGACTGAACTTTAGTTCTGGGATATTGTCCTGTGTTTTATTCTATTATAGCTGACGGCTAATAGTCTTGATCTACTGAGCTCTAAGAAATTAACAGAGTTGCCTTGATCAATCCAGAGCATCTCTCACTCGCTCGGAAAGCTGCTCAAGAGAACCTTGTCATTAATCTTAAACTAAATGATCCTTGTGCTTAGATTCTTCATCATAACTTATCGAATTACCTATCTCAGGATAGCACATCTATTGTTTTTACGACTCTTCCCAATGTATATCCTTCTTCACTGCAATCGTCCCCAACGGAATCTCATCCACCGCCACCCCTTTCGAGTGTTCCACTGTTGTATTATGCTGATTATGATACGTCTCCGGCCATAAAACAGGCTCCTCAGCCGAGTCGTTATCATGCAGCCTGCGAAATGGTCCATCCTTGACAGGGCCTTTCTGTCTATCTGCTGACTTTTGGCCACTGCCTCCAATAGTGATGATTCCTTCTTTACTGCGATCTTGCGTGGTCTTGGTGATGAAACGGCCAAAGAGGACGTATAATAGTGGTTGCATTGTTGGGAGACAGGCACAGAGGAGTCCGACTGATGGTTCGATGACTGTCCAGATCCAGGGGGTTGAGATGAGCTCTGTGCATGTCGGTTAGTATGGCATTGATATGTGGCGGAAGAGATGAGGTACTTACTCGTGAAGTCTGCTTCTTGCCCAGCTTGGAGGAGGGCCACAATGTACTTCAGCCGGATGCAACTAATGATCACAATCCTACACAAAATGAGTACATGTCGTCTCTCAGATTCACCCAGAACTTACAATCCACCAAGCAAAAATATCCCCGCAATAGCGATCTTCTGCGATCTCGGCACCTGGACCTTGGACACCTCAAAAACAGGCAACGCGATAATCATCGCGTCCATCACAATATTGGGGATCGAGTTACCAATGAAGAAGCGATTCTTATCCAGGCATGTACCTCCCTTCATGAATGGTTTCCAGGCTTTGTCGACAGGCGAGCATTGGAAGATGGATGCAAAGATGATGCCAATCCACCAGGAGAATGTCATTCCGCCGAGGACGTAACCACCGATGCGCATGGATTTCGTTGGGAAGATTCGGTAGTACATTAGGAGGATGCCGACTTTTATGGTGCAGAGGACGGTGCCGTAGACGAACTCGGTCAAAACTAGACACTTTAGGGAAAGCTGTTAGGATATCTAAGCCGAGTGACGAAGAGAATTATCGCGTACTAGCTGAGCTCTTCCGAGGCGGTTTGGGTCTTGCATCATGTTGACGGCCAATGGTTTCCCAACACCGCCGTATGTCACCGCTAGAATCAACATTAGCTTGGTTCCAGCATGCATCTCAATTCTGTAAAGGAACTTACATGCAATTGCGACTCCAGCAGTAGCCCAAAGCAATGGCTAGGGGTCTCGTCAGCGCTACGGGGTAGAATAGAATTGACGAAAGTGAAGTCTTACCAAGGACAAAAGTATCATGAAATCGTCACGTTCGAGAGGCATTCGCTTTCGGTGCCGGGCCCATACCCTGATAGCCACGACACCGAGAGCAAAGGGTATCGACACGGCACTTACTATAATGAGAGAAGGCCCTTCATTATGGTTCAAGACCTCAGGCGGAAGAGAGGGAGCTGAGTTATTACCAGACATATTGCCGACGGTAATAATGATGGTCCTGTAAAGAGACTAAATGATCAAAACCGCTAGGAACAGACACGGGGTGCGAAGCGTGAAATATGGTTTGGACTTGCCATTAAACGACGACAAAAATAGGAGTAGAATTAGGGAAATAATCGAAACAGGTGATTTCTGACTCGCTCAACCCTCACTGCAACACAATGCGGCAGACGCGGGTCCACGGCATTCATAGGAACAAAGCCCACCGCGAATGCGACCCTACAACCCGCAATCAAGGGTCCGGTACCAAACCCGCGGTGTTAGCTTGCGGAAGCACAGGGGTGCAAACTCTAAGTCGAATGTTGGCCCATGGAAGGATTTTCAGCCGCCGAACCTCACCTCACTTCCCCTGAACCAACAGTCAAGCTTTTCCTTCTGTGGACATGGGTACAGGGATGCGGTACGAGGCATCCACGTGGAGTGCTTTATGAGCTGTTTTCTGCAGTGCGACGATAGCGTGCGTCATGATATTGTGGCTAATTATAAGAACGGCGGTTGGTCCCGTTCCGTGAGTAATGTGAAACATGCAGCTTTTGGAGATCAACAGTCCAGCGAACAACATCCATTATGGGCGAGAAACCAGTCCTTCTTTTTGTCCACGGAGCATGGCATCCTCCAAAGTGCTACGACGCCATCAAGACCGCACTCACCAATCTCGGCTACGAATGCGTTATCCCCAAGTTACCCTCCGTAGGTCCTGAAAGTCACGGCGTAACATGGGAAGCAGACAAAGCCAAGATCATCGCAACAGCAGAACCTTTCTTCAACCAAGGCCGCGAAGTCGTTCTCATCGCTCATTCTTACGGCGGCATCCCCGCGACTGCCGCCACGGAAGGTCAAGGTACAGAAGAGCGTGCGAAGCGCGGCTTAAAGGGTGGATTCTACTCGATTATTTTCTTAGCTGCGTTTGCTATCCCTGTCAAGGGCTGGGATCTTATCACCACGTTTGGTGGGGCTTATCCGCCGTGGCTGCAGGCTGCTGAGAAGTACACAAAGGTAAGAAAAATCCAAGCGTTTGCATCATATCGCTAATGATTTGCAGAACCAAATCACTAGAATGGCGGAGGGAGCAAGGGAAAGTGTGTACAGTGGTTGTAGTGAAGAAGCGATAGATAAGGCTTTGGAATCTACGGAGCCGCATTCTCAAGATGCGTTTGAGACGAGTCTCGACTTTATCGCTTCGGATATCACTATCCCGAAGACGTATATCATTTGCGAAAATGATCAGCTGATTTTATTGCCGCTTCAGGAAAAGCTTGTTGAATCAACGCCGGGAATGAGATCTGCGAGGCTGGCGGCAGGTCATAGTCCGTTCGTGGAGAAGACGGACGAAACGGCAGAACTAATTATCAAGATCATTGAGGATCGAGTGTAGATAGCATGACTCATGAGGTAGAAACGAAACTATCGGTCCTAATTGACGAAGCCTGAGCTCGTTCTTACAGGGCTGGAGTGCGTGACATATCGGCCAACATCCGTGCGGATCCGCATACTAATTAGCCCGCCGTATATCGGTCCCGCAGCTAGTGTCCGCAGCCATGATTCATGAACCTCGAGCCCAACCAGAATAACCTGTCGTCCCTATTTATCCTGAAACACCTGCATCGCCTAGTTATTCCCCGTCGCAGCGCCCCAGATCCACGCCGCCCAGCTTCCCAACACATACACGAACAGCGCCACGAAACAGACCTTGCTAATCATTCTCGCTATCTTGCCGGCAGGGCCCTGACTCTTCTCCTTTCGCTCGTTGATCAAGTCTCCTCGTAAGATTCTTTGCTTTCGTGAGAATTGCAGGATTCGTAGATCAGGGGCCCAGAAGGTGCCGAGGAGCATTGCTAGAGATATAACGGTAGATGCGGTGGCGAGGAAGACGTAGACGATAGTGACTCTGTCGTAAGAGCCGTCGTCTTCATCCTGAATGACGCCGGTGATGATGCGGATGATGATATTGGTGCTGGTTCAGTGTCAGCTCTCATGACTTATATGAAGAGGTGTTAGACTCACGCGTTGTTCATCGTAACCTTGGCAGCATAAGCAGTACCAAAAACCTCTTGATGCCACATACTAGTTCGGATACCCTCGATAATCGTGACAGGCCCGAAAGTCTTGAAGATGGCGTAGAAGGCATATGAAGCTGCTGCACCACTGGTTGTACTGCTCCAGTTGATGAGCCCCATTGATAAGAGCATACCAGTTCCGCATATAGCCATTTGCGTTACACGGTGGCCGTAAGTATCGATAACTGCTCCAATGAGAGGACTCAAGAAGAAGCCTTGACTCTTGGGTCAGTATTTTTGCATATTAATCTTCGCCAACATATCTTGACTTACCCGCATATTGCGACAAGGAGGCGTACCAACCCGCAGCCACAGCATCTACTCCAAAACGATGTTCGGCAAGCTCAGTAGCATTTTGAGAGTAGATGTTAGAGCAACTCGTCTGTACCATCGAGAAAAGCATGATGGTCCAGAAGACCCACGGCAATTGAATGATCTTGTTGAGATCGAACTTCTTGTTCTTCTCGACCAACGGCTCACCAGTCGCTGGGTCAGGAGGGGGACGGAAACGCTTATGAGCAACTTTCGTGAAGACGAAGAAGACAAGCGTGCACAGGTTTGTGAAGAAGGCGACGCATGCGCCGATCCAAAAGACCCAAGCGAAGTTTCCGGTATTCTGATGAACACTCAAGTCAGTTCTCGTGTCTTCTTCTTGGAGAATCGGAAATCACTTACCTTAGAAATGACGTTGGCTGTAGAGCTTCCGACGAAGCCACCAATTCTTGCAATGCCGATTTGAAGGCCTATGGTAGTACCGAAGCCTCCGCCAGGTGCAAACCATCCTGCGAAGACTCTGTAATAAGCAATTTGAGTAGCGATGTCTCCTAATGCTGCGGTGACTTTGCCGAAGATCATGAGAGGAAACGACCTGCATGTCGCTGCGCCCGCGATAACGAGAGCACCTGCTGTCATGATTAGGTTTCCGTAGAGCATGGCACCTTAAACTCGTTAGCTAAAAGCACTAAGATCTTCCTTGACACAACATACCAGCACCACCGATGCGGTCTGTCAGAATACCAGAGGCCATCATCAACAGCGTGACCAAAAACTCTTCGCTAGCTTCGAGCAGAGCGAATTGCGTGTTGTTGATGTCCAGTTCCTTCTTGATGGTGCTCTTCAGTGAGGAGGTTAATCTAGCAGACCAAGATGCTCCGAAGCTGATTAGACAGATGAGTAGGACAGAACCAAGTCTCAATGTCATAGGGACAATGGGCCGGTCGTCGGCATCTTCAACGATTGAGTCAGAAAGAGCATCCTCAGCCTTGGCATTCTCGAGAGCCGGGTCAGGAGCGATTTCCGTCAAAGCTGAAGAAGCCTGATGCTTCGCAGGATTTTGATCACTCATAGCGAAGAATGCAACCAATGGACGTAGAACTCCTCAAAATTTACGAAAAGGAACTTAGAAGAAGAAGCTCTTCTCAAGAGAGAAGATCCTATCTTTATACGACCACAAATACCCTCATTTTCATTCAGTTCCGCTTCCATGGCGCCGTTCCGCGGCTTCTAAGTTTTACCTCATCCAAACTAGAAGCACTAACTTTTAAGCTTCTTTCTCAGCCTCCCTTGGCAAGCTAATAGCGAATTTTAGGTGTCATTGGTGTGCTGTAATAGGGCGATAAAGTTGACAGCTGGGTCAGTTGCGCGAATTTAAACGCGCTAGAGCACTAAAGTCCAGCTAGTTTTAAGCTTCTTCAACGCCAGATGGATCATCTGATAAGAGACATCTTATCCGATGGCTCTGATAAGCAGTATTTGGTCTAGGCAAGAGTTCGTGTGAGTTAGCTGTCTTGGCAAAGAGGATCTGACGAGAAGAAGCCGGGTCAATGACCGGCCTAAGCCAACTTCATGTCAAAGAGAACAAGCTCTTGTTCTAGAACCTCTAATCTGCAATCCACTCCAAGGTCGTTTACTTGTTGGCTCGGTTTATGGTACACTAACCTTCGCTATCCCTCTCGGCATCTGGTACTCAGTGAAAAATTCAGAAAGCCGTTAACCCCGCCAGGTTCAAGGCCAACTTGGAACCTTTCTCATTTGCAGATTCTATTTCCGCTTTCAAGTATAGACCGATAAACAGGAACGAAGAGAAAGAAGACAACAGAGATAGCATGGAGATGGTGCTACTAATATAAAGTCTTGATTTATTGTGTATGTCTACCAATTATTGCGGCTGAGGTGACTTTCCTCGAAATTAAGTGTTAATTGTTGTTTTTAAAGTATGCTCTGAAATATAGTAGTAATGTTCCTGCTCATTACTGCTTAATCTTTGCACATATACGAATGAGATCAAATACAGCTTCATTGCATTCCATAACCCATCCATTTATCATCTTCTTCTCCACTGGGCTCATTTCTTGTAAGCAACCGGCCAACTCTCGGGCACAAATTCAATACCCGCCGCAAGCATTGCCTCATGAACCGCTGCATCCACCTTGTCCCAACAGTCAAGGCCAATATGCTTCAGATCTTGAAAACGTTCAGCCTTGACATTAGCAATCTCTAGCAAGGCCCGTTCTAAAAGACTAAACTCTCTCTGCCGAACTAAGCTCTCAGCCACCTCTCTCACCTGCAAGGCTCGTGCTACGGGGTGAAGGTTTCCGCTCCGATCTAAGCTCTCCTCTGCAAGTCTCAACTGCAAGGCCCGTTCAGTTGGATCCAACTGTAGACCGTTCCAGGCCAGATGCAGCGATACTAGCGATGGCGGTAATATCTGGGTAATTGAATAAAGATCGGGCGGAATTTGAAACATAAGCCGCGTGTTCAAAAAGACATGTTGAAGCTTCTCAAAGTCTTGGAACGTGCAGTCGTGGCTACGAGAGAGAGAGTTGACTCTCGCATCGCGAATGTCCAAGTGCAACGTCTCCAAACTGTGCCGATAATGGCGCACGTGTTGAATGACACCTGCGGGAATAACCCAGGGCGATGAGGACCACAAACTAGACTCAACAACGAGGGACCGAAGGTCTTTGGCTGCGAAAGATAGTGCTTTGCTGAGCTCTGAGCTTGACGATGTATCTTGCAACCGCAGGGTTGTGATCTTCGACCTGTTACCGAATGAATTTTCATCCCTCTCTGGAAAGCGAGATTTGGTAATGTCAAGCTGTTCCAAGTTCGGCGCCCGTTTGAGAATGGAAAATATATCCTTATCTATTTCCAATGCCCGGAGATACGGGAGCTCTGTGACTCCTAGAGCGTCAAGAGCGGTGTGTTCAAATATGTCAAAGACCGACGCCTCTTCAAACACCGGCTTGTGTTTGTAAATGATGTGACTCAGATTGGGGAGCAATGCAATCAGCATTGGTATGAGCTCATGGTGCAAAACCCTGTAGAAGCTATTCGCCGTGAGTCTGAAATTTCTTGCAACTTGACTAGCATCACCAGACCGCGTACTATCATGAGGCGGACCATTCCTTAGAACTGCATACTCCAGGATTTCATCAGTGAAGGCTGAATTGAGCATGAATGCATACTCGTCCTCTCCCAAGGTCATCTCGCGCGTCCAAGTCTTGACAAAGTGTTCTGCTCGGTGCCGCCAGGCTTTGGCAATGTCGATGCCGAGAGCATCGGCACCCTGCTTCAAAGCCAGGACGATTCGTTTCACAGACGCGTTGGAGTGTTTTGGATGAACGAAGAGCACGCGAACCTTGTCAGCGAGATCTTTGCGTCTTGCAACGGTGCTCATGAATTGGTTTAGTCTGTTGCCATAGGTATAAAGCTCAGACAGCTCGGAGTCTCCATAGCCAGGTGCGAAGTCGTGGTACAAAATATCCTCTGTAGTAGCATGTAGTGCTTTGCATGAGGTCGCAAGAGAGAACAAGATATTTTTATCGATTGAATACCATGACTTTTGATCGGGTTGCTGGGGTTCACGCCACCGTTTTTGCTGGTGCGGGGTTCCGACACCCTTGATAGGTTTTAGGTCGCCTCGACAATGCGGACAAAAGTAGGAGAAGATTTCGAGGAGAACATCTCGTGGTAGGGAGGCCAGACTGGTCATTTTGGGGCTTGTAAGCGATATGCTGGAAGGCGATCTCAGTATGATGGAGTCGTGAGAAAGAGATGGCTGGAAGCGGTGTGGTATTTTGACGAGTGGGGCTAGACGCTAGAGCAAGTTAGACACTCCTAGGGATTGGGAGAGCCAGAGTGGTTACTCGGTGTGCTAGCAGCGAAAAACGAAATTAAGAATATAAGATCTGTATAGACTCATGTTTATTCTCTACTGTCTCTGCACTTTCATATTGCTATTCAATCACGCACTAACGGTTTGTCCCGAATTCTACTAAGTTCTGTCTGCTGATTTAAGCTCTTAGCCACAAGCCTCAATTGCAAATAACACCGAATTCTACTAATGGCCCTTATTTGCGTACGGTAAAAATCGCATGACTTATGAAGAAAATAACTCATAAATCTGAAAAAATCTGTTCTTTCAATGTCCCATCATTAAACAGCGTTTATAAGGACAGAGAACCATCGCCAAAGACCTTATCCTCAATATTGATAATCAGCTTACAAATCCATGATTTGAAAGCCACCAAAGTCTAAGTGACCATATCGTATAAATGCGCCATTATGTCTAAGATCAACGATGAATGGAAATTCAGTTCCCATCCAGCCAAAATGAAAGCTCTTGTTCTAGATACCTCCCTGAAAAGGGCAATCGTGGAGGATGTCGATCGCCCAACTCCTGGTTCCCACGAGATTCTTGTCAACGTGCGCGCAATAGCGCTGAACCCAGTAGATGAACTTTATGTTTCATCACCAATTGCAACTCAAGAGAAAAGAATTATCGGCACTGACTTTGCCGGAATTGTTGTTGAAGCTGGATTTGAAATCAGTGGGTTATCCGATCCCAGAGTAAAAGCCGGGGCACGAGTCGCTGGTTTTCTCCAAGGAGGTACGTACTTCATCAGTGAGTACTCGAAAAGAAACTCATAATTACAGCTTCATCAGTGAATGATCGCCCAGGAGCCTTTGCGGAATTCATTGTCGTCCCTTTTGATCTCGTATGGAAGATACCAGACAATCTGACCTTCGAAGAAGCTTCGACGATCAGCATGTGCGGCTTGACCGCTGCTCAAGCTTTATTTGGTCGCCTTGGCTTGCCATCCCCATTTTCCTTGGCGCTGCAAGCACCGCCCACAGGTGATAAGAAAATCACCAGCCTCTTCATTTATGGATCATCGACTTCGGTCGGACTATATGCTGCACAGCTTGCCCGTATCGCAGGCAAGGTATCGGGAATGGCTATTCGACTGATAGGCGCAGCTAGTTCATCTAAGCAGGAGATGCTTCGGAACGAGCCCTATAGTTATGACGTCCTTGTTGACTATAGAGATTCAAAATGGGTTCAAACGGTGAATGACGCTACGGACGGAAACGGCATCGACCTTGCACTGGATTGTATCTCGGAAGGTCAGACAGTATACAATACCCACGAGACTTTAGCTCCTTCGGCAAAGTTCGCAGTTATTCGCGGCCCAGTCGGCGGGAAGTATGACCCAGCACTCTTGGATATCAAACCTGCCTACGGTGCTGTCTGGGAAGGTCTTGGTGTTGAGGTTGGATATAATGGTAAGCGAATCAGCTATACTTTCCAAATCGCCCGCAGGTTCGGCCGCAAGCTCACTATCTTAAACAGGCACTAGCATCCCAGCGAATCCCGATGCGCATGCATTTGCAAAGGAATTTTACAATTTTTTGAGTCAGCCGTTATCATCTGGCAGGGCACAACTGGAGCCAAACCCGGTTAGACTAATGCCTGGAGGCGTTGAACGAGTAGTCCAGGACGGCTTTCCCCTTCTTGGTACGGGCTTAGTTAGCGAGAGGTCAAAGATTGGGCGAACAGAAGAGTACATGCGCCCAATCAGTGCTGAGAAGTTGGTGTATAGTCTTTAATTAAGGAGTGCGATAAGAGACTTTAGCTTCATTCATGCTAAATGTAAATGTTCAGTGCTGCCCTTATGGTAGCCAAAAGTTCTTTATATGTTTATATATTATATGTCCCTAAATATAAAAGCCAGCGTGACCTGCTCGGTAAAGAGTTCAAGTCAAGGTCTCACTGCCTTTTGTATTGCCACAATACTTCTGGAGGTGCTTGAATATTCCATTCCAATGATTTAACCTCTCAGACACAAGCCCCAACTGCAAATAACACATCTAGCTCACAATTGAGGCATTATACTATAGTGGTTAACCAGTCTAGGAACAGCAATGTAATTCTGAAGTAGCTCAATTATGTGATTGAGACGATTGTGGTATAATTCAGTGCCAAATCCACCTTGGACAAATCCGTTTTGCTCCGTGGGCAGCTCAACAGTTGAACAGAATATTTCCAGAGCAGTAAGGCCATCGCTGTTTCGGATGTGGCGATCAATACCCATGTCCAGGAGAACCTTTACTGCCTCCGGCTCAAATCTCGTTGAGTCACTTCTAGTCGTTGCGGCAATGAGATAATGTAGCGCTGTCTGCCCTTTCGAGCAAACCTGGTTGATACCACGGTCACTTTTACTCAGTAGAAGCGGCAGATAAGCTGAGAATGCAGAAAAGCCGATGGTTGAAATATGCTCTGCGAGGCAATGAAAAGGTGTTCGACCTTGACGATCTGGCTGGTCGGGGTTGCAGCCAAATTCTAATAATGCTTCAACGCGATGATAAGTA
This sequence comes from Fusarium pininemorale, assembly GCA_002165215.1. Classification (NCBI taxonomy): domain Eukaryota; kingdom Fungi; phylum Ascomycota; class Sordariomycetes; order Hypocreales; family Nectriaceae; genus Fusarium; species Fusarium pininemorale. The sequence goes on from NFZR01000011.1 coordinate 304,110, forward strand.
CAGAGGTGGCGACTGAACACAGTCCATAATATATTGTTTCCTTCCTTGTCTGTGGCATTGATGTCGATCGCGCAATGCTCGACTAGGAAACGTACGACTGGTTCAAAGCCATCTGTGCCTCGAGCGCGGGAAACAGCGACTTGTAGTATCTCCGAGTGATTTCCCCTGAGGATTTTATACTCTTTGATAAGAACACCGGCAAGGTCGAAGTGGCCACCGCCTAGAGCATACATCAGAGCTGAGCGAGCAAATTCTTCATCTTGCCCGTCGAGATTCCACCCGAGATCCTCGAGGAAGAAGCGGCATGCATCCACGTTTCCATGAGCGATGGCTGTTCTCACCAGTCTACTATTTGTCCTGGATGCTCCTTTCCTAAACAAATGACTACAGGATTTGCTTTGTGCAATCAGCTTCAGAACATCTTTGTTGCAATAGGACAAAACCATCTCAATAACCTCCATGCTAGGAGAACTGTGCCTACCGGCGCCAGCACCCGCATCGAGAAGTAAGGTTACGATATAGTCCTGTCGCATTTCAATAGCGACTGATAATGCAGTTTGTTCCCACCATTCGCTCTCGATATCTTGTTCCCCCTCATGTTTCAGGCACCATGTTGCCAGGTTGTTCAGAGCCAGAATGGCAGACAAATGGAGCAAGGGTATAGGTGGAGCTTCCCGTCCAGCTTCGTTGAAATCATAGAGCTTTTGCCACGCCTGTCTAGCTTTGGAGTCTTTTCCAAAAAATATCGCGCATTGTTGCATAACTTGAGTGATATCTTCCAGCTCCTTGAAGTGGAGATGCCAATTCTCGACAGCATAATTGGTTAAGGGGAAGTAATTGGCTGTATCCTCAGGTTCTTCCCACTGAGTCGTCGCGTGACTGCTGATCTTTTGAAGGTACTGAATTGAAGTAACCGTAGCGAGTTCGTGGAGCTGGGAGTGTGCAAGTCCTGGTATTTGTGATCCAAATCTGCGCCTGAATGTTATCAAGTAATCCTTGGCGCTTTGATGTAGAAATGTCACTGTCAGCTTCCTTTTGTCCTGCATACCACGGGAGTGGGGGTCATCCTTGTCGTCTTTACCACTGTCTAGCTTGAACATATTCTCAAACATAACGTCACTGTATTGATCACTTGCCCCAGAGTACTCTGACTTCATGTCAGAGTCCGAACGAGTTGAGATATAGTTTCCTTGAGGGGCAACATCTGATATTTGAAGCAAATGTCCACAACATTTGACCAGTTCGATACATAGCTCTTCACGAGTCAAGAACACTGTAGGCTTTACAGCAACTGCTTCGCACAACTCAGATATCGTCAAAGGGCGAATAGCAGTTACAATCCAATACAGAATGCCTTGTATTACTGCATTGTTCTCGAAGTCGATCCTCTGGAGAATCCTCTCATAGACTGCATCCAATCCAGCTGGGAGAGTCTCGAGAGTGCCCTCAAAATCAAGCAATCGCTTGGCCCCCAAGTCGTGAGCCATGAAACCGACCCAGAGGAATGTGCCCTGTGCCTTTTGGAGGAATGTCTCTTGCAAGCGATAGCGCATCTCCTGACTGAGCCTTTTCTGTTGAGAAAGTTCAAGAACTTTTAACGCGACGAAGCGTCGGATGTCCTTGTTATGAGCAGGCATTACATCAAGCTCCATCTTTTTGAATCGCAAAAGGGCTTCTGGTATCTTCTCGGGATACCTTCTACTCAGACATACCAGCTTCAGCTTGGCAGATGAGTTTGAATATCCTTGGCTGAGCCTCTCGAATTTGCGGAGCAGAAATGACAGGGAGTCGGCTTCGCATTCGTCAAGGGCATCGATGACACAGTAAATGGTCCTGAAGTACGACTTTGCAATGATGTCTTCAAAAAGTTTCCACAGCGTAGCAAATGAGCTTTCCTGGAAGAGTTGAGGGGATTGTTGTCTCCACTGCGGTATAATTATGTTGATAAGGCTTAGTTGATGAGATATGAGCTGATACATGAGACTTCTGAGAATGTTGACTGCCGTGTTTCTTGTTTGGACGCTGTTGTCACAAAAGAAAAAAATAGTCGTGATTCCATCCAATGCATTCGAAAGACTCTCAAAATGTTGGGAGAGATATACAGACATGTATGTCTTTCCCATACCAGGTGGCGCAGATATCCATAAGAGATGAGGAGGGCTATGATCCCACGCCTGAAAGTTTTCTGTCGACAGAATCCATTCACAGGTTCCCTCACATATGTCTCCCTTCGTATCGAGAATAGTCTCGCGGTCCAGTGAAGAATCAGTGACAAACATCGCTCGGAGGCACACCTCAGCTTCAGGGCTAATTGATTCTGAAGCATTGGGTCGCTGGAGTTTTCTTCTTATCCCGCGCTGAGGGGATCGAGGAGGTATAGACGTCAGAAGCGCTTTTGTATATGCCGCCGCGGCAATAGCTGCATATTCTTGCCAATTTTTGTTTTTATGTGAGTCTGAATAGTCACAGATGCCCCGAACAACTAGGCAAGGAGAGCTACACATCAGGCCGGCTGCCTCCATTTCAAAGCAAATAACTCCTAGCTCTTCAGAAAGTCTGTCACGGTTTCTTGCATCCCTAATGACTTGGTTTCCGGAAGCGATTCGACCGTAGTGGATGAACAGATCAGTGGTCTGCCGGGCCGGCCGAGTAACTAGCTGAGACTGGTCACAGAAGCTACAGTCCTCAGAGGCATGGGGGTGGTCGTAGTCGTTCTTAAAGAGTCGATCTAATGTATTGGGCCGAGCGTATTGAGTAAGTTGAGAGATACGCTCAGAGAGAATCGCAGACACCTGATTCTGATATCGATTGTGGCATGCTTGTAATTTAGATACGGCAGTCATCAACGAATGAGGAGGCCGGACGGGATACGACATGCGTTGAAATTGATCATTAGGCATCAGCTTGCCCAAATCAGATTGGATCACCTCAGTGCTGACGACAACATCGCCGAGACGAACATCCGCTAGTTTGGGGGCACCGCCGCCAATACCGACCATCAGCCGATGCTGAATTTGGGGAAAGCTCCGTGCCATGTCATTGGCAACAGCTGCGGCGTTATTGGTGCCATACTGACCCTTTGGAAGACATGCAATGACAACATTGTGTTCATCGATGCTGCCAAGGGTATATGTGTTGCTATCCTCAGAGTGTTGCGGTAGAGGCGGATGAATACGGTCTAGCATAATCTCCGCAGCTGTCATCTCTAGTGGGAGCGCAGATATCCAGCCGACAGTGTAGTCTTCATGTTGCAACGCGTTTGCACTCTCTTCACTAAATGCTCGTGGTCTCTTAGAAGTAGCAAATGATGACGGCGGGGTATCGATGTCCATGGGAGATGCCATCTTAACACACTCAGAGAAGGGTTTCAGTTGTATGTCATCACTATTTCAGCAAAAGGCAGTTACTGAATGTCAAGAAATGCTGAGGCGGTGAGGAGTAGGGGAAGCGCTGAAGTTACAAAATGCACAGCCTGATTCTTCGTTCAGCCGCACGCAGGGCTGTGAATATTCATGTATACCAGGATTACGCCATCACTACTTGCATACTTACGACAGCATGCAATATTTGTAAACAGCCCCAAGTAATCGTAGATGAATATGTACATAAATGCAATTAGAGAGAATTACCGCTCGTCGGTGGACGAAAAGCAGATACTTAGGGTATAGGAACACGTCCAATGCTAGGTCGGCCTGAACAAGAGAACCAAAGCAAGCTCTTATGACCAGGTTCCAAAGCCAGAAATGGTTGAGCCAAGCATGGTCTTTCATTGGTTCGTTACTTGTCGTTAGGAAGACAAAGGTGGAGAAATGAATGATCCGCGATATAGTTAGGGCCAGATGTCGTTATTGACATTGTAACACGGTGCGCGCAGAGATTGGGCTTTAACTCGCGAACCCTAACCGCATTATGACCGTGATATCCAAGTGGCATAGTGATCTAAACATTCATCTGAGATATATCCTAGTGAGATGAGTACATATCATGCTCATAATCCCCAAGCACTTATGCCTCGGTTCCTCGGGCTAGTTGACAACGACATCTAAGCTTAACCCCAACCTCTAACCGATTCAGGAAATTAATTCAAGCTTAAAACCCAACCTTCCGACAGACTTGTCGACAACAAGTGCCGAGCCCCAGGCTAACGTGCTTTATTCCCGGTAAGCTTCATGTTCCTCCAGCGTGATAGGTGGGAGAATACCCCAGAATATGCATCGCAGCATCCCCTGCGGAGGTTAAACTTCCGCGTGACCCGAAATGGCATCTCGCTATCGACATGGAACATCACGTACCCCTCTGCGCCAAGACGTGCATCCTTGTGCTGCTGGTCGAATTAAGCTATCATCGCCGGGCTTGGGGGATCATCGTGGTGGAAAAGCGCACGAATAGATGATCACCACTATAGATGCTTCAGATATATAAAGACAGCGATGGATCAGTTCCGAGATAGTACTCCCCGTCCAAGATCATCAGACTCTTCAAAATGTTGCATCTCTCTTCCATTCTAACCGCCGGTCTCGCTCTCATCACCGCCGCCAGCGCAGCCTGCGGCGATGGCTCCCCGCAAGGCGTAGTCTCCGGCTCCGGAACCTTCACCGCCACCGTCAACGGCGCAAACGTCTACACCGGCACGGACTACCGTCTCGCCATTCAAACCGCCCTCGACCGCATCAGCAGCGGACAGCGCGTCACTGTCCGAGCATCCGGCAGCATCGGCGCCAACACCATCAGCATCACCAGCGGCAAGACGTTTGAAGTCTGCGGTACCATGAACGTCGGCAACAAATCTGGTCGTGGTGCCATTGAGGCTATCAACCAGAACGATGTTAAGATTCCGTATCTCAAGATGACGGGTAATCCGTACTTTGGACTGAGATTCTCGGGGACCAGAAACTTGGGGCTTGGTGATATTACGTTGAACCTTAGTGGTGGGATTGGTATTCGCTTTGATCGCGATGCGGAATGGAATTACGGTGTTTCTATGGGTAATATCGTGGTTACTGGTGCTGGTAGCCATGCTGTCGAAACTTTCAAGATTGACGGCCTTACTATCACGTCCGTCAAGGCTAAGGATGTTGGCGAATGCGGTCTACTCATCCAAGAATCTCGAAACGTCAAGGTCGGTTATGTCGAGGGTATCAATGCTGGCGCAGGCACCGGGTATGCAACCCTCCGCTTCGCCAACAACAACGGTCAGCTCGCCAATGGTCAATACACCACCACCAACGTCTTTATCGATAAAGTCTACTCCCGCGGCGGCGGTCGCGGTATTTTCTGCGTTTCCATGTCCGGTGCCACTGAGATCAAGAACATTGATCTTGCTGATAACGGGAACAACGCTATTCTTATTGAGAACTGCTATAACTTTGCTATTCGAGATGGTGTCGTCAATAGAGGAGGCGAGGTCCGCGTTTCAGCACGAAGCGAGTTCCCCAACACGAGTGGTATTTACGTCAAGGCTCAGGTCAACAGCAACACTGTTCGGGAGTCGCCTTGCGCTGAGAACATTTACTGGGGAATTACTGGTAACGCGCAGAAGAACATTTGCTAAGCAATGAAACAATGTTTATGACTGAATGGTAGGGTCAACACGTTCGTTTGCCATGATGGCTTGGAGGCTCCTTTGTATATAGTTCGAAAAACATAACATATATAACACAAATTGTTATTTTGACGGATAACATGGATCTTCCAGTGTGAACTCCGGCAATCCAGCCTGTATCAGTCCGCACCACCACACCCTGGCCCTATACTCAATACCTCTCATCCCTAGAAGAATATCCGCAGGATAACCATAGTCGATACCATCATCCACCTGTAAATTCTGGAGAAACCTCCCAACGAAGCTGCCGAGGAATGGCCGAGTAAATATGTCCACTAAAAGCAACCTCTCCTTGCTCATGATATTCTGACCGCCGTGAGTTTCTATCATGATTAGATATCGTAGAGCAGTCCCAAGAATGAAGAATGCGGCCACTGAGCTATAAGTTCCCGCTGGCGGCTCAAATAGTAGGTGTATGGCGTGAGCAATCTTGTAAGCATAAGACATTGCGATTCGTTGGCTCGGACAACTCAGTATAGGACCTCTGGTATATGGATCCATTGATTCGAGTTCGCAGAAGCCCATTGTTGAGTATATAAACAGGCAAGTCATCCAGTAGTAACAGCTCAGATAAACGATCGCAAGATCATCATCGTTCTTGGGGACCGGTAAGGGCTCCCTGGTATATGTATAGTCGTAAGTTGTAAGCGACTCGCCAAATTTCAACCCCAGCGCTAATATCTCAACCTCACAAGTATGACATTGAGCCAAAATTGAGTTGTAGAGTTCGATACTTAGAGTTTCTCTGAAGATGTCTAGGTCTTCTAACATCGCTGGTACCTCAACCAAGATGTCAATGAGTTGATTGAGGGGTGAGTTTGTTACTGAGCGCCAGAGTTGTGATTGTTTCCAGCCGTTGCTGTATGGTGATCGTTTGCGCCGCGAGATATACGCGTTGATCTATAGTTTTCAGCCCACGAGGAAGCAAATCAAAAGGTGAGACTTACCAGAGTTAGACGACCATCTGCAAGAAGCTGTTTTCCCATGGATGACCAAGAATCATTGGGCCCACGACTCAGTATCAGAGCAGTCTCACCATCAATATGCTTTCTAAAACCCTTGATCTGCGATACAGGCGAGTTCTTTTGAGCTGCGGAAATGCCGGTGCCAAATAATTGCTGTTGGCCAATAAGCATCTCTATTTGCACCATTCATGGGTTATCCGACCTCGTATACTCGCATAAGCTGAATCGCAGCGAGAATGCCATCCTTGTTTCGTGATGGGGATATGAATGAGACAGCCATTTGCTGCATTGCTAATCCATAAGCCTGCTGACTCTTGCCCACAAGCTGGATATCGTTGTTGGTGGCGCCAAGGGTTGCTGTACTAAGCGCCATGGCGACATATTGAAGACTGGCTTCAACCTCACTTAGAGCCTCGTAGAGCTTCATCCACTTGGTGCTTGTTATACCTGAGGCTTTCAGAGAGTAACCACTTCCACCGGACAGATAATCCGACCAGAAAAGGCCAGTGAACTTTTGAGCTCTGGCGGTCCTTGTGAGGGAGTCGTGAAGGGTCACTACAGAACCTGGACTTGAGCTTGAGCTTGAGCTTGGTGGAGATGAGGATGGACTTGGTGAAGGGGATTTAGTGTATGACTTTTGCGTGGATCCTTGGCTGATGAGCCATATCTGCTGACGCTCATATCCTTCGCATGGGATGCCTAGGGCGAGACACTGACCGCAAACGGGCACTTTCTTATCGCACTGACCAATTATTAGTAGTGACCGTTAGAGAAACGGGTAGACTTACACCTTTCTTGCGCCTCCGACAGGTAACGCACGCCTTCGATCTACCGGGCACACCAACCATTTTCGGTTATTGGTTCCCTGAGTGTCGTCCGCTCAGAAATTACGTTCTGACATCCGCAGGATAAGCATAAGAGTGGCAGCATCCGACCCAAAATCAAAAGCCGCAGGACTCGGTCTCCAAACTGATCTCTTGAGTAATACCTAGTTCGGTTTCGCTTGGGTCAGCTCAGCCCTGTCCACGACGTGGCTGATGACGGCATTGACTTTTTTCCCGCGCGGATTGAGTCTCGATGTAGTTTAGCGCTCAACCCCCCACGATGCATTTTCGTTTACGAGGGGTTTCGCATTCGCTTTGATTGGATTGGATGCGGGCTTGGCAAAATGAATGCGAGAGATTGCCGTTCGCTTTATCCACTTGCAGATTTATTGTGCGCCAGAGGAATTGGGCATGACAGCTACGATATTGACTGCCGAGATGAGTTCTCAGTCTGTATATAACTTCCCAACTTCTCAACCTGAAGATGGGTTCAATCTGTACTACTAGACAAAGTTCAATCACACTAAGCACAATGGCAGCTCCAACTCGCCCCCCAGCCAACACCTTCGTCGCCAAGGCCCGCAAGGTCTACAATCCAATTGGCTTCTCCAAAGGCTACAACTTCATCCTATGGTTCATCTTCGCCGGCGCCATGTTCGGCTTTGCCCTTGCCCGGATGATGTTCCTCAATTACAATAGCATTTACTGCAATCCCAACAGCAAGGGTAATGGCGCAGGCCCAGGCGAATGCTGGTCTTACAACAGAAAGGACCTTTACAAGATTGGCATCAAAATGCATCTGTACACCATCATCCCAGCTTCGTTTCTTGTTGTCTTTCAATTCGTCCCTTTTATTCGATACAAGGCGCTTCTGTTCCATCGGATGAATGGATATATCGTCGTTGTTCTAGCAGTTATCGGCACCGTCGGCGCCATCATCATTGCGCCTGTCGCGTTCGGTGGCTCACTTTCGGTCAGAGCTGCTGTAGGTCTCTTGGCGATCATGTTCGTTGGGTCACTTTTCCTAGCGATATGGAACATCAAGACACTGCAGCTTGAGCAACACCGTGCATGGATGCTTCGCGCGTGGTTCTACGTAAGTCAACCGCTGTCCTCACCCGTGTACTACATCATCTAAAACGCACAGGCTGGTTCAATTATCACGGTCCGGATTATTATGATCATCTCTGCGGTGATCATGTCCAAGAACCCGATCTTCCGACTCCCGATGCAATGCGCCAAGGTTGCTTCCTTCTACGAAGACACCGAGTCTTTCATCGCCAAATACCCTACCTGCCGGGATCTAAATGCCTGGGTTGCCATTCAAGGCGACATGTCAGGCGAGGGTACCGAGAACATTGCATCCGCTCTGTCACTAGGTTTCTCCATGGGCCTTTGGCTAGCGCTCGCTATCCACGCCATCGGCATTGAAGTTTATGTAAGTCGATCGCCAAGGCTTTCCCTGATGATGATCTAACAAGGATTCACAGCTTCATCTAACGCCCGCAGAGACCGAGCGTCTTCGGAAGATCTCTTACCAACGACAACAAGAACGGGGTTTCAAGAATCCCGGAAGCAGCGGGCTTACGTCTGACCGTTTGGGTGACGCCGAGACGTGGCGTCCAGGCGCCGATGCGACTGCATATCAGCCTAGCAAGGGGAGTGACAGTGACATTTCGAGCCCTGCAACGGCTTAGGGTTAAGCTGATGTAACACTGGGTGAGGTGTTGTTGGTTGGGGGAATAGAAGGTCCGCTTGGACCCGGAAATTGTGTCAGCCCATTTTTAGCCGCTGTTTAGGTTTGACATGACATGTTGACAGACGGCAGATGGACGATGACATTTGTTTGATGGGGGCAAGGGTCTTTTCTTTCGTCATTACTCCCTGGTTTATTTCTTTTGTTGTTTTATCATTGCATAGCGACTCATTTATCTCAATAGGAGTTGACCATCAGGACATGGACGATTTCAAAGACAGTTACCAGCGAAGGCTCAGTGAAATAACGTAGAAGATTCATTCATAATCTATACTAAACATAAGAGATATCATAACTCAAGTAACTCTAAGAAACGCAGCGCAGACCGTAAATCATCCAATCATCATCGTATCATGGCCCAGAATCATTGATCCTTTCTATCCAGCTTTCCAATCAATTTGCCTCCATCCAAAATACTACCAAACATAGCAGCCTCGAACAAGTAGTTGACCTGCCAAGCGTGATGGTTTGCATGGGCAATCAACCAAACCATCTCCAATATCCGACCCTTAGCGAAAAGCTTGGCCATTCGTAGCCTCGACCCTTCCGCTAACTCTAATTCGCGAGCCTCGTCGACCTTGCCACCCCGCACGTACTTGAGGGGACCAGTGACGAGATACCACCAGAGTTCCTTGAGGAGAGGCTCTTCGTCATGACGCGCAAGGTGGTCGTGGACGTGGTCGCAGGTATCTTGGCCGTTGCAAGCATACTTAGCATCCAGAGGTCGAGAGAATCCAGTAAGGCGGAATTGCTTGTCAAACACCTCGTCAAAATCCCCCTCACTCTGAGGCTGCGCTGGAGTCTTCCTCGCCTTGGACCATCCCAACAAAGCACGACGGAAGAACAAATGTCGATCGTTCTGAATATGCCACGTATACAACGCAGCACACATCCTCGCAACAGGCTCATGCCATCGCTGAGTGAGCATCCTTGCCCCCATAACAGCATACGCATCATACACCCTCCTCAAAACATTCTCGCTCACAATACCAGTGTCCGTGATATCAGTGACATTCAAGAACGAGTTCATAACCTCTGAGTTGACAAGGTCGCATCCCACGTCAACGACATCGGTACCTGGTGAACTAAACACAAGATCGGCCATGACAGCGCCGGGGTCAAAGCCTCGTGCTGTAGCCTCAGCCGCCATGCCGAGAAGACTACTCTCAGACAGTGAAACGATCTGAGCGGTTCGTCGATCAAGACGCGCAGATCGGTTCAGAAGATGGCCCTTGTGCTTCTTCTCAAGGGCGATCTTGCCCTGGATGTATCGCTTGCCAATAGCCACGGCATCGCGACGCTCCCGACCGCCGGGGGTTCGTAGCGCATGCGGATCACCAAGACCCTTCTCCAACAGCGGCTCAAGGTTGGGAAAGACATAGTTGTATCCGTGTTCGTAATAGAAAGCCATGTCTGTGACATAGTTGGAGAACATGGTCCTTGAATCAGCAGCGCCCATGAGAAGACTAGCGATTCCGCATCCAAATAAGGCGTTCGTGGTCTTGAGAGCTTCAGGCCAATCCTCTGCGCCAAGGATGTGAAGGATCTCGTTGGAAACAGGGCTCAACCCAGCGCCCTTGGGCGGCAAGACATTGCCGATCGCATGCTGGGAAGATTTCCATGCCTCTAGCTCAGGGGAGAGTCTTAGCTGAGCTACTCTAGGTCCTGGGCCAGGCGACGACAAGGATTCAGTTGACGAAGCACCCGAAGCATCTTCAATATCTTCAAATACTTCAATGACGAAGGTGCTTGCATGATACGACAGTCTCTGGAGATCATCAACAGTACCGCGTCCGATCAGACTTCTAGCTTCAGTGTACCCAGCATGTCTGGGCTTAGCTGTCCTTCGGGCGAGGAATCTCCCGAGCCCACGGCCCCGGAAACCCTTGCCCCAGAAGTACGGGGGGATATCGGCGGTGGAACTTGAATCGTGTAGGGCACGGTCTTTAGGTTTTATTTTGAGCCCGCTGAGGTCAAACTCGCCCCAGTAGGCTTGCTGAGGCCAGGGTAGACACAAGGGGAAAGACATTTCGATCGACAAGGGGAGATTAGGTATGAGTTGATAGTTTGTGAGTCTGAGCGTTGATGGATCCCAACTAGGGCGGTTCACGGGCTTCCTTTTATAACTTCACTTCCATCACAGGGAGACAGCTGATTAAAAAGCACAGCTGGCAATACCGAGGGATATCAGTACATGATTGAAAGAATTATCATTTTGTCTCGCAGCATGTCTGTTGGTTCTGCAATTCTTTCTGGTTTGTTGGTGAGGCATACCAACTAGTTAGTGTCTAGATCCAGAAAAACAGGGATGCACGAATTGAACTGGTGGTGACGATCCACTTGCCCCCTCTCGACTACCGGGGACGTGTCTTGGATCGAGAAGTTTGTTCTGCAGATCATCGGGACGGTGTGGTGGGTTTTGCAGCTAATTGTCCAACACCGAGGGAGTTCGGGTTCTGGGTATTGGTGCAGGTTTGTTAAATGTCTCAGCGAGCAGCCCTGGCGGACAAACCGGTAATCTAGAAGTATTCCAGTCTCCGAAACATTGTCTCAATCGTAAAGGCGAAGACGCGAGGTTCATATCGCGGTGGCGAGATAGAACATCATATCAGGTGTTTTTGACAGCTCATCTACGCTGCATCGTAATGTCACCATCAACATGCAGATTTAAGTCACTTGTGCTTAAATCCCATAGGAAATAAGCCGTTCGGCGGAATCCTTGCGCGATCGATTCCCGGCGCTAGCACCAAACGTGGGATAACTCGGTAGTTAGCAGATCCACGCTGTCAAGCAACAAGCCATTCTCCTGTCTACACGTGAACAGATGCAGCTCCACTCGCGTTACCAAACAATGCGGGTTCGTCACATACGCGCATCGGAGAAAGAGGTCGCTTGCTGAATTAGGAAGGGGGACAGTCCTCAAGGAGGGCGGTGAGACAGAGCACGTAAATTAGGAGTCCACATATGCTGAGATCAGAGATATGTAAAAAAGTGGCACATTCTAGAAGTTCTGGAAACACTTTGATCCTTCTAGATTAAGTCCTAGAAATGTGATCAATCGAAGGCGTTGTCTCAAGCGTAAAGCCATCAAGTCCTCGTCACGAGCAATACACCATCGTGACATCAGATTGGTATTCCGCGTTCAGCTACAGAGTACCCACGCTAAACTGAGACTAGACAAGGAGCAATCATGTCACCAGCGCTAAATTAGCATTTCCCACGTCCTGACCAAGAATTGAAACCGGGCCGGGCCTCCACAGCACACCTCCCAAATCTCCTCCTCCGCAAATGTCAATTGCCACGAGTGAGCGTTTTTAATCTTAGAGTTACGGACAAGCATTTTACTCCTCTGCATCAGGTCTGGCTCTAAAGTATATATGGCTAGACTAGAAAGATCTCGATCAATGGCGTACGGGATGGGCTTGGGACGGTTTGATACTAATCACTCCAGGTCATGTTATCAGCGGCAGTGGATTGCCTATTAGCTCGTGTAAATCCTTGCCGTGATCTTCCCCATTCCTGACATGTCCAAACCCGGCAGTACAGAGTGGGAACATTATGCTCTCGCGGGCCACATTCCAGGATCTTGGCAGGTGTTCTTTTTTCACATGCAGTTGGGCTGCTAAAAACGCACAAACCAGTTGGTGAATGTCGATTAAACAAGTACCTTGTTTCTCCCACTTTCTGGCCCCTCCCTTCTTGACTGCAACCCTTTCATCATATCAACTGGACACTGCCCCCCCTCCTTGCATGATATCCTGCATGAGAGAGACAAGGCTCCAACCAACATACACTCGAGCCCACACAAATCCCGATCGCTAAGACAGTAGTGACTAATGGCGCCGCCATCAGATGGTTTATCCTCGATTCACTACCGGCCGCTAGATCTGGCGGCGCGTGAAGTGAGGATCCTGGAGCTGCAGCCCTCACCAAATAACGACATAAACGACCGAATCGTATGTCGCCTTGTCCACGAGAAACTATGCGATGCGCCCGATTTCATTGGTCTTTCCGCTCTTTACGGCGACATCACCAAAACCGAGCCCATTCTGCTCAACGGTCAAAAAGTAGCCATACCGTCCGACCTCGCCGAAGCGATCCGCTACACCCGCGAAGTCTTCCTCGGCCCCCGCGCCCAGACCGTTATCAACAACGCCTCCTCCTCAAGGGTCGATCTTGAGACACAAAGAACAATCAGTAATCACCAACAAGAGCAACAACAACCACCCTCCCCACCACCATCGCCGACAAAGAAACCACCCGGATGGCTACGCTCATTCCTCCGCAAACTCGTCGACCCGGGCTCCGCGAGATGCGACAAACCTCCGCTACGGATCTGGATCGATCTATTATGCATCAACAGGCGCGATAGGAAAGAAGAGGCTGAGCGACGTGCGCATATGGCTCGTGCGTACCGCGAGGCGAAGCTTGTCGTTGGATGGTTGGGAACGAAGGATGCGACGTCTGACCTTGCGGTTGAGATTATACGGGCGTGGGATAAGTGCATGCCTGCGAATTTTGGAGAACCAGGTGATCGCGAGGCGAACCCAGCGAACTACGCGCCGATTCTGCAGTGGATGGGACCTGTGGCTCATCTCAGTGACATTCCTGAGGGGATCACGGACCCGACGGAAGTACCCAGCTACAAAGCCATCTCTGGCTTCTTGAACAGGCCGTATTTTCGTAATACGTGGATTCTGGAAGATATTGCCCAGGCGCAATTTCCGACGTTCATGGTTGGTGATGGGATTGTGTCTTGGATGCAGATTCTTCGCCTCAATCGGGTCAACGAGGATATCAAAGATCACGGAGCGGAAATGTTTCCCAGTGAATTGCGCCCTTTACTAGAGTACATGCCGCTAGGTAGTGTGTACACGTTTCTCAAAGAGTTTGATCGTCGGCAGAAATTAGAAGGATGTCGGCCTGTGTTCTCGAATACACCTGCAAGTTCTATTAGGAGTTCGGCGTCAATGACGGGTTTGAAGGCAAAGGGAAGATGAGGCTATGGAGTATTCTTTGGGTATTTTAGATGGTATTACTTTCTTGGGTAATTTGTTGCATGTATGCTATGGAGAATCAATGGTTGATTATGGCTACTATTCTGTATTGACGTTCACGCTAGATCTAGGCTTAGATAGCGGCGCGAGGTATATCCTATCGTGAGTAATGCCAACTCACCGGTTCGTTCCACGTCGCTTGCCCAAGAATCTGTTCTAGAAGCCATGTTGTGATGGTGTTCAGCTGGTATCACCCTTACGCCAGGGTCAGCCCTGCATATCCCATCAAGAACCCTTAGCCCCTTCTGCTGATGTCTAGAAAAGTCCAGAGTTGCGATGTCGCCGCTCCCCGATGGGCCAGACCCCAACCTCCAGCCCTACATGATGGTGTTGAAAATACTACCGCCCGGCCCGGTAAGCCCCATCTAGAATCAGCCCATGAGCTGATACCCGTTCTGGTTCCCGACATAGCCAAGCCACAAACATCATGGAATGCCAAGAATCGGAAGATCATCGCTCAGGTTTCAGCCACATCATTCATCTGCCGAATTAGAATGTGACTGACGGTTGCGGTCGTCGGAATGTTGATTGGCCAACGGTACGATTGTTCTGGAAGAGACTGGATTGGAATGCGGCTGGGGGCCACTGTCTCAGATCGTGGTAAGCTCGCGCTTCGGGCTCGGCGTTAGGGTTGTGATAGCCTATCCTACGTGTCGGAATGAGTGAGATCCGATCAGATTTTGTCAGTGGTGGAGTCTAGAAAACTCGACATGGTTCTATTTTGATAGAAATCGAATGGTAAGACACGTAAGGGTCCCGACGCATCTAGAAGTTAAAGATGATTACTATAATGGGACGGTTGCTTATTGCGAGGAACGCTCCGCTGTCAGACGGAGGTTTATGCAGCCATTTTAGGCTGGGCATTGTTAGCAAAGGGGGCTTCTCGTGAAACGTCAGCTGGCATGCAAGTTTGCGTGTTCGCCAAGGACTTGCTCTTGGACATGTGATGGATCCTGCCTGTTTCTAGGGTCATGTTGTAAGCATCAAGAATTCGGTCGAGTTCCATGTTGCATTGGCAAGCTTGGCCAACGGCGGTTTCACATTATGACTGCATTCGGTGACAAGGAATGTAAACACAGATTAATTAGTAACTAAAATCCAAATTCACCATCGGAGTCGTGGATCCGTGCGAATTATCCGGCCTTATCGGCGCCGTTTCATGACCCTCGTCGTCCGTCGAGTTGACGTTCGATGCTGAATGTCCATCGCCAGCCTGTTGCTCTGGCTGCGCATTCGCGTCCCATCCCGCATTCTGCATCTGTTGAAAGCTCCACGTAGGGTTGAACCCTGGACTCTCCCATGCATACCTCACTCTTTCGTACATCTCGTCAATCTGCTCTAGTGTCATCTTGCTAGTTTCGTATACCATCAACCATACGAAAGCAATGGAAAGGAGACAGCATGATCCCCAGATGAAGAAGATCTTGAGCCCGAATGCGTTTGCGCCTCTGCCGAGGATATATGGTGGTGCGTATGCTACTCCAAAGTTCAAAAGCCAGTTTGCTGTCGTTGATACAGACATGGCTTTTGCGCGTACTTTGAGTGGGAAGATCTCTGAAGTCACGACCCAGGCAACAGGTCCCCAGGACGCCGCATAGAAAAACACGTTGAGGGCACAAAAGACGACAAGGACCATGTTAGCGGCCCCTCCATTAGACTTTTCCATCTTATCCTCGGTTGCCGAGTACACAGCTGCTATCAGCAACTGAGAAACGCCCATGCCTAGAGCGCCAGCCATGAGGAGCTTTCGTCTTCCCCATGATTCGATGACAATGAGACCAGGGACTGTGCAAACGCAGTTGATGATGATCATGGCTAGGTTGGTGAGAAAGGGCTTGTTGACCCCAGCGTTGCTGAAGAAGGTGGTTCCGTAATACATAACGAAGTTGATACCAGTTAGTTGTTGCAGCATCTGTAGCCCACAGCCTGTCATGGTTCGACGGCCAAGGGAGGAGTTTCTCGCGAAGAGAGCCTTGTATGTGTCGTGACCGAGTGTTAGTTCATACTGATGATTTGCGATAATCTCTTGAAGCTCATCCATCAGAGCGGGATGCGTCTTATCCAATCTGCGGAAACGACTTAGAGATGTTTCTGCCTCTGCCAACCGATCTTTCTTGACGAGAAACCGAGGAGTCTCGGGGAGATAAAGAATACCAGAGGCGAGGATGACGCCGGGTACGAGTTGTATGCCAAGAGGGATTCGGTATGCTGCATCGCTGTCGATATTGGAAGTGCCGACGTTGATAGTAGTCGCGGTTAATATCCCCACCGTGATGGAGAACTGATACATGCATATGATGGTCCCGCGTATCCATTTCGGCGCAGTCTCGGACTGATAAAGAGGGACGAGAACGGAAATAGCTCCGACTGCAACGCCAGCAAGCAACCTTTTGCCATGAGCACAAATCACGAGGTATAACAGATAAATAGCGTACCTCCCGACTAATAACATCGGCGTCGCCCGAGCGCATATTTGAAATATGGCTCCGACACAAAATGTGGTGACAGCCGCAAGCAATGTCTTGCGCCGCCCGATGCTGTCACCAGATGGAGCTGCTGCCAAAGCGCCGATGACGGCTCCACCGCTAAGAATGGCGACGATGAGCGATGAGTCTGAGGGACAGAGATCGACGTGGCCCTCGTCGTCTTTGCAGGATTGATCAGTGCTGAAGTGGTCTTTGAAGACGGACATGGCGAGGATGCCGTTGATGACGCTATGAGTGAGATGAGGTTAGTAGGGGCCATAGTGTTGCCGATCAATGTCAATAAGGAGAGACCTTTGAGGCTATCTCGCGACAGGCGAACACAACGGGCAGCACAACATTCATCGGGCGATAAAAAGAACACAAGAGTGAATAGCGCTGTCGCATGCAGGGACAAGGCGATGAGCTCACCGCGCCGCAGACTCCAACGAGACATTTAAACTGACTCACCCCAGATCATAGCCAAACAACAAACCCCCCGACGCAACAAACAGCCCAATCGTGATAGCCCAACTCGACGAACCGGCAAAGTTGTCAGGCTTCTGCCAGCCCATGCCGAGCAGCATCATGTCGATACCATGGGCGAGAAAGTATGGTGATTTTTGTTTTTCAGGAGTGAAGAGAAACAGAACATGGGGAACCAATGAGGAAGATGCGGAGAAGGGGGCGCGCGAATGGTCTGGTGACGTGAGGCTAGGCTGCTATGAGCATGGCGTCGATGGGCTGAAGATGCTGGTTGGTGCGGGTGGGATCCACTTGATGACTTTGAAAAGCTGGGGTTGGGACCCTTGACGATGTGACGACGCGTCATTGGTATAGGGAGAGAAGTGGGATTGAGCAAAAAGTGGTGATGACTTGATGATGAGGGAGGAAAAAAATGAGGTCCTACCCGGGTTCGAACCGGGGTCTTTGGAAGACTTTAAGGGTGATCAAAATCCAACGTCATGACCACTAGACTATAGGACCGTGCCAATTAAGATGACCATTTTGACTGCAATTTACAATTATGAGCCTGAGGTGAACTCAGGACAGAACTTAGTAGTGTAAAATCTCTCCAGGGTACGGAACCAAATAACATCCTAGTATTATTAATCCAGCCTCAAAAGTATACGTGTGCTTAAGGCTAATAAGATAAGGAGTAAATATTAGTCTTTTACTCTGGCTTCTTAAATATAGTTTTAAGGAGGTTAGTTATATAAGAAACTGTTTAAGGAAGTAAACAGCATTGTGCTCATGAATAGGCAAGCTAATACATATACAGTTCCTGAAGTTACTACGTGATTTTCGGACTCTCAGAAAGTAAGTATATAATATTGTATTTTTACATCTATCTAATGCAAGTCATGGCCCGCCATCTAGAATAAATGCCTAATAAAACTTCCGATCATCAAAACTCTCCAACTTGTCGCTAATAACCTTCCTCGTCAACTCCATCAACTGTTCACCAAGCTGCTCATTCTGCGAAAGCTCATTGCCCAGCTCCGGCACAGCAGGAGGACAGATATACTGTCCCGACTTGTCGGTAAGGGTTGCGGCAAATACCGAGCTGGTCGCGCCCTGGAATTGATCTTTCTTGAAAGGTTCCATTCCAATTGACATGGCGTAGCCAGCAAGAGGATACCTAACAGGTGTCAGTGGGGATCAAAAGAGGGAGACTACATAAACTCACGCTTCATGGATATACTCAACGCTCTGCTTGGTACTGACAAATCCAGGATGAGTAGCATTCACCAAGATCTTGGGGTTTCCAGCCTTGGTAACATGACGATCCAAATACCGACTATATAGAATTGCGGCCAACTTTGATCGCCCATACTGAGGATTCGGTCCAAGATCCTGGTTCAGCTCATCAAGACTCTCAAACTTGACATCGCTAGGTGCTCCCTGATGAGCATTAGAAGCAAGATTGACAATCCTCACAGTTCCATGCTCATCAGCTGTCTTCTTCAAAAGCTCAAGCAAATAGGAAGTCAAAAGAACATGACCGAAGTGGTTCACAGCCATGTGCTGATCAACACCATACTTCGAAAGCTGATACGTCATGATTCCCCTTCCCGCGTTATTGACAAGAATATCCAAGCGATCAGTAGATTTATTGATCTGCTCTGCTGCTTTCTTCACTGCAGCCCAGTCGCTCAGATCGCACTGGATCCATTCTGTGCGATCAGCTTTCTCTTGGCCGAGTTCTTCAGCGACGGACTTTTTGGCGCCGTTGACGACTTCTTCGGAGATGGAGAGGATGAAGAGCTTGCTTATGTTGTGGGAGAGAAGAGTGTGTGTTACGCCGTAGCCGATACCCTCACTGCCGCCAGTGACGACGGCGACTTTATTGGTAAGGTCCGGGGTTTCGGAGAGCGAGAATTGGTGGGTTGCGAGCTTTTCGGCTGGACCACCGAAGTTTTCGGCGATGGTGTTCTAACAAGTCAATTACTGATGATAGATAGGGAGCATGAGATAATACCTTGACGCTGTCTACGATGGAAGACATGGTGCTGATCTGAGTTCTTCTATAGAAGATGTTGTTTTTGCTTTGATGAGCAAACGCGATTCTTGTCAAAGATGATCGGTAACTGCGGTATAATAACCCTGTAGATATTCTCTTTCCTGCTGTGAGATTTAGAGTTTTCATCTGAGTTGTAATTGAAAGGAGAGATCAATCTGGATTTCATGCTGTTCAGTTCTTCTCATATAGTGGCTTGGAAAGCTATGAATCACCACTCCACTGAGTCAATGACGTACGTCTTACAGCAACGATCCTCGCAGAAATGATATGTAGTGAGACAAAGGTCGTCATAAATATGCACTGGGAATTTTGTTTGTAGTAATTCATATTAATTTCTGACTTCTGTGCTACCTTTCTCGATCCAATTGTCCGCGATTCCACAGCCGTGGCCGTGGAGGCGTTACGTAGACGAAATGGCTACAAAGCTCTTCTCTAGTTCATCAGAGAACATATTTTCTACCGCCTTCCTCATAATATTTCCCTTTGCTGTTCTTGGCAGTGTTGCTTGGGGTACAACAAAGACCAAGCGCGGGTTGTCAATGCGTTCATGGAGATACTTTCGCGCATGAAACGGCGATATCCTGCGCAGTATTTCTTCCTTGAATTTCGTCAAACTCTCATCGCCCGTCTTTAATACGTCGTCATTCTTGGGCTCGACAATAAGTGCTGGACTGGGACGTCCAGATCCAATGACGGATACAGCGGAGATCAGATCAGCCTCGCAGACTTGCATCGCTTCTGCCTCAAGGAATCCCGCGTCACACACCAAAGACAGCTGCATCTTGATTCTGTCATCTACTCGTCCTTTGTATAAGTACTGATCCTCCCCAACTCGTTGGAACAGGTCACCAGTATGAAATTTGCCATCCGCCTTATCTCTGAGTGACGGATGAGGACAGTCATCTGCATCTGCGGGGATGACAAGCTCAACAAGTTGTTCCTCTGAAGACGAATTTCCGCACAGAGGAATAAATTCACAACCTGACTCTCGAAATGGAGTGAGGTATTGAGAAGTGGCAGATGCTTGCATCGATAGTCCGATCTCTGTGGAGCCGTAGGTATTGACAAGCTTAATCCCTTGTTCATGAGCCCACGCTTGATCCGACGGCTCCAGAACTTGTCCAGCGTGAAGGATGTGGTGCAAACTCTGAAGTTGCTCAAGTAAGACGTTGTTGGTGCGTGCTTCTCGGATGAAGACAGACAGAAGGGCTGGGAAGATGTTGAAGGCCGTTAATCTACCGTGGGTAATCATACTCTGTAACTCAGAAGTAGGATAGGGAATACTCTTGGGCATAATCAAACAGCCTGCGTTGGCTAGTGCTTCTGCAAGATTGATGGTGTTGCCTACGTGGGCATGAGAACCCCTGTAACGGATCAGCTTTGGAAGGTGAGGCACTGGAGAGAACTGACATGAGGCAAGACACAGGCTGCGGTCCGGTGCGAGTATATGGCTTGTTCTTGCGAATCAAGCAGTCCATCCATTTTACAGTAGCTGGAACCAGTTTCGGAATGCCTGAAGTTGAGCCTGAGGTATGAAATATGGCCGAGACTTGATCGCCGTCCAAGGCAGTGGTCACCTTTTCAAGCTCAACATTCTGCAGCGCAGCTTTTTCTAGGTCTCTTTCGCTGGGAAATGTTGGAAGTGGGCAGTCCTTCACCAGAGATTCACAGCTTGAGTCATAGACCAATGCTGCAGCGTTGCTCTTGCCCAGAAGTTCATAGACTACCGATGGGTTCGTCATGCGAAGTGAGAAAAGTTGTGGGATGAAGCCGGCTCTTTGAAGAGACAAGTAGTGTAAGAGATCCTGGTATGACCATCCTCTCATCCTGCCAGATGTCAGATAGGCGTGGCTGCGGAGACAGAGGACCTACCAAATTCCCACCACGGCACCTTTCGCAATGCCAGCCTGTGATAAAACATACAACCACATTTTTGCCGCATTTACAACATCATTGCAGCATTCCGCATATGTGATAGTCTTGTAGTCAGTAGGCGATTCTGGCAACAGATATCTCACTGCCGCAGCATCCCCACGAGACTTGGCCAGCGTTTCGATGATAGTAAGAGGTGTATGAAAAGTTCGCATGTTGACAAGTGTACTTAACAAGACATACTCGCCAAGACCAATGTCAAGAATTTGTTCAATTTATACATCTTTGCGCTGAATCCTTCTACTGGGGTAATCTCACTCAGCGCCAGCCCAGAGAGGAGATTCACAAGATGAGTAAGAATTTAGACCAAGAAACGGGATCCGAAAATGAGGAGAAGTAACGGTTACACGGCATCTCGAGTTTTACAAATTCGATCAGCCAATTATTTCTATGTTCTGTTATGAATAGTCGCCGATTACTAAAGCTTATTGTAACTCATGGCTGCGGCGTGGTATAAGCTTACCCTGCCATGCTTATCTGCAAAGGCACAGGCATTCATAGGACCGCCTAACCACATGATCCCTAGCTTATGGTTGTAAGCATCTACATTAGGGTGCAAGATTCACGGCTAGAAATGGAACGTAATAACCGTACAGCCCTGCACAAGGAAGCGTGGTTGGATCTCTTTAGTAGTACTGGATGTATTGTATTATAGAGCAGTACGATATTTATTTGTAATCGTGGATGGTGGCACCGTCTTAACCTAATTTCACACCTGTCCCACATGTTGGTGGCTTTGCGGAGTGGTGATCTTGGTCGGTACAGTGACCAGCGAAGTTAGCATCTAGTCGAGGACCCGAATACTAGCACAGTCCAATCAAGCAGACGATACGTCCAAATGCGGGGATGCATGCCTGCTTCGATTTGAGCTAGGTGATAACTACCAACAACGACGATCTTGTTATGTCAAGTAGAATTCTTCAGCGACACTGCTGTGGTGCTCCTAAACCCTCTTGTATTGGGCTAGCTTGCCCGTTTCTATCACAGTATGGACACTGGACCGCAGGGAATGGGACTGCCAGAGCAAAATCTGTCGATGTTCCTCAATCCCTGCAACGGCTGTCGAGTCAGCAAGGTTAGGTGCAGCAATTCGTCATCCAGCAGCCTCAGCTTAGGCCCTCCTAATCGTCACCGCTACATAGTAACTTGAGCCGGATACAATATGCATCAACTGTCACGTAAGTTAAGCTTCTTCGCCTTTTTCAAGATACCATCTGACCCTACTCGTACCTAGCAGAGGCGACCGGAAAATTGCCGCTTTTCTCGCACCGAAGTTCGTAAGACTTGTTCGGCCAAAGGTCACATACATCAGCAAGACGAATCAGGGCGCTGCTGACCCCGTCACGCCTCTGTCACGGGTGCCAACTTCCCCTGGTACTCGATCCCAGCTTGACAATTTTACGGCGTCACCTTCGCGTAGATCCGTGGTCAGGAATTCTGACGCCGGAGCTTCAACAGAGCCTCCAGCTACCAAAACACTGCACGTGGCGAACCAAGTATCTTCTCCTTCCCGGCGGACGACCTAACGTAGTGATCATGGTAAAATAATCTTTCCCATCTTGCTCCACCTACTAATTTAACGGCACTTTAGACCAATGAAGAAGATGGTGAGTGACCCAAGTATACTAAGATTCCCCTTTACATACCTTTTGGTCTCTTCCCTTTACAGTGCCCTAGGGCTTACAGCAAGATTTATTAGTTATTGTAAAAGCTTATAATAAGAAAAATGATATTGCATTATTACTTATTATCTGTTTTTATAGCCTAGAGTTTAACCTCAGGCAGCAGCTAGGCCCATAGATGGTCAAACTATCAACAATAAGTTCAACGTGCCCAACGCATTTATCAAGACCATACTGGACCAAACAATTGGCGCAGCTGTCAACACCTTTCTCTTGTGTGTCTTTATATGGGTTGGAAGTTAGTAGTGGTTCCTTCTGTTGCTTCAGGGTATAAGGTTGACTAAGCGAGCATTGACTGGTTATTCATTATCAAAATAGCGTACGAGGACCTTTTCCCTCACCTGGTGGCGGGCTGGAAGCTGTGGCCGGCCCTTAGCTTTATCAGCTTCATCTTTCTTACAACTGTTGAGGGCAGAATCCAGTTGTATGGGGAATTTATCTCAGCTGGGCTGGAGTAGATTAGTCTAAGCTGAATGCATGGCCAAGGAGGAGACAACCACACTATTGCGATAAACACAGAAGCAAAGCATAGCCAAATTAAAGATTGGGCTAAAGCGCATACAAAGCATACAGAAACCGGGCAGTGTATGCAAATGCCCGTTGACATAGCCATTACGTACAGCAGGGTGTCGAAGCTCACCCTGGCGACAGAGGGGTTGAGGATACCCCGTCCAGCCCATATCGTTATACTGATAAATACAATAAGTGAAAATAGAAAAACCTTAATCGAATCTTACAGATCTTGCAGACTTTCTCCGTCTCGGTTGTCCAGGCGGATCGGGCACTGGGTACGGCGGCACAGGTGCCCGAGCGGGTTCTTCATCTTGTTCATCTTGTTCATCTTCCGTCTGGACATATGCAAACCGACCAGGTCTGACCTTCTGTTGATCGCCTTCTACAATCTTCCTCTCCGGTGGCCGAGTATCATTCCTTTGGATAACCGATGTTTGTAACCTTCTCCTATCCTGAGATGCAACACTCTGTGTTGAGCTGACTCTTGTACGTGCAGGGCGTCGAGGGTCTTCGTACATCTCGTCGTCGGCATCTAGCCTGTTTGGAACCTGTCGGGTACGTCCTTGGTTCGATGATTGTGGATCTTGTGGTGGTCTGATGATGGATGGGAGAGTCTGACGACGACGTGGCGCTGCTCGAATTACAGTTGGCGATGATGGTGTGTGTACTGAGGAGCCTGAGGCGATAGATGGCTGACCCCTCAAGACCAAGGGTTGTGGCCTGCTTTCGTAGGCATCGCGAAGTCGCTGCGGTGCTGGCTCATCCTCCAATCCGTCCTCAAGCTGAAGATACTCCAGTATAGTATCGAGTTTTGACCGTATCTCTTCCTGCTGACTGACCAGCGCCATTTCTCCATCATGTTCCCTTGCCCTGCCCTGAAGAAGATCCATCATTGTCTGCCTGGACGGAAGCCCTAATGAGTCTTGATATTCCGGTCTTTGTCTATCTTCGAGCAGCCGGTAGATGATACTTGTGAGTTGACGGGACCTTTCCCTTTCTATGTTCAGGGATCTTGTGTCATCGCTGGTATACTGGCTTGTGACTGATGGGCTTCGCCGTGGACGGCCTTGGATCCTCCCTGGGTCGGATTGTATGTCGGCTTGGTACACCTGACGTTGGAGGATTCTGAGTTCAGCCATGATGTCTTGCATAGTTATACCTTCTTCTGACGATGATCTCTCCCTTGTGGGTATAGACGGTCGCTTCTGACGAGGCCTCTGATATGCCACATCCCTTCGAAGGCTACTCAGGTTAGGCTCGGTCTGTGGTTTCGGTTGTCGCAAGGGTTTCGGCCGAACTGGAGCTCTTCTCGGCTCCCGCACTGGGTACTCAGGATACGGTGGGATCTCCTCCTCATACCCGTAAGAATCGGAGGGAGCGTATCCAGGGTCAGAGTATACTGACGGTGGCACATCGTATCCAGGTGGGGTGAAGTACTGGGGATCTCGGACAGTTGCTCGTGGGGTAGAGGAATATCCTCCGCCTCCAGGATATGTATATGGGCTGGTATAACCAGCCAGCGGCGGGACGTTTGGCGATGAGTAATAAGACGCGTTTGTGTTTGCTTGATATGCACCCGGCGGCGGAGGAGGATATGTGTTGGGGTCGATGCCGTAGCGCATCGCCTGCCTCATTACCGGATCGCCCGGCGCCTGCGAAGGGAAGTCGTTGGTATGTGTTCGATAATGTGTAGGTTTTTTATGCCGAAGTTTATGTCCACGGTTTGATGTTTTGGGTTGCTTGGCTTCTTTCTTGCTTGGTGACGCGCTCTTAGCTTCCTCCTCGTCATGTGGTGTCTCTTCTGGGGGATGACCCTCTGCGTCATCTGATGGCGGGGGTGTCGACACCATGGTGATTAGGCCAATCACGTCAGAGGCAAACAAAGATGAGAGAAAGATCCAGTGAATGTCTCACAATAAATAAGAACCGTTGGAGATTGAGTATTAAATCGAGGATCCGCGAGCATATCTTGATCTTGGCCGAAAATCCACATGTTAAAACCTGATGAGGCTCTGCTTAGGTTGCCTCGTTTTTGTTAGGTCGCAAATGACTGACGTGGACGAAGAATGCCTTACGAGGGAAATGCATCTGCTATTGGGCTGTTCACTCCCGCTGTCAATAATGTATCTTCATTGCCCGTGTTGCGTTCCGCTGCAGAAGTACAACGTTGAGCGACGCATTCTCCAACAACATCATTGGTGGCGTGATATCTTTGTTGGACACTAAAACCGGAAACGGGCGGGTTGGTTGCAACCGAAATGCGAGCGTGATCATGTGCATGCCTTGGACAGGTTACAGTGAGGGATAAAGTCTGCCGATGTCTGGGGTTGACTAAGAAGCTTGAAATGCTATGAATGAGGGAATCGAATGCTCCAGAGACAAGAAGAAACCAGAGGTTCTTCAAGAACTGCTGGGAAATAGTGAACATGTTTGGGTAAAGGACTGCCGTGAACCCCGGATTGAGGCCATCAGGATGTCGAAATGGGCAGATGCTGACCACCTTTTCTGCACGTTGCACTTGTATCGCCAATCGCGCGGCCCCATCCGCTGCATGTGCATGTCCCGTTCTGCGGCCAGACTAATTCGACTGGCCGAGTCAGCTAGATCAGAGCGGATTGATGTTGTTCGGCACGCAGAGATAAGAGGAGCAACATTAATCCCTTCCCGATACAACCAACAAGTACAGTATATATCTACCAAGCATTCTGTACCGATTCAAGTTATCAGCCATAAGGCTCACCAGCGAGTAAACTCCATACCCCCCAAAACTCCATCAATAACCATCGGAGAAGGTCCAAGTATGTTTCCCAACACTTTCTCTCCCGGCGTTAGCTTCTTATCCAACTCCTGCCAGGTCGCCGCCGCAAGATTTGCGTAGTCGTTCTTATCGCCGTTGCCATCATTACCAACTAGATCAACCCGAAACGTCAGATCATGAAAGTTGTAAGTCTTTTCTTGGTTGAAACCATCGAGGACTTTAATCTTCTCAATTATCGGATCCGTTGTCAAGGCAGTCGACATGAGTACTGCCATATAATCCGATGACATGCTTTCGAACCGTGGGAAGGGAACCTTCAAGCATAACTTATCGCTCTTGATATCAGAAGGCCGAGTCAGGTTGCGTCGACCATATGAATCATCAACAAAGTCGCGGAAGCCACTTGTTTGATCGGAGAATGACCAGGTAAGTCTGAAGGAGTCGCCGAATTTGTAACGATCCCCTTTCATTCTGGATATTCCGGAAGTTTCGGCGGGTTCAAGTCTCCAGTAGCAGGGTTCGTCTGTGCTGCTGATGGATGGAAGATACACTCCTTGCGCATTACGGTATACCGTTAAGGCTAGATCAGCCTTCGGCAATGCAGCTGATTTGATGCATAGTAGAGTATCAGGGCCGATCTGAGTACGAATTAGTCTGACTCAGCAGTCACATATAGAAAGGGCATGGATCTTGGATTTTACTCACGCTATGTCCTCTTGCGATCTCTAACCGCCATACTACATGACTGAATGCATTGTCTGTTTTGGTCCCTGCAAAGGTCAGCCGGTTCTCAACACAAGACGGCGCTCCATTTACCAAGCTCTGCTCCGGACGGAAACATTAAGATAGGTGTTTGAGTCCTTTAGGTTCACAACATTAGGCATTGCAAGTTATATTGTAGGTGCATGCAGACGGACCTGTTTGGCTCGAATAATGGAGTAGTAGAAGCACCAGGGTTCTGAGCCGTAATCTTGGACATGTCGCCAATAAGCCCGAATGGTCCGTTCCGGAATGCTTCCTTCGGGGGTTGATCTGGGACTCGAAGATTCGTGCGAACTGGTGTTACCGACTCGTTCGGGCGATGTCCAAGATAGGCCGGTATCTATACCAGGATTAATAAGTGACTGGATCCAATCACTGAGTATAGCATACCTTCTTCTGAGATATGACGCCAAAACCCTCGTTCTGGCTGGCAACCTTGAACCGGACATGCAGCATCCTCGATTCGGGAATGACCATGTATTCACTGAGCTTAGGTACCGCAGCAAAGAACCAGGACCTAGTTTCGCGATATCCGGTCATCTTTGAGATAGCGTCAACAATCGGTGTCAATTCTGTCTGCTCAATGATACGCCAGTTGTTGAAGTTTGCGACAGAGCCACTCCAGGCCGGCGGGCTGCCAAGAATTAGTAAGCTCGCATTCCCAAGACAGTCCTCAACTCACTCTGCTGCGAGGATGGAATTTCCGCCAGTAGCTTCAAATCCCATGCTCTCGTTCCCTTTTGCACTTCTGCTGTGGTCCTCTGCACTGTCTTGACTTTCCTCCGACCCTTTGACATTCCCTTTGGCCCCGAATGGCTACAATCACTCATGATCAGCTAGACCTTTGCTACTTGGATGTAAACTCACTGTGGAAACGGCAACTCCAACTTGTGCCTTGAATGACTCCTTTTCTTTGCTCTGCTTAACGACTTCATCGCTGGTGACAATCTTGGTAGTTTGAAGACAGCCTCCAAGAGTCACAGAATGGCAGAATAGATGGCCAAAGGTGCTATATAGCTCCCGGAGCGCGTTGATCTGCTATCCTTAAGTATTAGTTCTTGATGTTCAATGTATCACTTACATTCTTGGTCTGTTTGATCCCATCAAGCGCAGCACGAAGTTCCTCGGTTGGCTCTAGATCTTCTGGTCTGAGGAACACCTCAACACGAGGGAACATGTAGCTTCCAATCATTCGTTTTGCATAACCCTTTTGGGTCTTCGTTCCACCAGACGTGTTTTCTTGGGCAGCACCGCCTGTGACACCTACTGAGTAGCCACTCCAGCCCCCAGAACTGAAGACTCATTTCAGCAAGAGTTGCACACGATTTACGATGCGTCTGAGTGACTTACGCAGAAGCTTCCACCGAAGACGCACTGAAATGATTTCTGGCCATTGATTCCTGGAAC
The DNA here is from genome assembly GCA_002165215.1 of Fusarium pininemorale. Taxonomy (NCBI): domain Eukaryota; kingdom Fungi; phylum Ascomycota; class Sordariomycetes; order Hypocreales; family Nectriaceae; genus Fusarium; species Fusarium pininemorale. The sequence continues at coordinate 332,354 of NFZR01000011.1, forward strand.
TCGTTGCTGACCATGGTTATTTCGATTCTAGATCTGTCATTGATTGCATATGATGGAATTGCCCCGAGCTTCGCCGGAATGGGCGCCTCCACATCTTCTGCGGTGAGTGGCTTATCTGTCTCGACAGCTGCTTCCGAATTCTCTGTGATTGTTGGTTTTTCGGTTTTGACGGCTCCCTCAGTTCCTTGTCCTTCAGCCGAGGCGTCTCCCGAAGTATCCGGGGACTTGCCAGTGCCGTGTGTTGATGCTACTGATGTCTCGGTTGGGGTTTCTGGAGATATCACTGGCTGTTGAATTGCAGGAGGGGGAAAGGCTATCGGTCTCGGTGGCAGCTTGTTTCTAAGTCGGAAGGCCGGGGTGGTGGCTCTCACAATTCTTTTTGTCCCCCTATCGACCTTCCAGCCATATAATAGGCAACAGTTCCTGAGCACCGAGTCCCAATCGGCTTCGTCCATTTGACTCGTGTATCTTTACCTCGATTAGCATAGCGGAAGTATCTCTGATAATAGCTACTTACTTGAGTGGGGATGCTTCGCGTGCAGCGATGTCAGAAGCACGTAGATTTTCCTGGATCTGCAGAGCTGTCGTATCGGCATGCATCTCCTCTGCCGATCTGTCTTTGAAGCTGAGGTCGGGCTTCATTTGTTCCATAGCCTGCAAGACATCTTGGCTAGCACCATGGAATTTAGAAGCAGCAGCAGAGACCTTTGCATCACTACTTCGATAGCGTATTAGTATAGCTGGTGTGCCGTCAGATGGGTCAACCTTTGCATTCTATCGCATGATGAGCATATTAAATAAGACTAAATCAAGGAAATGGCGACCATCTGTCACTTACATCCAGAGCGAGGTACTTCTGCAAGGTCAATTCATCTCCAGCTGCTGTGCCATCGAGAGAGCAGAACGTGTGCATTTTTGGATCCGCGGACCTGATTAACAGTTAGCCAAGGACTCAGTCTTCCCGTACTGCATATTCAAAGTTATCTCACATCTTCCCGATCAGGCGTCGTAGTTCGCCCAAGAGCATTGTTGATGGATCCTTGCCTTTGAAAGCGGATGCATGAAGCGATCCGACATTTTTAGCATTTTCAGGTTTATCACCAACTTGAATAAACTTCATGATAAATGAATCCTTCAGAGCAGCGCTTTGGCTAGAAGCAGGCTCGGAGGTCGGGGCGATCAAAACAGTAGCGAGTTTTGCTTCGCGCATGGCACTACTACGCATCATCTTCTTGTATGTCTCGAGGGTGACATCTTCAGGAACGAGAGAACAATCGTCAGCGCAAAACTTGAACGTCTGTTCACTGCTCAGAGCTTCGTTTATCTTGGTTCTTATTTCAGCCAGCGTGACACGGGACTGGAATGTTGAAGCCTCGCTATTCTCTGATTAGCTCAGGTGTTGACTTGTCACTGGAAAAACCAACTCTGCGAATTTGAGAGTCGTTACAGCCATGCGGCCGATAGCAACAGACGTATCGCCGTCTTGACCCTGTTTGGGTGCTGTAGTGAGACTGTACACTTTGACGAATACATCTTCTTTGGTTTCTTTTGGCGGCTCTGCAGACATGGTGATTTTATAAAAGACTCGTGTGCCGGAATTGATGGGACTTTAGATTTGTGAACAAACAAGGTAAAATGGGAGCTGGGGGGCAAAGTCCTGGGCAGAGAGATACAGTGTAGACTATGAGAGCGCTGTGTGAAGTCTCAGTGACTCAAACAAAAGACGATCTCGCAAAGAACAATAGGAACACAAGAATAGCTCGCCCTCAAGATGAACGCGAATCAGCTGAATGATTGGGCATCGTCCTTCGCAAAACCAACCTTTATCAGTTGTCTTGGCAGGCCGAATGGTGCTAGACCATGCATATACGCGCTGTAGTACAGCGGGTCATTTCCACCAGAAAGGTCTAGGCCACGCACTATTGATAAACTATTGATGCATCTCCAGGGATTACCATCACGGGCATCCCACTTCGGTCCATAGCGGAACGAACATGCGTAAACACCTCGGAATCTTTTACTCGCTCTACAACGAAGTCCATTCCCTGGTCTCTTCCAGAACTTGCAACTTCAATCGCACTCAAGTTTCACTATTCACCACCGATAGATCATTGCTAATCATGGGCTACGTTCTTCTCGCTCCATACAATGACTCCATGCACTTGGGTCAAGGATTCAATTCCTTTCTGCAGAGGCCCTGCATTGATGGGGCTGTGAAGCTCACTCAAGCCGACCTTCAGACCCAAGCTGCACGCGCAGGAGGTCCTTCGAATGTCTCGCAGGTTGTCTCATACAGCTCACGTTTCGTCGACAAGATCTCAGATGTTGTCAGGAGTATGAATATCAGTGCAGCTTCATCCATCAAATTAGGAACTATCGAGGTCTCTGGAAACTCCCTCAGTATCGACGAGGCAAAATTTGCAGGCAGTGATATGAACGCCGTAATCTCAGTCAAAGTTATCAATCGTAAGTCTTGTTATATCTCCAAGTGAGGTGCCCTTGGCAGGCAGCTAACTTTCCCATAGAGATTACTACAGCTATTCAAAACCCTACTTTGTCAGTAACTTCTAGGATTGTCAATAGGCTTCTGCTAACCAAAACACCAGTCTGCCGTTGGAGAAGTCCGAGAATCCGTCGGACCCGCCTCAAAAGATGACGAGTGAAAGATTCTTCAAAGTCTATGGCGATAGCTATATATCAGGTATCTGAAGACAAATCTATTTTGTTCAGGCATTTTAACAACGAGCAATATAGGTTTCATGGAAGGCGGTGATTTACATGGAATTGTGTCTATGAAAGTCCTTGACGCTTCCAAGAAGAGCAACGTTGAGACAGCGTAAGCCTTATGCCAGAGTCTGCATGGTGTCGGTACTGACATGAAATAGGCTGAAAGGTGCCATGAATGGATCTGCTGGGGAGTTCACGCTTAGCGAAGGAACCGCCACCTCTACGATCGAAGCAGCAGTCCAAGAGACAGAATCCACGATAACCGTCAACTGGTCCGGAGGAGGCCAAATCAAGAGTGACGACGCCGAATGGACTCTTGACTCCCTAATTCGTGCTGCTTCCGCTTTTCCAGGCCGTGTTGCAGCCTGCCCCCAGAAAACATACGCAATTTTGACTCCTTACAATCGTAATCGCAGCTTTGTCAAGTGGGCAGAGGAGAACAACATCACGGTGCCTGACTTTTCTCCCATTCAACAGTACACGCATGATTTACTTGACAGTTTCATGGAGTTTAAGAGTAACCTGGGTCGCATACAAGCTGTGATCGCTAACCCTCTGGCATATGGGCCAAGTCGTTTCAATAACCCTGTCAACATTAACATTGAAGCACTCGTGACTGAGCGTCAGGCAATCAAGAAAGAGATGGCCAAGATCGTCGGCATCATTGACAAACTGTTGGTTACGCCTTATCCTCCTATATTTTGCTGACCAGGTCGTACGACTAACATCTTTTCCTGCAGGAACAGCAACCCGTCGGAGCTTATCACTGAAGAGGTGCAATCTCCTGAAATATGGGCTTTTAGACTCCCAGTTCTTATAGAATCCACAGGTGTGGACACTGGACTTTCTGCATCACAAACAGCTCGCGTTATCGATGGGTTCTGTGATAACGATCCAACGCAAGACATGATTGAGCCTCCAACCATGACTGACCTTGAAAATGAGATGAAAGACAGCGTCAAGAACGTGCAGAACAAGGTACAGGGGAAGGAAAAGGAGATAGAAAAGGAGGCGCCAGCCGCCGCCATATGCTCAGACAGCATCAAGGAACATCTCATCGAGCAGGAACGAGCCTTTGTGGATGCAGAAGACAACAAGAGGAAATACTCGCAATACCGCTTTGATCGCTCAGTAGGCAAGCCAAGTGGAGGGTTTTTCGTCGATGCTATAGTTCTTGAGAAGGCAATGCTCCCTGTCTCATGGCCGGAAAGCATTGAGATACGTCTACGGGTATGGGGCAACGGCAAAGTGAAGCTGGTGCGAACGATGTACCAGCAAACACATCAGACACATGGCACAAATAGCGGGGGGACACAGACTAGCATGATCTTGGATCTGGAGGAGGGGGAAGTTGTCAATCTCGTGAAGCTGGGCAAGGGGAATGCTCATGGAGGTATGACTGGTGTCGGATTTGTTGAACTGCATACTTCGAAGAGTAGGAAGGCAAGTGTTGGCTCCGAAGAGCTTTGTGATGAGGTGATTGAATGTGTGCCATATGACGGCTGCACGGGGCTCAAAGGTTTCTGGGGCGGCAAGGGGGATCTCATTGACAGACTGGGTCCGATTTGGGGCAAGTAGAATATCCGAGAGATGTAGCTGTATTGTAGAGTGTGACGTGGAGCCTTTGATCCATGTGAACAACAATATAGAGTCTAGTCTACAAGAGCATTAGCCAGAATGTAACATCAAACTCAATTACCTCGGCAGAACTACTCAATTTTGAACCGGGGGCATAAGCTTTGGGTCTAGACCCTTTTTCAGCCGTGACACGAACTCGCCGGCTCTTGAACAAGTTAGTGTAGGTCAGCCGCACTGAGTATTTGCGGTTAGCTAGACTGACTTGTCAGATATGTACGAGCCAGTCCTCCACTAATGCGGGTCCGAATCCTTGTTGGCTTTTGCGACTATTGATTTTATGCTCAGACAGGACATTTATCTTACGAGCTGCGCAAACCTGGGCTCTCGCTGGAGCACCCGTTGCTCTCAAAGTGCTTCGCCTCTCTTCACGAGACATCGATCTAGTGTCGACATACACACGCCACCATGGATTGGATAGTTGAGAATTTTCAGGTCCCTGTACCTCTCGGGGACTGCTCAATCCACGTCCTTGTCAAGAACCGAAAGTCCGTAGAATATGCCTTCATTATGGATGGCGGCGTTGACTCTGGCGAGTATTCTGCTTCTGAAGCTATACTCCTGGCGCTAGGTTACGTGAATAACTATCTTGGGACTCATTACAGCATTACAAAGAAGATCAAGTTCAATTCATGGGTGGTGACACATTGGGATGCCGATCATTTTCATGGTATGATGGAGGTGCTTGGGGGGAAAACGAAGAAGAAGAAAAAGACTACAAAAACGAAAAAGAAAGGAGCAATTGAAGAGGAGGATGAGGAGGAAGCAATCCCAAAGCCCACAGAGCGGGTGGCAGAAATGTTTGTCAAGGACCCAATGTTGTACTATGGGCACTTTGAAGAGGCGTTCATTTCGCAAGTCGTAAGTGATACACCACCATGCTTTGAAGTCTAGTATCGAATTCCGGCTGATTAGAAATTTTATAAAACAGTTCGAACTCGGCTTTAGGGTGGCAGGGGGCGAGTCAGCACTCGGGCTTGATTTGCTCTCAGGGGTCAAGATCTTTAATGCCGATGGAACGCCCGAACCTTCTGAGCTAGAGGACAGTCGTCCACGTTTCTGCATCATAGGCGCAGACGGCTGCGGCATTTCAGTCCCAAGATTTCAGAAAAAGATCACCAGAAATCAATCGTCGATCCTAGCTGTGCTATTCTGGCCTAAAAATGACGGACAGTGCTGCTTCTATGCTGGTGGAGATGGATTTCCAGAACTGGAAAGACAAGTAATCGACGAGTTCCTCAACAAAAGCTCTATTGTCAAGTTGGGTGATGGAGTTGATCTGATGAAGCTTGATCACCACGGCTCTTCACAGGAGAACATCTACGGCGGTGACCTTCGGGAAATAAAGTCGGTGCGAAATATGAAGCTAGCCGACATGCCAATCGGGCTTTTCAAGCCCAGAAACTTCCTCGTTACACCAGGGAACCTACATGGACACCCAAGTGAGTCAAGAGCCATACCGTTCTCACACATTTTGAAATAAGTTCTGACGATCAAACACAGCCTACGACGTCGTCTGGTGCCTTGTTAATCTTCTCCGTTTAGTGACTGGGCTAAGGAAAAATGGAAAACCAAACGGTAGAGTTTGGACCACGCGATCTCCGTATTGGGCGACCAAGAAGGATCCAACAACTAAAGACCTCAGTGCGTATCATAACAAGGATTTGTCAGAGGTCCATGAGGAAGACCTCCAGGCATATAAAGATGACACAAGGAAGAACTTGGAAATCGGGATGCTTCTAGCAGCTGAAGCTCAACTTAGCCAGAAACATTTGGATCGAGCAAATGCCCTCAAAGCGTGGAAGAAAAAGATACTACAGCAAGCTGCTATATTGGTAGGTTTTCGAACATGCCTCGTGGATCATTGACGTGTTCATAACGCCGTCCTTAGCTTTGTCAATATACTAAGAACCGTGCTTTTACAGGATAATAACAACCCGACCAACTACCAGGTGGACAAGAAAGTGGCGGCTGAACTGCAGGAGATGGTAAGTGCTGATGTCTCAGAGAGGTTAGAGTGCTGACGTTATTCCCTTTAGGTGGAAAATATCAAGAGGACCATGCCATCAGACGATGAAGAGGAAGAGCACAAGCCCAGTAATGACATTCAAGAAGAAACGAAAACTAAAACCAAAAAAGACGGACGTCAAGAAGAAGAAGAAGAAATCACGGCAAGCACACAGATCGACTACGTTGATACGATACACGATGATGTTATGAACATCCGTTTTGGAGCTCATGAGATGTGGAGTCACATCTGTAACCAGGGTGTTGTGCCTGCACACATTGATCCATTCTTTATCGTCCACTTCCTTTGGGATAACGCAGTTTTTAAACAAGTCGAGTACCTGGGCAGGGATGGCAGTCCCAAAATCTACAAGCCTGAACTTAGCGTCCCGCCTCGCCACTCGCAGAGACAGCTGGACAAGAAAAAAGCTCAAGAGCAGAAGAGTACAGATCCTCCCTTTACAGAATCCAAAGCTTTCGAGATGGAAGACGAATTGTTTGTGATTCCTCTCACGAAGCAAGATGGCTTGTTTTACGTGGATGAAAAAAGCAGCTTCTTCAGTAACAACCAGGAAAAAGGCCCGGATAGTGGTATCGACGTTTCGATGTCTGACATTTCTGTTCCAATGGCCGATTATGAAAATCAGGCATTGAAGAACTATAAGAGATTCACTAATATTAGCGAAAACAGTGGTAATGCAGCTATAGACAATCTGAAGGGTATAAGCTCGAAGGGCTACTCTCCCCTTCAGTTGGGAGACACTACCTTGAAAACCGACTTCTGTACGGTATCTTCTTTTGCTACCGGCATGAACAAGATGCTTTCATCTCGTGGGGTTACTTTGAGAGACATCAGTTCAACTTTCAAGGCGGGCGCAGAATTTGAGAAAGTGGCTTCATTGCTCGAATCTACCTTCATAAAAGGATTAAAAGCCGTCCCTGGTTCTGGGCCACATTCCGAGGACGAAGAAGACAAACAAGCCGACAGTTCTATGGAAGAGGAAGAGGAAGAGGATGAAGAGTATCATCCTGACGCTGCTTGGGAAGATGAGGATGACGAGATTGACAAAGTTCTCAAGAAACTGGAAACCCTTCAAAAGGATTATCAAGAAGCCTTTGAAAAGAGCAAGCCCCCTCGTAAGAAGGGGAAGCGACGACAAAAAACACGGGACAGGATGGCAAATGCAGTCTCTAGGATGAAAGAAATCAAGGAAAAAGCAGAGAAGGAAGTAGCAGCCATTGATCCTGCAATATTCTTTGGAGACGTCGACGAAACCTCTCAAGCGATGATGGAGAAACTTCTTGTGATGGCTATTACTTACATACCCCCTCCTGAGGAGAAGAATGAGGACAGTGGCGAAGAAATTGAACGGAATTCGGGGAAGAAACAAACAACTAAAATAACGAAGAACCGGGAGGAAAAAGATAAAATGAAGATTGAAGAGGAGAAAAAGGATGATGTGGAAGACGATTCAAATTTAGGGAAGAGGGGAAGGAAAAGTGGGAAAGGCAAAGAGACTGATAAGTCTAAGGGTGGGAACATCAATGACTCTAAGATTCGAGCGTCAAGGAAGAAGACTCATGTCTAAGTTATTAGCTAGATGTTTTATTTGCAGTTAACGCTCGTAGCTAGGAGCTTGAACCAGCAGACAGAACTTATATTCATGGAACAGATGCGTAGTGCCTGAGCAATGCGGTCCATGGCTTGTACCTTTTCTTACCCTGAACCTAAACGTACATTAATGCTAGCTTATCTTATCCATGAGACATTTCAATCTAGAGGTCATATGGACAGAGTACAATATGGCGGTGGCGTTCAATCTACCAAGTTCTCTTTGCTGATTCAAGCTCTCGGCCACAATCCTCAACTGCAAATAACACTATTTATTATGCTGTGATCTACTTAGCACATGTCAGGTGAGGTAGTCATTTGAAGGGCGGAATAGCAGGTAATAAGGAGGTTGCTTACATGCTGCTTGCGATATGTGAAACCTTGATGTCTGACATGTTCTATTTCCAGCCGCTGAGTGCCCGCCCTTGTTGGCGATAGTTACTGTGACTGGCCGGAATCATATGGTTACGAGGCTATCTTAACGACTATGGAGGTAAGCTTAATAATACACATGATTGCAATCTGGAATGGGTTGATGGCCTATATATTGCAGCATTATAAGGCTAAACGGTAAATGGGCTGAGAGTCTTGTACAATCCAGTTTCTGCCATCGCAGCTGGCGTACGTATAACTATCTTGCCCATGTTTGAAGTTTCGCAGCTATTGTAAGACCGGAGCAATAGACTCGGTCATTTCCATACCACCAAGAACAGCCATTATTCCACAATTGTAAAAGGCTGTGGGGCACTGCTCGTCTTACATCGATACTCAAGCAAACTACTTCAGAGATCTTATATTAATCCTTATATTATGCTCACCCTTACGCATATATGCCTCATACTACAGGTCAGGCTGGCCCTCCCAGTACAATGTCTCTGGGTCACTTGAGTCTTCAAAGGTATACTTTGCGCTTGCATCAGAAATAAGAACCTTTGGGATACCATTAGCTGCAGCAGCCTCAGCAAGTAACTGGCATTGACTGGCCCGCTCCATAAGGGTCATAAGGAAGCAGGCCTTGTCTACTGTTGTGCCAGTCGTAAGGAGGCCATGATTTTGAAGGATCAAAGCCTTGCCCTTAGTTCCTACATTATTGTTAGTACCAACCTGAGTAAAGATAATAGAACCTTCAGACATACCTAAAGCAGCACCGATCTTGTCACCTTCTTCCTGAGTGACGACAACACCTCCAAAGTCCTATACATTATTAGAAAAAAGGAATAAAGGAATCAAGTAATCAAGGGCGAAAACAAACGCGGTAAACAGCCTGAGCATCACCGTAGAGGTATGCAGCGTCTTGTAATCATTTCTATAGGTCGCCCAAAGACACTCCATGCCATGCCATGCACGCTGTAGGTATGGCATGCGGCAACAATATCTAGTCGAGCCTTGTGGACTGCGCTGTGAATGAGGAAGCCTGCAGCATTTGCTGGTCGACTCATGTTTCCTGGTGGGGTGTAAGTATCAGAAGTAAAAGACGTAAGGTGGGAACAATACCTCCGATCGGAACGCCTTGGTAGTCAACAAGGATCATATCGCTGGCTATCGACATGCCAAAATGCACTGCCAAGGGGCTCTATGGTTCATCAACACCTGGCCGTACTGTGCCCATGCATCAAACCTTGGCACTTACCGTCCAGAATGTGTGTGGATTCTCAGGGTCTCGAACGAAAATATGGCCAGCCATACTGTCTGTGTAACCTAATCTTGTGAACACACAAAAAGCAAGCACCATCTCTTCCAGCTGCCATTGCCTTTGCAAAGCGGAGGTGGGGTGTTTGGGGATACCGGGGAGATAGGCGCCTTGTGAAATCGATTGTAAGGGAGTCTTTTTAACCTCTTGAGGTTGTTCGTTAACTTGCGCCGAAGGAGGCATGGTGAATGATATTATCAGCAACGGTACTCAATGATGTGATTCTGTACTTTCCTGAAAGGGAAGAGCTTTCAGGTATTTGCTGAAATATCGAGATGGTCAGGGCTACATTGCAGCCTGTTTATACCATGTTCTTGTTCGACCCTTGTATATTCATATCTTTGCACTTACTGTCTGTGTAGATACGCTTTACTGTTTACAGCAGTAGAATGCGATTACTTAGCGTTAGCGGCGGTGTAGAGTAACCAGTAATAAATGGTCTCTGTATTTCTAAACGACACTCCGTATATCTCATTGGATCACTCCTGCAAATTTAGATTACTCATGGCTCGAGTCAGCGAGAGAATTGCTTTTTCTGTAGGAGTGCCGGGATCTCGGCGGCAGGCTCTGTCCTGCATGCCTATTTCTATCAAACTTTGGCCTACTGGGAGATGCTTCTTGCATTGGTATACCGTGGTTCAATCCCCTTAATTATGGACAAAAAACGACAGAAATACCCAGACAAACTTCATCAGGCCATGTTACCAGAAGATACTGCTTTTGGAACAAACTCGTATTCGCATTCGTCAATCAGCTTGAGTTCCAAACCACTAGGAACGCTTCCAAACTCCTGGTGTGGTATATCAAACGAGGTGATTGAGATCTTTGGCCAAATATTAGCCTTGTGTAGAAGCGCGTGCGATTATAACCAAGATCAGAGAACTATCTGTCTTTAAATAGCAAGCAAGGCCCTCTGCGACATAGCGGTGGCACGCGAGCTCGAGAAAGAGCTTCTAAGTATGGACTTTGATGCTCTCGTGCTTCTGGAGGAGCTGCAAGGCTTTTATGTCAATACACGAGATGAAAATACCCCCGTGTCTCATCTACTAGACACAGCTGAGGCATATCGCAAAGCTGGGTTGCTGTAGCTATACCTAACCTTTGATGATCTTGCCGTCATTGCAAGCGGAGGGCAAAATGCATTGGCCAACGGTTGCAATGATGCAAAGGATGAAATGTCTCGAGACACTTTTCTTACAGACTTGACTCTGCAGCTCGTAGCTACTCTTGAAAGGATTCCAGCTGAATCAGGTTCCAAGTTCATTCACCCCATGTGTCGGGAAATCCCCAGGTCAGATCCACCTAACCGTACGTATCTTAGCTTGGTTTCCCTTATCTGATACAAGGCTAATATAAATTGGCCTTAACTCAACCAATTTAACCTAACCTTTTCAAGGTCTCTAAAACCTCATTTATTTGCTCACTTCGGTGCGAATTAGCTGGTCGTCACACCATGTTATATGTTTCTACGGCAGCGGGTCTCAAGTCCCAAAGATGCCCCGATCGCCCATGCCCAAGGACACCCGAGGAGGTCAATAATAATGCATCTCATATCTTCACTTCATAGCTGGAATGGGATTTATTGGATCTTACATCGGTAGTATGCCTGCCAGGAAGCTCAGATTCCGTATCCACATTTATTCCGCAATCTGTCCTCAAGGTTGCAGAAGCCAGACGTCTCGTCTTGTCAAGGCTCGACACAATTAGACAAGCTTTGCCATACAAAGCAAGTGATAGCTTTCTACGGCTTATTAAAACTATATGGTCAGAATATGACGGGGCACAATCGGCCACATCAGGGAAGCATTGGTTTAGAATCTCGAGCCAGATAGGGCTAGATATGCCTTTATAAGCCTGGTATACAATCGGCTGTTTCTTCTCAGTTCTTTTGTCGGTTCTGTTATCTATTCTAACGGTCCCAAGCGCAAAAGAACATTGAGAATGAACAGCCTTGCGATGAACCAATGATAATGGTTATGTAAACACTCCGACGTTTAGATAACATGATCACAGATTAGATTATTAATTCAACGTCCCATATCGTAATTCGAGGCCTTTCTCGCGTCACTCCAAGACGTCGTAGAGACTCCTTTGGGTTAGATGTTTTGTAATGCATAACGTTATCGCTAAGCGAGCGGGAACGGAATTTCCGGTTGTCAACGTTTATTGTTTCACCTTGATGGGAAACAAAATGATTGGTCGAGGTTGACCCATCAAGCAACGTTATGCAAGAGTATTTAACAATCAGTGAACAGCGCGATCTTTTTGGTGTATTAACTTCAACTTACACGCTTTCTTGAAAGAAGCTACCAATATGTCTCGCTCAAATAAAGCTATTTACACGCTTGCGAACGGCAAACATGAAATTCGCACCATCGAAGAGCCCTATGTCCCGCAAAAAGCACAGTCGCTTGTAGAAGTGCAATACTCAGCCATCAACCCAGCTGATACTCGCCACTCATACATGAATATGTCAGAGTACGTCGCTGGCTACGAATACACCGGCATCGTTCGACAAGTTGGGCCCGAATCGCCCTTCAAAGTCGGCCAAGAAATCTTTGGACAATCGCTGCCGTATGATCACCGACCTAATCACCTCGGTGCGCATCAGAGCTTCCTCTTGGCGGAACCTCTCATGGCTTTTGAGAGGCCTGCGCATCTTGATCCCATCACCGCTGTAACACTTGTCGTTGGTAGTGCAACTACCTTTGATGCTCTGTTCAATGTGGCAGGGTATGGCTTCCCGCTCGCTGGGATCACCGGCGATGATCCGAAGAATGAGCCGATTCTTATCTGGGGCGGTGCGGGCGCTGTTGGTCAGGCTGCTACTCAGCTTGCCAAGGCAGCTGGTTTCAGTCCAATCATCACGACTGCTTCACCCCAGAACCATCAAGTCTTGAAGAGGCTTGGTGCCGATGAAGTCTTTGACTATCGAAGTACTACAGTCGTGAAGGACATACGTGCATATCTGGAAAGGTCGGACAAGTCACTGAAGACTGTTTTCGACACAGTTTGCGCTGGTCTCGGTGTTTTCGAAGGTCTTTCGCCCGATGAAGAAAAGGCGTTAGAGGAAAAATACGATCAAAGCTCACCAGGTCTTTCACGCCAGTGCTGTGATCCTAACATACCTTCAGAAGAACTACGTCTAGTATCAACTCTTCTTGTAAAGAAGGATCTGACGTGGAAGTTTACTTTGAGTGTCAGGATTGTCGAACAACTTGACTTTGCAGTTGAAGCTCAAGATCGAAGCGATGAAGAGAGGAAGAAAGAGGAGAACAGGGTTATCGAGTGGCAGAAGCGCATCGAACAGGGTATTCATTGGCTGGCTGAGAACCATGAACAGTATTGGGAGGCGCCGAGGTTTAGGATCTTGAAGGGAGTGGAGGAGGGGATTCAAGGTATTCGTGATGTTTGGAATGGCAAAGTGAGTCGCGAGAAGCTAGTCATTGATCACAGAGTTTGAGAAGTATATCGATTCTAGTAGACGAGCTGAACAAAATGACATGGCTTTCTTATTCGTGATTGCCATCAATCGCTGATTTCTCCCATTCTATTTGGTCCTGCGTTTCCTCTTCTCGTCGTGCGCCTCAAATCCCGCCGCCTTCGTCAATCATTCGTGCGCCACGATGCATTCACTTGGTAGGCACATTCAATTTCCAGCAGGGTATATCTAAGCCACTCGGTCAAAATAACACATTGCCTTTTCCCTCTCTCAGGCAGAAGAGGCCCTGTTTTTCCTGTGGCCAATATTAACTCTCAATAAACAAGCCATTGGACACATAGTTTCGTCTATGATGCGATCATCCTGATTCTCGCAGGTATATGATCAGACTGCTGCGCTACAGTAAAAGACCAAACAGTCTCCCTTCGTCTCAGATCCATCCAAGTCTTCAATTCTCAAATCAACCTACCATGCACTCTAGCAGGTTCTTTCTTTTGGCTGTTAGCCTTATGGCCAACGCAGCCTTTGCTATTCCTTGCCAGGGAAAGACTACGACAGGTGTGTTTAAATCCTCTGGACAGATGGCGGCTGCTAACGGTTAGCCTTAGTTAGAGCTACTGCGAGGATGACATCCGTTCAGACTAGCCTTGTTACAGTGATTGTAACACCGATCGTGGAGGACACTACCACCGCCACAGCTTCTGAGACAACAGAGGATGATTCCGGTACCACTGAAGTGTCTGTTACTACAGCCCCGGGGGCTTCTGGCAGCACTGCCGCAGCTTCTGGGACAACAGTGGAGGGTTCTAGCACCACTGGAGAATCTGATGCAACGACTTCGGAGGCTTCTAGCACTACTGAAGGATCTGATGCAACGACCTCGGGGGCTTCCAGCACCACTGTCGCAGCTTCCGAGACAACAGAGGATGCTTCCAGCACCACTGAAGTGTCTGTTATAACAACCCCGGGGGCTTCTGGCACCACTGCTGCGGCTTCTGAGACAACAGAGGAGAGTTCTAGCACCACTGAAGAATCTGATGCAACGACTTCGGAGGCTTCTAGCACTACCGAAGGATCTGATGCAACGACCTCTGAGGCTTCCAGCACCACTGAAGTGTCTGATGAAACGACTTCGGAGGCTTCTAGTACCCCTACTACTGCTTAAGAAGGGGCACCGGTGACATCAGCCTCAACACCCACCGAGTTTAAGACAATCACTACTGCACCAGCCGCGAACCTAACCCACTCCATCCTCGCTAACGGCGGAAATCTAAACAACCAATAGCCCTAATTAAATATCGAGCTTACATACTACCTCTTTTTCGACCCAGCATGCCGACCCTAGTCGCGTACTACGATCCCAGCAACACCGGCTCCACCAAAACATTCGAGTAGTTGAAGTGTCAGATTGAGTGGCGCTCTTTTATGTAGTGTTCTCATGTCGACTTGTGAAGGAGGCGATGACGAAGTGCTGGCTTGTACTACCCCCGCATTGAATGATGTTCATAACCAACTTACACCGATGTGAATGGAGGTGATACAAGAGAGAAAACTCAGTTCTGATACATTGGAAGTGACAGCCCTGCTGGTGTCACTCCTTTCTCGATAACTCCTTTTATATATTTAATAGACTTCTTACTGTAAGATTAACGTACGTATTTCATAACGGAAATGCGGATTCTCTTGCTTCAGATAGACAGGCCGTACCGTTTGTGGATCCATCTACAGATATATCGCTTTACATCCTATGACATCGCAGTGAGAGGAATATGCCCGCCCTCATTCATCTAGCACACAGGGAAAGAGACATCAGGGGCCATTGAAGTTGGATCTAACTATCGACAAGAACAGAAATTTAGTTCAGGGCACCGTCACGAATAGATGCATGTTTCCCTCTACTTCATATAAAGTACTGACAGCTCCTTAATGGAGGGGGTATACCATTGGGCGATCGATCGCTTTGTCTTAGCTCATACAGAATTATCTCGAGCTCTGGGATGTAACTGAACGAGTGTTTTCATTTTATAATGATACAAAAGCCGAATAAGCCAAGGGGAATATCTTCGAGATGTTTATGACTCATGAGACCCATAAAGCAGTTGGGAAAATATGGCCGGTTACTCCGTCATAACCGAACATGTTTCGGCATCGGATTATCCTGCAGAAACAATCCAAAAATAGGATTCTACCCGCTATCCCCTGATACTGGCTTCTTCAGCCGTGGATCTCCATCGCCACTCTTCGGGAACCAAACCCGTGCTTCATCGGAATCAAACCGTTATCTAATATCAGCATCGTTAGACGCATCTAAAATCGAATCTGAGTAAGATACCCGCTTCTCGGGGCGACATCTAGTTGTCTGAAACGTTGAGTGGAGAAATACGACGGATACTTACCCGACTGGCAACCATGAAGCCCCTGGCATCTCCATATAACTACCTATATCTTGATGCAATCGTCCGTTTCCGTTGCTTTCTGAACCAGCCACTCAAATTGGCCTCAGCGTTCTGGACGGCAAAGTTCTTACCCCGTACAGTGCTCGCCTCACTTTTCACAGCGCATCTCGAGCCGAAGGAACATGGGTAACTCTGAGGAACGTGCTCTTATCATGAATCGGCGGGCCCGAGATCCATGATATACTCCCCATTCGCTATAAGACATTCATACCCACTGAGGGTATTCTTGCCATTTTGTTGCTGGCCATGGATTATTTGAGTTCGTGGATTCATGCTGACAGCGTGTTTATGCAAGAGCTGCCCTCCATGAACGGGGATAAGATGGATAGTCGATCAGCGGGTGTCGGGAATGCCGAAAGCTTATGCGGCTGATGACGACATGATCATCGAGAGATAAGCCTGTTACCCCAGAGCTAAACCATGGCAGCTGAAATGCCAGACATCGCGTATTACGATCAGGAAGCTGACGATGTTTCACATCGGGTTGATTCCGCACAGCGTTACATTACTATCACGATGTCCATCGTGTCATTACTTGCGTGACTCTCTTTACATTAGCAATAAGCACTCAACGTATGATATTCCACCAACACATAGGTTCTGAAAGGATCTAGCATGTTGAACGAAAGGAGAACCTAGCGATAGACATCCCCAGACCATGTCCCGTTGTCCACTGTAGGATATCCTTATGTAATTGATAACCCGGTCCTCACAACTAAAGTCCGTCATGGGCCCCGGCATCAGCCCCCGAGCCCTTCCAAACAGAGTTATCGATTTGCAAACTCGACATATCCCAACCCCGCCAAGATCCACAGAAATCTCGAAGCATGCAGCCGAGCCTTCCAGAAGCATTCTTGAGCATATCCCCCGAGGAATAAACTCGGGATTGTCAGGCACAAAAATGACAAATGCCTCACACTGCAACTTCATAAATGTGGCAAATATGCCTCAGTTTGTTTTTCGGTGGCAGCGACATAACTTTTTATCAGAGGACCGCCACGGCGCCGGAGCCCGGCGCTAGCGTGATACCGAACCCAGGCTGATCGACATAAACCAAGGGGCTGTAACGCACAGGTGGATCACCGAGCTATGAAATTTTGACTCTTGGTCAGCGTTTTTCTCCGAGACGCCGTAATCTTCGCGTATTGGACGGTTTCGCGAGTAATGAACGACGGGATGATTATGGATTAATGACACTTTGACCACAGGACTTCGGCTAGACTTGCAAATGTCTCAAAGTGGATAAATGATCTTGTCAGAGAGTTTGGGAATAGAGTTTAGGCTTTATCATTGTCGGCGTTATTTGATCTGTTTACATGGCTTTGATAGATGATCCTCCAGGGAATAATGGGAATACTGATAACACATCTCCAATATTATTGCAAATGACTATCTTCAAGGTGAGACATGAGATACAGTAATCTATCCCAAACAGACAGATTATATCACGCACAAGTTAATTGGTCAAAAGGTCTCACCGAAGACGACCTATCTCGTCCCCAGGCCCCGTTGAACCCACCAGGACCCTCCCCGGGCATGGAAACGCCGGATGATAGTGACATGGAGTCATAGTGGAGCAGGGCGAGATACACGATCAAGTTATAATCCGGGGTAATTCAGTTTCTTGTAGTCATAGAAAGGGTCGGATTTATAAGGACATGACGCTCCCGACTCCATTTCCCCAGATTCTACATCCCGTTCCAGACTCTTGTTCTTCTCCATACGTTCACTTACCCAAGTCACCGTTTAATCTGAAGAAACGTTTTGTTACAAATATTCATCATGGCGAAGAAGGAAGAACTCCCTCGCGATATCGAGGGTGTTGATGATCTTCAACGCTCCCCCTCGAGAAGTACCCAGGAGGGAACGACAATCGACGCCATCTTTGGTGAAGTTTCAGAAGATGGTCCTAACTACCGCAACGTACGAATCCCGGTCCGTTTTCCTTTACAACTACTAATTAGTACCCAGGTCGGATGGATCGCCACCGTCGCACTGATGACTAAAACGCAAATCGGCCTTGGAGTCTTATCAATCCCGCAGACCTTCGACGCTCTAGGTCTCATCCCCGGAATCATATGTCTGATCGTCGTGTCAGCCATCACAACATGGTCAGACTACATGATCGGCGTGTTCAAGCGACGACATCCGCAGGTTTACGGCATCGACGATGCGGGCCAGTTGATGTTTGGGCGGATTGGTCGTGAAGTCCTCGCGACTGTTTTTATGCTATGTAAGCATCATTCCTCAGTGATTAGGGGAGGCTGGGGGGTGCTGATGACTCGCAGACTGGATCTTCGTTGCTGGTTCAGCGATGCTCGGTATTTCAATCGGTCTCAACTCGGTCTCTACACACGCAGCCTGCACAGCTGTGTTCGTTGCCGTGGCAGCTATTCTGGGCTTCTTCTTTGCTAGTATCCGCACCCTCGGCAAGATTGGCTGGTTGGCGTGGATCGGACTCGTCTGCATCATGACTGCCAGTAAGTTCAAGCCCCCTACATCTCACGAGATCAAGTTTCGTAACACGAGAAATTAGTCTTTTGCGTCACTGTCGCTGTGGGCGTGCAGGACAGACCTGCGGCTGCTCCGAAGGGAGGACATTGGGAGTCTGACTGGAAGCTCTTCAACAACCCTAGCTTCGTCGACGGTATCACGGCTGTGTCATCGCATATCTTTGCGTTCTCAGGTACACCTGCGTTCTTCCAGATCGCTGCTGAGATGCGCGAACCGAAGCACTACACCCGCTCGCTATTGACCTGTCAATCGATCGTGACGGTCACTTACATCACCATTGGAATCGTGGTTTACTACTACTGCGGTTCATATGTTACGTCCCCTGCTCTCGGTTCAGCTGGCATTCTCATGAAGAAAGTCTGCTATGGATTTGCCTTGCCTGGTCTTATCGTGACTGCCATGCTTATGACTCACGTGAGTGTCTCCTCATCTTCCAAGTGATCTATACTAACCTGCCAAGATCCCCGCCAAGTACATGTTCATTCGCTTGTTGCGTGGTACAAAGCATCTCAACTCCAACGGCATCGTGCATTGGGGTACCTGGTTAGCCTGTACAGGAAGCGTGACCATCATTGCGTATATCATCGCCAGCGCCATCCCTGTTTTCGGCGGCTTGGTGTCTCTCATCGGAGCTCTTCTCGGCACGCTGATGTGCTTCCAGCCATATGGCTGCTTCTGGCTTTTCGACAACTGGCACAAGGGCAAGACCGAAAAGACACTCAAGTGGTGTCTTATGGTTTGCTGGAGTGTCTTTGTCATCGTGGCTGGAACCTTTATGATGGTTGCGGGTACCTACGGCTCGATTGTTGGTATCAACAACTCGATGAAGGCTAATGGGGGTTCAAGCCCGTGGTCTTGTGCTGATAACTCCAACTCTGGATCGGCTGGTCACTAAATGGCTTGGGGGTTGGGGGTTGATGTCGGGCCGAAGATGGTGGCTGAGATGCACTTGAGACTGGCCTCTTGAGTGGCTTCGAACATGAAGCGATGGTGTTGGTTTGGGCGAGAGGCTTATGTCGGAGTTGTGATTTGCGGTGCGGGCACATTACTGAATGACCTGTCGTAACATAAGATGCATTTGGAACAGTCATTATAGAGTGTAGAATACAAACATTACATAACAATAGAATACCCATTTCTTTTTCCTCAACCATAAAGGCTCGTGACCTACCCTGATGTCAACGACGCATTGAAGATATGCTTTAAAGTTATAACAACATCATCCTCACCACCAAACTCAGCTTAATCAATGGATTAAATATGTTTATAACAATTTATCACGATAACGCCTTGAATGAGTCACATGATGCCATCACCAAACCTTGTCCCCCCAGCCTCGTTGTCATCGTCATCTCCGCTTATGTAATGACATCATTGAACCCCTGCAGTTCCGTGCTCACTCCACTAACCAACCGGATGCTCGGCCTGCGGCAGAAAAAAAAGTGACTGATAATTCTCCTCATCACGAGCCATCAACTTTTTCACCTACCAACCCTCACTCATCGCTCATTCTCACAAGAAACAAAATGAGCTTCATAAGGGCGTTTTCGTTCCTCACGGTCGTGAGCGTCGTCACGTATACCATTCTCTCAGTGGCCACGTCACTGAGTGGCGGACCCCCCGCTGTGCAGACCGGGAACGAAACCCACCCGATTCCGTCGTTTGGACTGGGGACTTGGTTGGCTAACAAGGGAGATGTGAGTTTTCGAATACGAGGTTCACCAAGATTGCAGTGCTAATGGGAGTCTAGGTCGCGCATGCAGTGGAATATGCGTTGAAGGCGGGCTATCGTCACCTCGACGCTGCCGCTATCTACCGAAATGAGGAGGAGGTTGGGCAGGGCATCAGGGCATCCGGCGTGTCGCGCGATAAGATTTGGGTCACGAGTAAGCTTTGGAACACGGATCATCGACCTGATCTCGTGCGCAAAGCCATTGAAAAGTCTATCGCCAATCTGGGCGTCGAGTACCTGGATCTGTACCTCATTCACTGGCCCGTCGCTTGGGTTCCCGATACCAAGGACCTCGACAATGACACCTCCATCGTGGATACCTGGAAGGCTATGGAGGAGCTCGTCCGCGATGGATTAACGCGCAACATTGGCATTTCCAACTTTGCGCCAAAGGACATCAAGGCCATTCTCAAAATCGCCACCATCCGCCCTTACGCGCACGAATTCGAAACGCATCCCTATCTACAACAACAATCCTTTGTGGATTTTCACACCAGCGAAAACATCAAGGTCATCGCATACTCACCACTCGCCAACACAAACCCAACTTACAACCCGGATATCCCGAGCATTCTGCACGATGAATTCTGGACAAAGCTCGCAGGCAGCAAGAACGCGACAGTGGCACAGGCGGTGTTGGCTTGGGGACAGCAGCGGGGTACTGTTGTGATTCCCAAGAGTACGCATGAGAAGTACATTGATGAGAACTTTGGATCGCAGGATATTACATTCACTGAGGGAGACTTGAAGGAGGTGGCGAAGAAGGATAAGAAGTATCGGTTTTTGAATCCTGGGAAGGATTGGGGTGTTGATCTGTTTGAGGGTCTCGATGGCGGGTCAAAGAAGAAGGTGGAGGAGGATGATAGAAATGAGGACTTGTAATCTGATCGGACTAGTAGACGGAGGATATTTTTAGACGTTATTATTAATAAGATACCAAACCTCTCGGATATACGGATACTGGGCTCGTGAACAGAGCGTCTATATTTCGGCAACAGTATCACAATTTTGTACACATGCGCAGGGCACAGGCGAGTCCAAAACGAATAATCAACCAATAAAATGATCTGAACCTTCAGTTAGAAGCACACAGCAGCAGAGATTTCGATATCGCCAAACGAATCCCAAACTCAATTGACCAGCATTTCATGATGTTGCGTACTTTCAATCTACAGACTTAATTCACAAGCTACTGACGTTACTGGTCGAGAACATCTAGGGCGAAACAAACAATCCACAATCTTACCCGTTCTTAATACTCCCCAGAATATTATCTTCAATTAGAATGACTTCACAGACCAGATTCTGCAGACGGATCCCCCATCTTCGGGAGTTGACCGTCATCTATAGGGTAACCACCAAAGCCCATAGCAATCCAATTTCCTAGAGTTTCACAGCCACAGTGAATACAACCCTGGCAGTTTAACCAAGCGCAGCGCAAAAGCTTCTACGTAACAACCAACTCTATCCCAGATCAAATAATTGGTCAAAACCCTTCTTCTCCAAATCTGTCAAAAAGCAAAACTTGTCGAGAGTTTAGTAAGGAAATTGGCATTTCCTGCACGACTCGCACCATTCAGGGTCCGACCCTGCGCCACCTCGATCAGCACGCTGAATACACTTAAATCTCGCCTCGTGGCATTTCCAAGACATGATCTCCCAAGCCCAACTCGTGTCATTGCGGCTTGGCTCGTGGTCCACTTACCCCTGTGAGGCTAGAGTCGCAGCCGAAGTTTGCGCCCTGACGAGAGAACAGACATGAATGGCTGTGTTTACGCAGCGGGCGAACGAGTTTATTCTAGACCGGATGATTGATAAAATTTGGTTGTGCTGCCGTTGTGCCGTGGCTTATCGGCTCTTGGACCCTCCTGTCGAATTTTGTCTCAGTTCATAGTCATTTCGCTGACCGGCAGTTTTCATGTACGCTCAGACCTCAACTGAACCACGGGAAAAAGTAAAGCTCCTTACATCCGTTTTCCCTCGTTAGATACAACGCACAACGTCAGTCTTCAATCTTGATACTCTCATGACGGATAGGTATACGGCGATCATAGTCTAACAGATCAAATCCCCAACTGGGATGAAAAAGCCACCCTTAAATCCATCCTCTTGTTTCAACGGTCGTGATCACCATAACCCCCGAAACAAAACATGCTCCTCCTATTCGCCAGCATGTGGAAACATCTCCATTGAAAAGTCTCCGAGGCCCAGACTAATTCATCCCGCGTGCACCCCAACTCCACATGGTTGACAGGAGAATTCCCCAATATGGCAAGGCGTACGGCAAGGGTGTTAAATAGCGATCGCCGGATATAATTGTGACCGCTTTTCAACTCCCGCCCGCTTCACGAGGTGACATCGTCAAGGAGATGGTTCGACAGTTACGTGGTACTGTATTCCTCCTTTAAAATGCTCTTCTTCTGCTCGTAGTTTGGTTCTCGTCTTCTCTAGTTTTCTGCACTCTTTTTTAACCCAGTCACTCTCTTTTCACTCACTTATTCGGAAGCGTTTCACGCTCCAGTCACTCGTTTACATTTGTTTATTAAAAGATGCATTTTTCTAGTTTGATTCCCACTTTGGGGGGTCTTGTGGCTGTTGCCACTGCCTCGCCTCACGGTCTCGGCCTCGGCCTTGGTCTCGGTGTTGATGTTTCGATTGGAAATGGTGCTTCATCCGCCGCTGACACCACCTCCAAGGGCCTGGATCTAGCCCCCACCACGTCTGCCGCTAGCCAGAAGGGTGGTCTCCCATCTACTTGCAACTTGGCCAACAGCTGGGAGAACCACGTTCTCTTCGACGGTATCGCTGCTCCTGCTTCTGGTGCTGCTGCCGCCATCAAGCTCGGTCTTAACCTCCCCAATGCTCAGATCGAGGGTGAGGCTACTCTCGAGCTTGTGGAGGGTTTCCTGACAGAGCCTCGTGTGCGTATTGGCCTTGGTGCTATCAAGGCTTACGTTGAGCTTGACATCTCTGCTTCCGCTGCTGTTCACGAATCCATTGAACTTTTTGCTTCTGCTGCTCTTCAGCTTGAGGTCCCTGGTCTTCTTGAGGCTGAGGCCGGTGCTGCTCTCGCTCTCGACCTTGTTGTTGGTGTCGATGCTGCTATTGACCTGTCCGCTGGTGTTTACCTTGCCTTCGGTGAGGAGGCTTTCGTCGAGGTTTCTCTTCTTACCAAGGAGATTGTTGACGTCTCCCTTGAGGGTCTTGTTGCCAAGGCTCTCCCCATCGGCGTTGCTGCCGAGGTCGACCTCTCTGCCGAGGTTTCTCTCACTCTTGGCCTCCGTCTCCGAACTGAGATCGATCTTTCGGCCGAGCTTGACATCCCTGTTCTCGATATTGAGGCTGGTGCCAAGATTGCTGTCTGGGTCAGCCTTTTCGAGTACACTGCTGTTCTGATCGCCACCGACAACTGTGCCGTCTCCGTCGATGAGCTCATTGCTCTCACTCTTGGTCTCGCTGTCGAGCTAAACGTTGAGGTTGGCGACATTCTCGACATCAGCCTTGCTCCTACCTTGACCATCACCCTTGCTACTGCTGCTCAGGCCAAGGTTTGCCAGCCTAACCGCGGTACTCCCGGTGGCTTCATTGAGCAGCAAGGCAACCCTACTTCCACTGAGGTCGCTACTCTTTCCACAGTCCCTGCTGGTGGCTCTGACGCTACTACGGACTCTGCTCTTCCTGATGCCACCGGTTCTGCTGATGCTTCTGGCTCCGCTGATGTTACCGGCTCTGCCACTGCTGATTCTTCTGACGCTTACCCCGTTCCTGGTGCATCTGGCTCCGAGACTTACCCTGCTGGTGCTGAGACCACCGGACCTGGATCTGCTGCTTCTGCCGGAGCCGAGACTACCGGTTCCGGATCAGGTGCTTACCCTGTCCCCGGTGCCACTGGCTCGGAGACTTACCCTGCCGGTTCTGAGACCACTGGCTCTGGTTCTTCTGGAGCTGAGACTACTGGTTCTGGATCAGGTGCCTCTGGCTCGGAGACTTCTGCTGCTGCCGAAACCACCGGTTCTGGCTCTGGCTCTGGTGCTTCTTCTGGCTCTGAGACTTACCCCGCCGGCGCTGAGACCACTGGCTCCGACTCCGGTGCCTATCCCGTCCCTGGCTCCGGTTCTGAATCTGGTGCCTCTGCTGGTGCTGAGACTACCGGCTCTGGATCAGGTGCCTACCCCTTCCCCGGTGCCTCTGGTTCTGAGACTTACCCTGCTGGTGCTGAGACCACCGGCTCTGGATCATCTGCTCCCGCCGGCGCTAAGACTACTGGCTCCGGCTCCGGTGCTTACCCCGTCCCTGGTTCCGGTTCTAGCTCCGGTGCTTCCGCTGGTGCCGAGACTACCGGCTCTGGTTCCGGCGCCTACCCCGCTGGCCCTGGTTCCTCTTCCGCTCTCGCCAAGCCACAGACCACCGGCGATGTCACCAGCACCGTCACCTCCACCCACGTTTACACCATAACCAGCTGCGCTGCCTCCGTCATCAACTGCCCTGCCCGCTACACCCAGAAGATCGTCACCTCCACCATCATCAAGAGCACCTACGTCTGCCCCGCTACCGAGACCGGTGCTGTCCCCGCGACCACCACTGCTCACTCCACCAAGGTCCACGTTCCCGTCACCACCCTCACTGACACTCTCACCACCATCGTGCCTTGCAAGACCCGAACTACCAAGACCTTCCACCCTCCTACTACTCCCCCTCCTGCTCCTACCGTCACCATCGTTGACACCACCACCTACTGCCCCGAGGAGGGAAAGACTGCTCATCCTTCCAAGGCCCAGTCTACTTTCCAGGTCGTCACCACTACTTCTCCCGGCACCAAGGCTTATGAGGTCCCCAGCCACGCTGCTCCTACTACCGAGGGTGAGGAGAAGCCTACTGCTAAGGTTCCTGTCCCTGGAAAGCCCACTGGCAAGTCTCCCGTTCCTGAGAAGCCTACCGCCGGATACCCAACTCCTGAGAAGCCCACCGGTGGCAAGCCCGTCGCCCCTCCCGCTCACAGCGCGCCTTACCCTCCCAGCAACGGAACCGTCTCCACCCACGTTCCCGTCTACCCAGCTCCTGTTCCTACCACCGCCGTTCCAGTGGTTCCCGCCCCCGGCACTACCGCTGGTTACGCACCTCCTCCCGCTGTGTCTCAGCCCGGATCTGTTCCTCCTACAGTCTCTCAGCCTGGTTCTGTTCCTCCCTCTGCTGAGACTCCCGTCTCTACCACTCCTGTTCCCGTCAGTGGTGCCAGCGTGGTTCGCACTGGCTTCATGCTGGCTCTCCCAGCTGCCCTTGCTTTCTTCATGTAGATGATAAACGGTTAAGATTACAGGATCTATGTATAACACTTAGGCAACGGGACTTGGATTAGCAATAGTTCATGGTTTCTTTAATTTTTAATATTTTTTAAGTCAATTAATTAGAGTCTCCCTGAGTGATTGTTTACTTTGAGACCATGTACCCGTTGGCTAGAGCCGGGGGGGGGGGCCAACTAAGCCAGCCTACTATTGTTTACCATTGATTGATGCCTAAAGCTTATGACGCCTCCACGAGACATATCAAGCCATGTCTAATGTTTTCGCGTAAATCTTTTCATTGCCTATACATTCAGGTCGGGTCCGACTAATCTAGTTTAAGATCATGCCTCTAAGCTACATAACTTGAAATGAAGTCTGGAGTTTCTGCTAGCTTACTCACGGTTGTCCACAGACTTTTGGATGTTGCTGGCATGGATGATTGGAGCAGAAGACTAAACTTAAGAGGGTATAGACAGTTTCCAACTCTCAGACATTTTAATCAGAAATAGCCCAACGACGGGTAATTGATTGGTCGGCTCGTCTGGGCAGCTCCACCTAAGCCTCTAAGCGTAAGGAGTACGTCAGCTGAGATATGAAATCGAGTCTGCGGGAAGACATAGAGGACACGGGCGGCCTTGCTACACGAGTACATCAACAGACAAACCATATCAATGACAAAGGTAAAGCCGGGGCAGCGGTTGCGAGCCAGAACGCAGAGAAGTCGGGCTGGATGCTTGACCTGCAGGTGAGTCCACGCCGCTGATGGACTGTGCCACGTATTAATGGACACCGCAGGAGTAAGCCACCAGAAGTAGGGATCAGCGCAGATTGCTTACATGATCTAGTCCGTCGTGTGAAATGTGACGAGGCACGGCCGTCATGTGTAAGGTGTAAGGACAGCTGGCGAGCGCTGAGTAACGGTGAGACTAATGATTTGATAGGCACATCAACCGGCCGCACCTGTGACGGCTACGAAGAAGCAGCAGCAGCAGAACAGGTGCTACAGCAGCAGCCACCGATCCAGACTGTCAGTGCCGGATACCGCAACTCCCAGGAAGCACGCTCTATTCAGTTCTTTATCGAGCGCACCCTATCTCAACTAACTTCCTTCTTCCCCGATGAGTTCTGGGGGATTAGTGTACTGCAGGTTGCTCAGTACGAACCTAGCATTTCCCATGCACTGGTTTCGTTTTCGGCATATCACGAGGCCTTTACAAATGGCATACATGGGTATAAGATTCCATTTGCCTTGAAGCATTACAATCTGTCCATCAAGGAGCTACATGCTTCTCATAGCTCGCTGTCGCATATCCACTTAGTGTCTTGTCTAGTATTCGTTTGCATTGAGGCAAGTATGACCATTATCCTCAATCATAGAGCCATGCAACTTACAGTGAACAGATCTTGCAGGGACATACCGAAACTGCGATTCGATTATTCAAGCATGGCCATCGCATGATGAGCCAGTTCCGTCATGCTTCAGGTCCAAATGGCATTTTTAATCATGTGCAAACCCTGTTGAACCGGCTTTCTCTGCAGGTGGCTTTAGTAAGTAACTGCGCACATGAATACCTAATAATTCTAACTCTTGTGTCCTAGCTGGTTGGCGATGTGACGCCTGAACTTTACCTAAAGTGTGTTTCAGGCTCCCAGTTGCTGAAGGTCAACACCAACTACACGTTTAGCTCTCTATTAGAAGCCAGGGAAGCCCTCAATGCCATTTTAGCGCTACGATTGACAGAAACAGTGACAAATTTTGAACTAGGCGCTGCATTTTCTCGTTGGTCCCTAGAATTCGACAAATTTGTTATTTCCCGTGGTGGACTGGCATTCTCTCCCCACGAGCAGAGGTCACTTGCACTCATCGACTTACACCGCCGGTACTTCAACATGGTCTTACCTTGGGAGAATATAAACAACAATCCATATACACTCAGCCTGGATAACTACACCAGCGACTTCGAGGAGCTGGTAAACTGTGCCAGCCGTGTTCTCGGCCTCGAAGAAACGGACACCGCACCGCTGTTCCACCTTGAAATTGGAGTGGTACCTGTTTTGTTTGTGATAGTCGCATGGTGCCGCGATCCTGGGATCCGTCGGAGGGCGATCTCTCTGTTGATGTCCAGGCAGGCCCAAGAGGGCGTTTGGAGCAGCCATTTGACTGGAAGAGTTGCACGGAGGATTATGGAGGCAGAGGAGGAGAAGTTGGACGTGCGCAGCTGTAAAGACGTTCCTGGTCCGAGGAGGGTAAGAAGCGTATATGTATCGCTGGGTCCAGGGGAGAGACAGGCAATGATACGATATGGACTACAAGATAGGGAGTGGGGGGAAGTCATTGGATGGTAGATAATGTATAGCGATCTACAAGCGAGTCTCAAGGATGTAAACTTTGTTTTGCGAGCAAAAAATAAATATTGTTCTAAAAGGCCAAATCTACTTATACTCTATTATCTAGAGTAGCCACAATGTAGAAATGCTCAGTCCATATCAATGCACGCTTAGATCAATCCTAAACGTATCGCCGCTTAGAATAAATCTCGGAGAGGCAAACTCAAAATGCCTCGTCTAACTGTATCTCGGTATGCCTTTTGTTTCTCTGCCAAAACTTTGGCATGCTGGCCTCTTTGCTGCCCATAACGCGGGCCGGATGAACCACGTTGAACGCCACCAAGGCAATCAGCATGGGTAGAGAGTCTAGGGCATACTGGTAGGCCTCGTGTCGTGGGATGTTACTGTCGAGACCTTGGGAGTATTCTATAAGGCGAAAAATAATTCGCAGCTAGATCTCGTTAGATATATGGCTTCATCAGTCGGTCCAGTCTCTACTTACTACAATAAGAGCTAGTGCAATAAACATGGCGTAAAAGAGCATCATAATAGATCTCTTCTGCGCTGCAGAATCTACGCCCAAGTTCGAGCTGCGAAGCCGGCGGAAAAGATGGATCCCGAAGACAGCGAAAACGAGAATGAAGAACAGCTGGAGTCCAACTCCGCCCATGTAAATGTGCAGGGCATCGAGTTTCTCTGCTAGTGTCTTGTTTTTTCCAGTCGCAGCTTGCGCCGCACCATACACCTGGACAATAAAAGCGATAATATCCAATATAACAAAGATAAAACCGAACTGCCAAGCCTTGACGCCATACAATCTGCCATCAGGCATATAGCACCATACCATGCGCCCAAACACCATGTAGGCAAATGCATTGGTCCACAGCGGCGCGACGAGAATGACGACGAACCATGTGGCGTAGTAGTCAAAGCTAGCGGGGTTGTAGATGCTAATGGTACGGAAGATGTAGGTGAAGACTTGCCAGAAGGCCGACATGATAATGACCCAGCAGTACCCCGATCGGTAGTGGATGGCTTGGACGAGATGGGCGATGTTTGTGATGGCAAAGAGTACTAGGAATAGTATGGAGGCAGCTGTGGAGGGACAGAGGTTCCATTGTGTGTTTGGGACTTGAAGCGCGTGGCATGTCGACATGGTTGCTGAAGATGGCTGGAAACGCCGGCCGATAAGTACAAAGAAGAGGCACCTGGAGTAATGACGAAGACAATGAGATTAAATGACAAGCTAATATGTCCCTGTGTCTATACTTATAGCCTCAACTAGGCATTATGAGGTGTCGCTGTCAGTCCCACTTGGGCTCTCAGCTGGGCTAGTGTGTTATAGATTGACAATCATGATTGGCTGGCTCGTTTGGGCACTTCGACGATACCCAGCTCGGTTTAGTTCAGCTCATATCCAAATTTCGTCACTCGTTTACCTGCTCCTTTGTAAGCTTACCCTGCCTTGAATATGATCGTTCCAGGATCATTGAGGTAATTAGGCTTATCGCCGCTGATGTCCAACATGAACTATGCAAGCACTGATCCCTTGTTTTCACCACGTCGATACTACTTCACTGTCGCAGCCTCCAAAACCGACATGACTATCTCTGGGGAAATCTATCATGGACCACAGAGACCGCAATCGCGCCTAGGTTAACCACTGATACTGCTACTAAGTCCTGTATGCTGATTTAAACTGTCAGCCACAAGTCTCAACTGCTACCACCGAACTCGCGGCACCTTCTACAGTGCTTACACAATCTTTTGTTAAACTTGCTTGAAGTACTGAGACGCCCATCGCCACTTTCGGCTGTCTCGATGGGTTTCTGTCCGACTGACTCGTGCGGCGTTTTTCAACAATATAACGGAGTAGGAGCAAACTACATCAAAGATGATAGGGGGATATATTCGCCTGAATAGTAGCTACAATTTTGCATTGACGATGACGCCTGCAGTCTCTTTTCCCATGCGTCTTACTTTTGCGACCTGATGACTGTAGACTTCTCCACCAACGGGTAGCTGTTCTGAATTGAGTTGTTTCTGTGTTGAGAGGACACCTGTGGATTAAAAGAGGATGGGGAGTTGGTGGGCTGAGTTAAGTGAGTGGGATCATGTGGGCAGAAGTACCATATTTTCTTTCCAATCGTCTGCTTTGTATCGTGTCAAGCTTCGCCGTTTAAAGTTTCGAATATGGCTCACTGGCGATTTGTGCCAGTAAGAGCACGCGTTGCCTAAAGTTTAACAAAAACAGGGCTTTATTCATGCCCTTAATGGCAGCTCTCCCTCCATTATTAGTCATTAAGAAAGTTTATAAAAAAGACAAAGTTTTCCTCGATCCATTATAAAAACCAGCAGCCGCCGTGAAAATTTCCCTTTCCTCGAAACATCGCAAAATACAAGATTTTTCAGCATGACTTTCGCATCCACTACTCCGAGGAGACCCATTTCCTACGAGTGGTCGTCGCTCCCTGTAGAGCTTCGACTACAGATCTTTGGATATGTGGCTGGAGAGCAGAAATCTCGAACTACGGGACTTGTTCCGTATGCCTGCGTCTCTTCTGAATGGCAAGAGTACTTCGAAAGCTTTACATTCCGACGTCTTCTGATCGACAACTCCCAGCTGGTCAGATTCTCCAAAATGACCGAGGGCGAAAAGGCCGCGAGACTGTCTTATATACGCTATTTATGTCTGAGAATCAAGCTTCAGGACTATGATTATCCGGAATGCAATAAGCCAGAGTCTCATGCTACCATCAATTGGTGAGAGTAGTGGATCTTATCAACTCGATTGTCTCTAACAGTATCATATAGGAATAACCAGAGATTTACCCATTCGCTCAAAGTATTGTTCGATGTGCTCCGCCGTTGGGAGCCTTCCAACCATAAGGACACCGGGTTGATACTGGAGATAACTGCTTACTCACCTGGTGACAACGAATATTGTGACCAAGCCGCGATGGAATACGATTTGCATGACAACTTCCAGCTGAAAGAGGACCTGGAAAGTTCACCTAGCATGCGAGAGTTCGTGGGTGCAAAGAATTGGTTGAGGCAAAAGACCATGCAAGGCAGGTGGCGACTACAAGGCACACCGCTTCAGTTGACTACAAGGAAGCATCTCAAGCAAGTCCCGATCGTTCATACCCTCTGGTT
This sequence comes from Fusarium pininemorale, assembly GCA_002165215.1. Taxonomy (NCBI): domain Eukaryota; kingdom Fungi; phylum Ascomycota; class Sordariomycetes; order Hypocreales; family Nectriaceae; genus Fusarium; species Fusarium pininemorale. The sequence goes on from NFZR01000011.1 coordinate 362,935, forward strand.
ACGCCATCAGTTCAACAGAGGGATAGCTGATTCGACCTTGGTACGGATCCTGGGCACGGCTCTGACAAACGTCATTTCTTTCCGGGTCGAAGCTGCATCAGGTATAGGTGCTTTACATCGATATTCCAGTGGCTGGAACAATCTAGTTCTCCGGCTCCCCTATCATATTCGTCGATTTTCCTTGAACCTCGTTCCAAGATTATACTCTCAGTCGCATATTCTGTTACTAAACGCAACGGCCAGACTAGAGAAATCTCTAGCGGAGAAGGCTCACCACCTAGTCTCACTCTGTCCACCGACTGGCATAAATCCACTGGAATTCATGCGGCATCTTCGAAGGACACGGCAGTCTCAAGAACTCGAACATGGCTCAAAACTGAAGCAGCTAAGTCTTGACGTTCTAAATAGTCATATCGCGGGATCTTTATTGTTACAGCGTCAGTTAGAGAGTCTCTTGGAAGAATCTGCCGCCGCAGCCCGAGACTTGCCAAATCTCCAGATTATGGAAATATGGTGGCACAATAACATAAATGCCTGTATATTCAGATATGAGCTTGAGAAAGACCAAGTTACCATCACATGGAGAGTAGCTGGAGACTGGTTGGACCTGACAGAAGGAATCAGACAACAATGGGCGAGAGTAGCTCAAAGGTACAACGTGGGCTTTTTGGTCAAGGAGGAGCCGTTGTTGAGAGTCGAGTGGAGGGGTATACATATTGACGGGACGGCCACCTATCGGCACTTGAAGCTGTGCGATTTGGCGGTTGATCCAGTTACTTTGGCCATTCTTGAGGAAGAGTCAATTTGGTAGAGCAGATGGAAGAGTCAAAGGCTGGAGGTGTGGACCGCTATTCAATGTTTGAAGTACAAATCAGTAGATTTGACCAAGAAAAAGTATTCGCTCTACACTTTCAGCCATTTTCCCGACACCAGATGTGGTGCATAAGACCGCAAAAACAGATTATCCTGTGCATGCATTTCTATTATTGGCATCAATATCTTACTGGACATCCTCGTTAGTCAGCGCGATTCAGCCCAACACATCAGACCTGCACAGCCTGATCAGGCTGTGGACTTTTCATCTTCTTTACCCCTTACTTCAGAGCGTCAGACCATTTCTCCAGAGAGCAAATCATCATGCTTACGGGCTTTGAAGCACTCGGCGCGGCAAGCGCAGTCCTACAAGTTATTTCGTTCGCAACCGACGTCGTTTTAGCTTGCAAAAACGCATATGATGGAGCCACCACTTCTCAAGATGATCTTCAGCGCTACGCGGGACAGATGTCTGAAGCCGTCGGTCGAGTACACACACGCTGCGAGCAGATGAAAAACGCAAATTCCAGGTTTACTAGCCCCGAGCTGCAAAATATTGCCAAGGAATGCAAAGACGCTGCTGATAAGCTGGAGACCGAGGTTCGGTGCGTGACTAGCATGCAGGCTCGAGGAAGTATTTTAAAGTCAATCCGCAAGACTTTCCGAGCGTCGAGGCATCGGGAAAAGCTCCAGGCTCTCCAGGAATCACTTTCGAAGTATCAACAGGTCATAGAAACCGAGTTGAAGTCCCATTCATGGTAAGCTCATCAACCGGATCGATGTGGCCATTTACTAAGATAAGCGTTGCTCTAGCACACAGAACGATGCAATACACTTCCAGCAAGAAGCATCATTCAGTAAACTGGAGACCGATGTCCGGTTTCTCATCGACCAGCTCGCTCAAGGCATCACCGATGTAAAGGATCTCGTGTCGCGAGAACATGCTGCAACACGCATCGCGATTACCCAAGAAGGTGCCAGGGCTGAGGCAGCCATCAATTCGCACACCTACAGCCAAGTCCTGGAACTAAGGACTACCGCTGAAACGAAGAGAAAATGCGATATCTTTCTTCAAAGCCTGAAAGCTCCACGCATGAACCAACGCTACAACGATGTCATGGATTCAAGAGATGCAAGTTTTAATCAAGTATTTGCTACTTATGAAGACATGGTTGACATGTATGATGGAGATTCAGAAGAAAGTAGTAATTCAACAGATGGCGATCGCCTAGAGAATGATGGCAATCCGGACGATGAAGACGATGCAGGAGATGACGATGATCACGGCGACGATGATTCGGAAGACGACAGTAGCAGTGGAGAGATTGATTCTGAGGGCTATGAATCCTCCGAAGCGGATAGCGACTTTGGCTACAAGAGTGAAGTGGATAAAATCTACGACTCGTGGCTTACTTTCAACTCGTGGTTAAAATCAAACGACAAATTGTTCTATATTCAAGGAAAGCCAGGCTCTGGGAAAAGCACTCTTATTAAATTCATGCTAAACCAGGACCAAACCCGAAACTTGATCCAAGAATGGAGCCCCGAAGCGATTATCATTTCCTACTTCTTTTGGAAAATTGGCTCAGAAGAGCAAAACAGTATCAAAGGCCTTTGGTGCTCTCTACTCTATCAACGACTTCAGGACCAACAACACTTGATTTTGAGTGCACTGCAGCGCTTTAGCAACTTATCCCTTCACTCTGAGTACCACGACTGGTCTATCAATGACTTGAAAGCCGTCTGGGACTACCTTGCGCACATGGATGCCCGAAGTATATGCATTTTCATCGACGGCCTAGATGAGATCCGCAATGAAGATGGCTTTTCTCAGCTCTCAAAATCTATCCAGTCTATATCAAGACTTCCGAAAGTCAAGCTGTGCATGTCGACTCGGCCTGAGGCACAAATCATGAGGTGGCTACAAACAACAAACGCAGTGGGAATCTTACTGGAAGACTTAACGAGATTTGATATGCTTGTCTTTGTTCGGACGAGACTCCGTGAGCTATTTCTTGGTAGCCATTTTTCTTCAAAGCTCTTCGATGATCTTCGTCAACGGCTTGTTGATAAAGCGCAAGGCGTATTTCTATGGCTTCATCTTGCTACACGAAGCATCATAGAGGGGATCGAGAACCACGACTCTGAGAATATGCTTTCTATACGTCTCGATGAGTTACCTGGAGACCTTGAGAAGCTCTACACAGACATGTGGCAAAGGTCCAACGCAAAAAGCAATGTCTATCAAGAGACAGCACGCAGATTCTTTCGTTACGTTCTGGACGGTTCAGCCACAGCGGACTACATCAAAGATAGTGATCATGGGCAGATATTTTACTTGCCATTGACACTTCAAATCGCCTGCGCTGAGGATCATAAAACACAACAGAAGCTTTTAATGGATAATGGTAAAATCGGAACCACACAGATTCAACAAATGTGTGATGAGACAAAGGCTTCGATACACACTCGGTGTGCAGGATTGCTTGAAGTACGTAGGAGCATGATCGATAAGGACACTTCGAGACACTATAAAACTGCCCGTAAGGCACTCGGAACGGTGAGATTCATTCATAGAACAGCACATGATTTTCTCACGGATACAGAAGCGGGCCAGCGCATCCTAGGACGCGAAATGTTATCCGATCTCCCCTGGCAAACGCGGCTTCTGAAGAGTCTGGTCTGCACAATGATAGTTTTGGTATCCGAGATGTACCTGCCTTGCCTCGGCGATCTACTTATTAAGCATATCAACAATTTTGCAACACGCTGGGGAAGCAGAGGTCTGCAATTGGTTACTGAAATGCTCGACACCATTCAGCCATTATTTGACCAGCATCTCATAAGAAAACACGGGTATCCATGGCGACCTGAACCCCATTTCTTGACTTACTTGATTCGTCATGATATGTTTGATGATTATGTTGTCTCGTATCTGACAGCTGAAACCTCGCCTCATACGGCCACCAATGTCATGAGGGAGGGATGGTTTTGGCCACTTTCGACGAAACTGCGCAAGAAAACTTTTAACAACTTGGTGGCGTTTGGAGTAAACCCACACGAATATGGTGTGCTTCGAAGTTGTTCCCACTGGGAGCCATTTGTTAAAATGAAAACAGCATTCACCAGCCTTCTCACGGTTTACTTCTTAATCCATCGAAGAAACATTCCCGAAAAGATAAAAGAGCTATATCTAGACCTGCCATACGAAACCTTAGAAATGGCTATCGAGATGGCGACGACTTGCCAGGACCTAAATGCAGCTGTTTTATTCTTTGCTTTCTTTTATAGTGATGGGGAAATGGGGCTAGTGGAAACTCAAGATGTGTTTTGGATGTTTAACGGACTCGATTATGACGCCTTTTTTGTGGTTTTCGAGATCAACATACAGTTCCTGCTACTGCATCTGCTCTCGAAGCTTGGGGAGGGTTTGGCCGACAATTTGTTAAGAATTCCTGGATCTCAGGATATTCTGACAAAGCTTGACAGCCCCTCAATTAAAGTAAGATACTTTATAAGGCCAAACCTAGCAGGAGACAGTCTCAAGCAAGATAATGCACCTCGAAGGAAGTTTGAGCGCGTCGCATCAAGGGCGGCGTCTCTTTCGAGCATTGATATGGAATGTCTTTTTGACGTGGACTTGAGAAACCACTGTCGGGAGTCTTGCGAGCCGTTTAAAGCTCGAACGCAAGCAGATGTTATCACACAATTTATCAGTGACTTGGAGACCGAAAAGGTCGATGTCGAAGATATGATGATAACGTTAGCTAGTGAGAATCTAGGCTTGGCTACTTATGAGGAGGGGGACATGATCCCTGGTCTCGAATTTCTCAGAGGTTGGGAAAAAATGAATGGACTGGCATGGATATTTTTTCCTTTGTCAATGCGACGGCTTGAAGCAGCAGCGGCTAGCAAGGAAGCAATGAAAGGTCAGGAGTGATTGTCATCTGATGATTACTTTTGACATTGACTTTTGCTTAGGAAATCAAGACTGACAAAGATTGAGAAGACCCGAGTTATAGAACCTTTTTTTGCCTGAATACTTCCCTAATCCTGTACCACTTTACTTTTCCAGCCAAAAATCCCCTTGGTTGGCAGATCTCTTTCCTTCTGTGCAATACCCACAGCTTCTGGAGGAATTAACTCCTTTTCGACTAGAAGGCCGAAAACCTCCACCATCCACTCCTGGCATCTTTTTGTATTCACCTGAATAGAAATTGTTAGTCGCCGAAATCCTGAGGTGACAGGTTCCTTACCCCGTCAATTGGTGCGCGAATGTTTTGTCCTTTAGGAGGGGGAGTTATAGATTCTGCAACTCGCTCAATAAGGCTTCTTGATGTATTCTCTCTTATCTCTGGTTCGGTCTCTTGGTAGCTGTGAAGAATTGAATCATCAATCTTGCCAAGAAAGACCAGGTGCTTCAGGTCAGCGTAGGCTTGAGTGTTGTAGTTCCGATGAATCTCAAATGCAAATCCTGACATGAGAGGTTCTCCAACAACATGAATCCTTGTTCCAATGGCCTTTAGAAAACGAAAGTCCTCACTGATAGTGTCCCGATCATATTCTGCGTTCGGGATAAAGAGGGCGAAATGAGAGCGTTGGCTCGCGCCTCCGCCTGATTTGGCAAGATACAGTGAGCGGACTGGCATGGTGAGCTGTAAGATTATCTTTACATTAGCATAGGGCCCGTATTGATGAAAGGTCAACTTCTGGGAGTAAGATTATCTCACGTCGCCATTTCTAGAAGCGGGGTTTCACAACTTTCTGTACGGTAATTGGCTAACAAGGATTGAACGCAGGGTTCAGCCAACAGACCTCATAAACGAGGCATAAACAGATGGCTAACGAGCTCAGGCCTCAGGACGACTACGCAATATCCATAGCAATTTACTCACGTACTGTATAAGCAAAGAACTGTTAAAGAGTCGACAGTATCATCTCCGCGCCCAAGTCCACTTCCAGGTCTCAATACACTTCTCATAGCGCGCTTCCGCCCACTTCCTCTGCTCATCACCTGGCCCCAAATTCTTCTGTCGCACAGAAACCATATGCTCATACAACTTCAAGGCTGTGTACACATTTCTATTCTGAAGATACAGTTCTGCAAGATCATTCTCAAAAGACATAGTCTTCTTATGAACTTGCCCAAGAACCTTTCTCTGAATAGGAACAAGCTCCTCCAAAAGTGCAATGGCCTTCGTAAGCTCTTTGATCTTGCAGTATTGCTCGATAAGGTATACTTGAATCTTGAGGGTGTCGAAATGTGTTTTGCCCAAGTTTTGCTGCTGGATAGGCAAGGTCTCTTCCAAGAGAGTGATAGATTTCTTGTGTTCACCTTTTTGCTCATATGCATATGCGAGGTTATTCTTGACACCAATGAGAAGCGGATCATCTTTTGCGATTTTGCTTTCAGCAGCGTCGATCCCCATCTCGAGGCTTGCGATCGCCTTTTTGTACTCTTCAGCATAGTTATAGCATTCCCCAAGCTCATCCAGAAGCATCAACTTTTCCACTGCGTTCAATTTGCTGTCCGCTTTTCTGAGCTTCTCCAGGCTGTCGATTCCATGCTTTGGCGCACCGTTAAAGCGATGGCCTTTTGCAAGAACGCATGAAACAGCCAATGCGCTGCTATTATCTTTTGAAAGGTGCTTCTCTTGAAATGCCAAGGCCTTTTCTGTGAGCTGTATCGCCTTTTCTGACTGCTCCGTTTCTGCATATGCTTCTGCAAGGTCGAGTTGAATGCGAAGCCGGCGCTTGGTATGCTTGACAGAGGATTTCTTCACCCATTCCAAAGATTGCTGCAGCCATGGAATCGCTGCTTTGCTGTCCCGTTCTCGCAAGAGCCAAGCTCCAACTCTACACGCAAGTTGAAAACGCTCGTCGAACTTCAGATTACGATCTTGACAGCTAGCAAGGATGCGAAGAGCATGTGCCTGGTACTTTTTCCATATCAATCGCTTCCGCCAGTCCACCGGTGGAACAAGCTCGTTGAGGCGCTTTGTCACTATTTCCGTCAGGCCCTTAGAGGCTTCCTTTTGTTGAACCCATACTCGCGAGCATAGATGTACGATAGTGGGCATATCGAACATAGTTCCTCCTTGTCTAGGAACTAGCAGGAAAAAGCTACACAAGGTACCGATAGACCGTTCGAGATTGTTTTTCCCTTCTTTGATTTTAAGGTCAGGAAAGATTGTTCTGGGGATGGAGGATGGCCCGATTTGAGATATGAACTCAAGCAGCTTTCCAGCGTGTGGGTTCTCGTTACGAACCGCCTCGAACGACTTTGTGGTTGACGCAAGAATAGAGTCTTGACAATCACTTCCTTGGCCTCTTCCATCAGGTTTTTGCAAGATGAACGAGAATGCATCTTGACTGGGGCTGCGCAGTAAGTCTAGAAACCTGTCTATCGTGAGGTGATGATAGTTGTTAAGATACCTTGCTGCCTGTAGTATGCCCGAAGGAAGGCCATTTAGCTCATATAGTAGCTCCCTCACTTTGACCTCATCATCAAGCATCCTCTTACTGAACAGAGAATGCCTCAGAATTGATATTGCGTCTTGGCCCCCCAATCCTTCAACTTTGACGACCTGGTTTGCCTGTTCTTGTACAGCAGCACTTGCAGCTTTCATTGAATGTGTGATGAACAAGACTCTTCCTTCTTTACTCTGGGGAAGATCCTTGAGCACACTCTGAAGCTGGGTAACAGGGCTCAACAAATCTCCATAAGCATCAGAGTCGTCAATGATGAGGAACCACCGTCCAAGACTTTCTGTGGATATATAGCGATGGAAGAGAACTCTTGCGTCAGTAGACTTGAACTCGTGGCGATAACGTTGATAGAGTTCCAGCTTCTGTGCGATATCTGAGTAGGACTGTTGAACCCTATCTCCTGACAACCAGAAGACAGAGTCTTTGGGGTAGGTTGTATGAAGCCATTCCGCGAATTGGATTGCAATTTGGGTTTTTCAGACTCCAGCAAGTCTTGTCAGTGCCGCTCTTTGATGCCCATCTTGACTCAAGGCGGCTTGTAACTTTCTCAGGTAAATGGGCCTCTCTATAGAGGGTTTTGATGGCTGGTTTGGAACGTGGAAGCAAGGCTGAGGTGGGGGCTTTGTTTCCCTGGATGCAGGTTCCTTCGTTTGACTCTTCCGCCTGTCTGTCCTTTGTGGACTTGGGCTGGAAGATGCGAGATTCTGTTGGGGCTACTAAATATAAATATGTCGTGGGGATATGGGGGGCAGTCGAATGCACATACCGCGAGCAAAAGTTCGAAATCCAGCCTAGTACTCCCTATGCGCCAAATAATTAGCTCATATGGTCCTCTAGCGTTATTCAATACTTACTCTTCTTTAATGCTAGGTTCTCAATGCATCTCTGGACCCAGAAGCTTTGAACTTGACTGTCCAGATATTTGTCGGTGGCGGCCTGGATCTCTCTTTTCTTCCTGTACTCCTTCATCCCTACAGTCTGTAATCCGTGTTCGACGTTGAATCTAAAATACCTCCCTTGTTCAAAATGCTGTCTCCACCTCTTAGTAGATGTTTCTGCTACCTTCTCGGCGTCGGTTGCCATCTTAGCCAAGGCACCTATGAATTTATCGACTCGGTCGTCAATGTTATATGCTGGGAGTCTGCCTGTTCCTATTGATATGAAACACTTCACAAGTGGCTGCAGATTGCCTGTGCTTGGACACTAAATCTCTGTAGCCTCTTCTTCGACTTGATCGACTGGGTTATTAGCTCCGAGAGCCCCGTCCACGAATTTCATGCCCTCAATAGAGACAGAGTTGAAGAAAGTGGTTGCAACTGATGTTGCCCGAGCTGCTCGACAGATGGTCGCACTGACAGAGCTTTTGTGGCTGTTGTAACTCCTAAATCGATATACGGCTGCGTCAAGCTTGGAGGTTGCGCAAACAAAGCTAGCAGATTTCATGAGTTAACACAATAAGCTATAGGGGAAGCGTATTCACTAGCAGGATAGGATGAGCTTACACCTTACAGTCGGGTTCACGACTATGAACCATGCTGTCCGTTGGTGATATCCCTCTGCCCTCCAAAGTCTTCTCGATCGCCGCTTTGAGTCCGCCAGAATCAAATCGAGCCTGCGTCTGCCCTAGGAAGCTAAACTTTGATTTGTGAATCCTTGCCTTCTCGTTGAACACAACCTTGATAAGGTCGTTATAAGCCGAAATACATTCATCAACGTCCATTTGTAGCCTTCCAAGCATAATGGCGATCAGTCTGGTTGGAAGTGAGTAATAGCACAGTCACGTATCCTTTTGACAAAACTTACCCGCCCGTACTCGTCCCTCCAATTAAATCGAAGATATCCGCTGGCTTCTGCACACTCTGTCCCAGTTTCTTCCTCTCGGCGGTATGTCCATCCATGATACGTTTGAGGACGTATAGTGAAGATAAGCCGCGAACCCCACCTCCATCGGGGGATAGCATGCAAATACCCTCCTCATCTAGCAAACTCATGTTCGGCGAGCGCGGGGCCTGTCCAATCGTCTGTCGCTTCAGTATGATGTGAAAGAAGAAGACAAAGATCAAGATTTGATGCTCAGCCTAGTCTTCATGGCAGTGAGACTGGCTATATGCAAGTAGTCAGCTGCTTATGTATTTTACCGCTCATTGGCCAAACTACCCTCGCAGTTGGCACGACTTGGTAGTAAAATTCGCAGTCGTATGCCTCTAGAGAAATCGATATTACATCCCATATAGGTGAGTTCATGATCCCAATTGTAAGATGTGAAGAGGTTAAGTTTGGTTCCCTGTGGTTGCGATTGGGTAGAAGTTGCGAGCCTGTTAAAGACAACCCAGTAGAAACTCCTCTGCGGCGAGCTTGAGTAGTTCGTCGTCACCACTCCAAGATTATGGTGGCAAGTTCGCTTTTTGACCAGCTGTCGGCAGTTTTGGTATTTCTCTTTACTTCGTGCCTGATTGAGATGAGCGTGTTAGGCAGTCTGTAACTTTGACATGGAACAGTCTACACTAAGTAATGCAGATGTGATTCTGCAGTTATCTTGGCTGCAAATTTCAGATGACAAAGACTAGAATCCTACCAATAAGCAAAGGTTTCATGAGCTAGCACCGTGCTCAAAGAGGCAGGTGATAAGATGACAGCCTCTCCATTGGGTCTTTGTTGCTACGCCGCATGGTAAGGCGCAGCAGTCACACAGTCATTAAAGATTCCCCACCGGGCTATTTCCCACTCCATCACCTTAAAAAATAACCTTAAAATAAGCTATCAGAACATCCTATATAACTAATTACGATGCCGACTGCCACTACATATTTTGGCATTGGTCTCATCAACAACGGTCCACTGACAACGACATATACACCTCCCGCAAGCTGCATAACTGCAACGACGGACCAGATCTTCTTCGCGCATCCTGACTCAATCACAATCGGTTACGGAGCCCCAACATGCGAAACTACTTCGATGGGGAAATGTCTCCCATCCGGTTCCAATTATGACAAGTTGTCCTCCTACCTCAACGATCACGGAGGTGAAGATATCATTGACTATTATTCGCCTGGCATCGCTTGTCCAGAGGGCTGGACTACAGCTGGCATCTTGGCGCATGGCAACCAAACTGGTTCAGTTGAGAAGAGTGGCCCTTTTACGCAGACGAGGATTGCGCCGCCAGGCGTGTCGTTTATTAATCCCACGATGCTGGTGGAGCGAGTATGGCTTGATGCACTGACTCCCTCTGAGACGCTGGCATATTGCTGCCCTAGGTATGTCCCAATTCCTGACTCACTATTGCGCGGTCTAACTTTACAAGTGGCTGGTTTGCTGCAAAGGGAGGAAGTTGCTTCTCATCCATCAAACCCTTGAGATCAGCAACATACACAGAAGTCTGCAACACGCACCTAGGTCAAATGGCCGTACGTTCCGTCTATACGGTAGAGTCAAGCAAGGTGTCGGAATATATATCCTCGGTGGTAACGGCGGAGCCAAATCCGAAGATTTTTCCAATGACAGCCTTGCAAACTCGGGCGTATTTCCAGTATGACGAACTTGCGGTTGTTAGACGCTTTCCTGCTGTGAAGCTTGTATACAAAGAGTCGGATCTGAAGCTGAATGGGGACGGAGATGAAAGTAGCAATGGGGAAAAAAGCGGTAAGGATAAGAATGATGACGCTGAGGATGAGGATGAAGATAATGGAGCCTCGAGCCTGTTGATAAGTGGTGGGCTTTTATCCATTCTTGCTGTGCTATTTAGCATGCTTATCGGCGCTGGATTAATTATGTTTTAGTTGTCGTGAGTGTCATGAACGTTGATATCACATATGAGATATAAGAAAGCTAGCTTTAGAACCCCATATATTCCCCTTTGAAAATGTCCTACACCATTTTTGCATCCGCAGAGCTACAAGATAAAACCCCGTCAACGAAATTCATATAAAATGAAACTACTCATCGCCAGACAAACCTGAATCCGACGACACAACATCCGAAGAGACACCATCCTCATCATCATCCGAGTCTTCAGTACGTTGACCAAAAGCAATATCAAGAAACTCAGCGATGTGCGAACCGTCCTCAGATTCAATCTCCGAAGAATCCTCATCCTCATCACTATCCTCCTCCCGCTCAACCTCCGCAAAGAACCTTCTACAAAACTCCCCAAGCGACCCGGTCTTGCGAATAATATCCTGATGCAGAACCTCTCTCTTCTTCTCAGCCGCCACTTCATCATATTTATCCCCATGTATCTTACGCATGTTCTCATGGACCCGCGCAAACACCAGTTCACACGCGTCAAGGTCTTCGGCGCGGTTGGTCTCGATATAACTATCGTCCTGTCTGGCCTGCATGGTTGGGTTGAGGGGCACACGGAGGATAGTCTCGCCTTCTTTTTGATAGCCGCATGTTTCGATGTAGAAAGATGTGAGCGTCGTTTTGCTCAGGGCCGTGAGGATATCGATCCATGTACCGGACTCGAGGTATACTCCCATTAGCACAACATCTCGTAGCGCCGTGGACCGTTCAAAGAGCGCTATTAGTGTTTCTCCTGTTATAGACAGGCTCTGTAGGTCTAGTACCTCCAGGGTCAAGGGTTCCAGGCTTGATGAGTCCAGCACCAGCACATCAGGCCCCTTGGCCTTGAGAGTATCCAAGTTTGTCGCGAGTGGTATAAGCTGTCGGAGGTATTTGTCGAAGATCTGATTAGATTGGTTATACCGAAATTCGAGGTCTTCGTCTTCCTCGGTACAGTGTCCGTAGTGAACACTCAGACGCTTGAGCCGTTTGAAGAATGCTTTTGGAGAGTGAGGTCCCCCATTGTCGTCGTCCCGGAGAAAATGCCCAAAGTCATACGCGAGAGGCAAGGAGAGTTCGAGTTCTTCCAAATTCTTGAGCCCAGATCTGAAGAGCGCTGTTGCCAGGGACTCGAAGAAATTCTCAGTATCCTGAACCCAACAGCAACTGTTCATACCTGGGTCATCAAAGTCCTGGCTGTAACTATAAGGAATATCCTCAAAGTTAAGCTTCAAGATCGTGAGATTTGTAAATCTGGGTAATGCACTATGAATCACAGCGCCCATTCGTGCAATGTACTCAAGGTCCTTGTCTCTCTCCTCGATGACAGGCTTGTAATCTTGGAAATCATTCGGACCCCGTATTTTCAAGCAGATTTCCAGACGGCGTACAATTTCGCGAAATTGAGGATGCTTTGACATTTTTACAAGACGAGCAGTGCCGGTGACGCCGTTGCTGGTCACGGCGGTTACGCCCCATCTCGTTATGACACTGCCGGAGTAAATGATGGCGTGCTGAAAAAGAATGGGCGTGACAATCTGGTAGAACAGAAGATTTACGACACGTAGAGATGCTAGGTACGAGCGGCGCTTGATCCCTGCTATCTCGTGTTGGCCTAGAGGAGGGTCGTATCCACCGAAGTGATGACGCTCGTAGCCATCGTGGAGGTACGATACGATCTACATGCGGTCAGCATCAGGATGAGTAGTTGGTATATAAATACAAACTTCATGGAGAATTTCAGGTGGCAACCTCTCAAGAGAAGACATGTTGCTCAGACTCCTCAAAGGCTGTAAAGATAAGCGAAGTCGTGTCATGAACGTGTAGTGATGGCGGGGCTATTCCGGAAATCGTTGGATCCTTTTTCCGGCGCTTCTAATTGGCGGACCGACATGGCTGTAAGCCAAGGTACGTACAGTACTTGACAGAGGCGACATGGACTCGACATTTGTTCTTAAATCAGGTAACACAAGTATTATTCTCATGTGACATGAGGCCAGCGATCGATCTGTAGCAAAGTTTGTCAGCCTTAGGGGGAGGGAACGCAGCCACTGAAGTTTCGACCCTAGCCACAGTCTCAGCCACGGCTTTCTCGTACGTACCAGAGCCAAGCTTTGTCCCAACAAATTCTGGCATTTGACAGTTTCCCACCAAGGGGATGCAACAAAACTTAGGACCTCTATCCTAAGTAACAAAAAGTCTTAGGTAAACTTAGTGTAATTTAGTAGAATTTAGTAAAGATATAGAGGATCTTAGACCAAGTTTTTTTGGCACCTTAGTTTAATGTCAGAAGTCTTCTTACACCCTGAGGCCCACTTAGAAACGAACCAAAAGAGGTTGCATCTGCCCCGTAACCATTTGCTGTACTAGTTCCAGTAGTGGGACCATGTGGTCGGTAGCGCGAGGCGCCGCGAGCCGACCCCGAGCACTATTTGAGTTTAGCTTGCGATATGAACTGTTAGTACCCGCAATAGAGCGCACTCTATTTTGCCCTTCCCTTTCTCAAGCACAAGATGATGCCCCTCGCTTCCAAGCGCTTGACTGACACGTGCTATGACAGAAGGTGCAACTAAGATTAGATTCAGGGTTGCTTTGATGACGTGGATCGTCACGTCAATAGTAATGGAAGGACACGAAACCCTCCGAGCTTCCACTTGAACGTTCGATTAGGATGTGGCAGACAGATTTGCGCATGGGCCATGGTCCGAGTGGCAAGGGGACAAAGAGTCTCCGCATGTGCGGTATCTGGATTGCTCAAACGAACTCGGGTCACGATGATGTTGGTATAGGCCTTTTTCACCTGGCAAAAGGGAAATACGGCGATATTTGCCCATTCCCCAGTAAGGCTGCCCTTGAGCAGTCGTACGTCGTGCACATTAGATCGGTGAGACGTTATGACGGAGGTGATGAAGTACACCTTCAGCTGTCTATGTGCCAGTATGCGCTATGGTGCATGATCAGACCAGTTTTGATGCCCCTCCCCCATGATCCATCGCACCCATCGCAAACCAGTACCGAATTAGGGGTGCCCATTGACGTGTGCACTGATGATCTGCAGAACCTCGGCAACTCTAGTCCTAATTGACCAACACGGTAGTCCAAGTTTAGCGACAGAGGTGGAGTCTACTAAACAACACAGAAACCAAGAACCATATTTACATGTGGCAACCAACGAACTATATAAAGACCAAACCCAACTTCCTCAACGGACCAAGATAATCTAATCCCATCTTCGTCTTTGTTTACAATACACGCAAAATGGCTTCACGATCCTCAACCGCCGTGTACGAGTCCAACTCGTCACGACTCGATGCAAATCCATCATCCAGCCTCAAGTCGAGGCAGAATCCGAAAGACTCTATGAAGTCGACCTGGCGTCGCGCCGATAAAAGCAACTGGACTTGGTCGCACTGGTTCTTCGAGATCTTGGGCATCCACCCCTATACCCTCGACAAAAAAGTACCCGTTCACGAGAAGCGAGATAAAGTTCCTTATACACCTGAGTGGCAGCTGCACCGTTGGGTGCTTGTGCATGCACTCATCCCGATGGCTTTACATCACGCCTATGTTCTATACACCGGCCATAACCTTACACCCATCCAAGCATTTATCTTCTACAGTCTAGCCTTTAAGATTACCGCTGTGCATCAACTCCATGCTCTTCGTCGAGTAGGTCACCAGACTGGCTTTTTGGATGGTGATGTCCATGAAAGAGATGGTGTACCTGATGTTGGCGTCACTAAAGTCGTCAAGAGCCTCATCGCGACCTCTAGTTTCCGCCCAGTCTTTACTGTATTCCTCAGCTACCGCACCGCCCAGGCCCCTTCTTCCATCAGCTTGGTCTGGCTACCACTTGAGATTGGCCTGTACGGAATCGTGCTTGACTTTTGGTTCTACTGGTACCACAGACTCATGCACGAGGTCGGCAGTCTCTGGAAGTACCACCGCACGCATCACTTGACCAAGCACCCCAACCCGCTCCTGACACTCTACGCCGATTTCGAGCAGGAGATCTTCGACATCGCCGTCATCCCGCTCGCAACATACTTCTCCCTGAAGTTTATGGGTATGCCCATGGGCTTCTACGAGTGGTGGATCTGCCACCAGTACATCATGTTCACCGAGGTGGGTGGTCATAGTGGCCTGCGGGTCTACACATCACCCCCCGGCACACTTAGCTGGCTGCTTCGCCTGCTCGACGCTGAGCTTGTGATTGAAGACCATGATCTGCACCATCGAAAGGGCTGGAAGACGAGCGGAAACTATGGCAAGCAGACTCGCCTGTGGGATAAGATCTTTGGTACTTGCATTGACCGGATAGAGATGAAAGACTCGAACATGGATTGGGAAACAACTGTTGACCTGCCGATCTTTTGGTAAACGCTTGACGATAGCTTATGACTTTGGGAACGTGCTGGGAGATATTCGCAAACTTCTGTATGGTTTAGGTGCATAGATGTTCAAATTCTATTATTAGTATGCCCATCCATCAAGGTTCCAAGGTCAATCATCGTATGTCTTGTATGCACGAAGCGCCCGGTATATAGTGCAGATGAAAGAATGAGCCCTGTGTTAAAATACTCGTGATTTGTGAATTTTCGCTGCTGACAATTCCCCTCATCTCAGGCTAACGCTATGCCTCATAGTGAAACCCAATACTCGCGCTTCAGGGTACAGAGCTTTTTTCCCTCTCGAGACCTTATTGATTCATCCCTTTATCCATTGACAAATGTATTATCCAATCCTGCTTTTTGCACCTTATGACGCAATACTTTAGGCTACAAGCTGCAATTGGGTAGTAAAGAGTACACAAACGGCAAGTCTTGCGTCACTCCGTGCCGTTGGCCCCCAATTTCTCAGGATTACAGGGTTTCAGGCGTGTGAAGCTCGGGACGGACAAGGGCTTATATATCAGGTTAAAGGTACGAAAATAGGCGGTGACAATCTGCTGTTCTCGGAATATTTCCAACTTTAATTAAGGTTACGCGATGACTTCCCCGACGTTAAACCATAGGCTACAGCCTCAACTAGAGGGAGACTCTGCTGAAGAACAGCCATCGCTTGGCAACACTACGGAAGAGCAGGCTCAGCAGCAAACAACCCAGCCACCATTTTGGCTGGGAAAATACGCACTGCTCATCTTTGCCCTTATTTTCACAACCCTCGCTGCCTCGCTCATCACCCTCAAATGCATCTCCGATTCGCAAGACGGCTTCCCTCTCAATTTCTCCTCCAGCGAGTATTCTTGGACGTACGGTCCGACAGCCGTGCTTATGATCGTCTTGAGCTTCTGGAGACGGGTCGACTACTATTACAAGGCTGCTCAACCATGGAGAGAACTTCAATCTGGGCCTGTACTCGGTTCTAGGTCGCTTCTGCTGGACTATGTGTCACCGCTCCAGGTCCAGAGTGTATACCGGGCCTTCAAGTTTGGTCACTACCGTGTTTCCGCGACAATCATCTCATTCTTCCTGCTCAAAGGCATCATCCTTGTTTCTACTACTTTATTCGTTGTTCAACATCCTTCGCATGCTATGCCAGTGGACATCACATACGAGAATACCTTCGAGGCTGCTAGTGCTTGGGCCTCCTTCCATTTACCATCATTCTACCGGGTTGGCAGACTCTTCCCAGGAGGTATTGAGGAGGAGTGGTTCAGTGGCGGCTCGGACAAGCCTGTCTACGCGTACGTGTCTCGTCTCCGAGGCGATGTAGCGCGTGATTATGCATGGAACACCAAAGGTGGAATCGTGACCCAGAGATTCAAATCAGCCACGTCGTCAATCAATCTTACATCGCTCACCGCCCCGGTCGACTTATTTCTTCCGATTGTTGACTGTGAAGATGCAACGTTAACTATGGACCCTCCAACCATTCGGAGTTCGTACTACAGGTGGAACTCGTCCACGTGCTCAACAGTAAAACAGACTTCTTTCATATGTCCGGACCTAAGGCTTTCTCACGATAATACAAGCTTGTGCGGTAGCCAGCCCTGGGCGTATACCCTTCATCGCATAAACTGTTCCGAAGTCAGGGCTCTGGTCCAAACTAATCCGGAAGATTCACATTGGCAAAACAACTTGGAGGCCGTGGATTTACGATACGCCATCACAGTTGCGCACCACAACATTCCCTCCATGGTCCAGCCAAAGAATGTTACAGAGTCTATCACACTCAACAATTATTCAGCAGTTATCTGCAAGATTGGTTACAAAATGGTTTCGGTCACTGCGACGCAGGACATGCTCTCCCGCAATGTGACTCTGACCCCAGCCGCCGATTATGGAGAGGGAAAACTGTTGCGCAACTTGACCAACTCTTCTCTGTCCGAAATGCTTATGACAGACCTTGAAGTTGCATCTTCGACTTTTTCTTACGTCAAGAATGTGCCCGTCATAACTGTCGAGTGGAACAAGAGGTCCCGCGATTGGACTGCCAGCCAAGCACTATTCCAGTTGATGGCTATCAAACTGGGGGACAAGTTCAGACCTGACATTCTCTCTGCGCCGTCAATGTTGAAGAAACTTTCGGTGGAGATCTTGGAGGGACTTCTTCATGAGGTTGCTCGTCAGTCACTGCTCGTGAATAAAGCTTCAAACAATACGGGTAATGGTCTCGTAAGCAGCCCAAGACTCCAAACGAACAATGCGACGGTATGGGTCATGGTTTCAGGCTTTTTGGTCTTGTCTATCGTCTGCTTGCTTTTAATGTTTGCATCTTCTACACGTTGTTGGATCTCTGCCATGGGTGGCTCTATTGCTGGACATGCCGCCGTATTGGCCAACAATCCTTCACTGCAGAGGATGCTCGAGAGTTCCGGTGAATTGAGCGAGAAGAACTTGACCGAATATATACGAGACCTCAAGTTCGCCATGACTAGCGCCAGTGGTGACGTTCGGATAAGTGTGACAGGGAAAGAAAGTCTTTCTGAGGACCGAGAACGTCGGACAAACAAGGCCAAGCCCTGGACGCCTATAGCTGGGTCATTGTATTTCGCAATTGCTACAATCGCCATCCCTATACTTGGTATTGGCGCACTTGAGCTTCTTCAGCAGTTGTCTGGTCAAAGGCAAGGCCTTTTCGACATGCACAAAACAGACTCCTCAGCCATTTCAATCATACGCATGACCACCACGGCGATATTCTTTCTCATATCAACAATGGTCAATAGTCTTGACTTTATCATAGCGACTTTTGCCCCTTATAGTGTTCTTCGATCAGGAAGCGCTCCTGCTGAAACAAGTATTTTGTTTCACTTGCTTTCCGTATCGCCGTTCCTGATAGTGTTCAAGTCGCTTCGGGCTCGTCAGCTAGGACCAGCGTCTTCCAACCTTTCATCGCTCTTGGGCAGCCTTCTTACAATCGTCTCATCGGGTCTCTGGACACTCACAGGGCCTGTGAATGTTGAGAGATCGACGACAGCAATGGTGGGGAATTGGCGTACATCATGGCCTGCCATCAGCCTGGATGACTCAGGTGCCGCAAAAACACTGAACCTCATTCGGCATGGAGGGGCAAATTCCTCAGTTGCAATTTGGCAAGACGTGGTGCTGCCGAGTATAAGCGTTGCATTTCCTGGCTCTTCTATGCCTGATACGATGACTCAGTCCTCCAGCTACGCTTACACCGTTGGGGCGTTGCGGCCTTTTCTCAACTGTACCGTGGTCCCGGCAGAGAATCTTGTGATGAATCCATGGGTCAGGACGTATACCTACGCCCTCGACGGAGTTGAGAGCGGGCACACACATATGAAAATCATATGGGCTAACTTCACCGCTCCGATCGGTTGCAAAGGCCATGATGTCAACGGAAAGTCATATTTGTCATTCAATACGAGTGTAGAGATTGCGGTCGACGAAGGAAAATCCAATCACAGTAGGTGGGTTGGTAGTTACTTGGATCTCAACCTAACCGCTAGTGACCCCAGTGCTGATTGTCCCTCCGTCGGCATCTTCTTTGGAAATATGGGAGGAAATGATACATCAGCATGGAATATGACAGCATTGACTTGCACTCAAGGCATTGAGGAAGTTCCACTCAATATCACGTTCAAAGGCGACCCAGCGCTTGGGAGGGTCGATGAGAAGCACCCCCCAGACCTAGCGCGAAATCAAACCCGGAAATGGGTAAACAGTACCTCAGGGTCCTCGACGCTGAACTACAAGCTTAAGAATATTCTCGATGCCAACCTGAAGCTCTATCCAACTCACAACTTCACCACCGAGAGACCATTTGACTGTGATCCGTTCTTCAATCACTTAATCTACGGTCCGAAGGCGGTAAAGAAAGAGGAACTTATCGGGCCTGGGAATGTCAGCAATTTAATCGACGCAGTGAAGAAGGGCTACAGCGAGTACATGAGATATGTCATTGATCTCAACTTCCGAGCAGACGAAAAGACCCCCCATGACGAGCTTGCCAGTGCTTTAGCGTCTGCATCTCCGGAGGCAGTGTCACCTAACACGGAGATAAATGGAACGATGCGACAATTAGTCACCCGCTTTGCCATGAACCCAACTTCTAAAACCATTCTCCAAGTTCTACTGGCTATCATAGCCGTTCTGAGCCTCACAAGCTATCTTCTTGTCAAGATTCGCGGTACACTTCCACGCGATCCTTGCAGCATCGCCAGCACGATGGCATTTCTGGCTGGATCTCAACTGTGCGATCGAGATTCGGGCATTATACCGCATGGAGCTGAGTACATGGCTGATGAACAGCTGAAGAAGGCTTTTGATGGCTGGGTGTTTAGTCTTGGGTGGTGGCAGAAAGGAGGGGCTTCGGTGGAGTCAGAAGAGCGGAGTGATGATGCGAGAACATCAGGAGATACAGATCCTCTGAGCGAGACACGGGAGGGGCAAAGGACTCTTGGAAGATTTGGGATCGATGTTGGGCGTGCGAGTGTTTCCAAGTTCTAGTGGGAAACAAAATACGCGTGTTGGTACTAGGAACCCATAGCATTCCTGTGGATAATGAACTGAATCTTGTAATCTTCATATTCAAATGCTAAAGACATAAATCTCAGGTCGCTTCTATGTATGCAGCGCAAACTAAAAACTGAATTGGTATCACTTCAAACATTGCTTCGCCTCATCGCCTCGGGTATCTCAGTAATGACCTGCTCAACATCCGTCTTGACATAAATCTGTCTTCCAGCCTCACTTCCTTGTCCACTATGCATACTTCCCTCACCTCCGACTATCTGACTTCTGAGCGCAATTTCATCATCAAATCGTAATCTATTCCCTTTTCCCCCATTGGAGATTGTTGGGAAACTCGATCTGCTTTTACTACCGCCTTTGAGGCGCAGATATCGCAAGAACGACTTGAAGCTAGGTAGACATGCTGATACGATGCCCATTGATGGCTCGACAGAGGACCATATTGCTACGGTGCCCATCGCCCATGTGTTGTCGGCAGCTTTGGCGAAGACGTCGAGATAGTATACTCGTACAGCACTGGCGATGCAGACTCTGTATAGTATTAGTATTGTTCTGGGGGAACAGTCGTGATGACTTACAAGCCTCCAAGTGCCAAGATACCAAACACAGCTCCCTTCTTCTCTCTGCTCATCTGAAGCTTGAGTACCTCTGGCACCGGTATCAACAGCACGATGACGTTGGTGAACAGATTGATAATGGCCAGAATGACAAAGAACCGTGGAACATCAATGCATGTTCCCTCAGTGCCTTTAAACTGTGTCCAGTAATGGCTCACAGGCGTACAGCCCAAGATCATGGTGAACAGGAATATCACGGGATATGATACCACCAGAAAGGTACCGAACCAAAAGGCGATCTTGAATGAGAGGCCGCCTCGGCTGAATATTCGTCGGTAGAAGAGGAGGATCGATATTTTTGTTGTAAAGACGGATATTGCGAAGAAGTAAGTGTATATGTATGAGAGCTAATAATATTAGTATGAGAAGTTCAATACATGGCGTTGACAAACCTTGGAGACCTCAACCATCTGATCTATGGTGAGTGCCCAGACATGCTTACCAGCGCCAGCTTGGCCAACTAAGAATATTAGTAACTACCAATCACATGAAAGGTAGAACTTACCAACTACTACCATAGCTGCAGTAGCAGCCACAAAGATCCACGATATAATAATCGCATAGTCATCAAGACTCAGCCCATAAACCTGCTGCGTGCGAATCACAATGCGACCAGCCAAGAACAAAGCAGAGATGAGCAACAAGGTAAGAACAACAGCAGCATTCTTAGCCTCACTATTAGCCGAGAGATCTATCCCTTCAGGCGGTGGGCCAAAGATGGCAACTACCAAATGGTCAACCTCCATTGCACACAAAAACAAAAGCTAATAAGCACGGCCACTTGTACTCCCCAGACGGGCGAGACATGGGGGGCTTTTTAACAGCTACGGCAGTGCAAATCATTATACAAAAAAGCAAGGTGAACCTCGTGATTAGCAGTGGGACATATTTGTTGCATTGCTCCATATTATACAGCGGGCTCGGCTACCATTATCAGGGGGTCAACTCGTCCGAAACGAGGGCGGGTCCTTTTCAGGGATGAACCTCGTGTGTTGCGAACGAGAGTCTTGGTATCGATTTAAGTTTCGGATTATGCATAGTTTTAGGAAATGCGATGACGACGTCGCCGTTTTTACTCTGGGTATTTCGCCTCTTTTTGTCAAGGTTGATGTTATTCATGGTAAGGTTGAGGCAAGGTTGAAGGATATCACCGTCAACAATCAGGTGGTGCCGGTATTACCGTCTTGTCCTCGAATTGCCGGGTTTCATCTTGACTACCCCTAGTACAGCTCCTTTGGGCAATTCCAACGTGCGACTGACTCGAGTACTTTCTCAACGTTACATCCGCGACCTTGCGGAATAACGGCGCTGCAGTTCTTATCAACCAAGACCCCAATCAAGATCCCTGTCGCGGCAACGTGGCTTTTGTCATTATATCCACAATCGGATTGAGATTCTGCACCTGCTTTTCTTGAAACAGACAAGTCTTAGCTATGAAAAGGCATGGAGTTCGTCGCAATTGCCGCGGTGATAAACTGGGGTTTGCTGCGGTTGTCCCGCAGAGCAAGGATGTGACGATGGTGGACCAATCGGTAGACGCATTTCATAACTGATAACGGTGCTTCAAACGATTCGAGTATAAGATCAACGCCAAGACCAAAGAGTCAATAGAGTTTGTCTCATCTTGGCGGGAGGCGCGCTGCCCGAAAGTATATGCAAGAGATATTAACGTTGGATACGACCTGCACCGCATTGGGCTATTCGTGACGCCTGATCTACGCTATAATGGCTGGATCTATAACTTTGTGCTTAAGCGAAGGTTAATCGGGAAGGTGATTCTGAACAGGAGGGACATAAATGCTGCTTTCAGGTTTGAGCGAGTCATCAGGTGATGAGGATTGTTTGTGGGAGATGTGATCGGTGACTAAAAGAGTGGTCCGAATGGTAACTGCCGAATGATCTTTGACGTATGCAGTTGCAGCTTTTGTGATAGATGACTCGCGATAGAGGATGCATATGACATGGTGTTGACCCTGATGGCGAGATATAGATCTTGGCGTGCCGCTTGTTCCAGACCTCGGGAAGTTGCGGGTATTGTGTTTCAACGGGAACGAGACTTAACGAGTAGCGACATTCGGTCTCAGGGCTGTGTCGGGCGTGGAGTTGAGCGATGCACGATGCTGAGTAGAATGAATCAGGTATATTATTTGTAATTTAAGGGCTGCTTATTAACAATCTGAAAAATCGGCTTCATGGTCTAGAGGTATGATTCTCGCTTTGGGCAAAACCCAAAAGTACTGCTTGCGAGAGGTCCCGGGTTCAATCCCCGGTGGAGCCCTTTCTTTTTCACAATTCTGCAATTTCTTTTTTCGCTTTTTTATCGCTGCAGTTCCCTTTGAAGAAGGATGTTCCTTTTTCCCTTTGGTCTCTTTAGTTGGGTCCATTCCTGTCACCGTTGACAAAAGGAAATGTAATCAGAGGCTACTATAATGCACCTCTATGTCTCTGTTGATAACAAAGGGTCTTCTGCATGCACATAAATTAGTGATCATTTACTGGGAGAGACCAGTCACATAGCCTCAATATACTTTTTGGCGAAGCGTCTTATTAGATCAACCCTGAGTTTAGCTTTAGACTTTGAGGCATAGGCCAGTAAGAGTGAGTTCCAGCGGTGGAAAATTCACCAAATAAACATGCAAGATGTGTTATTCACCTCTGGCAGAATCCTTTGAACAAAGATTTCGCTGGCCTACAAAAGTAACCTTCTCACTAAGACAGGCCCAACGGGACATAGACTTCGTGCGATTTTGTGATATATAAGGATGGTTTCTCACTTTCCCAGCCTGATTAAATTTCCTTCAACGTGCGCCACTCGTTCTCTGAGACTTGTATTACTTTTCACAAATCTTCCCTTCATTTCTCTCAATATTTCCCACGCGCAATGGTCCCCCACTACTCAGATCGTGGCTCAACCGCCGGGCTGCCCATCCCAGCACGCCCAGTCAGCACCGGTTCCCTTATAACTCCATCCAACGCACCCCTACGACGAGGACGTTTCACTCTTGTGCAGCCACCAAAATCTCTTAGAGAATGGACAGATCGGAGAGGCAAGCCGGTTCCCTATGAAAGATCGTCTACACCTCTCGCATGATCACTGAGAATAACAATATGGCATGGCCCAAGAGGATGCCGAGATGGGATATGACCTTCTATTGATCTTGGGTGGTAAATCACCTCATAAGCAAATTTGTAAGCAAGATTACTTATTGGCGTTTACAGGACGGCGCATAAGGTAGTTGCATGCTAGGCGCACGAGGTGACCATCACACTGCCTCCGACAGCATTCTCTTCGTGTCATGCATATTGAACGACACAAGGGGCTGAGGACAAATACGTTGAACGGATCAGACAACGGATCAGTATTACAAATTATCAATTTTGGAGTGGTATAATAATAAATACAACGCTGTGTCAAACCCAATATCCCAATCTGTCCTGTGCCTTAATCTCAAATCATTTCCCTAATACATGGACTCATGAATCCTCATCGTAAAGAACGTAAAGAAAATTGCGCTGATGAAAAGACAAATCATCGCCAGCGCCGTAACAACTCTTGATCGTCCATCGCACTTCTTCTTCGTAGTCAAGCCACCCTCCTCCAAAGAAGCAAGCTTCCTCTCCAAACCCGCCCTATACTGAATCTCCTCATCCCTCTGTGCATAAACGTACGAAACAACACTCTCATCAGTGAAATGATCAGAAGGCTTAGCATCCCTGTCCAGCACGAAAATCTCATCCTCCAAAAACTTCTTCACGCCCTCCTTCCAAGGCGTCTTCTTAATAAACAAATTGATCATCTCCGTACAACCCATGATAGCATTCCTCGCGCCAACCATCTCATTAAACGTCGTGACATCCCTTGGCGCAGGATCCTGTTCACCGTCTTTGTCATCGTAGTGAGCATGACGATCACCGTCTTGGTCGTTATATGTGTGGAAGCAGAGAATAGAACCCCAGTCCCCGTAAGTATCGGGCTTGAAGCGGATATAGCCTGCGGTGTCGCGCTCAATCAGATCAGAGGGGTTGCGCAGGCGGCGCTGCGTGTGGCCCAGGGCGTACGAGTCGGAGATCATATGGAGACAAATACCGAAAGCGCGTTTGCGGATGTTGGCGTCTTTGTATTTCGGTGTTGTGGCGAGGATGAGATCGCGGAGGGTGTCGGATTTCGAGGGGATGGTGTCTTTGGTAAAGAAGCCGGGGAGAACGTCGTCGAGAGCGTCGTCTTCGGAAATGCCTTGATCGCCGCATGCAAGCTTGTACATGACCTCCATCCACGTAAGAATGTTCTTGCGCGTCTTCTGCGGTTTCTCGCCCATCACTGAACCCATACCGTGGAAGAACTGGAGATCTCCCATGTGCGATCGCTTGATCATACATTTCTCATCGCCAAACTTGAAGGCGTTTAACCACTCGACGCCTAAGCCGAACATGCGGTTATCTTCGGTGACGTCCTCGAAGAGTAGACAGGAGGGATCGTCGTTCCAGACTACGCCGCGGAAGAATTCCCATTGTTTGTCGTTGATGTTATTGTAGACTGTTCCACGGGGGAATGTCATGTCGGATTCGATAAAGGCTGCTACGACGATACTTTCGTGGACGGGGAATTTGATGTCCATTTTTGTCGGGAATGAGACGCCGACGCCGATGTCGTAGTTTGCCCGTACATCATCGTTCTTCGTGGTAATAGACTTCTCCGAATCCATGCGAATCGTTACATTCGCTAATCCGTCAGCGCACTCTCAATAACAAAGGCTCAAAACATACCAGTCAAAGGACTGCCTCGCTCTTGAACATCCGTAACATCAATGTCAAAGACCCTGGAGCAATCCTTCACCTTGACATGGTTCTTTGAGAGCGGCATGGCAGGACACTCAAACTCGAGCGTGAAATTCCTCCATCCCTGGCCATATCTCGCTTCATACGTGACCCATGCTTTGGAACCTCCCCAGCTCGGTTGCGCGAGGTAGATGGTCTGTTGAGTGCCAGCTTCGATCACATTGAGGGGCTGACGTAATGGCCAGTTTCCGCTCTCGAGGCCGGAGTCTTCGAGGAGGAGATCCTCTGGGGATTCGTTGTTTATGCGAACGTGGCAGGAAAAGTCCATCGAATTATTTTTGCGGTCGCTGTGTAGTTGAATGTGGTGAGGGTAATTGAAATGGGAGGGAAAGTGTTTGATGATGGAGGCGCAAAATGAGTGACGATTCTGCAGGCGAATTTGAGATCATGATGCAACTTGGCGATCGACGATGACGTCGTTCTTTTTAGACGCGTCTGACGTGAAAGCCTGCAGCGGGGCATTTGCTCCTAGCCAATCAAGACGGCCAACCAAAACGCGGGGCAGGGATGCTGCCTCAGCCCTAAAGATCTTCAACAAGCATGGTCCTTCGAAAGCCAAACGATACGAAATGGTTAACATTGCAACAAAGCATCTCTTCCCAATTTACCTTATGTATAAAATTTTTTTACATTATATCTCAAGGAAGATTAGATAAGTACTTCTCGATATATTTTGAAGATTCAAACAGCACCAAGGCCTGTTTGACGATGGATTTGCCTGAATTTGGAGGTTGCTGCAGGGTAGCAATGGCAACAAAGATCCCTGAGGCTCTTTCTCAGTCAGTCAGCGCGGCGTAAGATTATTCCGGGATCTCCTCAGCGTGACTCACCCTCTGATTCAACTTAACTAAAGCACTCATTCATCGACCATTGGCAGTTCGTCAGCAGCAGTCGCTCAAGACGTGAATCGCGATGCGACAACACCATCTCCCGTGATCAGGCTTGATGCCATCGAATCAGCCACCTGCGCGCGACCGCTCGAAACGCCCTTCCACATCATACACGACAATACCTGTCCGATCGAGTGATGCCTGAGAAACCCTCCCACGTCCTACCCGCATCGTCGACCGATATCGTTTGCTCTAATCGAGAACGCTGACGACTGGTTCCTGCTAGCATGCGTAAATACCTCGATGGGGCCTGCTACATGGGGGCGGGAGCCTCTCTCTTGCACCCTATGGAGCTGTTCGTCGACGATGTCGGGAGACTACACTAGGCGGAAGCTCAGTGCGGTCGGCATGAGCCATCGCGCTTACAAACGAAGCAAGATTGTGCGATTCATGAAGGGGATATCCTACGAAATCGACCCGTCTACTCCCGACCTCGAGCGAGCGCCTTCTTCGTCGCTACCGTCTCCATGCCCCTTTTGGTCGAATGCACGTTTCGATCTGCCCAGCCAATACCGATTCCACGAGGTCCAACAGTGACACCGACACACGTATATGGAATGCGAACGAAATGCTGCCTGTTCATTGTCTAAAGTCTTGGTTACGCTTTATTCGCATCGATTATCCTCGGAACGTCACAGTCGTTAAACAACAGGACCCACGGCACTCGGGGTTTGGTCTTGCTACGGTACTCGTGACCACTTCATACCATCCTGGAACACCTCTCCAATTAACTCATGTCAATGATAATCTTGTAGCGACATCGTGTTCTCAGTCTGCTTTTTAACATACCCTACTATACTCCATCCATCCATAGTGCCCAAGCTTGAGCATGCGTCTAAATGCGACCTCATCTCCACATCAACCCTCGCCGTCCACTTACGTCCACCAAAAAGAATAGCGCTTCCTCCACTTGTCGGGACGGGCAAAAAACATACAACAGCGGGGATTCGCTGGTCGTCACCGACCCAACTACTAATCCGCCGGTTAGTGGCTTGACTATGGGAGAGCGGACGGGATCCCGTATTTTCCACTACCTTTGGTCGTATGTGCTAGGAAAAGGTGACATTGGAGGCTATGTAGATACATTGTAGGCCCTGTCAGTGTTAAAGGCTAGGGTAACTTTACGAGTCAAAGCTCGCTCATTTATGGCCAAGACATACATGGAGCAGGAGTGCATCGCAAGTAAAGTGATCGATCTATTATCAAGGTCTTTAGTTATCGTCCATCCACTCCATGCATCATCCTACCCATAACTAGTCCAGACTATTAGTCGATCCCCATCTGGTCAAGGGAAAACGCATTAACCACAACGCTATTGCTGCACCACATACCCCGTCACTTCCAGACCATGTGCTCTTCACCAATTCCATCACCTCGTGCGCTGATGCAAATTCATATAACAAGCGCCTTCTGATGATTTCTGCGTAGGGTATATCAGTGAGGTCAGGGAACTCGTGCGCCATAGATAAAACAATGTTGAAAGTGCCCCGAGTGCTTCCTTTGTGAGTGACCAAGCTCCAGAAGAAGCCAAGCACACGGTTCACGCTGATCCTGCACCAGGTTTAATACCGACTGTGAGAGTAGTAAATACCGTCTGCGAGAGTGGTAAAATGATTCCTAAAAGCCTCATTCGCCCGTGAAAGCTTCATCACATGCTCCGTTGATCAAGCTTCTCCTCCAGTCTGGTCTTCAGACGGTGAGATCCGATTGATCTTCGGGTAGCCCCATAGCTTAATGATGAGCTTTGAATCCCTGGCAATTGACAATATACAACGTTGGACGTTAATTTCTTAATTCCTCTACCTCAGTATCGAAGCTGTAGGGCAAGCGTAGAACTAGCTCTCTTCATGAGTACAAAAGACCCAGATGAAGTCACCATTGCTAGGCTGAAGTGTTCTCTTTAGCCTCTGTGCGCTTTTCCTTCTTTGCAATCTGTAACTTCTTCGACATTTTGACAGGGTCTACGCCAGGTGTTTCAAAGACAGTATCGATCTCCTCCAAAGAAAGATGACTAAACTCAGGAAAGAATAGATGCACACAAGATCGATTCCAATGAAAAGGAAGTAAATCTGACATGGAAAGTTAGTCTCGGGATTACAACTGAACGAATATCAAGGGGCATTGGCCTACCTTCACTGCCAGGCCTGAAGTGCGTAGGAGACGCCATATGTCATTATAAAGCCGAAACAATTCTGGAAGAATGTGTACATTCCCATGCCATTTGCTCGCTAGGAGTAGTGCAAAACCTCGTTGGGGTAGATGTTATGAAGAACAGAAACTGTAGCGTTTCGGTCAGCAAATGTCCAGCAAAACAACGGTTTTACGAGAAGAAGGAAGTTCTAACCAAAAAGTCCATTGCAGATGTTGAACGAAAAGATGAACGCCACTGTCGCAATGCCCGTCGAAGCACACTAACACCGCTTGCATATAAACCGCCAGTGGCAGAAATGAGACTTAGGAAAAAAACAAAGATACACATCGAAAAGATGAGTAAGAATCTCTTCGTAACTCTATCAATGAAGCTCGAGCCAGTCGAGGATATCAATATCAAGCTATTGAGCGCAAACGTAAAACTCCTCTACACGAAGCAGTTTAAACCCATCGAAACTGGTAGTATAGCAATCCGGGATCAAGACTTGGAGCTTTGGTCAGCTGAGAAGCCCGTTCTCTACAGCTTACTTCTGAGCGCGGGTGACTCCTACATCTCACATCGTATTGGCTTTCGTCGCGTCGAAATGAAGGGGCCCAATTTCCTGAGCAATGGGAGACCCCTGGTCCTTAGTGGAGTGAATAGACACGAGCATCACCATCTCTATGGCCGAGCAGTGCCGTATGAAGATATGCGCGCGGATATCGTCTTGATGAAGCAGCATAACGTCAACGCTCTGCGATGCTCGCACCAGCCCAACGACCCCCGACTCTATGAGGTCTGTGATGAGCTCGGTCTGTATATTATGGCAGAAGCAGATCTCGAGGCCCATAGCTTCGATCCGGTCGAGCGCA
Organism: Fusarium pininemorale; assembly: GCA_002165215.1. Lineage (NCBI taxonomy): Eukaryota > Fungi > Ascomycota > Sordariomycetes > Hypocreales > Nectriaceae > Fusarium > Fusarium pininemorale. Next base: position 392,308 of record NFZR01000011.1, read on the forward strand.
CAGCTATCCAAGGATATGAACACAAGGACGACCGTGAAGTTCGAGAACTCTCCTATTCCAGGGCTGCACGATGGACTTCGGATAATGCTGAGTGGCAGTCTGCATATCTAAATAGGGCCAGTCAGCTTGTCGAAAGATTCAAGAACTTCACCTGTATTGTCTTCTGGTCCCTAGGAAACGAAGCCTTTTATGGACAGAATCATGCTGCCATGTATCGATGGATCAAAGAGAGGGATCCTACCCGACTTGTGCATTACGAAGGTGATCGCAAAGGCGCTACCACTGATTTTTATAGCGTCATGTATGCCACGCCAAATGAGCTTGTGCAGCATGTAAAGGAGAATCCAGATCGGGCACTTATCCAGTGCGAATATGGCCATGCCATGGGGAATGGTCCGGGAGGATTGACTAATTATGTTGAGCTGTATCGGTCCGAGCCACTCCTGCAAGGAGGTTTTATCTGGGAGTGGTGTAATTATGGACTCCTTAATAGAGATGGTAACTTGCTTTATTATGTATATGGTGGCGATTTTGGGGACAAGCCTAACGATGCTGATTTTGTTCTGGATGGACTCGTTCTTTCGGATTATTCTCCCTCACCTGGCTTACTGGAGTATAAAAAAGCTATAGAACCTGTGTCAGTTCGGCTTGAAAAAGATAAGATCATCTTTAAGAATCATTACGACTTTGCCGACCTCAGCCACCTTGTTGCTTTGTGGCATCTAGTTGGGGAAACTGGAGACACAACCCCAATACCATTGGAGCTACCGAAGACCCTCCCAGGTGAGGAAAGCGCCGTGGAGCTACCGAGCCTCCCCAATCACTTTCATGGAGAAACTTGGCTCTCGATTCATACTTCACTTAGGAACGAAACTGTCTGGGCACCGCAAGGTCATGAAGTTGCCTGGTCCCAGATGCTACTCTCCAAACCTCAAGCATTTCAGCTAGCCCTGGTGATAGGCAACCGAGATTTGGTGCCGTCATTGCAAGAGTTTCCAGGAAAACTAGTCGTATCTTGTCAGCGGCAGCCTTACTTGGGCCAACGAAAAGGGCACAGTTCTTTCGAAAGGACCAGAGTTGAGCTTGTATCGGGCTCTCACTCAGAACGATCTCGGCTTTGGGGGAGACGGTAAGGAATGGTCCAAGTTTAGGATCGCTGAAGCTAGTACCCATACCCAACGGTTCACGTGGTCGGTCAACGAGGATCATACTGTTACAGTCAAAGCAATTGTGAGGGTTGCTCCCCCGGTTCTGGAATGGGCTTGTGACGCTGACATCACTTATAATCTTGGTTTTGGTACCATATCTATTCATGTAAAGGGTGGATTCTCGGGGACTGTTCCGAAACATATCCCACGTCTAGGTCTTACAATGTCGTTGCCCAAGGTCTACAACAGGGCAACTTGGTTCGGGCGAGGCCCCGGAGAATCGTACAGGGACAAGAAGGAAGCAGCTAGATTTGGTCGATGGTCAGCGTCAATCGAGGACTTGCAGACCAACTATGAATGGCCACAAGAAAATGGAAACAGAAGTGGCGTGCGATGGGTCAAGATTGAGTCTAGGAATGCGACTTTGGAGGCTCGCATGGACGTTCCTTTGAACATTTCACTGAGGAGATATTGGGTAGAGGATTTGGATAAATCACTGCACCCACACGAGCTCACAGAGTTAGATGACACAGTGTGCAATCTCGATTTTGCTCACCATGGCCTTGGGTCTGGAAGTTGTGGACCGCTGGTTTTGGAGGGAGATCGTCTGGAGACCAAGTCTTTCGAGTTCAGAACATTACTAAAAGTAGTGTAAATAGCAGAAGCGCCTCTGTCTTTTCTTCCCAGGCTCTCTATCACTTGTAGCTGGGTTTGGTTGCCTAGCTATTTCTAGATCTCCACTCGATAGTGGACTTCAAGCAGATGTCAAATAGAAACCAGAATGTCGGCTGGCTGAGGCGGCAGCGTCAGGACATACTGCAATCTGATGCTTTGTACTTGTGCTGACAGTGGGAGGGTCTTCTTGGCAAACCCCGATTGGAGACAGAAGTAGACTTTGGGATAGTACCTCCGGTAGGAATAAAGAATCTGGGAGACAAAGGGCCCGAGATCTCACATCGCCCGCTTGCCTAGTACCTAGAGTCAATCCAATGGCTAGTAACCCAGAAATGCGTTGATGCCCAAACGCTAGATACAATATGTCACTCGCCACCGAAAGATGTCCATGCCATGAGACCATGTCGCACCTGACGATAAGACGTGGTGACTTGCTCTCATCACCACTCGTGTATGCATTGCACTGTCTTGTCAAACCCATCGGAATGTGCTATGGAACTTGCCGTCTCAAAGATATCTCTCTCCACTCAGCATGCTTACAACCGGAATGTGATCAAGAGCATTGTTACACTGCTTCCCAGATTCCGATCTCTTTCTCTAGAGGCATGTTGTGTAACCACCGCACACTTCGAAATGTCCAGACCGTTCTCGGCGATCTCCGCCCAAGCCACGACAGGAGGCACAGGACTCGAAATCTGCAGTGTTCATGTCTTGGCGTGTGAAATTACGTGGTCAGTATTCTCGAGTTCACCAGCCCGAGTATTTCAGATAAGGCCGCGCTTCACAGACAATGAGGTCCATTCTACAGACCCATTCCATCGCTAGCTACAATGTCAGTTATTCAGCGCACAGCAAGTTCAGCAGTGTCATGGTGCACGCCAATTTTTATGCCCTTTTACGACATTCTCATCCATCGTGTGACTGTCCCTCTTGTCTGGCGTTGTTCTACCCAGAACCATCTTCGCCCTCTCTTCTCCAACAACTTCTCAAAGAAACATGTTGATATTGGCGTTGGAACCGGCTACTTTCCGAGACGAGCAATCAAGGATACTGGTCGCAACCCAAAAGACCAGCATCTAACGTTGGTCGACTTGAGCGAATATGCTCTTGCAACAGCAAGACGACGTGTTCTATCAAAATATCCCGAAGTACAGGTTGACTGTGTTCACGCTGACGCAGTACTTCCATTACCAGAGCCTCTCCAAGGCCAAAAGTTCACGTCCGCCTCACTTTTTCTCGTCATACATCACATGTCGCAGCCAACAGCCAGCAAAGCAAACGCCATCGCCAATGCCCGAAGTCTTCTGACCAAAGATGGCGTTCTGGTTGGTTGTACGGTGCTGGGAAAGCAGTGGGAGAAGACTGGTCAGGGATACAAGGTGAAGAGTGAGGAACCGCTGGGAAGAGCGGCGGCTTTGTTGCTGGGGTACTGTAACAGAAGACGTGCCTTTGACAATTGGCAGGATGATCCGAATGTCCTGGTAGAGGCTTTGGAGGCTGGGTTCGAGGAGGTGGAGACGAGTGTTGTGGCTATGATGTTTGTGTTCAAGGCCTCCAAGCCGCGTACCGAAGGTCGAGGTGCTGATCGAGGCTAGCGCGCGATGGGTCTATTGGTTTGGGCGGTTTTCTTGATAACCAACACACATGATTAGGCTGTATTACCTACTCTGCATAATCACATGCCCCGAAAGAATGAAGCGTACGCTCTCCACCTGCTCCAGAAACATGTCTCGTACTCGAACGGGAGGAGAATATCTCGGACGATGTAGCTGCTGTGTTTTGATGCATTCATGCATAGGCACGAGAACACAATGTACCAACACGATTACCGTTCAGTAAGCCGGGCGATCTTACCAATGAACGTGCACGATAATGAGGGAATTTCACAGGAAGGCCGAGTTCAATGTGGTGGAATAGGCTCCCAGCCACAAGTCGAAACACCTCCGCATCTCGCATCCAATGAAAGAAGGACACGATACTCCTTGGTTGCTGAAAGAAAAGTCTCATATGCCCTAGGCTTAAGCCTGACTTTATGCTGTTCAACATGACTATGGCGAAGTGGTCAGATCGCCATTTATTAGTCTACATGTAACTGTAGATCCTAGTGGCTGCTCACTAGCATAACCTGTGCTACATGAATCTCATCAACACTGGCCATATAATGTTCCACCACGGGACAGCATCGAGCGGGGTAGAAACTTGCCGAATCAGATTATATGCAGTGAAAACTTTGCCGCCTGGTGCACCAGATCTAGATCAGTTGACAGATGATAGTGCGTGCCAAAATCTGCAAGAAGCTTCCGATAGACGATAGGCTATACTTTACAGTTCAGTGTGTGGCGAAGAATTTAGATGGAGATGCACGGCATTTGGAAAAATCGCCGTCGAATGAATTTGATATTTATGCCAAGGCCCGGAGGAGGGTATTAGGGCAGTTCCAGACTGGAATCAGTGAGCCCGTGCAAACCTCTTTGCTATTCTCATCAGTAACTTCAGAAGAACTTCCTACAATAAACATGGACAATCCATCTCTTAGTCTGAAGGCCGCCGTGGATGTCATCGGCGGGAGCGCATCGCAGCGTGGCAGCGCCATCAACGGACACCTTGTCCAAGATTACCATCAAAAAGCAGTCACTGATGCCCCAGAAGAGCCTCAGATTGCCATTTGCGGTATAGCACTGCGTCTCCCCGGTGGCATCACCAACTGCGACGGTTACTGGGACCTCTTGTATCATGGCCTCGACGCCAAACGTCCTATTCCTAGCAGCCGCTTCAACATCGATGGATTCAACGATAGCCTTGGAGGAAAGGACTCAATCAAGATTAAGGATGGGTATTTCATTGAAGGTGATATTTCGTGCCTTGACACTTCTTTCTTCTCCATGTCGAAGAATGAGCTTGTTGGGGTTGATCCGCAGCAACGACTGCTCCTTGAAGTAACCCAAGAATGTCTTGATGATGCAGGAGAGGTTAACTTCCGTGGAAAGCAAATTGGTTGCTATGTCGGTACCTTCGGAGACGATTGGTTGATCATGAACGCCAAGGAGTCTCTCCAGGGAGGAGTATATGCTACCACTGGAGGCACAGATGTCATGATGGCCAATCGCACTTCCTACGAATTCGACTTCCAAGGACCGAGGTATACCATCAACTCTCTTATCTGAAGCATGAAGCTAACTTTACAACAGCATGGTCATAAAGACAGGCTGCTCAAGCTCAGCAGTAGCGCTCCACGAAGCTTGTCGCGCCATCCAGAGAGGCGATGCCTCAAGCGCCATTGTCGGAGGAGCCAATATGATCATGACACCAGCAATGACGACTACAATGTCAGTGGGTGAGATCCTGGCCCCAGATGGATCCTGCAAGACCTTTGACGCTGCTGCCGATGGGTACGCTCGCGCCGAAGCCATAACGGCCATCTACATCAAGCCCTTGTCCGATGCTCTCCGCGATGGCAATCCTATAAGAGCTATCGTTAGAGCTACGGCTGTGAACTGTGATGGCAAGTCTGTGAGCCTCGTGACTCCAAATGGAACCGCGCACGAAGCCTTGATGAGACAGGCTTATCGTGACGTGGGGCTCGATCCGAAGGAGACTGCATTTGTCGAGGTAAGCCAGCACAGATAACTTGGCTGTCACCCCCGTTGGGCTTGCGGCTGATGGACTAATGACAACAGTGCCATGGTACCGGGACATCAACGGGTGACCCTATCGAGACCACTGCGGTAGGGAAGGTCTTTGGGGGCGAGAAGGGTGTTTATATCACCTCCGTCAAACCCAACCTTGGGCACTCGGAGGGCTCTGCCGGGCTATCGGCTGTTATCAAAGGTGTTCTCGCTCTAGAGCACCAGACAATTCCACCCAACATCAACCTCAAGAACCCCAATCCGAAAAGTAAGTCTATGCATCAATGGCTCATGTTTTGCCTAACTCATAGCCAAGTCCCTTTCGCCAAGTATCATCTCAACGTCCCGCTCGAGCCAACGTCTTTCCCATCAGATCGACAGAAGAGAGTCAGCATCAACTCTTTCGGAATTGGTGGGAGCAATGCTCATGTAAGTCATGACCCTTCGGTGCTATCTTTATATACTTAGCCGCGCCTCAGGTTATTCTCGAGTCATATTCTCCGGAAACAAATGAAGCTTCAACCTCGGTCAACCAACAAGCATCTGGATCGCCGTCCTTGCTTCTCGTGTCAGCCAATACGGAAACCTCCCTGCAGCAGCAAATCCTCAACCATCAAGGTTGGATAGCTAGAAATCCGGGATACGTCACTGATGCTAGCTATACTCTTGCACTGCACCGTAGGCATCTGCCTCACAGAGCATTCATCGTTTGTCAGGGCGAAAAGCCCATCGAGGTCTCTAATCCGTCCAAGATATCTTCTAGTTCCATTTCTCTTATCTATGTCTTCAGTGGCCAAGGCGCTCAGTGGCCTGGGATGGCTAGACAGCTTATTGAAAGCGATGCTACTTTTCGCAGTGATTTGCGTGCTATGGATTCAGTCCTACAGACGCTTAAATTCCCACCGAGCTGGAACATTATAGGTAACGGCCCCAAACTGAATTCTACCCATTCATGCTAACGCAATAATAGACGAGCTCCCGAAACCTGCAGGAACTTCACAAGTGAACCGGGCAGAGCTGTCACAGCCACTCTGCACGGCAATCCAGCTGGCGCTAGTTAACAGGATTTCCAGCTTAGGGCTCTCAGCTGCCGCTGTCGTTGGCCATTCCAGTGGGGAAATAGCCGCTGCCTACGCAGCTGGTTATATATCCATGGAGGAAGCCATCATAATCGCCTACTATCGTGGCTATGTGACAACAAAGCAGACCCTCCATGGGGCCATGGCGGCTGTTGGGATGGGAGTACAAGGTATTTCCAAGTTCCTGACTGACGGCGTTGTCGTGGCTTGCGAGAATAGTCCGGAAAGCACTACCATTTCCGGAGACGCAGACCGAGTTGCTCAAGTAGTTGAAGCCATTAAAGTGGCTGATCCTGACATGTTTACTCGTCTGCTCAAGGTTGACATGGCCTACCACTCACGTAAGCTTTCCCGTGATGTGGACGATGATTGCTGCTAAAAGTTGGCTAGAACATATGTTGTCTTTGAGTACTGAGTACCAGGGTCTTCTGGAGTCTGAGCTTCCGAAACACGTGGGGACTATCTCATCTACCAAGATTGATATGTTCTCCTCTGTCACCACCGAGTTGGTAGATACGTCTCTTCATGATCCATCCTATTGGGTCCAGAACCTCGTATCGCCGGTCCGATTCTCCACGGCAGTATCAAACTTGCTCGAAGCCAAGCAAACCTCTGTCTTCCTCGAAATCGGACCTCACTCTGCCTTGGCCGGTCCTCTAAAGCAGATTTGTGCAATCTCATCCAGGCCATTTCAATACATCTCTTCCCAATCCCATACTAAAGACTCCGAAGCGGTCTTTCTCAGTGCTGTTGGGAAACTCTACCAGCACGGCATTCCTCTCGACCTAGCTCCGCTATTCCCCAACTCAAAGGCCATTTCAGGATTGCCAGCCTACCCATGGGACCACAGCGAAAGTTACTGGTCCGAGAGTCGCATATCCAAGGCCTGGAGGTCCCGCCAGTATCCCCAGCACTGCCTTCTAGGCTCCCGCGTCTTTGAGGTATCAGAGCTAGAGCCTCAATGGCGAAACGTTCTGAGTCTTGAGGATGTTCCCTGGCTTATGGATCATAAGCTTAACCAGGATGTCGTTTTTCCGTTCTCAGGGTACGTCGCGATGGCTGGTGAAGCCATCAGACAGGTTACTCACTGTCTTCTTGGCGCGGCCTATCGCTTGCGACATGTCGTTGCTCATCGAGCACTTTTGCTTTCAGAAGCTGTTGAAATCTCGACTAGCCTACGCGCTCATCAGCTCAACGATAATGAAGACTCTTCATGGTATATATTCACTATATCTTCATATGATGGCTCGGGCTGGACCAAGCACTGTACAGGACATGTCAGCATTCTTGACAAAGTCCGAGTTACGGACTGGACCCCAGAGGTCCTCTCGCGACAGGTTGATTGTACGCGTATATATAACCAGCTTGCCTACACGGGCTTCGTCTATGGCCCTGAGTTTCGTGGTCTGTTGGACGCTACCACGTCTCCCTTGGAGGATCTAGCGCACGGTCACATAGCGAACAAGACTGTTCATGCCCGTTCTCCATACACTTTACATCCTGCAACGATAGATACTGGTCTTCAGTTGCTCCTTGTATCCCAAGCTAGAGGCCTGGCCAGAAACGTCGTCGAACTAGCTGTACCAACCGCCATTGAAGAAATTGAAGTCAGCACAGGTACAGATGTGATGAACGGTAGAGCATGGAGGCTACACGGAACAGAGCCGAGCGTTGAGCTCAATGCTGATGGGAAAGTCTCGTTTTATGCGTCAGGTATACAGTTGAGAGCTCTAGGAGACGACGGCACCTTTGACGAACTCGACGTTCACGCAGCTTCAAGACTGAACTGGCTTCCGCACTTTGACTTTAGAGACCTATCAACCCTCTTTGTTCCGCCAGCTATTAACAGAGAGGAATGCCATCTACAGGAGGAGCTAACCCTCCTTTGCATAATTGAAACCTTCGAGAAGGTCAAATCTCTTGAGCCTTGCCAGCCTCACTTGGCCAAGTTCCGACACTGGCTGCAGCAGCAACTTGACTTCATCGCATCGGGGGATAGTAAACTTGTTAGTGAGTCGCAGAAGCTCCTCGATGCTTCTCAGGAGTTTAGGCTCTCTAGGATCGACGGAATCACTCAGTTGCTCTTGGAACTGCCGCGAAAGGCGGTCACAGTTGGAATCCGACGCCTCTGTGACAACATGGAAGACATATTCACAGGCAATGCAACAACTATCGAGACACTTCTCAAGGACAACGTCTTGGCGGATATTTACAGCCTTACGACTTTCGATTACTCCAAATTTCTGCGCGTTCTATCACATACTCGGCCTACTCTCAAGATTCTGGAAGTCGGAGCTGGCACCGGAGGCACCACTGAGACCGTTCTCCGTGGCCTATCTCATATTCGACATCTCCCAGCTTACGCAGTGTACACTTACACTGACGTTTCCGCTGGATTCTTTCCTGCAGCCAAGGATCGTTTCTCCAATGCCCCCAACATGGAGTTCAAAGTATTGGATGTTTCCCAGAACCCTCTGGAACAAGGGTTTCAGAGCGGAACTTATGATCTCATCGTGGCAGCCAATGTTCTGCACGCTACGCCATCACTTCATGTGACCTTGAGTAATATTCGGACATTGCTCAAATCAGATGGCATGCTTGCCATGACAGAATTATGCACAGAGTCTCGTATGACAACCTACACTGTCGGCACGTTTTCTGGCTGGTGGCTGGGAGAACAGGACGATCGACCAGATCAGCCTTACGTCTCTGTAGCCCGATGGGATCAAGAGCTAAAGAATGCTGGGTACAGCGGCGTTGATGCGGCCGTCTATGATGATGAAGAACCATATCGAAGTTGTGCTGTGATAGTGGCTACCAAAGAACCAATTTTAGCCATAAACCCTACTTCTGTTACTTTGTTGACTTACTCTCCTGAGAGTTGCCCAGCGACCCAGATCTCAGCCGCCCTGGAAGCAAGAGGGCATAAGATTACGCTGCACAGAATCGACGATGAGCTTCCTCAAGGTCATGATATTGTCTCTTGCCTGGACCTGGAAGCGGCCTTCTTTGAAGATATATCTCAAGAGAGGTTCATCGAATTCCAAAACTTCACTCAGTCCCTCGGCTCAAACAAAATTCTATGGCTTATGCCTCCGACTCAGTCTGCATGCCAGAATCCGAGGTCGGCTCAGACACTGGGCGTTGCTCGTACTCTTCGGTCGGAATTAGGGCTGAGCTTTTATACGCTTGAGATTGATCTTGATACCGACCGTCTCGACACTCTAGTTGCCGATGTCTTTGAGAAGATTATACAGGATCGAGATAGCGAGAATCTTGAGTCGGACAAGGAATACATCGTACATGGCGGTGCAATCTGTGTCGGAAGGTATCAACCTATCAATATTGCCGAGGCCTCATTGCACAAGGTTCATCGTAGTGAATCGATGAAGGCCTTGCGAGTTGACAAGCCTGGGTCTCTTGATACAATGAACTGGGTCGTCTCTGCACTACCAGAGACGCTGGAGGCTGACATGGTCGAGGTCAAAGTTCACTCCGCTGGTCTCAACTTCCATGACGTGGTAGAGGCTCTGGGACTAATCCCCTCTCAAGCTCCACATGTCTTACCAGGCCTAGAAGTATCTGGTACCATCAGACGACTTGGTAGTGCAGTGACAGGTCTTTCCGTCGGAGATCGCGTCATGAGTCTGTGTTACATCGGTGGCCTATCTACACACTTCACCGCCAAGCATCACTACATACACAAGATTCCCGATAGCATGAGCTTTGAAGAAGCTGCTGCCGTGCAGTGTTGCTTTTCCACAGTCATATACGCCTTGCTTGACGTGGGAAAGATGCGCAAAGGAACCAGCGTGTTGATCCATTCTGCCTGTGGTGGTGTCGGCCTTGCAGCTATTCAGGTCGCACAGATGATGGAGGGGGAGATATATGCCACGGTTGGAAGTAAAGAGAAGAGAGACTATCTTGTCAAGGAATGTGGCATCTCAAGAGAACGAATCTTCCATTCCCGTGATGCCTCCTTCCTGGATGATCTGATGCGGCAAACGGCCGGGAGAGGCGTCGACCTAGTTCTGAACTCACTCAGTGGCGAACTTCTCAACGCTTCTTGGAAGTGCGTTGCCAAGTCCGGTACTCTCCTTGAGCTTGGGAAACGCGATATGGCTTCATGCGGTCAACTTGATATGAGCAGATTTTTAGACAACAGGTCTTACTGCGGTATTGATATGCACTACTTGGTAGGATGGCGGCCTGATCTTGTCAAAGAGTAAGTCAAACCCTCTGTAAGACTCACAACGGCAAGGCTAACAGATTGGTAGTATCATGGAAAGAACCCTTGACTTCTTCAGACAAGGAAAGCTCAAACCTCTGAGGCCTGTCAACTCTTTTGCTGCGAGTGATGCTAGAAAGGCGTTTCGCTTCCTTCAAGATGGTCAACACATGGGGAAGGTTGTACTTGAAATGCCGGCAGATCCATCGGACCTAGATGCCAAGGTAACTGCTCATAGCATTCGCTTCGACCCCCAGGCTTCTTACCTTCTTGTTGGCGGTTTGGGGGGTCTTGGTAAAGCCTTGGCAGTTTGGCTTGTGGAACGTGGGGCCAAACACCTGATATTTCTCTCCAGGAGTGGTATCGCAGAGAGCAAGTTCTCTACAGAACTTGAAGCCATGGGGTGCATTGTCACCGCTGTTAAGGGAAGTGTCAACAATCTGGGGGATGTTGAAGATGCCATTGAAAAGGCTTGCTACCCCATCAAAGGTGTCTTTCATCTTGCCATGGTGCAAAGGGTAAGTTGCAATACTAAGCTCTGTCTACCGATTTCATCTCTTGACCACGAGCCTCAACTGTAAATAACACATGTAGCTAACTATCATAGGATTCTCCTTTCCTGGATATGAAGTGGACAGATTGGAAGGATGCAAGCGAGCCCAAAGTCAATGGCACCTGGAATCTTCACCGAGCGCTTCATGGCCAGCCACTTGATCATTTCTGGCTAGCGAGCTCCATAGTCACGGTTGCTGATCAGCCAGGCCAGGGCAACTACAAAGCCGGATGCACATTCATCGAATCATTCTGCCAATACAGACACTCTCTCGGTCTTCCAGCATCTGTGCTCTCAATATGTGGTGTCGAAGACATCGGATACTTGGCAGAGAACCCATCAGCACTTCGCAGCACTAAACTCCAGGGCCTCCATATTGTGAGAGAAAAGGAGTTCCTTGAAAGTGTAGAGGCTTCACTGTTTACCTCGGCACCAAGAGATCGGAGCTCTGCCAGCCATAGTTTCGAGAATCTTCCATCAAGCGAGATGTCTCCATGGAATCACAATGGTCATATTATTATGGGCTTGAGATCTCATCTGCACCTCGATGATCCTAAGAACCCCACCAATTGGCGCCGTGATCGTCGAATGGGCGCATATCACAACCTTCCGACAGGAGACAAAGCCGACACGCGAGGCGAAAGGAGTCAACTCAAAGACTTTATACAGAGCGTCAGTGGAGATGCCATTGAGATACTGGCAAAGGAAGAGTCGATTGACTTTCTCTCAATCGAGATTGGCAGAAAGGTCAACGATTTTCTTCTCAGGCCAGATGGACCTGTTGATCCCAACCTCAGACTATCTGAGATGGGCCTCGATTCACTCACTGCGATTGAGTTACGGCGGTGGTTCAGTCAAGTATTTGGTTTACAAGTCAGTGTGTTGGAGATGATTGGGGCGGCGTCGCTGAGGGAGGTTGGGAGGATTGTGGCAACCAGATTGGGGGAGAAACTTGATCGGTAGGGTATGTGACGAAGGGTTTATTTAACCTCTACTCCGTATACGAAGTGACAAAGAGTCTTAGGTAAACTTAGTGTAGGTAATTTGATAGACTTAGGGGATCTTAGACTAATTATTTCCAGTACCTCAATTGAGCGTCAGAAGTCTTCTTGCATCATACCTATCCCGAGAGAGCCACATCCCGTGCTGCGTAATGTGCATCCACTGCGCTGATCATAATTACCATCCGATAGATTAGATTGCCGCATCATATTTTCGCACCAATGCGTTTGAGGCTGAAGGAATGATATATCCGGGTTAATTCCAAGGCTGGCCTCACATTGCCGTTCATCTATGGAGCATACGCGTATTAATTTCGGTGCCGACAGGAACTGTATTACCCGCTCCGAGCTGTGTCAATTGTCTTGGGGACCTGTCGTGAAGAATAGTAGTCTTCAGTGACAAGCTGCTCAGCCTGTGTATACTTGGTACACGACTCATTCAAGTCACTGATATAAAGCATCGAGAGTCATGAGCTGTTTGCTTCTTATGTGAAACAAATAGCCTTACTTAGCCTAGGTTTCATCGCCTGTCGCCTCAAGGATAAGCATATTATTAAGTCCCGTGGTGCGTAAACAAGTGACCGTGCTGATGACCTGCTACTGGCCCACTGTTCTAACCAGGATGCGGCTCCGCTTCAACAACCTTGATACCTAGTGAAGCAATTGATGGATGGTGAAGTCAGATCGACACTGATAGAATGAGGCTTAAGCCAAGACTTTGAGTGAAATATACTTCGACATTCTTGGTTACTGTACTCTTAAACTAGACCATCATCACTTCTAGCAAAACTTGGCACCAAGCTAAAGAAGCTTGATCCCTTCGTTTCAACTCGCATCATTGAAACGCGCTCCCCACAAAAGACTAACCCTTTAATCCCAAGCTCAACCATGCCATCAAGTTTCACATCCCAAAAATACTGCCGATGTTCCACGGAATAAAACAGCAACGCCAAAAGTCCGCCAATAATGACCTCCAGCTCCTCTTGGCCTGGTCGGGATGCTAACAACTAGGTCGCGATACGGCCTGTCTCAAGTTTCAAGTTGACAAAACAGGACCATTTTTTTTCTGGAAGATTTCTAGGACAACATGCAATTCTCCGCCGCTTACGGTAAAGCCTGCGAGAGAAGAAGTTGGCTGAGATAAATACACCAATGCCTTCCCACTAACTCACCTCTCTATTCCCAATTTCTGCTCTTCATTCGTTCGTTTCTTGTTTTATCTTCACCACATTCTTTTTTTCTTCTTCACCATGAAGTCTCTCTCTCTTCTCTCCGTGGCCGTCGCCGCGCTGGTCTCCAACGTTTCCGCCGCCGGCGTTACCGGCACCCCCGAGGGCTTCGCCTCCGAAGCCACAGGCGGTGGCAGCGCCGAGGGCGCGTACCCCAAGTCAACCGATGAGCTGGTCTCTATGCTTGGCGACTCTACCACGCGCGTCATCCTTCTCGACCAGGAGTTCGACTTTACCGGTACCGAGGGCACTGCGTCCGAGCAGGGCTGTGCGCCTTGGGGTACGGGCTCGGGCTGCCAGACGGCTATCAACAAGGATGATTGGTGTAACAACTATCAGCCTGATGCGCCCAAGGTCGATGTTAGCTACGATAAGGCGGGCTTGAACCCGATTATCGTCAACTCGGATAAGTCGATTGTTGGTGTTGGTGCGAATGGTGTTATCAAGGGCAAGGGTCTTTATATCAAGGGGACTAAGAATATTATTATTCAGAACATCCATATCACTGAACTGAACCCTCAGTATGTCTGGGGTGGAGATGCTATTACCCTTGATGGAGCTGATCTTGTCTGGATCGATCACGTCACAACCTCCAACATTGGCCGACAGCACATCGTCCTTGGCACCAACGCTGATAACCGAGTCTCTATCACCAACAACCACATCGACGGCGAGAGCCAGTGGTCTGCTACTTGCGATGGACATCAGTACTGGTCCATGTACTTCACTGGTTCCAGCGACGTGAGTCCCCCGAACCTCATCCCCAATCTATAATCTAACTGTACTAACAATCACCAGATGATCACCATGAAGAACAACTACATCACCAAGACCTCCGGCCGCGCCCCCAAGGTCGCCGGCAACACCGTCCTCCACGCCGTCAACAACTACTGGTCTGACAACTCCGGCCACGCCTTCGAGACCAGCGACCAAGCCAAGATTCTCGCCGAGGGCAACCTCTTCCAGGACGTCAAGGCCGCTATCGAGGAGGGATCCACCGGTGCCATCTTTGCTAGCCCCGATGCTTCCGCCAACGCTGCCTGCTCCAGCGGTGTTGGCCACGTCTGCGAGGTTAACCAGTACGACAACTCTGGTTCTCTGTCTGGTACCGATTCTAGCTTCTTCAGCACTTTTGACGGAAAGGGCGCTGAGGCTAAGCCTGTTTCTTCCGTCACTGGTCTTGCTGCTAGTGCTGGTTTCGGAACCATCTAGGTGCCAGTGTCTTTGATGAGGTATTGATGACCTCTGGAATCACTGGGGAATAGTGGAGATGTTGCTTTCGATGTATATAATCTCGAGCTTTCGGGCCTATCTAGCCGGAGATATATAGAAACATGAGTTAATATAGAGGCTTCAGTTTCAACGTCTTTGAACTCAATAGTGATCCCTAAGACCATGGCATGGATTGCTACTCAGTCTTGTAGCGAACCCCTGGAAACAGAATCTTGAGCGGTCTGTGAAAGGCCAGGCTTCAGACAGACTCCAATATTGAGATTGGTAGAAAGTAACAAGTTTTACAGTCAATTCCGAGCTCATTCTGGGTATCACTAGCCAAACAACGACCGCAAATTATTCTCCTCCATGACATCAATCCAATGCACACTCGCAGCACCCGACTTCTCCTTGTCATACTCATTCCAAATCGTCTGTACCAGCGTCTTCGCTACAACAATCGGCCTCGGCGGCAGCAGCGCCTCCAACGCATCGAGCCTCCCAACGATAAAACATCTCGCCTCAACAATCTTCATTCGCGACTCCGTAGCAGTAGTTGTAGATAACCGCTCGATATCTTCGTCTGCTTGGATGAGCTGTCCGATGTAATCTGATAACCCGCAATGCTCTGTGCTACCAAGGTCAAAAGGCATTGGTGTCGCGAGAGGGGCTTGGGTTTCGGGGCTGGAGGCTGTATCGGAGGGCTCGAAGCGTAGACCAGTGCTGGCTGTGATGCAGAGCAGGGGCTGGGTCATTTTACTACCCGAGTCGGCAGGGAGTTGCTCGATGAGTTTCGTTAGACGGAGACTTAGTGGTGTGATGCATTCCTCCCATGGGATATGTGCATCTGCTGGAGCAGATAGATTGTCGGGTAATCTCAGAAGAACTAGCTCCGGGAATGTTTGGTAGATGTGTATAAGTCCAGCGAGGCGATACGCCTCAGCGACGTTGACTAGATGACGACATGGTGTTTTCTGATCTCCCGTCTCGGTATTCGCAGGTGCCGACTCAAAGTCCAGACCTAAGAGCTTTTCTTCTAATGTTTTGGCCTCTTCAATCATGTTTAATGCAGTAGCGTGATCGCGCGTCGCAAAAGGACCAGGATGTTTAACGTGATATCTGTAATTGCGGCAGAGTCTCAGTGTCTGCGTCAGAAGTCGCGACACTGTGTTTGAAACACCCGTCCAGGGATGCGGCATGTCATCGACGACAGGTTCGGTTGGTAGAGCCGTTGGATATTCGTCTGCGCTGATATCCTCTACTTCTTCGGCCTCGTATGTTATATATGGGTTTGTGTCTGATACGACAGAGAGTAGCAATTCGCAGTACGTCCAGCTTTTGTTGAAGATGTTTAGTAGTTTCCGCTCTTCCTCTGACAGACGTCGTTTTTGCTTGTTTATCCGGTGAAGAAGAGCTTTGGCTTCTCTGAGAAATGGTATACCCAATTGTGTCGCGTTCAACCAGCAAATGCTCGTGCCTATACAAAACAACCCATATATCAGACCCATGGGCACAGTATCCAGGTTTGGCGACGATTTTACAACACGTAATTCCGCCTCGATAACATCCGTAGCATTCTTCATCATAGCGATAGAAGTCTTCTTCATATGCGGCATCTTGGATGAGAGATACGCTGATGACATGCTCTGCAAACTGGTCGATACAGCTTCCGAAGTCGACCACAAAGTTGTTGCCAGCATGCGATTTGAGTTTGTCGGCGAGTCATACTGCGACCATAAAGAGCAGATATCGCGAAACCAGTATTCAACGAGTTGAGTTGAGAGGTCTGTTATCGGTGGAGGAACGAATAATGTTGAGAAGTTTTGCTGAACTGGGAAAAGAGCAAGGTCGGTGCTCGTATCGGAAAAGTTGTCAATTGTCGGTGTCGTTAGATCCAACGTGTCTGGCGTCCATTCAAACTCTGACATCGGGAGGCCTTCAACTGGAAGATCGAGGGGGAATTGAGATATGAAATCATCTGTTGGGCTCATTTCAGATTCCACAGGCTGGGCATCTTGTTGACTCTCCAAAGGCTGTGTGTTGAGCATAAATTCACCGAAAATCCCCTGATTCGCATCGTTAGAGCTGTAGACCGAACCAGCAGTGGTGAACGATGCAGTAGATGCAGTATCTAGCTGTCGTTTTGGCGGTCTACCGCGACGCTTCTTGGTGCCGCAGGATTGTTTTGGTGATGTCCGGAATGTATGCTCAGCGAGTTCAGCTGGTTTTTCATGTTTGGTAGACCATCTCAAACCGCGTTGATATCCTCCACACTGAACGCCTCGCGATATACAAACTTGGCATTCTGGTTTCGCTTCATCACATTTCAGCTATTCCTTATCAGTCGCGCTCATCCGCCTTTTCGGAAATCGACTTACGTGTTTGGTCCGGCAGGTCAAGCATCCGGATCTCGATCTGACGGGGAGCTTCCGTTTGGCTGTGGACCTGGTACTTGACTCCGGCTCCTCCATGGCGAGTTTGTATAGGGTTTGAGCAAGTTTATGGGGCGGGCTGAGAAGATAAAAACGTGCTCAGGCAATTGATGATAAAGAATTGAAGTGGAAGTGAACTGGGCTTCCCCGCAGAAGTTGGAGGGCGCGGTGATAAGATTGGTTTAGCGGGAGCCGCGGAATTGGTAAGCTAGATTGTGATTTGTTGGAGACGGGTTTGCAACTCCGCAAGGCCGAAAGTTACGTCGTATTGAAGACCGTTGAGTTGGTAGGGCTCGGTAGTTGATCACTGAAATTGGAGGTATGATATCTTGAGATGTCGCAGTCAGATTGAGTCACCAACGAAATGGCTCTGTTCCGATACAATTCCGAAGAGGGCAAAGCTACGGATAACAATGTGTTACTATACCTGTTAGTCAGTGGCGATAAGCAGATTCATTAGGCGAAGCGGGGGGATCCGCAAAGAGAGCTGGAATTTGGTGAGCCAATAAAAGACAGTGCGCTTCCACTAACCCAACTCAACAGTCTTTCGGCACAAGATGCACACGTTGCCGATTGGAGGAAATGGCTGGTTGGGACCAATTTCATCATAAAAGTTCATTCAAGTCATTAAATAAGATCTATATAAGTCCCATTATAGTACAATATATCACTCCGTTGGACCCTCGACCTTCTTCTCTTCCATCGCCAACTCATCCGTGGCTTCGGCAAGGTCCGGCCTTTCTCCAAGAATCACATCGAGATCCTGTTACAATCATCAGTAAAGTCCCCAAAAAGCACGAAATAGAACATACCGGGCCCTGGAATGTCTTCTTGCCGTACAAGACCCAGTACCCTGTTAGGAAGATGGCAAATATGCCAATGACACCCGACACGTAATCTGACTCTGTTGTCAGTGTATGATCAAGAGAAGAGAGGGAGGGAGATATACTCATCAAGCTGGCGTCGACTGGCAGAACAGGTGGGAAGCAGAAGAACTAGAGAATGGTCAGCTTGGCAGTGTTGGTGGAGACTGAAGAGCGGGACTTACGATCGATGTGATGAAGACGTAAAGAACAGCAACGTAATTGATGATCAAACCTCGAACCTTTCCAAACCTCCACGGTGTATCAGCACTCTGGAACCTCGTCAAAGTATCTCTCCCACGAATAATAAGCGTCGCAACCGGAATGGCATACGACATGTTCAACAAAATCGTACAGCTCGAGATAAACGCATTAAACGCAACAGTTGGTCCTAAGTACAACAATCCAAAGATTGCGTTGAACACCCAGGTAAGAACAATAGCTCGGATGGGAACTTCCCATCGAGGATGGATGTGGCTAAAGTACTCGTGATACAGAGTACCTTTATCACGAGCCATAGCGTATAGGAGTCGGGAGGCGCTGGTGATCGAGCCGTTGGTTCCGTGGATGAAGCAGATTGCCAGCATGAGCGTTAGAAACGTGGTGCCCGCGCGGCTGCCGGTTGCTTGGAGGATAAGCTCGACGATGGGCATGCCTGTTGATGTAGCAACAATTCCGGAGAGGTCGGTAAGGCAGAAGAGCATCACGAGGATGAAGATTGTTCCGCTGCTTTCGTTAGCATATACCCTGCTTAGCAAGAGGTCGACCTACGTTGTCCCCCCGACACCAACAGCGTATACCATCGCCAAAGGAGCATCCCGAGACGGCGTGGGCATCTCCTCCGTCATGTGCAGCACAGCATCGTATCCAATTAGGGACAGCGCTGACTGCAAAAGACCCAAGATCCACGCAATTCCGTCGTTCCAGCCTGTTTCGTTCGCAAATGTCGCAAAGACGAACTCGGGGTCGGTTTTATCGGATGTCGAGAGAAGGACGACGCTGGCGACGAAAACACTGAGAATGGACCAGTACACTACAACGTCAGTTTGAGCTCGCAGTGAAGGGGATCAGAAGCCTTACGGGCGAGGTTGTTCCAAGCGCCCAGGATTCGGTTGCCGAAGGTCATGGAGAGACTGCCGAATGTGAGGACGGCCATGAAGATCAGGTACGTCTTCCATGCTGCCACCACGTAGTTTCCATTGGACGCTACGACGCATGCTGCCGAGATAAATTGTGCTACAAAAGTCAACTTCCGTACCTTCAATCGCGCAGAATTACAAACCTGCGAAGAAACCCTCGGTCGTCACAAGAGTCAGCCATCCAAAAATATTGATGTACCCAACCGCAAAACTCTGCTATCGTCAATACTCTCCCAGCAATCACGCATTTTAAAACTCACCATCACCTTCCTCCACTTCTCAGAAGTCAATGCCCACTGGAAGTGATACTGTCCACCAGCAGTCGGCCAAATCGCCGCCAACTCACCTAAACTAGCGGCCAGCGCGAAATTACACAAGACACAGAAGATGAAGCCATATAAGAACGCAACAGATCCGCCAGAAGGAAGAACAATAGATAGACTTCCTGCTAGACAGATCCACGTGCTACACATCAGATCAGAATATGGTTTGGACAGAGAGATCGGGAGAGACACACTTGAGAATGGCAAAGGTCATGGCTACCATTGTAATCTTTGATAGGCGAGGCCGAAGATGGCCTTCGCCTTGGGAATTATGTGCATGGTCCGTCATTGTGATGTTTTCTGATGAGAGCTATCCACTGAAACATGGCGATTCTGGAGAATGAAGAGCGAGGTGCTCAGCTTGTATATGCCACGAGGCCCAGCTAGTCGGCAAACCCAAAAGTTGCGGGGAAACGCCCCCTTCAGAGAATAAAGTCAACGGTTAAACACACTAGGTACGCCGATCCAACAACTTGATAGGCAGATTTCCGAGAAAGCTACACGCGCATCATCAATATGGCCTAGAGATACCAACCGGCGTCAACTCAAAACGTAATACCCCAGATTCTCTTGCGCCCGCAAGCAAGTGTTCCAGACCGTCACGATCTCGAATCTTAGCATAGACCGTGAGGCGTTACGCGAAACTCCACAAATTCTGTGGTGAAGAAGGAATATCAGACTAAAATTACCGCTTTGAGGTTAGTTTTTTGGTTGAGCCCCCGCAGTACAGAGTTACAGCCCTGATACTATGATTCGTGCGATTTGTCACAAGGGAGTGCTTGGGGGCTTGCTTTTGTCGGGGCGATGCTGGTTGGTGGTTGGGTATGGAGTATCTGAAATGGGTAATTTCTGCCATGATCTACGTTCAGGTGATGATGGGCCTGGTAATAATTGTCTATATAAGACAGATTTGGTAGCGAAGGATCGGTATCTAGCTTGGTATCTGGTTTAAATGCTTGGCTGGATCATAAGTGCGATCATAGATGATAAAATCCGGGGTAATGTGGATCTCGGTGTTTGTTGTGATACCGATAGACAACACTTGCATTGCAATCTCTAGCCCAGAGTTCGTTTCCCCAATGATAACTTGTTCCATCCTCTAGCTGCATTCAATGCTGCATGTTACATTTCTTTATCTCTTCTTTATATTCCTGGACCACTATTCCTCGTTCATTAGATTTAAATAACCATCAACTCCCATGCCTCTGACATCTTTAACCTTTGTGTCAACATGCCTCAACGCTTAGTGGGATTGTTACGTGTGTCACATGTTTCAAGAATGGGGGCCCGTCTCCGCCAGGGACTCTACCTCGCCCACTCTTGAAATCTCACCCGGGGGTTCTACCCGTATACCTTGCGCTAGTAGAATGGTGCCTAACAAGCGAGACATGCTGGTTAGCTATTTTCTTAGCTCTGTATAACTCTTACTGCAATTATTATCACTATGCTTTTGCGTATCAACAGCCTCATGTTTCATATTCTAGACTATACGGATCCTGTAATTCCCTTCGTGCTCAACATATTCTTCACAGGGTATGTCTTGCCTGCTCTGTGGCCCCCTGCCTGTCAGTGTTTGATATTGGCCGTCTTCAGGGCAATACTCGTCGACAAGCCCACATCGCTCAAAAGTCCCATGTTGTCCTGCCACAGGTCTAAGAACTAAATATGTAGCGAAAAGATAGTCCTCTTCTAAAGATGAAGAGGGTTTCTTATTCGGTTGGATGGTGTATGTACCAAGGTGCAGTACGTAGTACAGCCCAAACTGCAGGTCGCTAACATCAAATCCGCGGATCGTAACATGACCCTTATAAGACTCTTTTACATCGTCCTCTCTGCGCAGAACCGGGCCCGTCTTATGGTCGATGATCTGTACGCGGCCCATGGCACCTTTAATTAGGATGTGACCACCAGTGACTTGTCCTGTGGGATCACTGCCGCCAGGGGTCGTCGAGATATCAATAATCTCTGTCCGAGGGGTAAATATTCCAGGCGGATTTATCCAGAATATGCGGCCGTCTATCGATGCCCAGGACCAACTCGGAGCTCTGTACTGCGGCCTTGGATTCTTGCTATTGTATGTGTACCACGCGAGCTGACGATGAAGATCGCTGTTGTTCCAAATACCAGCTAGGTATCCCGGATTTCCGAGGTGCGGCTGTAGCCATTTCGCGATACCGGACAGGGCGGGCAACCGATCATCCGATTTCGTCATATCGCGTGAAGTGTAGTGGCTAACGAGACCCGACCAAAGCTGAAACGGGTCTGGACCAACGCGCACGTTCATATCTCGGTTCAAAAGGCATCTTGCAATACCAAGGTCCTCTGCAAACTTTGCCTTCCCATGGGGTCTGATGCAATCAGGAAGTCCGTCAGGAAATACCTCGCAAGCGCAAAGGTGATCGCACTCCCAGAAGACCTGACTTTTGGCGAAGTGGATTGTTCTTTTTGACATCATCCACTCTTGGTATACCCATGCGCGCTGGGTAACTGTCAGAATCACTACACGGACGTTGTTATAGAAATAGGGGAGTACCCTACCGTCTGTAAAGGGGAACGTTCGACTTCCTTAAGGAATATGTGTTCGTCGGCAAAGAGGTCAATGACGTCCCCTCGCACGCTCCTCACGGCATATTGGCCATATAATTCTTGGCGTTTGAAGAACAGACCTCCACTGCTGTCTCGTGAAGCTGCTGCGGCAAGGTTGCAATCTGCCTCGGTATATACTCTGTGCATCAGAGCTGCTTCTCGGGCCCAATCTTCGTGATCATTTTGCACGATGCAGAGGCTATCTATCCAGAGATAACAATAGCCCAAGTCCCTCGTTGCGGCGATGGCATCTTGGAATGTTTGCGGTAGATTGTAGACGCCACTGTACAGACTTTGCAGATTCTGCTTCGTGGCACAGATCAGTTGCTTCTTCCCCCAGCAGTGGCTGAGAGTTAAGTAAGGGCCTTTCGGTAGGCTGGTCGCTGTCTCAATGAGCCGCGGCGTGTTTATTGATTCTAGGTGTCCCAAATCGAGGAGTCGAGTTGGGAACCATAGCCCTGCGTCACCAGTCCTGAGACCGCGATCAAGGTGCTTTTGCTTACATTGACTAATCCAATGTCTCATCAGACCCCAAGCAGCACGCGAGTCATTCGAAGGACCCTCTTGCAACGACGCCGCAGGGCTCGCGACAGAGCCATGGTAGAGATCCAGCTGCGTGAGAATCACATCGGTTGCTTCTCGGGGCGGGCCTTCCAGATCTTTTCTTGACGCGTTGAATTCTAAGCAGACTCTAACACTTGGGTATTCATGAGAAATAGCGAGCTTTGTCCATATGAGGAAAGCATCGAGAGACTCTTCCATAGGCCAGGCTGTGTTCTTGAGAAGTCCAGGAGGAAGCTTCTCAAGGTGAGCAGCGACTCCAGGTGGAAGCGCATCTTGCAGCAATGTACAGACATTGCAGCCTCCTTCAACCGCCTGCGTCCAGTCTCGATGAGTAAGATGATGGGTCTTGGAGCTTGTGAGGGAGGGGTTGCTCTTGGCAGCCGTCCAGGCAAAGGACTCTTTACATTCGCTACACAAGTTCATGCTGAAATATAGAAAAGTTCCAGTGTTGCGACTGTTGATAAAGCGCTGTTGCCGATGTATATATAACTGGTTGAAATAAACATTTAGTTATAAGCAACCTATGCCCCTTGGCGTAAGCGCAATATATGTTACAGACACGTAATGCCATTGGATCTGTGTAATTCTAATGAGAAAATAAAGGCTTTTATGTGTACTGCGCTTCTTAGGTATCTAGATATATATATTTGCTAAGAACGAGCATAAAGCACTTTTAAAACAGATGAACGATGTAGTTATTATTAAATCTGAGTTATTTGGCTTTCTCTCTCGTCACTAATGGAGTTCTTAAGTATGATTTTGGTATTCCGAAATCAGCAATCCACAATAAGTTCTTCACAACTTGGCAGGTCTGGTGGTCTAGTGGTATGATTCTCGCTTAGGGAAAACCCTACAGCATTGCTTGCGAGAGGTCCCGGGTTCAATCCCCGGCCAGACCCTTTCTTTTGCTCTGTGCACGTCCTCGCGATGTTTGCTTTTTGCTTTGGCGATGTGGAGACGTGTCTTTTCTCTCTGGAGTGGTAGGATTAGTGGGGCGGGCCTCTCTTATGGATCTGTCTTACCCTGCACTTAACTCACTGGATACATTGATTTAGTCAAGCCTCTCTAGAGACCTCTGGGCAAACCTCCATTATGGCGCTTCAGTGTGGAATTTTAATGTTCTTACCGTCTGCTTAGTTAAATCGCATTGTTAACGTTTTCGCTGAACGGTTCTTGTCGAAACGTTTTCCCTCTTTGTTCATTGCAACATCATAATAGTGAGAAGCCGGATGCGGACAATATCTGCTCATGTGGAATGAGACAAGACAAGTTCTTTGGACATCACACATTCAGGCAAGGTAGGATGAATGAATCCGCCTACAGATATATCGGTCGATCCTACACGAATTTGTTCGCGCGTCAAACCCCAAGCGACGTCATTCGCTTGGCCACAACCATGAAGGGTCCAAGGGACCACGATTGTGCCTGACTCTAAAAGGCCACCACCCCATTATCATTTGCCGATCTACCAGGGCCACCAGGAACTGACGTGCTGACTACCGAGATAAAAATGTCCGGATCTGTCGATGGACCCTCTCAATCTTGATTGTCAGGGCTTTGGGCATGATCGGCAAGCCACAGTATCTCTTCGCGGTAACTTCATACCAGTCCCAAACTGTAAACCTTTAAACGCATAGTAGATTTTTGTAAAAGAACGCAACTCGCGTCAGCGGCTCTAGGTTGATCGTTGGTTCAGCATAAGAGCTATGTCATCTCATGATATGATGGTTGACTGATCAGAAGATCGACAATATGACGATAACTTCAACTGTCGCATGAGGCAAATCCCAACTTTATTCTGAATCTCTAGGGCGTAAGGAATTTTATAAATGTCTGCGAGTCGCCTTCGTGCTAGATCAGCATGTCCATACCACGCTGAACAAAATTGTCTACCATACTGCTCAAAAATCCGTCATGAAAGTCTTCTTCATCGCCGCTGTAACTCTCCTGGGTAGCTCTTTCGCTGCGCCAGCTACAGACACAGCCCTTGTCAAGAAATCATCTCATCTCGTCGACACTATTCCCTACAATGGTCTTCCCAGCGTCAAGGTCGACCTCGACGCCCTCCGCGCTGAGCAAAAGGCAGGACAAACCGCCACCACGAATGTGAAAGTCAAGCGGTCCTCCAAATCTACACCTAGGAAGAAGAAGACATCTAAGAAGCCTTCTGCCAAGGCGTCGGTCAAGAAGACCAAGTCTAGAAAGAAGCCCAAGACAACTCATTCAAAGAGGTTGCTTAAGTCTTCTTCGACGGGCTTCAAGAACGGCCAAGATCTTGTTGATTCCTTGGATAGTCTCGTTGCTCAAGTCACTGCCCGAGGTGACAGAATCAGTATGCGTCCTGCTGTCCATAAGCTCAATAGATACTAACACTATCAGATGGAACACTCCTCAGAGTTCAGGCCGGAACCGAGACTCGCAACAAAGGCACCACCGACGCCCTCAAGGAAATCATCCAAATCCGCGCTGCCGTCTCCGGCGCCCTAACTAGACTCTCCACCACCAAGAACCTCAAACTCACCAGCGACCAACGCGCCGACGTGCTCGATCTAGTCGAAGAACTCGTCAAAGAACTCCTCGACATCGTCAACGACCTTCTCGAGACGCTCGGCCTCAAGCTCAGCCTGAAAGCATCGCTCAACCCACTCATGAATATGCTGAGCGACCTCCTAGGCGGTCTGGCAGTGACTGATGGCAAGCTCACGCCAGAGCTGCGCCAGCGTTTGGGAGATTTGATTAGAGCTCAGATTAACGGTGATGGGACCAAGGGATTTGATGCGCTTGGTAGTGGCATTGAGAACTCGCTTTTGCGTCTTCATGGGTCTCTCAAGACTAGTGTCGGATCGAACTAGTATTGCAGGGATATTGTCATTCGTTTAACTGCTGGGATGTTGATAGCGGGAGTTTGACTTTCCATGGCGTTGGGTGTTGCTCTATGTTGGTTCTGTTATCATACCGCTCCTTTAGCGATTGTTTATAGTTGTAGCAATACCAGGATTATTTGTTAGCTCTCCAATGCTAACATCATATCACTACACGCGGCTCTTTTCTTCGGACACCTTTCCAAATCCTCCTATAGCTCGCGTTCGGCTATAACTAGTCCAGTCCTCTATTCCCGCTTCTTCAATCGGAGCCAAGCCGTACACACGGGCCCAGCCTCTTCGTAAACCCAACCAACAGGCGGTGAAGCACTTCACCCCACGGATAAGATGATTGGCGTATCACATCTTATCCGTTTCGAGCATACTATACATGTCCTGCGGAGTAATTCTTGATGATTACCCCAGAAATATGTCAGCAATGCCCAGGGGTTACTATCGACATGGGGTTGCTGATAAGAGTTCCATATTCGGGATATGATCAACGTATCAGACGATAACCTTCACCCGGCTCGGAGCATATGCGTACGCGAAACTCTCGCGGTGCTTGAAATCAGGCAGGATGAATAAGCTTCCCCGGATGAACTTTGTTGACAGGACAAGTGATGCGACTGGTTTGTTGGCTCGAACTAAACGGTGAGTCCGATGGTGTTTACTCGCGATGTGACGTTGCATGCATACGGCGTTTTGCGCTGGTTGGGCATTAAGTTGTACTGAACCTCGTTTAGTTCTGACACCTCTGGGAGGTCCCGAAGGTTTGGAATCATCCATCCCTGCCAAGGTAACACTAAATAAATTCACGCAAACGCGACCGAGGCAAGTGTCAGGAAAAAAGAAATCGTATACGCTGTTATCGAAAGGCAATGCAATGCTAGCTATGAACAACCCAAACCATCTCTAAGTCTTGCAATCAAAAACAAACTCCGCATACGGAGTGTATCTGCCCAACGTAGCATGATGAAATAGATTCCCAGTCAAACAATCAAAAAGCGCAATGACATAAGTACGCTGCCTATCATTCAACGCCGGATCACGCATGAACTTCTCAGACTCGGCGTAGTACTTCTTCTCAACATCGAAGCTCATCGTTCGAGTAATAGTCTTTGCCAGATGCGGCGGTACACACATGAGCTTTTCAATGACATGTACTGCATTGACAACAGAGGCGTTGATGGTGCGCGACTCGTGGATCTCCTTATCGTAGGAGTAGAGATCGTTGATGAGCATGGAGTGTATCACGTAGAGCTCTTCTAGCTCCTCAAAGGGAGCTATTTCCTCGGGAGTATGGTGAATACCGGTCCCGAAGCGAATAGCAGCAACCATGAAGCTGAAGGGGGTTAGTGTATTTTAATGGAATTCGAGGAGGTGAACTTACGGTTTGGCAATATCGTGGCGGCGGTAGTCGATGTACTCGGCCAAAGTTGCGTATTGATCTTGCTTGAATGGTGACTTTTTACGGCCTGCATTGACGAATAGGCCAATAGCCTGGAGGAGACCAGGGCCAAGAATGGGATCACATTCCATGACTTCATTGTAGAAGCGCTTCATTTGTTTGTTCTTAGGTTTCATGGTCACGAAATCATCAGCAACTGTGGTTTCCTACAGGGGGTCAGTCCCGTAAAAGCATGGTATCTGTTCAACGTACATCTTGTGTTGCACCGCGTTCCATAACATCTAGATCAGTGTTAGCGAAATCGACGTTGAGTGGGATATATACATACCATCATGGAAATATAGAAGAAGAAGAGCCTGCGTCAACAGTTCTATTCGAGTTCGCGACGATGACGGATAGAGATAAACGGCGCATGAAACCGCATCTTCAACGAGCTCGTCAATCTTTCCCTTTCGGCGCTCGTCCATAAACTCCACAGGTAAAGCTCCTCTCTCAGACGCTTTGTCGGCACTGATTCGATTCACCAGATCCCGTCCAGCTGCTTCGCCCTGTACCCACCACTTGGACTGCCTCACCCAAGGGAAAGAAGTATGCCATGGCACGCCCAGCTGCTCAGGATACAGCGTCAGAGGAGCATCTTCAGGAACGTTTGTCTCTCTGAACAGTGAAGCAAAGTCAAGGTCTGGTGGCCCAAGAGTATCTGGGCCAACGGGGTCAAAAGCACGGACCAGAGGTCTAATGGGCAAGTCTTTGTGCGGCATTGTGTGTGTGAATAAGAAGAAGGAGCTTGGATAACGAACGGATCTACCCAGAACTTCCCGCGAGGAATTGCGCCACCCGTGGGCTTTATGTTCTTTTTCGATTGCCGCGGCGGTGAACGGACCATGAACTGACGACGGCAGCATCGGTTCGGGATGACTCCATAACGGCTACAACGGGCCAGGGGTTCAAACCAGTGAAGCTAACAAGGATGTGATAAACCACCCAACGGCTCTGCATCCAGGGTGTTTGTTTTTCTGACTGACATCGTTATCCTGCTTGCTAGCTCGGCACGTGATGGCCCATCTCCTGGTGTGATTCGATGGCAGTACCGGCATGGGCATGGGCATGGGCATGGGTGATGTGATAAGACCCGGCGCTTTTCTCGCGACGAGACGTACGCGTGGAGTCATGCAGAGTAGCATCCACCATACTTGACTTGCAGTACGACTCAGCAAGCGAGACCGAACAGGTTCTGCAATCATACCATAGCCCAGGGTCTTGACTGACATGTGCTGAAGACCCCTGGACCAACGACACGGGTCGTATACCCACTTGGGGCGCAGACAACGGTTCCATACGAAAATACTACCCTGCCCCATCCAAAGGTAACCAAAGGATCCGGCCAAGTGGGTGACACAATGCAGATCAGGATCCCCTGAAACCCTTGCAGTCAGCATTATGATTGCCTCGACAGATAATAACTCGTCCACTGTCAGGTCAAGCGGAGCAAAAGCTACTGACATGCCTAATTCCCGCAAATGCCATGGGTGCCATGCATCTCAACGTCGTAGCATTGCAACACTAAAGCACGTTGGTTACTAGAGCCAACAGCTCGGGTACGCTCATGATATTTTTTTTTTATTTGCCTGCCTAGAACAGACTTTCGGACCCCCCACCTGTTGGTTGCTGTAGAACAAAATCCCTGAATTCTTTGACCAGGGGGAAGTGACACGTAATGGGACTAGAGATTTTTAGTTTAAACGGTCGCATCATTTACCCCGGTATTGTTCGACCGTTGGATGTGACGGTTGACGGAGGGTGGACCGTGTTAAACGAAGCAAACGACCCATTGTCAAATGTAAGCCCTCGGGTCTCACCCGAGGTACATGCGAGTTTTATGCAGGATGTTGCATAAAAGAGTAATATCGGCAAAAGAAATGGGGCTCGTCACAATTGCATGTTGGGATCAGGGTTTAGTACTATTACTCAATTCATGCTAGACTACCTCTGCCAGTACCTAGACTTAGTTTACTTATCCCAATGGACATCCATCTCAGGAGACTATCCCAGACATATACCAGAGCCCATAGCACCTTGTGTAGTCTGTCATCTTCTCGTACCAGCGAGAGAATATTCTTGAAGAAGAATTACCAAGCTAAAACTCCAGAGCCAAATGCAAATCCTGTACCGTGAACGCGAACAATCGTCTCAACAAGAACACATCTCCGAAGGAGCGTCATTCGGATACAACCTCAGACACAAACAGCACCAACAGTGCGAGTCATCTAGTTGCCAGGCTTGAAGAAAGCGGACATGTCGTCGTCAGATTCGTCGCCGACTTTTCCCCAGAAGACAGCAGAGGAAAGGACGCGGTCGTCGAAAGCAGTCAATCGTTTCTCATTGTCAAAGACGGGAGCGTTGAATTTGGTTTTCTGGAAGGTCTCGAACTTGGGGAGTTGGTAGACGTTGGACTTCGCGCCAAAGGACTCCTTTGAAGAAACAGAGTGCTCATCTTCAGATGAGTCGTTGGAATAGTTGACAGCATCCGAGTCGTCAATGCTCTCCAACCAGTTGTGCACCGATTCATCGAGAGCGGCCGCAGCTCGACGCTGGATCGCCTCTTCAGTCCAGTAGTCCTCGATGATACAGGCTTGAAGTTCATTGACGGTTTCTTCAGTAATCTCGACAGTGACTTGGACTTCCGGCTTGGTGATGACTTGGATGTTAGACTTGGGCTGAAGGGCAGCCTTGATGGCGTCCTTCTGGGCATCCAAGTCGACCCAGACATCGCTGTCATCGAGGTGATCAGAGGCTCGGTCATCCTCTATGCCCATGTCGGAAAGGGCCTCGACAAGGTTGATACGGCCGGGAATACCGTAGTCCTTAAGATGGACGCCGCCGGGACCGAGCTCGCGGTTGCGAACCATGATCTTCTTGGTGGTCAAGAAGGAAAACATGGTGAAGGTGAGATATGAGTTGTTGATGATCAGGTTTCGTTGAGAAGAGGCGTCGTTGGTGGTAAGTGTCGGAGTGTTGTGATGTAAGTGCAGAGAGGGAGGTGTTGGTGAGAGAGGTTGATAATGAGAGTTATCTTTGATATTAAGACTTGCTGGTAATGGAAGGCGTGGAAGTGTTGTGATAAGAGTTGAGGGAGAGGGAGATGATGAGAGTAGAAGTGCTCTTGTGTAAGTTGATAGAAAGTGAGATGATGATGCAAGTCAAAGTGCTCTGATGTAAGTTGAGGAGGTAAAGGGATGAAAGTAGAAGTGTTGTGACGGAAGTTGATGAAGAATGAGATGAGATACTACAAGGATATCTCAGCTCAAGAGTCTTGACGAGTGTGTTGAGGGGAGAGTTAGAAAGGATTCTAACTCGGAGCGAGAGAATTCTCTTATTCGGGAACTCCTCCTCCTGATCTGGCAGTGTAACACCAAACTGAACATCATGAAAGTGAACGCTCACTGGCACTGGCAAATCGGGGCCCATTTGGCCAATGCACTCGCTACTGGGCAGGCTGCGAGGGAGATGCCTAGAAGGGAAATCCATTAACTTGAGATATGTAAGTGCCTCGACCAATCTGAGCTTCTGCCAAGGCCCAAAGAGGTAGTGATACAGTGTCATGCATTGGTGGATCTGCAGAACATTGCCAGGAACACATGGCGGACGTCATAGATTTCAACTTGCAGCGGCGGAAGTAGTACGAACATGTTTTGGTCGTGGACTAGATCAGGTCTGTAAGTGTGGACACGCGCTGAGAGTGGAACAACAGGATTACTTCATTTGCAGGGAACCTGTAGTCTACATACTGCACTTTAGAAGCTTGATATCAGGAAGAGTCTGATGTGGCGAGCGATCGACACTTTGAAGATAGGAATCAGTTTTGAGGACAGAGTAGTAGTCAAAAGGGCGTAGTAGTACGGCTAATATCAGTCACAATCTCAAAAGTCTTAGAGTGAGGTCTCATTGTTTTGGAATCGCCTGCATATAGACCTCACAGGCGAAAGCGATAAACTGTCAACTCCCCCATAATCCCTCACAGCACCTTCTTCTGGTCCTCCAAGCGATACTGCTCAATCATCGACTCCGGAACCCTGACCCTTCCCCGTGGTGCAATCTTCATACCATGCTCATCCCTCATCATCGCCCAAGTAATACCCCTTCCTCCCTCAGCCTGAATCTCATAAACCGCATTAATCCGATACGCAAAGTCATAGCCCTCGTAATCAGCGTCCTTCTCATTGTATTCCTTGTTTCCCAGCCCATCTTCAGGCAGCGGCGCGTCGCCGGAGTTTCTCGTGACGGCTTCGTCGACAGTGCAGATGTGAGTTATGGCGGAGTGGGGAGCAGTGCGGTAGAACCAGATGCGCTGAATACCGGCCATGGTGTACTTTCGGAACTCGTAGGTCTTGGTGCCGTCGATGATTTGTTGCATGTAGGGGTCGTTCATGGCGAGGATCATGTCGCTGCGCTGGGGGGCTTTGCTGGGAGAGGACATTTTTGCGGTGGGTTGGTGTTGGTGAGGCGAGGAAGCGCTGAGGTGAAGGCGATGCTTATTTATGAGGCGATCCTAAAGTTAGATTAAAGGGAACGTGTTGTCTGAGGTCAGGTGACAGCGGGAAGTTGGGTTGGATGGCAGTGTCAGCAGCCGGCAGAACTTCTCGACTATCAGCAATGGGGGCAGTTATACGAGATGATGAAGCTGTACAAAAGAAATGCCTCATTCATTTCGACCGCTGCCATCGCTATGCGTGTAAACTTCGTCAGAAAGGATGGGAGTTGCTTTCTTGATAAAAGGGATATCTCTAAACTCAAGTTTCTAAGTTCAACATGCAAAGTGTGAACAAAGTATATCTCTATCTTTACACAGCGCAAAATTAAGGATGTTCCTATGTTCTGACAATTAGAGTTACTAAACGACAGCGGAATCTGAGCTTAAATCAGGCATGTACTCTGAACACAGTCGCTGTATATAAATCTTATTTCGCAAACACTATGATGTCCTGATGCACATCACCTGTAAATGAAAGACATGATCTCAATGACGCTACCCATAAACCTCAGACACTAAGACCCTGACGTCTCGCTCGAGTAGCAGCCATGATCATATCCCACGCAGCATCATCCTTCTCCAACGTCCCTTTCTCCGGCGCAAACCCCTCCTCATCACAATCGTACCGCGAATTCTTCTCCAGCCACGGCGAAGGCCCCAGACCACAATTATACTCTATGTACTGCATCCGACTTGTTCTCTGATTATCGATTCCTGTCCCGTATCTATGCTTCTCAGACACCCAGGTATTCTCCCTGTCCCAGTATTCCTCCTCCGTTGGGCCAGGACAGGCAAAGTCCCGGTGCTGGTTTCGCGTGAGGCGATGATCCATAGCTTGCAAGTCGATGTCCTTGTAATCTGGGTCTTGGAGAATTGCCTGACGAGTATCCTTGGGGCAATCCCACCATGAGCCATGACCAACTCGGAGTGTCTTCAGCCCTTTCATTGAATCCCTCCAGTGGGAGAGGATATGGTTCCATCGGAGGGGAAAGTCGCGTTCGATAGGATTCCATCCTCGTCCTGTACCGCCTTGTGCTGTATGAGCTGTATGGTCGGCATACCCATCGTTTCTAATGCGAAGCTGACGCGCATGATACAGAATCGGACAATCATCGAGATACAGTTCAACCAAACCCCCACTACCATTCTCCTTGCCGAGCTTCGCGAACCACTCGATCTGCCACTCATGAGTAAAGACGTAGTTCCCGAGCGCAAGAACCTTGAGTTGAGGAAATGGTGAGTCCTCGCCAATGTTTCGAAAGTCCATGATGGGGAACCAGCCCCAGTAATCTTTGAAGTATAGCGACAGTACGCGCAAGTGATCCGTAATGGTGGGCGAGAGCCATGTGTTGTGGAGGTTACCGAAGAAATCGTATTTTTCAATGTAGTGGATCGTGCTCTCAGGTGAAGCCTCGCATTCTTCGGTTGTGACAAAGACACGAAAGTCAACGAGACTTGGTAGAGAGATGATCGTCTTCCAGGCCTCGGAGCTAGTGAGGTGAGGATCATCGTAATCCGCTAAATGAGTAATCGTCAACTCCTTGAGCAGAAACGGCTTATCATGAGTGAACTCAAGATCCTGATCACTGTAGTCAAACTTCTCATCCTCATCATCATTGAGATAGATATATCCTTCCATTACCTGGTCAATCTTTATCTGCTTCTCCAGCGTCCACAGCCCTGCGGCGCAGTGAAGAATAGTATCAAGCACACGGTACCGCAACTCAAACGTTTCTTCAATAGTTTGGTAGTAACGATCATCTTCGCCGCAGTGCTCCTCAAAGCGAATATGAAGCGCCGTAACGTTGGTGAAACAGCGGAGGTGGGGGAGTGCGTTCATGAAGGCTATAGGGAAGATGTATGACTCGTTGCACAGGTACTCAAAGTCAAACTCAATGCGCGTATCAATAGTGATCTCTCGAACTAAGCCTCGAAGCACTGGGGTCTGTGCAATCTCGATAAATCGCTCAACAGATGAAGGCGCGAATGCTTCAAGGCGCAAGCTTCTGTATTTCCATGGCCGTGCGATCTCATTGAGTCTGTGAGACGTGAGACGGAGATTGGAGAGGGTTGGTGGTGTGAGGAAGGAGCAGATGTTGTCCCATATCTCAGTCACGAGTCTTGAGTCGTCGGAAGCCATGATTGAGATGTTTGAGGTGAGATGAGATTGATGAAGTTGGGTTGAAGCATTTTTGAACTCGTTGGATGAGCGCCTTATAAGTTTCTGCTCAGCACTAGAGCAACCCCTGTAAATGGAGCTGGTGCCTAGATCTGGTAGGCAGTCGCGCGCTAGACCCGCTGGAAGAGGAGCTACCTTGGCAGAAATCGTCCGACCTTGAGCTACAATTGTCAAAGATAGGCTAAGTTTATACTTACCTAATTTGCCTAAATTCTATACAACATATACTAAATTTACCTAAACTTATGCCGGAGTGGTTTCAATCTTTTTTGCTTTCCCTGGCGCCGCAGCCTAGTTCGTGCTTACAGCGAGCGGGGTTCTCAATCAACGACTCACAATCACAACCATGCACACCCACCGTTTCATTTGCATCTCATCCGCGTGAACGCAGCAAATCACTAGCAGCGCGAGTCGTTATCAGTAGTGAAATCGCTCTCAGAGCCGTGTATGAATGGAGATACCGTAATTATATAATACAAGTCATGAACCCATTGTCTACCAACACCTCGCTCAGAGTGTAATGCCATAAAGACCCTCGCCCTCTATAACCTCACCGTTCTCATACGTCACCCTCTTCCATCCTTCAACATGCGTCTCATCGCGAAGCCACTCGACAGTGGGCCAGTATCTCTCATCCTTCTTGATTGTCACCACGGAAGGAGTTCCGGTGTAGTTCATCATCTTGATCTTGAAATCTACGCTCTTGTTAGTTACGTTTTACCGACGGGGTAACTTGGGACCAGTGTCCTAAATTTAGGTAATTTTGTCATAAAGTTAGTAGACTTTATATAGTCTTCTAATACTTATGATAATGTGCCCTAAGCTTTGCATAGTTTAGGGGAGAACTCACATGTTTTATCAGGGATGCTTGCGATGATCCCCACGAGCGACTGCAGATCTGGCGTAGGCTTGTTGTCAATGTGCGTGATGAAAGTCGTGGCGTAGACGTTATACAGGTTCGCCGGCGATCCTATGAACCAACTCGTGATGTACACTTCGCTCGGTAGCTTCTTGATGCTCTGCCTTACGGTACGATGGGGTTTCTGCGCTGTCAAGCCGCAGAAGTTAATAACGCGCGAGGTCTCAAACTCATCTTCGGAGACAGTCTGCGCTTTGAAGCTGATTTGTTCACCATTTCGCACAGCGACGACGTCGAGGCTTTCTTTCCAGTACATGACATCGACGTCGTGGAGCTGCGTGATAAGCTTGCCGTCAAGCGTGAGTAGGACATCGCCTTCGTCGAGTTGACTAGGGAGTTGCTTTGGCCCGCGTTTTACCATGAAGAGTCGTCGGTCGGAGGAGGATTTGCTCTGCACCTTTTCGATCCACTCTTCTGCAACACCCATGACTCGCGCTTCAATCATTGTTACCGCTTCAAGCTCGATGGAGAGACTGCGTAGGGTTGGGACGATGCCTTGGCTTAGTTTCTCAGCGATGGGCGCGATGGCTTGGGAGCTTAGACCGAAACACGCCTCGTCGAGATCTTCCATCTCGTAGACGACCCAAAGAGCCTGAACGACACCGTCCTCACGAATGAGCACGCCGCTCCCGCAGTGGTTTCCGATTCGAGTCTCCACATCAATACGATCGACGTTGACGGGGCGGCCGCGGGGTGGATTTGGTGGTTCTCGCTCGAGGGGAATGACTTTAGTCACAGCGGTTGAGGCATACACCATCTCATCGCAATCATTGTGCCCAACGAAGAAAGTCGGTGCACCCTGCGAAATTCTCTCAGTACTAAAGATGGCGCTTTTCACGGGGGCGTCAACGAGACTGGGGTCGTATTGAATGATAGCGTAGTGATGCGCAGGATGTAAGAAGACGACCTTTCCGGGAACAAGGACCGAGTCGGCAAAGGTCAATTCGATATCGCACAGTTTCGTTGGGACGACAGTTCTCGAGACGATGACGTAGCCTCGATCAGCGTTGACAACAAGGCCCATTCCGAGTTTAATGCGCGTGGATTGTCCATCGATGAGGACAGGCGACGAGAATCTCACTTGGACGAAACTCTTCGCAATCTCGGCAATTTCCCGCTGAGCAATATGCTCCAGCGCATCAAAAGACGCACTCAACGGCGGCGGTCGAATAGCAGGCAGCGGCTCAGCGAGTATCTCAACATCCCAGACCCCAGTGGTATCATTCCTCTTAAACATCTTCATGCGCTGGAACCAATGCCGATCAATTGGCACAACAGCCGTTCGCACAGTCTGCGGTTCCCACACGTACCAGAATTTGATAGCCACGCGAGCTCTGTCGGGAATATCCCTCATAACCTGCACAAAAGCATCCAAGTCCGGCGTCTTTTTGTGATTGATGCTATCGACCATGATGTAATTATCGTGCGTGGGGTGAAACGGGCCGGATTTACTGACGTATACGCCGCGGCAGGGGAGGAAATATCGTTGGGCGACTTGGTATGATAGATCGTGGAAACAGGCTGCGCCGACGGTGACGAAGCGGTCGGGTGTGATCTCGCAGAGATCTTGGACGAGGATATCCTCTTCAACGTCTTGGCCGTCTCTTTGTACGAGAATGCGCACTGTTTTGCCAATGTTGGAGTCGAATATCTCGTTAAGGCGGAGGAATTGTGTGACGAGGTCCCCGTTTATCTTGATAAGAATATCGCCCTCTTTTAGCTTTTCGTCTGAAGGACCTTCGGGCAGGACGTCCATAGCGACGATGACGTTATCTTCGCCGGGGAAAGATTTGCGCAAGACACTCTCCCACTCAGGACTCAACCCCAGCCGTCGGCATTCATCAAAGGGCTTTAGTTTGAACACAGTCTGGATCTCGCCTCTTTTCACCTTCTCGCCGCGTTGGATCTGCTTCAATGCTCGCAGCGGTCCGTCAAGGGGGAGGAAGTAATCCGTCGACCCGTCAGTGCGCCCGCCTGCTTGAAGAGCTATGCCGTGCCCGTCGACGTTGACAACAGGACTTCCGGAACTTCCTCCTGACGCTGAAGCATTGGCTTGGAAGTAGCATGTGTTGAAGTCCATGTATCCGTCGTATATAGGAGCGTTTCTATCAAGGCGGCTGATGAAACCAGAGAGGATGCCGAGTTTTTCGCCGCTATCGTTACCGATGACTTTGATCTCGGTACCAACTGTGTCATGTTAGCAGCGAGATCTTTTTCGGAGGATGAGGACCTACCTTTCGCGAGATCGGGTCTTAGCTCCATCGCGGTGAGAGCCATGTATTTAACCGCCTTGGGATCAAACTTCAAAAACCCAAAGTCGTGTACTGGATCGCGATAAATAGGGTACGTATCAACTTCTTCCTGGTTATTGAAGACGATGTACCCCGAAAAGGGCCCAGGACCAACGACATGTCGATTAGTGAGAATGATGCCCTTTTCCGCATCAACAACAAAGCCAGTTGCCTCGCTCGTCTTGCTAGTCTCGGTGTCGAAAGAATAAGGGTGCGAGAATTTGACCGATACAACGCATCGGACGACCTTTTCTATGGCTCTTTGCCAAGCTTCGCTTTCTCGCTCCGAAAGGAGCCCTGCTGTAGCGGGATGTTCTTGCTCTATGTGATGGGTGCTGACGCCGTTCTCTGTTGAGAGGGATACATCGCGGAGTTTCGTGAGGATGGGATCCTGGTCGATTGTCATCCTGGCGGTCCAGGGTTGAAGATTCAAGATGTCAAGAGGGTAATGTACAAGATGGGTATAGTATATTCAATTGATGTTGAAGATGGGAGGTTTTGAATGAGATTGAGGTGAAGGAGGTTGAAATAGTCGTTGCTTACGCTGAGCCAAGGCAGCTCTTTCTGTTCATCACTGACTGCGTCTTGCGTCTGTGACCGACCCCTCATCAAACCTGCATCAATCAATTACTCAGCCCCCAAAAGTGGATATCGCTCACCGACGAGGCAATTTTCATTGGATGCACTCCAAAGGCGGTAAGAAAACCAACGACCTGTATCCTAAGCGACAAAAAGGATAGAGCAATCTTAGACTAGATTAGTACAGTCTTAGATTTCTTTATTATATCAGTCTTTGTCCAGGCTGGATGTTTTCTGTCTCTCTCACGACAGGCAACCGCGCCAAAGAATCAAGGCAATGACCACAATTTTCAGCCTCATAAGGCGTCCCGAATGACTCCAGCGACTTTTTAGTGGGTATTTGAAGATCTTTGGTGGTTTTCGTGTCGTGTGAGATGTTCAGCTCGGAATTATCGGGCGGCCGATCCAAGGTATTCCGAATATTGGTCTGCAGACCTTAGGAGTCAGCTTACCACTGTCGCGGTGACTCATGATGTTGCACATGATCCAGACCTGCTTGAGAGAGTGAGTAACTGTGAAAATTATTGCTCGTTCTGTGAGTGATTAATTTTGGAGTTGATTGTGCCTTTGTTACACACGGAAGCCTCACATTGTCAAGATCTCAGCTTCGGGTACCAAGAAATCAGTCAGACCTGATTTAGGGTGTTAAAATAAACTCAGCAAAAGGTATCCTAAACTCATATAATATTACCTAAATCTTTTTGCCATTTAGGAACGTCTATTCTAAGTCGATGTAAAATGAAATAAACCAAATTTTAACCAGAAGCAAGAGATATTCTCGTCTTGCTCTCCCCCATCCTTAAACTCCACTCCCCATCCCAATCCTCCCTCTTCCTAACCTCCACCTCAACACTTTTCTTAGGTGTATAAACAGTCGCCATATCCCCCGTATTCAGCGCCGGATTCTTCACCCACTCCCCCTTCACAGGCGCGATATCGCTCCGCACAGCCAACAGCGCAATGACGATAAGAATCTCAGTCGTGGCGAATTGACGCGCTGGGCAAAGATGCGGTGGTGCCCCCCAAGCTACAAAACTGCTCGCCTTTCGGTCTGAAGAGTCTTTGGTGAAGCGATATGGATCGAATTGGTCGGCCGTGGGACCCCAGGTTGACGTGTTGGTGTGCACGGGTTGGCCGGGCATCATTACGTAGTGGCCTGCTTTGAGGAGGTATTTTCCATCGAGGAGGGTGTCTTCTGTTACTTTGCGGATGTTGGCGTGGACATGCCGTAGTCTTTGAGTCTCTTGGAAAACAGATAATGTCAAAGGACATTTCGTCTTTAAAGCAGCGACATCGACTTTGAAGCCAGATTCCTTATCTCCACTGACAGCTTGCTCAATGACTTCCTTTCGTACCTCTTCCAGAATATCAGGCCGAGAAAAGAGCTCGTAGATAGTCCAGTACATAATCGGAACAGTGTTTGCAAAAGCCGCAGTTCCGAAAGTAGCTTGTTGCTTGCAAATGTCATCTTCATCAATACCAGCTTCTTGCATTGAGCGAAGACGTTCCTTGTAGATGAAGGATACATCGCTGGGGAGATTCTTGTTATACTTGCGGAAAGCGTCAAAGACAATTTGGCGGGCGGCGTAGCCTTTGCCAGTGATGTCGAGGTTTACCATGTGAAGCGGGAGATATGATTGCCATTTCCTAGCAAATTAGCCCAGAAAATGGAGGAGAGAGACAATAAACTTACCAAAAAGCTTGGTCAACCTTTGGATCGAGAAAAGGATGCTCAACACCAAAGATTCCACAAGCACTAGCCTGAACAACAGCATACTGCGCCCACTCCAGCAAGTTGACTTTCGAAACACCATCTTTCTCCTCGGGCAGAAGTTGTTCGATATCGATCAATGCACGATCTCCCATACGAAGATTCTGCTCATCAAGAAACGGCCCCGTAGCAAGACCATTCTTATGAGCGTGACTAAACGAATCAACCCATTCTGTACCAAAGACCTCAAATGTCTCGGGTTTAGCATCGCCCATGAGTTTAGCGGCTGTCTGCATGAATGGTCGGAAGGAGAGGGTTTTTGAGGTCTTTTGGATAAGGGGAATTAGACGGGATGTTTTGGCGATGTAGAGTTTGGTGTTGAAGATGGCGACTGTATACATTTCCTCGTTTGTTTGTTTGCTTCCCCACAGTCAGTTTGCGTCCGGAGCATCGAAGGCTGGAAGTACCTTGTTATTCCATGGTAGCCAGAACTATACTTCATCATACCCCATAAGTGACCAAAGAGCGGTATTTTTGACTGTAGTCTCTTAGGTTCCCTTGGATCATCGAACAGTGAGAGAATCCATTCTGCCGCATAGGCAAGCAGGACGAAGCCTGCAATACTGTACACAGCTTCTCGCAACATTGCGATGATGAGCTCTCAAGAATCCAACCCAGTCGAGGTTATGCTAGGAACTAAATAGCAGATCGATTACCTCGCTTATCCAAGATTTTAGTCTGTCGGATCCTCATGATCCGAATACGAGACACCCCTTTGGTGGATCGCTGATGGAGGAATACCCCTAGCGTGGCGCTACTACAATGCCGATGGGACTTATGTCCAGGGATCAGCATGAGAAAACTGGATTAGCTAGTACGATGAGGATAAATAGGTGTTTCATGATTGGAGGAGGTATCAAACGTCGATTTAACCCGTAATCTGTCGTGTTCGGAGAAACGAGGATCATGGGCAAGATCCTGAATTGCTCAACAGAGTCTTAGTGCACTCCAAGAGATGGTGCCAAAATAAACTCGTCAAAGATTCCTCTAAATTTAGGAGAACTAGCCTAAATCCTTATATTTCTTAGGTGCAAGGCCCTCATGTTCTATTGCTATCCTGAGGGGGTCATCATCATTGACTTTGATCGCATCACATTATCAATTCCCTTTCCCCGCGACTTGTGATATTTGTATTATGAGGCCTCACGCCTCTTCATAAACAACCCCCAGTTTCACTCTCTCTTTTCAATGACCGCGATCTCAAAGGCGCCAATCATGGCGTCATACAGCTTTTCCGTGGCCTCAATGTCCATATTCGTACCTGTAAAGAACTCGTTTCCATCAGGGAAGAAGAGCACATCGCGAAGGGCATAGGCCAAACTCTCTAGACCTTTGAACTCCGGGAGAAACTCGTCAATGATGGTAGTAAAGTTGTCGTTACTGGAAATGTCCTTTGTCTTCTTCTCAGCGATCTCTGGCCAGTTCTTGGACCCGACTTCCCACGGCCTCAATCGACTTTGGTGAGATGGCCTCTTATATCCACTCACTGCTATAAACAAGAACACGTAGAAGAAAGATTCGAGGTCGTGGCGATACGTATTTAGGACCGGATTGTCGCTGTTGCGCGATAAGTCAATGGCCATGAAGGTCTTGGTTCCAACCAAGCAGTAGGGTTTCTCAGGCTTGATTTCCATGTCCCTGGCGTTGTCAAGACCGATGAGTATTCCTTTGGAAGCGTCTCGTCTGTTCCTTCCGGCGTTATGGATGCGGAGGCTGCTGATAGAGACATGCCGATGAAGAATCTTAGCATCTATATACAACGATCGGTGAGCTTTGATCGTGTCGCGCATGCATTCGAGAACCTCCAACACAGTGCGATATGCGTAAATGGGACGACCAAAGGGGGCGATGACTGCACAAGTAAGAAGTGTAGTCTTGGTACAGACACTCTTATAGGCGATGAGCTCCGTGATGCAGCAGACGTTATGCTCCTTAATTCGACGTAGGAACTTTTGATGGCTTTGTTCCTTTCTAGAAAAATTGACGACAAACTCATTGTTTAATTTGTCTGTGGCGCGATAGCAAGTCGGCATTTCACTGACAATGTCGTCAGGACATATGAGAGGCTTCTCATCGAGGGTCAGTTTGCATTCCCCGTTGTGATCGAACTCGCAATCCCCTGTTTGTGACCCATTGCTCTCGATGCAGACATACGGTGGTCCATTCAAATCTTGCCCGCGAAATGGATTCATGCCAAGCTCAAGCTCAGTCATACTTCCATACGCATCGAGTAACGCTTGGAGGTTACATTCATCGTCGTTTAAGCCTGATCGGTAGACCCCCGACCTGTCGAAGAGCCAAAACTCTCTCTGCTTGCCAGTCTCGAACAGGCCGAGCACGAAGAGTCTTGTTGGCTGGCGTCGGAACACATTCCTCGCGAGATCCAGAAGTCGTTCCACACCTTGGTCGTAACTGAATTCGATATCAGCAGGAATATCGATTCCGACGACATATGCGCAGTCCCATACGTGTTTGATGTCCTTGAAGTGCTCACTGACCACGTAACACTCACGGTAGCCGGGCTTGGAGCCCCTGACCTGAGGAGACACTACGGTCGTTGCTAGGTTGCGGGTGCAGTAAAACAGATCAAAGAAACTTTTACCAACCACGCGGATGTCGGCCAGAGTCTCTTCCATTCTCCGCAGTCGCAGCCAGGAGACTGGTAATGAAAAGACGTAAGGAGGAAAATTCAGAGGTAACAAGGCCTTTATTAATAAAAATAAATTTCTTGCATGACGCCAGGAAGTGCCATGTATGAAAGCTAATCCTCATTTCCTAAAGTTAGAAATCGTGAATCATAGAAAGCAAATTGCCACAGAGGAAGCGTAAATCACGACACTGACTGATCGATAGTTAAGGTTTAGGCTGTATTAATGAGGCATATGAAGCCAACAAACTGAAATACCCCAATTGACGTTTGCTGTTTTCAGTCAATATGCACATAGGATCAGCAAA
The DNA here is from genome assembly GCA_002165215.1 of Fusarium pininemorale. Taxonomy (NCBI): domain Eukaryota; kingdom Fungi; phylum Ascomycota; class Sordariomycetes; order Hypocreales; family Nectriaceae; genus Fusarium; species Fusarium pininemorale. The sequence continues at coordinate 434,463 of NFZR01000011.1, forward strand.
TCAAACCGTTGCGTAAGGCTTGTTTATAGTTATACGGAATAGTGGGAAAGGAACCATTGGTCATAGATATCCTACGCGTATAAAGTTTCAAACACAGGCAATATGACCGATTAACGAAAGACTTTGATTTGAAGACACAGTGTCCTTAAACTTGTCGCTGCGTCCAGCAAACACTGAGTTCGACGTGCCGTCAGGGCAAAAAGCTTTAAATATGGGACTTTGACCTGAGGGTGCAAATCTACAATCTGGTCAAGCATTTCGGTTCATAGTTAAGCCTTCAGGAGCAGGGAGGAGGATTTCGCCTCGCCTTGCGTTCCATCGCAGCCAATTCAAGTTGCCATATGATCTCATGGTCAATCGAATCTAACTGCTCTTCAACAAGCACAGCTTGCTGGTTGTTAGATAATCTCTCAAACCCTTTCGTCCACATATGGGCATCATAAACTCCTTTTGTAACCCCCGGTTCTCTCGGGTAATCTCCCTGACCATGTCCATAGTAGGGAGGTGGTGTCGGGGAAGACTTTGTTCCCCAGCCCATCTCCATATCCTTGTCGTCCAGACCATCCCAATCCCGCATCATCTTATTCTGCAGGCAATGTTAGTCTGTGTAATGTATAGCTAACAGCTTCTAACTGGCCTTTAGTCTCTTCTTTCTGTCCTCCATATAAGACTTGTAGACTTTATAGATCTCGTACCCCGACTCGCATATGGAAGCGATGCACAGCAGCCCCTCCAGAATAAGGATGATAAGATCAAGAACTTCGAGGTGAGACATTTTTAATCTTGGTGTCGTTACTTGGAAAGGGTAAGTGTTTGGATGAGAGACCTGTCCGATATCTTGAGATATGGACGTGGCTTTATTTTCAATGCCCCTCTACCAACTTTCCGCCGGCTCGCTCGAAACGATTCGTTCTCGGTCTATTGATAAGCGATCGAGACTCTTACCTTTTGCCCTCATTGGCCTAGGTTCCAAGTTAAAATACAGCATATCACAAAAAGAACTTTTTAACAAAGTATGTCACGACCGCAGAAATTTGCATCTTAGCAGGTCTAGTTTGAAGATAGTCCGTTAGGACCAATAAGGCAAGAATTGCCAATGGCAACAAAGTGTAGATAATAGGTAACATCTTGTGAGAGCCCACTGTGATAAGGTTGTGGGAGGTTAAAAGAGGCTTCAGCCCCCGGCGCACAAAGGTAAAGAACACCAATTTGTGAGAGTCCACAAAGCTAACAATATTGAAGAATTTGGAAGCTGCAAGATGGTCGAAAATGTTTAAGTTATACACTCGGTTATAAGAGTAGGAATATTCCACGAAGCGATTACTGCTAACCCTAGACGAATCAATAATAGTCTCATATTACAAACTTGCCAAATGTCGCGAAGCGTCAGGAAATCGACTTTTGCACGGTTCATTCAAACTTGAACAAAGTTTAAACATCATCATCAGAAGGTTTGAAAGCCAAAGTTATTGGGAAACAAACCTCTATCACATGGCTAGGAACTTATATACCGCAGTATCTACGTCAAAACTTTTCGCTGCTGGATTAGACTTTGATGGGTGATGGCGCTTCAAATTTCTCATCCATTTTTATCATCTCTTCCCAGCCATTTTCTCCCTTCAATGTCCCACCATTCCATTCTAGTCTTAGACCGCCAATATGTCCGACTTCATATTGCAACCGCATTTTTCGACATCGCGAATGCAACGGTTCGCAGATCATGTTCGACCCAGGGTGGGCACATATTACGTCCCGATACTCGAAGCTGAGGAGGAGGATCCGATGCTCTTCACTATACCTATGCATGGTAGAGATCACTCAGCCCCCGAGAAGCCCCAAAAGTTGGAATGTTGTTCGAGACTCTTGAGCCTACCACCGGAGCTGTTGGTAAAGATTATGCTCAGCCTACCGCACAGCTCGCTCTACATGGTCCGTCAGACATGCCGTGTCCTGCGCAACATAACCGACGACTTTCAGTTCAAGGGGTTCCAGACTGATATTCTCCGGCAGGGAGGAGAGCACTCCTGTCTCACCAGAGCCGGCTTTAACGAACTGCGTATGATTAAAAGAATACTACTACGAAGTACCCTTTGCGGGCCATGCGGCCGTCTCTTCGACTCAGGTGAGCTGGAGAGAAGGTTAAGGGATCTCTGGCGACCCGTTGCCTGCAGAGGTTGCAGAAAATATCATCCGGCTCTCCTTTTTCCCCAAGGACGACAAGTTGGTGAGCAAGACGGACGTACATGCGTTGGGTTGATGGGCAAGCTTTCCATTTGCAAACATCTCAAGGTCACGGGTCAGATGAAGTCGTGCCCGGGAGAAGTAAAAACAATCAACTGTACAAGTCCTGAGCACGTGATCATCGGCAGAAAGGACACCGGAAATCTACCAGCCTTCCAGAACTACCGTGCAGGTATTTCAATTGATTCTAGGTATAGAGTGGTTAGAACTCTCGTCTCCAAATCATTCCCACTGGCCAAAGTTGATTATCGGCAATACCCTGGATTGGAAGTGCTCAAAAGACATCTGATGAAATATTTAAGACAGTTGGACGTGGGTAGTCTATGCCTGCACGCCTGGAGCCAACTTGATTCCATCGTGTCCAGCATTGACTCAGACGACTGCGATTGCTTTCCGGCCTCTGAGATGCCTTTCTTTTACGGATCTCGCCTACCCTATGATGAATATATCAGGTGTCGCAAGCATGAATACCTGTGTCGGCATTGTGGAGCTTGTTACTTCTGGTTTGCTGACACCGATTACATTGTACTTCACGTCCGAATCAGAGCATGCCGGTTGGGTCCGGAACGCAAAGATTGGCTCTCAAACCTCACCTTTGCCAGCGGGTATCATCCCGTCTTGAATATCGAAACTGAAGGTATCCTGTGGTGCGCGAATCCTGGTTGTGGCACCGGCTATGATCATCGTTGGTTGATGATGCTCGACATATTCGAGAAGGCTAGCATAGATTGGCACTATCCAAACTATCCCCATCTTTCACGGTACTATGACGATTTGATAGATTATCGCTTAAGTCTGGAATGGCAAACGTTCGAAGAGAGGCCAGTCTAGGGCCTTGAGCTTGCTTGCCTCGCGTCTATGTAATTTGCCTAATATGATGTTAATATACCATGAGAGCGAGGGTAATGTGTATCTTGCCTGTGTGTTTATTGGTGTTCTATACCTCTGTGCGCTGGGGCTGAAGTCTCTTTTAACCTCGCACAACCTTGTCACAGTATCATGAGAGCTAAAGCCATTTCGTACCTTTTTTTACCGCCTCCTTGATGTGGCCCCTCTTATAGATCAGAGTCGTTTCCCATGATCAGACTCGACCACGACACAGTCGACGCCATTGCGTGCTGATTGCTGTGGGAGAAGAGTGTGCATTGGGGCGTCGTGCTCATACATCTCTCGACCTCGATCGTCTGTCCTCGCGTCAAGAAGTTCAGAGACAAGAGACACACTCCGATGCCACATAGGAAGGATCGTCAGCGCCCTGTTCTTCATGAACATGGCTCTGGAGGATGTTCAGTAGAAAGTCGTAATCTATAACAACAAAACTGACCAAAAAAAAAGTCTATTCAACCATGGCGTAACGGGACATAAGAGTCAAAGGACTGCAGTGTCTTGGTTCGGTGGTGCTTTGATCTCAGGACGGCATGGTTTATGAGGGGTGTCTAGAGTTTGGCTGGGTCCCGTCTGTGGGAACGGAAGACGATATAAACCCACCGAATCGGTTCCAAAACTGCCTGAGAGAAGTACTCTCCTTAGAAGATGCTCGCAGGATAGCCGCCTTACAATGGGTCACATCTGCACCACTTGTGTCGGCAATGCCATCTTACACTGCCTCGCGATATTGCTCAAACAAACTACAACTATTATTCACTCTTATCAAGCTTGTAAGGCTTTCCAAGCATGAGGCAGACGGCGTAAACCTGGCCCTCCTTCACGGCTTCTCGTTCCCGCTTTGCCGAAGCAAACGGTCATCACGGCTGGGCCACGCCCTGTCAGTCCACGCTGGGTTGTCGGGCCGATTACCTCGTCGTCGAATCAATATCTGGTAAGCTTTTTGAGCCCTCCTTCAGTACGGCAGTTGTCACTAATTACGTTTTCAGGTCTCGCCGCAATATTGGTGTCAATAATACGACCAGCTTCAGTCATGTCCGCTTTGTCGTTTTTCGAGACGTGCGCGGTTATGTTCGACGGGGTCGAATGTTTGATCGACATGGCACACCTTTTGAGTTTGAGACCACGAAGGGCGATGATCGAGGTCTTCAAGACCGGGAGCAAGAAGAATCGTATGTCATTGGGAATCCGCCCCCCAAGCGTGGTTTAGGAACCGGCAGATCGATTGCGGAGGAGGACGTGACTGAGGAGCCATGCCTGATAATTGAAGATCTTTTCGTCTCAGTCTTAGCATCTCGGCCGTTTTTCCTCTCCTCCAAGCTTCAACGCACCGATACCGTCACCTGCCCCTCACCTACAAGACTCAATCGTCTATCAGTAAAGGGGCTCGGGGCGGCGGCAGATCGAAAGAGCTTCCGGGGCCTGGCAACGGAGGTCAGGGAGCATCCTCGCGAAACCAGTCGTATTAGCGCAAGAAGTCTGAACGGCGCCTCGCCAGTTGGATCAATTCAATACGAGCAGAGATTTACGCACGTCTCATCGCCAGGCTCAGTACTCTCAATCGCAACGTCCCCGCCGACACCCCATCATCTCAACCACCCCAAGGGGGCATACCCTACCTCACCTGCCCATGCGCCTCTTGAAGCTGCCGTAGCAGGCGAAACAGCTCAGAGTCGATAACAGCCCTTCCAAAAAAAAAAAAAAGAAAAAAAAAAGGAGGTGAACAAGGTCCCCCATTACGATTACAACTCTCAGCGCCATTGCCTTCGCTACAAGAGACTATAGGATAACTGCGGCCTATAAGGTTAAGCTTTAGGCTGTAAATACAGATAATAAATAATAATATAATATTTTTTTTTTCCTAATATAAGCTTTTATCTATAAGCTTTTATAATAACTAATAAATCTTATTATAAGCCTTAGGGTATTAAAGAAAAAAGACTAAAAAGTATATAAAAAGATATAACTTTAAGTTTATATCTTTATATATATACTATAATATAACTTTATAAATAATATATTAATAGTAAAATAAACTATTATTAATAGTAATTTAATAAGCTAAAAGGCTTAAAACTATATTTATAATTTTTTTATTAATATTAGTACCTTTAAAAGTATTATTAAATTATATATTAGTTTTAAAGAAAGTAATTTATAGCTTTATTAAACTATTAAAAAGTTTAAAGAAAATAATAATATTAATAGTAAATATTATATTAAGATTATTTTATTTAATTATAAGGTATTTTATATAATTACTTTTAACTTAAATACTTATTACTTTTTAAACTTTACTTATAAAAAGGTATAAAAACTATAAAGGCTTAATATAAAATAAAATAATAAGCTTAATAATAATAATAAAAAAAATATAAAGTTATTAAAAGGTAATTATAATTAATTAAGTAAAATTATAATATTATAAAAGGTAATAAAGGCTAAAGAATATATTAATAAATTAAAAGCTAAGAATTAAAATTATTAAATAACTTTAAAAAGAATTATATATATAGTAAAAAGGTTAAACTATTAAAGGTTTTATTAACTAAGTTATTTAAGCTAGAAAAGTTAAAGTATTAATACTTTTACTAAGGTAAATTATATCTAGGTAACTAGAAGCTTTAAAAGTTAAGAGAATATAAGCTAATTAAGTTTATAAGATTAATATATAATAATTTTTAACACAATGCCGCCACAAGAGACAACCAACCCTAAGGCCACCAGAACCTGCTTCAAGAACCTCTGTACCTACTTTACATTTCTTGGGACATTCGAGGCGGCGACAGACCTTTGGTCAAATTTTCAAGGTAGGTTGCGCGCCAATCCATAGCTTCAACGGGCCAAATTCTCGGCCAGACTGACACATGTCTACTGCAGCACAAGCACCAGCACAAACACCACCAGCGCCACCACAATTACCAGGCACAGTTTCCCTAGATATGGTGGCCAAGGTGGCCCCAGCTGTGTCTAGCCTGGTGACCATGAGGGGCTGCTTGGTCAAGTTTCGCCGAGAGTTTGTCGAGTAGGCCACAGGCCTAAAGACTGGTATGAAGATACCCAACGGTACTTGGTAAATATACTGACACTATGGTGTAGAGGAGGATTCGATCGGGTTGGTGGAGTTGAATTGAGCGCCCACTGTGGTGGAGAGGATGGCTTGCTGGAACGACGGCTAACATGGTGGCCATTTTGGTCGGGAAAGTCCTCCTTACCGAATCAGAGTTTAGATGTATCCGAAGGCCTGGGCATGGCGGAATGAGAGACTCGCTAAAGAAGGTGGTATGTTGCGTGGGAAAGATGATAAAATTACTGAATAGCTGCCGATTTTATGTGGATGGTCTTGGTGCTTTGGAGGTGTGATGGGCAGTGTTTGGGAGGGATTGGAATGCTGAATCACTTACAGAGAGACAGAGACGTCTCATTTTCCGGGGGCTGGAGGAAAGGTCGAAGTGCAGCATCACATAGGGGGTACCTGTCAGTGCCTGGGTCGAGGGCCTTATCATCGCCAATTAATGTGTCATATAGCCGGAAAGACAATGGATTGCTCAGGTCTATTTCCTATAGCCTCTATTCATACCAGATAGCACGCTTAATGAGGTAATGGAAACATAAGGTCCATGGATAGCATGTTTGGATCTTTAGGCCATTCCACAGCCTCCTGGAACACTTGATATTCCAGTGTAAATGGCAACTTCAGCGCAGAGTATCTATCCCGCGGAGGAACTTGGTTATATCCCCCGTGACGGCGTAGTGAAGCTCTTTTCAGTATCTCAACCATTAAAAGCCAGCGGGTTCCGCAGCCTGTGCCACATGATGGATCATCACACCAGAGCACACCCTTGGTATTGTCGTTGAAGAGAGGGTGCTCGTCCGTATCAAATGTGAGGTTGGAAAGCCATCCGAAGCCATCCGGGCCGGTGTTCTTGAAGAGTAACTTATGGCTAAGAACAATGTAGTCACCCTCGTAGAACCAAAGGTAATGTGCCCCGCAATGGCGGCAATTATAGCCGTGGTTCGGACACCTAGCGCCTGGGCCGTATGGAGCCTCAAGTTTGTGAACCGGTGTCCCAGTGGCGGGGAAGCAATTGCATTCGTCTGATATCATAGACGAGACGATAGAGTCGATCTGTGTTGAAGCATGTTGACACAATCCCTCGACGCCCTTTTCCTTCAATTGTTTCAGCAGAAACTGCTGCAGTGCTGGCATTCCCGGGAATTGCCGCTGATTGATCCTGACCACTGGGAAAAGGTTAACGTAGTGAATTGCATGTACGTCTCCCGAGTATGACGTTCGAATACGAGGCTGATAGTTCGTGAAGTCTGACATGTCCTCATCATCTCGAGTACTCGCAGGGTAATGGTCGGGATGTTTGCAGCGAATATACATTTCTTCGTTATATTTCGGTTGCAGCTTTGCCGAAACTTTGACGTGCTTGCAAAGTTCAAGGTGACCCAGCAGCCCTACACAGATATTGCCTTTTTCATTTCCCTGCGGGAAAAGAAGTTCTGGGTGGTTTTGGTTGCATCCAGCGCAACGGATAGGTTGCCAAAGCCTCCGAAGTCGGGTTTCTAGTTCCCCTGTATCGAAGAGATTGCCACAGGATTCGCACAGTGACCTTCGTAGAAGGATCCTCTTGACCAGGCGGACCTCATCACACATGGCTCCCATGAGGCGGTAAGGTTCATCTTCGAACTGTAGGCTCTCCCAGTAAAAACCGTCAAACTCATTGTAGTTGGAGAGCTCTTGTTCGACTTCGCGTAGGACCTGACAAGTCTGTCTCATCATGTACCTCGAGCTATGTGATGCGAAGCGCATGACGTGAATCAGTAGCTCTGGTGGGAGTTGCAGTAGTCCAGACCCTTGGTTTCCTTGACAACCCAGCTCCAGGGGCTCGAGTGGCACCTGCAGCACTGCATCTCCTGGTACGGGTGTATCCAAATGGACCGCCGTTAGTCCATCATGAGCTTCCAGAAGAGGGACCTCATATTTCCTCTGCCTGAGTCGGAATCGGTCACAAACGCGTTGGGCCCAGGACAATGAGTACTGTGGCTCTAATTTGAAGTGAGGCATGGTGGAGATGTTTATGGATGGCCTAGGATATGTTGAAATGTCTCGAAGTAGACTGAAACGAATTAAGATGGGGAAGAAATAGTTAGGAGATGAGAGGTAGAGGCAACATGTTTTATAGTATTACCGTACTTGTCATACAGCTGCCTGCTTTGCATGCCAGAAAGTCTAAGAACAGAGACGCATCAAAACCAATAATATCAGAGTTTCCTTGCGGGATAATGAAGGTTTATACAAAGATCAAGTGAACTAATCCTGAAAGCTTCCCCATCATGGATTCTTAAACTTTTGTATAAGCTCAGCAAAGTACCAACTCCATAACCTTAGACATTCAGATACCCTCTGTAGTTAAGAAGCTTCCCGAAACTTACTTTGAGCAGGTCTTTGATTGGGATTCATGAACTTAGCCATGACTGTTCTAAAAAGATAAGTGTTACGGTTAATTGTGATGCCGTTCGCAGCTCAGAATCTTCTCCTACCCCGGGGCCCGCATATATTTCCTGAGATACTAGGTCTCTTTTCTCTCTATCGCTCTCGTCGTCATCGTGCATATCCATGTTGTCGAAAACTGAGAGGTAGATATTCATTGATGTCTTACTTTGGCGACTGAGATCTAGGCCCAGCGCCAGACACAGAACGAGAATCAGAGCCGGACACACAACGGACACCAGTGTAAGCGTTATGGCGGCTTTGGCCGGCGTGGATCTCCTTCTTGAGCCGCCGGATCTCTTGGCGCAACTCTTGTGCCCTTTCATCGTCATCTTCATTGTTATCACTGGGCCATCGGGCCTCTTCTAACTCCCTCTCCCCCTTTTGTGTATACCCTAAGTAATGTTAATACGTCTCTCCATCTCCAAACCTTGGGGAGTTACTCAATCCCCCTTTGGGTGATCTGTAGTTGGTGTTGGCGGCATGATCAAGCCGCTGGTCGCAAGCGACAGGTGCCTGGCTAGTTCGATGGTTCCCTCTCTTCCTTTCGTTCACTCCGCGGCGTTCAACGTGGTTTGCTTCGCCGCGGGTTTGGTCTCAATCGAAGTGGGGTTGGCCGACGTGGGATCGACGCCGGACTGCCTCGCCTGCGTCCACTCGTCCTTCGTCGTCTCCAGCTCGGCCCTTAACCCCACCGGGCCTATCTCCAAATGATCAGACACTATTAGCTGTCAGTAAGCACATCGTTGGTATATATTCCAGAGTTTCCTACCGTCCTTCTCCGTCTCACTTCCCTTCAACCTCTGGCGAAGGTGCCTCCCCCTCTTCACCAAGGTCGTGTTGTGGGCGGCCATGGTGACCGTTCTCCTTCATCACTTTGTCAATGATAACACCCTAGGGAAACGCGACCGTTACTACTGCTGCGGTTGTTGTGAAGGCTGAAGAGGAATGAGTGGACTTGTGTCACTCTGGTGGAGAGTTTGACCGCAAAGCCATAGCCCACCCGAACGTTTTAAGAATTCCAGAGCAGGCACAGAGTCACAGGTGGAGGCACTGTCGCTGTTGGTATTGCCTATTGTGATGGAAGTAATGGCGGCGATAGTTGTAACGGTGACAGTAAACGTTGTTCTCCTTTTCGTTCTGGAGGGCTATTATCTAATCTAAGCTCTTTCTAACAGGCGCCTGGTTAGGTAAGACAGTGGTATGCTTCCTTTTTAGGCAAAGCTGCACTAAAGGATAACTTAAAAATAAAGTAAAAAGGGCACCTTCTAGCTTTATATCTTTAAAATATACCTAGTTATAAATATACTAATAAAAAAGCTTTTTAGTTATTAGTTAAAGAGTAAATACTCTTTAGCTATTAAATAAAACCTATATATTAAAGACCTATAAGGTCTTTTTTATTAATATAAAGGTATTACTATAACTAAATCTATTACCTATAGGTAATAAATATATAACTATAAATATTAATTAATTATTAAAAAAAATAAAAGCTTAAATATTACTTACTATTTATATTAAGTATAGTAAGGAATGCCCTTTATATAGAAAGCTATTAGTAGGCTTTTATTAAGAAATTCCTTTAAAAAGGTTTTTTTAAAAAAGTCCTTTAAAAAGGTTCTTAAAAAGCTACTAAAGGTAAAAGTATTACTAAGTAAAGCTTTATATAATAGCCTCTTAAGAAAGGAAAATATAAAGTTTTTTTTTATAAAAATTAAAAAAAGTAATTATTAAAATATAAACTATTTATATAATAAATATAAACTAAACTTTATTATTATTATTACTTTAGTTTTATATATAAAGTAATAAAGACTTTATATAAATAGCCTTATTTTTACTAAATTTATTAATAATACTAAAATTAACTAAAAACTACTATATATTTATATTTATACTTATACTTATACTTATAATTAACCTTTTAAATTATATTATAAATAATCCTTTTAAATAAGCTTATAATTAATAATATATAAAGTATAATTATTAAATTAATTATTACTAATATAAGTAATTTAGTAGCTATAATAAATAGTATAATAAGGATTAGGTACTTTTTATATACTTTTATTTATTATACCTTTAAGGCCTAATAGGATAGGTATATAGGATTAAAATATAGTAATATAAACTTTATTTTACTTTTAATAATATATTAAGGTTATTATAGTACTATTTAATTTAAAGGATTAGTAATACTTTATTAAGTAATACTATAAGGCCTTAGGTTAGCTATAGCTTTTAAAGCACTTAAGATAATATTTAGTACTAAGTTAATAAGTAAGTAAATTATAATAGCTAATAATATATTAAGAAAGTTATTTTTTTTATATTATTTTATATTATTTAGATCTTTAAAAGCTTAAGATTTAGTATTATAGTTAATTTTACTAATTTTTAAGTCTTTAGCTTAAATAGCTATATAATTAAAGCTATTATAAGGTAGGGTTAAATAAGGGGTTAGTATAATTAGTACTAGTCTTTATATTAATTAAATTTATACTTAAAAGCCTTGCTTTTCCTTAAGGTTAAGGTTTAATTCTTTACTTTTTTTTTTTTTATTTAGTTATTATATAAGGGTAAGGTTTTAGGTAGGCTATATATAATTAAGTAAAAGTAAGTAAAGATATTTACTTACTAAATTTATATATTATTATATTTACTTACTTTCTTTTATTACCTTTTTAATATATTTTTTAACTTTCTTTCCTTAACCCTTTTTTACTATATTTAATATAATATTACTATACTATTTATAATATATTTTTATTATTTTATTACTTTTTTACTAGTTTTTAATTATTTATATTATTAATAGCTATTAGTAATTATTAAGTTAGTTTAAAATTTATAGTATATTTATATATAAAGTTACTAATAATATAAATTAGTAAAGATATTAATTACTAAGCTTATAAAGGGTAAACTAATAATATAATAAGTATTATTATAATAACTATTACTTTATTTAAAGCTAGTTTTCCTTTACTGCTTAAAGGTCTTATAAATAAAAGTAATATTTTTAGTAATATACTAAATCTTCTTACTACTACTTATATATATAATTATTACTATTAAGAAAAAAGTCTATAATATTTTATATATTTAAAGGATATAACTAAGTTAATAGTATATTATTTTATATATTAAGATTATTTTAATATATTTATAAGTATATTAATACTTTTCTTTATTTAATATACTAACTAGTAATAAGTATAAGTATAGATATAGTCTATCTATTCTTTTTTACTAAAATATAAATATTCTATTAACTATATATAATTACCTAAGTATATTAGTCTTTTAATATAATATCCTAATATATATACTTTAAAGCTAGCTTTTAAATAAATAATAGTAAAGTTTAGTTTAACTAATTTTTATTATTTTCTTTTTTATATTTAAAATATATTAAAGCTAGCTTTTTTTTAAGTTAGTAAATTACCTAGTTACTATATAATTAGTAACTTTATATAGTAAATAGTAAATAGTATTAACTTTTTATAATATAAAAAAAGATTTTAAAATACTAAAAAAAAAGCCTTTACTAAAGTAAAATAAGTAAGTATAAAATTTACTTTTCTTAATTAAGTATAACTAATTATTATAAGTTTTTATTTAATATTAATATTAAACTAAATATTAAGCTAAATAAGAGCTATTATTAATACTAACTATATTATAGCTTTTATATCTTTAAATAAATAATTTTTTTAGCTTTTTTATTTATAAAAATATAGCTAACTTACTTACTAGCTTTATATAATTTAAATCTAAATTTAGTAACTAAGGCTATAATAAAGATAATTACTTATTTAATTATAATATTTATAGTATTTACTATTTTACTTACTATTATTAGGTAAGTATTAATATTTATATTTATTATAATAAACCTAGTAAATAATTACTTAATTAATATAAATAGACCTATATATTATACCTATAGGTATTTTACTTTTATAAATTCCTTAGGCTAAATAGTAAAAAGTATACTTATTATTAAGATTACTATTATAAGTACTATTAAAATAAAGTATTATTATCTAGATATAATTAATTATAGCTTAGTTTAGACTATATACCTTTTATATTATCTTTAAAAAGTCTTACTATTTATTAATAATAATTTCCTAGTTTTATATTCTCTTTACTATAATTATAGTTTTTATAATAGCCTAAAGTATTTTTACTTAATCTTTTTTTAGTTAATAGTAAACTTACTTTTTTATATTTAAGTAATTATAACTAATAATTAATTTTTAATTAGTAATTAGACTTAAATAGCTAAACTATAAAGTATTACTTTTATTATTAAGTTTATTAGTTTAATCTTAAGATTTATAATAGTATTTATTAATTTTATTATTATTAAGATACTATTCCTTTTAATTAAGGTATATATAATTAATATAAAAAAGGAAAGCTATATTTCTAAATATATAAAAATAATTTTAATTTTAAAGATATATCTTAAGATTTCTTTAAGTTAACCTAGGTTAAGGAAATATTAATCTTATAGGTATATATATATATTTAAGTTATAACCTATAAAAAGTAATAATATAAGTATAAAGGATATATTATTAAGTTTCTTAAGGATATTAAGCAGGTATATTAATAATTTCTATTACTTTTATAATACCTAAATATTATTATTTTTTATCTTTAAAATTAAGCTATTTAGCTATATATAATTTATTAATTTTAAGGTTAATTTTAAGTTTAATAAGGCTATATTTATTAGTAGCTTAAATTCCTATATATTAATTATTTTAATTATTAGGATATTATTATTAATAAAAAATACCTTAGCTAGCTATTTATAAATAGTAATATTATTAATTAATTAATTACTAAGCTTATTAATCTAGCTAAGATTAAGGAGTTTATTTAAGATAATCTTAAGAATATACTTAATAATCTTAATTACTAAAAGACTACTATTATATTTAATTTTATTACTTAGGAAAGAGACTTAATATATCTATATAGTTATTTATAAGGCTAGTAGCCTAGACTTAATATCTTGCTATAGCCTGCTTTTAGTTATAAACCTTAGCTTAAAATACCTTATATTTATAGTATACCTTTTAATAAGTTTAATTATTCTTAGGCCTTACTTTTTCTTACTTTCCTTACCCTTTTTCTTACTAAATAAAGTAACTTTATTAAACTATAATAGTAAAGTATTTAGTATAGTAATTATATTAAGTAGTTAATAAAGTTTTATAATAAATACTTTATATAATATTTATACTTTTTATATATTACTTTTAATACTTTAATATATTAATAAGTTAATTAAAAAAGCTTTTTTTTTATTAAAAAAAATAGTTACTATACTAAGGTTAATATTATATAGCTATAAGTAGTATTTAACTTAGATACTTTTAAAGCTAAATCTTTTTTTAACTTAATTATTTATTACTTAGGTAGTTTTTATAATACTTATTCTTTTTAAAGTAGTTATTATTATTAGCTTAAGGCCTATATTTATAAACTAGGATACCTAGGGATTTTTTTAATCTTTTTTACTACTAATCTTTACTAAAAAAGCTTATAGTAATATATACCTTAATATAAGGATTAGTAAAATACTAATAACTATACTAAGGTTATTATTATATAAAAAAACTTAAAAAAAAATCTATATATTATAGCTTATTACTTTTATATATAATTTATATTTTTCCTTAAATATATTATTAAGCCTAAGTTTAATATAACTAAATCTTAGTTTTAGTATAAGTAATAAGTATAAGGAAGTACCTATTTATATAGTCTTTTTTAAATTAAAAATATACTAACTTTTAACTAAAATCTAGGAGTTTAATTAAAAAGTATTAATAAGGAGTTTTTATAATTTTAAGAAGCTTATATTACTACTATTAACCCTAATTATTAATAGCCTAAATAGTAATATAATATTAATTTATTAATTATTATTTTACTAAACCTAACCTTTAAAGACTTAGCTATAGTTATTAATTATATATAATACTATTAGTATATAGGTATATACTATTAATATTAAAAGTATATATAAAATAGAAGTTTATTTAAAGAAATATACTACTATTTTTACTTTTCCTAGGCTTTTTATACTAAGCTAAAACTAGTTTATAATATAAATCTAAACTATTCTATTTATAATAAAGCTTATAATAATATATAGCTAAATAACTTTAATTAGACTTTAATTATAGCTTAGTTAGCTAATATTAATATATCTTTATATATAAGCTAAGTAGCTATTATTAATATATCTTTATATATAAGCTAAGTAGCTATTATTAATTATATTATTAAGTATATTAATAAGGCTAAAAAGAAATCTAAGAGCTATAAGGATATTATTAAGGCTATTTTACCTTAAGTTAATTTTACTAAAAGAGTTATTAAGTTTATTACTAAGTTTATAAATAAATTAATTACTAAGAAAAACTAGTTTATATAGAAGGTTTAATATCTTCTCCTTAACCTTAACTTAACTTAAAGAACCTAGGTTATAATTACTATTAATTACTAATATTTATAAAATTACTAAAAAGCTAACTTTATTACTACTAAAGGTAAATAGTTTATTTATTTTATAAAAAATATATATTAAAAATACCTTAGTTATCCTTAATATTTATTAAACTTAAGTTATTTTTACTTTTTTATAAAAATTAATTACTTTAAATAACCTTAGTAATAATAAGTATTTCCTATAGCTTTTAATTATATCTTAAATTACTTTTTTTATTATAACTAATATAATAAAGACTTTACTTATATTAAGCTAATACTTTATTACCTTTATTTTTAGTTTAAAGAACTTTTTACTATTAAGGATATTACTTTTAAGATATATTTTAAAGCTTATTAGTATTATAAACTTATATACTAAGATATATATTTATATAATTACTATTCTTTTTCTTAGTTAATTCTTAAAGAGAAATTTAAAAAGGATTTTAATAATAAAAATAAAGTTTTAAAGTAATTATAAAAAGTACTTATTACTAGCCTGCTTTAAGATAAACTAAATATTAAAAAAGTACTAATACTTAGTAACTAATTAGTTAATCTTACTTATAACTAAAGTAATAGTATTAGGAAGTTCCCTTAGCTATATATTTAAAAGTAAAAGTATTAAAAAAGTCTATATAATAACTATTTCTAGTAGCTTAAATTATCTATAGATAATAATACTATAGTTAATTTTAATTTAAAGCAGTACTTTATATTTAATTTATTTATAAACTATTTTAACTAAATACTTAATCTAAACTATTAATTAAAACTCTATTTTTTTTTAATATAAGTTAATAGGTAAAAAAGGACTAGTAAGTTATATCTTATTTATATCCTATCTTTTACTTTAAATAGCTATTAATATAATTATATTATATAAGTAGCTTTAACTAGTATTATAATAAATACTATTAATAGTTTAACTTTTTACTTTTTATTATATCTTTTATTATTAAAGTAAATTATAATATTAAATAATTTAACTAATAATAAACTTACTAGCTTATAAGCTAGCCTTTTAAGTATTTAATATATTATTCTTAATAAAAAGTTAATAGTAAAGCTAAAGACTTTTTACTTTATTAACTAAAGATTATAATAAGTCTTTAAAAAAAACTAGTATAAGTATTTTAGTAGCTATAGTATTTTACTACTTAGTAACTTTAATTAGTTACTGCTTATATTTAAAAAGCCTTTTTATATTACTAGATTCCTAGGATATAAAATAAAGATTACTAGTTAGAATATATATAGAGTATTTAAATAAAGTATTAAGCTAAAGCAGGTTATTAAATAGTAAGGTAATAATTAAGCTACTTTTTATAAAGCTTTTTAAGGTCTTTAAAGTAAAAAGCTAATAGCTAAATATTAATAACTTTTTTCTTTATAAGTTTAGTTAAAGCTAACTAAGGATAAAATTACTATATTTAATAATACTATATATATTTACCTAACTAATACCTAGGTTTATAACTTTAATAGAAATTATATAAAATAATTAAAAAGTACTATTATTAATATTAAAGCTATATATTTTAATACCTTTAGCTATAATACTAACTTTACTATTACTAGTAATTTATATAAAAATCTTTTACTTTATATTAGTATTTATATAATACTTATAAAGAATCTTTAAACTATAATTAATCTTATTAATAGTATAGTTAGTATTATTAAAAATATTATATAAAAGGATTAACTTAAAGGTATTAATTTTTATTAATAAGCCTTAGAGGTTATTATAGTTTAATTTAAAGCTTATACTAATCTACCTTATTTTAATAACCTTATAGATTATAAAATAGTAAAGATTATTTCTATTTTTTACTTAACTTAAGAGTATATTATTAATAATAACTTCTATTTATATAAGCAGTTTCTTTTAATAATTTCCTATATTATTACTATTTATAAGTCTTAAGGCATTATACTTAATAAAGTAGTTATAAATATCTTTAGTAAAGACTTTATTACTAGACTTTTTTATATTATAGTTTTTTATATTAAAATACTAGTAGGTATTATATTTAAAACTGCCTTTAATTTTAGTAATATCTTTACCTATACTAATCCTTAAGGTAGCCTTAAGGAAATTAATTAAATTTAATATTTACTATAAATACTATATATATCTTAAATATAAGTCTTAATATCCTTTTTTTATTATACTATTTAACTATTTTTAGTTCTTTATATTTACTAACTAATTAACTAATAAATATAAATATAAAAATATAAATAAAAAAGAGCTATAAATAGTAATTTTACTATTAACTTACTAAATATTACCTAAATAATTTAAAATACTATAAATTAGTAAAAAGGAAATTAATTAACTATTTCTTAATATATTTTTTAATAAACTTACTAAATATTACCTAGATAATTTAAAATACTATAAATTAAAAAAAGGGAAGTTAACTATTTTTTAGTAAATCCCTTAATAAAGTACTATATTATAAAATAAAAAAATAATAAAAGGCAGTTAAAAGGTATTTATTAACTAGACTTTAATAAACCTTTTATTTATATAAAAAGTAGCTACTAGCTAGCCTTTAGTAGACTTTTTATTTATAATATAAAGAATATATTTAAAATTACTTTTAATATAGTTATATAGAAAATTTAGTTTTACCTTATTACTAATAGAAATATAATATTAACTTTAACTATTAATTATTAATTATAAAGTATTAAAAGGTTAAGTATACTAATTGTAATTAGCCGCGGCTTTGCCTTGCCTAGGATAATAGCTTGCTGTTAGCATCAGGGTCTTGTAGTAGTTTTGGCGGGATAGTTTGGCGGGAATATCGTGCTTGAGAGTATAGAGCCCATGATGAGGCCATGTGGGCACCTCTACTCATGTTGAGCCAATTGCCCAAGCAAGGCTGGTCTCGCAAGGAAGCGCCCGCATATCCGTCCCCAAATCCGAATCTCTTTCGAGTTGCTCCTTTCTTCCGCTCGGCACGAATTGGACGGCAGAAGTCGCGACAATCCCGAAGGCTTCACGCGGCAGTCCAACCCTCTGGTTTCCACCCTCTAAGCTTTCAGTCGCTTCGTTTTTCCGTCTCGTGCTTCCCCCCCGTCGCCATCGCTCCTCCGAGCAGGAGAACCCTCCAAAGAGAACAGCAATTGATGATGGAACCTTGAGGCTTGTAGGTGAGACGGAAGCGAAGTTGTTAAACCGTTAAAGCTTGGATGAGACAATAAAAGTTGCAAAAAGTTGAAGTCGAGATGAAAGGGTCTTTCATCGCAACGTACTTCTCCTCTGTCAAATCCTCCTCCGCGTCCCATCTCATTCTGTCCCAAAACCACGCTCGGGGGGCGGAGTCCGGTGCAGCGGGACACCTGAGTCCAAGTCTTGTAGTGTCTTGGTTCGATGGTCTTTTGGCCATTTCCGACACAGCATGGCATCTTCGACATGAGTAACTGCGGCCGGGGCGAGATGAAAGGAGTCGGTCCAACCTGTCAAGCCGGGTCTGAACGATCCTCCCTTGATGAGGAACGTGTTACCCTCGCTACCACTCCAACCGGATTTCCGACCAGCGGAACTCGGTTTCCCACGCCAAATTGCCAACTCCAAATCGCCAAACTCTGTTTGATGTCAGTATGAACGCCTCCGACATGGCAATGAATATCAGCTCGTACTATCTTTCTTCTTCTCACTCATATGCCATCGTACAAGCTTCAACGCTTTCTGCACAGGGTTGAGGAGGTGGGACGCGTTGATCTATACCACCATCAAGAGGTTCCATAGGACTCTAAAGTTGCTACTGCAGCTGAGTCTGTCATGAGGCAAGGTGGTGGTCAGGGCTTTCATATGCCCTTTCGGTCCTCTGATCTGTCGCAGGAGAGACCTACCATAATAATGTTATCCAAAACTGAGTTGTAGATATTAATTGATGAGGTGTTTTGGTAACTAAGAGCTTGGCCCAGCGCCACAGATAGAGCGAACAGACCCAGACACAGAACGGACGCCTGTGGGATGAAGCTGGCTATTGAGATCGCCAATCTCCCTCCTGGATCGCTGGCACTCTTGGCGTGGTAGCGAGCTAGTCTCCCATGGCTGTTGGCGGCGGTGGTGGTGGTGTGTGATTATGGTGGTGACTCTGGACTGGCGCTGCCGGTGTCTTCCCCCTGGTGGGTAATCGTGGGGCAACGTTTCATGAGTCTGGTGAGTCAGTCAGGGAAATTATAAGGACACCTAGTCTCCAAACGAGATACAGCGGCTTCCAGATAAAGGATAAGGCAAGGGCCCGGAGATTCACGGGCTGCAGCGAAATCCTCGACTCCGGATCTTCCTTTTCTAAACCTTTAAGTATTTTAGTTATAGAGAGGGATGGGGCTTTTGGAAAACATACTTTTCCTCCCCTTATTTCTCTAGGCCTTGATAACCTCCATCCCCTTCGCCCTAAGTGTGACAACGTGTGTCACTTGGGTTATATATTTCATTACAATGTTAGTTACCGCTTTAAAACCAAACTGCAAGCTATGAAACTCCCACAGAGGCTCTCCAACACACGAAACTAAATTTATATTCCGCATGTCTACCTCTGATACTAGACATGTCACCTTGATAATTCGGTAGGTACTGGCAATCGTGACAACCTCGCACAAGCAGGGGCAAGAGGCTTCCGAACCTAAAGAACCAGGAAGGATGCAAAGAATGCAAAAGAAAAGAAAAGGATCAAGACGTATTCACATCATATAGCGACCGCATGATTCCTTGTCGATGGCCACAGCCTAGACGGGTCACGGGATATGAGCGAAACTGGCTATCTGAGATCTCCTTATGATGATTTTAGATATCTTTAGTCCAATACTTAATGATTTTGTAAAAGTTTGATGATCTTTGCCTAAGCTGATTATCATATTTTGCGACCGTATCCCTATACAAGAGAATGACGACCAAAGAATTGAAAAGTCTGGCCGTGCTTATTAGTAGAAGGACGCAACCCTCGTCATAACTCCAGCCTCTCTCTCCTCGTTACTCAAATTCTCAGGACTCGCGATAAAAAACGTCTGATCAACCTTCAACTTCGAGACCTCTACCCAAAATCTCTCCCCTCCCAATTGTTTTGGGAACTTGTCTCCAAAGAACACTACTCACAAGTGAGCAAGACACTCAAGTTCATGTTTGACTTAGCAAGACTTACGAAACGGAACAGTAAAGACTTTAAACTTCTCAAGATCAAAAACCTGAATCTTCTCCTGCTCAGTCCTCGTCACAGCAAGACCAATCTTATTCGGTTTAGCCCCAGCTTTCAACAGCCGCACTAGGATCTCCATGACATTTCGCCAGTGATCTAGATCAGCAGACTTGTGGTACTCTGTCGGAAGATCCCACAATTTGATGCGATTTTGTTGACTCATCAATCCCCAGGCTGCTGTATCGACGATGCTGAAGTTGTTGCAGTCCAATAGCGTCAAGTCAAGGGACTCTTCCTCTTCTTGGAGTAAGTACCGAACTGCTCCAACATTAGCTGTCAGTGCAGCTATATGCAGTGCCGTTCTCCCTTTGAACTCGCCCTCTGCAACTTGAGCGTTGAGATGTTCCGGCTCATACCATTTTTGTACGATGAGTCTCAGCGCAGCGTTGGCCATGGTACTGTTTGTCTGATACTCGGGGAAATACGCAACTTGATGAAGCGCAGTAAAGCTCGAGTCAGACATCTTACATATATCCCAGAAGCACGAGTCGGGAAGATCCAGTTGTAAGACCTGTTCGAGCTGAAGAATAGCGTTGGAGTAGGATTTACACCGACGGAGGAGTAAGCCTAAAATAGTCTCCTCTGATGTACTGACTTGTTGGGTAAGATCACACAAACCTGTGTCGTAGAACCAACGAGCGAGGGTGAACTTTCCGCTCACGAGGGCTTTGGTATAGTGAAGGTAGTAATCTGCTTTGGGATCTCTGTGTTTTCGGAATACGTTCAGATACTCAATATTATTTGGCAAACCCTTGAAAGACCCGTAGTAAAGATGCCAGTGTTCTGGTGATAGGTCATCTGCTTGTGAGTGACGAAGCAGGACATCGAATGTGACCCAATCTTGTGTCGCCCCTGCGATGAGAATAAACTCCATCCACTTTCGTGGTGTTGGTTTGGGTATCTTTCCAGAACCAAGAAGATAGTCCAGCACGAATGGCTGTCCGTGTTGAACAGCCAGACGGTAAACGTCGTCTACCTCAGCGCCGTAGTCCACCAACATCCCAAAAGTCTTGGTAAATGCTTCTTGATGCTTTTTACCATGTAAGAGGATTCTTCGCCCCAAGCCCTGCGCAGCATATGTCACACACCAAGCGATAATAGGGTTGTCTTGTCCAGACATCTCGTTCGAACCAAACTTTCGTCGGTACGTGTTGAGGAAGTCCTTGATCTTCTTTTTAGCAACATCCCTAAATAGTATCTCAAGCATATAGTACTGATGGTTCATTGCGGCGAACCAGACGGGTGAGACGTGTGACATGCCACCGAAGGTATCAGAATACGAAATCTCCAGACCGGGAAGATCAAATGGATCAGCACCGGAGGTGATCAAAGCCTGGGCGGCGACTCTGCCATTCGCGGCTACGGCCCATGTCAATGGAGTTCCATCAACGTCCCCATACGTTGAATCCAGGCCTCGGCGATAACGATGTCCAGCCTTTGAACGAGCTTCCAGATCTGCACCAGCCTCAATCAGCCGTCGACACACTTCAGGAACATCCCCGTCGTCAAAAGAGCTGAGAAAATGAAGTGGAGTAGTCCCTTCATTGCTAGCGACCGAGGGGTCAGCACCGCAATCCAAAAGATGAAAGACAACGTCTCTGTGCCCTGCTCTTGAAGCCCATAGAAGAGGAGACTCATTCCATTCGTTCGCATGGTTGACATTAACAAAGCCATGGTCTGTCAATTGTTTGAAGAGCTCCAGACGATTGGAAGTTGCACAGAGGAGTACAGTCTGCTCTTGGTTAGCGTCCATGCCAATTCGATGACGGATTCGAGTCTCGCGAAATAGCTCATCATCCGAGAGGGTGTCTTGGTCCCAATATTGAGTTGGCGTTTCAAGTCCTAGACCAGAGTACCTTGTTCGCAATAAGTTGATTGCTTGGGCATACAAGTCTCGGTCCAGGGACTGTAAACGGCGCTTCGCAGTCTCGCTACCGTAGCATATACCATCCCTTAGCCAAGCCAGATCTGTTTCCCTCGACAACGTGAACTCCCTCTTCAGAGAGTCGTACAGATGGCTAACAATCCCGCGAGCACCTAAGTGCCCTCCTTCTGCTGCTTGAAGAAGCAGTGAAAGGGATACATCAATTGTGCCTTGGCTTTTGGGGTGCAACTGAACGGTTCGAAGATAGAACATTGCGTACTGCCATGATGCTTCTGTACGACGAACTGTCTCTTCCTTCGGGTCTTCCGCGACTCTCTTCACTTCTCGCATGACGTTACTTATGATCTCGGGTGGCAAGACCCTGAGTGTCCCCATAGAAGAATCTGCCTGAACACCACAAGATTAGATCATGCTTGAGATGCTGAGCATTGTTTCACGCACCTCTAGAACGGCTCTTCCCTGCCTAAGTGTGATCGCCTCGTTGGGCTTCGGATCCCTGAGCTTTCGCCTAGTCAGATTAGCAAAGCCTACCAAGACATAGTGAGCTCTCACCATCGCTTCCAAGTCTCGGCAACATGCGTAGCGGCAACACTCTCAGGTATCTGATCCATTCCAGGGATATCTGACACCGAACCACCGAGTCTAATGCGACTGAAAGACTGATTCAGCCACTCCGTCGACCTTCCTAGACGTAGCACACTCTTGATATCGTCTTCGGTCGGTTCGTCAAGGCCTGTATGATCAATAGCCGTCCTTTTCTAAGAGGTTTAAGGTACCTACCTGGCTGAAGCCATATGTCCTGCTCTTGCGGGTTCATCTTAATAGGCCCATTCTCTTTGAAGTCATTCGTATAGAAGCCGCGGAACTCTTCCCATATGAGATACTGATGCATGACGATTCGCATGTTCCCCAGCAGTGCTTTGCTACTGGAACGAGATTTTCCCTCGATCAATGTCATCATGATAATAGAGGCCATGTCTTCGACGACCTTGTGGATTGAATACATGCTTCTCGAAGGCTCTATTTTCTCCTCGGGGCCGAGGATATCTTCCATGCGCATAAGACAACGATAAACCAGAGCCGGGATCCTCTTCTCGTCATTTCGTTTCATTTGTTCAAAGAACGCATCTCTCGTCAGACCATCGTCTTTTATTGCGTCTAGTGTCAAATGCATCATGTCTCCAGCGAGTAGTCGCCATAGAACCAGGCCGACCGAGTATACATCCGCTTTAGTAAGTTGGTCACCGTCCAGATGGTCTCGGCATTCGGGTGCCTGCCAGAATCCTGAGCCAAATGGGAGTTTCATGGGTGATTTGATGTCTGATCGAAGGAGAGACGACCCGAAGTCAGCAATCTTGGCGACGTACGTCAGTTGCGTATCCTTAAATATGAGGACGTTTGCTGGTTTTATGTCGCCATGTATGATTCCAACGTCGTGTAGGGCCCGGACACCAGTGGCGATATCCACAGCGAGACCCAATACCTTGCGATACTCGACGGCTTTAGGATTGTCCAAGAACTTTTCCAGATCAATCTCCGCTGCTTCAAGTACAAATGAGGGCATCAAAACTCCATCCTTGACAGATTTCCAGCAGATACCCAAGAACTGGACAATATTGGGATGATTCCTGATAAACTTATTCCGCAGTATCTGCAACTCCATAGCCATGGAAGACCACATCTTGCGACTGCGAGCACTGTTCAAATCACCATCCGGCCGCGGAATCTTGACAGCGACAAGCTCTGGTAGATTTCTTGCATCTGGCAATAGGTCATCGTTGCGATTGAGGAAGCGAGCCTCAAGGAGATCTTTGGACCTTGCAAGGCAGACTGAGAAGTAACCGCCTTTGTTGGAGCGTACTTGGACGTCGATACTTGCGTCGTCAATTAGAACGCTGAGGAGCGTCAAGGAAAGATCGAGACGTTGATGGGTAATGAGAAAGGTGGACATGAATGATAAGAGATCATGATCGCGCTGTTTAGCTTCGCTCGCCATGGTGCAGACTTGAATAACGTCACTACGGTGCGGCCCGTTTGAAGCCGTTGGACTTAGGTGGAGATGAAATCGGGGACGTCCATATTTTGAAGATCAGAGCTGAGACGCAGCATGATTATGGCGGTTTCAGCCGCACCTCACTAACTCAGTTAGCTCGTCACACTGCTCAATATTTATTGAGTGCTATTGATAGTGGCGGCACTGCCCCTCACGAGGCACACTGCATCATAGCCAATGATACCCATCGTCAGCTCAGCTGGTTTCAAGCCCCCGGCTTCCTCATCGAGGTGATGCCGGACATCCGTTTTGCGCGTACACCAGCCTACTTTCACATCTCTCCCTCTTCTCTCCTTGCCAACATTCGCTGGTATCATCGCAATGTCTGATGCAACTGGCACAGCTGGCACCGCCCTCGGCGCGACCAGTCTCTTTCTTCAAATCTTCCAAGGCTGCGTCGATGGCTTTTCCGTTTGGCAAAAAGGCGAAACACTGGCCTCCGACGCTCTTATCTTCAAAGCTCGTCTCGAAATGCAAGCCGCACGGTTCAAAGCATGGGGTCTAGACTGGGGATTTGACAGAGGACCCGATGCAGCTTGTTGGAGAGACGACCGCTTCATCGACAATGGAGACCTCGCTGTCAAGTACGTCGTCATTATCTACGGCTTCTTGGACTCACTTGGTGAGCTGTCACAAGAATTTCCGGCGCTAGCGTCTGCCGAGAATGTCCCTGTTTCAGCCGCCACTTCACTCGGGGCGATGCTACGAATGGCGTTTAAGGACTCTCAAGAGCGGGAAGAGTGGGCGAAGAAACTTGAAGCAATGCGCGATGAAGCTAAAATATCAGAGAAGCTGCGATGGGCTCTCAAAGAAGGGGAGATCACAAAGACCCTCGAGCTTCTCGAGTCGATGATTGATGATCTCTGCAAGTTCTTTAAACCGCCTGAGAATGACCCTGTCGCTTTGCAAGTCGCGAATTCTCTACTCTCATCGCTCAACATCTCTAAGTTGAACGCTGTCGCTGAGGGTGCGCCAGATGACTCGATGCTGCAGAGTCTAGCTCTTCTCAAGGTCATGGTCCTGCAGCTTCAACTCGGCACCCGTAATACAGAGAAGGTCGACGAGAAAGATAGGTCCCTACGTGAAACGGGGCCACTCGATGAGCGAACCAGGCGATCGGCTGGGGTGTTTCGGAAGGGGCCCAACTCCACGGATGTCTTGGTGGAGTGGAAGCTGATCGACGGGTCTCATATCCCTCCTGGACACACCGCAGCAACGTACCGCGCGATGGCAGGCAATCGTATCAAGAACCTTGCGCGACTTCTAAAATGGAGCTCAAGACTTGAAGATCTTAGAATACTGGACTGCATTGGAGTCATCACGCGCGACGGACCGTCTGATGATGAAGTCCGATACGGAATTATTTTCAGCATGCCAACGAAGAAGTACACAACACTCAAGACTATTCTCGAGGGACCCCAGGACAACATCTACCTCGATGACTGGTTCAAAATTGCCAAGAGCGTGACACGGGCAGTGCTGTGTTTACACCTGGCTGGTTGGTTGCACAAAGGACTCCGCAGTGAGAACATTCTGTATTTCCAGGACGACACGGGGAATATCTCGTATGAAGAGCCTTATCTAGCTGGTTTCGAGTACAGTCGAGAGATCTCAGCACCAGGACAAACAGAAGGCGTGACGGATGATCTCGAAGCGAACCTATACCGACATGAGGAAGTCCAAGGTGTACCTGAGGAGCCATCCGAGGATGAGCAAGGACAAGCAGGCAAAACTCCTTTCGCAATGAAGCATGACATCTACAGCATCGGTATCCTCATACTTGAGCTTGGTCTTCAAAAACCAGTTATCCAGTTGTATGAAGAAGCCACTCAGATCGAGGAGTACGAGCACTCCGCCGCTGCTTTTCGAGAATGGATACTGAGCAAGGCACTACCCAAACTTGGAAGATCGAGAGGAAAGGAGTATATGAGGGCCACAGGGTTATGTCTAGAATCAGGGTTTGAAGGGGCTTCCACGGATGAGTTACAGCAGGCATTTTACAAAAGCGTTGTGAGACCTATAAGTTGCTCGTGGGGGAGGTGAAGGGTCAGGCAGGCAGGATAAGTTTGACGTCGCTCGACCAGTCGATGGTCAACTACCTAGCAACAAAGCGAAAGATAAGTTAGAATCTCGAGCCTAGAATTTAACAAAACTAAGGGAAACTTAGTATAAGTTTATAAATTTTTAGTAGATCTTAGGCTTTTGGCACCCTAAATTCATAATAGATGCATTTTCGTTCTTGGCGCCTGAGAGCTCAAAAATGGAGGTGTAGCGCTTTATCGCCCCTTGCTAGATAAGGATTAGCGCCCCTCGCCTAAGCCGTCACCCGTTGCCCGTTGTAGTCTAGCGCTGTACTACAAAGAGCAGAGACTTTTTTGCCCGTTATCAAAATCCCAGGAAGGTCAACAAAGAAAAATGCAGCGCCTTCGCCTTCCCATCAACAACATTCTTCAGCACCCTCGCACTCAACTTCTTCCCCTCACAGCACTTTTCGCACAACAGCAGCCCATACTCACTCCTTTCCTGATGGACGGCGGATCACGACGTCGCGGCGGTCGCGGCGGCGGCAATCGACGAGGCTTCAGCTCTCGTGGCGGCGGCGGTGGTCGCTCAAACCAGCCTCGTCACCCAAAGATCAAGAACGAGAATGAGTCGCCTGATGTCGAGATGACTTCACCGTCGCCTGCGCCAGCACCAGCGCCGCCACTCACTGAAGATCCTACCTCGCGTCGCTTCGACAGCTTGTTGGAGAACAACAAGGTCAACCCTCTCATCGTGCGCACCATCACCAACGACATGAAGTTTGAGTTCATGACGCCCGTTCAAGCCGCGACCATGGATGAGCTTCTCCCCCCGAACCGCAGCGACTGTCTCGTCCAGGCGCGCACAGGCACCGGCAAGACCATGGCGTTTTTGATTCCTGCGCTGCAGACTATGATTAACCAGAACAGAGCTGCCGGCGATGGCATTTCGCTGCTTGTCATCTCACCGACTCGTGAGCTCGCGCTTCAGATCTCTGCGGAGGCCAAGAGAGTTCTGCAAGGACTTCCCAAGTATCGCGTCCAGGTTGCTATTGGAGGAACGAACAAGGATCGTGAGGAGAGGGCCATTCTTGCTGGTTGTGAGATTCTCATCGCTACGCCTGGTCGTCTTCTGGATCACATGTCCAACGAGGATATCGTTTACAGCATGCGTAAGCTCAACACTCTTGTTCTCGACGAGGCCGACCGTCTTCTCGATATGGGTTTCATGAAGGATCTACGCGACATTGTCGGCCGTCTTCCCGACAAGACCAAGTCCGACCGACAAGGCATGCTCTTCTCTGCTACCATCGCTCCCCACGTTGAGCAAGTCGCTGGTCTCGTCCTTTCGCCGGGCTACAAGTTCATCTCGACTATTCCCGCCGGTGAGGCCAACACCCACGAGCGCGTTCCCCAGTTCCTCGTCCAGGTCCCTACCTTTGCCGACGTTGCGCCCGCCATGGTTGGCTGTATTCGTGAGGAAGCTACTCGCGGCCAGGCCTTCAAGGCAATTCTTTTCGCGCCCACTGCTGCCATCGCTGATTTCTACGGACGCCTTTTGGAGGATCTTCCCGGCCTTCCCCCCGTTTCGATCCTTCACAGCCGCATGAGCCAGAACAAGCGCACAAAAATCACCAACGACTACCGAACTGCTCGCAGCGCTATTCTCGTTGCTACTGATGTCGTCGCTCGTGGAATGGACTTCCCCGGCGTCACCACTGTCATCCAAGTCGGTATGCCCGCCGACAAGCAAAGCTACATCCACCGCCTCGGCCGAACAGCACGAGCCGACGCCGAAGGTCGCGGAATCCTGATCGTTTGCGACGCAGAGGGATTCTTCCCCAAGTACTCCCTCAAAGAAATCAACCTCATCGCCCGCGAAGCCGATCTCTCACCCAGCGGCGACGTCATCTCAGTCGCCGAGAAGATGGAGGACGACGAGAAATCTCGTGTATACCAAGCTTGGCTGGGCTACTACAACAGTCACATGAAGGCTCTCCGCTGGGACAAGGACGAGCTCGTTCGACAAGCCAACGTTTACGCGCGTGAGGGTCTGGGATCACCCGATGTGCCTACTATTCAGAAGAGCACGGCTAGCAAGATGGGTCTGAGAGGTGTACGGGGTTTGAACACGGTTGCTGATCGACCTCGTCAGAAACATGGTGCTCCTGGTGGACATGGGGATAATGGACGCGGAAAGCGAGGACGCAACTAAGGTTATGACAAAAATGGCTGGTTGGGTTGGAGTTGGGGATATTACGACATTGCAGAAACAAGTGTATTTGTTTAGACATGATGAGTGCAGCATAGACTTTTTAGACTGGGCATCTGAGATGTCGTGATGATCAAGACTCTGTTTATGGTACCATGCTTTGCTGAGATGCCGGCACATTAAGCTTAAAGTGTCTCTCTTTCTAGTGATCTTCGTCATATCACACGTGGAAATGATGAATTATTTTTAAATGACATTCTTTCGTTAGCAACGGATTAATTCTATACCAAGTTCCGTGGGATGCGGTGCTGTAGCTTGACGCTCTACCCTGCAGTGCGACGAGAGACCCGGAAGATCAATGACCCGCTCTGATGAGGATGCCTGTTGAAATGCTGGCGATGCTCACCACCTTCACCGTCACGCTCCCGCCGTTACTTTATATTAAGTATCTATCTTGTTTCGATTCACATACGTGAATTCTATCGTCTGATTACCCCGCTTGCTATCAAACTTATATAAGGCTATCGAGCTTCTAACTTTCCATATCAAGACTTAAACAGTAAGGCTCCTATAGTAAGCCAGCATCTCAGAAGTCAATATCAGAGAAGGTTTATCTGCCTTCGGGGGCGCAATTACTGCCTTTCAGCAAGCAGTATAAATATTGCTTACCCCTCTCTCTCGGCAGCTATATCAAATCCTTTCCTTCATCCCACCAAAAAGACCAAGATCATCACATTGCATAAGTGAAGCAAAATGGATCAACAGCGGCCGATAACCGAGTTCCTTCACCTTAACTCTACTTCCAAACAAGACCCTGCACCAGCCTCACCCCAATGCCGAAGAATCATGCCACCACGAAAATGCAAAGCCGAATCGCGTCACAATATCGAAAGTGGCACATCCCCCCTCCTCACCCTCCCAGCCGAGATCCGTCTCGAAATCTATCGCCACCTTCTCGTCTCCAAGAACTACGCCGAACTTCACTACTGTCGCTCTAAAAAGTTCCGTCTCATCCCCAAAGAGCCATTCGACTGCCCCCTGAAAATCCATCCAAAAGTCTTACTCACTTGTCGGATTATTAATAGAGAAGCTACGCCGATCTTGTACTCGGAAAACGTCTTTTGGAGAAGTTATTATTGGCCGAGCCGCTATGTTGTTGGGCGAGGATGTAGGGCGCTCCCGATTTATGACACGTCGCCTCTGAGCAAGGTTAACTTTGCTTATATTTCACGATTGCACCTCTCTTTTGATTATAGTCATTGGTTTTGTGATGGGGAGCTCAAGATCTTCAATGAGTTTCCGCATCTGAAAGATCTTTATATTGAAATTAACCTGAATAACTTCCCTGGCGGGGCCAACCTGAGCGAGCTTCTATATCGGTCCCTAAAAGCCATCCAGCCAAAGCTTCGGTCCTTCAAAATGGAAATCCGGCTTGATTCCAGCCAAGAAGCATATTCAGACTGGCTAGCCGAATGCGACAAAGACCGCAACACGGAGGACTTCAG
Source organism: Fusarium pininemorale (assembly GCA_002165215.1). Classification (NCBI taxonomy): domain Eukaryota; kingdom Fungi; phylum Ascomycota; class Sordariomycetes; order Hypocreales; family Nectriaceae; genus Fusarium; species Fusarium pininemorale. The sequence goes on from NFZR01000011.1 coordinate 464,509, forward strand.
TATTCATCTGGACCGGAAACTTGCGTTGGAGAAACGGTTAGAACACGACGGGTTGTTTACTGATAGATCACTTTTCTGGAGTTTCAAGACGCAGCGCCAATGGTGGTTCGGGCCGTCGTGCTACATCAGTTTTGCTTTTGATGGCAAGCGCAAGGAGTATGGGTATATCGATTTAGAAGCCCGGGATGATGGTGGTAACGCCAAGTTTGGGCGGTTGAAGACTTCCGAGGAGAATGCGAGTTCGTTGGTCTTAAGGGAGTAAGCAAAGAAAATAAGACATTTTCTAATGAAACATCGCCGAGCCGTCCCCAAGATTTGCAATGGCGTAGACGCCACAGTCAGCTCCCCGTCTTCCCCGGGTCATAGCGTAGCAGGGTACCTGCGCGATCACTTGCCTGTTTTGGTTTGGTGCAATGTCATTTGACTTCCCGTTGGAATGATGGGCGCTCTAATCATTCCTCCGCTCGAGGGCGGACATAAAGCCTTTGACTTAGATTTGGTAGAGAAGCAAGAGAATACCAGACTTTAGAAACAGGTGCTAAAATAAACTCAGCAAAGAGTTCCCTAAGCTTAGGCTAAATTGTCTAAATATTTTCATCACTTAGGATAAAGGTCCCAAGTTCTCTAGCCTACCCCTGGACGGTAGTCTTGTGTTTTCTGTCCGGTGAGACGGGATCGATCTGGTCCAGAATGAAGGGGCTAGACCAGGAACGTAGTTGGACTAATCTTAGCGACCTCCCTGTTAAAACACTTTAGCCCCCGGGGAATATCTCCGTCATGTTCCTGTCTTCTTGTCTTGCAGAGCCTCAAGATGATTGTGCAGAAGGTTTTGTTTATTCTCTGTTTGGCGGTGTTGGCGACGGCCTTTTCGTTGTCGGATGTACCATCATGTGCAGTAAGTACCTAGAAAGGTTTGCTTACTTCTTGTGTGACTGACGGGTGCAGATACCATGTATTCTCGAAACAATGGACTCGTCGGGCGGAACGAAAGCGAATATCAGATCCATGTGCGATAACCCGGCTTTCCAGACGGATGCGTTGAACTGTGCCACTGGGGTATGCACTGCGCAAGAGTTACAAGGTATGCTGGCTTGATGGATTGTTGTTGTGTTCGGCCGCTGACACCATGCAGACTTTTTTCAGATGGGAAAAGAGCTATGTGAGATGCCGATGCAGGACAATCGACAAGAGTACCGAGCGGTCATTGCTGTATTTGCGGCGCTCTCGTTCTTGTTTGTCATGCTGAGGGTGGCGGCGAAGATCATCACCAAGAATACTTGGGGCGCTGATGATACCTGGGGAGTCGTCACTTTTGTATGCTGGCCCTCGGTTTGCGATATCTATGCTGACGGTGGAAAGTTCATTCTTATTCCATTCACGGTGGTCACGCTACTCGGTACGACCTGTTCATGCTGCCCGTCTTCCAGCTAACGATTTACAGCTATAAAACATGGCGTTGGACTTGCTACGCCCTTGTATACCCAGGATGACCTGTCTCACGCCGTAAAGGTACTTCAAAAAAGTTCACATTGAGAAAATTGCTCTGATCAGATGTTTCTTACTGACGATGCCGATGTAGGAGATCTTTATCCTTCACCTTCTCTACGTATGCGGTCTCGCAGCGGCCAAGACGTCGATTCTTTTCTTTTACCTACGAGTCTTCCAAGGTACTACGTTCAGAATCCTTGTCTGGATAACACATGTCTTCAACGCCTTGTCTACCGTCGTCCTGCTCATTCTCGCCTTGACACTAGCGCGCTCTGTGACTTATCTTCTTGGAGATACAGGGGATTCGGTGTCCAACCTGAATAAGTACTCCAACAGCATCAAGGTTGTCCTCGCGCATTGCGTGGTCAACCTGGCTCTTGACATTTGGATGCTTATCCTGCCAATGACCCAGCTTTATAATATAGGGCTAAAGCTCAATACCAAAATCAACGTGTTGGCTATGTTTAGCCTTGGAATATTGTAAGTTTACTGCGCCATCCTACCGATGTGAATTGGATATCTAACGAATGGCAGCCTTACAGTGGTCAGCTTGGTCCGTACAATATTTCAGTCACAGCTTCTCGCTGATCCAGAAGAAGCGCGTAAGTCCATCTCGTCAAGTAGTACATCGAATATCACGTATTGACCAACATTAACAGAGACGGGCCAACAACAAGTGGTTCTTTGGGCGTGTATCGAGACATACATGGGCGCTATCGTGGCCTGCATGCCTTCAACACGTCAGCTTATGATGAAGGTAATTTGCAAGATGAGGGCGCAGAAAGGAGGGCAGCAAAAAAATAAGCCGATGTTCATTGACAGGTCATTGGCGCCGATACCGGATGAAGAGGACATGCCGACGTTGAGTGACGTTGGGGGACTGACGACTGTTACAGCCAGCAGTGGACAGACTACAGTGTCGGGGACGGAGTATGACAAGGAGATTATTACTAAGACAGATCGATGAGGCTGTTGGCAGATGAATGGCGAGCATTGCATACTGAAGAGCGAATCATTTTCTTGGGCATTAGTTTATGATAGCGATTTAATACCATGTACCTTGCACAAAAAGTCAGCAGACATGAACGATCGTTGGTTTTCCGAAACGCCGAGTCATGTCCATCGGAGTAACGTCAGTTCCGTGACACCAACTCTCGCAGAAGCAAACAATCTCACGCTCACTATTCCCAGATTAATATTAAAGTAATCTTGGCTCTTAAACAAAGCACTAAAATTAAACTGTCAACGACAAAACAAGACAAAGCGAGCGAGCGAGGGTGGATAAAGTGCAAAAAGGGTCGGAAACAAGCATCGTCATTATTTTAGATCCGCCAATCAGCGAAGGATTCAGAAAACTTGGCACATGTCGATGCAACTGACGTCACTGGCTGCGGGAAATATGTATTATGACAGAGGAAACGCGGGATAAGGTAGTTAGTACTCATGGCCACGTATTAAGCGGTGTGCAACCCATCGAGACGGAAATGCCGTCATTGTGTGACCCTCAAGACCCTGGATCGGATGAGACATATTATGCGCCCATGATCTGCAACTTTTCTTCTTTTGTTGAATGTCTCGGGTCGTTGGGCATCAAACCTACGCACTGATCTCATGCACTGGTAAAAAGAGAATATCTTCTGAGACAAACAAGTCAACCAAAACAACATCAGCAAGATGAACTACGCCAATATGATTGAGGAGAAAAACCTCAAGGTAATTACTCCATCTTTGTCTATTGAGTTGTACTTTATTAATGTGCCCTCCTGTAGAAAACATTCATCATAGCTACACTATGCAGCACCCTCGTCGGAACATTCACTTCCTCAATGGGTCTCTGGGACCGCGTCAAAGAAAAGCGCAAGCAAGCCAAGCGCGACACGACCCAAGACGAGGAGATCAAAAAGCTCAAGGCCCAAGTCGAGCAAAACTCCCGCGCCCGCGACGAAGTCGAAGCCTCCTTCCAGCGCTCCGGCGCCCTCATCAACCGCGAGTTCGAAGACGGCTACCAACGCTACGGGCAGCGCTTTGCGATCGGCGATGTCATCACTGAGAATAAGCTGCAGGCGCAGGTCATTGCGCTGCAGCAGACTGTCATCAATGTCCTGCAGGATGCGGTCTATAATGGACGGCAGCTTGATAGGGCTGATATGGCGAGGTTGATAGCGGCGAGTGATGCGGCGAGGGAGGGATCGCTCGGGGCGTTGAGACAGCAGAGGGAGAGGCTTATGGACTTGGAAGAGCCTGTGCTGCCGAAGGCGTTACCGCCGCCGAAACGGGCATCGACTGTTATTAAGGATGATCCTCTTTATTGTCGCTACGCTCTCGATCTGCAATACATACCCGAACGACCCCTCGCATCGACATTTGAACCGCGGGGCGATCGTCACTGTCCAGCATGCGATGTCTTTCTCGACGTTGAAGCAGACGACGCATGGGCAATTGGAAAGACAGCCACGCGCGTTATCACAGAACAAGGAGGCTACAAGCGCGAGATCGACGAAGAGCTCGAGTTCCACATCAGCCCACGCTTCGTCATAAAATGCCACACACCAGAAGGAGAATTCGCCTGTGTTCTCTGCTCCCGCTTCCGCGACGGCGATGTTCTGTGTCCGAGCGCTGATACGCTCGTCAACCATATTGGGCGGGAACATACTGTCGCAGAGATGGAGAGGGAGCCGGACTTTGAGGTCAGGTCGCTTGATCTTGACAAGGTTAGACCTGTTGATATGAACAAGAGGATCATGCCGGCCAAGAGCGTTGGGTCTGATAGGAGAAGCTCGTCGGGGAGGAGTGTGGTCTCCGGGAGGAGTGGGGGGAGGAGTGTGAGGGCGATGAGTGTTGATAGGAGGAGTGTGGATAGACGGAGTGTATATTAGGAGCATTAGCATAGCGTGTTTTAAGCGTAGCAGATTTTAGATTTAATTAGCGTCACATATTCCATGTATTCTGTACTCATTCGCTTGTGTATGATAAGAGGTTGCGTTATTAGGGACGTGGGGGACCTGCAAGACTGCAGCGCCGATCTTGACGCCCAACCGTATGAGGGCATTCAGGGATCAGCCCATCACGCGTCACTCTTCCTAACGCGTGGTTTCCTTTCATCCGAAACGGGTCGCGCATTCACTTTTCACGTGCAGCCATAACCGGACTGTGAAGCTGACTGCTGATAGACCAGCTGAGTTAAATCGCTCTCTAATAACGCCAAATGCTCACAAACAAACCTGACCTGAAAGGTGACCACTTGCACCAAAGAACCCCATGCCAATTACCTATTACACTTCTTCAACAACCCTTCAATCTTACTCATAACCTCCGGAATCCTAAACGGCTTCGAAACTAGATCATCCATACCACTATCCAACGCCATCCGTATCTGCTCATCCCTCACATTCGCCGTGACCGCAATAACAGGAACATGCTCCGCAATCTTCCCCTCCCTCTCCAACCTTCTAATCTCCCTTACACACTGATACCCATCCATATTCGGCATCTCCAAGTCCATCAACACAACAGACAGATCTGATCCCCCAGCTTTAAAGAAATGTGTCTTTTTGAGAAACTCCAACGCTTCAAGCCCGTCGTTCGTTGCACTTACGGTGCAGCCTGCTTTGCGGAGTTGGTTTACTAGTACTTTTTGGTTAATGAGGTTGTCTTCGACGACGTGCACTGTTAGCGAGCTGGGGGTGAAAACGGCGGCGAGGATGCTCTCGCGACGGGTTCGGGCGGAGGGGTTGGGGGATAACAGGTGGACTGTCTTCTTGGAAGGGTTTGTAGTGGCTGGTAGTTCGGAGAGGATTGGTTGTGGGGAGGTTTGTTCGTTGGGAGGTAGACATCGTCGAGCTTGGATGTAGAAACCGAAATCACTACCCTTGCCGGAAGTAGACGCAACGCCGATTCGACCGCCATGTAACTCTGCCAGTCTTTTCGATATGAACAGCCCAAGGCCACTGCCGCCGTATTTATAGTGGGTTCGTGGGCTCGCCTGCTTGAACCTCTGAAACAGCCGCTTTCTCTCGTCATCCGTCAATCCACAGCCTGTATCCTGGACTCTATACCTCACGTATAGACTCTCTCCAGACCCCCATTCATCAGATCCAACAACACTACCTATCTCACCCCTCGTAGGCGCGAACGCAAAGCCAGGAATGTTGTCAATCTCCGGGAGATCCTTTGACACTCCAACAGCAACCTTTATCACGCGTATTGCAGAAGTCGCCGTGAATTTGATAGCGTTGGTCATGAGATTAATAAGAATCTGGAGAACACGGCTCGGATCCATAGCAACCCAATCAACACCTAGCTTCTCAAACTCAGAGCCGATGTCAATCTCAAGCGTGATGTCCTTCGCCAGCATCTCTGACTCAAACATCTTGACAACTCTCTCAACGATAGCTTGCGGCTGACACACCACAGGCGTGATGAGCAAAAGATTGGAATCGAGTTTTGAAACGGTGAGGATATCGTCTACTATTGACCTCTGGTGCTGAACGCAAAGCGCTATTGTTTGCGATGCATCGAGGCATGATTCAATAACATCCTGTGACGCTGCGATTCCGTTGGTGCGACATGCTTGCATCGCGGAGGTGATGTCATCTGCGCACTGAAGAATGGCACTCAGGGGGTTGCGCATCTCGTGGGATGTTATATCGATGAATTCATTCTGCTGGCGCCGCGTTTCCTCTGCTTCTTGTAATCTTCGGTTTTGTAAACCTTGTGCCCATTTCAGATGGGATATATCCGTTATGGAACCCATGATGGAGCGCAAAGTTCCGCTGGGGGTGATTTCAGGATGCGCTGTGACGAGGACCCAGAAGTCGATGGGTTCGCCGTGGATGTTGACGGGGTTTTCGAAACTTTCTCGCAGTTTGACTTCTCCTGACCAGGGGAGCATATCCTGCGTTAGACGATGCCATCCTTGTTCCATGATGCTACCAGAATTATTCATGAGATCAGCCCAGGATACATCACCCTGGTTATCTCGACTATGACCCGTCATTTCGTAGAAACGATCATTTGCTTCGCGGAGAATACCCTCTGGACTGGTCAGAAACATTCCCAATGGGGACAGTTCTGTCATTCTTCGAAGACGGCTTGCTTGAAGGTCCAATTGCTGCGTGAGTTCCTCTTTCTCTAGAGCTGCTGCTTCTGCGGCATCGCGACCACGTCTTGTCTCGTCTTCAAATAGTATCGTCGATGCTAGCGACGTCGCGAGTTGGTTGTTGAGAAGTGTTGCGAAGGAGATATAGCCCTCATCATAAGGTCTTCGAGGATTGACACCCAGCACGAGAAACGCCAGCACCGTCTCCCCATTTGTTGGACGAACCGGGAAGATAATCGCCTCCGTACCAGCCTCTCCAAATCCGCGCCACTGAATCCCCTGTAAAAGATCCTCAGGCAACGTTCCATCTCGTATCCTCACAAGCGTAGGCTCCCTCGTCCGCATCGCCTCTCGAAACGAAGGCACAAATCCCTGATAACTCCTCTTGAGATCAATCTGCTGTGGCGCAGCGTCATGTCCAAGCGGTATCCCAATCGTTCCCTCCAGATAGCACGACTTGCTTGATATCGTACTCCCCGATGAGCTCGACTGATGATCTGCCTCTTCAGCCTCGCCGACAGAGTACAGAAGCGCAAACGGGACATCTCGATGGTTATCCTCAAGACCATCCAACACCGACTTCCAGAAACTCTTGATACTCGTGGCTTTCCTCAAAGACTCGCTGACTTTGTTGATAGTCCCCATACGTCTCTGACTCAACACCAAGTCCGTCGTCTCAAACGGCGCATTGTAAAAGCCCACAATCCTCTCCGTCCCGCCATACAACGGCGTAAGCGACCAGCAAATATGTGTCTCCTCCAAAAAGCCCCTTCTAAACAACGCCAGATCATTATTGTCGCTTCGAAAGCTAACACCAGTCCTCACAACCTCTTGCAGCGCTGGTCCAAGAACATCCCAAGCTTCAGACCAAGGGCCCGACGCTCCAGTGCCGAGCATGGACGGATGTTTGTTCCCAGCGAATGCAACGGCGTACGCTTCATTGTATAGCATCGTCATGTCGCTGCCCCAGAAGATATTCGCAGGGTGAGGATTGTTGATCACGAGATTGGCTACTTGGCGTAGTTCGGGGGACCAGGAGGACATGGGACCTAGGGGTGTTGAGGACCAGTCTATGGCGCGGAGGAGGCGGATGTAGGGTGATAGGAGACCTTTGGGGTTCGTGACTGTCCAGTCTGCGACGGCTTTTTCGGGTTTGCCTAGGATGATGGAGCCGCTGCTTGAACTGCCCGTGTTACGATCTGAACTTCCTTTGGAGGTACTGCCTCGCCACCAAGATCGGAATGGGAATTTTCGCGGTGTCGATGCTATTAGCGTTGCTTCCGTTGGCGTCAACTCGTGCGTCGTATCCTCAGCGGTCTCGTCCTTCGTCTCAGGTTCCTGCTTAGGCGTTTTCGAAACCTCGCCCTTGGGGGTATCCTCGTCTTTCAAGCTCGGCGTATTCGCTCTCGACAGCGCGCTCGAGGATAAACTCGCCGGCGTGTCAGGATGCTGCCAAAGCCGATTCCCGCTAATCAACCTCCATCTCTTCCCAACCGTCGACCCCGTCCAAAGCAAGCCTTTGTACAGAAAGAATAAGGGAAACACATCCTTCGAATCGTCCTGCTTTGTAATTCCTGTAGCCCATGTCTTGAAATCCCCATACTCACTCACGCTCTGTTCGCCGCGCACAGCATCTAATAGTCGTTCATGCGTCGCGAGCGCACTGTTGCAAAACACAGGCTGAATAGCCTTTGAGCGTAGCGGTGTCTCATCGTCGGGATCAAGATCAATAATAAACGTTGGTCGAGAGTCTGCGTTGAGAATATCGCGAATGTTCAACTTGTCGAGATCATGTGCGATGTCGGACTCCATCGTCAACAAGCGAATGTTGACGAAGCAAAGTTTGTGGTATTCACTGCGGTATTATTTTGTGGGTTTGCCAAGGCAACATCAAGCCATGACGTTGAGACTAGCCGAGATGATCTTCATGAAACCTACGACATGTCGAGTTAGCTTTCTCCTGATGTCCATGCACGTCGTGATAGTTTCCCCATCATCAGTCTTTTTACAATCTCTACCGCTATTATGGGTATGTTACATCGAGCGTCTGTTACAAGAGAATCATCTAATATGGCTAGTCTACGGCAAAGCGCTTCTCGCGACAATGCAGCCCGAAACGTCGGGTTGTACGTGATAAACAAATGATGTAACAGTGTTACGGGAAATAACCCTCCTTCCAGGCCTTTAGGCCGACGCTAAGATGCTAGCGGCCCGATCCAGATCTCGGGCTCCGATTTTTCGATCGGGCTTTTCTTCAAGCATCAATTTTTGGGGGAGATTGATCCGTATTTGAGATTTCGATGGGTTTGTTTTTCCGGTGGGAAAATTACACAACATTGGGATTCATTATCTTATCGCAATCTGGGGGGTGGCTGAGATTCGGATGTTAGTTGTTATTTTTAGTACATGAGGCTTGGGATTTAGCTGAGATCATGTGAAATGAGTGATAACGTGTTTTCCATTTTGCTTAATAGCTTCAAACTGATATTTATCTTATTATAGACTCTCTACTCCGTAATCAGCAAGTATCAATTTTTTCGTATTTAACCCTGTAGATGAACACCCAACCTATGGCTATAAAACACTGCCACTCCAGCCATCTTGTGTAGGGTATCTTAACAATTCATGTCGCTCAAAGCCGTATCAATATCCTGCAACAGCAAAGTGGCTTCCAAAACCCATGATTCGTCCCAATTACATGGGACCTCTTCATTACTTCCAAGTGCTCGAAGTCTCTATACCGCTTTGCTTATTCTTCTGATACTCATCGCTCAACGCCGAATACAACGCCTTCACCCGATCAACTTCATCACTCCAATGCTTCCTCTCATCCTTGTCCTCAATTTCATCAACAAGATCCTTCACACTCTTGGCAGTAAAGAACTTGTTTTTCTTGTTATACAACGCCCTCTTCCCAACAGCCTCATCACTCTCCCCCTCAGCCCTCACCCGGAAAACCTCTTCCAAAATCTCAATATCATACGGAATAGCGAACTGATCACGGCTATCTTCGTACGTAAACAGATAATACAGCTCTTTGAAGCCAGACCATGTAATTCCGCTCAAGCACAGACTGCAAGGTTCGTGTGTTGCGAAAAAGACACAGTCCTCGCGGGGATTAGGTCGAGATTTGGAATCGGGATATGTTTGCGTGTAGAATGTCTGGATGCAGTTGATCTCGCCGTGGAGAAGTGGTGAGGCGCGCTCGTTGTTCGTCGAGACAGTTAGAGGTTTGAGGGTTTCGGATGAGAGGATTGCTGCGCCGAAGACTTTGCTGCCTGAGCGGACGCCATCACTCGTCAAGGGGACGATGTCGCGCTCGACTGTTTGAAGAAGTGCAGCGAGAATATCTTGAGGTGTTTTAGCTGCCATTTTTGAGTATAACAAGAAAATAAAAGTCTGTCTGAGTTGAGAGGGATATTCGTCGTTGAAGTAGACTTTCTTATCTGATAACTCCCCCAACATCGGGGCTTCCCGATTGAGACATTCAAGGGTCCAGACCCCGGCACGCGGCGGTACCCGCTCTATACGCTCAGTGACATGCCATTGGTAGTGTTAGCCGTGTGTGAGCGTATAACAGAAGGATTCAGCTCTGATTCATCCGTCAAATGAGGATGTGCAAGAGTGTGCGTCATGGGTGAGATTCGTAATTGACGCTTTACTGCTTGCAAGCGGTGAATCTGACACCTCTAGCCCCCGCATCATTGTCGATCCGAAACTGCCGGGAGTAAGCATGGCTTGAGAGATGAGGTACAAAAGGATGGACGATCGCCGTCTGAAATGGCTGGACTATCAACTCGACAGCGCCCTCTCACTCTCACTCTTATACAGATAACTACAGCTCAATTCATCGACAATGCGTTTCGCTCTCGCCCTCTCATGGCTCCCCCTCAGTCTGGCGCTCCATATCCCGGAATCTCTGGACCGCCGCACCAAGCATAAACCTATCACAGACTGTTCAGCAGAGCAAGTCATTGACCTTCTCAAACTTGAGCCCAACACCGAAAAAGGTTGCTTCGTCCAAACCTTCGTAGACCCGACCACCATCCCAGGAACCAATCGATCCGTGAGCACAGCTATTTACTATCTACTCGAAGGTTCCGCGGGACAATCACTCTGGCATAAACTCGATGCTGCGGAAGTTTGGCACTATTACGCCGGTGCACCGCTTGTTCTATCTCTATCAAATAATGATGGATCTTGTACGAGGGATCATATAATGGGGAATGATCTCTTCGGTGGACAGAGACCGCAGGTTGTTGTCAAGGCGGAGGAGTGGCAGAGTGCAAGGAGCCTGGGTGACTGGACTCTTGTTGGGACGACTGGTAAGTACTGTGATGATATTGAAAGAGTGGAAAGATGAACTAACGTGCGATAGTTGCGCCAGGATTCGATCCGGCTGGGCAGGTTCTGAAGCCAGAGGGATGGAAGCCCAAGTCTTGCAAGACCCCCCATTAAGGTTCCATTCAATTTCTGGCGGGATGAAAACCTACGAGACAACAGCGAGAGTTCATCTAATTGTTCAATAAACACACTTTTAGTCGGTAACATATGAGTGATCAATTTCTGGTGCAGTAATGCGTAACGTCTAAGTGAACTAATAAGTATGTACAAGAATTAAACAATGTGTCCCAACCACGAGAGTGAAGGACATCCAAGTAGTTAAGAAACATCGAGTGACTCAACGAGAGAATCTAGAAAGCGCAGGCAAAGGGACAGAAACCGACACATGCGCATCATCTTTCCTCCCATCCGACGACGCAACCCTCATCATTTCACAGTCCAAACCACCATGATCATCAAAGGTTTGAGTACTAGACTCATGCGTGCCTTTTGCTGAGTAGGTAGCGTTTCTAAAAGCTCGTACGAACCATGGCTTTCTTCCGGGCGCTTTCCAGGTCCAGTATTCTTTCATGTCGTAGTTATCAGGCTCCAATCTCCCGCCTGAGATGCGGACGGTGAGGGAAATCATGAGATTGAGAGCTGTGTAGATAAGCATACCGCTGAGGAGACGTTAGCTGGAGAACGGTTTGAAGTAGAGGGTAACTTACGCGATAATGCCGTAGGCTACGCTGTACGAAAATGGAACGAAGGCGATGACAACGAATGAGGGGAGGGTGTCACCGATATAGCGCCAGTTGATCTCAGTGATCTGACGAGCCATCATACATCCGACCTGAAAGTATCAGTCAACTCCGAGAACACGTCCATTTCATCCCTTACCAGAATAAGAGCAGGCCCAGTTGCCCAAGGCGGCACAGATGAGAAGATCGGCCCAAACACGATGGACAAAAGAAACAAGAAACCAGTAGTCATAGCAGTAAGACCCGTGCGACCTCCCTCAGCAATACCAGCGCCGCTCTCAATAAACGCCGTAACAGGTGAACAACCAAAGAGAGCGCTGACGGAAATACTGATTGCATCACAGCAGTAAGCGAGTGTTGATCGGGGGAAATCTCCATCTTGATCATCAACAACGCCGCAGAAACGGACCATTGAAAACATCGTTGCTGTTGCATCGATGATATCGACACTAGATTTGTCAGTGGAGGCAAGATCAGAGTGGATGAGGAACTTACTAGAGAAAGGTGAAGAGCGCGAGGGCGAATTGAGTACCGTGTTGGCCGACGTTCCAGTCGAGAGCGTTGAGGGTATGCTTCATGGGGTTGATGGAAGCGACTTTGCGGAAGAGCTCGAAGCGTGAGTCTCCTTCTGGCGTGTGAGGGAAGTATGTAACGGCAGTGTCACGTCTACTTCTATTAGAAACTGGGTGAGTGAGCAGGCAGGGAACGACTTACGGCCATGAGAGGATGGATACGAAGGCGATGCCAATGACGAAAGCGTATTTGACCCGGAAGGCCATGAGATACGCAGTCAGTAAACCACCAGCAAATATCGCAGTCCAAAGCTTTCTTCCACGTCAGCATAGTTCCTCATGACTTCGTATCACCAGCTCACCTTGGGACTAGTCATTATCCCGCCCTCACACATCTGAGTATCCGGATTAATCCTCTCAACAGGGCATCCAGCAATCGCCAAAGGCGTCGCGTTAAACCCCCCAGTAATAGCACCAATACCCGAACCGTACGACAGACCAATCTCAGTAAGAAACAGACCAATACCAGCTCCCGTTGCAGATTTTATAGTTGACGGGATGAGTTTGACGAGCCATTGTCGCATGCCAGTTAGTGCGAGGAAGACAAAGATGAGGCCTTCTGTGAAGACGGCTGTTAATGCAACACCGTAGGGAATACTGCCTGAGCCGTTGTAGCCTACGACTTGAAAGGCGAAGTAGGCGTTGAGGCCCATGCCAGGTCTGGGCATGTTAGATGGATCAAGGCTTTGGAGATGGGGACTTACGCGAGGGCTATAGGGAGGTTGGTGAAGAGACCAAAGACGAGACTTGCGAGTCCAGCGATGGCTGATGTCGCCGTGACGAGATCTCGCCTCACCTCTTGAATCTCATTAGTCTTCTTCTTCGTGAAGTAGATATAAACTCACCCTCTTTACACATCACATAGCTATCAATCTTATCGCAATCAATCCTATTCGTCTCATCACAAACACAAGGACCACCCGTCTGCGACAGAATAGAAGCCTACATCTCATCAGCACTCCTTGCCCGAGGTACTCTCCCTCACAAAATGCTTACATTAACAGCAATGATATACGTCATAGCAGCAAAGGTCGTAGCCCCAGCACGAACTTCTTTCAAGAATGTCGTCCCGTCGATCTCCTTGCTCTGGAAGTAGATTAGTAAAGGTGCTTTACGACTGGAATGAAACATACGTGACTACTGCCTTCTAGCCTGAATAACCGGCCAATGAAGGAGATTGCGACACGCCTGTTGAGCCTCGTGGCTAGATCTGCCGCGTGGTTCTTCATGATTGCTTCTAAATTCTTTGTGCTCAGAAAACACCTTTTTTTTCCACATCAAAGAAAATTCAGCACATGAGCAAATGAATGAAGGGTGACGTGAGATAATAACGCAGCTAACAATTATTGACACCTCGCTTAGACACCTCGCTCTGCATAATTACGTCTCAGCATTAAGCCACCTACAGTATGTACTGATCAATAAGAATCAAGGCTGCACACCAACTTCGTCCTAGCGGGGGTCACCGAAATCGGTCTTGGTGGGAAGTGTTACCCGGGTCGTTGGTGAGGCTGGCTGAGGAACGCTAAAAGCCACGCCAACCATGTGGTTTAAGTATCTCGTAAAAAAAAGAAAAGCTAAAACTTGTACGTGGTTGCACATTGGTCCGGTACGAGAGCGAGATTGATGGGGTGAAAGTTTCGATAGTTTGGTCAAGGGGAAGTTAATCGCGTGGTTCTCGTTTCTTTTTGATACATCATTTCGATCTGGCGATGGCGCATGACGACCCAAGATGTCAATGCATGTGCCCGTCTGTTCCGTTAATCCAAGGAAATAACAAAAAGAAGCATGATCTGATGTCCTACCCACAGACCCCTGAGCTTGTACCAAACTGTTTGCTTACCCAAGCCACACGAAACTCAAGACCCAACAATGCGGAAAAGGTTGCGAGTGTTTGGACTCGTGGCAGGCTGACTACTTATCGAGATTCTAGGCGGGACTAGACTTGTGTTGGGGTTGGGTTTGGGCTGGGTGATCACGGTCCCCGCAAATGGTCTAGACCTTCAAGCCACGATATGCAAAAGTGATGCTTTGAGCTACTGCTTTCTCGGCATTGGCGTGAGGTATTTGATACATGGTACGTGCGTTTCCCTTCCGCCTGGGCCAATTATGGTGTTTTGAGAATATCAAGGGTATTGTGAAACAGCACAGGGTGAGTGTTGTGTGTAGCTAGCCATCATCATGATTTGTTGTTAGTAACGATCAAACGACGAAACAAACTGTATTGGGTAGTCTCTTTGTGCAAGGCCAAAACATTGGCATGCTGATTGTCAAAGCAAACAATGGCATCTAAGTTATGCTCGGCCAGTGCACGCGCAAAAAAAAGGCGTCCGATAGCCGCAAGCCACTCCAACGCCCAGGCCGCATCGAGACCCAAGACATGAGGTGATCTGCCTATTCCCCTGCATGAGCACAGTTAAGCTGACCTCCGTCTCCCCCGGTGTCTCACTTTCACAGAATGTTACCGTTTCGATTCGGGTAAATCGTAAGCTACCCGCCCGTATTCTTAATCTCACATAGCGCCCTTCGCGTAGACAACACCCTTCTCTTCCGCTGGGCATGCCGCATTCCCCAGGCCCCCTCGGATCTCCCATTCCGCCAGCCACTTTCTCGCTATTAGACTTCCGCAAACCCCATTCGCGACGAAAGGCCTCGACACTCTCCACATCAAAGACAGAGTTCAGCCTTGCATTCGCCAGCTGCAAGCCCGCTCGCCCCCTTTGACCCAATCCCCTGGGTATGTCTCTCTCTTGTTTAATTTCGTATGCAACCCTCGTTCGATTCTGTCCGCCTCCCCCCCTGCTCCCTGCCTCCCCTCATCAATCTTTGTTGTCTTTCAGCTCAGCATGCATGACACCATGGCGCCGTCCTCATTAACAGAACCAGACGCAGCGGCATCAGAGTCCTCCACCCGCGACCGCTTCTACTCCATCCTCCGAAAGCCAGCATCGAACCTCGCCCTCCGAATCTCAGACCTTGATCGATACCGCCTCAACATGTGGGAGGTCAGTTGGGCGGCTCCCAAGGAGTCGCGAAAGGAACACCGTGAGAATAAAGCGACGAGCGGCAAATCTGCGACAAAGGCGCGATCGATCTTTAGTCGTGGATCTAACTCGTCGCATGAGGCACCGTCGTTTGGGAGCTTTTATAATAAACGAAAGAATGCTGAGAGGGGGAATGATTCTGTGTCGTCGACGTCTTCGAAAGCGAGCGCTGTAGCGGGGAATTATGAGTTGGAGGCAGATGAAGCTTCGACGTTTTCGGCGGGGAGTGAGCAGACGACGATTAATATGGCGAGGGTTGTTGATCTCAGCGCAAGGCGAAATGGGCAGATTCTCGAGCGCTCTCAAGGTTTGCGACATCGCGCGGGTGTTTTTGTTTCATACTAATGTTTTGGTAGAGCTATACGTTGGGGATAACACGCTTCTTGAGCCGCCTTCACCAACACTCACATCATCTTCTGCGCCGTGGGACACAGAAACCCTTGAGCGCGTCATCATACAGCCATGGCCTCTCATTCAAGCCTTGAGTGATGACTCGTTCGTCGCGCGAAGTACCGAGGCTACAACATCTCAGCGCACATCCTACGATACACCGTATCTCATCAATTGCGGCGTTACCATAATGGCGACACCCAGCATCAAGTCTAAGCATCGTGCTCGCTCACCAAGCACCCAGTCAGTCTTCACATCAGCTCACCGCGGAAATGTGCTTACCTCATTCAGATGTCAACCTCAACGTCCACAGAGCAGTCGATCACCAACCAAAGCCAAGACCCCACGACGCATGCCATCGTCCACTGCGTCACTGCGAGCAGAAAGCAGCGATAATTGGCAGCCTCCAGTTGAATGGGCATGCACGCCTACTGAGCCCTCATTCCAATTCCCCGACGAAGCTGTCCCCGAGCCAGAAGCCATCATCCCCAAGGAGCTCAACGCGATGCAGTTGGGTGTCAAGCAGCTTGCCAAAGAGGACAACATGATCAGACTTGTGCGTCTTGCTGAGTCGCAAGGTGTCAATAGCCCACCAAGTCTGTGTCAGGATCTGGAGGTTGAGAAGATGCAGTGGATGCTCTCTGCCATGTTCAACATGGATGGACCGGAGTATTCTGAGATTAATGATGATGATCTTGACGATGAGTCGGCGGATCCACCGAAGAGGATTCTTGCTCTTTATGAAACACCTGGTAAGTAATCTCACTCGCGCACTCATCTCACTCAGCTAACTTCTCGCAGCTGTGACTTCATACCTAGCTGCCGTGAATCACAGCAAACAGGTCTACCATCTCTCCGCAGCACCTTTATCACCCGCTTCATTCCCAAACATCCACCCCGTCCTCACACCAGTGAGATCACCCTCCGCATTTCCCGTCGCCCCATCTACCATTGAAGCCGTTCACTCACTACGCCTTCCTCTGGCTATGCCCTCACAAGATATCCCAGCTCTCTTACGAAACATCCATCGATGCCTTGAGCCAGGTGGCTCATTACAACTCACCATCATCGACCCACTTCCCGTCACTAGCACTCTGGGTCCCCTTCTCCGAGCGTGGATTGAGGATCATCTTCTCTTCAATCTGGAAGCTAGTTTCCGCTGCACAAACCCAAGCAAGTTACTCCCTCTCTGGCTTAATGGTGCATCACTTCGTGTCGATCCCGACTGTATCGAGACGACACCATTCTTCGCCATTCCTCTCGATAATGGCCAGCTTCAGTTTGTGAGAGACGGTCACATATCTGAAGAGGGATTGAGACAAGAGCTTCGCAATCTTGTGGGCCGTATGCTATGGATGGAAGTTTGGAGAGAATACATCGTCGCTGAACGTTGGTGGTGGGAGGATCCCGAAATTCTTCAAGAGTGTATTCAACATCAGACGACGTGGGAATGGAAACTGATTGAGGCAGTCAAGGAAACCTAATAATTTCTTTTGTTTTGGTTGTTTATTGTTGTTTTGGTAAGGATTAGATAGCATTATACCCTGGGAGTCCCAATGATAATTATAATTGATGGAAGTTTACCTAATCCATGCGGCCTCTTTTCTTTAAGCTTCTCATCGACTTTGCCTGAACAACTCAAGCCGTAGCGCTGCCCAGATCCTTATGCTCCTCCAGACCATCCGTCTGCCTCAAAGTCTCCACCAGCCTCTCAATCCTTCCACTCTGATCAACAGTCGCGAAGAGAAAGACCTCATATTTAGATGGAGGTTTGTTAGAGAATTCTGCAGTGACAAAATGGCGCTCGGCGAGTTGGTTCCCTTGGCGAAGGAAGTGCGTCACTTTGACTTTGATGGATGTCGTAACCTGTCGGAGATGCTGTATATGCTCAACAAATTCGGGAAAATCAATGCATTTTCCGTCCACAATCGATGTATAGTCTTGAGTGAAGAGACTTTCGAGATCGGCTTGTGTGGTCTCTGGTTCGCCGATGAAGATGCTCTCAAAGCCTTTTTCGTACTCTTCAAGAGACGATGTCCAGTCGACGTGGGGTGGTGTAGATGTCATTTTGTGTAATTCAAAAGGTTATTCGTCAGTAAATAATGCCTATTGTGGCGTGGTGAAGATACTGTTGGAAATAGTATAAATTATTGTAGAAATGTCTTTTATATATATGTAGACGTCGCCGCGGACTCATCTCCGAGCCCCGCGGACCTCCGGCATCATCGTATGGATTACGGTAAACTATTAATTGTAAGCTCGGACGAAAGTTTGAAGGGTTATTATATTATCAATTACAGAGAAGAGTCTGAATATTACTTTCCAATCACAAATACAACTCAAAAGGCGAATGCTGGTGCTGTTGTCGCAGTTGGTGATGCTAAGGAGCTACCCGGTAGTGCATCGCTCTATTTACTGAACAGATAATGCATATCTTCTTCAACAAAGTCATTTGACTCCCCAGTATTACAGAAAAAGGCAGAACCTTTACATTCAGGCATTTTTTACTTGATAAGTGTTTTATTTCCTTTTTCCTCCCTTATTGAGTAGACAATAAACATTTCGAAGTACACAATCCGTGGTGAGCGAACAGCAGGACTCCATCTTGACACGGTCAAATTAAGGTCAGAAGACTACAGCGTGATGCCATTGTATATAAAGCAATAACCATATTAAAAAGAAACTCATCGATCTCACAGTGCTTTACATCTTGGCTTGTTAAGCTGTTATATAAAAGAAATGGTTACTCCATTGTAGCTATTAGAGCAGTACAATGCAGTGGGTCCAACGAGAAGACTAACGGCAGCCGATAACGGATTTCTGCCAATAGGCTTACTTCCAATGCGCTAGATTAGCTTTCTCCAAGTCTTGCACTAACAAAACGAACCCCACCTCCACCCAAACTGAAGCGCGAAGTCTGTTTAATCACTACAAACTCCCCTCATCACTGCGTATTTCTCTACAACTCTGCCTCGATCCCATCATAAAGAGGAAAGGTCAGCGATAAACAGCAAAAATGCGTGTCCTAGGTCTTCTCGGCGGCACGACCTACAACGCAACCCTCCTCTACTACAAACAAATAAACGCCTACGTCCAAAACCGTCTCGGCGGCGGCCACTCCTCCAAACTCCTCCTCCACTCCTTCGACCACGCTGAGCTCTTTCGTTTCTTCCAAACAGGCAACTATAACGAAGTATCCCGCCAGATCTGCACCGCCGCAAAGAATCTCAAGTCCATCGGTGCAGAAGCCATCGTTCTCTGCGTAAACACGAATCATCGCTGGGCAGAGGATGTTGAAAATGCAACGGGTCTTCCATTGTTGCATATCATTGATTTTACGGGTGATGCGATAGTGAAACAAGGGTTGCAGAAAGTCGCGTTGTTGGGAACGCAGATTAGTATGGAGCAGGACTTTTTGAAGGGCAGGCTGGAGAGGAGGTTTGGGGTTGAGGTTCTCGTTCCGAAGGGGGAGGAGGTGAGGAAGAGGATGGATCGTGTGATTTTTGAAGAGCTTTCTTGTAATAGGGTACTTCCTCAGTCAAGGGAGTTTTATCTGGATCAGATTAGGGACTTGTACGGGAGGGGTGCTGAAGGTGTTATTTTGGGGTGTACAGAGTTGCAGATGATATTGAAGCCCGGGGTTGTCGATATGCCGATGTTTGATACTGTGGAATTGCATGCGACGGGAGCTGCCAAGTGGCAGTTGGAAGAGTAACAATGTCCACGGCTGCTTGATCATCTGATACAGTGAAGTTCTGCTTTATTGTAGCAGCAGACTGGAAAGAAATACTGATCGTTCTCATATTCATTTATCATGCTTTCGACGGTAATGTTGTCTACTCTAAAAAGTCCCTCTTGCAACAGATTTCGCGCTAATAATCATCATGCCTAACGTCTTGGAGTCCTTATTTGTTAAGAATGGCAGACCAGTCGTACTTCTTTGCCCATTCCTCCCAGCTCGTCATGGGGCAGTCAATGCCAGCCTGTAAAGTCAGCATCCTTCCAAACTCTCAGAACAAAACACATACCTCTCGGATATCCTTCGCCTTGAGCAGTTTCATACCGCCATCGTACCCAGGATCAGAAGTATACGAAAACATGTATCCTGTCTCGATGCCTGCATCTCGATCAGGTGTCGCGGCAGTCATCTCATCTGGTGTCACCTGGCGGTACTTGACAGGGACATTGTTGATGCGGCCCCAGGTCTCAATCCACTCTGGCCATGTGCAGGTTGTGCCTTCAGCCATGTAAGCTTTACCTGGGGGCATTTGGTACACGGCGTAGGTGAAGTTGCCTAGATCTCCTACCGGGTCGAGATGAGGAGCGGGACTGTCGGGGGAGGTAGTGAAGGACATTTCAAAGGTTCCATCAGGGAGCTACTTCTCATCAGTGCCAGTCCATGGCAAACGTGAAAGAACCTACCTTGTTCATGTAAGAGTCGGGGAGAATGTTGAAGCTGGTGTAAAAATATCCCGTGTGAATGCACGACATCTTGGCCGCAAGCTTAGGATACTTCTCATCAACATACGGCGGAAAAACATCCGCCTTGCCATCAAAATGATACAACTCCTTGAACTTTCCTCCACTGCACTTCTCAGCCTGACTCAGCGTCGAGACCAAAAACCCATTATCATCCAGGCTATCAACCACTGCAGCAGCCGCATCGACAATATTTTTGCCCTGCTGCACCTCAACATTGTATGCAAACTTCCGACACGAAATACCTTCTTTCTCCGCCTGCTCTCGACAATCTGGTCGGAAAAACGGCTCCCAGTAGTTGGTCACGCTGAAGATAACGTTTGCTCCAGCAAAAGCGCTCTTGAGAGTCGAGACGTCATTGAGATCAACAGCCACGACTTCGGCTCCCGCCGATGACAGGGCTTGTGCGGAGGGTGAGGCGGTGTTGCGGGTCAAGCCACGCACCTTGAAGCCCGCCTTGAGAAAGCGACGGGCGACGGAGCCGCCCTGGTTGCCTGTGGCGCCAACGACGCAGATGAGTTTACTGTTGGCCATTGCTTTGTTTGTTTGTTTGTCTGTCTTTGTTGGTTCTGTAATTGATGGAAAGAGGAGAAGGGGGAGAAATTCGGTGAGGGTTTATTTCCTTAGCCGACTTGGCTTTAGCTGGTGCTGCTAGAGTCTAGGCCCCCCTCTAAAAGACGGAGATGCATTCCTAGATCGATGTGACTAAACCCGTTCGAGCCCATCCTCGCGTGTTCCCCCAATCGTACCACGGTCCTGGGAATTCCCAATTTTCTCTGTCTATCTCTCTCTCCGCTCTCTCTCTCTTTCTTCCGTGTGTTCCGCGCTTTTCCCCACGTGGCTGATTTATCTTTTCCCTCATTCATACTCCGCTCCAAGCTTGACATGACTACGGTTTCACATACCTAATAGTGCTTATATGGGCCATCGCTGCTCCTTATCTTACCGCTATGGGCTCTGAACACGATTCCAAACCAAAGACTTCTTCGTCGCCTGTAGCGTCTGGGTCTCCTCCACCCGTTACCACTCTGTCGGGTCAAGATCCTGGCGAGACGCGCCGATCGCCCGCAGATGAACAGGACCAACAGCCAGAAGAGCATGCGCCGCTCCAAGTCGATGTACGCTCTGACTCACTGACACACCAATTAATATATCGTATTGATTATTTTTAGGAGGATGAAATAGCTGGCGATGACGCAGACTCTACCTATGGCTCTGACCGAGGCTCAGTCTACACGGCTTCCGTCACGTCTTCAATCTACGACTACCAGTATGAAAATGGCCGTCGCTACCACGCTTTTCGCGAGGGTCAATACGTCCTCCCCAACGACGACCAGGAGCAACAGCGTCTAGATCTTCAGCATCACATCTGGCGCTTACTCCTCGGCGGCGCTCTACACACAGCACCGCTACCTAACCCAGACTCACCCGATGAATATCGCATCCTGGATCTCGGCTGCGGCACTGGTATCTGGGCTATAGAAATGGCAGACGAGTACCCCAACGCTACAGTCGCAGGCATAGACCTTTCTCCGATCCAGCCGGACTGGGTACCAGGTAACTGCATGTTTCACGTTGACGACTACGAAGATGAGTGGACGTACCGCGAGAGTGAGAAGTTTGACTACATCCACGGTCGGGCACTCAGTGGTACGAGTGCAGACTGGATGAGGTTTTATCAGCAGGCGCTTAGTAACCTGAAGCCAGGCGGATACATGGAAATGCAGGAGTATGATGCGTGGATCTTCAGCGATGACGATAGTTGCGATAGGGCGCCGTGGACGATGGAGTGGGTTAATAAGCTTGATGAGGCGAGCAAGATGTTTGGGAAGCAGATCAATGTGGCGAAGTATCATAAGCAGTGGATGGTTGATGCTGGGTTCGAAGATGTCGTTGAGAGAGTCTACAGAGTAAGTTTTTATCTCACCGTTGCATCGGTGGTTGCTAACTTTGGTAGATACCCATTGGTCCATGGGCGAAAGACCCGACGCTGAAGGAGCTTGGAAAGTTTGAGCTGACGCACATGCAAATGTCGGTTGAGTCGCATACACCAGCTTTGTTCACGCGTGTATGGAATTATTCTCACGATCAAGTCATGGTGTTGATGGAGGGCGTGAAGCGGGAGTTTCGAAGTCGTGAGTTGAGATTGATCACGAGTTATCGATTCATCACCGGACGGAAGCCAGCAGAGGCTTAGTTACGGGAAGATGCGCTGGTTGCATCGAGCATGGAAAGAGTCGTTAGATCACGAAGCATGGGTAGTTGAGCGGGCGTTTGGATATAGGAGGAAATTGACTTTCCGTCAATGACTTGGAAGGTATACGCCTCTCTGCATGACTATGGGTATGGATGCTGCCGTTAGCTCGGGATAACTGCCTTTAGGGTCTGTGGTAAGGTTGTGGGTGGTCATAAGAGGTTTCTTCACCTTTGTGTGCTGGGGGCTCAAGCCTCTTATGACCACCACAACCTTATCACAGACCCTAAAGGCAGCAGTCATCCCCAGTTAAAGACAGTAGTTATCTCTATGGTTATGTAGAGAGGCTCAAACCCTCTGAGTCAATGGACTTTGTTATTTGATTTGCTACGAGATCCGAGGACTAGCAGTGATTTGAACTACCGAAAATGGCCTTGGAGTAATGTTTGAGCCAAGAATCCAATCTGATCTTGACTTGTCGTCTCTCAGAGCCCAGAAGCTTGATCAAGAGCATGAGATATCAACTTCTTGTACCCCTCAACAGCCTGCTCCAGATCCGAAACCTTCAAATGCTCATGCGCAGAGTGCGCCTCGAGAATCGAGCCAGGGCCGTACAGATATCTCTTATGGCTCCCCTTGAGTCTCGGGATATCTGTCCCGTAGTTCAGTACTACAGTCTCAAAGCCTATCAAGTTAGTCTCAGTTCAATCTTCTGGTGATCTACTTACCGTCAACGTCATAATCCGTTGGCACTGGTCCAATACCATACGAGAACTCAACGACAAGGCTCGGGTCACTCTCCTCAACCGCCTGACGTATTAGCTCCCTGATACCCTCTGGAGTTCCACCAGCGACTCTGACCCCTCCTGTAGCATAGGCACTTGCTGGGATGACATTTCCAGCTGCACCACCTTCAATCCTACCCACGTTGAGAGTAGTGTTCCCAAACTCTTCGCTTCCAGGCAACTCAATCTTTTGGAGAGCAGCTAATCCACGAACAAGACTATCAATAGCATTGCTTCCCGTTTCAGGGTATCCAGAATGACCAGCCTTTCCGTTTGCTTTGATAGTAAAGCCCAGTCCACCTTTGTGACCTCGAGCGAGTTTGAGTTCTGTTGGTTCACCAAAGATGACGGACTCCCAGGATAGACCTAGATCATTGACATTGCCCATTCCCGGTCCACCTGTCTCTTCGCCCACCACGAACAACAACGCTACATCGCCTTCACTGACTTCTTTCTTCTCAAATAGGTCTCGGACAGCAATGATCTGCGCCGCGACACTGCCCTTTGCATCGACTGTCCCTCGGCCCCAGATCTCATCACCTCGCCGCTCATAAGGCCAGAATGGGGGAACAGTGTCAATATGAGACGTCACGAGGACCCTTGTGTTTCTCGTGTTATTAAAGTAAGCCAAGACGTTATCGCGGTTCTTGGCGACTGCTTGAGTCTCAACGGTGAAACCTGCATCATGGAGGTATGTTTTGAGAAAGTCGGTGACGTGCTTCTCTGAGCCAGTGATTGAGGGTCGCTCGACGAGCGACTTGTGTAGATCGAGAAGAGGTGACGAATCTAGTGACCCATGAGAGAAAGGGAACTGGACGTCTCCCAGATTGAACGCCGTCGCCGCAGCGGCACTGAAGAAGATGGTGTTGAGCTTCATCGTCGATAACAGCTTGCAGATAACAAAGAGGGGTAAAAGATATGAACCATCCAAACTGGGCCCCGTGTATCTTGATATAACGTTGATCGTCACAAATTGATAAGCAATCTCGAGAAGCCAATCAGTTTCCTCTTTTATCGTTGTACGGATGTCACCATTGACGGGCAGTATTTCCTCATCTGCCAAAAGCGGGGAGACTCAACTTCGGATCCGAGATGGCAACACCTTTTATAGAAATACTCGCATTAGTCGTTGAGTTACTATTGTTTGAGAGATAGTCTTGGAGATAACAGCTGGAGTTAATTGGTTGCGCGATTATGTCCCTCCCGCACGCCAAGATGAGGAATGCCGATCCCGGATGTCGACATATCGTGGGGTGAGGAGTAGGATAGGTACACAAGCGAAGCGGCCACGACTTATATCTTTATCGGCGTACCTTGATAGACTCTGCGAATTCTAGAGAAGATCACCGTGAAAATGACGTCTTCTGATATTTCTCCTAAAGGCCACATCGGCTCTCAAGGCTTTAATGAGAAGACTCATGAGCTTCCCGACTCTTCATCCGGAGAGCCGCCCATCAAACAACATTACAACACCGTCACTCGAGGAGAATCTATCCCAACCTCTGATGAAATAAATGGGAACATCGTTGGATATGATGGAAGGCTTATGGGAGCGCGGACCAGGTTGAGTAGCCAACAGGAGAAGAAGTTGCTGCGACGAATTGACTGGCATCTTATTCCTTTGCTTTCGGTCATGTACATGGTCAAATCAATTGATGCTTCCAACGTAAGTGAAGTACTGTCTTTCATGTTAGGGTGCTAATGTTGTAGGTTTCGAATGCTCGAATCATGGATCGCGGAACACCGAGGAATATCATGACGGAGCTGAATATCTCAGCTGATGACTACAACTTTGTCACAATGGCGTACTATGTCTGTCTATAAGCCCGAGTCTCATAACCATCACTAACGTACTTAAAGATCCCGTATATCTTGGCGGAGACACCTTCTAACCTGCTGGTCAAGCGCCTCAAGCCATCAGTTTGGCAAGCCAGAATCATGGTTGGTTTCCCTATCCTAACCCTAAACCCCCGGTCTGACTGTTTGAACAGATATCCTGGGGTATTGTTCTCGTCTGTCACGCCGCAGTAAAGAATGCCGCTGGCTTGTATACAGTCCGCGCTTTTCTTGGCCTCTTCGAAGCTGGACTCTGGCCTGGTATGCTTCTCCAGTTATGCTACTGGTACCGCCCCGATGAAATGGCATCGCGTATTGTTCTTGTCACTATTCTTGGTAACTTCAGTGCTGTTGTTAGTGGTGTACTTGCATTTGCATTCAACGGTGTCCATGCACAGGGCTTGTCGGGCTGGAAATGGTATACGCCCCGCAAACATATTTCAAGGCTAAGCTGACTCAAGTTCTAGGCTTATCTTAACGGAGGGAGTATTCACTATTCTTCTTGGTATCTTTGCATATATCTTTATGCCTGACTGTGAGTTCACACCACCAACTTAGCGCTGTATACTGACATCGGAAACAGTCCCAGATACAGCTCGTTGGATGTCCGAAGAAGAAAAGGCATTCGTCCAAGCTCGACTTCCCATCAACGCTCCCAGAGCTGCCGAGAAAGACTTTGACTGGAAAGAGTTCCGGAACACTCTAAAAGATCACAAACTCTGGCTATTTCTTCTCTGCTGGGCATTTTATACCATCGGAACAACAGGGCTCAACTTCTATCAGCCGACAGTCATCGCAAATCTTGGCTTCACGTAGGTCTCCATGGAAAGGCTCGAACAAAGTATGATTGCTGACATTGATTCAGTGGCATCGCGGAAGCTCAGCTGCTAAACATACCTCCAGCCATTTTTGCCTGTATACTCACCATAGTATTCGGATGGGTCGCCAACACCGGCCGTTTCCCTTTACCTCTCATCCCACTGAGCTTCATGGTAATCATAGAAGCATGCTACGTTGTTCTGTACACCTTCCCGAGCACAGGAGGGGTGTATGCAGCCACTGTTATAGCAGGGGGTTTCTCGATCGCTTGGTAGGTTAGCATAACCACTTCTTCTCCGTGTTTCTAATAGATCTAGGTATACAATGATGTGGCCATGGAGAGTCCAAACAACAGACGGAGCCACCGGTTCAGCCTTTGCCATTGCATTTGCGAATAGTTACGGTCAGATTGGAGGTGCAGTTGGATCGCAGCTGTTTAATTCGCGCTTCGCACCAAGATACACCACGTCGTTTGGGATCGCGATGGGATTCATTGGTATGGCTATAATCATGAACGTGATCACTTGGTCGTTTACTTGGAAAGTGGATGTTGCGACGAGACGGCTTAAGAGGGCAAGGGATGCTGCTGCGAAGAGGAATGAGGCTATTCTGGACGATGTTGATATCCATGCCAAGACCTAGGCTTTGATATTGACATGCCCAGTTTGATCTTCGGCCACGAGAAAGACCTTCAAAGAACTATTAGCTATTCTTTATTTACACCACTATTTTTTCACCATTACACAAGACTCTTCTCAAACACCCTGTACTCCGTCGGTCCAGCAAGCAAGTTCACCAAATCAGGATAATCATCCGCAAAATCCCCCAACTTAACAAGCTCATACCCCATCCTCGTATACCACCCCAACAGCCTCGCTTTCCCTTCATGATGAAACGTCATCGGCACAAGAATCTCTAGCTGCATCGTCGTACACCCTCTTCGTCTGCATTCATCTTCCGCAAAGACCGCTAATTGTCGCCCTGCACCAGTGCCTTGGTACTGTGGATCGAGCGCCAGCATGCCGAACTCTCCGAGGGCAGGTGTCATGAGTTTGATGAAGACGCAGCCGATGGGCTCGTTGTTTGGTTGTAGGTACGCTACCGCGAGTTGGCCGTTGCTTAGAAATTTGGTAATCTCGGCGGTGGAGGTTCGTTGGTATGATGGGGTGAAGATATCTGACTCGGCTTTTTTGTAGGCAGTGTTGACGATATCAGTCAGGGCTGAGACGAGACTCTTGTCCTCCGCATCGGAAGGCGGGGGTATTTTGACAATGATTTGCGGCTTTGTCATGTTGGATGTTGAAGTTGATTGTGAAGCCTGTCAAATAAAATAAAGGGAGCCGGGGTTTATAATGCTTTGAACACTCCTTCGGTAGTTATAGTGAGAACTATAATCTCACACGTCAGACTTTGTCTCACGTAAAACAGCGCAGGTGGAGAATTCCGCTTGGTCGGTGGCCCGTCTGATATTACGCTTTTGGGCAGTTCTGTACGGCGAGCTTCGTATTGCCAGTAGCTTTATTCTGCTTGTAACATCGACTGAGCACTATCTTTATAAGGGAAAAGACTGCCGATACATCCTCTGGCCTCTCGAATGTTATTAAATTAAATAATAGCGAAAATACCTAGAATCATTATATTCCTCAACACCACCATTCATTTTGCACAAGAATTAGCACTGCGATGCTTAATTCTTTAGATGACAATCATCAGCGTGCGCGCCTCAAGGCGCCCAGGCTCTTAGAACATGGTCGTTATTTAATCTTACGAAGGTGCAATTCTTCCCTTCTCCATTGGCAAATCCGTCCCCCTCCAAACCCTCACATCTTCTCCAGGTTCACATGTTCTCGCAACCCAATTCTCGACTCTTTCAACCCCCCACATAATTGTAAACAGATTGACCAGCATTGGATCTACGTCTGATGCCTTTGCACTCAGAAACAGACCCTCGCAATCGAGGCTACATATAAACAGCGGATCTGCTTTCCGACATGCTGCTGCCCATGCGAAGCCAGTTTTGGCTTCCCATAGGTCTTTATGAGCCGTGAAGTAAATGCCGCCATGGCACTCAGCCCATTTCTGTTTAAGTGTAAGGTATACGCCGATGGTCGAAGTTGCCAATAGCCATATGCGCCGGATACTCTCCGACAACACCCAAGAGCGCCATTTCCGAGGTAGGGGATCACCGTCGAAGATCGAGTCTAGAATAATGCCGTTGGCAGAGGCTGCAGCTACTGAGCTATCGCCACCATCGCATGGCAGACCGATATCCGGGTCGCGAAGAGCCGCTTCCCAGAGTTGACGCGTCCATGAGAGAAGAGTTTGTATCTGTTGTTCCGCATTGGCTCGCGCGCTAATGGATGGCGAGAAGAGTGCTAGCACAAGATGGACGAATAATGCTTGGGTTCGAGACAGGTGCTCACGAATGCCAAGCGTCACTGCAGGACCGACAAGGTCCGGGCAATATGCCTTGAGTAACGCTGATGTTTTCGACGCTAGTAATTCATCAATCACTGTCTCATTCGCGGGTGTTTTTGAGTTATGCAGGGTGATACAAGTGAACGCAT
Source organism: Fusarium pininemorale (assembly GCA_002165215.1). NCBI lineage: Eukaryota > Fungi > Ascomycota > Sordariomycetes > Hypocreales > Nectriaceae > Fusarium > Fusarium pininemorale. Next base: position 492,865 of record NFZR01000011.1, read on the forward strand.
CCTGTATTGATGGTGGCAGCCCCGCGTCGGCGTAGAGCTGATTGTGTATGAAGGGGCTGTGAGAGTTGGTGACCCATTCGGTGAAGAACTCATGGATGCCGTGGATATAGTTCATGCAGACAGAGTTGGGAAATGATGGGGTAGTGAAAGGAATGTGTCGAATGGCCCATGCCTCGGGTCTGAGGAAGAAATCGACCGGATCCTTCTGGCTCGAGATTGTCTCACTGGTCGTCGCGGGCGAGTCGTCTGGCAAGTCAGCAGCAGGGAGGGCGTCCCAATTGCTCAGCGTTGCCGCCCACTGATTGAGGTCTATCAAGCCATCGTTTGGTGTTGAGAACGGTATTTGCACCAGACTCGGTGGTCCAACACTGAGCCTGCCTGTACTCTCTCCGCCATTTTCCGCGCCCGGCACTGGCGACGTGTGCAGTCTCTTTCGCTTGGTCGGTGGATATCGGCATTCTACGTCTCGATCATTACAGCGCCCGCAAACAGGTTGAGCTTTGTCACATTTCCGCTTTCCGTTCGTGCACGCGAAGCACGCTTTGAGCTTTGTCGCAGAACCCATTGTGATTATGTTGATGCGGGAAGAATGCGGGTTTTTTGAGCAGGTTGCGGATGAGATTTAGGGAGAATCGGACTAACGTTGGCGACCTTTGTCAGCTGTCATGCGGAGACTTTGCGGGTTCTTGGCGGAATGTCCTCTGAGATGAGTTTATCGTCCTGTAAGCGAAGCCTGGAAACTTGGCGCTCTCAGGGCATCATGCGGGTTTCAGTGGATTCACCCGCACGCAGACTTCCGACATGCCAGCATTATATTATACCACGGTTGCGACATATGAACGACATGGAGATCTGTATATAATTGATCAATTTCCAAGTCTATTAGATTTTATACCCAGATCTCATCATTAATCAATTTTCTTCAAGACCCAAATATCTTGCGACCATTTTCCAATATGCCTTCTGCACCAGAGACTAGACCCGAGGAAAACCCTTGGGAGAATGCCGAAGCACCCACCAACGGCAGCAACCTGATTAGCAAAGTCCATCGCGATTCATACGAGTCAATCTCACCAAATCGTCCTGAACTTTCTCAGGCTGGGCATACTGTTCTGGTCGCTGGAGCTTCCACTGGAATTGGCTTCAGCATCGCCGAGTCCTTCGCCGCAGCTTCTGCGACTCGTCTCATCATTACCGGCCGACGCAAAGATGCCTTGGACAAAGCCGCTGACAAGATCAAGACGAAGTACTCCAATGTCGAAGTCCTCCCGATTATCAATGATTTCGCTGATGAGAATGTCACGCAAGAGTTCTGGAGCAAACTTGCCGAAGATGGTATCTTCGTCGATGTTCTTGTTTTGAGTGCTGCGAAAATGTGGCTGCCCAACACTATCCTTGGACTTGGATATGAGACATTCAAGGATGGCCTTGGAGTGAACCTTATTGCTCCATATCTATGGACTAGTTTGTTTCATAAGCAGCGAGAAATTGACCCTTCGCGGAAGCTGGTAAGTCCATAAGCCTTCACACATATGCTGTTGTATAATCTTACACCGACCAGGTCCTCCTCAACTTATCCAGTATTGCAATCCATCTAACGCAGCTTTCTACTCCCATTCCTCTATACTCAATCACCAAGAGCGCTGGGACAATGATGATGCAACACATCGCCATGACCGTCCCCTCCAGTGAGATGCAGGTCATCAGCTTCGAGCCCGGACTCCACTATACCGAGTCATTCGAACGTTTCACCGATGAGAATAGTTTCAAGTGGGATGACAGTATGTATTGATTCTCATGAGCTGAAACCATACTGACAGAAATGCAGTCAAATTGCCAGGCGATTTTGCTGTTTGGGCGGCGTCTGAAGAAGCCGAGTTTCTCCACGGGAGGTTCATTTGGGCGAAGTGGGATGTCGATGAACTCAAGGATGGACCTCTTCGGGAGAAGATTGAGAGTGACCCTTCACTTTTCAGAGTTGGTGTCAGTGGATACTAAATGGTTTCTGAAAGTCGTAGTCAGAACGAGAATCCCAGGCTCTTTGATACTAAATTTGCTACTCCCTTATCTCCCAAGAGTGTTACGAAGTGAAATAACCCCGAGAATGCCCTCGGCAGTCCGATCCCTTGCTAAATGGTCCCTAGACCTTTGTAAATCCCGTTGAGCCCATTCCATTTGCTTTTGGACTTTTGCTGATATCTCTCGAAGTCTTTTTGAATCCTTATGCAAACAGCGGATAATGTCGGCAGCGAGATCGGGATTGACACTCAGCATTTCGCTGAACGCGTCCTGACTCATCAACGTTCCAATCCTTTCGATGGTAACCTCCACAGCGATGTCGCGCAATCTTCGGTCCCCGGGTGGCGTAGTTGTATATGCCAGTTCGATTGCGTCTGGAAAGCTATCCATCTCCCATCCCGCATCGATGCTGGTGCGATACTTCGTCGCAGCAAGTTTCTTCAGGGCCTCAATGTCATATTTATCAGCAATTTGATAGACCTTGGCATGGAATGTCATAGCTGATGGATCAGTCGGGGACTCGTAGTCGAAGCCATAGAAAAAGATAGTCATCGCTTTGACAACAGCGGGATCGAAATCCATGATTTCTATGACTCGCTCAGAACTTTCCTGTGGTTTATTAGTTATGGTTTATTATTGCGGGGGAAAGGTGCTTCTCAAACCTTCCATGGCCCATCAAGTTGCTTTTGGAAATACTTGGAGTGGCAAAAGAGAACAAGACTGTGGACGGCAAAGCCCTGTCCTCCGCATTTGATGACAGCGTCTGAAAGGCTTGTATTGTTGAAGTACCTGTTCTGTTAGCAACAGCCTCATCGGAGTGGTATTATAGAAACATACTTCTTCAAGGATGCGCTAAAGTCTTCAAATGGTGGTGACTGCATCTTTGTGACAGGGGCCATTCGGGTGTGATGTTTCCAAGGCAGAACAGACGGTCTAATTCTCAAAGAAAGAAAAGAAGGAGAGGGAAACGGAACAGTTCGGTTTATTTTATATGCCCCCTCATTATCTGTGTTCGCAGCCCAAAGCATAACCTTACAGGCGGCAGTCATACCTATCGGGTATTGGAGAGTAAAAGAACTAAAGTTTGGCCGAACAGCATTACCTATTAATACTGGGAGACGTACAAATAAAGTGCTAGGTAAGTCCACCAGCAAAAATGAAATAATATTCTATACTACCACAAAGCCCATATGGGACACGTCCAGGTTCATAGACACCGCAGTTGGGACTTGTGGCTGAGAGCTTACATCAGCGGACAGAACATAGACACCGCGATGTGTAATCATCGAATCTACACAACGTCCCATACACTGCTCATTCCATACATAATCAACTGCGTGGTCCTATGCGTTCCAATGACTCACTATTGATTCTGTGAACTTATCCCACATCCGTTTGGTGTCCCTTCCGTCCCCTTGGTCAAGATCACCATCTCCTTTAAAGTAGTAAAGCCAGTTTGGTTTCTCGACCGGCGATATCGGTTGACAACCGCAGACGGGACAGAAGATTGGCTTTGGTTCTTGATAGTCTGGGATTTGATCACCAGGGGAATCTATCGTCAATTTAAAAGTAGCCTTGCACAATAGACATTTGCAATAGCAATACCTTTCCCAATTCTCATGTATCAGGCTGACAAGATCGGCCGAGAAATCTCCATTCATTTCTAGGACCTCCTTGAATGACGTCTCTGATATGAGGTACTTGAAGTGTGTGCACGAGCTCTGCACAACGATGTCTCTGAGGCCTCGGTCTCCCGATGGCGTGGTGTTATACACAATGGCGATCGTGCTGGCCAAGTTACTTGCAAAACCAGCGTTAACTTCGACTTCATTAACGACACGTTCGAATTTGTTTACAGCTTGCTTTTTGAGTAGGTCGATGCCGTATTTGTCGCTAATCTGGTAAACCTCAGCGTGGAAGATCATAGGGCGTGTGTTGGGAGGAACGTCGTAGTCGAAAAAGTAAACAAAACGAAGCATAGCCTCGACAATATTTGCATCAAAGTCTTTAATTTCGATAGTTTTGTCCTCACTCTCCTTCATTTGGTCAGTTAATATTGCCAGGAAGGATAGGATGACTCACCCTCCACGGCCCAGTCAGCTGCCTTTTGAAGTAGTCCGAATGACAAAAAAGGACAAGGCTGTGGACTGCAAATTCCTGGCCATCGCAACGAATCTCGACGTCTGAAAGGCATTTGTTGTTGTAGTATCTGGGTGTGTTAGTAATCCTGTCAATAGCATAAAAGGTAGACAAAACATACCCCTGCAAGGAGGCACCGAACGTTTCGATAGGCTTGGGTTCCATGGTTGATGAGAAATCGAAACGATCAAGGGCTTTGAAAGGGAGATTTGGTTATTTAGAGCAGCTGGTAACCGTAGTATTTATATTCTTTTGTGACAGGAAACGCTATTCTGTCGCCTTTCATATATACTTCCGAAAGTGTCTGTATTACAACATAACTTTATTTAATCGCAATAATGAAAATTTGTATACACCAAACATTAAATCTGTGAGCAATATTGACGGTCGAAGATAGTTCTTGCGACAAAGTTCCAGAGAGTCAACTCTAAGTAATGCATTGCAGTGCGTTTCTTGGTGTCTAACCAAACAGGCTTTTGAGTGCACAAAGTCAAAGTGGGACGGCATGTACTGGTCTAATTCGAGTAGCGCGCGACTCCTAAGTTCTCTATGCTGATTCAACCTCCCACCCACAAGCCTCAGCTGCAAATAACGTAACTTGCTCATGGCTTATACATTAAGTCATAATGCCCAACTTATCGCGACAGAACAAGTGGTCCGATAAAGATAAGGTTCTACTTTTAATCAATATCGTTCTCTTGCTCTCTGCTCGACCAATACGACTGAGTTTATAGGTGTGTTTTACTGCTGAGACATGGGGTCTACAGCGGCAGGTACCAGTTTGGAGGCCCGTCACGATAGTGCAAGTTTCCATTTTCGGCGTGAGAACATGACTTCGGCTCCGATATGGAATGGTTGTTTCCAGTGACGATACGACAATAGGTGAGATCGTTATAGAGATCGTCTTGCCAAGAGACCATGGCACGGCGCAAGTTTAGATATTCTTGATAAGGTTGAAGGGTTAAGTGAGGCTTCGGCCCCAAGGGCACAAATGTAAGGAAGGCCAATAAACACATACGGGCAAAATACTCGTTGCCCTCACTGTTGCCTAGGATCTTGCTTTTGGAAGTTTATTCTTTATCATTGGCCAGACTGCCCCAGCTCTAATAATCAGGAGGTCCCATTCATGGTCATGCACTGAGTATGGGAGTCCACAGCTGGAGTCAAAAGCAAAGTGCTTTATAACAAGCCAGGTCCGTCCTCCACTCCATCTACTGTCTTTCTACGTGGACCTAAATAAGGAGATGTAAAGCGAAGATCCGTGGTTGGGGTTACAGCCGCTGCCTAACGCCATGGCCGCTGACTGCCGGTAGGGCGAAAAGTTTCTTTCTAATAATGAGCGGTACTTGGATAAATCGGCAGATCATCACTTGGCAGCTGTGGTCGCCGCTTATCTGCAATTAAACTGGTGGAGCCCGATGTCCCGAAAGTAAGCTGCCAAGGATGGGGGCTAAGACTTCAGGAGAAGGCTTCGCGAAGATCGTAGTGTAAGCTACTATCAGTTAGTTCGTAGAATGCTTTACCTTATACTAAGCTAGCTAATGTAGAAACGGGCCCTTGTTTTGCTATGCACGAAGATATATAGGCTACAGATATTTCAGCTCTTCACGACTAAAGTTTTGCAATGCTGTTGATATACACTCTTGTGTAACTACAATGCTTACTATCTACATTACTACCTGTTGTTTCAGCTCCAGCCATTGATATCATACAGCTTACTGCTAATTTCGTCTTTACTCTTCGAAGCTGTTTACTGGCTGTTGACGTGGGCATGCTGGGCCTGACGAGCAAGGAAGATGCATGATCACGTTTCATCCTGTCTTGTATCGTGAGACGTCCTTCTCAGCTTCGGCGATCCTGAGTCCTTGGCAGCTTATGGGATGATCTACACTTTTAGAACAGCTGAAAGTGATGAAAGGGGGATTGATTGCCGAATGACGACTATAAAGACCAGGACATTACCCTTCTGGATCTCAACATCGCTTCTACCATCAACCACATTCATTCACTCATTCAACTATCCAATTGCTCAACCTACTCATCAAGACTATTCACTATGCTCTTTCAAAGCCTTCTCTCCTCTTCCCTTCTTCTGGCCGTCGCCCACGCTGGCCCAGCTGCCCCTAGCCAAGGTCTCGCCAAGCGCGATGGCCTTCCCGTCTGCGACGACACTTCCAGAACCTACGAAGGTCCCTACACCGACGGCGAAGGTACCTACGTGACTTCTGACCGAACCACCCATCCCTACAAATTCCCCAAGGTCCGTAAATGCTGGTACGACTACTTCGTCCTCGAGACCTCCAAGGAATACACCCCATGGCAGAAAGCCTCCGGCAACATCTACTGTACCGGCACCCAAGTCTGCACTGCCACCAAGCTCGTTGGCAACGAGGTCTGCCAGGAGCGATCTGAAAGCGTCAGTGTCAGCGTTGGTGCTGAGATCGAGGGTTTCAGCCTTGGTCTTGACTTCACGACTACGGATACTGAGTCCAAGTGTGTTCAGGCTCAGGACCTGACTGCTTGTACTTGGGATGATGGCGCTTGTCATACTGTTTGGACCCAGCAGGAGGTCATGAGGCAGAAGGGATATCGTCGACAGAGGTGTAACTGGGGTAATGGGGATGAGACTCAGTGCATGGATAACTGGGAGCAGACTACGCCCTCTGACTTCATTTCCTATGGTTGTGGGTCTAAGTGCATTGATACGAACGATTGCGGTAACACCGATGGCAAGCCTTGCTCCAAGTAAGCTTTGAGCCATGAGTTCTTCGGAGGGTTAGAGGGCAGTTTTTCATTCTTCTCATCATCTTGATGATGTATTTTTTAGTAGATTCTGGAGGGCTTTTGGACATTTGATGGATTGGAATAAATGGGGATTGCTACCTAGAACATATATACTACGCTTACAAGCATTCAAATCTTAGACAGCGGCAAAATCTGAAGATCATCCCTACTCAAATCCCTCACACTCTTCTTCCCAGCATTCGCAAGCATATTATCCATATCTGCCAACAAACATCTCAAAACATGCTCAACACCCTCCTGTCCACCTGCCGCAAGACCATAAGCATAAGGCCTTCCAATGCAGACGGCCTTTGCACCAAGAGCCAATGCCTTCAACACATCTGAACCAGTTCGGACACCGCTGTCAAACATGATGGTCAGATTTGAGTCTTTGACCTTCTTGTCCGCTGCGATATCCGCCAGTGCATCTAGCGATGCTATAGCGCCGTCGAGTTGGCGGCCGCCGTGGTTGGAAACGATGATGCCGTCGATGTCGTGCTCAATAGCAAGATGGGCGTCCTCAACTGTCTGGATGCCCTTGAGAACGATCGGTCCGTCCCAGAGATCCTTCAAGATCTTGAGGTCACTCCACGAACGGTATGTACCAGAGTTGATCACATCAATCCAAGCTTTCGACTTGATCAAGGTCTTTGCATTGGCGAGAACTCTAGCAGCACCGTATACAGTCCCAGGCCTTCTCATAATCGTCCAAAGTTCAGCAAGTTTCTCGGCAATACTTCGCGAGTCATTCTTCTGCATCTCATCAAACAACTTGTTGAAAACAGGATCCGAAAAGCCAATCTGACAGCCTTGGCCCCAGATGAAGGGCAAGTATGACGTGTCGAGGTCTGTAGGCCTCCAGCCAAGTGAGAAGGTATCCAGCGTGACAACGAGGACCTTGTAGCCTGAAGCTTTTGCGCGCGCGAGGAGACTAGCGGTGACTTCTTCAAACTGCGGCTTCGGCCAGTAGAGTTGATACCATCTATCACCATCCGCATTCGCCGCAGCAACCTCTTCAATCGTGCGCGTCGCAGCAGTCGATAGAATCATCGGCATGCCAACATTATGACACGCCCTTGCCGTAGCCTCCTCCGCATCAGGATGCAAAATACTCTGCACACCGATAGGCGCTACAAGCAGGGGACTCTTGTACTTTGTACCGAACAGCTCAACGTCAACATCGCGCCTGGTGACGTCAACGAGAAAGCGCGGCTTAAGGCGATATCTACTGAACGCCTCGCTATTAGCTTTCGCAGTAGCAGCACTGCTCGCTGAACCGTAGACGTAGCCAAAATTGGTGGCGGGGATCTTTTCCTTGGCTAGAGATTCCCATTGTGTGGGGTTTGTTGAGAAGATTGGCGGGCGGAAGGATTGGTAGATGTCGCGCTGGAAGTTGGAGAAGCTGGTTGGGTCTGGGATTGAGAATGGTTGGCTCAGCCTCTTGGGTTCAACTTCATCAGCCATTTTGAGGTTTAGTAGGAGTGTTGATGAATTCAATTGTAGTTTTGATGGTTTTGGGTTGTGTTTGGAATTGAGTTGAGGCGAGTGAGACGCGCCTCGGATCTTCCCTAGCCTTTCTCCTCACCTAAAACGTGCCGAGGTTGCCGATCCTTCAATCCTTCGCTAGAACGTCATGTTGCACTTTGCGGGGATCCTCTGCCAAAACCATCAGAACCTATCGAAACTATGCTGTATCATTGTTATCGATAGGCATTGCTGCGAACTTAATCATAGGCTTACGATTAAAGTAATTGCTCCATCCATGACGGAGACCTCATTTGAGATGCCATACAATCTTGCAGTTTTAACCTCACAGCGGCATCATACATCTTCAGCTGTGGACTTGGTCAAGTCTACCACTGATCCTTCCATGCCCCCCAACCTCACCAGGTGATTCAAGATCTCTTGAGCAGCCATTTGCCGACCCTCCCATTCCGGGTGACGACTCGCAACCTCCTCTGCCCTCTTTCGCATCCCCGCGGACTCCGGCCCAAACAGAATCTCCAACAGCGCCTCGGCAAGCTCGTTCTCTTGCCATCGGGGCTTCGCTTCCTTATTCGCCCAACGCCCAATACCAAGAAGCTCAACACGGTTGGCGAAATCATAACAGTCTGTCCAAGCAGGCAGAAGCGCTTGAGGTATGCCAGAACTAACAATATTGTCAGACGTTTTGCAAATGTCTGGGGATGAACTCAACTCACCATAGCGCTTCGTAAAAGGAATTAGCTCCCCCATGACTCAAAGAACAAACGACGCTTTTTGATTCAAGGACAGACATTGGCTCAGCGACGAGCCAGTCCGTGATACGCACTCTGTCTCGTTTGGTGTAAGCTTGTAGTTCATCGGTCACCAGAGCCCATTCGCCACTATAAGAGTCTCTCTTTGGAGCGTTGCCTTCTTCATCAGGCAACCGTCCTAGCTTCCACAGAACTTGAAGAGGTTTCCCCGCAGAATGTAGTGCATCAGCGTGTTCGAGGACCTTTCTGAAGGCTTTGGACATTTCATGAGCTTCAGAGGGGTTCGATTTGTGATGCGTGCCCAGATTGACGTATATAGTTGGGCCTTGGCTAAGCCATTCGGCTAAACCTGCGTCAGCCTCATTGATGGGCGGAGCAGCTCGTATGATGGGGCCGCAGGATGTGAGCTGTGGTGGTATGACGTTGAATGGATAGTCTATGTCAGGACTGCTTGCCACAAGGATGGGCAGGTTGGGCGGCGCAGGCTTCAAAACACCGAGTTCCATCATGGTCATCAAAGTTATGCGAGAATCAATCTCCTCTCGGAGTGCCTCGGTGGTCCTTTTTAGTCGAGTATCTGTGAGCAGAGTGTAGCCAGCCACGAAGCCAAAGCAAACATTCCATGGGATGAGGCTCCATGGTATGGGATAAGGCAAGGCCGAACAAGCACTGCTCAGGTTAGTTAAGTGTTTCCGTATGTGGTTTAAAAGATCACTTGCATTGGGTACTTCCAAAGAGCAGCTAATTTTGGCTGCACCGGAACTGCAAACTCTTTAATCGTGTTCGGCGAAAGTACCATCCACCTGACACCTCGATGGTGACAAAATGTCAAGCCCTGAGTGAAAAGCGGTTCAACAATGGTCAAATCTGGCTTGACTTCATCGAACACCCGTTCTGTTTCCTTGTAGATGTCGAGAAACTCCCTCGGGCTCCAAGGTATCATGACAGCTGGTAGAATAGCGACGCCTTTCGCCGAGTTGATGAGTCCAGGAGTCAGCTCAAGCGTTTCGAAGATTGCCGTTCCTGGACGCTTCGTAGCCGGTCCCCAGCTCGTTCCTTCGATCTCGTGGAACACCAAGGGTCGAGGTATCTTCTTCTTCTGTTGAGTTGCAGCTGCCTGCATAAACCTGGAGGCATCACCCACTCCGCTTCTTAGGTCCTGGAATGAAGCGATATGGATTTCGACATCTTCACACGCAAGGGCGAGTTCATGAGCTGTAGCGAGCACTACGTTGGCTTGACCGAAGTCACTGTTAGTGAACAGGAGTAGGCGCTTCAATCCATCCATCGCAGCCGGTTACGGGAGGCATTTAGTACACAGAGAGTCGATATGAGGGGATAAAGGGCATTTTAGCCTTTAAATACTAACTTGGAGTATAGGGCTGAGCTGGGCATGACATGATCAAGGATGTGGCCTACATGTCAGCGACGCCCTAACTTTAAGCATAGATAGCAAAAAGGGCTGTGCCTCTCTGACTCAACATTAGCAAATCTTCAATGATTTTTCGTTTAGCCGCCAAGAGCGTCTCATGGTCACAGCTGTTGTGGAGTATGGTGAGATTTTGGCAAAAATGTGCTTACTGTTTTTGGTTATTTCTTCCATTTTACCCTGCAACCGTAGAAACTGAGCTTTCTGAACCTATCACAACATCCTTGGTATCAAGCTTACTTCCTCAGCTGATGTTCTTGATCGAATCAAGGATCTACTGTCACATGGTGAGAGTTGGGTGTTGCAAGCGGTATGCAATTCAAGAGAGTTTGTAAAGCCACCACGCAATAATTACACGACGACTGTAATCTTTGAATAACCAATACCGACTTTGTTTCTTAGGCGATAAGCGTATTCTTAAAAGAATTGTAGTCGCTGATTACGGAAGCGAACAATGGCTCAGAATCCATCCCGCCTGAGTAAGCCGCCCATGACGTCGTAATTTATAAGCCGGTTCTTCCGCTCTAACCTTTCTCCCCGTCATCCGACCATTCATATAAAAGCCATTGCAATTCAATTCCCTTAGCAAACTTGCAAGCAAGGCCTATCAATTCTTGAGCATGCCTGAACGACCACGATTTGACGTGCCAGGCGGCGAGGCCGCCAAAGTCAGCATTATCGACTCCAGCTTGAGACTGTCGGGTATGCCACTCACTCATCTTATGAAACCTGCGATGAAGGGCCTCGATGCGATGCCAACACTTACAACATGGTCGTTTCTTATTGAAAGCTCTTCGGGGAAGAAAGCACTGTTTGATCTGGGTGTTCCGAAGGAGCCGTTAAAGAATTTCTCGCCAAAGTACGCTGATACGATAAGAAGAAACTCAAATTGGGACGTGGATGTTCCAAAGAATGTTGCAGATATTCTGGCTGGGAATAACGTGCAGCCGTCGGAGATTGACAGCGTGATATGGAGGTTCGTAGTACAGAATTTCTGCGCTGTGACTCGGTCACTGATATTTGCCTAGTCATCATCATTTTGATCATATCGGAGATATCACAACCTTTCCAGGGTCAACGGAACTCATCGTTGGACCAGGGTTCAAGGAAGCTTTTTTACCCGGATATCCCGCTGGCCCTGACTCTCCCGTGCGTGAAGCAGACTTCGAGTAGGCATCACCATCACAATCTTTTCTCCAAAACAGCTGACAGGGGTCATAGTGGCAGAGAGCTGAGAGAGATCGACTTTGAACTCAAGTCCCTTTTGATTGGACCATTTCGTGCCTTTGACTTCTTTGGCGATGGTTCATTCTATCTTCTTGACACGCCAGGCCACGACATTGGGCACTTAGCAGGTCTTGCTCGTACAACAACCGGTCCCGATACATTCTTCTTCATGGGCGGTGATCTATGCCATCACGGAGGAGAGTTACGTCCATCGAAGTATCTACCATACCCATCAAATCTCTCCCAGCATCTGTCTCTCTCAGATTCCCTCCGTCTTCAGCTCTCACAATGCCCCGGTAGTGCTTTCGACGATATGAACGTCAATCGTGGACGGGAAGCTGGTGAAACGTTTTTTGACCCAGCAATTGGATTCGATAAGGAACTCGCGATCAAGACGATTAAAGAGGCGCAGATAGCAGATGCACAAGACAATGTCTTCTTCGTGTTTGCACACGATACCACCATGTTTGGTGTTATCGATATGTTCCCGAAGCAAGCGAATGATTGGAAGCAGAAGGGCTGGAAGGACAAGACTCTCTGGAAGTTTCTGAACGATTTTGAAGCGGCGCTGAAGCCTTGAGTACCATATCTTGTATCCTGTTTTGCAATTGAACCAGCATTGATCTGCTGTAGAACCCATCGCGTCGCTACTCTTATTGCCATACCTTCCCACTATAACAAAATGTGTCTCCCATGGAACGTTCAATAAAAGACGGGAATCATATCAATAGGCGTCGAATTTTCGACGTCGCAGCGTATTGGTCCTCGGAGTGAAGCCATCGTTATCCAAGAACTGGGCCGCGTGGCCTAATGGCTAAGGCGCTAGATTTCGGCTTTCGAGCAAATCGAGAAATCTCTAGAGATTCCAGGTTCGACTCCTGGCGTGGTCGACTTCATTTTTCCAAATATTCCCTGACTTTAAATTATTCTTTTTTTATTTTACTATTAAATTCTTTTACTAGCTTATAATCGAGCTACTTATAGAGATTTAATATAACAGAGGTATTTATTAGTATCTTAGCTAATACTAGAAAATAGGTTTAGTATTTAATTATTTATATTAGCTACCCTCCTATCTGCTATTATAAAGCTTGCTAGGATGTAATCTCACAGTATGCCACACACGTCGGGCATCTACCATATTCAATCATTGGCGACGAACAGCCACATCTACAATAACATACCCCGGCAGCAAAGGTGGAAATCGGATTGGCTGAACTCGCTTTCTTCTCCTTCTTGGTATCTTGCGCTGGTACCGTGGCCTTTGTTAAAGCCTCTGGCTTAGTGGTAGAAACATCACTCTTCTTGTCGGTCTTTAAGGGAGCCTGAGAAGTTGGGTTTGTAGTTGACGGAGTCATTTTGTTTCTAAGGTATATCTTGAAAGTCTATAGAATGCTTGTAGTTGTGAAGAGAAGAAGGCGGAGAGGAGATAGCACGGAAGGTATTTATATCTTTCACGAGGCTGTCAATCAGAGATACAGCTGGAGTGAGTAAGTACAAAAATGAAGATCTGATGAGACGGGGCTTGAATCCAGGAGGATTGCTCCGCCAGGAAATCAGTGTCATGCTTAGCCTTATTGGTGGCAGTTAACCACAAAGTACTTAACTATCTGACACTTATCTGTGTTGCCAGAAAGCACCTTCTTATCCGATTCAGTGCTTCTTATGGACCGTGAATGTAATGTTCAACTCATCGCATCCGCATTTACAAGGGCAGTCAATCCCTGTCGCTTGCAATCCTGATTTCGGCGCATTGTCTGTTTTATCAGTCTTGGTAGTTGATGTGACATTTGTATCACTCTTCGGAGAATCAGTTGTCTCCATGGCTGGAACATCTGGCTTAAGTGCCTTTTTGGCGAGGACTGAGAAAGTCATTTTGTTTGGAGTTTGGAGAAAAGAGCTGGCAATGTTGTCGCCTTCCAAAGTCAAAATCTTAATTGGAAATACTTTTCTCTACCGAAGATGCCCTATTGCGGTTTATATACTTGTGGAATCGCTGTGAGTGACTGATTCAGATGTGTTATTTGTGGTTGATATCAGTGGCTCGAGCATTTGATCACCCCAGAACCGAATTAGTGAGTTAATGACATGTTCTTCATAGTGCTGTGATAAGGTGTTTTCGGTCATCATGGCATCTGGCTTTCTATTCAAAGCCAGATGTTAAGCATCAGTGAGGGGCAAAGGTTGATTCCCTGTTGTAGTCTATATATGTCCATTACTATTATATGGCTACAGACATTGATTCAGTGGACGGCTTTTACAGTGCCAGAGTCCGTAAGCAAGGTAAGCCTCGAAGCTATAAGGACTATTAGTCACGAATTGAATATGTAATGCATGCATCGAGCTATAAAGCGATGGTGTGAAGATATGGAATGTGACAGCCCTGCTGACGCGCCTGTTGTCATTTAAATCGACACAATCGACATGGTAAAGGTTTTCATAGGCTGATTGGACCAGTTTTAAGACAGTGGTGTAAGAGAATACAAGGCGATGAAGCACGGAGGCGCATGGACAAACTCTCATTACTAGTTCTCCTGTCAAATTCACTTAACCCTAATGGCTAAGGTTTTAATCGCAACACTACGTTGACTGAATCAATGTATTAATATTAGAAGTTAAATCAGTGTCTTTACTCATATTTCCATGTTCTACGATTCTTAGTTTCCAGCAGGCAAAGAATCCCAAGACCAGTTCCACCGAGTGACACAGTCTCTGCACTCCCAGCATGTATGAGAGTACCAGCGATACTGAGCTCCTGAAGAAACAACCTCAAGTTGATTAACTTCAGTCTGTCCAAGAGAGAGAACACAGTTCATGTTGCTGCTCCACTCAAAGCCCCATGCGTAACAATCAGGGTTGGTATGGCACATGATCGCACACTGGACAGGCTCTGTGATTTGGGGCTTCCAGTTAAGTGGCAGCTTTGTGTACTGCGATGGGTTGACGATCATGAGTGTTCCACCACAAGGTCCTTGCTCCTTCTCGAAGGGTCTATAGCAGATACCTTGGCCATTCTCCCAATCACAGGGCTGCTCTACTGGACCAGGTGTTGGGGTTCCTGTGACAGCTTTGGTAGTAGCCGAGACGGTTGTTGGGGTATTGGGCTTAGGTGTCACGGCGCGGACGAGAGTGGTGGATTCTGAAGGAAGTAAAGAGGTGGTAGGATCGTCGTGACAAGGGCAGGTCATGCAGTCGAGGCTATGCCAATAGTAGATGCCATCAGCGACGGAATCCGAGTTGGGATCAGCAGCCATTTCGAAGTCAGAGTCAGAGAGTGAATGAGTGGAGAAACGACACGATCGGTCATTTGGCATCCAAGCTGCGGACTTGCAACCAGGGTAGAGAGAACACCAGGCAACACACCACATCTGACTCCATGCCGTAGGATAGTCACGGGGTTGCTCAACAGCAAAGCCAGCGCCATCGCTTCCAGGCCAACGACCGCGATACTGGCAAGTGGTGAGACTGCCGCCCTGGGACCTCTCGTTCCATGTACATCCATTCTCGAGAGATTTGGGGCAGGTTGACGCAGCGGGCAGTTTGACAAGGTCGGTAGGTTCAGCAGACTGAGTGCTTGTTGCGACAGATGTAGTAGAAGGCTCATCGTTACAGGGACAGTTGAAGCACGAAAGATCGTGCCAGTAAAACACACCCTCAGTGTCTAGGTTAGGATCAGGGCCTGGAACGAAGTCAGAATCCTGAACTTGATGCTCAGAGAAACGGCATGAGCGATCCTCGGGGATGAATGCAACGGACTTGCAGCCAGGAGAGAGTGAGCACCAGCCCAAGCACCAAAGCTGACTTAAAGGAAGAGGGTAGTTATCGGGACGAGGAACAACATGGCCTTGGCCAGTGGAGCCAGGCCAGGAGCCTCGGCTGGCGCAATTGACCATGTCATTGCCGTTGTCGGGACGCTTCCACCAGCAGCCGCCGTTGAGAGCCTTGGAGCAGAACGGCTGCTCAGGTGCTGTGCTGGTTGTGCCTACGACAGGTACAGTTGAAGACTGGACTTGAGAGGCTGGCTTACTTGTAGTCTCGACATCGGGGCTACCAGTTGAGGTCTGTTGTGAAGCTGGCTGGGTTGATGTTACCTGGTTCTCTTGACCAGTGGTTCCAGTCTCAGTGTGCTGCACTGGGGCGGCAGACGTAGTATCCGGATCTTGGGGGACTGATGTAGTCTCCTGCTTTTGAGTCAAAGAGGTAGTTTCTGGTTTCTGAGAGGCGGATGTAGTCCCTTGCTGTTGGGCAACAGAAGTGGTCCCCTGGTTCTGCGAGATAGATGTAGTATGTGGCACTTGGGTAGCCGACGTAGTCTCTTGCTTTTGAGTAGCAGATGTACTTTCTACCTTCACAGAAGAAGATGTCGTTTCTTTCTCTTGGGCCGCAGAAGTGGTTCCTTGATCTTTGGGGACAGATGTAGTCTCTAATTGTTGACTAGTCGATGTAATCTCCTGCTTCGAAGAGCTGGTGGTTGTCTGAGGACCGACCACAGGGGGGTCAAGAGGAGGATTGGCACCAGTGCCAGTATTACCGAAGTTGACAGCAAAGTCGTTAATGTTCTGTGGCGTGACAGCGTTGGAGATGAAGACGGAGTCGACAAGCACAGTCGCTCCACCACCGATAAGACAGTTCATGGCGATGCGGAGAGGAGCATTGACCTGCGCGGGCGTAACGGCCTGGAGGACCTCGTTCCAAGACAAAGCTGTACCAGTGCTAAAGACCCAGTTCTGATAGAAGACAGAACCGCCGAGGAAGCCGGTCAATTGGCACAGGTTGATGGCAGCAGGCGATGTAACGACAAGGTAGTAAAAGCGAATGGTGTAAGGCGTCGAGAGATCGAGGTTAGACATGCTCTGGGAGATACTAACAGAAACACCCAAAGCACGCTTTCCATTGCCAGTATTGGAAGCACTCATCGCAGCGCAACCTCGCTCAGTACTCCCTGGCTCTTCACGTCCAGCGCCTCCAACGATACGAGCATCACCTTCAACTTCCCAGTCGGGAACCGAAAGAGGGTTGTTGGGATCGATCTCGGCCATGTTTCCATTGGTGGCCAAGTTGCGGACTTTGGGGAGGGTAACGATGCTCGTAGCGGTGGACGAGCTGGTAGCATCGGTAGAGGATGATACGAGCGAGGGGATCGTTGTGCTGGACTTGGGCTTGCAGGCGCTTCCGGTGACGAAGTCAACGGCGGCGAGGGCCGCCAATGCGAGGATGGAACGCATCGTGAATGAGTGACTGGATGAGCACAAAAAAGGGACAAACAAAACAAAATTGTGGCGGGTATGAGGGGGGAATTAGTACTAAAAGACCTCGCCAAAACGATGAGATGATGCTCATTTAGCTACGGCAAAGACCGCTCGGATATTTCTCAATAGCCTCATGAGGCGTTTGATTCAGCCGGTAACTAGCAAACAACTACTAAAGCCGTCTCATAAAATCTACAGAAGCAAGGGGATGCAACAAAACTTAGGACCTCTATCGTAGGTGACAAAAAGCCTTAGGTAAACTTAGGCAAATTTAGTATAATTTAGTAAAGATTTAGAGGATCTTAGACCAAGTAATTTTGGCACCTCAGTTTAACGTCAGAAGTCTTCTTACACCCCGGGGAGAAGTAAGCAGACTAAGTGGAATAAGCGATGTCGCTTTCTCCCATCGTGACATTTATAAGTGGATTTTGGTGTTTTTGGTGGACCTTGGAACGTTCGGGACTCAATAGCTTCCAGCGCTATTGAGCCCAAAAATCGATAACCTTATAGGACCCCTGGCGCTACTTGACCTGCTAGGGCTGAACTAGAATAGCGGGAGGGTGTAATTTCAGGGGTTTTGCGGCTGAGCCTTCGGTGAACTGTTGAATAAATTTGCTTATTATTGGGATGTCAACAGTCTTAATCCGATTGACACCTGTAATGATAGTTTTTTTTTCTCAAAATAGCCGAGAGCTCCGCTTGAAGTGTTTTATGACCTTGATCAATAGCTCTTTCGTTGCTTGACATGTGGGGATGAAAGGAATTTGATGTATTATTTACCTCAGTTTGACTAACAGGCCATGTGCTCTCCTTTTTCATTGACGCAGAAGACATCAGAGGCACAAAAGGAGAATAAGAAAAGAGCTACAGCACTATCTCACGAGGAAAGCTTTTTTTTACTTGCCTCGGTTTTCGGTGTTCACAGCTTACGCGCAGTCATAACTCGATGCTTTATAGATGATTAGCCAATGGCCGCTGTAGAATATCTCGCCAGTGGTTGAAATCCAGATCAGATTAGAATGCTCATAAGGAAATACATCATATCTTGAGTCTAAATTGTCATAAGACCCGAGACCCAAGGTCGATCCGGCATGTCGCTATCGCCCTTTTATTCAGATCTCTCGATGTCCTGGATTCCTTCTCGCTCGTTCTTCTCAGCCATCAACTTATGATAGAACCTGTCCAATTTCCCCCATACAAGTTCATCCCGCCTATACGTATCCCTCAAAGCAACAACATATTCCACCTCGGCATTCCTGCAAGTTGCATTCTCAGCCAGAAAGCTAACTATCCCAAACCCTTGCTCAATCTCACAGGCTTTACTCAACGCCGAGGATTGAGCGTCTCTCGAGTCTATTCGCGCCCCTCCATTCAGGAGCAGACATACCGACTCTTTGCGCGATTCAACTTCATCTCCCATTTCTCGAAGGGATATACCCTCTTCCACAGCATCCACCATCATCTCTACAAAGTCTCGGAGGAGATTATCGTGATTGTTTTCGTAGATGGCTTCGCGGGCCATTGCTCCAGCATCGAGGAGAATTTGTACGCATCGGGTGTCGGACATTAGTAGTGCTGATAATAATGGTCTTGGATCATCGAGATCATCTAGATCATGGGGTCCGTCCAGTTTACGGGGTTTGCCTGGGTCGATTCCCTTTTGGATCAGTAGACTCAGTAACTCCAGCCCGGCCTCTCTCTTCCTCTCCAGGCGTTCTGGCGAACAGTTAGACATATCTTCTCTGTCACGATCGTCGATGCAGTTGCTCAACAGTTGCAGGCCCCCATCTTCGTCCTGTTGTACTGTCGGATCGGCTCCAAGCTGCAGTAGTTTGATAGCAGGTTCGAATTTTCTCCTTCCGATGAGCATGTTCAGTGCGGTACCGCCATGCCAATCTCCCCACTGAGATTCGGCTTCCGCATCCAGAGGAACACCCCATTGTACCAGCTTCTCAACTATTGCACACGCCAAGTCCTGGTCTTTGCAATGTTTAACCCAGTGAAGGGGTGTCTGGCCCTTCGCGTCACGGTCAGTAGGGCTGAAGGCCTTGTGCTGGATAAAGGCATCAATCGCAGAAAGGGACCCTTCTGCGATAGCGCAATGAAGACCTGAGATGTTGCCCTCATCACATATCACAGAGTAAATAACGTCTCGCTCGAGTAACAACTGAAAGATCTCATAGGTACTGTGGCGTATGGCGTAGTGAAGTGGTAGCCAATCATACCTATTCACCACTCTTCCATACTTTCGACAATTACACAGCGTATCTGGCCATAAATCCGTGCTAGCGCCATTATCAAGAAGCCACTGTACAATCTCGAAGCGTTTCAGGAAGATAGCAAGATGCAGTGGCGTTGCAAGCTGCGCCCGAATGATCGGCCCACAAATGGGAATAGACTCATGGTCTTCCTCATAAGGGATAAAATCAGCAACGTCGTTGATCTTATTGATATCGGAGCCATAAGCAACGGCCAACTTGATCGTAGAGAGTGAGTCGTGATTGACGGCCCAATGAAGACATGACCTGAAGGCCTTGTCGACGGGGCATGTCCAACAATCCTGTGGATTGTGTTCGTGGGTCCATGGATAGCATGGAGGTAGACCAGTGGCAGCGGCGTTGCGCTTGTAGAGAACGGGGTTGAAAATAGCGTGAAACGCGTGGTTGACGCGAGACAGGCGCGAGAGGTCTTGGGGCGTGCAGTAGAGAGCGAGATGTTCGGCCAGTTCAACGGGCAATGAATGGAAACTCATTTTGCTGACATTGACGCTCGAGTGAGTTTATCAAGGCAAGGTTTTTCTCAATATCAGGTCTATCCGTTTTAGGGGACAGTCGTATGAGAATATTCTTAGGCAGCAGCCCCGCCTTATATAGCATTGCGCTCATGCTTACGCCCCCAGACAAAAGGATTTCGAGTTCTTCAATAAGCACGGATTGTCTCTTATTATTAAGACGTTGCATCTGAATTCCATACGTAACATAAAACAAGAGAAATGATAGTTCATCAATACCAGGTCTTAGGAAATAAGAGACCTATCTACTTCCTTCTTATATCTCTGAAGCGTCTTCCAACAATAAGCCAAGATCCGGCAAGCTCTTGAGGGGAGACAGCTACTCTACAGAATATTCTCCATACGGAGCCTCTCTCCACTTACTCATGGTTCGCAACTCCGAATCACTTCCATACAGCACAGTCATAAAGACCCTATCAGAAACAAGATCCGGCTCTGAATGCACCGGACTGTCATCTCTCCCCCAACTGAACCGCACGATTTGGCCATGTCCGACCTGAACTCTCGGAGTGTCTTTGAATGCATTGCCAAGCGACTGCCGCAATAGATCGTCGGCGTCGTACATTTCGTCTTCGGATGGCTCAGGGCCATCCGTTTTATCTTGCCACCAGTAATAACGCGCCTCCGCTTCATTCTGCGTAGTAAAGACATGCTCATTCGGCTGTAGCATGAGCGTAGATGGCCCGAGGAGAGTGAGCGCATACTTGCTACGCACGATGTCTTCGCGTCCTTGATCGTACTTGAACATAGGGCCATCTTGATGCCATCTCGGGATTTTGAAAGCGGTACTAGGCTTTGTGATTCTTATGGTGAGCCAGCATGCCTTTTTCTCTTCGATGTTTCCCGAACAATCGTTGTGCGTAGTCTCTAGAAACACCTTTATTTTGGGTTCCAACTCCTGCTCTACTGCATCGGTATGGAGAGCGAGGAATTTCGACGCCTCAGTAGCAAGTGAAGCGTCAAAGAGACCGTAGTAATTGAGTGTTGACTCTTGTTTTGTAGACGTGATGCGGGGAATGTCGATAGACTCTGGAAGTATCGCGCATGGTGTTTGATCTGACATGTTGAGATTTGAGGTGGATGTTTGCGAACGATGGGTGAAATGTTCGAGCGTCCTGCCTTTAATGATTAAAGTACAAGATTGTTCTATGACTCAGGCCGTGCATGGGCACTACTGCCTAGTACTAGTGCCACCATGACTGCGTGCATTGATCTTACATTTATCGTGAGCTGTGCCACCTCAAGTCAAGCTAAGCGCCGTGTCAGCCTTATCAAACAGTAAAATCAATAACCCGCTCCGGGGCACCAAGAGCTAACCCATCCCACAACAAGTCATTGGCTCAGCGGTTGAACCGGTAATTTCTCCATCAGGAAATGCCCGAGTTGCGATAAATATTAACACCCACCCAGCCTTGTCAGCCTGTCACCGCTTCACATCACAATCTCACCACCAACAACAATGAAGCCAACCACCGCAATCCTCTCTGTGCTCGCCTCGCAGGCGACGGCGCAGCTCATCGACATTCAGATCGGCGACACCGCGAGACTCGACATCATGCGCCAAGCTGCTGAAGCCCAAGTCAACGGCAACACAGCCAAAGCCCACGCATTAATGGATCAGATCCGCAATGCAGATGCCGCGCACGAGAAATCTCTCTGGAAGACAGATTGTCGCGTCAGCTCTCAATTCGAAGCTGAGATCTACACCGTCCAAGATCCCTCGCGCGCACCGAAAGAAATCGCATGGGCGATGGAGTTCCTCGACAATCACTGGAAGACAGATGACGGTCGCGATCTTCCGTACCCTGGTGATTTCGATCGCTTCATGCATCCCGATGGATTCAGGGTTATGCGAACAGATTACCAGAAGCTACCTTGGGCGGTGCGCAAGTATCATGAGGGTCTTGTCAAGGAAGGCAAGCAGATGGAGCGCAAGTTCATCGCTGAGATTGACGGGAGTGCGTTCTTTGCGCCGGGTGTTGTTACGTGGTTGGCGCCTTTGTTTGCGGGGAGTCAAGTTGAGCTTGGCAAGGATGCATGCGAGGGTAAGTTATTTTGATGCGTGAAAGGGGTTGAGCTAACGAGAGTAGATGACCTTGTCGACTTTAGCAACTGGGATAGGAAGAAGCAGGCGGCTGATGGCCTCAGGTATACCTTTGGGTATGGTGGTAAGGTGCAGATTGGGGATCATATCACTGTTGAGGTGCACGCTCAGAGATCTTCTAAGCCAGGCGCTGAGAAGGAGGCTGAGGCTGGGGGGGATGAGGAGGCCGAGGGAACCGAGGAGTTGTAAATTGGGAGCGCTCTGTGATGATTTTCGGCCTTTTCTCACTAGGAGGGACTGTTCGGGTTATGTATCTGTCTTGATGTTTGAACGATATGAAGTAATGAATTTCTGTTTATCAACGATCCTAAGTATAAATAGTGTGATCGTGCCCAAAAGTTCCCTCTAAACATAGCAGCGCGCTCACAACTTTGCTTCTCTCAATTTTCTAGCCTCCCTCTCTCTATCCCTCAACTTCCGTCTCAAGATCTTCCCAGTCGGGCTTTTCGGTATGATATCAATAAACTCAACTCCACCCTTCAGCCACTTATACCTAGCTTTATGCTCTTCGACATAGCGCTGGATATCCTTGACGAGCTCTTCATCAGATTGGCTTCCATGGTTTGCTTTGACTACGAATGCTTTCGGAACTTCACCAGCCCGTGCATCGGGAATCTGAATGACCGCGCAGTCGCTCACGGCTGGATGGGTGAGAAGATGTGACTCCAGCTCTGCTGGCGCGACTTGATGGCCCTATTCAAATGGTTATTAGTGAAACAGGAAAGGTTGAGATAATAGATGTTGCTAACCTTGACTTTTATGAGCTCCTTCACTCGGTCAACCACGACGAAGTGCTCATTGCCGCTCTCAGACATTCGAACCAACACCTCATCACCCGTGCGAATCCAGCGGCCATCAACATCATCAAAGAAAGTCTCAGCCGTGGCCTTCGGATTGTCAAAGTAGCCAAGCGACACCGTCGGACTCTGAATGAGTAGTTCGCCTGGCTTTTCATATTCTGTAATCTCTTTACCGTCTGGGTCGACGATCCTGGCCTTGGCTGCAGGAAGTAATGATCCGGTTGTGCCGACTTGCGTATCATGCTCGCTACTTTGTATAAAGACAGTCGCTGTCTCCGTCATTCCTGATCCAGGTCAGTAACCAGTGAAAGCTATAACTCTCTCTTCACCTACCGTAGCCTTGACCTAGGCGCCACTTCGGATAAAGACTTAACAGATCATCCACTGTTTCTTTTCCAAGCGGCGCAGCACCGGTATACACAAACCTAACACTGCTCAAGTCGTACTTGCGACATAGGTCCCTCCTGTCGAGCATTTGGATCACAATAGGAGGGACAATTGGGAGCTGGTGTATCATGAAACGACTGATCGCAGCCAAGAAGGGTTCAAACTCGAACCGAGGCATCACGATGATCTCATCACCGCGGTATGTACCCAGGTGGGTGATGAGCATCAGCCCGAAAACATGACTAAATGGCAAGACTCCAAGCATCACTTGCGTCTCGATTCCATCGGCTGTTCGGGAGACCGAGTCGAATGTGCATGTTTGAATGATGCCTGATATGATGTTATAGTGTGATAACATGACGGGTTTCTTAATCATGGTTAGCAAGAGATACCTCACAAGGGCGTGAATCTTACAGGTAAACCAGAAGTACCACTTGAATACAGCAAATAAGCGGTCGTTCGAGCGCCTTGTCCTTTAGTCCATCGCAGCGGAGATAGCGCAGGTAGTTTCTGTCCATCTTCAATGAGGTCGTCAATTGTCTTGAATCCGTGCCTGCTCGTATCGCCGGGTACTGGAAGCAGAAACACGTTTTCTCGAGAGATACCAACTGCCTCTGTAGCTTTGAGCGCAGTATCCAGAAGGGGCGCACAAGTAAAGATAGCTTTTGCACGTGAGGCGCGGAGCTGGTGCTCTAATTCCGATGCCGACAGGGCTGCGCTGCTAAGACTGGCGATGCCATTGAGACGATGGATAGAATGCGTGAGGGGTATGTAGTCAATCTGTCTCCAAGTCAGCCAAAATAAGCTAGCCTTTTGTGAATCAGTCTACTTACGGTGTTGAGAGAAAATATCACGCAGACGCGATCCCATTCCGACCCGGATTGCGAGTCCAATTGAAGGGCTCTGCCGATACCCCGCGCAAGGAGATCCTCTCTACTAATAACCTCTTCAGCTGTGCGCGTCTTTCCAGTCAATTCACACGTATATGGATGTCTCGCTTTCGCAATGGGATACCGGCCATGCTCTTCCGAGCTCATGAACTCAGCGACGCTGACGGAGTCCGGAGGATCTAGGCGAATTAGCGAATTCATCGGACCGAGACATTGTTTTAGTTACCAATAGGTAGGTCTGGCACCCACGATGGTGGGTAAAAGACCATCGTGACTGAAAAAGTTGAGCGCTTCAGTTGGCGCGATCTGGTGAAGGTGTGAGTTAGATTGATCTGATAAGATCTAAGTGTCCACGTTTCTCCCGCCTTGCGCCCTTTTTGATGCGACCCCGCTTCTGATGTGATTGCTTGGCGATCGGCGGGTGTTGCCGAAGGTTTATCGGCAAAAATGTGATTGCCTGCACGCCTTGAGCCGCAGCTCGTGACATGGAGTTGTAAGCTAAACGTCAACTCAGATCACCGTGATGGGGGATTCATGAAATGGTGTGTAACAGATTATTTAGTCTATACTGATATATATGCTTCTAATCCACCCTCTCTAAGTATTAACATTACTGTCGCTCAACCTCCAAATCATATCCTCCATCTAAGTCGTGAATCTCATAACCGCTTAAGGGAGAGCAGCGGGGGAGTAGCTCTGGTCAGGCTTGACAACCTTACCACCAGCGACCTGCTTATCAGTGTAGCTGGGGTAGATGATCTGCTTCTTGCTGCTGACGACCGAGAGAGTGGTGAAGCCCTTGTCGGCACCGAACTGACCGCTCCAGCCAGAGGTGATAGTGAAGGTACCGCACTTGGCAGGGCCGCCGTTGGCCTTGGAGGCAGGCTTGCCCTTGACGACGTACTTGCAGGCGGTAGCAGCGCCGCTGCCGGTGTTGATCTTGAAGTTCCAGGTGCAGGTGGTATCAGCCTTGTCGCATGAGCGGGAGAGAGACTGGATGGTCCACTGGGGAGAGGCGGCCATCATGGAGACGGAGTCGGCGGGGGCAGGGGCTGCGACTGCGCCGGTGGCGGAGACGAGAGCGATGAGAGCGGCGGTGAACTTCATTTTGATGGTTGAAAGTGGAAAGGTTGTTGGTGGGAAGAGTTGTTTGTTTGTGTGAAGAGTTGGTGGTTGTGAGTGAAGAGTGGTTGTAGAGAAGATGAGATGATTGATTGATGATGAGAATGTTGATTATCGCGGGTTGATCAGTGAGTCTTTATAGATCTTGCAAAAGGTATTAATAGACTCATGACTTCATATCTCCCGGAATATCGGCTCCATAGTGTTGAGCCCTGATGTCGCCCTAGCCGATACTACAGCTGATCAGTTGATGGTAACGTTTGATCGAGGCTCAGGTCCAGCCTCACATTCTAGACCCCGTTTCCATGGCATGACAGAATAGCCCAGGCATTTCTCCTAGTGACGCTATCTGCCGATTTCCCGTGTTTTTTTCCGCCCAGCCCCTTCGAGACCTGGGGAACCCCGAGAGCTACAGCGACGCTTTAGCCTCTATAAGTTTAGCCCGTCCCCTTCTTAGCAAATCAGAGCAAGATTTATTCTTAGATTCTTGACCCCTGCGCATTTGGTGCCTGATGCAGTTACGAGCTTCTGGCAATACGAACAGATCAGCTGGAACTATTGTTTGTCCCTTGCCCCTGCATTTCAACTCGTTGCGATATTTGTCTTAGGGGATCTCGTAAAGCAGAGTCGGTGAAGGTCATGTTCGTGTTTATTGCTGAGGCAATCTTAGCGGTGCGAAAGGCGAGGTCAAAGCTCGACCCACGTGCGTTGCTTCGGCACTGGAGCTTGGTGATGATGTAATTGGGATCGCTGCTTGGGACTGAGAATCATGCAAGATCATTGTATCGTTGTGTTCTCAATTGATGATCAGCGAGAGATCGAGATTGAGGTTTTGATCTCGCATTCGGTCAAGATATTGTCCAGAACGATGACAAATTGTTTGTCAAAATTCTGGTCGGTGGAATTGATTGAGCTTTCGCCTGTGAAATTGGTATGCAAGATAACTTTATCTTTTAGCTTAAGAGTGTAAATTTCCGCTGTGTGACATCCTCACCCAACAAGGGCCGTCAAAGACAGAACAAGATGGAGACCTCATTTAAAGATTTCCAGACTTATAAACATTTCAAAATAAATCTGTATTTTAATCTAAAATAGTAAAAAATTATATCGTAGATAGAGACAGCTTATTTGCTGAAGAAAAGAGCAGAGGAAGTAGGAAAAAAGTGCATTTTAAGATATTTCCTTCCTGTAGGGTAGCAACTTCAATTGCGCTTGCTAGCATTCCAGACAATGAAGCTGACTTTGCGGCTTTTCCGACGCCACTCAGTAAACCAAGAACGCAATAAGTTAACTTGGAAAGCCTCTATTCATTTATAGACCGATCGAGCTGTGGCGTCTCTTATCTCAATCCGGCCATGAGATGTCAACGGTGACTCCGCTCCAAGCTGAGGATGCTCGTGAGTGAGCAAGATCATAGAACAGACATTGGTGCATTTATACAGGAGTCCAGATCAGTTCTTTGACAAGAGAGATTGCATATTGATTGAGTTTACTCTGTACGGGAGGCACGATTGCTTACCTGGTAGCTATGAACGGAAGTCTCCGGACTCGCGGGATGAGTTAGCCCCACTGCGGCCGCATTTTCCGCACCCATCTCCGCTCTTCTCAAGTCCGACAGCGGTAAAAGCACGGAGTTACGGAGTATGGATGTCGACTCACGATTATGCTTATCTCTAATGTGCGGCTGACATCCGCGTCTCCATCAATTAATTCTGACTGAGTAATACACCAGAAAAAGCGAGGCTTGCACACACCAAACATGACAACCCGCGGCGACCAAGCTTGCAAAGCCTGTAAAAAGCAGAAGCGGCGTTGTGATAAGGCTCTTCCAGAGTGTAGCTTATGCAAGCGGACTCAGCGCCCGTGCGAGTATGGCGTTGCCGCTGATTTCCAGCCAAGTGCTAGTGATTGGAGTACGATGAAAGCGCGTCTCAGTGAGCTTGAGAGTAGATTGGCCAATTCTGCGAGAGCTACTGAGCAGTACGTTTTGAGCCCAATTTCAGGTCCATCTTCGGGGGCGGTGTTGGAGCAGGGATCGACGCCAGGCGCGACATTAGGCAACTCCATCGATACGCACAGCATCGAGTCGAATAGCATCATTTCATCGTCTCAATCTATCGGTTTCACGCCTGCGTACTCCACTGTCGAACATTCTGTTTCAGCATTGGAGACGCGTTTTCCGGCATCTATGTTTCTCGATGTTGACTGCTATGTATGGTCTCATGCCAGACTGCCAGTCCCAACCGGCGACATTCCTGCGGTATGCTACCTTTTGTAATGTGCATCCTCGATTTAACCCTCCGTTGGCTTTTCCGTTTTTTTAGTGTTCTAACACTAAATAGCCCGTCCTCGCGCTTCTCAGCCAAGGCAACGTCGTCCTAGATGTATCACAGACATACTTTGCGACCATTCACACCTGGTTTCCTATGATATCTAAGAAGAGGATGGATATGGGCTTACCGGTGCAGAATGCAGGCCCCGATCTCGCCATGCTGTTCCTTGGGATGAAGCTTGTCACCACTCCTGCTATCGATATAACCGAATCAGCCTTATATGATACAGCAAAAAGCTTCGTTGCTAGTCTGGAGAGCAATGGTGTTGTCTCGCTGCTCTGCCTTCAGGCTATGATCCTCGTAGCCTTATATGAATATTCCCATGCGATATATCCGGCAGCGTGGATGACTGTTGGGTCGTGCGCGCGATACGCTAATATCCTGGGCATCATGCCTGGTGATTATTCTCTATTGGGTCAAGTGGTACGTACTCTTGATGGGAATGACGAGCTCAGAATTTCTTGGACTTGTTAATAAAGAGAGAGGAGGTAAAGCTGATAAGTCTCCAGACAATATGTATTGAAAGTCAGGATTATTGTTTATCCGATCCCGTAATTCATTATATATATAGTTATCTCTTATCTATTTAGTTAGTTCTTATCTCTTTAATTAATTATATAATTTATATTTTAATAGGTTATAAGCCTAGATTGCTAAATAAATAATAAAGCTAAGTTATATATATCTAAAAGTTAACTAATTAGGAATAACTTTTTACTTTTACTATAAATATAATAACTTAATATCTAGAATAAAAAGATAATTAATACTTTATTAAAGAAACCTAATAATAAGAAAACTAAATAAGATAAGGGGTTTTTAACTTAAGAAAAAAATATAATATTTACTTTAATTTACTAAAAAAAGGTAAATTAAAATATAAATTAAAAAAATAAATAAGAAAATATATAACCTATAATCTAGACCTTTAGTTAAACCTACCCTATTTTACTTCCTAAATAAAGAACACTTCCTAACCCTTACTAAAGCTTTAAATATATATCTAAAATAAATAGACCTTTAATAAAAGACTAAAGATATATCTTTTTAACTATTAATACCCTTAATATTATTAAAATTATTTATAATATACTTAACTATAAGTAATTACCTCTTAGAAGTATTATTAACTAATATCTAAGGACTAGAAGTTATATTAATTTATAATATATTTACTACCTTTAATATACCTAATATACCTAATATTACTAACCCTAGATATAAATTAAAATATAAATATAAAAGTAAAACCTATACTATATCTATATTAAGTAAATTAAGTAAAATAAGCTCTATATCCTTAGAAATTATATAAAAAGAAATAATAAATATATTACTTTTTCCTTTCTTAATACTTTCTTTATATCCTTAGAACTAAGAAAACTAGTCCCTAATTATACTAATATTTTATAAATAAATAATCTTATACTTTACTATTAAACTATTTATATAATAATATATTTAAGACCTTAAATATTTACTTTAGCCTATTTAAAATTTTACTCCTTAAGTTACTAGCTAACTAGATTATATAAAATAAAGTAATAAAAAACTATCTAGAGATTATAAAATATAAAGACTTATTTAATTATAATAAAAGTAAGCCTAAAGAAAGTAATAAGAAAGTTAAAAACTAGGAAATTAAATAAGAATAAGTAATTTTAATTATAATAAGCTAACTAGGATATAATACCTATAAATATATTTATAATATAAAACTATTATTAAAAGTATTTAATAAACTAATAATATACTTTAAACTAAAAGGAAGTACTATATTTTAAGATCTTAACTAAAAGTGTAATAAGCTTACCCTTAAAAACTATATAAATATATTAGACTTTATAGCTTAATTATAAAAAATAAAAAATAAGCTCCTTAAACTTAATAATATATATAGTATTAAAGATTTATAGTTCTTAAATAAGTTCCTTACTAAACTTAGCCTAGAATACTCTATTTTTCTTTTAGTATTTTACTAAAATTATAATATCCTTTTTATTTAAAATAAAAATAATAATATAATAACCCTAGCTATTATATTTAACTAAGCTTTTAAACTTATTAAATAAAAAGAAATATACTTTAAATAAAAAAAAAAAGTAAAGAATATATAAATAGCTATAGTTATATAAAAAATATTTAAAAGATAAGTAAATAGTATATAATAAAAATAAATTCCCTATAAGGTTTATAAAAAAGTATTATATTTTAAATAAGATTATTAAAATACCTATCCTAAGAAGAAGGCTAAATAGGAATAATACTTTCTAGACTAAGTAAAAGCTATATATAAGGTAAAGGCCTTAAAATAATATAATAAATATAAGTAAAAACTTATATTTTAAGGAAAAAATATATAATAGGATAATAATAAGGAAGGTATAATTATAGCTATTACGTTTATTAAGTATATAGCCCTTATCTTTCTTTATAGAAATAACTTAATATAAGCTAAATAAAAAGATAAATATATAAACTTCCTTAATAATATATATATCCTTAATAATAGTATATTTTACTATATATTATAAATAAGATATAATTTTAAGATAATAAATTAGCTTAATAATTATAGTATTATAGGTTTTAGTAAAACCTTAATACTTACTATAGGTAAGGGAATATACTAACTTTAAATAAAAAAAGTAAGTAAAAGAAAAAATATAATATTTAATAATACTTTTTTTATTTTTAATAGTAAAGTAAATCTTATCTTTATATTTATACTTATAAAAAATAAATTAAAAGTTATTTTTATAAATAAATAAGCCTTTATTATTAAAAATAAAAAAGTCTTATTTACTATAATACTACTTTATAGTATATATATTATTAATAAGGATAATATAAATATAAAAACAGTACTTATAGCCTTTATAGTCTAAGACTAAGACCTATTAGTTTAGTATAAAAGACTTAAATGCTTTAAAAAATAAAATATTAAGAAACTTATAATAATAATAATAAAATTAAAGCTAATTTAACTTAGTAAATTCTATAATACCTATATAAAAAGGAAAATAAAAAAATACCTATATTAATACTTAATTAAAAAGGGGACTTACTTACTTAAAAGCTTTTATAGAGATATTACTAGCCCTTAGCTAATACCTAGATCTAAAGGAGAATAATACTAGGTTACCTTTATAAATAACTTTACTTAAATAACCTAGGTATATACCTTTAAAAAAAAGTTAGAATTTATAATTAAGCTTTAAAAATTACTTAATTACCTTAAGACTTTAATAAGATAATATTAATACTTTTACCTTAATTAAGTAAAAAAGAATATCCTATATAAACTTATACTCTTTACTTTAAACTATAAAATCCTACTTATCTATATAAGTATAAAATAATCTTAATAAAATAGAATTATAAAATATATAAACCTTATCCTAATTAATAAGCTTAATTTAACTATAATTAAAAGTAAGATTCCCTTTAAATACTAGCTATATATCTTAAATAGTATTATTTAGATTAGAAACTTTAGTCCTTACTTAATACTTAACTATATACTATATAAGGCTTAGTATAGAGAAGTCCTAGATATTAGCTATATCTAAATAATTAGCTATACTAGCTAGGTTCTTTTTCTAAGTATAAAATAAAAAAAGATAGAACTAGTCTTTATTTTTTATAAACTTCTTAGTTTTAAAGGCTTTTTAATATATATAATACTTATACTTCTTAATAAGTAAATTATCTTAGTTAATAATATAGTTTTTAATAAAAGTATATTTATAAAAAATAAGAGGAAATCCCTATACTATAAGTAATATAAAAATAATTTATAAAATAAATAGCTAAAGTAAGTATAAGAACTAATATATATAGCTAGCCTAAGGATTATTAAACTAGATAATAAACTAATTATTTTTAACTTATATAATAAAGTAAAAAATAAAGATACTTTCCTTATAGATAATAATAGTAAACTATTATATAAATATAAAACTTAAGATATAATTATAGTATAAATAGATATATAAATTCTATAAATTAAAGATACTAAGATTAATATATATAATATTCCTAAAGAACTACTAAGCTATTACCCTAAACTTTAAGTCCTTTAACTATAAGAACTATATAACTATTTATAATATACTCTTATCTTTAAACTAATAAAAAAGGAAAATAAATAACTTATATAATATAAACTTATAATAAAATATATTAGCCTTATTATAAGACTTATTAATAACTTTAAACTAAATAGTTATAAAAAGGTAAAAGACTTATTAAAATAAAACTAATAGAAAAAGGTAATAGAGGATAAACTTAAGTTTTTTAAGGAAAATAAGACTTAGTGCCTTATTCTTCCTCTAGAGAATATATATATCCTAAGTAATAAGTAAGTATATAAACTTAAATAAGGTAGTAATAGAAAGATCTTAAGATATAAAGCTAGGTTTATTATTTATAGCTTTAAATAGTAAGAAAGCATTAACTATTATAAAACCTTTATATTTATTATTAAACTAATAAGCTATAAAGCTATATTTATAATTACTACTGCCCTTAATTTTAAAATTAAATAAATAGATATAAAGATAGCTTTTTTATATAGTAATATTAATAAGGATATATATATTTACTAGCTATAAGGCTTTAATAATAAGATAGGCTATATTTATAAGTTAAATAAGGCATTATATAGCCTTAAATAATTACCTTATATATAATATAAAATATTATTTAAATTCCTTAAAATACTTAGCTTTTATCCTTTTTACTTAGATATTAGTATTTTTATAAATAGATTAATATTTATTACTATATATATAGATAACCTTCTTTTAGTAAGACCTAACTTATTACTTATTAAAAATATTAAATCTGCTTTATTAAAGCGTTTTTATATAATAAATCTTAGATTATATAAGTACTACCTTAAAATAATAGTTTAATAAAATAGGCTAAATAAAGTAATTTACCTATTTTAAGGAGTATATATTAAAAAAGTATTATTAGACTTTAGACTTTATAAAAGTAACTTAAATATAACTTTAATTACTATAGCTAAGTTTAATAAACCTAAAGAAGAATATATTACTAATATAAAACTTAAATCTTAGTATATAAAAGTAATTAAATCCCTAATATATATAATACTTAGTATATAACTAGATATTATATATAGTATTTCCCTTTATAGCTATTACCTTAAAAACCTAACTAAATAATATAGAACTATAATTAAATATATTATAAAATACTTATAAAGTATATTTAAGTTTAAACTATACTTTAAGGGTAATATCTAAAGCTTAATTAGCTTTATAGACTCTAACTAGGCCAGAGACCTTAATAATAGATATTTAATAAGAGAATATATATTTAACTTTAAATCTAGTGCTATTAGTTAAAGCTTTAAAAGATAAGTAATTATTATACTTTTATTTTATAAAGCTAAATATATAGTATAAATATAAGTAATAAAGAAAGTAATCTAGCTAAGAAGACTTTTCCTTAAACTTATATTTAAAAAAACTTAAAAACTTAAAGTAATAATACTATATAGTAATAATTAAGGAGTAATTATAATAATAAAAAACCTATATTTTTATATATAAATAAAGTATATTAATATTTAGTAGTATTAAATATATAAAAAAGTTATATTAGGTAAAATTAAAATATAATATACTTTAATAAAAAAGTAAATAGCTAATAGTTTAATAAAAACATTACTAAGAGTTAAGTTTAAGAGGTTCTAAGATATACTTAGCCTGGTTAATAGCTTAGGCTAATAATATATTTACCTTAAAAATTATCTAACCCTTTAATATAAATACTCTATAATTATAATATAAGGAAATAAGCCTTTAATATATATATAATACTATTTAATACGCTAAAATAAGTACTTTAAAATAAACTTACTTATAATAAGTTAATATAATTCCCTTATATTTAGTAAAAGAAAAATAAAATATACTCTATAAAAATTTTTTTATACTAACTTAACCTTATAATAAGTAAGAGATATATTATATACCTATACTATATATATATTATATATATATCCCTTTTCCCTTTTTTATATCTTTTAGAATTTTAAAAGTATAAAAACCTTTCCTAGATTTTTACTTATAATAGCCTTTTACTAGGTTTTACTAGTACTATATAAATACTATATATACTTAAAGCTAATAAATTATAAGCTTAAGTAAGAGTATTAAAAGTTAGGATTATTATTTATCTAATCCTATAATCTATTATATATATAGTTATCTCTTATCTATTTAGTTAGTTCTTATCTCTTTAATTAATTACACAATTTACATTTTAATAACATAGACAGAAGCTAAAGAGAGGAGGAAGGTGTGGTGGAGTATCTATATCCTTAATAAGCTCGTATCACTATGAAGTAGAAAGCGTTGCTTACTTCCGGAAATCCATCCCCCGTGTAAAATTCCAGTCGATGATGATGTATGGGTAAGTCTTTAGAACCTTGAGATTGTTTATAGCATAGCAACTGACACGGGTTAAGGACCGCGGCCAAGTGAACATAGCCATCAATCACTCAACTTCAATATCATATCATGTCCAACAAGCCCCATTCGCAAGGCTATGCCAAGCGTCGATGTATCTCGGACGCGCCATAAGCTACGCTCAGGATAACTCAACCATGACAAGTTCTCGTATTGAAGAAATCATGTCTCTCGCTGGCGAGTTATCAGATTTTGCGACAGTCGTGGATAATGAAATTGCAGCTCTCAGTCCCGAGAAAAGTCTTACCCTTCTCGCTCCTCGATTTATCTTTCGCTCAGCGCTCTTTGTAGCCCTCGACCGTTTCACTTGCCCAGAAAAGATTGGTGCAGAGCCTGGGTATATAGAGAGTCCCGGGGAAAAGACACATAATGAGATTGAGCTTCAGAGGCAATCCATGTGTAAAATCGAACAGGCCGGCGAACAAATACATACTGTGGCTACGGAGCTGCTACCCTTGTTCAGAACCGAAGGAATATCCTTGATGTCCAAAGTAAGCCCTTTCATCTTGGATTCCATTTATGCTAGCGCAGCGACATTTCACTGGCTTCTTGGCGAGGGCGGGAATGAGATCTATCGCACAGCTGCTGCTGATCTTGATTTGTTTCTCGATACTATAAGCTCGAGATGGAGGCTCGGTAGCACGTATCGCGAGATGCTGACGATTCACGATGTCACAGCGAGGGTAGATGCTAGAACGACGTAGCAATAGAGTAGTCTAGTCGCGTTCCAAATGAACTAGTTAACGCTATTTCCAACAAATAACTCCGCTCTAGTGAGAAAAAGGAAGAGAGTGCACCGTTGTCTTGCCGTGATATCGCTCTGGTCGCTCTTCCGGAATGTGGTAGAGCGGAGTGCGGAGTGCGGCCGCAGAACCCGCATCACAGCAAGTGGCGCTCAGCGTCAGACGTGACTCGCCCTGGTGCGGCCGCATCTTGTATCATTGGTTCAGTTATGGTTAAAATGGTGTCTCGGACGTTGGACCATTTTCTTCCAAGCTATAGATAACGGACCGCTTATATATAGCTTAATGCGGCCTCTCACTCCCAGAACATCATCCACCCAATCTTTCACATTTCCCACCAAGGGCTATATCTTCCCTATAAATATCTTTTTTCCTTATCAAATTTTTTTAAGATCATCGACAACACCTGCCGTCGACATCATGAGTGTCCGCCGAAGTACTATTATTCCCAACAAGCCGACCCTGACAGAGAAGAACCTTCCTGACCAAGCTGGCAAGGTAACCCAATCTTCCCCACATACAATTGTAAGAAGCCTGATATGAATACGAATTAGGTCTTTCTTATTACTGGAGCTTCTGGAGGATTGGGCAAGGAGCTAGCTTCAATTCTATACCAGAAAAATGGGAAGATCTACATGGCCGCTCGCTCTCGACCCAAGACCGATGAGGTTATGAGAGATATCAAGGCAGCTCACCCGAACTCAACTGGCAGTATGATCTTCTTGCCAATAGTACTCGACGATCTCATCACCATAAAGGCCTCTGCTCAAGAGTTCCTCGCACAGGAGAGCCGCCTCGATGTACTCTACAACAACGCTGGTGTTATGGTCCCTCCACAGGGATCAAAGACGGTACAAGGCTACGAGTTACAGATTGGCGTGAATAATCTAGCGCCGTTCTTGTTCACTCACTTCCTCCATCCCATTCTTGCTGCTACGGCCCAGATTGCCCCCAAGGATTCTGTTCGTATCATTTGGGTGTCTTCTAGTGCTGCTCATGGTGCTCCAACACCCGCTATCGACTTCACGAACATGGACTACCATAATGAAGAAGGAATCTGGTCGAAGTATTTGAGAAGCAAGGCTGGATACGTCTTACACTCTGTTGAGTATGCACGAAGGACTGCCGGTGAAGGTATCATCAGTATTGTTCGTCATTCGATATCCCTTTTTCTTTTGCTAGATGCCCAGACTAACTGTTGTTTTCAGGCTCTGAATCCAGGCAACTTTGTGACCAACCTACAGCAAAATATGCCAAGAATGCAGCTTGCCATCTTTGTAAGTTAACAACTTGCAGATATGAAATCTCTAAACTGATGATAGCGGCGTAGAAACTCATCACTCATGCACCCAGGAACGGAGCATATACTCAGCTGTTTGCAAGCCATTCTCCCACCATCACAGAGAAGGAAAACGGTTGTTGGGGTAAGTATTTTCATTGCATAACACTTTCTTGGGACACTGCTCAAGATTCTCACATGGCTGACCATACCGCCTGGATAGTGTCTCCTTTTGGAAAGGTCGAACCGTGCCGCAAAGATCTTCTCGATGCTGGCCTTGGCAAGAAGTACTGGGAGTGGACGGAGGAGCAGATCAACAAGTACAAGTAAAAGGTTCACCAACTGGGACAGTAGGAAATGTATTCAGCCGAGGCTACACAACGACCCGCAATATTGAACAACTGACCGTTGTTTGGAAGTGTCATGTTGGGGGATCGCAGGTTTATAGGAGTTCTTGTGAATGAATTATAGCACTAATAGGCAATATAATATGTCAAACAGCAATGGTTTTCCTAGTTCTCTAGCACTGAATTGGCCAGATCACGTAAGTTAAGTGAGGCAAAGGGAAACCAAACATCTTGATCCAGAGTTAACTTCAACTTGTCCACGTACGCTTTGTCCACACATACACGCTGCACCGTTTCAGCCAATCCATCTTCCTTTGAACCTAGAAGAAAGAGCGCAACAGCGCAAGACCACCCGACGATATCATCAGATGCTTTTCGAACAGGTGAAGCTGAATGATATTCCTGGATATTCTGGATAAGATCCCGCCTCTCTGTATCATCGTCTCTCCGGGCGAACAAGACAGCAAGCGATAGTATAATCGTTGCGCTAAAATTATTGTTCATCTCTTCGCTCAGTCGGTTGAGGAGCGCTACTCTAGATGCGGTCGATTGACGTGAGAAGAATGCCAAAGCATGAGCTGCATTGGCTCGCATGCTTGCTGAATCCTCGTCCAAGCAGCGTATAATCGAAGACAGTCCCCGTTCGACGACCTTGTAGGTTCTGAGCCCTTGCGTTGCGCGATCGCGGTATTCAGGCTTCTCTATCTCCGCAATGCTCTTTTCCCAGTTTTGGATATCGATTCCCTTAGGTACCGCCCAGTCAGGATGACCGATCGCAAGACTGGTAATGAAGAACAACGGGCTTTTGCGATTCAAGGTTTCTGGGCTATCAATTAAAGCATAAAGGAATGGAATTGCTTCAACTGAAGTACTGTAGCGTGAGCCTTGGTGATAGATGTTGGACCAACATTTATTAAATGCTGCCCTGTATACTTCGGGATCTGTTGACTGGAGATCCTTTAGGAGACTTGGTACGTCATCAGCTGGGCCGTACGCGTGGCTGAGTTGAGACCAGTCGACAGAATCAAGTCTGGCCAGAGGGTCGGCGTTCTCGGGTAACATAGTGGCAGTCGCAGGTGTGCTGTGCTGAGAAGATATTTGCGGAGATGTTCTAATTTTCATAAAGCGAGCGTTAGGCTGGGGTTGGGCAGGTTATTAAAGTACGAAAACTTGCTACTCTGATAATGTTGGTCTGTTAGGTAATTGGTATCGGCAAAGCCAGCTGCGCGGAACGTCACCGCCTAATGGTGCGGAATCAACTCCTAGTCAAGCAAGGTTTGAAACCTTAGGGCCTCAGAATATGGTCCCATCACTTCCACAGCCTTGACCCTGTTCCCAGACTTGAAATTGGATTAAATGGCCTTGTAAGATCAATAGAAGAACACTACAAGTGGTGGCTGATTTGTATCTCTTATTGATAAGGGTCAAGTTGAATCAATTTGAGCCGTCTCTCAAGATCCACCATTATTAGAGGTAATCCCTCCAAGTAAGTAACATCATTCTTACTAAAACCGTTAGATATCCTGGATCCGTTGTATAATCCTGTTGAAAATCACATCATCATCAATCTCCCCGCTGTCTTCTGTTTCTTCACCTGCCTCCTCACAAGTTGAAATTTGCACAAGATCATCCTGTCCATGAAGCTTATTCTCCCATCCTTTGGCAACAGAATCCAGAGCAACCTGCATCCTGTTTACCCATATATGCTCCCAGAATTCCGAAATCCGGTGATAGTGGAGGTCGTCTATGCCAAGAGCAGCCGGCTCGTCGAATGCTGAGTAATCGAGATCGAATGTGTCACTTTTGCTCGAAATAGTCGTTTGTCGCCCGGTTAGCACGAAGTCCTGAAACATGGCGACTATTTTATCCAGCTGATGCCTTGCCTCCACATCGATATTGAGAATCTCGAACTCCTTCTCATCTGGTTCCAATTCTGTCACTGGGTCGATAAAGTACATCCCATACCGTCTACCCGGACAACGACTATATCCAGGCCTATCCAAGCACGTATGCCTTAGGTTCAGTGCAGAAAATGTTGCTTGTCGTACCATGATGGCATGATGGCTTAGGTTCAAGCTTCTGCCATATATTACCACATGAGAGCCGAAACGCGTAGCGTAATCTTGAAATGCGAGGTCTTCAGCCTGCTTAGAGTGGTGTGCTAGCCACTTCATTCTCGAGGTGAAAGGGGTACAGCCGTTAGGTGAACAAAGACAGGAGCATTTGTCGATCAAAACCGATTTAGACAGATGATGCTCTGCCCTGCTACTTGCGTTATCTTGGCTAGGACATCTGTATTCTTGGATACCGAGGATATCTGCAAGAGCGAAAATAGGAGGCATCGGGGTAGTGAATCTGTAGCTCCATTTCCATAAGGGGGCTCCATGATCAAACAGCCATATTGCGTATTCGACTGAAACTAAATAGTACCGTAGGTACTCTGGACCTAAAAGGGCTCTCTCCAATGATGAGTCATGATCTCGATCAGTGCAAGCCATCTCGAAGTCAGAATCAACGAAGAGATTTGCATCTTCTGGGCTTAACAAGTGGAAAAATATTGGACTATAATAGTAGCCAACACCTTGCCCACGCTGTCGAAGCAGGTCTTCATCCACGTAAGTCGAAAGAGGACCCAGGCTAAGAATTCCTTTTTGGCGAAGCAAAATGTCGATCTCAATAGCGTCATTATCAGGTACTTTCTCCAGTGGTGTAAAGTTGCTGATCTCTGTGATTGAAAGCGTGTTTCGGGCCAAGTCTAGCAGCTGTAGACGGCGGCTTCGCAGCTCGTTTGTCAGAAGTGTTTTGCAGTGGAGAGAAGCTTCAAAAAAGTCCTCTTTTGTACATATACGGTAGCAGCAACCAAAATCACGGTAAGGTATAATGGGGCATCCAGCGGCTAAAATGACCCGAAGTGGTAATGTACAAGGACAACATGATTCATCCAAGCCTTTTTCCGAGTTACAAATGTTACCACTGACTACTAGTGCAAGATTAAGAACAGTCGCGCCATCATTGTTGA
Source organism: Fusarium pininemorale (assembly GCA_002165215.1). Lineage (NCBI taxonomy): Eukaryota > Fungi > Ascomycota > Sordariomycetes > Hypocreales > Nectriaceae > Fusarium > Fusarium pininemorale. Next base: position 532,270 of record NFZR01000011.1, read on the forward strand.
ATAGAATCCAAAGATCGGGACTTGCCTTCTTAGCCAGTGCTTTCAAGATGTCTGGCCTGTAGACGGCAATATGTAACGGTGTCTCCCCGTAGTGGCTTTTCTCCTCGAGCATATGTGGATGTAGGGAGAGGAATCGCTCCACTTCTGTTAAATTATTTCGAATGACTGCTAAGCTTAAAGGACCATAAAAAACTAGTTTGTAATTTAAGTCTTCCGAGATCACACGGTTGAGCAAGGGATTAAAACTTACTCCTTGCGACGCTCTGGTTCTGTTCGTAGTAATAGAGGAGCTCACGCTTGCGATTCGAATATCCAGGTTTGCTAAGGCGGCAATCTTCTGCATCGCTTTCAGTATTAAGGTGGCTATAGATCGAGGGCGGAACGAAGGTCCCGTCGATTATAGTCTGAAATGCTGAACTAAGAGTTGTCAACTTGAAAGCATCAGTGTATTTCTGGTTTACGTACTATCCGTAACTGTCGCGGAGTGTGACATTGGTGCCTGCGGCAACAAGAAATTTGACCAGGCCTTCACATGTGAAGCGCATTAAGGGAGAATTTGCCCTTTCCAAAGTTACTGAAAAGGAATCCACCTAAAGGAGTTAGCTAAACATTCTGTTATGCCTTTTATTCATTCGATCTTACTGAGAATTTAAGGGCATGAAGTAGGGTCTTGTTATCTCGGGTTACATCATTAGGACTTGCTCTCCCTGAGCAAAACAACTCTTGGAGCTTTCGCTGCACCGTGCTTAGAAGTATTCTGCATCTTTTTTCGTCAAGGTCTTCGAGGTAGCATGCATAATTGAGAAGGGAAATTACTGAAAATGCTGGCGCGACGCTCTCATCAACCAGTGGAAAGTAAGTAAAGGAGCGGCTGATGCTGAACCTCCCGGCGCTAACAGCAGTAGAGAATGATACTTCAATCCCTTTTTTCAGCAATGAAGCTAAACCAGTAAAACGAATGGCTCGCGTCTTTCTGTAGTCCGACGGGAGCATAAACAAGTCACAGTCTTTCTCGTGATAGAAATTGAATAACATCTCTTCGGCAAATTGAAAAGGTCCCAGCGCACGCCATTTGTTTTGACGTACACGTCGTCGCTGGCAAGAACACATCGACACAGAATCAGCTCTGTTGGAAGGCGCACGCAGTTCCTGTTGAATCTCGCAGGCCGCAAGATAGTTAACCTGTTCTCCAGAGTGATTGGATGAGGGCTGTTGGTTTGGTTCGAGGTGATGCTGATTTCTTGCTTGTCCAGCCATATCGAGAAGGGATTTGATTTGAGCTTGTTGGTAAAACATTAGTTGAGAGATCTGGTCAAACCTCTGGTTGAAATGGGGAACAATAGAATCGACGGAAGTTTGGAGAACGGGGAGGCTTGACCCGATTTGCGAGAGAGGGTGGCGCATTCCTTCGATGACGGTCGATGTGTTGGAGTTGATGACTGTATTTCTCTGAATCTCGACAGTTTGCTCGTTTAAAACTTTTCTTGTCAAGGACTCTTCGTCTCTGGGGTTCATTAGCAGAGGAAATAATTAGAGACAGACGAGACGCCCTACAGGTGAAGCATTCCTAGAGCTAGAGTGAGAGGTGTTGAAAGCTTATCCAAGGCTTCTTGTAGAGCTTCGATATCGGGCCTTCGTAATGGATATATCAGCTTCTTACATCCATCCTTGATCTTGTCTTTTGTCCGCGCGTGAGCAGTCGTCGATCCAGCGCTGGTAGTAGTTGAAAAGATCTTCTGTTGAAGTGTTTCTAGTTCTTTTAGAGCTGTTTGGCATTCTCTGAGACAGGCAGAGGCCTCTGATGTCGAGACAGAACGTTCCGGGGTAAGCTGAGAACGCTTTAAAACATTTTCAAGGGATTGAAACGTGCTTTCAAAGCGTTCGGCCTGACGCGCAAGTCGAGCACGATCTTCATCATGATCGCTGAAGGTCTTGAGATACTTAACGAGACCAGAGGTCACTGTTATCCCCAAAGGAATAATAGCCAGTGCTAACTCTGCCATGGTTACTAGAGAGTGAAAGGATAAGAGGAGAAAAGATAATCGTCACGGAAGAATTTTGACGCCAGTCACAAGTACCAAGTACAGAACGAGGCTACCAATAAGATCTCACTACGTGGTTGTGCCACCACAGGGCAGTTTTGAATCTTACAAATACATATTTCCAGCAAATCTATAGGTCGATATTGCAGTACACCAGCGAGATTATGCCTCATTGTGAGTACTCCGCCTCAAGCCACTTCTTAGCGTTGAGGTTTTCGGATTTAGACATGAATTACTCCAGGCTATGTTGTAAGTGAAATTACAAGAAATATTATGTTAGTAAGAATATTCATTGTAAGAGAAATTAAAGATAAAATACTTATTATTAATTACCAATTTTGATTGACCAGCCTGGGTCGCGTTTTTAGAGCCCTGCATGGAGGTTTCCGTAATACACAAGCTAGGTTGCCCGCCTGAACAGCGTGGGTGCGGCTAAGAAATATAGGTCTTAGTAAGAATGATGTTCCTATCGTTCATCAGAACGTACTATATGGGAGAGAATTTGCAGTGAGATACGATTGAGCCATCTAATAGTACAGTACGCTTTCCGCAGTCTTAGCCATCATTTAGAAAGCCAGCTGCAAAGAGCTTTATCTCCCGTCATGCCTACCCTCGATCTTGGCTTTTGGCCCATATAAAGCAGTAGTAATTCAAAATCTGAATTATCGAAATTATATAAACTCACTTGGGCGATGTATTTGTCTACTCACCCTTAGCAAAGAATGACGGGATACTGCTAAAGGTAGAGTCTTTTTCACAACCATGAGATAGAGGGAAGTTGGGTCTCCGCCCCTATCACAGAAATACAACACATAATGTTGCTCTCATGATCTTTCGACACTTCTATTGCTGTCGACGAACTTCCTCACGTCTGAAGTCCCAGCTAGCAATTGCTAGCCCAGTGCATGTGACCGTGCAGCAAATGAGAACTCACAATTACAATAAAACCCCTGAAATAGGACGAGAAGAGAAGAGAATGGAAGGCGACGGCTAGAAAGCTGCCGAGAAAGGATACAACCACTCACGAACCGTACCGCTGATGTGATAGAAGGCTCCGCAGGGAGGTGAGACATCTACGTCCGTGATCAACATTTGTCACCCTCAAAGGAAAGCGTTCAGCTCAGCCAAATTCCAATGCTCTCAATATTCACAATAATAGCGTCTCTCTCAGGTAATAATATGATCCAATTTCTGTATACTAACGAACCATGAATGTCATGGATCTTGCAGGCGTTGCATCGACTAACCTGATGAGGTAGTTCAAGCATGCGCCACGTCTGCAACGGGCGGAGCTGAGGACGGCATGGACCGTTCTAGTGCACGGGGCTGCATTATCACAGAGACTATTCCGTGCTGATATGTGATATTGTCCAAACGCTGTGATTTGATACGAGAACGAGGTGATCGTTTCCGCTTTTGAGTACGGCACTGAGATATTTGACGGTCGGCTTCAGGCCCCTCCGCGGCCCGTGGCTAGCTGGGTGAGCCTAATACGGAGAACCATGTTCCTTTCTGGTAAGCGTGCACGTAGGCCAAGGGCGAATGAGAGAGTGCTCATAGGTCTGTCGTACTTGAGCCTCTGGAATTGAAGAATGAAGGCCGGGGATGAGGCCATATGCGGATGTGATATCCAAACCTTCTCAAACAATATTGGATATGGCATCATATTATTGTGCTTACGGTGAATGAAATGACCCTTTGGAGATAGCTTTCAGCTGAAGAATATCAGCCACCGACAAACATGTCTGCCGTCTCGTGCCCTCAAACCGATTATAAATACCAGCAGAAATACTCACCAACGGAATCAACCATCAACCATCAAACACTTTATTTCCCTCAGCTCAGAAAACCCAACATTTCTTAAAATGGCCTCTCTTGTCCCCATCAAGTTCAGCGAAATCACTGCCAAGTACCAGGGACTCAATGGCAAGCTCCTTCTACATGCCAAAGGCAAGATCCCCGGATTCTACCTCAAGCCCTTCTTTGAGCAAGAGCTCTGGATTGGCGCACTCAAGTTTGCCGTCATGGCTTACAGTGGTGGCCTTTCCAAGCTCCCCCACGAGAAGGAGGTAGAATTCGACTTCGAACTTCCAATTCATCTACCCATCGACGACTTCAACAACGAGTCGGTCTTGATCAAGACCGCCTTTGGCATTTCTGAGGTCAAGATTGATTATCTTGACTGGGCCAAGCCTACGGATATTACTGTGCCTCTTCTGGCTGCCGTAGACGACCTCACCCTGGCTGGCAACACAGATAAGAAACCATCCTACACTACTACTATCCGCCCTGTTAAAGATATTTATCTCTCGGACGAGGGTCGCCTTGAAATCATAGCTGAAGTCCCCAAGCAGCCGGATTCTTCGGTAAACATTGACTTTAACCCTGATTTCATCAAGCTGGTCGCTGCCAGTTATGAAAAAGGGTCTATCAAGTGGACCATTAAGTGGGAAAAGGTTCCAGATCTTGCACACGACCCGCAGCGCGTCAGTGTCATCACCACCATCCCGCCCGAGGTAAAGATTCAGATCTGGCCTCCCATTCCCGACCCCAAAGACATCCAGCCCTACCGTATCCACCGCTTGTTCATGGGTTCGGACCAGAAAGAGTGAGACACCTGCCGACTGATTCTCGATGGGCTGATGTAGCGGCTTGTATTTGAAGACATGGTGTCAGGGGAGAGAGGGAAATGGATTGATAGTCTATAAGAGAAAGGGAGGGCGTGACGTTGCATTCTTCTGTCGCGGCTATGCATTTGATCCGGGAGAGCATCTGGATTGTATGGTCACAGATCAGATATTGTCGACAGTTAGTATCATACATTTATACATTATTGCATTTGTGAATCCTTTTGTGCTGCACTACCCTGTTGAAAGTAGGCTCTTTCTGGTGATTTGAGCTGTCAGCCATAATTCTCAATGAAAATGACGCTCCTGACTAACAAATCTAGATATTGACCCTGGTGAGACTCCTGTTCCTGCTGCTAGTTCAGAGCTCCGGACCCATTAAATTTGAAAATGTCTTCAGAGCTTGATAAGCCGCCGCTTTGACGGTGAGAAGTATCTGGCCACCAATATCGGGACCTATACTCAACAAAGACATCTAGTCCTGGCATGGAAAGAAATAGCAATGCAGCCGATCATCCCCTGTAGTAAAGGTCGATCTCTGCAACACAAACAAATCGTATCTCGAGCCCCGCACGTTTCCAGCACTACAGTGAGACATTAGAAGGCCTCAAAGTCTAAGGCTGAGCCCTGGTAAACAGCTACAGAATAGGCACGTATTGGAAACAATTTTGCGGTAACCTAGATACAAAGCATCGTTCAGATTCTCACATGTATTCCAAGGATGCGCCGAGTTCTCTGAGCTCCAATATCATTTCCGATATGAAATCTAAATTATAAGCTACATGTGTGATTTGCAGTTGAGACTGGTAGCTGAGAAGTTAACTCAGCAGAGAGAACTTGGCTACAATCTCAACATGCGTATAACAGTATTTTGTCCACACTCCTTTCTCAGCAGTGCTGCTAACATATTCTTATTCATCACGCTTGAGATCGCTCAAGATGCTTTGAGTGACAATAGGAGCGACTTCGATGACCGTTCTTGCAATCCTTCCAACCGTAGCGACAAAATGATCAAACAGACCCTTCTGCATCCACCGATCGAGGGGTATTGCTATCAGGGCCTGTAGACAAGTATCACCAATCAGCGCTCTGTGACACAGAATCTCGACATGATGCGACATGTCGGTCACGCTGAGTTCAGACTCGCCGATAGCTCGAGTGATGCCGTTCAAGTTAGGACAGCTAGTGGATAAACCGGTTTTCACAATGCTTTCAAGAAACTCGGACATCTCATTGGCATTGCCCTGATTTATGTACCGGGTAAAGGCATCGACAAATAGTTTGGCATCATCGCTCAAAGAATCATTTTTAGGAGGGAGCAGTGGGTAGAGTCTGGAAATGTCCTCGCCCGCAGCTTGTGCATCGACTGAGATGCGAAATGCTGACTCAACTATTCCAGGGGTGATGAGCTTTGCAACCCGGGGAACGATATTCTTCGCCTCCGGGAACTGATCCTCAATCTTGTCGAGTATTTTTAAATCGTTCGCCTTGTGAGGATCCATCTTTATTACAGTCTGCATAGCAGCCTCTGCAACGACAGCACGGGCAGCACACTGCCTGTAATTGACATGGACCGAACCAATGTCGATCGAAGCGTCTGCACCCAGCTTGCTCATGACGCCGAGCGCGGTACCGGCAACGGCAGCGATAGGACTGCCCACCGGGCCCAAGAAAGGGAACCCAGTTCGTAATACTGAATGGTCTATTGTTTGGCCGACGGTGACGACCTTGTTGAAGATTTTCCAAAAGGCTATACCGTCACTGAGGGGATCTTCCCTTGTACTGCCCTCTGGGCGGCCTTCGGTCGTGATATATCTGATGTCTTCACCCCCAGGAGGACCACGGTCCAGGGCATGCATGACACCAGACATGGCGCTGAGGTAAGTTCCAAATCCACCCCGAAACACGGTCGCGGTATTTCTAGTTCCGGTGCCATACGAAGCGACACCCATAGACTTGCTTTCGCCGCTGATGAGGATAGGGGATCCGGATTGGCCTGATATATGGTCAGTACGTGAGTATTTCAGATCGAAAGCCACCACTTACCACTTGCACAAGATATCGTATGTTCGAGTAAATTAAAAGCTGTTTTCGAAAGATCGCAATCTATTCTTCTGGTCATCTCATACATTTGGGCTCCCCGTTCATCACCCAGGGACTTGTCACATGGGTACCCAACCACGCTCAAAAGCATCTTGTTCACAATACCTACAGTAGGTTGCTGGGCGATACGCACAACGTTACTAAATTCTTCCACTTTTATGAACGCCACATCGCTTGCGCGGTTGGTGTCACTAATGATCCAGTCTTTCGGAACGACGACCTTGAGACCTCTACGAAATTGAGCACCAGGCTTGTCAAGGGAGTTCTTGCCATTATATCCCACAAAAGCGCGGACTTGAACTGCTTTGCCGAAGTCGTGGGTGTGGTCATAAACGCAGTGGGCGGCGGTGATGATGATATGGGGCATGATTAGCCATCCTGTAGCTTGGGCATGACGCGTGTCACTGGCATCTTGGCCTTCAAATCGAATCTGGAGCTTGACGATAGCTAAATACAGAGTCAGATTTAGAGTGATCCTGGGTTGTCGATATTTAAATGCCTCTGGAACCTACAATGGTATTTCCCTCCAGGCTGGATGTCAGTCGGATCAACTAGTTTTCGGGAGTCATCGCCAAACACCGTCTGAATTCCGTCTGCTTCAGGCCCGATGTGGAGGACGTCTGTCGCGGGTGTACGAGGCACGTCTCGGAGAGGCCATCGAGCGTAGGTTCTTTCAGGATTAGATGAAGCCATAGTCGTATAGAATGTGATAGATTGAGACAGATGCTGCAAAATGCACACGAGAAGATTGAGGGGATTGTTTCTAGAAATGGTCTGGTGCTTCTGTATGAAAGTCCCTTGAATTCAACTCGAGATGGCTCTATAGATTGGCTGATTGGCCAGGTAAGTTCAACCCCACCAGACACAGGATTACAGACGCGTATACAGCGCGCATGCCATCATGATATATTTGAGTAGGTTACCAAGGCGATATTGGACTTCTGTATGCATAGAATCTCTTGCCTTATCTCAGACTAATCATATGTCCTGCCCCAAGACCGTCTCGCCGTCAAAGTACGTCCCTCTACTTCGTCCGTCTGACCCCTCTTGGTAGGTCTAGACGGAAGCAAAGTTTCCATAACAACATCATTCTCATCAGTTTCAGTTTCTTTGCGCTGCGTGATCTCGACGAACTGGCCCAACCGCTTTCTCCAACCAGGCAGAGCCCCGTCTTGAATTCGTCAGCCACCAGCGCAAACTTCATGGGATGAGAGAGGAATATTGACTTACCAACTAAGAGACAAGCAAATTTGAGGATAACAGGAACCCAAACACATACTGCTACCAGCTGTCCGAAGCCCCATTTCGATAGGGCGATCTTGCTCTCGCTGCCAGATTCTCCGCCGCTGAGGAGATGCATAAACGCCGCAAACTCATGTACGCCGATTGCACCCATGACGATAGTTAGGACCTCCATCGAGATCCAGATAGCTTCTGTGAAGAGTACGAAGTGCTTCTGGGTGTAAAACGACTTCAGGCGCGGAGGAAAGCTATTCATCAAAGCGTGGGCTTTGTGAGATAAGCAGTTGTCGCGCTCAAAGAGGTGCATCCTCATCATTGCAAGGATCCAATCCAATATCAGGAATGCCATGACAACATGCACTGGTGCTTGTATCCTAGAGTGAAACTTGAAGAAGCTCTCCGCATCTCGATCCAGATGAACTAGCTCTTCACCAGTAGTAGAACTAGAACCCCTCTCCGCAGCCTTGTTGAACGTCTGACAAAACGTCCTAGGCCCAGTATGATTCCCGCAGCGTTCTAGAGGCGAGGTCTCATCAAAGTGCCTCAGTAACGAAGGCTCATCAACAATCTGGGGACGAGCAATGAGCACAACAAGAATCCAGTTGATGAACACGAGAGCAAGTGTATACCACCAGCGGTTGTGAGTCTTTTGCAGGATAAGCTGGACAAACAGCAGGGGATACATTCCCGCTGATACCATGCCCCTCACGGTGAGGTTGTTTGTCAGCCAGGAGAGGAGTGAACTGATGTTACCGAGTCCCGTCCCGCTAGAACCTGAGAAAGTGATGATAGTGGCTATCGAGATAGTGCCGAGAAACACAGCTTGAGCTTCTTGGAGGTCGACTAGGGTTGATGCAACTGCTACACCGAAACTGCTCCTCGTGGCCACTTTTTGCCAGTGAAACCCCGTCTCTACGGCTCTAGCAGGCCCTTGGAGCGGAAGAAGCGAAATAAGGGTGAAGTTTCTTACCCAAGTCTTGGTGATCTTGTAGCACAATGCAAAGAACAGGACTATCGTGAACTGTATGAGATATGCCACGATTATCTATTTTCGGTTAGCAGAGGCATTCATTCCGGGTCGCATGGACTTACGCCAGGCCCTGCAATATCGTAGTCAATCCCGGGATCGGCCTTGTCGCAGTACTCGGTACTCATGATGCGGCCCAGGTCTTTGATGTTCTTTGATGTGATCATTTGACATTGAAATGTCCAAAGTTCTGGTGGACAACCGCCGAACTTGGAGTCAGAACAAGACTGTAGCGCACATTTGACGTAGCTCAATAATGCCCCCAGTCTCCAGAACTCATCCAGCGGACCGGTATTGAACTTTCTGTCCACTTCTTCTAATGTCTCATTGCTTATAGAATCTGGACCACGATTGGTCGACATCATAGCAACAGTCGCCAAGGTCAGGCAGTTCCATAGGGTTTCGGGATTGGAAAACATATGTTGTTCGCTTCCGCACGCTTTATGACAATTGGTAACATTGTCAATGATACATCCGTTCTCGATCAGTCTAGCAGGAACCGTATCATGGGTGATGATGGCAGGCAGGCGATAAAGCCATGCGACCTCCCATGCTCGCCAGTCCTGGGGAATGGTGAATTGTTTGAATGGGCTGTCGCTGAAGTTGAGCATTGGGAGGTATTGGAAGCTTCTCTCTACCATTTTGACGAAACGGCGGGTCTGGTTTAGGACTAGTTCCTGACGATGGGGATGATTAGAGAAGAGATTGAGATGGAGACTTTGTCTTGCGGCCTGGAGTGCCTTGTTTACGGAAACGTCATCTTCATGCACGTCGCCGTCTGCCAAGATATTGATCTGCATGTCAGCATTGGAGTCTGGAAGCATCAGAAAGTATTAGTTAATAACATAACTGTGGGTGCTATACAAGCTCTGGGGTTATTTGTTTAAAATGAAATGAATACTGAGTGGAGTTAAGAGTGGTAGTGTTGGCTCTGAGGCAACGAAGCTATATCAGAACTTTGTGCAGCACCGGCAGCCCTGCCAAGCTGCAAATGCCCCGTGAATGACATGTCGATTGGACGAACCAGGCTTAGGTAAACTCAGTCTTTCTTGTATTACTGGTTCACATACCTCCATTTCGCTCGACGATGGAGATTGATATCCCCGGAGTAAAACGCTAGTATCATGCCATAGATTCCACCAAGTGGCCATCTATTCGACAAAGCCCCGAGTCCCCAACCCTTCTCATTCCACCCATCCGCGTCAGGGCCACTTCTTTTCACCTTGTCGTAGACGGTTGGTAAAGTTGTGGCGAAATAGCGTTCTCTGAGTCTTTCATACCAAGGCCGATCGTACAAATCCCAGAATTGCTCCTCTGTGTAGTAAATATGTGCGTATAGCCATTTCCTTCCACCAAGTTCCATCAGCTTTTTTTCCAGAGCTTGATTCTTGGCCTTGAACTCTTCTCGATCTGAGGGTCCCCAGCCCCAAACTCCAATGTTGAGCATCGGTTGAGAAATGTTATTCCCTGCGCCGGTATCTGAAGATCCTTTCGTAACAGGGTGGAAAGTGGGTGTTCGACAACCTTTCAGAGGACAAAGCCAAAGTGGCCATATTCCCAGCTCAGCGTCCACCCAGTCAACAAACGCTTCAGCTGTGTTATATGGCAATGCTAGATCTTGAACGACGAACTGGTCCGAGATCCGACTTGCGTAAAGTGCATGATACAGTGTCCGGGTATGGGAGTAGTCATCGAGAAGCCAGCGAAAGAACCTGTTGAATGGGACGATCTTGAAATATGTATATCCTTGACGACCGACCCAAAAAGCAGCTCTGTCGTACCGGAAGAGGTATTCACCAAGTCGTATGTATTCTGTGACTGTCGCCGAGGGAGGGAGAGACTCGGTCTGTTCTTTCACGTGTAGATAGAATCAATGGTCTCCTGCGTTACTGAAAGTCCGTACTGGAGAGTCACTTGGCTTGGTGTTGGTCAACTCGCCCGTGATGACAACGCCATGGTCCTTCGAATAGAGGATACCATCGACATAGTCAATGTCCACTTTTTCGCAACACTGTTTCGTTGTTGAGGTAGCAGAAGTCACGCTGTCAACTCTGTGATACGTTGTCTTGACAAAGTGCTTCGCTTCGACCAGTCGGACCTGCATCAACGTTGTCAAGCCCAGAGTCCCAGCAGCGCCCGCAGCACCATAAAACAGGTCTTCATGTTCTTGGCGCGATGCCCGGATTATATCTCCGTTTCCAAGTATCATTTCCACGAAGTCGATCGTTTCATTGAAGAAACCATGTCGAAATGAGCTACTTTCCCCGGATGTCCCTGCAAAACCCCCTCCCGCTGTGATCCCAGGGAATTCCATCACTACTGGGGGTATCAGGCCGTACGGCATCGTGGCGGCCATGAGTCGGTCCATCGGTACATTAGGCTCGACGAGACAAGTTCTTTGCGCTAAGTCTACTGTAATGACTTGGGATAGCATGCTGATGTCGACAACATTCGTGTCAGACCCATGGCGAGGACGAGTACTGCTTGAAGAGCCATGGGAGACGCGATATGGCTGGCGGAGCTTATAGAAGTCGCGTATTTCATCGGCAATGTCTTGAACAATTTGGTCATGGCGCTCCATGTTTTAAACCGACTTGCACGACTTGTAAAAGAGTTGGGCGTTGGACAGATGCGACTAAGATGTGTCCTCGAGGTACTACCTAACTCCCTATTTGAGCACTTGCGAAGGCTAACTTGGTAGACCCCACACATGGCAATATTCGAGTAAGGGAAAGGATGGTGTAACTTGGCCAACATCATAATGATTAAACTGAGACAGTAGACGGGAAGGAAAAGGCGGTGATGATGCCTACATGCGACCTAACCCAGCCATTCTCCGTGGGTGATGCAGGCTACAAGGAAGTTGGTAACACATTCGTTACACAGAAAGATAAAGCCTTCTCATTCACAAGTACAATATGCATAACCTGCACAACATTCTAAATCTATCGAGTCTAGACCTGAGCTGAGCTTTCACCGGAGCACGAGTAACACCATCTATCCACGCTGTCTCGCAACCTTACACAACACGTAGCACAAATCTCCCTTCATCAATGCCTTAGAACCCAACATCTTACCAAACGCCAGGAATAAATCGCCAAGGCACACGTCTACAATACTCAGTCCACGCAGCGCCATACTTAACCGAGCAGCTCTTCTCATCACGTATACACCGATGTACAAGCAACACTGCCATCCACACCGCGTACGTCCACACCACAGCCCTCGTACTACCCACCAGCGCACAAGAGCAGAAGCTAAGAATCAGATCGCCCAGGTAATTCGCGTGCCGAGACCAACCCCACCAACCGCTGCAGAGGAGAAGACTCCTGTGCTGTCGACCATCGGAGGTCCTGAAGGATGCGACGATGCATTCTGCTGGTTTACCCCAGATGGTGCATTTTCCGCCGGTTCGTCGCACGAGTTCTTTTTGATGGTTGACGGAGCGGAAGAGGATATAGCCTGCTACTCCGAGGGTGAAGAAGAATGCTAGGTAAGGTGTTGAAGCTGATGATGGGTAACGGCCCAGATATTGGCCTTGGATGGTGTATGTTGTTGGTAAGAAGCAGAAACATCCCCAGCTGAGATAGAAGCCGTAATGGTCGAATTTGACGTCGATTGTGCGCAGATACCAGGATTCATTAACGAAAAAGTCCACCACGTAGATGGTCTGTAGTGCGGTTACAAGGATAAGCGACGGCTCAACAAATCCCTGATTCTGGTACTGATACGCCATGTTGGAAAAGTCGCTGCATCATGTAAGTTTCCGTTCTCGTATCAAAGTAACCAGACTTACATCAGGGTCCACACCATCATCCCTGCCCTGCCATTACTGAAAAGCTTAAGGTCAAAATTCTCCCCCAACCTCGGGTTCAGCTCAACGCCCATGAAGAAGTCGTATAGGAACGACCCTGTCGATATCAAAATTAGCGTTTAATTACACCAAAAACTCAAAAAACGTAGTGGTCTCACCGCTGAACTTCCTATCTTCTGGGTGCGTCGGCATTACGTACGCTTTGACGAGCGCAAGTGCCGAAATAACGAACCCAGCCAAGTTCATAGCTCCAATCAAGCTACTCCAATTGCGGGGAATGAAGCCAGGGTCCAGAATCCCCAACCAGCTGAGAAGTGCGTAAAGAAGATGCGTGACGATCCACGCTGAGAGGCCGTTGATTTTGTAGCTGAGGAGATAGCCAGCTGGCGTCAATTGGCCTTGGTGTTGTTCTCCGGGGAGCAGGCAGTACAGAAGGGCTTGGATTCCGACCCAGCAGATCACTGCGGCGATGCCTTTGGTGGTGAGGTGAGGACCGTACTGGGCGCAAATGGTCCAGAAGCCATGTTCTTTTACGGCGTCTGCGAAGAGGGAGAAGGATCCTTCGTATTCGGCCAACGTGATGAAGATCGATACCGAAGCCATTGGCGCGAGAAACAGAGGCGATGCGCCTACGAGAGATCGCAGCCACGACCTCCCAAATGCTGCACGACCCCAAACATCAGCACCAGCCAACATCTGAACCTCTGTCGTCAGCGCCTTGGCTTCAATGGGCTTCTTCTTTCTCTGCGTTGTGATAGTAGTCGTCGAGCCAGCCATTGGCAAGCCCTCTGCAATTCTTGCCATGGTGGGTATGAATATCGTATACAGACGTTCAAGTTAGGGGAGATGATCGAGAGAATGGTGAAGGAGGAGAAGGAGGAATGTGTAGTACAAAGGGATGAGGTGATAATCACGGCAGTTTTAGTGGCTGGGACATCGTCATTGATCAGCGGGTGGATCTGTCACCCGGCCATGGTTAGAGTGAGTATTCGTGGCTTAAAGTTATGTTGGCTTGAGTTATGCAAGCGGACGCGTGTTCGCGGGCGCGCTGTGAGCTTAATTTGTATGGTGCCAAGATAAGGCAGATTGAGACATTGGATGTTGGTGGCTGGCGCGCTAGGTGACTGTTTGCTCTGAAGTACAGGGTATAACTCCGTACAAGCTTGAGTATTCAGAATTGGCGGTGAATGTGAGACATTTCGGGTGTTGAATAGATTCGATGATCCGTTGAGATTAAGTCTTGTTGCACGGCATCATTCTAATGCTAAAGTGACATCAGTCATTTGACACCAAGTCACGTTCTTGTTCGTGCAACGAGGCTCTATTTTCGTGTTGCATACGGTAATTTCCTGCTAAACTGTAAATAATTATTAACATGGCTAAATCACTGACCGCCTCCGTAAACGTCTGCCGTGCCCAATATGCCAAGGTCCCTGGCTCCCTGCTATGTCGTTGCCCATGGCGTTGATTGCGTACCACTAGCGCTAGAGTTCATGTCAATAGCAACAAATTCACCCGGAACCCCCCGCCATATTGATATGTAGTCCCTGCATCTTATAAGTAGGGACATAGGTGGAACCTCTTGAGAGATCGGGAACGTGAGCAGTGTACTGTATCGTTTTGTAACTAAAGTAATTACTAGCAGGCTCACATACAAAGGGGGAGCGACAAGTTCTTTTCACTGACGCATTTTAATTGGCTGTCACCACCCCCTGCAGTGACCTGGCGGGAGGTTCGACACAACTCAAAGGAGAATTCCAGTTCAATCTAGACCTAGATTCGCGAGTACTTCCCACACAACTATATGGTATTCAAGATATGGCCAGTTGATTACCTACTGATAACGATGCGCCATCTATCGGCAAGCGCTAGGCTTCTAACTTCATTAAGCGGTGTAAGGATCCCGAGATAGGTATACAACCATCAAAGAGCTAAATATAAAGATCTAAGCATTATTTATAGCTGGTTCAGGCTTATACAGAATAGTATTTAAATAGATTATATCTACCACTTCAACGAGACTAGCTTTATGATAGGCACTATTGCAAGCGGAATGATTATTATAGGTACACAAAGGCGTAGATAACCAAAATCAGTGCAGCCTCAAAACCGGAAAAGATTACTGCTATCCAAACGATTAATACAGAAAGTCAAAGAACTTAGATACAGAAAGGCAAGCGATCCCGCCGTTTATCACAGGTGCCGGCCTTAACAGCTGGTACTAAGAAAGCAATCTACTGGGTGATTGTGCGATCACGACAAGACAAAATGGCTAGATCGATACCGAGAAAGGTCTCAAGTGGCTAAAGTACTTTGACCGGCCCACGGCCAAGCGACCCAATAGTCGCTATCGAGCGGCAGACTGATGTGTAAAATATGTACGCTTCTCCTTCTCTCGCCAGTCTAGTCTGGGTCTTGGATAGGTTAACGGCGAAGGTCCCACGGTTCGCAAGGTATCTGTAGCTTCCATATTAAACACACTTGTGCTGCATCCTGCCAACCTTTCTTGTAGATGGGTATATCTTGGCCGATGACTGAGCAAATTGGCCTTTCAGCTAGTCAGTTAGCAAGAATACTATACTCTATTTGGCATGTGAATCTTATAGACCTTTGCTGCGAGGTTATGAACAGACTTCCATACGGCGAGGCGAGGCCACCTTACGGTCAGATATCAGGAATAACCAGCCGGTACGCCGACTTCTTGGATCGTTTTCCGTGGTTCTTTCACGCTGATGACAGAAATACAGCATGAGCCGCTGTCCTGACAATCCCAGGACTGTGTTTTCCTTGCCAGAAGCCGATGCCACTATACACGCATGAGTTATCTACAATGTCCAATATAGAGACGAGACTCGGGATAATTGATGCCTATGAGGTTAAGCTTTGGGCTACGAACTCAGGTAATGAATGATAACACGACAGCCCCCCAAATATAAGGCTTGTAGGTTCATATCTGCAGCAAGGATCAGCATCAATTTAATGCACTGCTACTGCTGTTGTCTGTCGGTGGGGAGAGGGTTACCGAACTTACCCTTGGCGGCTTAGTGAGGATCTTGATACGGACTATATTCCCCGTATACATGCATATTGTTCCCACATCGCTGCGACAGCCAAAGCTTCCTTTTCGGTAGATATTGAATCCGCAGATTTAGCCCTTAGGTGGGCTTCCACGCATGTGCATGGAGTCGACCCGCGATGGAATCGTACTCTACGGCGTCGAAGCAAATTAATTAAAGAATTACTGATTCCGCAGATACTCCATAGTTTGACCTTCTAACTAGAAGGGTTCATACAGTTTTAATACCCTGTATCAGTAGTAATCAGAAGTTAGCCAGGGGTAAAGAGCATCATCAAGTTCTTGTTGAATACCTTATATCGGATAACGCGGCTCTCATGGGATGAAGACTGGCATTGATAAGTTCGGTTAATAAAATCAGTCTTATATCAACCCACCGTAAGTGGAGTTCTTACTTGAAGTTTAAAATCCTAGTAATGCTACGCTCTAGAGCGTGCTATTCAGTATATATATCTGGATATAGTCTACTACATTGGACTATAACAGGCTTTTACATTATTTACTTTTATTATTATATAAAGCACTACCAAGTCTACCACTAAGCGGTCATCATCAAAATGCAGTTATCAATTTTTATGTCTACTCTTGTTTTCGCCCTGGGGTATGTTATGTTCTAACCATCTCAACGTGGAGATATCGTTGTTGCTAATAACCTCTTAATAGCATTTCCGCCCAGTCGTTTAAGCGGTATTGCTGTTCTGTCAATAGTGGCGGCGATATTATAAAGCGCGATGGCTATACTCAAAGTTGCTGCGGTAGTAACTCATTTGACGGTGTAAGTTGTCTCGTGACGCCAAGCAGCTTGATCTGACATTGATCAACTCTTAGTCTGAGTGTACTATATCTGGAGATACTGCGCCTTTTGAAAACTGCTGCAAAGGCAATAGTGGCATTACCTATTGTGTCTAGTTAACGTTTTACGACCTGTCACAGGACGGAATGGTTACTGTAGGACGGGTTGAAAGGCGGGTTGGGCAGCGCGTGGTGTACCAGGTCGAGAGAGGACACCACACAGCCAATTTTCTTCGAATCTGTCTAGCTAATGAACCATTCTGTTAAGATATCTCATTAGTGATACTATAGCACTTCGCTATGGGAATGGAAATTGAGTAACAAAACTGAAATGCTAGAAGAGAGTAAAACAAAATCACCTCTTGTTCCTACCTCTACCTATTCCTCACTATCCTACACCTACGACTTTAGGAAAAATCGAGGGAACTTTCTCATCTTAAAAAATATCTTCATGTTCTTTCTTGAGATTGACCCATTCTTCTTTTACGCCAGGTGTACATCAAGCTTGTTTCCTACCAACTTACTGAACCTTTTCTTCATCCTGTCTACGACATCCCCACGTTATGTCGCTACAATCAGGACTGACCCCGTAGGCCATAGAAGTATCCTGATTGACAGTGTTAACTTCAGAATAGCTAGTCTGAGATCCATATTGCACACCGCTGTCGAACCAATCTTCGAGAGATGGAGGTCCTGGCGGAGAAGATGATCTACTTTTCCCAGTCGGTATCAGAACGCCTTGTGGGAATGGTGTACCTTGCGGAGGAAGGTCGACTGGCGGTGCTCCTTTTGAGAATAGGAGACGGCTTCGGTTCACGTTCACAGCCATAAATTCACCCAAAACTGCGCGGCAGCTGCACGTGCATGTTTCATTTCCACGGAATCATTTGACCATCAGCATTGCATTGCTATGTTGACACGCGTTTCATGCTCTGGGTAGAACCTCTTATTGACTCAATGAAAACGGAAATGGCATTGTAACCTAATTATCAGACTACCTTTACAGTATATCCATCTTTCTTATCCCTCTCTAAGTAGAATCTCTTGTCTATACCTGAATCACTCCATATTTCGTCCCTTAACCTTGATATCGGCGTGAATGGTGTCTTCTGGTCTGCCCAATCCCTCTTCATTCTCTCAACAGCAATCTCAAACATGCCGATTCTCCTAAAAGTACCTCTTTCTCGATCTGCGATCAATAAGAGGCCGCAATCAGACGGCAATCTCTGCTGCCATGGATGTCTAATATCAGCCTCCGCAATCTTGAGTGCGAATATCCGACTGTTCTTCGGGACTTCCCTATCTAGCGAGATATCACATGGATAATCTGCTTTCAAACCTTTTCCAATGAATACTAGCATAGGTGTCATGTCAATTGGATTCAAGAACTTTACGCGATCCCTCATTGTTTTGTGGCTCATCCACCAGTTTGAATGTAAGGGCCCAAGTCCATTGCGTGAAGCAGATCGAAAGCGCACTTCTGTAAGAGGCCCTTGAAGAACCAGTGCCGTTCGGCGCGACATCTCAACGCTTTCTGGCTCATCGTCGGGGGTGATGATATCAATGACTTTTGTAACCACCTTGGGGTCGGTCTGTGCTCGGAACAGGAAGTTAAAGTTAACGGGCGTGTAGACAGATGCCCATGACCAACTTGGCGCGACGCGGGTACTTGGCGGCTGCTCTTCCTCTATGGTGCTCCATAGTAGAGAAAGTGGAAGACTGTCCTGTCTCCAGAGTCCGTTGAGATACTGCTCTCTCGGTACAATACTTGTCAACTGCTCAGCTACGCCATCAATTGCAATGAGTTTATCAGCCTCTTTCGTCAACTTGCCGACGCTGTACTGAGCCACCACTGAAGCCCATACATACAGAAACATCTCTTCATCCGTGACTGTCTTCTCTGAATTCAATTCTCGCGTGAGAAGTTCAGTGTATATATGCTTGAACCTGCAATCTTCTACCGACTGCACGCCAGAGGGAAGCCTATCAGAAATGTCGAATCTCTTGTATCGGTACTGCAGATCCCAAGGCCCTCCTTCAGGATAAAGCTCTGAGGCGTATAGCTCACCACATTCCCAGTAAAGCATGTCGTGAGCAAAGTAGACTGTCCCTCGGGACAGAAGTCGCTCTTGGAATACCCATGCACGTCTCAGCAGTGGTGAGTTTCCGACCGCTTTGTCCCAGGGATCTACTGGGACCAGATGAAACTCTCCTTCTAGGTCGTGTGCGGGCCATTTTAAGTGCAAGTTGACACCATTGATGCCTGCGGGATCGCGTTCGCGAAAAAGACCCCCGTATGCGTCTGATGATGCTGCTGCCGCGAGCGTGATGGCTGAGTATGAGTAGACTTTGGCCATTGTAACGGAGTGCAGGCCCCAGTCTTCCGCATCAAGCTGAATAATGCAAAGAGCATCTATCCAGATGTACTCCATACCGAGACGATTTGTGACAGTGATTGCATCACGGAATGTTGCTGGTAGGTCTTTTATCGGCATCCCGGTAGTGGTCATGCTCTCGATGTTAGATCTGAGTAGTTTCGTGAATGGTTCCCTTCCCCAACAGTAGCTCAACGTAGCATATTCTATGCTAAGAGGAATTTCGTCGTTTACGCTCGTTTCTACAACTTGAACAATCTCAGGCATGCCATCGGTATCTGGAATAATCTTGACCAGCCGAGCTGGAAGCCAATCTTTGTTCTCACCAGTGCGGGCATGCAGTTTGTTGCATGACTTATGATTCTCCGAACAAGTCTTGATCCATTTAGACAAGCATTCAAAACTAGTCTCACTTGCTGTACTTGTTGACGTCTTTTCGATTGGCCTCCGGCAATTCACACGAGGATCTATCGCCAATTAGTTCAGTGATACTGATAACGGCCAAGTAGCGCACCTTCGGCTGCAAATAGTCGTATATCAAGCCTATCCATATGGCGAAGATTGCTCCTGCTAAGACCGAGATCCGCTGAAATATGGCCTTCATATGTATACTCATTATACTGCCATAGCGCTAGCATCGGCTCGCCCTGCGTCCTCCAAGATGTTTTGCTGGCCGAATCAACGAAGGATCCGTTCCCATATTTGCCAAGGGCTTTGTCCGCCGCTGATAACGCGACGACAAAGGAGCAAAATTCGCAATCTTTCACAGACTCGGTTATGTCTTGAGATGAGTGTGTATCATTCTGGAAGGCTTTCCACGGCGCGTCGTGGAAGGGAGTGCAGGCGATGGTGGAATCGCGATGCAGAGGTTTTGGTTCCGAGAGAAATGCATCTCGACATGGCGAACAGAGCTTTGAAGACATCGCGCGTCGTGTTGAGGGTGGAGGCTTCGACGCGGTGTATTTATCGCGGCGTGAAATGAGGCGCGGGGTTGAGAGGTCTGAGCCTAAGAACTCTCATCCCAGCGACGAGTCTTAGGGTGAGTCTTATAGCAGGGGTCAGCTTACTAGTGATACACTAACCACGAAGGCAAGACTGCAGCCACGTGGTGACGAGATACTTCGCTATACTGCTTCGCTGGAAATACTGAAATAAAAGACGCCTGTGCGGTTCTTCGCGAACAACAAGTCCTCAATTGAACAGGTGGCTCACTAAGTGGAAAACCGTGCTTTGCGTCCACTCTACCGAATATGTATTAATACTATGTTCTATTCAGCCTGTCCTGGGAAGTCTTTGGCGACGACATTGGTGAATCGGCCGGCATCTCAACTGGTTCCTCATTAATCTGCCGCGCTGCCTTCATCTTCTCCACAACCGTCTGCTCCTTTCCGGTGGGAGCCTCATGGACCAAAACACCAGGAGCCTCGTATATCGCATTATCCGGAGCTTGATACGGAGATATCCCGGACCCATCAACTTCGGAAATGCCAGTCGACTTTGCATCCAGCTCTGGCTTTTCGAATCCATCTGGATCTGTGGGGACAATGCTTGGTGCTTGTCGCTTCTTGCGTCGGTAGAGGAAGAAACCGGCGAGGAGGAGTATTAGTGCAAAGACGCCGACGCCTGCGCCAATGCCTGCTTTTGCACCGGTTGCGAGTCCAGTCGAGGCTGTTGTTTCTTGTGAAGATTCTGATGTTGAGGTGCTAGCATTTGAATCTGCGGTTGATGTTCCGTTGTCCGCGTTGATGAAGAATAAACTGCTTTGCAACATGCTTATGTCGCTGCGATTCGACACGTCGTACACCGTCATTGTGAATTTCGAATCGCCCACGTCCAAGTCCATCGGTATTGTCCAGGTGTAGTTCATGTATGTGTCTGTGCAGTTGGGGTTCCATAGCTTCCAGTCGGCAGAAGGGTAGTCAAAGGTCTTGTTGTCTATGCTCAATCAGTCAGCAGTCTTTTTGTCATGATCCAATACCAGACATACCAAATATCACTATGGGTTTTAGATCGTCTGGGCCTGGGCCATATGTGCCTGTCCACCACATCAACTCCAACTTGACTTTCGTGCTCCCTTCGCCCCATGTTCCGTTGACGTCGCGCCCGGCTCCCCAGCCTACCATCTGTGTTTGTCCACGCACCCAAGTTTTGCCTTGAAGGGGCCAGATAAATTGATCCTCAATAGTCGCGACCTCGCACCAACCATCGTCTGTTTCGTCATCATCGTCTCGCCGTTGTAGCGCGTTCGAGAAAGGCATTTTGATCGTCGAGAAGTAGGACAAGTTGGAGGGCTTTGCAATGGAACCTGAAGGATGGAAATTCGACATCTTTAATGCATTGACGGGTGGAGAGCATTTTGGGTCGACGTTACCACAACAGCTTAATCGAAATAAGGACCTGTCTCGTCTTGAATCCTTCAGCAGCCTGACGAATCGGGCCTTGCGCAGTCCTCTCGCTTAGGGTCTTGGCTGCGATCCTTCAGCGATATCCTTGAAGACTCGTCTAATTGTCCATTCTTGAATGGAGTTTTGGGTCCTTTTGCTGCGCATTGACCATGAGCCCACGGGGCTTAGACAATTCCAAGTTTTCATTCTTATTCCCAATTCTTATCATGTAGTTATATTTAGCCATCAAACCCGACCGACGGACTACATCGGGGTTAATATCCTTTGCCTCCTCACTTCTACCAGATATTGCAACAAAAACGTAGTATGTAATTGCGGTTCTCCCATGCTCAGGCACAGACGGTCCTGGTCTGATTCACACTCCCCCCGAGGTCGGATCCATACAAGGATCCTAAGAGAAGCAGTGCACCATCCACCTTCACTTAGTAAGTCTCTGCTTTTCAATCGATATGCCCTCTCTCTGAACCCACTGTTTATCATTCCAGGACATGACTCAAGTTCGTAGCGGGGCCCGTCCCTCGATAGCTGTAGTCATGCCATTCAGCTCTTGCTCACCGCTCTCGGACGGGTCATCCCATCCTTCGCGCTGATCCTTCGGCACCCTGACAAACAAGATATCCAAGGCCAAGCCAAGCAGTGCCAGGCCAGCCGCAAAGTACAGAGCTGCCCTGTAACCTCCAACTTCATCGCCGTTATTGGTTCCAACCTCTGTCTCAATCGTCCCAGCAAAGCCTTGGCCTAAACTGTTTCCGTAAAGGTTAAGGGTTCCGATCAGACTGCTGGCCACGCCCTGTTGGCGACGACTGACGCTGTTACTGGCGATTACCTGTGCCGCTACATATACCAAGTCGGGGCAGAAACCGTAGAGAACCATAGCCGGGAAGACCTGCGCCCAATATGTTTGCTGCACTGGCATGGTCGCGAGGAGGATATTGCCGACCAGCGTGACGGTTACACCGATCGCCATGATCCATTGCGCTGCAACGCGTGGGATGAGCCACGCTGCGAAGAAAACGGCGAGCACAGAGCTTAGACCGAAGGGCACCCAGTTGATGCCAATTTGGGTGACGGATATTCCACGCAGGAGGTACTGCCAACTTGTCGAGTACCAGAGACCGATCCCGAAGGCCATGTAGCTCTGTTTAACGCATCAGTGTATGAACCATCAAGGGAGGCCTGACAGTGGCAACTCGTACCAGAAGCACAACAAAGACTAAAGCTGTGAAAGTCGGCGCTTGAAAGACTGACAGCGGCATGATGGGGTCCTTGGCATAACGCTTCTCCCAGAGCAGAAAGGTAAGGAACATGACTACAGAAAGAACCAGTAGGGCTATTTCGTAGGGCGCGTTCCATCCAGCTGACGGCGCTTGGCTGTCATGGTTAGTCGCAGATAAGACTGTTAAGGCCAAGTTGTACTTACTTGCATACTACGTTAAAAAGAAGTAAGCTTCCTAGTCCCAGAATTATCCCGGGGATATCTATGTGTCCTCCTTTGTCAACCGGGGTTTCCTTCGGCATGAGATACGCCAGCCACGCCAGATTGAAAGCCGCAATACCAGCACTAATACAAACGTCAGTCATCTCTCAACAGGTCACCAAAACACTTACATCAGAACAAAAAGCCACATCCAATTGACATAATCAATAAAAACGCCTGCGATTAACGAACCGATCATTCCTCCCAGAGGCGGCGACGCTGCAAAAAACCCCAAAACGACATTTCGCGATCGACCTGGTGGAACCATGGTGGTGATAATTGATACGGCATTGGGCATGAAGATGCCTCCGCCAACACCAGTCAAAGCGCGCATGGCTATGAAAGAATCATAGGATTTTGTGAATGCATTGATGAGAGAGAAGAGAGTGAAGATTGCACAGCCGAGAAGGGTAAGTTGAGAATGGCCGTAGATAGCGCCTAGTCGGCCTGTCACTAGGACGAATGCGCCTTGAGTGAGTCTGTAAATATCAGCATCGGATATAAAAAGAGAATGAAAGGGTTTATACTTACGGATATGAAGCGACCATCCAATTTGCCTTGCCGGGACCTGATTCACGCCCCAAGTCTTTACTAAGAGGTAGACCGCCGACGATGGTGACACAATTGGACATGAACTTGAGGAAAGGTCAGCAAATGATCCACCAAAACTTTATAACTTGTAAGAGATAATTAAAATACCTGGATCATGTTTGCGCAAACCAATAAAGAGATTATGAGTCGGCGTGATGCTGGACTTGTCGTGAATGCAGGGTCAGCTTCAAATACTCGCCCCGCACGTCGAGTATCTGGGACATCTTCATTCTGGCTCCTGTTTTCGAGGGAAATCGTCTCGAAGGGAGCTTGAAGAGCTGTCTGAGTCGTCGCCATCATGGAATTTCACCAGAATCGAAGTGATCAGTGCTGGGTGAAGGTAGAGAAGTTTGCATCGTGGGGTTTTGTAGTGGTAGAAGGTTCAGTCATCAGCCGCTTAAATTATTCGGCAAAAGAAGTCAGCAGCCAATCCGACCGCATCGTCATATCAGACCTCGTTAATGTTGGTAGATCTTCACTGCCTTTGTCATTTCTACTACGTCAATTCTATATCATCAGGCAATTGCATAGCGTTGGTCAATTACTAATGGAGTATTTCAACAGACCTCCTCGTACAACGCATATAGCGTTACCACAAGAGTTATGCTCCAGGCAAGGTTCTCGACTTTCACGCATTTTCAAGGGTAATGGAAAGCAGGCGGTGATATTCTCAAATTAATAGTTATTCATATATGTGAGACGAAAGCTAATACTTTCCACGTACTATCGCCATAGCTAGAATCATAATCATAACCAGGTCCCATCGTGTTCATATTAGAACAAGTCAACGTGACACTTGCGCGTCAACGGAATATCTGCAGTAAACACAAGCTTCTTGTTCTCGGCATCATACTCCGCATGCTCCGCTCCATGAGGCTTAGACTTGACGCCCAACACAGTAATAGTCTCAATTCCAACACCAGCATCATACTCAAAAGTTCCATCAAAGCTCAGCTTGCCCTTGCTGTACTTGAAGTCGATCTCGGAAGCTGTGTCCTGAACAACAGATTCTCCGTCATCGAGATACAGAGAGCCCTCGGCCTTTCCGTCAAGGCCAGGGGCGATAACGAGGTTGAAACCCTTCTGGCGGAGAGCCTTGGTTGTGTTGGCGCTCTCAACGCGCTGGGGGTAGATGAGGCCGCCCTTGTAGTGGACCATGATATCGGTGACGTCGACTTCGGCAGACTCGTACTGAGCCTTGCCGCGAACGGGCTTGCCAGTGGACCACTCGTAGAAGATGTCGTCGGGGAGGTAGTACTCGAGCTTGGTGCTGTTCTCCTTGGTGACGGGGCTGACGAGGATACCATCACCGTAGAAGAATTGGAGGTCGATGGAGTAGGTGTTCTTGTCCTTGGGGTAGTTGAAGAACATGGGATTGAGTGTTGGAGAGCCGGTCTGGTTCTGCTTGTAGATGGCGGTGTAGATGTAGTCAACTGTTTCTGTTAGCAATCGTCCATATGAAGAGAAAGAGTAACTTACGGAGCTGGTATCGGATGGAGATACCGTTGCGAGCAGCCTCAGTAACCTTGGGCCAGCGGTAGAACTCCTGAGACCGAGAAGTGATATCGGCGTGGTTACGGAAGAAAGTGTAGAAACTACCAAGGGTAGCCCATCGTGCGCAAAGGGTCTCGGTGACATTACCACCGAATCCACAGACATCAGCACCAACAACGGGGATCTGGTAAATAGAAGCGAACTGAAGGATCTGAGAGATGGAAAATCGGTACTGATCCCACTGAGACAGGTTATCACCGAGCCAGTGCGAAACATCCTTGCCAGAACCAGCAAAGGTACTTCGAGTAATGACAAGAGCACGCTTATCAGGGCGACGCGAGCGCATAGCGTTGTGAGAGTGAGAAGACATCTGAGCACCATACAAGTTGTGCGTATCATACTGAACGTAGTCTCCGCTCTGAACGAGATCAGTGTCGGTGGTACTGTCAGCAAGTGTAGGTCCAGCGCCGTTCTGAATCATGTATGGAGGCTGGATGAGCTCTCGGTTAGGAAGACCCTTGCACTCGTCAGGGCCGCAGCCAGAGCCAGTCTTCTTGCCGTTTTGCCAGCCGTGGCCGGGACGACCGTACTTGTTCTGGCCCCAGACCTTGCGGGTAGCTGCCCAGCGACCAACGCCGCGTTCGCGAGGAGTGGTGCGGACTTCTACGGAACGCTTGGTGGTCTTGGCAACGGCAGTGACTTCGCGCTTGGTGGAGCGGAGAGAGGGTGGCTGGAGACTCTCGGGGAAACCGGGGATGGGAGCAGGAGGACCATCTCGAACGGGAGGGGCCTTGGGAGGGTCACCGTCGACCTTGGCGAAGTTCTCGGGAGTGGTGTTGTTACCGGGATAAGGACGGTTGAAGAAGTTGGCGGGCTCGTTCATATCGATCCAGAGAGCATCGATATTAGGACCATGCTCGCCGTCGAAGAAGTTCTGGAAGAGTTCGTTCCAGTACTGCTGAGAGTTGGGGTTGAACCAATCGGGGAAGACACTAGGTCCAGCCCAGACAACACCTCTGTAGTCTGAACCATTAGGCTCCTTCATGAAAGTATCGTAATGAAGACCGCTGGTGAGAGCTGGGTTGGGCTCCATGTCGTATACAGCTGGATCAACCATGACGATGTAGTGCTGATCACGAGCGTGGATAGTGTCAACGAGATCCTTGTACTTATCAGCAGGGAATCGCTCAGGGTCGATGGTGAAGGTGCGACGACGGTCCATGTAGTCGATATCAGTCCACATAGTCTCGAGCGGAATCTTGGCAGCTGAGTAATTGGCTACCACGCCAGCAACTTCGTAGACATCGCGGTATCCATATCTGCACTGATGGAAACCAAGACCCCAGTAGGGCGTCATGAGTGGAAGGGTGGTGATCTCAGCGTACTGCTTGGCGACGTCGCGGGGTGTAGGACCAGCGATGAAGTAGAAGTCGAGAACGCCACTGATGATGTTGTACTCTAGGAATTGCTTGCCGTTCTTCTTGTCGATGAAGACATCCATGCCGTTGGAGTTGAGGAGGAAGACACCATGAGTGCCGCCCTTGCGGTGGTCAAAGTAAATGGGGTGAGCTCCGTAGAGGTTCTGGCCGTTGGGGCAGCTGAAACATGTTAGCAAGCGTATCAAACGATGAGAAGAGCAGAGTGACTTACCCATAAGCATCGCGAGTGTAAATTGTGCGGGTGTAGTTGGTGGCATTGAGCATAAAAGGATCACTATGCTCACCTAGACCATAAAGATAAGGCCTCTCAGGAAGCTTTGTCTTGAGGTACAAGTACTGACTCTCAAAAACGAGCTTGCTGCCCGATGTGTCAAAAAGCACTTCCCCAGAATCCTTCCTTGTCACAGTGAACGAGAAGGGATCCACCTTGAAGTCAAACTTGAGCTTTGAGTTCTTAGGTGAAGCCCACTGTCCATAACCGGGACGAGGGAAGATATCGTCAGGCACTTGGTAAACGGTGTTATTCGCATCCAAGATCTTGACGTGAAGACGATCCTCAGTTTGATACTCAACTTCAAGCTTCAGCTCGGGGAGATCAACACCAAAGACGTCGCAGGCCTGTCCCGCAAGAGACAAATCAGCGTAGAAGCCTGATTTGGTCTCCCGGTGGTTGGTAGCTTTGTAGCCGGGACATTTGGAGAGATCCTTCTCGAAGAGGTCTCTGCGGGGTTTGTCAAGGTCTTCAACGCCAGCCTTGCTCTGCGCAAAAGCAGTGCCAAAGGCCACGGCCGAAGTGAGCAGCGTCTTGAAGAACATGATTGAGATGAGAAGAGCTGGTTGCTGGACAAGAAATACCATCAAGTCATATTGCTTGGTTATATATACTGATTCATTCCTGGCACGGTGAGTCTCAATCGTCTCGTCATGATGCATGCTACCTTGCAGGACGGCGGAGACTCCGCCGCTCAGGAACAGCGCGAGGGAGACTCCGTAGAGAAAACCCGCTGTTGGGGTCATCATTGCTATGAAACCCTTGGAGAAAGCAGTCAAGCTTGACAGGTTATGGCCGAGAAAAGAGCCGGGACCAGGTTTTCGTTGCGTGATGCTGTGCAGGGATGCTTTGATCTTCGAGGGACGGAGGATCCATTTTGCGGGGTTGGTTTTCCCCAGATTTTTTTTTTTACAGAAGGTCAGTGATAAAACTATGATGGTAAAATTAATCGGCTGGGTGAGGAAACGGTCAAGCATGAGATTGGTCCAATGTCGGGCCGAACTTATGCATAATTGAAGAAGTTCGTGAGTGCGGATGAGAGGCATTGACGAATGAATTGGAGTGGGCGACGGAGCGTGGTTGCTTTGGGTAATGATCGTGGGTTGCCTTGATGAGCTTCAGAAGTGAGTGTGGCTGCGACGAGAACTGACATGTACTGCTCGCTGATGATGATCCAAGACTAACGTCAAGTTGTTACGTATCAGGCGTGATCTGTTAGTGGTATATCCTTGTCATCCGAGGGTACATTCAGCCATTGCATCACCACTGCCTCTCGTCCCCAATCATTGGGCCGACTTCGGTCTGTGACTCGGTGGCACTCGAATTAGCTGCTGGAGACCATGTTCTTTTAGTGTTCAACCCCAGGACCAAGCCATGATTCCCATGGGGAAGTTGAGTAGCGCATGGGGAAATTCCCGACAATCCTTGCTGGCCTGAATCACCGCCAACACTGTCCTCCAGTCTAGAGAAACAAGTTGGTAGGTGATTTTTGTCACTGCATCCCGCCAAGTCGTAGCCATCTCGGTCAATTATGTCAATCATGACAAACCCTGCAGTTCATCTGATGATCGGAAGTATGACTGTGGATAGCTTCACGGCGGGACTTTTGCCCTTGTTCCTGTCGCTAGCACATTTGAGTAATAATGGGATGACTCCAGCTTGTGAGAAGGAAGGGAAAGGCGATTGGAAGCCTCGGCTACGGGATCTGCGGGTAGAAGCGGGCTTGAGGTGCAGGGTAAGGAACACTTTTTTGTATGTCGGTCTTGTGCTCTTGTCGGATCATTTACGCTGGGATATGCTCATATTTTGTGTGGATTGATTTGACGGTAATTATCTTCATACGATGTTGGTTCAACCGCTGTGAATTGATGCGGTGGTGGCGGTTGAGTTCGACTCCGAATCAAGCTTATCTTAATTATTCACCTCGTGGGACGGCCCGGCAAATGACATGATGTGCTGAGCAGCCAGCCACAGGACTTGTCATACTGAAACATCTAAAAACCATTTCCTCGAGTCGTGGTTTAGAAATTGTCTAGTGAACTCTCATCAAGTTTTGGTACTTTAATAAAACTATTGTTGGATCATCTGCTCTGAAGCAAAATATCTGTTCATCACTCTCAAATGGCCTCATCTCCTGCTCCATATTACGCTTGCCGGAACAAATAAGTTCCGAGATTATTCCTTCATGAGTCAGACGCGGCTCATAGATTGTGTTTCCAGGCATCAGGTTCTTGGAATCGAAGATATGCTATCAATCTCGTGATGTCGCAGGCAGCAATGAAACCCAACAATCCATCGAGTCGCATTGACCCACTCTGCTTACGCTCACCGATTGTCAAACCTCAGCCATTTCAATGAAATGCCAAAAACAACAAAGGAAATGGCACAAGCGACACAAAATACCATCACAAAATTTGAGATAGTGGGCAACTCAGGCAGCTCGTATCCTTTGATCATCTTCTTCCACGGCTCAGGCGACTCCTGCAAGTCTTGGGCCGCGTTAGCAGAACTCCTTCGGCCCGCGTACCAGCTTCTGCTCTGGGATAGGCAAGATCCATATGTCAGAACCGATATAGCCATCTCAGAACTGTTGGATTTTCTCGATAGTAGGGATTCGCCCAAGAGCTATGTATTGATCGCACATTCATACGGCGGCACCTTCGCAAGGCTCTTCCTCGAAGCGAGGCCGCACCAAGTCGCAGGAATAGTCCTCGCCGAAACGGGTGCAGAGCCAACGATAGACGCCCAACTCGAACAAAGACAGTATGACAAGAGGATCTTGGGGAACAAACCGCTTGTCGTCATTCGAGGCAACACCCTGAAATGGAAACAGCTACAGTACGATCAAGCCATCGCTGCAGAGCAGAACCTCGCCAGTCCAACCCTGCTGATGCAGAAGAAGCTACTGGACGCGACAGACAAGGAGGATGAGAGGCTGAAGAAGGCGCAGTTGCAACTGTCTAGGAATAATCGATATGTGCATATCCCGGATGTCAGTCATGATGTTATTATTGAGAAGCCGGAAGCTGTGAGGGAGGCTGTTTGTTGGGTCATGGAGCATTTGCAGACAGGCGAAGAAGAGCTACGAGAGGAAGAGATACCAGTGCGTGTGGCTGAAGAGGGCGAGACTGTTGTTAAGAAGAGTTTTGGGGATAGGCTGAGAGGAGCGAAGAAGTTGTCTTTGAGGGGAAGCCTTTTCAAGCTGTTCAAGAAGTCAGATAGGTGAGAGAAGTTATGAAGTATTTGCTGGCCAATGGATCAGAGATTAAGAGAAGTGTAACTAGATACAGACTGTGTACAAATGAACCAAGGGAAAAAACCGATGCCGCAGAATGCAAAAAGAGAATAGATCAGAGAGGACAGTTTTTTCCACTTTGCGAAGAAGGAAACCATATGCTTCTTCAAGGCAGTCGAAGAAACAAAGTAAACGAGTAAGCCAAAGAATAGACCGACCGCCAGAGCTTAATACAATGCCATCTAAAACATGTCAGGAAGCCACCCGCGCCATCTCAGGCCTTGATAAAGCGGAACCCAGTGCCGTCCTTCTCAGCCGCACCATCATTGACCAGTGACCCATCACCGCCAACCCTCACATACTTCCCGTTACTAAATGCCTTGATTGAATAGACGCCCTCAGCTTCACCTACTTTCTGGCGGATGATGAACCGCTCCCAGGTGTCTGCAATCGTACGGGCTGCCGAGAGCGAATATGTGCCGGACTGATCCGCCGTCACGTATTGCTTGTCCCTGGCGAGCTGCAATGTACCAGCGTTGGGAACATAGGCACTGGTAAAGATGTCGGCGTAAGTGGTCGAGTTGCTTGCAGCAGATAGTTGGCCGCCGTTGGCTGCGGATACGATGTATTTGCCTGATGTGGTTTGGATCTTGTAGTCGCCGTATGGGTTCTCTGGAAAGTTGCCGCAGATGGGCTGGCCGTTGGGATTGGGGCGTGTGCTTATGAAGTACAGTTCGTTCGTGTATGTGTTTCCGGAGCCTGTGATTAGAGACGTGTCAGTTAGCTGCGTTTAAACCACGAGGTGCATTCTGAACGTACCCCAGTCGCTCAGGTTGGCGCTCCATGCAGCAGCCTCTTGCGGGTTGGCGTTGGCGTAGGCGGCGTAGATGACGGATTTCCTGCATTGTCAGTAATCTAGAAAAATAAACTCAGAAAGGCCAGAATACGCACCATGAGTCGGCATACGAGGCATTCGTTAATTCAGGCATCGTGTAGGCGAAGACGTTGCTGACCCACTGAGCGTCGTACATAACCTGCCATCTGTAAGCCACCACCATCGGACTAGTTCAAGGCGCTCTTCATTACCTCATTAACAGGTGTGACAGGAAGAATCTGTATCGCAGCAATCTGCACCTTCTGAGCGCCCCAGAACAGCCACGCCCCTGTCTGCCAGTCCATCACATTGCCGACGGTGATCAGATCCCTGAACTCGGCCTCGGGATAAGGGTTTGCGGGATCATCTTCACCAGCGTTAGGGTACAAGTGCCAGTATTTCCTAGCCGCTTGCTGTTCTATAGCGAGCAGGAGTCTAGCAAAGTTGGCGTGTTCTTGATCAAGTGCTACCGTGGCCCAGAGCATGGCGCCGTAGTACCCGTTGACAGCCTCGCCGACGGATTCTTGATCACGGCTACCAGCTCCGTTGGCAATACCTGATGCCCATGAGTGACCGGCGAACCAATCTAGACAGCGCGTAATGGGGAAAAAGGGATCGTCCGATGAAGGGTTGATGATGTCTCTGTTAGACATTGGTCAGCAACTGTCTTAACGGGATTATAGGCAGGACCAAGACAACTTACCGGGCAAAGAAAGTCACATATTCTCTGTGCTGCGCCAACCAGTTTGAGTCGTACTTGGCGATCACTGCCGCGATATGAAGAAAGTAACCGTAGTGGAAATGATGATCGTTGAAGTAGCCGTTGCCAAAGTCGACCCAGACATTTGTAGCACCTTCTTTATTGATGACACCACCCCATGTTGTCTCATACGCAGGTAGAGCATTGTTCATGGCGCTGAACCAACCTTCGAAAGAGGCTTTGAGGTACTTGATAACGGGGTCGATAAGATCTTTGCGTCCGACGTGGTCACTGCATGCAAGTCAGTCTTGAATTCACCAAAGACGCTATTGGTTAGAAACGTACGCGATCAGCGCTAGGCGTGACTTGGCAGCGAGTGTGCCTCCCCAGAAGTAGAACTCGTTTGGTGCAGGAGCCTGGGAGGGATCAAGTTGGTCGACTTCGTACTTGAGACCGTTTATGACTGATTCCTTACAGGAGGGGTCTACGTCGCGTGGGGCGTTCCAAGTTATCGAAGTCAACTTGTATGTCAATCGCCAAGTGTTTCCGAGCGTTGGGTACATCCATCCCTGAAATGATTAGCCGTCAGGGAAAGTTTCATGGGGCCCAGAAGTGCTTACCTTCAAGGTCAAATAGCTCAGAGCAGATGGTTCTGGAGAACTGGGATTCTGTAGGACTTCGCGATGATGGGGCCAAGTGAGCATCAGTAAGTCACCAGGGCCCTTCGTTTCCCACTTGAAAGTTACCGTGCCTGTGTCGCCACTGATTAAATAGTCTTGATACACGGAGATAGGGTATACCGTTGAATGGGTATCAAGGAGTGGCTGATGGCTGGGATCCCTGAGCATCACCAATCGCAGGATACCAGTGAACTTCCCATCTACAGTAAGAGTTCCTTTGTTATCATTCTCGGCTTTAGCGGTAAGCATGATGGGCGATTCCGAATAGATTAGGTATGAGGTGCCCTTTGTGTCGACGACGGTAAACTTGGTGCCTTGCTCGCTCACTAAATGTTTGTCTCGGTCAGTATATAATGTTTCTCCTACGTTTGAACCACATACTTGTATCGGCACCCCCCAGAACTTTACCGTTGAATGACCTGATGCCGCCGTTCAACGTTGTCAACAGTGGAGTTGCAGACTTGTATTCAAAGGTCATGTATGGCGACCCTGGTACAAGATATGCTGTCATGGATGAGTTGCCCTGAAAATACTGAACTGTGACAGTCTGTGTGTCAAACGCCGTTGCTTTGTGACCATCAAAGCCACCGCTATGTTCAGTGAATGAAGCCCGCCAGTCTAGCTGAGTGTACACCTTGACAGAAGTCCCGTCAAAGTCACGATCTTGATTAACACCAAAGGAAACACCGTACCCATCCAGGGTCGATTCGTATGGAAATGGGCCTGCTGCCGTGCCTGTGCCTGGAGGTGCAGCATATGGAGCCCACCATCCGTTGGTTGGATACTTGCTTGAGTCAGCATACGAGTGCTGGTCACGAAACATGGGTGGGTTGACTTACCGGCCCTTTGAGATCTTTGAAGAAGGAGCTTAGAGGGGGAGCATCGGTTTGAACAGTGCCTCCCACCAGAATGTTGGGGTTACTGGTACCAATAGGACCAAGGGAAGTATAATTTACCAACTTCATGGTCGCGGCAAGTGACTGGGGCACTATTAATAGCAGAGGCAGTATGTTTTTCATCTCACCAAACAGTCTCTTCTACTAGTAAAGGGTTTCTTAAGATTGCCTAATCTGTTGCATCATTCTATATACATGTAGCACTTTATGTAACTCTTTATTTGATAGGAATTTCCCTCTGTCTCTTCAAACTGAGCCTTCGTATGTGTTGATTTCACAGTGAGATATCATTCCTCATTCCATATGATTTGTTATCGGCCCCACTGCAAGGGTACGGCATTCCTCAGCAGACCTGGGCGGTGGGAATATGTTCTGACTCTAAGACATGCCCCATTGCCGATGCTACAGAAAAGAGTTATATAGTACAGCATATACCCTTTGTTACCAGGGCCTTGAGTAGTTCGGTTGATATGTAAAGTTGAAAGGAATGAGATACGCAAGCGAAAGCAACATTGTAGTGGTTGGCCATCCAATGATTGTGACTATTCGGATAAACGTACCAGAGAATCAAGTTTAATATTATATTCAAGGGACATGGCTACATTACAGTACCATGAGCTTACCAATAGTAGCTAGCATCATCGAACGGCTTGCTGGGCAAACTATCATTTGCCGACAGTAGCTCGCCCTTCTACCTTCGATTCAGGTTTCAAGCTGATACAAGACATGTGGTTTGGCTCATTTTTAGGGTCCTCATCAAACACAACAGCTCTAAGTTCGAGTTATATCTCGCTACGATATATCGAGGCAGTCATGAGGGAAGGAATTTGACTAGAATAAGCCATAGTCGGCCCATATATGGCATACCGGCGATGCCTAGCAAAAGGTGGCATGCATAGGCTATGGAGATAAGTGATGTTTTAATGTCAAATACCTACCACTATTCCTGGTTAGAGTGCCGGGCTACATGGACCACCTTCCTCTCTAGCGTGGTCATACATGATATTATACTAAGTTGAGTCCACAAGTCCTATTTTACCTAACGCAAGAATAACTACATTAGGAAAGGAGGCGGTGGGTAACATGAGGCCCGTTTCTGTTATCCGTTGAAAGGAGAAACCGAAAGCGTGCGACTACAGATTACTGTTGTTTTTCCAATCCAGACCTTCAGAGAGACACCGAGCTAGCCATCAGATGCACTCATGAACGCGATCGTCCTCGTGAGCTGTCTAGGAGTACTGCAAAACTACTAATATAGCTCGACATTTCTTGCGCCGAGAATTACTAATATTCCAGATATTCATAATGGTAGAAAGCAGTCCTAGCCTGAAAAGAACTACACTATCAAGGTAAAGGTTATTAGAAGCATGTCCCATAAAACCCATCATTTCTTGTTACAAGATCTTCATACTCTACATACATAGAATATTCAACACTAATGGCTCAGTAGTAAGCCCTGACTGTTAATCCATCCTTCATAACCAACATGGACTGACTGATGATCAACTCATGCCTTGGTTGGAACTTTACTCTGAAA
Source organism: Fusarium pininemorale (assembly GCA_002165215.1). NCBI lineage: Eukaryota > Fungi > Ascomycota > Sordariomycetes > Hypocreales > Nectriaceae > Fusarium > Fusarium pininemorale. The sequence continues at coordinate 566,967 of NFZR01000011.1, forward strand.
TATCTCCGTCTGACCCGACGATTACGGGTCGGTCCTCATCCGTGCCCATAGGCTCCTGGGCAGGTTCACCATCTGGGTAGCTTTCATCCGAGGCTTCATGTGTAGATGCGGCAGGGCTGACAGTGTCGGATGAGCGGGCAGATGCCACGGATGAGCTGGCAGGTGTCGCCTCAGCTGTCGATGAAGTACCGGGGCCTCCCTGGCTTCCTAGACCTTGTCCCAGGATAGTCTTATTCTGGAGGAAACATTGTTCGATGGCACTCTTGGTAACTTTACTGGTAACCCACTTGACCTTCTCTTTGATGGGTTGAATTTCCTCGGTAGTGACAATGAGGACATCGACAGTGACTTCAACCGGGTCACCGGGAAGATAGTGGGTCTCGCGACAGTGGCCTTGATGTCATTGAAGATCAGTCTCTTATCCCCGCACAGTAAGATCGGGGCGGACATGTACTAACCCTTGGTTGCGCTGGTGATGGTTATAACTTTAACACTCTCAATAATCTTGGTTGACGTTGGAAGGGTCTGATCTCTGCATCAACATGTCTGTCTTTAGCATAGGGACTTTGCGACTGAAACTTACCACGACCTCGGTTTTGACAATTGTGTTCGTCTTGGTGTCGGTGGATCTTGGTACGTAGATAATCTTGGCTTTGTCTGATACACCACATTGTGTGATGTGGCCAGCGCAAGATACCATGACCTTCTCGTCAGGCTTACCGATCTTGGTTTCACCTACCCTCGCGGTAGTGGTCGAGGTCGACGGTGAGACGATAGCGGGACTGGGATCGCCAGACTCTGTACTTTGTTACTCAAAGCCCGTGTACGATTGTAGTCCGAAGTGGCGTCTAGAGACAACTTACCTCTCACAGCAGACGCGAAGCCTGCGAAACAGAGAGTAGCCAAGATGGCGGCGCGAGACAGAGATTGTGTAAGCATTGCGAAGACCTTGGTGAGAGTGCGAAGTGATGAGAAGTAGAATGAAGATGGAGAATGGTTTGCGATTGTAGCTTCCGTTGGCTGATTTAAAAAGAACGAGGGGACGGTAGGATTATCAAAACGACCTCAGCTTTGACGGAAATGCAGCTTGATAGCTGTGTCGAGCTAGAGAGCTTATCCAGGGTCCAAGCCAGCTATGCAAAGTCTGGATCTAGCAATGGACCCTTACCCTTCCTAGCCTGCAGCTGCTCTCGAAGGAATTGAGTTTGGCTAACACCCAACTATCTACGGAGTAGGGTCTCTTCCGAGGACGGGGGGCGTCTGCTGCATAGGGCTTGCGTAATTCAGCGCTAAAGCAATTATCGAACTATCTGAGGTGATGGTTGTGATACGGGCCATCGGGTGCATGCGATAGTGCATCTACAGCTGCAGTCCACTTCAAAAGTCAGCCCATCTACTCCAAAGAGCACTTCTGGAGAGAGTAGTATCGCTAAAGTGGCTGGCTAGTCTCAACCGAGGCTGGCTGATGCGACACGTAGTAGACCAGCTATCTACAGTCTAGGCTGATTAGGACCAAGCCACAGCGGACAACGGTTCAATATGGGTCTCAAACGGGCACGATTGGCGCTTCCCCTCATCCAATTTCAGAGCTGAATATCCATTTTCGGGAACCAGCTACGCCTCAAAAGCTGCTGTACACACACAATTGGCCCACAATGTGCTGCACATGGTAGCTCGAGCTGGCTGGTCTAGTGCGTGCTAATCCAAGGTAGCTAGCTATACGGCGCCTTAGAAGGACACACATAATTCTGTCGATAGTGAAATCACCATTACATCGCTGAGCACAATTACTGAATTTGGGTGTTTTAGGCGAACTGGTCGGGATAGTCTCTTCTCATTCTCGCCTTGAGTGGTCCGGATTGGACATTTGAGGCCTTCTTTAACGGGCGCGGTACTCCGTATATTTCGAAGTATCGCCCGACGCTATCGGACGCCATGCAGAGCAGCCACAGAGACAAATCTACGAACACAACGAGGTCCAGTAGTTCCTGAAATGCCTAGATATGGCGAGACTAGTCTCTAGCTAGATGCACGTACATGTCAACCACCCGAGCGCGAGTTCCACCACATGGGCCAGCCACCCTCCAAACTACCAGATCCAAAGCTCGGGCGGAAATAAGGCATATCGTCTGAGTTCTCTGGTCTTGAGTCGATGTTGAGTTATTCTGGGAAGAGCTGCCTCTCTGTTCTGGCCGTAGCCACAATCAAGAGCCAATGCGAGTGATGGGCTTGCATGCACGAGGGATGTTGGAGAATTCCACAGTAGCTACGAGGTAGGTTCTGGAGTCTATAAAAGCAGGCGCTCTCCTCGTTCCAAATCTTTGAATCACTATTCTCATTGCACTGCATTCAACGCACAGCCATTACCATAAATACCGGCAAGTGAAATCTGCGAGACACAGTTTCTACCAGTCATGGCATCTGCTGAGGCATTCAAAGAGCTCCCCAGGGACCTCGCTGCGGTAGATGTCAAGGGCATGACCTATGTCTTCTTCATCAACTCGGATCATCAGCTCTGCTACCTCCAATCCCCGGGGCCAGAAACCAATGACTACGAACCTCAACTCGTCAAATCCAAGGACGGAGACCTGAAGGTCAAGTGCGGCAGTAGGCAAATCGCCGCAGTGGCTTGGCAGGGGAAAAACGGCCAAGAAGTAAGTCATGTCACCAGCCTTCATGAAACACTCTGACTTTATAGATCCGCATCTACTGCATTGCTTCCGACAAGGGGAAATGTGAGAACAGAGGTTATATCCAAGAGGTCGCCTTCAGCTCCAGCACTGGATGGGAGCATGGCGTGTTCGGCTACAAGGAGGAGGGGAGAGCTTACGTTGACAAGGATGCCTCGCTGACGGCCTCCGTTCATGATTGGGGTGACAAGGCAGACATCAAGGTTTTTGCCTCTGGAAAGGGCGAGAATGGGCGCCCCAAGGTCACCATGCATCAGTACAGCTATGGAAGCCGAGAGTGGCAGGGCAAGGTTATCAGCAACAAGGCCGCGAATTGGTAATGGCTCGGCGGGAGAGTCGGCGTCTGAGGTTAGCAGGTGTGATGCATTGGAGTTGTGGAATCCTAGTATTGTGTGTTAGTGTCATTTGTTTGACTTACCGAGTACTAGATTTGTTTACGAGTAGTTATTGGTGAAATGCATCCCGGAGCCGGAAAGTGGGCGCAAGTCTAGAGCGTCGATCCTGATCCAATCTAGGTACCCAGTGACAACGAAAGTCAGTAACCCGAATTGTCTGAGTTTTGAGCATGACTAGGTAGTCTTGTGTAGCCCATGTGAAGAATAGACGATTCAATAACTTGGTTCTCAGGATCATCAATGACAATCCGGATGCGTAGGTAGCTGGACAGTCTAGATCAGATCATGTGCTCATTCTGCTACCGAGACCCAAAGAATTGTCCTAAAAAGGATAAATTACGCAATGCTCTATCCACTAACTGTTTCTTTATGCTATAGTCCTGCAGCTGAAAATATTGGCTTTGCCTAGGTAGTTCGTGTAGGTCCTCAATTTCCTTCCCGCCAGGCTTTAGTTTCCAAAAGCTGCAGGGTCTCGACGCTTGTTTAATAGCTGTTAGGAAATCCATGGGTTAGATCTACCTAACTGTATATATCTTAGCTTAGTTTCCTTTATCTAATATAAGGCTAATATAAATTAGCTTTAACTTAACTAATTTAACTTAACCTTAATAAGGTCTTTTAAACCTTATTTATTTACTTATTTTAGTATAAATTAGCTAGTTATTATAGTTATAAGCCTAGATAAAAAGTTATTTTAGTAACTTTTACTATACTTATTTTATATTTATTTTATTTTATTTATTATAATTATTATATTATTACCCTTTTTTCTAGTATAGTAAGGCTATAAAAAAAGAATTTTTACTTCTTTTTATTACTTTATATTACTATTTTATTTACTATTACTATATATTTAAAATAATAATATTAATACTAGTTAATACTAATTTAGTAAATTTAGTTATATTAAATTCCCTAAAGAAATAGCTATAATAAATTTAAATTCTTAAAATATAAATTAAAACTATTAGTATTTAAAAGCTTATTAATTCTAAGCTTTTAAATACTAATAATAATATTCTTATAATACCTAAACCTAAGTAATTTAAGGATTTTAAAGCTATAAAGCTTAAAAAATATAAAGTTACTTAAAAAAAGATTATAGTAAAATATATAAAATATAAAGATAATAAACTTATATTAGTAGTTTTATAATTACTTTTAAGTACTTTTACTAATAATTAACTTTATAAGTAATTTAAGCTATATTAAATATATATATAGTAAAAAAGTAAGGTAGCTAAAATATATATAAATTAGCTTTAAACTATAATAATATATATCTTAAAACTAGTTAATCTAGGTATAGTAATTATAGTAAAAATATAATTATAAAATAACTAAAAAGGCTATTACTTTATTTAATAGCTTCTTTATAGTATAAAAAGAAGCTATAGCTTATTAAGTATTAAAAATATAATAAAAGTAACTATTAAGTATACTAAGATCTTAAGTAAGGCTAAAAAAGTAAGGGTTAATCCTTAAAATTAGCTTAATTACTAGTATTTTATTTTTATATATATAAAGTTATATAAAATTAGTAAAGTTTAGAAACTACTTATAATAATTAACTTTATAAATACTATTAGTATAAAAATAGCTTTTAATTAGGCTATTTATATAAAACTTACTATTAATACTAATTAAGTAAATAGAAAGCTATATTAGGATATAGCTAATATAATATAGTAGTTTAAAGTATAGCTTTATAAGAACTATTATATAAAAGCTTTAATAATTAATATAACCTTTATAGAAAAAAGTAATTATAATAAGCCTTAAAAATACTTATAATCTAGTAATTAAAAAAAGTCTAAGACTTATTTATATAAATAAAAAAAATACTATTAAAACCTTAAAAGCTATAGCTATATTAAAGTTACTTTAAATAAAGCTTATAAAAGCTAAACCTTAAGGATAATTAAAATAAAGATTATAGTAATTTAAGCTAAACTAAAAAAACCTATATAAAATAAACTTAAATAAAAGTTTATAGTAAAAAGCTTATTCTTTAAGTTTAAAAATAAAGATAAAAAAGAAAGCTTTAACTAAAGTTTAAATAGCTTTAATATAGTAAGGATTAACCTAAACTTAATTATTAAAACTAAATACTTTTTTATAATATATATTAGTAATAAACTAAAGTACTTTTTAGCTAACTTAACTTTATTTAATAATTATAAGGCAAGCTATTTAGTAAATAATATAAGCTTTTTAAAAAAGAGATCCTTTATAAAGGCTTATAATAAATAAGTTAAAGCAGGTAATACTTACTTTTTTATTATAGGCTATAAAAAAAGAATTATTAAAAACCTTTTAAATAGATTAAAAAGAAAAAAGATATACTTATTTATATTAAATAAAGTAATAGTTATTTATAGTTTTTATATAAATATTATATTAAAAGCACTTTTTATAAATATAAAGATTTAGTATATTAGTTATAATTATACTTTTTACTATAAAGAACCTAAGTAAAGTATTATTATTACTTAAATAGAATATTATTATAACTTTATTTTTCTTTAATATAAGTTAATTTTTTATTACTTTAAATACTTAATTTTAATAATTTAAGGTATAGTTTTAATTTTTTTATTTATAATATAGTTTATAATAATCTTCTTAAAAAGCTTTAGTATATAATATTACTCTTTTTATAATAAGCTATATAAAAGGCTAGATTTAAAGTAATTATAGTATTTAAAAGTAAAATATCTTAAAAATTAAAAGGTAAAAAAGCTTATAAAAAAGGTATAAGAGATAAAGGTAAATAAAATAAAGTAAATTAAGTATTTAATTTATATATAAATATATATATATAATATAGTTAGTAAAAAACTATTTAGATATTATACTTCTTACCTATTTTAAAGAATTTACTAAAATCTTTAAGACTATAAAAAAGGCTATAATAATATAAAGTAATTATTAGTAATTAAAAATAAATTTATAAAACTTTTATATATTAAATTACTTTTTAATAAAATTAAAAATATAATTTTTAATATAATATACTAATATAATAAATAAGTAAAATAATAATTTATTTTTACTATATATAAGATTTAAAATAATAATAAATATACTATAATTTATAAGTTAAGGAATATATTATATTAAATTTACTATTATAATAAAAGTATTAAAATTAAAATATTTTTAGTAAATATATATAAACTAAATAAAGTAAGTAAATAAATAAATAAAAAAGTAATAAAAAAGTTAAATATAATACTAAATAAAATATACTTACTAAAGGACTTATAGCTTAAGTTTACTTAGGTAGCTATTTACTTACTAAATAAAAGCCTAAAAAAAGGGTTTTTAAGTATATTTTTACTAAAAATACTTAACTTATAGTTTTAAAATAATATACTATTATAAATTTATAAGTATAATATAAACCTATAACTTAACTAGTTTAGTATTTATATATATAGATACTAAGCTTATTCTTTAAAAGGTAAATAAAAGTAATAGTAGTAATAAAAAGTATTTAAAATAAGCCTTAAAGTATATATTAGTTACTTAGTAAGCTATATAGCTAGAAATCTTTACTAAATATAAGTACTTTAGCTAAGAAAAGTAATTATTATATAAAATATTTAGTTTAATAAAAGGACCTTTTATAAACTAGTATTTAATAGTAAGTCTATATAAAAAATTAATATTTTAAATAACTAAATTTTAAAGTATTAAACTATAAATTAAAGTATTAATAAAATACTATTTTTAGTTTAATTTATTTTAATAGGTTTAAACTTAAAAATAAAGGTAATATACTTAAATAAATTAGCTACTAAATAAAAAGTACTAGTAAGTATATTAAATATAAGTAATATAGGAAATAATATACTTAATAGTAATTTATAAATTAGTTATTTACTAATTAAACTTTAAATACTAAGTAAAACTTTAAAGCTTAGTATATAGCTTAAAGATACTAATATAGCTTTTTTAAGTATATTATAAAGATCTTTTTAAAGTAAACTTTTATTAGAAATTAACTCTTTTAATACTTATAGTTTAGTATTACTTAAAGCTTTATAAAAGTATAATAACTTACTAGTAAATATACTAAAATAAACCTTTAATATAAGTAATATCTATAAATTAACTTTAACTAAGCTAAGTTTAATATTAAATAATAAAAACTAAAAAGAAATTAAAAGGATTTTTTTAATAATTATAATAAATATAAATTAAAGTAATAATACTTAAAAAAAGTTTTTTAATATAAACTAAAACTATAATAAAAATATCCTTAAAAAGACTAGTAATAATAAATTTAATAATTTAAACCTTAAGGATAAAAATAACTTTAAAAATACTAAGTCCTTAGAAAACCTTAGTTTTATAACTAGCCTTTTTATAAAACCTTAGGCTATAATAAGGTCTTATATAATAATATTATTAACTTTATTTAAATAAAAGCTAAGATATAGCTAGATATTAAATAGGATATATAGTAAGATATATATAAAATATATATAATAATAAAAAACCTTTTTATAAGTAACTTTTAAAAAGACTAGTAGCTTAATACTTAGTAAATAATAAAAGTACCTTACTATAAAAGCTTATAATAAAGCTATATAGTTAATAAGGTTAAGTATATAAATATAGTATTTAAATAAATAAAACTTAGAAAAAGTAACTAAAAGTAAATTATTTAGTTTTTTTAATTTTTTCTTAAAGCCTAATTAGTATAAAATAGATTATAAAAAATAAAATAAACTTATTATAGTATTTTCTATAATATTAAAAGTAATAAATAAAAGAACTTATATAAAGGGTAAATTTACTAATTTAAACTTACTAAACTTAGGTATTAGTATTAGCCTAGGTTAAGAAGGAAAGATTTATAAAAATAATTTGAAAGTATTATTAATATTATAAAACTATATACTAAAATACTTATATAAAGTAGGTTTTTTTAAAGCTATATACTTTAAAGTAAGCTTACTATATATAATATATATATAAAAAAAAATATTATAATTAAAAATAACTAAAAAGCTATTACTAGTTAAATAGGTTTTTATATATAAGTTTAATAAAAAAGGTTATTTAATTAAGTATAAGGTATATATTATAGTATATAGTAACTTTTAAAAAGATACTTTAAAAAGTATATATATAGTAACTTTTACTATAAGGTTTTTTAAAATTATAATAGCTTTAGTAACTAAGTTTAACTTTAAAATTATATAAATTAATATTAAAAATACTTTTATTAATATATTAAAAGGTAAAAATAATAAACTAATTATATATAAATTTCCTTTAAGGTTTAATATTATAAAAAAAGTACTTTTATTATAATATACTTTATATAGCCTTTATAACTTATCTAAGCTTTAGTTTAAGACCTTTATAGTAAAATTAAAGAAACTAAGTTTTAAGCTAAGTATAAAAAAACCTTACTTTTTTTACTTAAAAGAAAAAGATATATACTTAGTCTTTTTTATTAATAATATTTTAATTTTTTATTATTAAAATAACTTACTTATAGTATAATATTTAATTACTAATTTATAAAGTTACTTTAAACTTACTTAATAAAATAAAGTAAAGTAATTCCTTAGTATTTAAATTATTTATAACTAGGCTAAATAAATAATAAGTTTATATTATAACTTTTATATTAAGAAAGTTATAATAAAATTTGGTTAAGTAGTAAAAAATACCTTTTTAGTAATTTTAATTTTATTATTAAAATATAAAAAATATAAAAACTAAGTAATAAAGGAAAAGATAAAGCTTTACTAAGAAAAAATAAGTTTAATTTTATATACTATAATTATAATTAGGCCTAATATAATATATATTATAGGCTACCTTTTAAAATTCCTTACTAACCTAAGTAAATAGTATTATCTTATAGTAAATTAGATTATTTACTACTTATATCTTATATACTTTTACTATATTAAATATAAAAAGTATAATAAGACTTAAGTAATAATAATTATATTAAATACCTTTTTTACTAATAATTTAAAAATAAAAAAGTTATTATAAAGATATTTAATTAGTTTATTTAAAGGACTAGTTATTTAAAAAGCCTTAAGGTAAGTAATAGTAATAACTTTAACTATAAAAGCTAAACTCCTTACTTTTAAATAAGCTATTAAAAAGATAATAAAAATAAAATACCTTTTTAAGGACTTTTAATTTAACCTTAAGACTTTATAGAATATTTACTATAATAATTAGTAAATAATTTATTTAGTAATAAGTAATATAAAAATTACTACTTATTTATAATATATAGATATATATAATATATAGCTTAAGTAAAAATTTAAAAAGAAGTTATTTAATATAATATACCTTAAAACTAATAAAATACTTATTAATAGGCTTACTAAGGTATTTATAAGATAGTAATTTAAATACTTTTAATTACTACTAAATATATTATAATAAATTACTAATAAGAAAAAGATAGTTTAAAAGTGTAATTATATTAAAGTTATAATTAATTTTATTTAACTAAATTTACTTACTAGTAGTAAATAGCTTAAATATTTATATCTATTTAGGACCCTTAAAGTAAATTACTAAATTAACTTAATACAAAGTAACTCTATAAAGTTATACCTAACTAATAACCTAAAGTAATTAATTACTTATTTTCTTTTTTATTATTATTTAAAATAATAATTTAACCTTTAACTTAAGATATAAAAGCCTATCTTTTTATAGCCTTATAAGCCTTTTTATATTTAAGCTTAACCTAAGTAAAGTTTATAGTAAAAAGGCTAGGCTAAGAAATAGCTAAGCTTATTTATTTATATAATTTCTAAAAAGTAAAGTAAAGAAGCTAAGGTATAAAACTAAAAATATATTTTATATATAAAAAGGCTAAAAAAGTAAAGTAATAAAGGCTTTTAAAATATCTAGCCTTAGTATATAAAGTATTAATTAATTCCTTAACTATATACTTAATATAATAAAGCTTTTATTATAATAAAAAGTTAGCTATAAAAGTATAATTAAATTAAAATATATATAGTCTTAAGGTACTTTATTTTCTTATTACTAAGGGATTTTTTCTTAAGCTTAATTTTAATAGTAAGATTAATTATATAATTAACTATTAAAAAAGCTTTATTATAACTATATATTAATTAGCTAATTAAAGTAAAAAGGGTAATAAAAAAATAAATATATACTTATTTATAAAGGTACTTAAGGATTTAATACCTTTTATACTTATTAAAGTTATAGTAAATTAAATATTACTTTAAAAAGCTCTTTTTTATAAAAAAGCTTAATATATATTCCTTATAAGGAAAGTAAGGGTATTTAGTAAACTTTTAATTAAAAAAAAAGTTCTTTATAGTATAGTAAATACTATTACTATTATATAACTTAAAAGTTAAAGCCTTTAATATATAGTAAGAAGTATTTAAGATATTATTTAAGGTAAAAAATACTTTAATATAAAAAGGGATTTTATAATAAAATATAAAAGTTATAGTAATTTAATTATTATTAAAGGATTTAATTTCCTTTTTTTTTTAAAAAAAAGACTTTTTAAAGAAATTAAAAGAAAAGGTTATAATATTTTTATTATTATTATTATTATTATTATTATTACTAGTAAAGAAATAACTTAAAACTACCTTTACTATATAAGCTATAGTAGTATATACTTAATAAATAGCTTTAGTATTTTAAAGTAAAAAGTAAAATATTAAAGGTATATTTAATTAAATAAAGGTAAGAAAAGATATATAAGATAATAAGACTTACTTTATAAGCTATAAAAGTATAAAAAATATAAAAAATATAAAGATAAGTATCCTTAAGTATATAACTAAGGCTTATAATATAATAAGTAAAGAAAAATTAAATTAAAGTATTAGTATATAAAAATAAATAATTAAAACTAGTAATAGCTTTAATTAAAAAAAAAGGGTAAGGTATAAGGCTAGTAAATAAAACTAATTATTATAATTATATTATAATATATAAAAGAAAAAAAAAAAAAAAAAATTTAATAAAAAGGTATAATAAATAGTAATTATAGCCTAAATACCTTAAGTTTAAGATTTACTTTATAAAGTAATTTATAGTAATTCCTTTTACTTTTATATATATTATAATTTCCTTTATATAATAAATATAACTTTTTATTTATTAATTATATAAAATTAAGTTTTAAACTAAAAAAGTTAAGATAATAATTTTTAAGTAATTACTTATTTAATACTTAATTATAATTAATTAAGAATTATTTAAGGAATATATTAAGAAATCTATAAGTTAAATTTACCTAACTATATATATTTTAGCTTAATTTCCTTTATCTAATATAAGGCTAATATAAATTAGCCTTAACTTAACTAATTTAACTTAACCTTAGTAAGGTCTCTTAAACCTTATTTATTTACTTACTTTGGCGTGAATTAGCTGGTTATTATAATAGCTATTCAGCGCGCCACTCTACACTGCCAAAGCTTATTAATTACAAGGGTTCTCCAAACTATCTATCGCTCCAGGAGGCTGCCTGAAGAGAGCTCTCTTGGGACCTCGTAGCGATAATTTTCGGGATCTGCAATATCTTCGTTAGTCCGATATCGAGATGCGCGAAAGAAGTTAGATAAGTGAGCCATCTCAGCCAGCCTCAAATGCCTCGACATCGTTAAAAGGTCACCCCAGGTTCCAGCCACGATAGACCTGCAGCCTTATCACCCAACTATTTGCTGCAGGCCGTCAATAGTTTACAACCCGCCACACTCACCAAGACCCCGCGATTCCGGCATCGGCAGGGCGGCCACTAGTGCAAACCTTGACATTGAAGAATGAAGCTTGGATATTGGTTCCCCAAGTTCAGGCCGTTAGGGTCGTTTCCCGCTCGGACCGTTCCTGTCCTACCATGAACTCGTAATCCAAAACCTGCTAGGCAAGTTTGGTAGCCTCAGCCAGCCTTTTTCTCACTCTAGTCGAAGCCGGAATATACGTCGATTCGCGAAATGCATGCTCTTTTCCCACTGGTCACGCTATGCTTCTCGTTGGAGTCCGTGGCGTGTCCATGCAGCAGCGCATCTTGCCGAATCTCCGATATCATTGTGAGGGGCAGACGCTGAAATCAACTACCCCTCAACCACATTTCCTCGGACCATTGGCACAGTTTCGATCATCATGCTCCGATCATGAAGCCACTACGGCGTTAGCAGCTCTGAGAACAGCTCTCGTGTAACAGGCGTTCGAGGCATCACAATGGACATAAACAGAGAACCGCTGCCTAGCTACGATTGGTCTTCCGTGATCACCAGCTCTTAGTACTTGTGACTGCTTGGCAATATTATTCGCCGATCAGCGTTTATTCTGAGTAGCTCAAAATCTCCATCACACTTTGCTAGTCTGGACTCTTCAGATTCGGAAATCGGGCCACGAACGCATGTGGTCTCCGTGGGATCGAATAACTTCCCTTAGTAGCTGTTTCCGAAACGCCCGCGAGACCACTCTCACCTCAAAGAGGACGAACGAGCGGGGGAGGGGCCATGGCTCGTAGCTTCAGGTCTGCACCCACTTCCCAAGCGGGAGGGAACCAACAAGGTGGAACCAACTGTGCCTTGCAGACTGCAAACCTGCCCTGCTCGGAAGTCAAATATCTTTCCTGCGGAGATTTGTTCCTCAGGTTCTGGAATTCGCTTTTATAAGTAGTCTACCCTATTTCAAGGATCCGTTTTACGTGACTTGGCCTAACGCTGGTCTCTATTCGGGCGACTTGAGTTTGAGTGCCAGATTCATGATGTCCTAGGAGATCTCCAGGGTCAAGGTTTCGCGATCTGTAGCGTAGAGCGGTCGTTTACTCTACATCAAGTGGTATAGGTAGGCTTTTGTTAGTGGCCAACTGAAAATCTATCTAATTTTTAACTTGCCGCCTGATTTGGCGACCATGATGCTTATACACGCTTCTTATTGATGAAGCCAAGTTAACCGTTGGAGATAGTCTTATTCTTAACACAGTTAGTTGTTACTTTAGGAGCTTGGCAGGAAGCTTAGTTAGCTGATACTTCATCATGTAGAGAACACGACGTGCACACCATCGCTGAGTGCCCCCCTTTTCACGATCATATTCGTCATCTAGCCACACCAAGCACTACACGAATCTCTCCACTTACCCATCCAAGAATCCTCACCAGTAAGTTTACCACATGTTATAGCTCAGCAAGTTATCTGGAAGTGATTCGAGCTGAGGCTAAGAACACACCAAGACCTCTCTCATAGCCAATAGTGCTCATTCCCATGGTAAATGCTACTTTTTCACCAGCTCGATCAACAGACCGAAGCTATGATGCAGGTTCCGAGCCCAGAACCAGACCTGATTCTGCCTCTTCTCTTTATCTGCCTCGTCTTAGTGTGCATACTTTGCACTAGCTGCTTGATCCTCGTCATCGTCGTGGTCAGACTCACCATTCACGCCCAGCGAAGTCTACCAATCGAAGCTAAGGAGCAGAAGGACATTGCGAAGGGAAAGGTGAAGGAGAAGGTCAAAGAGGAGGTTGAAAAAAGTATAAAGAGGCTGTCTGACCCCGTCCAAGACCTCTTTCATTCAGCACAAGATCATCTCAAGCATTCAAAGAACCCTTTCACACAACAACCAATCTCTCAATATTTCCATTCGGACCCTCCCTCAGCCAATATGTCTCATATTCAGGTAGCCTCTACTACTCTCCTCATGACTTAACTGGGAGCTATATACTAACGACCTGATTGTTAGAACATGGTCGCTGTTGCGCAGAATGACGGCAACACCATTCTGTTTCAAGTCAACAAGAACTACGAGATCATCTTCTATGAAAGTCGCACCCCCAGTGAAAGAATCCCCAGGAAGAAGTACGACATGAACACCCTCAAGATCAAGGGAAAGCCTATCAAGGTGAACCCAAAGTTGCCCATTATCTCGGCTGTCGCATTCACCCACCCCGAGTCTTGTGGCGGCAGAGCTCAGGTAAAGCCACGTTGTTACATCTGTATGGTTCTGTGCTGACCCTGCAACCCAAGGTCCGAGTTTACTATGTCGACAGAGACAAGCTCTTCCTCCGTGAGATCATCCGTGTTGGTGACAAGGACGAGGAATGGAACGACGGCATGGACTTCAACGATAAGGACTACACTATTTGCGAAGTGAGCGGTCTGGCTGCCAACGTTTTCCAGTCGACTGGTGACAAGAAGAGCTTCCAGATCAAGGTCTACTATCAGCGTGACGACGCGGACGAGTTTGCGGATGTTTCCTACAATGTCGTGGGTGTTACTGACGAGTGGAGCACTCGACCCAACGTCACCGAAGCCTAAATGCTGATCCCTGATGGTACTGTGCTGAGACTAGGCGCCTATGTTGGGCATCACACTTGTAGCAGCGGAGGGACAGTACATATTGAATCTGTGGCGATGGTATCATACTTGAAGCTAGGATAGTTAAACTTGGACACTCTTTGACCCCGCCCCATGGATTTGAGTATGATTTTAATGCTTCTGGTGAACGATAAATCCGACGATACTACAGCTTCAAGAGGGTTATAATTCAGATGTCCAAAGTGCAATTAAATCATAAGTGATGACTTGGTTTGATACACTGCGTCTATGTCTTAGACCATTTTCACTTCTTGTAAATGGCAATAGTGATCTTTTCGATATGTTATAGCTGCATACTGATAGCTCAGAGACGCTGCCCAGTCTGCCCTAGACTATAGGGCTGCGGCATAAGGTTTCTAAGGATGCCGCAAACTGTGACGTCAGCCACGAAGAGCTGCACGCATGGACCCCAGTGACATGGGGAACATAAAGTGCCGCAATTTCTCGGCACATCTAAAGTGATTGGAGGGTATGGATTTGGCACGAGTGGCGCTGTGTCGGGGCTGCTCATCGGCCGAGAGCCAGAAGCCTCTTTTGATGGGGGCATACGGACAGAGGGTGGTTTTCACTGACAAGTCTTACTCGAAAGGGATCAGTTTCCCGCCAAGACCTATTGTGAGTTGAATCGAGTATACAATCGACCTTCACTAGAGATTGGTAGTCCAGATCCCCCAAATCATTGGCTGCAGGGACCTCGTTCCGTCGTTGATGACTGCCGGCAACGGGGCTTGAGAGATGTGTCCTCAGCGCGCTAATGCTTCAGAAATAGCTATATAACACCGACGGTAGCCCCTCCATCCTTCCATCCTTCTCAAGATAGCCATCCATCTTGCCGTTGCTTGTTCGTACACGGCAGCGATGGTCGAGATATGAACTCTTATCCAGTTCACCCCCCAGTAACAAACATACATCATAACGATGCTATTCCTTGAATATCTCATCGGCATCGCCATTGATCATCACTACAGCACCCGACGATCTCGCCCGTCACCAAATATATGCCGTGAACCACTGACGAGAAAAGTTCTCTTCAGCCTCTGCGGTCATGCGGCGCCGCAAAGCATCCACTTGCGGCAACCGGGCGGAACCGTTGGCCGGGGCTGCGGCGAGTGCGGCATCATGACCAAGGGTTTCGCTGCGGCGTAAGCATCCCGACTTTGAATAATCATGCGACAACATGACATGAGGAATCCGTTTCGTAGCGGCTTTGCCCGGTCAAATTTGCAGACTTGCTACCTTTATATAAACATGCTTGCCAGGAGTCTGTAGTGGGACATATCATCCATATATCATACACACATTACATTACTACCTACCCAATCAAGCTTATCCTTATCCATATCTCTTATCTCTTATCGCTATCACCGTCACCAATCATGAAGATTCTCACCAAGCAAGAAGAAGAGGCCCACTACGCTGAAGTCGTCAAGGGCGGCCTCATCGGTGGAACACTCTTCCTGGGTCTCGGTCTTGGGGGCGTTTACTACGCATCAAAACGCTATCCAACCTTCCGAGGGCTTACCCTTCCCTTCAGAGCTTTCCTCGTCACATCAACGGGTACATTCGGCGCCATTGTCAATGCAGAGAGATGGAGTATCGCATACCAGATCGCTCAAGATCCTAAGCGCAACTACCGAGATCAAGCAGCGCGTACAGCACAACTCATCAGAGAAAATGAGTCCGCGTATGAGCGTTTCAAGTCATATGCCAAGGAGAACCGATATCAAATTGTTTTCGCCTCGTGGTTGGCGTCAATGGGTATTGCATTTGCCATTGTTAGTCGACAGCCTATGAACACAGCGAACAAGGTTGTGCAAGCTCGTGTTTATGCGCAGGGCTTGACGCTAGCTGTACTCTTGGTGTCTGCAATCTTTGAGGTCAACGATCTCAAGAACGGGGATAGCAGATGGCAGACCATTCGATACGTGGACCCCAATGATCCCACAAAGATCATCGAGAAGAAGGTCCACAAGGAGGAGTATGAGGGTCAAGACCTCTGGAAGGGTAAGTCATGATCCGATCGATCTTGAGCCTTGCTAACAGCTGACAGATATGGTCGCTGCTGAGGAGCGAAGACTTGCTGCGAAGAAGCAAGCTTCTGGACATTAAATTGGGACCCAGATCATTTTGAGGATCGCTAATTTGTATGAAAATTGCATTGGGTCGTTTTGGAGTGAGATATCAGGTCGGGTTATAGATCGAACGGCGCATTTTCTTTTGTTGTATAGATGAAGCATTAACATGGACGTGGAATGGAAATACCAGAATGACAACTTAACACTCTGAATGCAATTTGATGCCAGTGATGAATGCTAGAGCTCAAGTAAGGCACATACTTTTTTATTTCCACTTTAAGCCATGTAGCAATCGATGCCTGGTCACATTAAAGATGACAAAGTTGAGACTGTCCATCTCATCGCTTCATCACAGACACAGACACGGACACAGAAACATAGTTGAAACCATTAAACATTCGCATTACATTAAATTCTATCATCAATCTTCCTTATGCGAAGGATTGTACCCCCATAATCTCTTCCTCTCAGGTCCCCACCACTTGGACACAGCATCCGCCTCAGCGGCCCATGTCGAAGCCTCCTCCCCAAATTTACTCCGAACAGCATATGTCAGCTGGTCAAGCGTCCACTTCTCAAGCGGCTTCTTCTCTAACGGATCGTTCTTGAGATCCGTGAATCTATATTGTGTAGAGTCGTCAAGCGGTATGACAATTCGCCACGGAGCATCTGCAGATGTCATTGACAGCATGCTAGCTCCTCCATTGATGATACCAAAGTTCCAGGCGCGGCGACCGTTATGCTTTGTTTTGTAAGGGCGGATGAGGGACTGGCCCTCGTAATCGTGGATGAGGTCCTCAGCGGCGTTTTGGTCTTTTTCGTTGAGGGAGCCTGTGTTGATGAGAAGGTCGAGGATTGTGGGGAGGATAGAGAGCGATGTTGCGTTGGCGTTGTATTGAACGCGGGGGATGTGAGGATGGCGGAATGTGATGGGCACTCGGAAGTTGCTAACGTGGCCGTTCTCGTAGGTTCCAGTCTTGGACTTTTGATCCTCCTTGAAGGCCTGTCCGTGATCGCCGACAAATACTACCAACGTCTCGTTTGTAAGACCGTGGTTGTCAAATGTCTGAAGCAACTCGCCTAGCCAGGCATCGGTGAATCGCATAGCGTTGAGATAGTCGTTGAACTCCGAGTGCCAGCCCATCTTGCCCTCGGTGTTGAGAAAGTCGGTCTTCTTGAATGATTTTGGTACGCCCCAGGGATGATGCGTCGTGCTGGTAAAGTGAGAGAAGAACATACGCTTGCCCTTCTCCTTAACCTCCTCTAGGTAATCTTCAATGTGGCTCTTGAGCGTCGTCTCGGGGAAACCGAAGTAGTTGATCTCTTCGAGTTCCTCCTTCTTGAGATCATCTTCAAGACGGCCTCGTGTAACAATATGCTCGAAACCGATCTTTTCGTCGAATTTGTCCTGGCGATCATAACCATCGGTGATAGACTGGAAGAAAGCAGGATACCACTGTTGTTCCAAGAAATCTTCCGACTTCGCCTTCGACATCCACTTCGACTTGGACTTGGACTTCTTATCATCCTTGAGCTTGTTGAAGAGATTGAACACCTGAGGAATACAGGCTTGGTAGGCATCTGTCTCAGACTCCTCAAAGCCATCGACAGGCATGGACCAAGCGCCACAGTGGATAGCAGCCATGCTCTTGAACGACAACGAAGACGTTGTGAAACCGCCAACAACGTTGATACCTCCGTACCCCTCCTGCGCTGTATCGTTCCACTGCGGGATAGCCACGTGTTCGAAATCCGAGCCATCCTTTCTCTTCCAGTTTCCTGGCTTGCCGGTGAGTCTCTCGGCGACGGGGCTCATGCGAGAGAGCTTCTCGTTGATCTCGTCGATGTCTTCGCCCTTGTGAGACTTGACCATGAGCTTGTGATAGTCGGAGCCCTGTTGCAGAGGGAAGAGTTCCTCGCGGTAGCTCTCCATCATGATCAGTGCCACGTGCTTGATCTTGACGTCGCCGCCCTTGAGGGTGTCGCGGATAACGTCAATAATGTCGGTGTCGAGGTTGGAGATCTTGAGAGGGTCGAGAACGGGGTTGTAGAAGGTACCATCGGCTTTGGGGACTTCACAAGCATTACTAGGGCTTGCTGCAGGCTCCTCGTCCACAGTCTTGTTGGGCTTAGAAAGCCACTTGGAAAAGCCGGCGGGGATGTCGCTGGGTAGCCATTCAGGGACTGTATCGCGGTACTTTTGTGCAGCCTCGCCATTGTTCCCGGGTGTCCATCCGGGGAAGTGTCCATTGGGCTCCTCCCAATTGTCGGGAGTGATGAGATCAGGGAGTGGCCATGCACCTTCGACATTGTTACACAGCTTGGGCGGGGACTTGAACATTTCGAGCATAGCGGCGGGGAGTGTCATGGACATCATGGTGTATGGAGCGGCAGGTCGCAGAGTCGTCGTGAGGAAAAGGAAGACAGAAATGATGGCGAGAATAATCCATGTTCGAGGCCTCGTTCGAGATTCTTCGTGAGTATCGGGGATGAGTCGTGCGCCTTCTTTACCGCCTTCGAGGTCATCGTCGAGTTCGCTGTCGGAGTCATAAGCCAGTGACTGAGGGGATCGACCGTTTCTGTGTCGGAACCACTGCCAGGCTGAGTTATTGTTAGTATTAATTGATCATGATTTGAGAGAGCAATGTACCATGTACAACCGGCATTCCAACCGTTGCAATTAATGAACCGACAGCCCTGTAGAGAAACCACTTCGCAACCCAAGCCACGACGACGATGAGAGCTCCCGCCGCAAGGACAGAGTTAAGCCCACTAAGAAGAATCTTCATTCCATCTTTATCGCCAGCGTAGCTCAATGCCTCAGACCATTTAACCTCGTTGCCCGTCGAATAAAAGAAGCCCAGTTGTGAGGCCGATGCGCCGAGAAGAATAAATCTGCAATTATTAGCCGCGGTCGGTTGAAGCGAAGCTGACGAGAGGACATACGAGAATATGCAACCCAAAACACAAGCTCCAACAGAGAAAAGGCCCTTCTGCTGCCGCAGCGCCAGGCGCGACAGGCAAATGACTAAAACATCAGGAAGTAAAAGCGAGGGCAGAAAAAGGACGAAAGCGCCGGGAGAGATTGTCTTGGCGTGGATGGAAAGGTGGACCAGTTTAGTAAACGTCAATGAAACAAATATCGTCGAAAAACAAAAGGGAACGAGTGTCGCAAACATGATGGATTGCTCTCCAGTCGAGACAAGAGAAGGAACGAAAAATTAAAAAATAGATGAATATTCCATGGAAAGAGGTTCGAGAAAGAGGACAAGAGGAGGAAAAAAGGGAGCCTCAAGAGCAGAGCAGAAAAGGATCCGAGGTTGTTTAAAAAAAGGATCACGGTCGTAAAATCTGACATACGTTGGGCCCCCCTAACTAAAAAAGGTCACTAAAACATCAAACTAAATGGGGAATTAACAGTAAAAACAGCAACTGCTCGCGTGTTGTGCGTGTGCCACAGGCTCAGGCTGGCTCAGCCCAGATTAAATCTGCTACGTAACATGAAATAACCATGACTTGTTCATTAGCTGAATACGGACAATTTTGCACATCCTCGCTCGACCCCTGGCGTCGGTCACTTCTGCATTGGATCCATGTAGGGCTAGACGATGCGTGTAGGCCAGTGGCGGTTTCAAGGCTCGTATTTCTCATCTGCCACTTCAATCTGACTAAACGGCTCCGTCTAACCGAACGCTCCCCTGCATCTAATTGGCCACCAGGAGGGAGGATGCAGAGTAAAATTAAAACAGCACGGCACAGATTCGTCGCCAAGCTTAACAGATTCGAGCCGGTGCTGGAAGGGGAGTCAGTTACGCTTCAGCGAGTAAGAACAAGGTCACGCGACAATGCAAGGAATGGGCTATTTTGTCTGAGCGCTTGCTTTCTTTTTTGCGAAGGTTCTCTCAATTTTGAAGTGATGAGCCACGGGCGGCGACTCGTTTGATGATGAGGGGCCGGCAGGGCTTGAACGAGGCGTCGATAGTGTCCGGCCCAACAAGTCTCCTTGCTGACGGCATGTTGATCAACAACAAATCAGCACATGCAGAAAAACAATGCATTTCTCTGCATGAGGACATGAAATTGGTTGCAACACTGGTACATACGTACATGCCATTCTCTCAGCTTCTTCCCCAGAAAAAAAGAAACCTTGCATGGCCCGGTGTCGTCGGGCAAAAAAGTCCCCCCCCCCCCTTTATTCCCAGGCTGACCTGCGCAAAAAAAGCCGCTTAGCCGACTCTTCCCATTTTTAGCTCCCCCCTTGACCAATGTTAATGTTAATGGGGTCGAACCATTCAATCATGGAACAAGTTAATTTCACGCTAGGCTGCGCCATGATTCCTTTCTCCAGGCGGAAACGCTGCGTTTTGTCTGCACCTCTCACCCAAAATATTACACGATGACTGCTCTAGTGCGCAAGGCGCCTTGGTTTTTTCTTGGCTTACCCCTGAGTATAGTCGTCGATCGATCTCTTGGCGAGCGTGGAGAAGTTTGTTTTGGTCTGGACAATGGCCTTGTTGACCCCATGCAAGGGGGCTCTCAGCTTTGCCTCTGGTGTCGCGTGTCTCTTGTGTTTGGTCCGTTCGTAAGAAGAGGACCCTCTCCTGCTTTGCTCTTGAAATGAGGTTTCACTTTGCCCTTGAGGAATGGATTTACTGCAGGGTTGACACTGACGCCTCCAAAGGCCATTAAGCTCGACCCGCGGACTCCATGAGAATCTACCCACTAAATTTCTCCATTTGCTGACTGTTACAGCGGCCAGCCAGCGACGCCTCTGCCTAAAGTTTCCCGCTGAGTATCCAGAGTGGCCAGTAAAAGATCAAATATTCATCAGCACAACGACGCGCGCCACAGATGAAAAGAATGCTCTGCAATGATCTGACTATTTTTTGGGTGAAGAGGAATCAGTTCAGGCACCAACCAACATGTCTCTGGCTGCTCCTCAAAAGAAAATACGTAAGCAAGGATGCAGATTAGCCATACGAGAAGGAGGATTGAGCCGCCCTAGCCGAGGTGGTCAGAAACTGGGCTCAGCATCTGACATTCCACTTCAGGACGTAAATTCTTCAGCCAATTTCTATGGCTGTCAAGCAAAGGACTTTTGCTCGCGTGACTACGCCGCTATGCATTGCTCTTTTCATTGATCGACGCTTTTGCACAAAAATCAAGGAAATAATGAATTCACAATGTGGCTGCTGCACGTTTACGTGTCAAATCATCTCCTGGCCTACGAATCAAGGTTATCGGTACTTCTGCCAACGTCATTGTGTCTGTTCCCCGGATTTTTCCATGGTGATAGCCACAGTGGCGTCCGGTTACCCGGCACAACGGCCTTAGCCACTGGAGCTTTTTAATGTGGTTGCTGTCCAAGATCTACGGGAGTGCTGTCAGATAATTAGATTGACAGTTTTACTTGGTTTAAAAGTTTGTTTGAGATGGTGCTCAGTTGCTATGGTTGTTACGCGGATTTTCCCACTTTTCATGGCAGTGTTTATCGTCTGATTCTGTCTGATGACGGATCGTAATTCTGAGACATCTATTTTGAGATGTCGGTAGTGGAATTGGTTAGGGGCGGGACTAACGGAAGACTCTCCCTGTCCGTAGTTCTGGAAGTTCCGTCAAGGGTTCTAGACATATCATAGCGGTTCTTTCCGTCAATTCCCAGTGACACCTTAGCTCATATTATAATACCACTTTAAAGCTTCATTTCGAAGTTGAAGCTACATCCAGTCGTTCCGCTGAAGCGTACGGTGTCAGGCATGCGAGTGGATAGCCGAGCGATTCTTCATTCCGCTACGAACCGTGAATACTCGTCTAGACGGCACTTGTTAGTAGTGTCTCATGGTGCCGTATAACCTTATCCAAGCCCTTGGGGCTCCGCAAGCTCGAGGGATACCTCTGTTGAGGCTCCATAAGACCATAAGCGATAAGTTCTTGACGTCACCGGTTACCGAGCAGAACCTGGTTTATGTGTTACTAGAATGGATAAAGTGATCTTTTAGGCGATAAAATTGAATTAGATATCAAATACCCTTTATTTTCTTATTCGATGTTTGACCAAACAATGGACGCGCTTGCTTGGTTACTGGGCATCATTAGTGAGACCCTCACCCAGTCGCTCGGAAAGCCCGCTTTTCTCGATATCTGCAACGAGAGTGTCCTAATTCGCTATTTTTCATCCGCAAGCACGCAACTTCATAATTGATGGTTGAGAATCTCCTGCCAATATGGCATCATGAAGAGGTGGA
The DNA here is from genome assembly GCA_002165215.1 of Fusarium pininemorale. Lineage (NCBI taxonomy): Eukaryota > Fungi > Ascomycota > Sordariomycetes > Hypocreales > Nectriaceae > Fusarium > Fusarium pininemorale. Next base: position 589,751 of record NFZR01000011.1, read on the forward strand.
GATGGCAATGCAAATGACACGCTGTGTATGGCTCAATATGGTTACATTCCCAGTGAAATGTTACAATGGCGGGGTTAAAGAGATGTCAACACCAAGATAAAGCCTCCATAGCCAACAAGTCTTCAAATCACCTCTCATCAAGTCCGATTGTAAAGAACACATATTGACAACATCAAAATGGCCATTCAGAAAGTCGCTGTCGTTGGGGTGAGTTACTTACCCTAGAGAATCACGGGCCACGAATTGACCTCGCCAGGGCTCTGGTCTCATCGGATCAAAAATCGTGGACAGTCTCCTCAAAGCTGGCTTCGAAGTCACAGCCATCACCAGAAATGAGTCTTCTGCCACTTTTCCTGATAAAACGATCGTGAAGAGGGTCGACATCGCCTCGGTTGACTCAGTCAAGGAGGCTCTGGCTGGTCAAGACGCCGTGGTGTCAGCCGCCGCAACTGCCGCTGCTGGAAGCCAGAAGATCATTATAGATGCAGCTATCGCAGCAAGAATCCCACGATTTATTCCCTCGGAGTTCGGAATTCCGTCTCGTCAGAATCGCGATACCAAGATTGGAAAGATTCTCGGTGCGAAGATCCAGAATACTGACTACTTGATTGAACTTGCTGAGAAGCATGATTGGTTCTCTTGGACTGGTCTCTCCAACGGATTGTTCCTAGATTCAGTATGTTATCTGACTTCGACTGAAACCGTAGAGCTTGCTAACTGGGTTGTAGGGTCTTAAAAGTGACCGGGGATTCATCAATATCAAGGGTCGCAAGATTCGCATCACCGACTCAGGCAACGAACCCTATTCCACAACTTCACTCACCTTCATCGGCGAAGCCGTAGTTGCTATTCTGAAGAAGCCAGAAGAGACAAAGAATAAGTATCTCAATATCGCCGGTGTAACGACAACCCAGAATGAAGTCCTGAAGATCGTCGAGAAGGTCACTGGCGACAAGTTTGAGGCTTCTCATGTCACTGGCGCTGAGCAGGAGAAGATTGGAGATGAGAAGATTGCCAAAGGAGACTTCAGTGCCTTTGGTAATTATCTAGAGCAGTTCCTGTTTGCCGATGGTGCTGGCCACGCGTTGAAGGGCGATGAGAATGCGATCGGGTTGCTTGGGCTGAAGGAGGAGAATCTTGAGGACGTTATCAAGAATGTCGTAGCTGAGATTAAGTAAACTTCAATCTAGAGGACAATACATGGATTTCCTTTACGCATCGGGGTCGAATATGGATCATGTAAAAATCAATTGGTCTTTGTAGCCAGGTGCATCGTTATATCTACTTCTTAACGGAAGAGTCAAGAAAGCGAATGGCGTTTCTCAGACTCTCAACATTGGGAATACCATCTGCCTCTGCCTTCCCAACATCAACATTTCCAATTCTACCATCGAAGCCATGCTCCGCATCCTCCGGGAAGTCCTTTTCGACCTCAACACCCGCCTCACGAAGCTTCTTCTCAGCTACGATACTGCAGTCCACTGTAACAGCAGAGTCGTTGACGCCATGAAGCAAGAACGTGCGGGGAATCTTGGCAAGGTCGCCGAAAGACAGAGGGAACAATCGTCGGTGTTCTTCGGGGATGGCATCGATGCCCTTGCTGGCAATCTCGCGGCTTAGGCCTTCAACACCAGTTATGTAGTCTGGGAACAGGGCGTCGATGTGAAGAGCTGACGCAACTTGGAACCGGGTGTCTTCCTGGAAGTTCTCAGGCGGGGGATACCCAGAGATGGCTTTCCGATCATCGTTTTGCTTTGTCCGGGGAAACTGGCTCAACACTGAGGCGGTGTCAAAAGGCGGTGCGCCCCAGATATTTGTACCGGGAGTCGTATATCTCGGCCCAGCTGCATCGAGCATTCCGTAGATGAGAAGCAGCGCATCTGGCTTTTGCTCGACAGCATTCGCAGTCGTCAGGGCGAGATATCCTCCAGCGCTGGAACCAGCCAGCAAGACAGGTCCAATAGGACGTCCAAGCGCATCAGCCAGCGATGAGCGCACCCAGTTGTACGCATCGATGGAATCATCAAGTGATGCATGGGCGGTAGACTCTGGGACAAGGCGATAGTCAGGACTCACGAAGATCCATTTCCGAGAGGTTGCAGCGTTGACAAGCCAGTATGGAGCAAAGCTGTATCTGTCCCCGACGATCTACGCACATGTTAGAAACGTTTGTATATAGCGAGACCATACTTACGAGGAATCCGCCGTGGATATGTATGAGGACAGCCGTCGGCGAATCATCGGCTTCCTCTGGGTAGACGACATCAAGAACGATGTCGCCATCAGGGGTGGATTTGTACGGGATGGTCTTGTAAGTGTAGCATCTGAGGCTGTGGAAAAGAGATGTGGCCATTCTTAGTAGTTTTAGGAAGTGGTTTGATGTCTAGCTCTTGGAAGTCGATCGTTGATGAAGACATAGAGGGTTTAAATACCGGTAGTGGGGGAGCCTCAGAAGATCGTTCTCGCTCGGTGAAGCTCGGTGTTCCCCCGCACCCCGACGCGCCTGATTACGTGACACCCATCCCACTTGAATAACCCAGCGGCATGTCACCAACTCCAAATAAGTAAGCAAACCTAGCAAAGCTTATTACTAACTTGGATGCCCTATTTATTTCGTTGTGACTCATAGTATTACTTCTCGCGTTTTAGCCCGGAGCTTAGCGGACTTAAGATCCAGGTCTTTGCTTGTTGAGATTGCGAGTATTTCGACGTCTTGGCTGGACTCGAGATAGGCGTGAAAGCTCAGTCTTGTTGGTCGAGTTGCGAAAATTTCCTCCGGCATCAACAGCCAGCGAGATTTTCAAGTCAAAATTTCCTCAGCTTAACAATCAAGAATGAGCCTTGGGAGAATATGGCTGGAATGCTGCTTGATGGAGCTCAAGGGACTCGCGCATTATGGAACGAGAAAATCTCAAGTTCCAAGTACTGAGGACGCTCTTTCCACTTGTTTGAGCCTACGGCATTTCGTCCAAAAAGACCAGCGTCTCACTAACAAAAGAATCTCTGATATCTACATAAAAGTGTTCCTGTATCTTACTGCTCACATCAAGATCACGTAAATTCGACAGGGAAACTGGCTCTTATCAGCCATTTTCGCCATATATAATCACGGGATTGACTAGAATACCAACAACCTCAATGCCTTAAAAGACGACCGGGTAGACAATGGACCAAATCACGTAAAAGAGTACCCTATCTCTGCCTTTCCAACTTCCTTCCCGCGACAGAAGATTCGACATACCAGTACACCAACATCGTCGTCACTGAGACGAATCGTCAAGGTGAGTAGTAGCTGATACCAATGAATGCCATTGGCGTCTTGGATGGACTTGATCTTGGTCTTGTCAATACCAATGTCATCGATGGTGTACAAAACCTCGCCAACTTTCTCGATCCCTAGCTCATCGTTAACTCATGGTTCCTACTATGGGAATTTGCCAACTCACGTTCGTTCTCGATAGTCTCGGGTGCCTCATCCAAGCTGCACGAGTAAAGATCATGCGTATGCTTTCCATCAAAGTATTCGGAGAAGTGCGAGTAGAAACTTGTGCTGATCTCAGTGTCGTCGTCTAGGAGTGCACCCTGTGGGACCATTAGTCTAATATTCCTTCGCCAATGTTAGCTCTTGAAAGCTTACCTTCGCAATCTCCCAATCCATAAAGCCAGATAGGTTTTGCTCTTTGGTCCAGGGATCGTTCCACAGTCTTCGCTTGTTCTCATCAAAGTTGAAATGAACTGCTGGATCATAGGTTCGGGAGATGCTATGTCCATAGTGTCGACGACATTTCTTCTGTCTGACCATAGAACCCTCAACGCCTCGTAACACAGCGCCGCAGACAACAGCTGCCCAACTGGATATCTGTCAGCCACGACTTGATGTTTCCTGTGAAAGGGTAACTTACGCTCCTGTCCATGGTGTTGTAAGCCGTATCTCTTGGTCAGAGCACCATTCAAGCAATCTCTCCTTGACATAAGGCGAGGAGCCAAACCCCCCAACCAGACACATAGTCTTGATCATTGGCTCCTTATCTCTTTTTACTTGATCAACCTGATCTTTCACGAGCCTGAGAATGACGTCAATTACTGGATCAAAAAGACTCTTCATATCATCTTTGCTCAAGAGCACCCAGTTAAAGTCAGGGTCATAGTACTTCTGCATCTCCGGAGTGACCACCAAGTTTCGCATTGGCAGGGTTAGTTTATAAGACTTCTTACTCGGCGTATCGAGGCTGAAATCTCGTTTGCGCATCTCGAATTGATCCATGAACTGACTGCCGGGACCTACGTGCTGCGGACCCAGGCTGGTGAATGCAGTCCCGAATCGTTCGGAGAGGAGCTTGTAGAGATTGCGGTCTATGAATGTTCCACCGCATTTACCACCTGAGAGTGTGAGCATGATCGTTCCATCTGCGGATGAGGACTGTTTTACCTGCTCCGATGGCAATCTCTCTCAGCTTCAGAGAAGGTGACTTTCTGACTATTTCTGATGTTGTGATATCCTGGCCTTCTTAGTAAGATCAGAGGCCTTGAGTAAAGTTGGACTTACGACAGTACCACCGCCAAGATCACAAACCATCACGCCCGTGCCGACCTAAGCGCAGTGTAAGTATGGACTCGAAAAGTGAGATGGCGCTACCTGCATCAATAAGATCTTCAACGTGATGAATGCTGGACTTGAGAGCCATATGCGCAGCCGCGTCTGGTTCTGTAATCAAGCTCAAACGATCAATAGGCCTCGACGCAAAACCAGCATCCAAAGCAGCAGCCCTAGTGATAAGCTTTGCTCTCTCGGTCCATGTGGCCGGAACAGTCAACCAAAAGTCAACAGGCATCTCCTCAAGGATGTCCTCCCCAATCTTCTCAATGACAGCTTTTTTATACATAGAATGCATACCCTTGAGATACTCAGTAACCACGTCTTTGGCAGTTCTGCCAGCGGGCAACCTCATGAGGCCATTCCCAGCAGCCTTATTAAGATCAGGATCATCATATTCTGTCGCGAGTGCTTGATCATCCAAGAGGAGCTTGGTCCAGGCATAAGTCTTCATGCCAGGTTCGATTTGGTAGCCCCATGCGTTTTCGTCGAGATCGGGATTCTCATCTTTGAAGGCGACCCATGACGGAGCTTTGTGGCAGTGTTCTGCGATGTGAGTTGATGAGCCGGGGTATTTTGTCCATGGGTGAATGTCTTTGAAGTCTGCGGCATTGGAGAGCGCAAAACTGAGACCTGGTAATTAGAAGATCAGCCAAGGGAGTTCGTCATTGAGTTGCATTGTGCTGACCTGAATATGTTGTACCGTAGTCAATGCCGACTATCAGTTTCGTTCGATTCCTGACTGCCAACATTGTGTCCTCAATTGCGATATGGAAAAGAACTGTAGCCCAGTCGACTGAGGCTCTAGTTTCTTGATGGAATGACTTACATCATGTTCAAATGGCCACCCGGTCCAGGGCGGCAGCTTAAACAGTTCGCCGAGTTTGCGGCTGATCTCAGTACGCCTTACAGGGGTGGTTGAAATGCACGGGCGTTTTGCCGTGTGTACTCTAGTACTGTACTGGCGTTTTGTCGGGGGCTCGGCCTTGCATATGCAGCCACTATCACGGCTGAACAGGCTAAGGTTTACAGGGAGGGTAATGGAGGGGAAGGGGAAGCCAAATGATTGATTTCCAGTGGAGGGATGTCCATTTCGGGTTATAAATAGTGCTTTTGTGAATTGAGCTGAGGATGATCGTATCGTCGCGCCATTCAGTCAATACCGCTTTTTGACATCATTGCAATGGGCGGAGAATCTCAGCAACAATCTGGAGGGGATGGTCCTGGTGGAGCAGCCCTGAAGGATATCGGTGAACAACTCCAACCGAGGAGTGAGGATGAGGGACCATATGAGCAGGTATTCAGTTTCGAACTCGCCATATTCCTCTTACTGAATTTTCCGCAGCCGAGATACTCCAAGATCGATGACAAGAGGCCAGAATATCATCCTCCAGAAGACTCGATTATGTCAGACGTCGTTGAGACGGTGAAACCATCTAGTCATCAGCCAAAGGTAAGTTCACAAGCAATATGTAGTTCATTCTAGCTAAAACTGAGAGGTTCTTAAGCAAAACCCTGGAGTACTCGGCCGTATCACCCAGTCCCTGAACCCATTCGGGCCTTCAGAGCCTTCTACAATTCCCGACAAAGGGACTGAGAAGCAGCCGAGCCACAAATCAGAAGCCTCAAGAGAAAAGAAACTTCAAAAGGAAGTAGCCCAATTACGAAGTGACAAAACTTCTCTGAGCACAAGTCTCAGTAACCTTACAATCAAGTTCAATTTACAAACTAAAGATCTTGATGTCAAAAATCGTCTGATCAAGCAGTGGGAAGATTGGAAAGTCAAGTACGATGAGCACTGGCGCAAACAAGGAGATGAGCACAGGAAAACGAAAGCCGCTTATGATCGCTTGTTTGATGATTATCACAAGCTCAAGCGGACAAAGCAAGATCTCGAAACCGAGCTTGCTGAGGAGAGAAATGAGAACAAGACTCTGAGACAAGATATCGATGATCAAGAGGTCAAGGTTACTGAGGCGCATTCGAGGGCTATATCACTACTGGCTGGACATGTCTCGAGCGACTTTCCTGATGATCAGGTCCGAACTGAACTGCAGGATTTGTTTGAGAAGTGCTCTGAGTGGTGCATTGACAATCGCTTGCCGCAGATCGAAAAAGTTGAAGAGACACGAAACCTTATGCTTACTGAAGGTATCATCAACGATCTAGACTATGAGGAGCATCTACATTTCGACGTGACGCACAGAACAGCTACAGCAGTTTTGCTACAGGCTGCACTAACGAAGACGCTCGTGCAGACCTTTCTTGGAAACCCATTCTTTCTGAGCCGACATCACTTGAACAAAACAGCCCTGCAAGGAGGTTTGTACACTTCGTACTCACAGGAAACAAGGCAAACTAACGCAATCTCTAGGCGCCAGCGCAGAAGCCACAGTGACGTGGAGGATCCAGACTTGTCAATACCTAGAGCAAGCATTTCCCCCGCACAAACAAGGACTGCAAGCATGTGCCGAGGGTTTCGCAAAGACCTTCGAACCCCTCATCGAGCCCCTCGACAGAGAAAGCCTCACGCAGCTTACCAAGCTTTTCGAGACCACATGCAGCCTTGCCCTCAGACTCTGGAAGCTAAGAACCAATATCCGCACCGAGGCGCTAGGCGATGCTACCCTCCATCGGTTCCAGAGCATGTTCGGCGACATGGAGGCGCACCCAACAGTCGGTCTCTTGAAAGGCGATAAGCGGTTCGACGGCCGCCCGATTTGTGTGGTAGTGCGCCCGCGGATTGTCTCGGAGCCAGTGGAATCTGAGAGTCGTGGGAGAGGCATTGTCTGGTCGCCTGCGCAGGTTTGGGTGTCTAATTGGGAGGATGCAGGGTATTAGTGGATGGTGGCGCAGGACTAGTGATTGATGTCGCGTTTTGGGTGTTCAGCTTGAAATGCAGGTTTTGCTGTAGCGTGGAGGTTGAAATAGAACGGTCGTTTTGTAAAGTTAGTGCTTATCGTTGACGAATAGAGTGCGAATTGCCCCTCATGCGACGTTAAGCTTGATTTTGGGTGTTACAGTGCCGGATATGTCGGCATAGAGTGATTGTGTCTAGTCTGCCTTGTTGTATTTATCAAGAGACCTTCTCTTACTCTTAAGTCTAGACTTGAAGCTGGAAATTAGTGCATTACCCTTGTTGAGATCCCTGTAAGCTTTCATTATGACCAAAGTTGCCCAATCTTTGCCAGAAGCCCCGTCGGTGGGAACAGACACGTCGGTAAGCGATGAGTCGGAAAGCCCTCCGCCCGTACTGCTGATTGCGGTGATGGGGGTGACTGGCTCTGGAAAGAGCAACTTTCTCAGGCTCTTGACTGGTAGAGACGATGAAGACGGGCCTCAAGTCGGGCATTCACTTGGATCATGTAAGTCAACACTCCACGTTGTGGATGATGACCAAAGATTAACCACCAACAGGCACGCAGAAGACAGAAGCCTACGAGTGCCTCATTCAGGGCCAGCAGTTTGTCTTTTTTGACACACCTGGCTTTGATGACACGTACCGAGGCGATGCCGATATTCTTGCTGATGTCGCCCAAGCCCTCAGCTCTTCGTACATGAACAATGTCAAGCTCAGTGGAATCATCTACCTGCACCGCATCAAAGATGAGAGAATGACCAATGCCATCATGCGAAATCTCACCATGTTCCGCAACCTCTGTGGTGACGGCGCTTTTGAGAATGTCATTCTTGCCACTACTTTTTGGGACGAGCTACAGGATGAGTCAAAGGGAGCTGCCAGAGAGCATCAGCTGATCTCTACTCCTGAGTGGTGGGGGTATATGAGCAACAAAGGCTCAAGAATTCGACGATTCCAGAACACAAGAGAGTCTGCTCTTGAGATCGTGAATGAGCTAGTTGACCTCCCAGCCGTGACCCTACAGATCCAAGAAGAGATTGTAGAGCAAGGCCTAGGAGTCGACCAAACAACAGCAGGTGAAGCTCTCAACGAGGAACTCAACAAGCTACGAGAGCAACACCAAGCCCAACTCGACTCCATCCGCGAAGAAAAAGAACAAGCCATCAAAGACCGCGACGTGCAGCTCGAGAAAATGCTCAACAAGATGGAACAAGAAAAACAGCAATTCATGCGCCGCCTCGAGAGCGAGCAAGCAGCCCTCCACGCCGATCGCCGCGAACAGCAACGCCGCATGGAACAAGCCTTCAACGACCAACTGATCCGTCTAGAGCGCGAACGCAAGGCAAGAGAAGCCAAGATCCAAGACCTGGAAACCCGACTAAGTACCGAGCGCGCAGATGCCAACGAGCGATTTCAAGCTGCTATGGCAGAATCGAACCGCATGGTCAGCGCGCTGAAGCTCGAGATGGAGACGGCGCGTGCGGAGGATAGAGCGGAGTATGATGAGACAATTAGGAAGATTGAGGAGAGACAGAGAGGGGCGGTGGATGAGGCGGGGAGGTGGAGGGGGGAGGTTGAGAGGTTGAATAGGCAGATTAGGGATGCAAGTAACGCGCAGGTGGCGGCTAATGGGCTGGAGAAGAGGAGGATGGAGGCGAGGATTAGGGAGTTGGAGCAGACGAGGAATACGAGTAACACGAACTTCTGGGATGTGGTTGGGAATATGTCGAATGTTGCTACTGGAATCTTGCTGCATTTGCTCTGAATCGAGCCAGCTTATGTTTAAAGCGCTGAACTTCTGGCGTATCGAACAACGGCTTTGAGGGACATGACCTCAGAGCATCCCCGTACCTCTTCTTGATATAATCCCATTCAGGAGCTGGGCATGTCTCCCTGATGATGCGGAAATCTTGCGATCCATAACCCTTCCGGCATATCAGCAGGTTTTCCCTGCTCGTTCGTTCAGGTCGTCCATAGTCCCCGAACACGATGTACTCCAGGGACTTGATGCCCTTGGAAGAGAAGGCCCACTGAATGAATGTCCAGAACGCACAATGTAAATACTCTTTACTAGGGTCATCACCTTCGTCCACCGCTGGAGCATTGCCGATGGGATCTCCGTCGACTGCCATCGTGGTAGCCCAAGACACAGAATCAAGCCCCAGCGATTGGCGGATGTGAACGACTTTCAGGCACTCCTTTCTGGAGAAAGGGTTCAGTACACAATGCTATATCTGTCAGTATCTAATAAAGGATGGAGAAAGGACTTCCTACCTTGTTCTGAATCAGTTAGCTTTTGACAAGGGAAAATAGTGCTGGGTCTTACCAGAAATTTGGGCGCACAAGATAAACCAATAAACTCGAGATCTAGTTGATAAAGAGACGTAGAGGTTGGATCATCCCTGAAACGTGTCGTATAACATTTACCAAGGTCCATATCCAACTGATCCCTCCAGGCTCGATCGTGTATATCATAGAATCTCGAATGGTTCACAAATGTCTTCAATGTCGATTTATGATTACCAATCATGTACCATGTGTATATGGACTGCATCCCGCCGATCTGGCCGAGATAGAACTCCTCAAGTCCCTGAAAGAGACACAGCAAGTACAAAATTGGATCCTCTTCGTCGAGGCATACCGTTGCGTCATTGTTTTTGGGCCATGATTCCTGGAGCTCCAGCTTTCTTAGCTTGACTGGGACTTTGCGCTTTGCCATTGCTAACACGAAGTCATACCACTGCGGACATGACCGGATCGTTAGAGATTTGAGAATCTCGAAGTCGACAGCCTCTGCCAGAGTTGCGGTCAGAGGAACGTGGCTCAGAACTAGGGTATGCAAGTTGGGAAACTTGATACAAGGAGAACCCTTGTTTAGGTCAAACACCGTTTCGCTCATGTAGTCTCTTGCTCTCAGTCCGTGGACTACGTCCCTATCACTTTGATACCCCAGCTCCCTTTGCATATGCGGCCAGTCGACGAGGTCGAGTTCCAATGATTCAAGGTGCGACTTGTTGTTTTTAAGCGCAATGGCCAATGTTTTGAGATTTTGTGGATTGGGTCCTCTCCAACTGACGTTCAGAAGATGTGTGAAGGCGGACAAGTCGATCGCTGTTTCGGGGGAGGTTTTGCGTTGAGGACAGAAAGGATGTGTTGTTAAATGTAGATTAATCAACGCAGACTGCCGACGTGCGACTATGCCATTGGTTCCCAAGATTGGTGCTGGTATACATGTTCCTAGATCCCAGCTTGATTGCATTGCATCAGTATCCTTCCTGGATTTCTGTTGATGTAGGTGATTCACAAACCTGAATGACTTCCAATAATCCTTTTCACATTCTTCAAAGAGTGAGATAATGGTTTCTTCGAAACTGCTAAAGGCCGCTGGCCTGGCGACGATGGTGTCATCGGCTGCTTCTCCACAGATCTGTAGTCTTTGACTGTGTAGACAAATTCTAGAATAGTGCTCAGCTATGAACCGTAAATTAATATGTCTAGCGAGGGGAAGTCGATGGAGCGGAAAATCGGAGAGTCTGATTTTGAAAATGCCGCGTTTGTTCCAGGCCGGTATAACTACAGATTCCCAGACGGCTTGTAGAGTAGCAGAATGGAGGTGCTTTGACGTCAGAGAAAGACTTTTGACATCTTCCGTAGATAGCTATAGTGAGTGTTTGTGAGAACCTGCACTGCAAGAAGAGTAGGACTTTATCTTACCACATTCGTGATGTAATCCAAGATCTCTTGGGGTAATTGTTCAAGCATGTTCGCGATACGGTTGGCGGCCAACTTTGGTCCGCGATCAAGGTCCTGCATTGAAACCTATTTATTGTTGCAAGGAGGGGCCAAGGGCTTCTTATATACCCCAAGCAGCTATACAAGATTTTTGGTCGAGCTATTCTAAGAGCTTATTGTACTGAAGGTAGATATTACGTTCACACAATTGATCTGCCTGGAGCTTGAGCCACTCGGGAATTTTTAGAGTTACCGTGGTCAACTGCGTATAACTCTTTTTACCAACCCATGAGCATTTTTTATTGGAGTCAACCGTGACACAAGACGGTAACCGCGCGATGTGCCATGGGATTAATAAACACTGCTTCTTACTTAACCTTTGTGTGTTGGGGCTAATAAGTTTCCTTCAACAACTCACTCAAAATCATTGACGCATGGTGCAGCACACCCCATGGAGTAAGGTCTGTCCAATCAGTCGCCGACGATAAGAGTTATTGTGGCTCCAAGATAAACAATCTCATCAATCACGTCACTCATCGCGCCAATCTCAAATCTCATATTTAGTCATTATTGATCTATTATTCATATCTAGACCATGCCAAAACTTTTATTTACCTCTCACGGTTGTAACTAGGAGCAGGCTTGGGCTTGTTATCGAGAATCTTCTCAATCTCCTCCAAAACCTTATCATTGATCTTCTTGTAAATCTCAAGCGCCTTGAAGTTATCCTCAAGCTGCTCAACCTTTGTCGCACCAAGAATGACAGTGCTGACGTTGGGGTTCTTGAGGGCCCACGCAAGAGAGAGCTGGGCGACGTTTCCGCCGAGACGCTCAGCGACTTCGGAGAGCTTCTTGACCTTTTCGATCTTGGCCTTGCCAGCTTCGCTTTGAAGCTCGTTGACGGTGTTCTCGAAGAAAGCCTTGTTGGTGGCGAATCGTGAGTCCTCGGGGATTCCGTTGTTGTACTTGCCGGTCAAGAGACCGGAGGCGAGAGGGGACCAGATTGTAGTGCCGTACTCGAATTGGTTGAAGAGAGGAGCGTACTCGACCTCGAAGCGCTCACGGTGGAAAGCGTTGTACTGAGGCTGCTCAACGACTATACTAACGTCAATATCTTTCACGATCTCAGCTATCAAGTGACTTACCAGGAGCAATGAGGTTGTAGCGCTCAGCAATGTGAGTAGCCTCGGTAATCTGAGCAGCGGTCCACTCAGAAGTACCCCAGTAGTAAGCAAGGTTCAAGTTGCGAATGACCTGAGTAAATCCCTCAACAATCTCCTTCATGGGAGTAGCGTAGTCGGGACGGTGAGCAAAGACAACATCTACGTAAGGCTGCTCAAGACGCTTGAGAGAGCTCTTGAGACCCTCGACGACGTGCTTGCGGCTAAGACCTCGAGTGTTGGGCTCCTTGCGGCCAGTACCAAAGAAGACCTTTGTGGTGAGGACGTACCTAAACTAGTCAGTATAGGTCGAGGTCTGGAGGCTTGGGATATTTACTCATCACGAGGCCAGCCGAGCTCCTTGAGGGCACGACCCATCTCAACCTCAGATTCACCATTGGCGTAAACCTCAGCGGTATCGAAAGTGTTGACACCATGATCCCAGGCCTTTTGGAGAATCTGCTTCACGATATCGCCCTTTTGCGTACCGCCGTATGTCAACCAGCCACCAAGACTGAAGACACTGACCTTGAGACCAGTAGGTCCCAGGTGGCGGAACAGCATGTCCTTGGGGTCGTAGGCGGTTTCAACAGGCATTTTGGCGGTTGGTTTGGAAGAGGAGGGATGGGTATGAAGGTTTGACAGTAGGAGGAGGGGCGTTTTTCTTATATAAATGGACTTGATGTCATTCTGGATGGTCCAAGCGAAATGAGGGGTATTGAGATGGTTGATACAACGATGATGGCTCCACGCAAACAACTGACGACAGTTTAGCGTAGCAGCTCTCATTCTCAAGCCAATCAGAGGACTCAATGCTTGGGACTGCCCCTTACCTCAAACGGCCAACGTCTTGTTATTGGGGGGTTAGTATTAATAATTCAAGATAGTGGGGCACAGGCCGGCGAACAGTCACTCTCGAGCTTCAATGACGCCTACTGCGTATGAGATGATGGAGGTTGGCACACACGCATTCTTTCCAGTTGCCTATTGTGCTTGGTGTCATCGGGGTTCTTTTTAAGTGCTTACACTGAGTTCTTTACCGTTCCATCTACCGAATTGCTTATGACATCAGGGTATGAGGATTACACTTAAAGCCGAGCCTAAGTCCGGGCTAAGGCCACGTTTTTCCCTCATTGAGACGAACCTTGTTATCGATCAGGGTGATCGATGTTATTGACCGAGGTACGCAGTTGACCCAGTTATCTTCATTGCCCCGCACAAGCTCATCATCCCAAACGTGGATGAAACGTTGCCCGTGAAACCTCAGCGACCTTTGCATGTTCCTAGAGCAACTCGCATGCCCTTCCACATAGGCGCCCAAGCACCAAATACAGCAGTGACACCAGTGCAGATGATCATGGGCCCGTATTGCGTCGCGTAACCGAGTGCTTCATTGGACAGATGTGCTTTTGCTTGAAGCAGTGCACCGCTGAGTGGCCCGGCGGTGACAAAGCCGATACCGCGTCCGCCCATGAGCATGCCGAAAATGAGAGCTGAATCAGCGGCAGAGTCGTCTTTTTGGATGTCGGTTGACATGTTGGACCATGTGGAGCTGAAGCCGCCGGCAAAGAAGCCGTAGACAATGACAAACACTACCAAGTTTGCGAGGTCAAGGGACAAGCCCCATAGAAGCCAGATCGGCAGGGCGCTTCCTATTGATGCGATTGTTACGGCTTTTGTTGCTGAGAATTTGTCTCCCAGGATACCGTGTACGATACCTCCGGGGACGGATGCGACAGAGAACAATGCAAGAAGAATCGGACCGGTGATGCTGGGTAGGCCAATTGATGACGCGTAGCTAGCCAGGTACGTGCTTGGCATGAGGTATCCCAGTGATTGTATAATCACACCAGCCTGCATCATCCAGAAAGATGTATGGCGGAGGAAGCGGAACGACAGCGGCTGAACCTGAACCTGAGTGTGCAGTGGGATCCGCGGTTTGATGAAGACCAGAGTTGGGAGTGTCATGGCAGCTGATGCACCCGCCCAGGCCAAGAGAGTAGCCCTGAGACCGATCCGGCGTAGGAGAGCATCAAAGACAAAGGGCATCGCAATACCTTCACTGCGTCAGTATACGATCTTGGAGTGGATAACTTGGAGTCATACCTGTCCCCGACTTGCCAGCCCACATAACCCCCAGCGCCATTCCCTTCCTCTCAACAAACCACTCATTCATATAATGCGAAATCGGACAAAACAACAACCCACAGCCAATGGAGTAAAGTGCCCCCTGTGTAGCGATAAGCCCCGCAATGGTGTTCACAAACGCAGACGCAGTGAGACTAGCGACCGTTACTGCAAGACCAAGCGGTCCGCAAAGGTGTCGCAGCCGTGGATATCGCGTGAGGATGAGGAAGGCAAACGGCATCATGAGATACATTACACCCTGTTGCAGTGCTCCGATGGTGGCAATTGTTCCGGACGATGCTGTGCTGATGGGACTTCCGGGTCGGCTGTAGTATTCTTGGAAGATGCCGAAGGAGACGGAGTAGCCTGTTGTTTGTTAGTGTTGAAGAGTAAAGGAGAGGTAGTTGGATACCCCAGATTGGTAGCTGTGCCATTGTACAGCACATCAAAGCTAGATACGCATCTTTGCCGCGGTCTGTAGGCGGAAGTGAATCCGTCGGCGACTGAGAAACATTTTCCTGGCGTTCAGTATCAGGCGGGCTATCAGTCTCACACCGCTGTTCCTGCAACGACTCCATGGCATAAGCGGTCTCTGAGGAAGACGACATCTTCACAATCAATTATTCAATAGTCAGTAGTCAATACTAGAGTAAACAATTGCGGTTAGTCGGAAGGATCGAGGATGATGGGTTGGCTTTGGGACGGATATAAGCTCAGAATGCGCCCTTGCTTTGACAGTCGCGTTGACGTAGCCGATCGGGATCGGTTAATGATCGACGTGTTTGCTCTCTGTTTTGGGGAGTTTGTGCAACACGACCAACACAGCAACGTTGCGAACTCGGAGCACCGCATATCTCATGTAGCGCTTGCTTATGAAAATGATGTCAAGATGACCTTGTCGAATTGATTACTATTTATTCCTATTCGCTATGTGAGACGTCGTATGTTTTTGTGCACACAATTTTGCTTGGTTGCAATATCGCTTCCTCGCTTTCATTATCCAACGTGTTTCCCATCACTCCACTGCAAATACTCCCAGTCGTAATTTGCGTTGTTCGACTCACGGTGTCGGGGTACGTCGCCAGTTCCAACGAACAGCACGTGTCGAACTGGGTGTACCCTGTATGCTTCTTCCTCTGTACTTTATGCAGCGAATCACTCGAAGGAGGCTCCGAATTGCCCGAGTCGCTTGAAGAGCCCATCCATTTCGGCGCAAAGCGTTTGAAGAACTTACGAAATGTCGGCATGCAGCCGCATATGATGAAGAGATTAACTTCGACGAATGACCAGACATTTGCTGGGGCTGCGATCCATGGGATATCTAATGCTCCCAAGAGGGAGGGTAGGTAGATCATGCGAATGATGGATGTCGTGACAGTTCTGCCGCTGTTAGTCGTCGATAGTATTGTTGGCTGTTCAACTTACATTGTAGCAATGCCGAGCATGATGCCCAAGCCAATCTTTTGTCCCAGCGGCATCTTCAATCGGACAATCATCGGCATGGGAATGGCAAAGAGAACGATGTCTGAGATGATATTGGCGACAGCGATGATGATATACATGACCGCATAGTCAATGCATTTTCCGCTAGCGAACAGGTATGGATCCCATGCTGATTCTCTAGGCCGACATCCGAACAGCAACAGACTGGCGATGATAATAGTGTATAGAACAACGAAAGTGATGGTCACAAAGATCGCTCTTCTAAACCATTTCTGCGGCGATACTTGGAGGTAGAATGTCAGGAGCGAACTTTTCGTAAGGCCGTTGCAGATGATGAAGGCTGGAGCAGCGATGTAAGAACTCTGTAAGGCGTAAGCAGATTATCGTAGCATTGGGGTGGAGACCATACCAGCATATGCTTCTCAAAGACGTCAATGGGCATTTCCCATGCATGATGACATAGGCCTCCTATTGATATTGACCCTTGGGACTTTAGCAGAGTCTTGGGACAGCGAAGGTGTGTACTTACATATTTGAGCTGACTGCATGACAATAGAGAAGAGCTTCAAGTCACAATTAGCCTCATATACAGTCTGCTTTTTCGCTTGATGTCATACCCATGCCAGTGTGATCAAGACTAAGCCACCAGGTCAGCTGCAGCTCTCTCAACCTGAGCTATCACATACCATCGTCGATCCTCAATCCGCGCGTAATATAATACTTTACATATAACCTCTGCAACAGACACAAAATCGCTAGAGACCCGAGGATGCCGAAGATGAGAAAATGTTTGAGTGCATCTTGCTGTTGAGGCTTGTCAAAGTCGACGACGTATCTTTCCGGCGGCGGTAGAAACGTGATCACACCGTTGGTAACTGGATAAGAAGACATGTCAGATATCATGTATTCAATTCTACGGGAAAGAATTATCTTGGTGTTATATGTAGGGTGGATGATTTGATCAGTGCGGTTTGTGTTGGTTCATTGCTATTCAGCTGTAAATCCGAAATCCTCACCTTGTGGGTTTGCTGAGCTAGTGGATGGGCAACTCCACCGGGAACAAACATTTGCAACGGGCAAGGGATGTAGAGCCAACAGATCTTGGTCGCCTTGGTCATTGCACCGTCATGTTTGCCCCCAAGCTGTAGCTGGGAGACGCACCTCGGGGGGGCAGAAAACTCAGACTTCGATAAAGGATATCAAAAATAAAGCCAAGAAAAGATATCCTAAATTTAGTACAAATTACCCTAAATTTATCCTAAGTTACCTGAGTCTTTTTGTCATTTAGGATCAAGGTTCTGAGTATTCTTCCTTTCCCTAGAGTCTAGACGCATCAGCTAGGGTTTCGGGGCTTCACACAGACACATCCAAAATCCGTACCACTACTGTCGGAGATCGTCAAGGTCGTTGGTAATTATCGTTCTAGTGCAAGTCTCATCACTCATGTCTCAAATGTTTGTCCAGGTGATATGTCCCGAAATGGGTGTCAATAGGAGCCTATGGCCTCTCCCATTGGCGGGCCGACTCAGCCATCTCTTGGCAAGAGGATCAGGCCAGATCCGTTTGACCAAGAGGGATCTCACAGAATTTACAGTTTGTTTATTCTGTGCTGGCTGGTCTTTATAAAGTGAATGTTGGCTGTAGGAATGCGGAAGAGAATTCTTCAACGGATTGGATAAATGCGGTTGGGTCTCGCAAGGCCAACTCAACCAGTTAGGAGAGATGTATCTGACGCTTCGGAAGGTCAATAGAAGTATATACAGTGGTTGTAGACTCCATGCTCTGCAGGGATGAGATTGAGCTGAGCATTCTGGCCGATAACCATGTCGAAACCTGCTTCTAGATCTTGTTGGTCGAAGGAATCTGATACCAGATGCCAAGGTTCAGGCAGATCTAATGCAGCCCGACTCCCTTATCACATTCTCGTGACGTCTCGCCGATGGTTGTCCTCGTCAATAAATATCTCTACCATCCGTACAAGTATCTGGTGGCAGTGTCCTTCAGCTTCATCCTCTCACTCAATCAACATACTCAACATGAACCAACTCGCCTCTCTTTTCTTTATCGCCACGGCCCTTGCCGGCAATGCCTATGCATCACCTAAAGGCCCTAATTCAAACACTGGTCTGCTCCAGATGGTTACCTACGTCAAGCGTAATCCCAATATGACACTCGACGAGTTCTGGCAGTACTGGGACACCCAGCATGCTCCGAAGGTGATCCCTTTGGCAACCCACTTTGGTATCGCTAGATACCAACAGGTACATTGACCCCGTTGCCATTCTGTACCCGAAACTGGGCCGAATTGACATTTTGTGCCTCAGGTCCGAGTTGCTGGAAAGATCGTCCCTACCGATGCCGGCGCCACTGAGCCAGTCTCCAATCAGCTGGTGGACTTTGATGGGATTGCGATGTTCCTGTACGAGTCATCCGACGTTTTGATCGATATGCTCTCTCACCCTTACTATGTCAACGTCGTTGAGCCGGATGAGCATGTCTTCATTGACAAGTCAGCTCATGGAAATGGCATGGTTGCCACCTACATCGGCGAGCATATCGATGCAGTGGATGATGCGAAGAGTGTTTGGAAGGGAGACAAGAAGACACTTTCGAAATACCAGAAGCTGTTCAAGAAGTATTGATCAGATAAGTGAGAACTGCGTGATGGGGCACTTGACTATGGGCTCCATACATATATAGTACACGATAGATTTTCCCTCTCACAGAACAATTAGCCCACAAAGATGCATGTGTCTCAAAGTGTCTATATGTTTGCCTCAGTCAGGCACCCTCAGCTCAGGCACCCTCAGCTCAGTCACTCGTCCTCACTATTCCAAGATGCTTCCCATAATCACTCCAAAGGCCTTCTGGCTTATCATAAACGTCGGCGCGGCAGGGAACCCTCCCGGCGTACGAGGGAAGACCGAAGCATCCACAACCCGCAGTCCATCTACGCCATTGACCTTGAACTCCGAGTCAACGCAGTAGTTCCTGTCACCCGCTGGTCCCATGCGACAGGAAGAAGTGGCATGGTGGCTAAAAGCATCGTCCATGATACCCTGGCGAATACTTACGCCAGGCCGAGGCTCAACAACCTTGAATGGAGCATAAGGCTCACCTGTAGCGTTGAAGATACGCATTGTATGCTCAACACCTTCCTGTATAGCCTGAAGGTCTCGATCTCCCTTCTCAGCGAAGTAGTTGAAGTTGATCTCTGGTGCTTGTCGGGGGTCTTTTGACCGGAGAGTGATTGTTCCGGCTTGATTGCCGGGCTGCATTTTGACAATGGACCAGAACCATGATGTTGGAGGGGCCTGCCAAGTAGAATAACCGGGGAAATATCCTCTAAACACAGTACCGGCCGCTCCGAAGAGGTACAGATCTGTGTCGTTTGTTTCGCTGACGCTGGATCTGTAGAGAAGTGAAATCGGAGCTGCGCCTTCACCATATGCCCCTGTATGAGAACGGTTCCATTCCTGATAGCATGTATCGTTGGCATCAAGTGTGAAGGGACAATTCTCAAAGGGGTTATTCTCCCACGGTACAGACGCTTCGACAGTTACACCACCTTCATAGTTGTCTTGTAGATATTTGCCCTGTCCTTGTCAGCTGTATTCGGCAACCCCTAGGTAAATACTTACGACTGCTGGGAGATCAACGATGACCGGGATCTCGAGACTCTCGAGCTCCTCTCGAGGGCCGATACCACTTAGCTTGAGTATCTGAGGCGTGTTGAACGCGCCACCCGCGACAATGACTTCTCTTGACGCGGTGACGTTGATCAGCCGGCCAGATTCAGACTTATCGTAGCGTTTATCAGCAGAGTACAACCCCTCGCCCTTGAGATACTCGACTCCGTAGGCCTGTGGTTTACCATTCCGACCGTCTTTAAACAGCACACGGGTAGCCAGAGAATGGGTACTGACAGTCAAAGGGTACCGAGCAGATCCATTTTCTGTTCTAGTACTCATTGTCGCGTGTAAATATCGCCATGCGCCATTGCGCTGTCGAAGGCTATCCACATGGAGGGGGATTTGGTAGATACCGGACGAATATCGATCTTTGTCCAATCTATTGATATCTCGCTGCATGAGGCTTCCAACTTCGGTGCCATCGCTGACTTGAATGCCCTCTGTTTGCTCAAATGCACGCTTCAGAGATTGTACGACGCCAGGACGATCAGTGATGTAGGAGATGTTGTTGCGGTTGCTCTGTGGGGTTTGTTAGTGAATCACAGCCCTTGCAACCGAGTACTGTGTGATAAGGTGAAGGAAAAAAAGGCACAACGGTAAAGAACGCCAATAAACACATGTAGGTAATATACTCATAGCCTTCACTGTTGCCAACGTCTTGGTTTTGGCTGAAAAGCGACCGAGTACGTACCTGAATAAATCCGCCAAAGCCATGCCCAGGAGTCCCTTCGGGAGCATAAGTGCAGTTCTCAATATCGATGAACAGCTCTCTCATCTTATCAGACCTCCACGATTCGTCACCAGTGAGCTTAGCTATATCATTCCAATCGTTGTCAGGTGGCAATGCGAAGTTCATGGCATTAAGCTGAGCAGAGCCACCCAGCGTAGCCCCGCGAGGATACAGTATACCATGTCTATCAAATCAGAACAGGTCCCTAGCTCGTGAGGAAAGGAGCTTCTTACGGTTCTGAGCCCTCGGGAGGATCAAGGCCAGACCACAAGGTGCCGTTGGATAGTCTGTATGCATATTTGGAGTCTCGTCGGGCTTGAGTCTCGTTTTGGTAATGGTTCACGTAGAAGGACCATGACATGCTAGGATGCTCAGCGACTTGATCTGCCCTGGTGATTGTCAGTACTTGTGTTATGGAGAAGCCTTTCTATACTTACATGGCAGGGATCCGCTGCAAAGGCGTGTTGCCTTGATCACCACCAGCCTCTATCAGGAAGACTGAGTGGCCAGCTCGCGCGAGATTCGCACTGGGGAGATTGTCAGCAACGGTTGGCATCAGTAAGTAAAAGCTCACGCTAAAGTCCCTCCACCAGGCCCTGATCCGATGATGATGTACTCATACTGATCCGGAGGGTTGGTCGGAAGCGCAATTGCTAGACCAGTAAGAATGCTCAGAGATGCAAGTTTCATAGTGCTGTTGTATCAATGTTATGGTCTTCTCTTTTGGAGAAATCCTAAAGGTTCAAGATCTTTGAGTATTTATACCCAATTTTCATACCATTCAATTGGTAAGCCTGATATTTCAGTAGGACATCAAGAGCTTACAGACGAAGCGGACCTTGGCTTGGCAAAATAGACAAGCCCCAGGGAGCAAGAAGCCTTGAGACTATATAAGAGGGTGCCAAAATAAACTCATCATAAAGATCTCTAATTTTAGACCTACTTACCTAAATATTTTCATCACTCAGCATCAAGGTCTTGGGGTTTTATTATCTCACCCAGCCCAGGTCACTTCACATCCAGTGTATCACAGCCTCATAATGTCGATCGCCGGGCTGTAACTCGTGTTATCCAACGAAAATTAGTCCAATAGAACCATTGCACAAACTTTTAAGCTTGTTTTTCCTGTCTTACATGGATTGGGTGGAGTGGAAGGATGCCTTGCGGTGATTGAGCGTAAGCCCGAGCCACGCGTCATCGGATTTCTATGTGAAAAGTCATCCGCAAATCCGATCCCCAGTCCGCGCTGATGCTAAGAATTCCGAGACTTGATGTCACTTTCTTTGAAGGGGGAGTTTCCTTACTTATTGTTACCCTATTCGTTTTTTTATTCTCAACATTGCTTTCCAGTCTCCTGAGACACAGTATTGTCCTTGGAACTTCGCCAGCAGACCGGCGGCAAATTGCGCAATAACACCATCTTCCACTTCCAACGATAAAGTGTGCCGGAACACGCATCCTCAAAAGAACTTCTTCAACACTGAGAGTTCCCAACGGTAGTATATCGGCCAGTCCTTGATCGAGGTGAGCCATCGTGTGCAACTGCAAAGACAGCTGTCGTAGCTAGACCTATCACTCGCTCCCTAAGACCTGGCGCATCACAATAGATATAATTACTTTCAAAGCACAGATTTAGACTTAAAACTCTTTTACGACTTGGGATGAACTCACAGAGCGAACCTGAGGTAGTAGTATGTCTCAAATACGATCTGAGGCAGGATGAAACCACACGCGACACTTGGTGATACCCCTGGCCTCCTCAGCATATGGAGCAACGCCAAGGATTAATTGCGACATTGGCCCAGATCTGACATTCGACGTTTCCGCCAGCCGATGAACTATAGCGATTATCAACTAGGGCACTTACGGATCACCGCCTATCCGGTCTTCAATTCTACTCCTCTGCAGCGCGAGTATGATCACCATCGAGGATATTCTGTTTTACCCCGACGCTTACACCCCAGAATAGGTTCATCCTGAAGATGAAGCATAAAATAACTCCGTGAGAAACGTCTCATCCTCACTTAGCGCCAATGAGAGTCTCTTGTACGATGTTTCTGTCGCATACAAAGACTCGATAACACTGCCACTTATTCCAACTCTCAGTCTTAACATCACAAACTCAATTCACTTTCACTTCTTACAGCTGGTCTGTTCTCTTGCACTCACACCCTCCACCACTTCAACATCCGTCCTCTTCCGTGCATCACATCTCAAACGCAAACATGAAGTTCACCTCGTTCCTTCTTGGCTTCGCTGCCACTGCTATCGCCAGCCCCATCAGCAAGCGCGCTGTTTTCAGTCAGACAACATACGACGATCTCTCCATCAGCGGTGGCACCGCAGGCAACGCCCAGCAAGAGGCTCTACAGAAACTTGGCGGCCTGCCAACCGACCTATCAACAGTTGAGAAGTCTGACTTGGACTTCCTCAACAGTGTCAACCAGATCGCGAATGATGCTGAGGATGAGGCCTTCAACCCTGCTATCGACGCAGCTTCTGGCGAAGCAGCCGATGCTCTTCAGGTAGGCTTTTCCATCGAATCATAGTAGAGAAAGAATGCTAACAGCTGTTCAGCGCGGAAAGATTAAGAACAAGGTCTTGAAGTTGACTGCTACTATTCTCAAGCTTCAGGCTCAGCAGGCGCAGGGCGAGGATGTCGCTGATTCGCTGGCGGAGGAGAACAAGAAGTTGCAGAACAACATTTCGCAGGACAAGGATGAAGCTGGAAAGGCTTCGACGTTCCTTGCTTTTGATGCGACTACAAGCTAAGAGGTTTGAGTAATGGAAATGGGGGGATTGGTGTCAGTAGTATATTAGGCGGGCCTACAAAGTGTATCAAGTAATCCAAACATATTCAGACCAAGGAAACGAACTCGCAAGCTTGTTCAAAGTTATTAGAGAGGCGAAGCAAGTATGTGAGGCTCTAAGTGTGCTTGTGGAGAGGACGGTACCATCTGAAACCCCAACCCCCAATGTTCGGCATCTCGGTTGGATGTTCCCGCGAGGCCCAAATTCTACCAACTCCACCAATAACCCCACGATCATACATCATATCTCCTCTATGTAGAATATTGTCTTCAATTTCTCCAACACCATTAGATTGCCATCAACTCACCATGCTCGACTCAGATCAATCCTGGCCTCTATGGGGCAATGACTCCCTCGACGGAGCATTCGATCTCGACACCCCCGGCGATAACGCCGTTGTGACCAAGGTCAATCGCCCTTTCTTATTCGGCTATCGTCCTTCAAAACCAAACGGCCGCGGTATCCTCATTCTCGGTGGCGGAGGATATGTACAACTCATGGTCGGTCGCGAAGGCGTCGCCGTCGCAAAATGGCTCAACAGTCTTGGCTTCTACGCATTCGTCCTAGTGCACCGCTTCCCGAATAGCGAAACAGGTGCCCAAGCACCGTTGGATGATGGAATGAGAGCTCTTAAGATCATGGCTGAGAGTGGGCTTGCGCCAAAGGGGATCAGCATCTGTGGCCTCTCATCTGGCGGTCATCTCGGCGCTGCTCTTCTGGCAGAATATCCTCAAGCCTGGACATCGCCAGATCCCGAAACGCCTCAGATCGAGTTTGCTGTATTGGGTTACGGACCTATTTCGACGAATGCAGCTGGCCGTACAATTATTGAGAACAAACCTCCTCTTCCGCCAAAGGAAAAGCAAGAACTGTATGATATCGTACAGCCAGATGTTCAGCTTCGATCTCCTGCGCCGCCCGTTTTCATCGTTTACTCTAACAACGACCCAGTTGTACCCGTCGTCAACGCATATCGCTTAGCAGAGGGCTTTACGAAGGGTGGATCACCTGTTGAGTTACATATCTTCGCTGATGCGCCTCACGGATTTGCGCTGGATAGCCCCAAGGAGTTGCCGGTATCAAAGTGGCCCGCTATGTGCGAGGCATGGCTGAAGCAGAACAATTGGATAGAATGAATATTGAATTCCCAGAGCGCAAGGTTATGGTTGGACTTCATAGTATCAACACCAAATGCCCAGCAAACAAAGATGGCCTTTAAAACAATTTCTTCACCTTCTCACTTCTCTCCTCGTCCTCACCCCATCTGTCCTCCCAGAGCTCTGATGCCACATACTGCCATCCCATAGGCGCACCACCCATGCCCCATCGAGTCTTCATTTCGTTAAGAGTGACTGGGTCGACAAGTTCGTAAAGCTCCAGGATCGGATAACCGTACTTGGACTCCTTGCGTCCAGCGTTGAAGTCTTCATTGCCGATACCAAAAGGCTCGGTCGGTACAGAACCTGGCTCGCGGCGGGTGTTTGGTGGAATCACTGCGATGTGTCTATTAATTAATTAGTCAGATTATTCTGATCTCTTGTAAGAGCACTGTTGGTGTGCTGAACATACGTGATTGATGAACGACCATATCCACTGCCAGTTTCGTAAAGCCAGAGGCGCGAGACACCGTCCTTCAGACGATACTTGCGATACTCATGGTTCTTTTCTCTGCTGATGATATTGGCTAAGTGTTCAGGCTTGATGGCCAGTAAGACGTCGGTTTCAACTCGCTCAGCGCGGGTCTTTGATGGTGGCATTGTTCTCGGTGCAGCACGTACTTGCTGAATGAGGGAATGTGGAGAAGCGGAGAAATCGGAAGCGAATTGGAAAAGGTTCATGTCGGCATCTCTTCTTATCTTATCCTATGTAGAGTGCTACAGGCCTCTGAACTTTATCATCGTGAGCAATTGAAAGTGTCAAAACTTCTGACATCTCAACGAGATGTATCATGCCAACGTACTAAAAAATCACAGTTCAAGGCAAAAAGAACATACAACACCGGGGATTCGCTGGTCGTCACCGACCCAACTACTAATCCAGCGCTTCGCAGCTTGACTATGGGAGAGCAGACGGGATCCCGTATTTTCTACGAGCTATGGTCGTATGTATCATGGACCCCTACTGCAAGCCATTCTAAAGCTAGACGTCGCACACTACTGTTTGGCAGAATGACTCTATGTTCATATAGCATCGAATGGCTAATTCCTTACTTCCATAGCTGTTCAATCTTGTCTCTCGTCTGGAAGAAATGATACTTTATACTTCCGCCTAAGCCTGACATTAAAGTTACTCTGCTTCACGAACCACGCTGGATTAAAGTCAGTATCAAGAAAGTATATCGCAAGGTGGGGCTTGCAGATGTATGAAAGAGCTCAGATAGGTGAAGCTTACCGTTGTTCAGACGCCATGTGTTATCAGCCGACGGGAACTCAAGCTAGATCCAACGTCTCAGTAAGGGCACGTCAATCGACACTGAGACTTACCTCGTATCGCCTCAAAAGAGCAGGAACCATCTTGTACATCTCCAACAAACTGATGTTCTTCCCAATGCAAGTCCTCGAACCCGCACCAAAGGCAAACATGTAGTTCTCCATTCGCCTCTTCTGTTCAGTCGAAGCTTCAATCCACCTCGATGGTCTCCATCGATCTGCATCATGGCCAAAGATGTCCTTGTTGCGATGAAGAACCCAAGCGTTTACTCCAACAATGGTACCACCTGGGATATGGTGGCCGTCGACTTCAAGACCTCGTGCGGGGACAATTCGCTCTAGCATTAGACCTGCAGCGGGATGACATCGAAGAGCTTCTTTGACAATAGCGTTGAGGAAGGGAAGGTCTCGAACTTCATTCCAGCTGACAAGGCCATCTCCACGGGCAAACCGACCGGCTTTCTCTTCCTCTGCGAGCTCAGACATTAAAGTCTTCATATCATCCGGGTTCTTCATAAGATAATAGAAGATAGCTCGGAAAGTAATCGCCGTGGTATCAGAGCCTGCAAACATATTTGCTACAGTGAGTGCGAGCACTCGATCGTTGTTCATAAACTCTGGGTCTTTCTGGTTGGCTTCGAGGAAGCGCGAGAGAAAGTCTCTTCGGCCATTGTCTTGGTCGAACTTCATGTCGCTGAGCTTCTCCGGATCAACGCGCGCGAGCATTCGATTGCGAGCGAATATCGCGACGGGGGAGGATGAGTTGGTGAAGCCCCATTTGGTAAGCTGTAGTCTCAGCGGGTTCTTGAGGAGTAAGCTATCGAGGATCGGTAGTTGTCCGACCTACGTGGGCGTCAGATTAGTAGACCCAGTCAAGGTTGACGGTGAACATACAGGTGCTGCATAGTTGAGCAACCATTCGAGATTTCCAATAATATTGTCCACGTCTTTTCCATGGTCCACGAAGCCTAGCCTCTTGGAGTACGTTAGCTCCCCGATGACATCGAAGGCATAGTACTGCAGCCATGTTCCAAAGTCAAGGACGTCGTTCTGGTTGGCATATCGCTGGTCAAGTTGTTTAAAGAACTCGGTGGTCGTTGAGTCGACGAAGGGCTCGAACTGAACGAGAGTGCTCATGGCATATGCATTCGATACAGAACGTCGAAGCTGCGAATGGAACTTCTCATCTTGTGAGGTGAAGAGCGTGATGAGTCTCTTGCCGCTCTTGTTAATGGTCTGCTGCACCGGGCTACCGCTTGTCAGCCTAGGCAACTCTTCTCATCGCCTGGGCCACTTACTAGAAATCTGACTTGGTATATCCCGAGTTGTGGGCGTAGATCGTCTGTATAGCAGCTGGATCCGCGATCGAGACCGTATTGGGTCCGAGTCTCACGACGCTGCCGTATTTTTCATGCAGAGCAATCTGTGTCACCTCTGGTCTTCTCCGATACACGTCGAGAAAGCGCCAGAGATCACTGAACGACGCCAAAGCTGGTCCGGGAATTCCGTTCAAGCCATTGCCATATTTATTGATGAGGAGCTTTGTCGCAAGGAGTCCGACAAGGGCAGCTGTTAGATACGCCCATGGGTGCTGAAGGAAGAGATCCAGAATCATTGTGGGTGCTAAGCAGGTGCCGCGATCCTTGTGACGTGGTAAAGCATCTTCAGTGGCCGATCCACTGCTTTTAACAACCTTCTACCCCGCGTGATTCATGGTTAGTGGTTTCGCAAGGTCAACGGCACTTACCAAGGCATCGGAAGTTTCCATGCGGGGTAATTTCCGAATAACATCACCAGAATATCGGTAACATTCCGATTTGAGCCCTGTTCTGTAGTATATCTTTTGACTGAGAGTTCAGGCCACGGAGATGATTCGGGTTGTTTGGTAAGCTCCGCCGTCGATTGAACCCAAGGTAGGTAGGTATGTTACCGTGGGCCGGTGGATCTCTACAGACATCTCATCCTCCACTGCTTACCTACATCAAAGAGCCTGTCGAATACAGTGAGAGGCCCTTGGCCCTGCCTTCGATGCCCTCGGGGTGTAAGAAGACTTCTAACCGTAAACTAAGGTACTAAAAATACTTAGTCTAAGATCTTCTAAGTCTTTACTAAATTATACTAAGTTTACCTAGGGCTTTTTATTACCTAGGATAGAGGTCCTAAGTTTTATTGCATCCCCTTGGTCGCCATATCTCGACGAATGCATATCCTTCTTAGATACACTTTAATATGGTGGGCTTGTGCGGCCCAGAGTTTGGTAGGTCCTTGAAACCTCAGATCATAAGTCTTGATCACCTTGCGATTCTGGTACCTTTTGACTTGGCCTTGATAATTATTTCCGATATCGCCAACCCACGATACTAAAGCCGGAAGAGAGATTCTTGGCTCCCAGCGGTAATATTTATCCTGGGGGCCCAAGTACTTGGCACATCATGGATTGGGGCCATCGTCGTCTCATTTCTGTCGCTATGAATGAGGAGCTTGAATCAGAAGATCCGGCGATCGAGCACCTCCAGAAACTCGTCGATAATCTGGCACCAGATGTCTTTGAGATTCGAGTTTCACCGCAAGGTGACTTGGTCTCAACGTCGATTGATCAAAAAGACGACAAAGCTTTATGTCAATATTACCCTCCTCTGGAATCAACTAAGCGTCCGGACGGAATTGAAGCGATTTCAAAATCAGAGTTGGAAGAGCTTGACCGGCTAGGCCCCCTGGTGGATCTTGTGAGGTGCTTGTTATTTCCAGATCCAGACAAGAAGCAGGAGGGCACCCTCCAGAGACTGACATGAATGTGGAGGGTCTGACTAGTCATAGCTCGTTTTCAAGTATCACTTTCTCGATCAACGCCTATCTTACATATGGCATGAGATGAATCTGTGGATACTTTTGCCTAGACATCCACATATCGTGGCCTTCGACAAGATCGTCGTGGATGAGATTGAGCAGCATTGCGTGGATTTTACAACTGAATATATACCTAGTGAAACGCTTGAGGAAGATAAACCTCGACCCTTTAAGCTCAAGCGGCTCATATAGCTAATTGCTGTAATCCATGAGTTGAACCTGAATCTTGGGATCGCTCACCAGGATAGCGCTCCTCGCAATCTTCTTATCGATGAGGCAGCGGATTCCATAATGATATTCGACCTTAACTTTTCAGTCCGAATCGGAGAGTCCGGCTACAGTGAGGCACGAAACGACATCAAGGGAGTGCTTTTCACCATCTACAAGATTATCACTCGTGACGAAACACTGCGTGCCGTTTGGCACGAAGAGCAAAACCTCCTGGAGATTGAAGAGAAAGAATGGATCCAGCACCCAGATGTCCAGCTTGATCATCCAGTCTCGGAGTTTCGCCAGATCCTAAGAGAGTGGTCTGAAAAGCGTCGCAAAGGCAAACAGCTCTCCACCTACAAAGACGCGCCTAATTTCATCGACTCGTCCTATATCCCTCAACCGCCACTTTCCGAAATGGTCGTATACTGCGATGGTAAGCCTACTACAGAGCCTACATTACTCTGGAGTACAAAGAGGAAACGGTTACCAGAGCGAGGCAGGGCGGTTCTGGATAATTTCTACACAGCTAATGAAGACTCAAATACCAAATAAAATAACAGGTAGCAAGAAGGGAAAGAAGCCACCTATAACATATATACCTGCTTCTTTTAATCTTTTTAATACTAATAAACATTTAAGGATTAAAGAAAATAGCAAACAGTAAAAAGTAATAGAAACTGCCTATAAAATAAAAAGGTAATCCTAAGTAAGTAAAAAAAACTAATACTAATAAAAAATATTAATCTAAACTAATTAAGATTAACTTAAAAAATAAGTTAAGTAAAAGTAATCGACTATACAGTAGGCTTAGCTATAAACCTGACGATTAGAGAGCTCTGATAATCCGAAGCACTTTAAGAAGGCCAATGCCGGTAAGAAAGGCCAGGCCAAACCAATTGAAATCAACTCAGATAACGAGTCAAGCGAAGCACTCAACGACCTATACGGCGAGCTCAACTATGAACCTGACGGCTTGGAGAGCTCCGATGGACCTTCGTCACGATCAGATTCAGATTATGAGTTGGGAGTGGGGCTTATGGTTGATAGTGCCTGAGGCACCAGGCTCGTATATCACCCGGCCCGAGACCTTAGTTAGCCACAGTCAATACACACACATCCCTCTCAATACTTATTCACTAAACTTATCCTAATTTAGAATGATAATCCTAAACTCCACTAAAAGATTTCCTAAAGTAGTTAATGCCCAAGTACTGTATATAAGAGGATGTTCAAAAGAATATATAGAATTAATTCCTAGATTAAGTCTTTGGTTTTGTGAGATGACTTTAGTTTCGCCCAAGTGGCTGTCTCACGCAAAACCTTCTTCCTCTTCTTCGCAAAGCAAAGAATGCTCCGCCGCGGTGCAAGCTCGAGCCCGGGTATGGGATCTTATGGACTGTCGAGTTCATCAAGCGGACCTGACACGTTGTATTATCTGGAGAGCTAGCACAAAGGCCCTTGGGCAATTTGGATTAGTATTCAAGTGTACTTGAAAGGCCTGCCTGGCTAGGTTTTAACTAAAGCCCTCTCTTATTCTTACTTGGCCATAATCAGTTGTTCGATTTGCTACTTTTTGTTTCCAAAAGTAATGATAGCAGCAAATACCTTCTTCTCTAGGTTAGGCTGTCTTACACTAACAATTAGATAAGCGATAAGCTGCAAAGGCGCGCCCTGTGATTCACTGAATCCTCAGCACTAAACCCCGTGAGCTTTAGTGTTCGCCTCTCTCATTCGTTGAATTATCAGTTATTTCCTTCTTCACCCTCACATATTTCCATCTCTCTCATCATCTTGAATTCTTCTCCACTCTCACAAAATGGCATCAGCAGCACGAACTGTGCTGAATTTCCAGCGCAATGCAAAGATTCATTCTTTACAAACACTGATCACGGCAATTCGACCATTTGGCGGCTTGGAAGCTGAGAATCGTGAGCTATTTAAGCAAGGCACCGATGAAGACTATGCCGTCGTTACAGAAGAGACAATATTTCACCCACAAGGAGGAGGCCAGCCTTCAGATGTTGGGAAGATGACGGATGAGGCTGGGGCTTCATTCACTGTTGCATCTGCTCGTATGGATGCTGTTCGCGATGGCCAGGTCTTGCATTTCGGAAGATTCGGCTCAGACAAGAAGTTTACAGAAGGGCACAAAGTTACGCAAGAAATCGACGTTGAGAAGCGTCTTCTCTACTCACGATATCACACCGCCGGCCATGTTCTCGGTTCAGCAGTCAACCATCTCCTCAAAGACACAGTCGAGGGCTTTGAGGAGCTTAAAGCCTCTCACTTTCCCGACTCAGCATCATGCGAATTCCAAGGCCTCATTGACGGAAAGTACAAAGAGCCTATTCAGAAGAAAGTCGATGAATTTTTAGCAGCCAAGATGCCTGTTGAGATTGACTGGTGGGATGCTGAGGAGTTTCGCAAGAATGGTCTTGAACACCTTACACCAGACGCAAGCTTCTTAGGACCTGGAGAGACAAAGTTTCGTGTCGTGAGGATTGTTGGAGCGGAGGTTTATCCATGCGGTGGAACGCATGTAGATACTACGGATCTGTGTGGTGAGACGACCGTTAAGAAGATTGCGAGGAGTAAGGGAAAGTCAAAGGTCAGCTATTTGGTGAAATGAGGCTGTAGAGTATAGACATCATAGACGAGACAATGCCTAAAAATAGACCACGTATTCGGAATACATAAAGCCGACACTGTTCTCCGACCTGAGATGTTTGGATCAAGACACCGAGGGGTGTTTTCTCATATGATTACGCTTATTCTTCTTGAACCCTTGAGCGTGCGACAACAACCTAATTTCCAGATCATTCAATTCGATATGAAATGACAAGTGGCTCGATGCTACAGTGGCTTTCGCCAAGTTATCAAATAATACGACCCCACCATCGATGCAATGATGCTAATGAAAATAAGAAAAGTGCAATCCCACGCAAAAGCTGATTCCTCCAATGTGAGAGCTTTGTCGCAAGTCAAGTCAGATCTCACAGTTATCGAACAAGTACTTTCTCATAAGTGTACCTATCATGCTTGGCAATTTCCCCGCTGTCAGATGTATCGTCACATGGGACCTACCATATGCAATGCGTGCATGGCAACCCCTGCAGCATGGAACCCCTGGCCGGCACCTCAGACACTTCCGATACAACATACAGGGGGCAAGATGGGACGAAACCGCCAATTGCGATGTGGCTTGCTCGTAATGATCCATGTTCTGAGAATGTGATATATCGAATATCATCTTTTCTCAGCGGTCATCTTGCGTCATGATAATGCTCAGCAACTTGTCACGGCAGTTCACAGTCCCGGCAAGAAGCTTTTTGCAAGTCAATGCGATTGCGCTATCGTATTGTGTCTCAGTGTCCATGGTCACTAAAGCCATTCCTCCATGAAGTAGATACAAACAAAACTAATGAAAACCGTAAACCTCATAAAATACAAGAACAGGCCAGCCTATTCCTTCGCCCTCCATCAATTCACTTAGGCGGCTCCGGCAGCATCAGCCTTCTGGATCAAGAACTCAGGAGCTGCGCCGGAAGCAGCACTCTGGTAGGCCAAGTGAGGAGCAGCGACGATGAGAGAGCCAGTGCAGACAAGATCACCGGGGTTGCAGAAGACCTTGGTACGGTCCTCGGGGTAGCTGGGGATCTTTCCGCGGTTCTGGAGGTTCTTGGTGTATCCGAAGAGAACAACTCCAGCAATCTTCTCACGAATTCCGGCATCGACGTCGGTGACACTGGCGGCGGCGAGAGCAGCACCCTGGCTGTAACCTCCAGCGAGGAGGACAGCATCAGGACACTTCTGGTTAGCGTCGTTGAAGTGGCCCAGCATCTCACGGATAGCAGCGCTAGAAGTTCCACGAGGAAGAGCGTTGTCACCGAGAGTAGCACGGTAAGCACCGCCAACGCCCTGGATCCAGACACCGTCCTTGCCGTACTTGGCCTCAAGCTTTGAAGCAACGCGGGGACCGAGGGTTCCCTTAATAAAAGAGTTAGTTATGATCTGTCACTTGGGGGGATTGGTGGGGGTACTGACAAGGTTGCCGGATTCAGTGGAGCCGCGAGCGAAGATGAAGATGACGCCAGGGCACGAACCGCTGTTGCCGTTGGCAAGATCGTTGCGGGTGATGCTACCGCCTAGCTGGCGAGCCTCGAGGGCTGCGGCATCCTGACCAGCGGGAAGAGCAGAGGCGGTGGCGGCAAGAAGAGTAGAGATGATGGAGAACTTCATTTTGGCGGTTGAGGCGAAGAAGAATCGAAGACAGATGAGTTGGATATGAAAGAACGGCTGTTGAGTGAGTGAGTGACTGAGAGGCTTGATTTCATTCTATCAGCATCGAGGCCATCGCAGGTATTTATCTTGAATGTCCAACAAAACATCCATCTTCCGTGCTTTCGCAAGTCTAACGCTTTTGGAATACCTTGGAGTACAGACGATGGATCACTTTTCGGATACCATCAGCAAAGATCAAAGCAACCTCTACTATCTCCCGGAAACAAATTAAGAGCACACACCAGCCAAACCCGTTCGTTCACAAACCTATCACCATGCATCCCACCAATCTCAACTCCCGAGTCATGCAAGAAGCCCTTGTCTGCCGCCGCCAAAACCAGTAGTCTGTTCGCAAGCCCTCATCAAAACAGGAAATGAGCCCCGTTACGCCAAGTCAAGACCAACTCCACTGATCATCGAAACAGAGCAATATGGCAGTATGAAACGGCGCCCTATGACCACGTTGTTGGGAACCTAAGCTTACACAGTACCCACTGGACTGGTGAGCGCCGCTTTGACAGTTGCTTTTTTAGACAGGGACCTGAAACCACAGAGTTGGTGGCCTCAGGAGGGTGATGGTGGCAGTGCGCATTTATTCCCGGTTTCATACTAAAACTCGCTAACGTGGTCAGCCCATACCGATTCGAGTTTGATTGAGTCTTGGGAATGTAAAATGACCTCGGCTCGGTAAGTTCCATACGCGCTATTTAGACAAGTCCAAGGTTGTATTGGCTAGGTAAGGGCCAGATTGCGGGTAGTTCAGCGCTAGAGCATTGAAAACAGGCTCCCTCGTTGACGGGAATTTGAGTTTTCGATAGATTGCGGTTGTCGACAAGGTCATGGTGACTTTGGCTTCTAGTTTCAGTCTAACAGGTTTTAGCGCTCTCGTATTGTAGTTGAAACTGGCTTGTTTGATCCCTTGGGCTTGGACAGGTGAGGCTTCATGACTCGGTATGAACTGATGATCATCTTGTGCTCGGACACTAGAAGGTGTCAAGAACGCTCGAGCTGGTTGTCGTTCCGATAGCGGAATATGTTTAAAAGTATGCGTAATTTTGTTTTTGGGAGAACGGCGCCGGTGAGATGTTGGCGCAGTTGGGACACCCTCTTGGATCGACATGAAGTGTCTAGTCTACGGACTTCAGCGTCTTTAGGTTGATGATCATTCCGGTTTCCGAACATCGCCAAGATTCCATGATCGCGAGAAAGGCCGTATTGGCTCTAGTCTGACTTGTTTCAACACCAACTTAAGTTCGAGGCTGTGACCAGAACCGAGGCTCATCGACGCTGTTGTTATTTGAGGGGAAGTAATATGGAATTGAAGAACCAGCTTCAAGTTGATAACATTTCATTCCGAGCCGAGGTTCATGAATAGATTAATCCAACACCATCTTCATTCTCGAACTCACCACCAGTTCACCTGTACCGAGGCCTATCCTCAGATAAATGAAGACGACTCTGTTCCATCACCATCTTGATCAACGCCAGGATCCATCGTTATACTGGGTCACAACCTTCGGGATCCTTAGCTCCGTTGTCACTAAAGTTTAGTCTCAGCTCCCACCTGACTGGTACCGAGGTCTATCACCTTTGAGGTAAGGTCATCCCAGCCTTCAGGTTCCAAGTACCTTGCGAAGGATCACAATGGTGTGAACCCCGCAAACTGAATCCAAGGTGAACCGATTGGGCCAGTCTCACTTAGCTCAGCCATCATGTCTCAATTCGCGACAATTGCCATTCAAAGGTTAGTGAATTACATGCTTAATTCATTGTCTAATTCTAAATTCTGCAGGTCTAAGGATAATTTCCTGATATAGAATATTTTCTGTCCAACGATACAGCTGAACGGGCTTCGAATGCGGCCCCAGAACGCAAGCCTCAGAAAGAAGTCGTAATTATCCAGCAGCTCCTCGAATTCCCCGATCCGGATCCGGGAATTTCAAAGCCTGTGAGCTTCGAGGCAGTTTCGTCGAAAATTCTATGTTGCTCGCTTCACAAGCCGAGGTAATCTTTCTTCTCCATACATACCCATCAACTTGGTGTGGTCCCCCAAACCGGTCAATAAATACCTTCCTCAGGAGAGGAAATGCCCGAGCGGAGATGTTAATCCAATCCACAACCTCATCATGCACCAGCGAAGATGCGCTGCCCATAAGACCAAGCTCCTTGATGGATTCTGGAAGCATCCGGTAGATCCTTCGTGTAGACAGAACACCCTGCTGCCATCGGCGACGCAGCATGCGGGTGTTGATGTACAATGTCTCAAGGACCTTCATCTCTGAGAGATCGTGGATCACTACTGGATAATCGATGCCATGACCATAAAAGTCGAGTGTGATGTGTTTAAGCGTATCGCTTCTCAACATCAAGACATCCTCAATCTTGTACAAGACACCTCCTCGTAGAGTTGGGATACCAGGGCCTTGCCAATACTCTGGTGCGCCGATCCGGAACGTTTGTAGTTTTGGGAAGCCACGCATGATTGCCTGCAGCCGACTGATGTGAATTATGGACGATCTCAGTATAAGTTCGTTGACATTGTCGTGACAAAAGGCTATCTCTGACTCTTCTATCGCGTACGGTAGATCCAATCCGACCACTTCGAGACTTTCCAGCTGAGGAGCTGCGTCCAGCAGACCAACCAGACTGTCGGGGTTGCCAGCTGGGAAAGACTTTGAGACGGTAATAATAAGTTGTTTCAAATTCGGAAAATGTCCAGCCGGGATCGACCAGAACTTCCGATCGGTATGGACACAAATCTCGAGCCTCTTGATCTTTGGTATCAAAGAAATAACAACAGAAAAGAGGCAATCAATGGCAGCCTCGGTATTTCCCGCTGTTTCTCCGAAAAATAAAATGTCTTCTGATCTATAAAACCGAAACAAGGGATTTCTCTGAGCAACGTCGGATAGATGAGTTCGATACCTTTTGTTGCAGTTTACCAAAAGGTCACGATAATAATGTTGTTGGTGAATGAAACTTCGGATCATTGACGAATCCGCACAGAGCTCCCTGACATGTTGACCAATAGTTGGCGTGCGGCCAATGGTGTCAATGAACCCAAAGAAATCGTGCCCTATCGGTCGATGATACAAGTGCGGCTGGGCAATACGCCTTAGTTCCTTGCATGTCAGAGATAAGGCCAATAGACACTCTCTATCCTGGATCAGCTTCAGCTCTCCGTCACAAAAGAAGTATCGAGTAGAGGTTCTCTGGCTGCAGCAGGGACAGAACTGCTGGCATACTAAATTGATGATCTCGTCAGGCAAAGAGAAAAGAGGGGTGAAAGAGGGCGTCGCCATGGCTGTTTGATGATACGAAGAGGAGAGAAATGGTTTGCGAGGATGGATATCAATTTGATTCTTTTATAATAGACAGCAAACAATGAAGGTAATAGCATTTAAAGTTAAAATGGATAAGCTTTTGTTGTTGATTAGACACATTAAACTGATTACTATCTGCCTAAAGTTAGATCAATTCAGTTACAAATGCTACTGTGATGAATGAATTTTTTTTAAACCTTTTTTAATTTTATAGTTGGTCTCTGACTTTTGACCTAAGGTAAAATGGCAAAGATGATAAGACACCCCTTTAATCACCTCTGTAGCCTAATAGTTAACAATGTAGTCTATATTATGCATTACTCTTATATAGACAAATATCGGTCGTATTGCTCTGGGAATACACATAGTCTTTGAAGGCTTTGCTTTTAAAATCCCCCAAACACAGGGTAAGTCGTCTGCGAAAAACACTACGTCACAGGACCGTCTGTCGATTTTAACCAATCACGGATGAGTGAAGCTATGAGGCCCATCAGTCAGCAGAAAAGTCTCTAGATCAATAACCTCTCTGTTCTATTTCGAGATCCGGGTCATCTAAACTCCGGCCCTCCGAACCTTTCGTTACTGTACCAAAATCTCACTGCATAACCAGCCTCGCTCTCCTAACTAAGAGCGGGAATTTGGGGGCCATCATTTTAAACCAGGGGCAGTGACAAAATCCTCCTCGCCTCTCTCCCATCGATACTAAAAGACTGCCATTTTATTTCTGTCGCATGGAATGTAGTGAAACTCCGAATGACCCCATCACATTAACCGAAGCACTCTTACTGGCCTTCTCCCCCCGACGCTGATCCTTCGGCGCAGCCACGACGGTTTGGGTAGGATATTCTCTGCAAGAAGTAAAAAAAGAAATCGGATGACGAAATACCAATGATACCTTATTGAAACTTGGAAGAAGGACACTTTTTCAGATTACAAATGCGTTCTCTCTCTCTAAGCCTACTTTGAATAACTGACCCTCCGGAGGATTCCCATGGTCTCCATAAGGCTGGTCCCAAAAGTTAGTAACCGAGCTGTCGCGTGTTTTTGTTTGACTAGAGATCCACGCGTTTGATTGGTAGGGCTGTCTTGTCTGCCTTGGATAACGCCCAAATTTCTCCGCATCAGCCCCCTTCGCTGGTGAGCCCATTCACCATGGGCTGCTTTAGTCGCTTTTCGGGATGGAAGCTCACAGCCGTGTACCTCACCATTCTCGTGAGTACGCTCACGACGCTCCTCTTCGTCACGCTTTTCGTGTCGCTGTTTGGGCTGAAGCGTGACGATGAAGATGATGCGGTTACCAGTGGGAGAGATGCAGGTGATGCGCTGGGCCAGAGTGTTTTGTACAAGGGGAACTGCGATACAACTGCCAAAGCGAACTTGTGGATTCATTTGCTCATCAATATTGTGAGCACTGGCATTTTGGCGTCGTCCAACTTCTTCATGCAAGGACTCGTAGCGCCGACGAGAGCTGAAGTCGACGCCGCGCATCGTTCGGGTCATTGGTTGGAGATTGGCGTTCAATCTCTCAAGAACTTTCGCTTTCTTGGCTGGCGAAAAGTGCTTTTCTGGACTCTCTTTTCCATGAGCTCTGTCCCACTTCACCTCGTCTTCAACGGTTGCGTGCTCGAGAGTAAAGGCACCAATGGCTTCACAGTCATGATCGGCTCTCCGGAACTCACCCAAGGAGGCTGGAAGGGACTTCCCTCAATCACAGCAGCCTACTACGATAGACTGAACTACAGCGATCAATCACAGGGCCTCGGTAACCCCGAATCTCTGGAGAAGCTAAAGCCCATCAACGACTCTTTCGTGGTCAACCAGACCAGCGGAAACTGGGTTGAAATGGCGCTGCCCGATTGTATCCATCGATACAACAACCCTGAACAAGCCTTGACACACTGGCGACATTTGATGATGATAATTTACGACTTTGACGACATATACCGGAATGAAACGGTTGGTTGGAAACGAGCTGATGTACTTATGAACACGACAAACACGACCGATCTCAACGTTATGAATCCTCTCTGGTCAGTGGACGCATTTACACGCACCGGAAGGTCATCTCAGGCGAGCGGTAATACGAATCAGTACATGTCAGACCCTGAGCCCAGTTATCTGGTGTCTACTCCACCAGATGAATATGGCAACACTTCGCCAATGCAGCGCTCTTACATGAACTTCTACGGAACGTGGGATATGCAAGGCACGCGCAATATCTTTGACCCACAATCCGGTGCCATCATCACAGACCCGAGGGTTTTCAAGACCAAGTATCGTGTTATGCAGGTTGATCGGTGTTACTCGGAGGAGTACGAGGCGCCGTGTAGATTGAGCATAGCGAACAGTCTCTTGCTCATTGTCTGCATCATGTGTCTCTTCAAGACCGTTCTGTGCCTTTTGGTTCTGAAGCTTCGTGTTTGGGGGAATGAGAATCCGCTTATGACGCCGGGAGATGCGATTGCGTCGTTTATTTCGAGACCGGATGAGGAGACGAGGGGGATGTGTACGTTGACCATGGAAGATCTGAGAAAGACGGCAAAACCTACACAGACAAGGTTGGGGGAAACAGATCAGAATTATAAATGGCTGCAGGGTCCGAGGCAGTGGCAGAACAACTCACCTCGCAAGTTTGGAAAGGCTGTTCCTCGAAACATCTGGGTGCTGTCATCTCTGCTCATCGGATGCTCTCTCATCGTGGCTTCAGTCATGCTGAGCATCGCCATCCGGGGTCAATCTCTGTAAGTCAACCTCCCTCTATCAGTACGCATGCAAGACCTGACCCCATCACAGGAGCAATTCCAAATTCATGCACGCGCCGCAGAACGAAGACGTGAGGGACAACACTCTAGATAATCTTCCTCTCATCTCACTCACCATGGTTGCCAACACGCCGCAGCTTATCCTCTCCATCTGCTACCTCGCATACAACGGCCTCTTCACGCGCATGCTAGCTGAGTTTGAATGGTCAAAGTACAGTGTTGCGTTTCGTTCACTGCGCGTCACGGACCCGCGGGGCTCGCAGAACGCGACGTATCGTCTTCAGCTTCCTTATCGGTTCTCGATCCCTTTGATCATTATTAGTATTGGGCTCCACTGGATCTACTCCAACTGCATTTACGTGAGCAATTACGAAGGTAAGCATCCGTTCCTAAAACAGTTAGCTATCCAGATTAAAGTGCTGACACACCATAGCATACGCCCCAGGATATCCGTATAGCAGAACCGTCACAGTCGGTCTCCAGTTCTCATCCAAGGCTATCTTGGTCGGTCTCCTGATATCGATCGGTGTCGCCATCACGCCACTCTTCCTGGCCTTTGTCAAACTACCAGGCGTGATGGTTATCGCAGGCGCAAACTCGGCAGTTATATCAGCAGCCTGCCACTACCCCTCTACAAAACTCAAATCCCTTAGCCGCGCAACGTCAAAGATGAGCATGAGGAGCAACGAGTACGACAGTATGAGCGCTCGACTGATAGGCGACGAAGAAGTAGAAGAACTTAGAGACGTGTCGAGGCGAAAGATCAAATGGGGGAGGATGTCCATGGGCAAGAGTGATGAGAGCTCAGTCGGACATCTCGGCTTCGGTACGGAGGAGCTTGATATCGAGAAGCCAGTAGAAGGAGAGTATTACAGTGGCGTGAAAGATGTCTATGACGAAGGATTGAGGAGAATGCGGGTGTTGTAATGATAACAGAAGTTCTGGGTGGAATCCTTCTGATCGATTGTACTACTACGTTACGCGCTGGATAAAATCGGTGGCGAATGGCCTATTAGATAAATTCTTGTACATAAAATATTCATTTCCACGATCATCACTGGCTGGTTTGCCTCCGTGTCCCCAGAAATGGTGGCTGCATTCCTTATGACAGATTTGGAAGTATTGAAGGTTATAACACGATGAATTGAGAAACGACCTTCCCCACGAACGTTAACCTAAGGCTATTCTTATCGTGGCATGGGGTCGTGATGGATAAGGGAACCGGCAAACCGGCATCGGCGTCTAATAAGTCGCCCGCATCCAAAACAGAAGTTCCTCAGCTTCGATGGCGCACTAGAACACGTTGGTGTTGTATTGAGCGGCCGATCTAGCAACGGGACGCCGATAGCCGTATTTCCATATCTGTGCCACCTTTTGAGCGCGAGTGGCTTATCTCTCGCCTCCTTATACGAGCCGTTGGACGTTAGCGGTTCTATTCCCGTGCAAGACCCGCGTCAGCACAGGAGAGAGTGAAAATCTCACGCTTTGTCCATAATGTGACAGCATACCATTTGCGAAATTACAAGCTTAAGCATATGAAACCCCCCAGGATTGCTAATATCAACGATTAATACAATGCCATCGGCACTTAACGTGTCTCCCGGCTAACTCGGCGATAGATGGCTTGATAGACCAGGGTCTGAAAATGGGACTGACTGCCCAATCCAGCGCGACCTCGGCTGATCTAGCCAGTCTGGGCAGGTCACCTCGCACGAATGCCGATTTACCAGGACCTTTTGTTGCTAACTCGCACCCAAAGACGCGTGATCTTGCGGGGAAGGGGGCAAAGGTGCTGTTAATAGGGGACATGTCACTGGCTTGCGATTCTTGGTTGATATCGCATGGGGCGAGTCGCAGTGTCGCATGTCTTGCAGTCGAGTCGAGTCGATATCAGATACGAAATGAGTCCGGGCTGTACCAACCGAAGCCGCAAATAACTTCGGGAACAAGAGAGGAACTTTTGGCAGATTGGGTCCTTTTGAAAAGTTCCTTCCTGTGCCATTGTGTTGGGTTTTGCCGTCCTATCCAGTACGATAGCGTGCCGAAAACCCGGAATGCCTTTGATGGTCTAGCACGACTTTTATTGTAGTATTGGCGATGATCATCTTGGTGTTTTAGATCAATTGAGTACAAAACATGTTGCATCGCCCTGCCAAGACTTGGGTTTCATCGACATCCTTTCTTCTCCATGCTTGTGTTTTAATTCCTTTGTTAACGCTACAATGAGTATCTCTGAGAAGGAGACCAAGCCGGAGAGCCCTTCTCCCAAGGCGGATATCTATCCTGCCGATGAGAAGAGGGGTCTTCCTCAGGATGACAAGCATCTTCATGATATTGAGATCATGTCGTCTGACAAGGTGAACCAGCCTCTTGAGACGGCTGAAGATATCGTCACACATGTCATTCAGGTCGACGATGACCCTACCATGAACCCATGGACGATTCGCATGTTTGCCGTTGGTGAGTAAACTAACTACCTACTCTTGAGATGTAATGTAATGTGCTGATGGGTCATAGGTATTGGACTGTCGGCCTTTGGTGCTGTCCTCCAAGAAATCATGTACTTCAAGCCCCAAGTCGTCTACGTCTCCGTCATGTTCTTGACCGTCCTCGCTGAAACGCTCGGTACCGGTCTCGCGCACATCATCCCACGCTGGGGTCGCATCGGTCATCTTCTCAACCCCGGTCCCTGGAACAGAAAGGAACATACCGCCGCTGTCCTCATGGCCTCAGCTGCTTCAGTCTCAGCCCTGTCCACAGAGGCTTTGACTGTCCAGAAGCTCTGGTATGGTGGATACCCCTCCGTGGCAGCCGGTATCTTCATCACCCTGTCGTCTCAGCTCATCGGATATGGTGTCGCTGGTATGATGAGGAGTGTTCTGCTTTACCCCACCAAGATGCTCTACCCTGCCAACCTTCCCATCACGACTGTCATGGAGACTCTGCATAAGCCCAAGTCAGAGACAAGGAAGAGATTCCAAGTCTTCTGGATTGTCTTTGTTGCCATCTTTTGCTGGGAGTGGTTCCCCGAGGTAAGTGCACCAACTCAAGCTCGC
Organism: Fusarium pininemorale; assembly: GCA_002165215.1. Classification (NCBI taxonomy): domain Eukaryota; kingdom Fungi; phylum Ascomycota; class Sordariomycetes; order Hypocreales; family Nectriaceae; genus Fusarium; species Fusarium pininemorale. The sequence goes on from NFZR01000011.1 coordinate 631,811, forward strand.
CAAGCCAAGCTAACAATAGTAGTACATCTTCCCTCTCCTCTCCGCTGTCTCCGTCTTCTGCCTTGCCGACCGCCACAACCCCGTCTTCACAAACCTCTTCGGTGGCTCCCAAGGTAACGAAGGAATGGGCTTCTTGAGCATCTGCTTCGATTGGAACTACATCGCTGGCTTCGGTTCACCTCTCTGGATGCCCCTTCAGACACTCTTCAACAGTTATCTTGGTTACATCGGTGGTATCGCTCTGTCCATGGGTCTCTACTACGGAAACTACTGGCGCGCAAAGGACTTCCCCTTCATGGCCCAGCTCCTCTACGATGGAGCTTCCAACACTACCTCCCATATTCCTTACAACGAGACTGCCATCATGAACCCGGATTTTACCGTCAACAACGATCTCGTCGACCAACAGGGTCTCCCTTACCTGACTGCCACCTATATCAACTATCTCATCACCTCCAACGCTGGTCTCACTGCCACAATCGTCCATATGCTTCTCTGGAACTATGCCGAAGTCAGCCTGGGATGGAAATGGATTACATTGGCCAAAATCAAGCAGCTTCTTCGCCCTTCGACATACAAGTTCTGGCAGCATGTCGGTACCCGCACCGAGGAAGAGAAGCAAAAGCTCCGCGACGACCCCACCATCGATCCCCATTACAAGCTCATGCTCGACTACGACGAGGTTCCCAACAGTTGGTACTTCGTCATCCTTCTCGCTAGCATCATCATTGGAATATCTTGCTTGTATGCCATGAAGTCGACTCTACCGTGGTGGGGTTTTATCTTGGCCATCCTCTTCCTCATAGTGATAATGGTTTTCTTCGGAGCTCAATACGCCATCACTGGTTTCGGTTTCAACCTTCAGCCCATCTTCCAGATGTTGGCTGGCTACATGTTCCCTGGTCGCCCTCTTGGTAAGAGTATCCCAATCACCTGAATTGTCAGCAATACTAACCCTCTTAGCCAACATGTACTTCACTTCATACACTTATAACGCTTTCAGCCAGGGCACACTCCTCCTTCGTGACCTGAAGCTCGCCCAGCAGAACAAGCTCTCTCCCAAGGCCACTTTCACTACTCAGGTCATTGGTTGCATTCTTGGTGCCCTTCTTAACTATGTTATGATGATCAGGTAAGACTCTATATGGGCAATGATTTGAACTTGAAGCTAACTATGTGTAGCATTGTTGACAACCAGGCTACCATCCTCATGTCAGCCGAAGGTACCAACGTCTGGAGTGGTGCGCAGGTCCAGCAGTTCAACACCCTTGCCATTGCCTGGTCCATCGCCCCCAAGATGTTCTCCATCGGCGCTCGCTACGAATGGGTCACCATCGCCTACCTCATCGGCTTCGCTGCTCCTCTCCCCTTCTACTTCGCTCACAAGTTCTTCCCTCACATCCGAATCTTCTCCTACCTCAACATCCCCATCATCCTCTGGTACCTCGGTTACCTCTTCGTCGGTCTCAACGCCTCAGTCACCAGCTACTTCATCCTCGGTGCCTTTGGTCAGTTCTACCTCCGACGATACCGCCCTGAGTGGTTCGTGAAGTGGAACTACCTGATCTCTGCCGCTCTTGATGGTGGTACTCAGGTCATGGTCTTTATTGCGACTTTCGCCGTGTTCGGTGGCTCCGGAAAGGCGGTTGCCTTCCCAGCATGGGCAGGAAACAAGGTTGATAACTTTGACTACTGCGCCTTCAACGCGAACAGTTAAGCAAGGTTCGAGATTTAGTAAATAGGGGCTGTGGAGTCGTCGATATATAGAATAGTCAATACAAAATTTAGTATTACAATCAGTCTTTCTAAGTGGCATATTCAATGCCATATTTAGATGGTGACACTTTCATTTCCACGTTGATTTGTAAGACGGTAATGTCTAGCTGTTGACTCCGAGACAAGAGAAAAGGTTCCACTTAAGAGAGAAACGCCGTCACCAGAACTTACTGGACTAGCTCGACTTGAGTGCACCGACGGTTGTCTAATCCTTCTATGTAGCGGATCATATGAGGTTGCCAGTTCCCACCTGTCATAACAGACCAGACAATATAGTAGTTGCTTAACTAACTTTCTGCTAATGCTGCTAGTAAGAAAACTCTCGACCACTGTCGCTAAAAGTCTGAAGTCCAAGACAATAATATATGTAGGTAGTAAGACTGGAAGGACAATGCGTCCTTTTCTTTCTTATAATGATACTTATAGCTGCAGTCCTCCAACTAGACATAGATGACAAGATTGTCTCATACCAAGAAGCTAAGGCCGTCTTTTAAGACTTGTCGGCAACTAACCAGCCTGCTCTGCCCGGCTCTGCAACATCGTCGCTTCGACGCCTGTCTTCTACCAGCCAACCAGCCCTACCTGGTTCTGCAACATCATCACTTCGACGTTTGTCTTCGACCAGCCAACCTGCTCTACCTGGCTCTGCAACGTCCTCAGCGCGAGCCTTGACGCATTAGCAACTGTGATAAACATATGCTGATTAAAAGTGAATAAATACCTCGATAGTTCCTGGGGTACGACTTCCCGTTGGAGAACCCAAGACCTGGGCTGCAAAGGCAATAAGAGTAAGGCTGTTTGTGATTTTCATCTTGGAGATATCGGCGCAAGGTTTGAGGGTTTTCTAATAAGAAGCTAAGATGGGCGGAACTGTTGTGGTAAGACTGGATTCTGATATATGAAGTGCTGGACGCTGTGGGCTCTTTATACTTCTCGCCAGCTGATCTAGTCTTGTAGTTACTGGAGGTAGAAACAACATTTTCAAGAATCCTACTATCAAACCAACACGATAACTTCCTAACCCATGCACCATACCTTTGCCGGGCGGCCGACCTTTCAGTCTAATCATGGTAAGCTGGTTGGGACATGATATCCCCCTAGCAGAAGTTCTCAAAACGTGCTACCACTGCGGAACAGGCGGATAACTAGAGAGGCAAAGCACCTCATAAGCGAGGCTATCTCATGGCAATCACCAGGCACTTATGAAGAAGGATGAGCGGTGTCCTTGATAGAAACTGAAACGCAACATAGGATTCTAAGCGACCTTCCTAGAAAGGATTAATCATTGATGTAGGTCATGTAGAAGGTTGAACCGTCCAATAAATCGCTTACTTTACTAAGTTTGCTAAGTTCAGTCTGCTGGTTTTAACTCTGGAACGCAGTAAGACTAAATATATACTTGTATATAGATATTCCACAGAAAACTTTGCACAGACCGTCCTTAAGCTTACCAAAGAAACAAATTGCCCCTGATGTTGCTACAATGTTAAGATATCTCTATCCCGTGAAAAGTCAGCATAATGTATGCTTTTTTTTAGCCCTGGTATCGGCTATTCGGCGTGTTTTGTGGACCAACTAAGCAAGGTACGATGTCAGCATCTTGAACCAACATGCATATGACGGCTACACGGCCCATTGTGTTAACCAACATACAATCCTGACGGCTGTTCGGCTCGTACGCGAGCCCAATTGTACTTGGGATATTTGATAAATTTCGTATGATATATCTGATCCTCCTTAATAATCTGGACACTCACACCGTTCCCGAGATCTTTCTGAAGCTCAACTCGAACTTGTCATCATGAGTCAGTCCAAGGTTGATGACTCTGACCTAGTCAACGATGCTCTCAGTAGCGAGGAAGAGCTATTCATACCCAAATTTGGCAATGAATCTCAGACCAAAAAGAAACACGGAACCCTCCATTGTCTTCTCTATTTATGTATTCTTTTCATCATTGCCTTAGTGTGCTTGAGCACATATTTGGCCCTATCTCTCAAGGAGTCGAATCGTAGTAATGCCACGTTTGAGGATCAAGTTTACTGTAAGTATATACAATTCAGGGACATCTTTCTTGGGGTGAAGCTTTGGGAAAGAATTCTAAATAAACTTCTCGCAGCCCCCGTTGAGAAACTTGTGAAATACAAGAACCTAGTGTTTACCACCGGCTTCGGCTCTGAGAGAACACCTTACCAGGGACCGCCTACCCCCGAGCGAGATGCATTGTGGGATGATTTGTATCTGAAATGTAAGTTGAGCTTCGACTTCCAATTATACCGATGTCAACTCACAAGCTTTTCTCTGGAGTTGGCGTCAGCCGAATTCCTCGCGACTCGGCTGCCAAGTTGATGAATAAGACAATTCCAATACCCGGCGAGCCAGGACAATATGTCATTGAATTGAACGTTTTTCATCAGCTACATTGCTTGGTAAGGTGACACAAAGACATCGATGAGTTCGATGATACTCCCAGCACGACGGCGCTCTGACACAGCCCAGAACATGATCCGCAAAAGGCTCTATATCGAAGACGGCAAATACGATCCCAACCATAAACTGACTGGGATCGAACATCTGGAGCATTGTTATGATGCTTTACGACAGAGTCTTATGTGTTCTGCTGATATCACCCCACTTCCATGGGTCTGGAGTGACAAGGCACAAGAAGCAAAGGAGGTTGCTCGAGTCGCGCATACCTGCCGTGACTTCGATGTTTTAAGAGATTGGGCTAGAGAACATGCCGTGCATCATTTCGACAAGAAGAAGCATGTACATGATGGCCTTGATGATCACTAGTAAATGGATATACAAGCCCGTTTCACCTGTTGTACAGCAAATCGCAGATGCTTTGTCAGACGTATATATAATGCTCCTGGCATTTTGGAGATCATTGTCTCCCAAACTCATCTCATTTTATGATAAGAATCCTAAAATCCTCTAAAAGGTTTCCTAAAGTCGTCCTAAAGTTATCATAAGAACTGCTCTGAGTCGGATGAATCGTCTGTACTCCCCTGTCGGTTAGTGTACTTGAATGATACATGCTTCCTGGTTGAATGTCTAGTGTATAGATAAACTCAATCAGGTCTTCGACTGAGCCGACCTCTGCTGCAACGGTCTGGAGACTGCAGGTGGTTGGTTCGATTGGATGTAGTTGGTCTTCAATTGGATCGGCGGACAAGACGGTGGTGGTTTCGGCTGTCGCAACAGCGTTATTCTTATCTAAGGACTTACAATAGGTAAGCTCTCTAGTAATGCGGGTAAAGAGTTGTCTGTAGATGAGTTGTAGGTATGGCAATTTGTCCTGCGTTATACCTCTCTTGCTGGGAGGCGTGACTAGGGAAGGACCTAGTGCCTTATTATTAAATAGATTAATAATTCAAGCTAATATAGCTTTAAAAGTATTAAATATAGCATATCTGCGCTTTTATAAAGTTATAGGCTATAGAAATTAGTTAGTATTTAAAGCTATACTAAGGAAATTTATCTATCTTACTATATAAATTAATATAAAAAAGTCTATTATAAATCTATCTTTTATAAGGTAATAGTCTAGAGGTAATTCTTATAGCGTCTATTAAGTCATGGTTAATCGTCGCGAGAGCGGGCTGGAAGAAAGTTAGTGGAATTCTTTCGTAATGCGATCCGTGTCATCCTTAGGGGAATGGAGCAGACCTGGGTCGTAATGTCTAGCTGTTGACTCCGAGACAAGAGAAAAAGTTCCACTCAAGAGAGAAACGCCATTGCCATAACCTTTTTTTTATACTTTATTTGTGCGCCAGAGAAGGCTACCCCCAATGGGAGTCTGAGAGCTGATACGTGCGTGCGTATAGAGTCTTATAACTACTCACAGCCCGGATTATTTCTCAACTGGGACGTGACAGCCTGGATCGTGTTTTTGTTACGCGTAACCCTACTATTTTTCAACACCCAAAACTCGCCTCCCCAATATGGACGACACCAACCATCCTTACTGATGTTAACGGTTCGAACTCACAAATGAGGTCTCTCACCGATTATCGAAGGGCAATACAGAAGTCGCAGGCAGATCATCTAACGGAAGAAGTCGGCCATACGAACCCCGTCAAAGGCACCGCAAACTTGGACTCTCCTCGATCGAACTTTCACTTTGCTGACCAGCTAGACAAACAGGAGATTCTGAACGAAGACTTGATCTGGACGTCGAACCATCAAGCCGAACTGATGGAATTCCTCTGGTATAACGAAAACCACAAAGCTGCTTTCACCTCTTCAGATGACGATGGCTCTCCTTCAACCCCCAAGCGAAAAGTCTGCTTCCTCTCAATGTACTATTTCGATGTGAACCGATGTGAATGGCGAATTGGCGTGCCCTCAACCGACTTACGGATTAGACGGGGACAAGATTACATCAACTCATCCTACCAATACTACAGGCAGCCATTTCGGGTTCGACTCCAGCATTTTGCCTCGACGCGAGGTATGTGATGTAAATACTGGTGGCTATCTTGGTCTCACGTTTTCTCCGACTGCCCCTGGCGCCCGCAGCTGACAGGAGGCCACTGGCTCTAAGAGTACACGTAGTACCCTTGGTGATTTCGTCGATGAAGCAGTGTGCGCTATGCTACTGAAGAGTCACCCGCAACCAAGAGAATTCGACATCCCAGTTGCGAAACAAACAGACAGACGTTTCGAGTTCGGCTTCGGCGATTTGGCTGATCCTAACATGAGAGCAATAAGCCAGCATCGAGTCTAAGCCATTCGTTTACTAATATGTCATATGTTTTGACAGAGTATTGTATTACTGCGAAATTTGAAGTACAGAGAGCGAAGGAACAACGTAGGATACTTCTAGAAAGGATTATTTCTTACAGGAGACGGCACCTGGTAATACCAGACCTGTAGTATGTATAACATCTGGTACATTCGTCTGGTTTTAGAAGAAACCCAAAAGTTATACAGACTCGTTTCATCTGTTATTACAGTATGTCACAGACCCTTTGCCAGAACACTGCATACACCATAACCACTACATCTACCAGATCGCGACGTTGCCCGATGTATATATAATACTCCTGGCATTTAGAATCACACGACAGACAGAAATTATCAGTTAGAGCCTGTCACACAGTCCATAGAGACACAGATTTGAGATTTGGCCAAAAATGTGATTTGATAGCAACGTTGGTCTGTACTGTCTGGCCATAATAGCTATTGATATAACCTCTCGCCCTTCCCCAGACCACAGACCATTACCAAAAGCTTGCAATCCTTCGTCTCAAACGGCCTCCATGTGCTGCTTCGCAAACTATAAGCTGCCAGAAATTGCCCTCATGCCATAGCCTGTCCGTCACCGAAATCCGAGATCCATCTCGCTCTCCACCAGACTAAGATTGCTCATCGATGGGAAATTTGACGATCCATTCTTTGTATTCTTCATCGGTCAGGGCATCTTTATACCATTCATTTCGTAGGCCCAAAAAGGCCTTGTCTGGAGCGCAACGCTCCATGTTCAAGAGTGTGACAAGGGCCCTTCCGCCCCGTGTATTCGCCAGGCGTAAAAGTGAATCCCATTCGTAGTTGTTCCAGACTTCTTGGTCAGCCTGATTGATGGGATGACCTGCCTCCTTTGCGGTATGGCAGACCGAGTTTGCCATGTGCTTCCAGTCTGCGATCTCGTCATCACGCATTCGCCAATGACTCTTCAGAAACACGACCAGCTGTTCCGCTGATCCGTCTACGGTCGGGGTCTTTAAAGCGTGTTCCATATCCGCCTCGAGCGCCTCCACTCCTTCATCTCGTGCCATCTGGGCAGGATCGACTCGACGCCGAAGTCGAGTCTCGTTAGCCATAAAGGCGTCGTTGACCTCTGCTCGAGTGACGGATGATGATTCCCGCAGCTTGGCCACGCTCTGTATCATGAGAACGTAGTTGTTCATCTCGTGATCTCGGCAAGCAAACAGCCTGTCTGTATGCTGCTTGATCAGGGTAGCGGTTTCCTCATGATCCCATGGTAGGCTCAAAGCCGCGGTCTCGATGGCCCGGACTGACCGTCGGGCTGTATCGGTTTCCACCCGGAGGATCTTTTGCCTTGTCTCTAAGTTCACCTCTACCTCTGGGAGGATAGGGGCCCCGAACAATCTCGAGTCGAGGTCAAAGCCCTCCGACTTTGCCCAGAATTTGAGAAGATTCCTTTTGGCCTTGGAGATAAGCGGGAAAATCTCTTCTGTAATCTCCTGCTCAATGGTCGGCCCAAACACATCCTTCGTGCTCTCAAGGTCAATCAGTTTATCCAACCAATAAGCATTTCGTCGTTCCCACTCTTCCGCTGTGATCACAGTTGTAATCGTTGCTGTCGCAACAGTCGCTCGGATTGGGTATGGTTGCATGAAGCCAGTTGGTGCTTGCTTGATGTTGATGGCGTTGGCCGGGAACGGCTCGGGAACGGCTTCAGGAAGCTGCTTGCGCTTCTCATTTTGCGCCTTAGTCGACTTTAGAACCGGCAGATCAAGCGGCACTAAATCCTCCTCGCCTTTTCCTTTTCTTCCAGGAATGAGGATCTGCCCTCGCGATCCTTTGCTGACAATACTGTCGGTACCCCCAATGCGGATATAATCGGGCAACTCACTATCCTTCAACATCCCATATTCATCTTTACCCAATTCCTCCTCGAGCTCATCTGTGGGAAGGGTGGCCTTCTTGGAGCCTGTGACTTTGACTTCTCTATTGGGTTTGTTTCTTGGCGGTCGAGGCAGATGTTTCTCGTCGTCGGTCACCTGTGCTTCCTTATCCGAGTCTATTTCAACTGGCTCGGACCGACTTTTTTTGTTGGTAATGATCTTCTTGAGCTGCTTCGGATTGCGCTCTCGACTCGTAGGTGGCTTCTTTCGCTTATTGCTATCTGCCATAGCCTTTGATGCTTGATTCTTCGTCGGTTTTGTAGAGTTTGCTGGACCCAGGAGTCTCATAGGATTCTGTTCTTGGTCTGCACTGGAATCAACAGCGCCGGTCGGCTTTGGATTAAGAGGCACGTTTTGGGAAGAAGAGTCATGGGATGAGGGAGGGTTTGTGGGCATCAGAGAAACAGAAGACACGTCGTCGGCATCGGGCTTGACGTGATCCATCGGTTGGGTCTGCTGTGTGAGGCTCTTTTGTTCGTGAACCTTGTCGGAAAGATCGTGAGCAGGTGTATGGACCGTATCGGGCTCGACACGATCCCTCAGTTCGGTCTGTTGTGTGAGGTCCTCTTCTTCGGCTGATTGGTTAGTAAAGAAAGATTCTCATTGAGGGGAGTACCAGATTTCGATACCTTCTGCAGAGCTCTTGGTCGGCGAAGCTGAACTGTTGGTGTTGTGGTATCGTTTGGCGCCTCGTGTGTGGGCGCTGGGGTCCCGCTGCTTGGCTCCGAGGTCTGATCTTACTGCTGAGATCCAGATGTCGCGCCGATGCCGCAGTACTTTAAAAAGTTCATCAACCGATGCGCGTTGATCTGTAGATATTATAAGTGAAGTCTTAATATATCATATAAAGACGCGCGTTGTTGGTGGCCAATCTAAGTCACCCACTAGTGTGTTGGAGATGTTGCGAGATGCGAGATTTTGGTGTTGTGAGAAAGAAAGTGGGTCTAAATAAGATATGGGAGCAACCAAAACAAACATCTCCTGGATCACCGTTTGTCCTGTCTCGCCGATGGATTTCAAGTCGACGACTCTGCAGATCTTGGCAGACTAACGCTACATCGACAGACCGTACAAAGATAGGTGCTCGCCTGGCATCTGTCAAATTTATTCATAAGACAGCCGATCATCCTGATGTTTTGTAATCTCTGAAGCGTGCTTTTAAGCAAACGAATGGAATTCAAGCCAACTACACTGCAGATTCGGCAGGTCAATGTAGCCAGAAAGACATCAATAAACCAACAGAGATTTATATTTGCCTAGCATCTACTGAATATGTTTGCAGGCAGCCGATCATCCTGGCGTCGTCCAATCTCTGGAGCGTGTGTTTACATCAATGGGGGGCATTTAAGGTCATGTTACCCCTGAGGTTGGCAGTCTTATGTAATGAGACATTAGTAAAGTAGATAAATGCCGATAACTCCAAAGACACTACTGGCCACGGCTTTCACAGGTTCATTGAGGTGCGTACCTACTTAGACAAGGTGGTGTCGGGTTGGTTATGTCATGACCTAGGTCTGCTCCTCCCCCCTGAGGACGACACAGAGAATTCCTCAAAATTTCCCCCGTTCATTCTCGCAAAGATCGACTGCGACTCGATAGGCGCTATAAGAATTGCCCTAGACCACTACCTTGCGAAAGACAGATCCACAACAAACTCTTTTGTGTCAATTTATACAGTTACTTAGACAAACTTCCTCGGTATGGCTTCGCCAGACACCAACGCATCTCCACTGCTGACAGCCTCACTAAAACGCAGACATGCTGCGTCTAATGCCTCCAAAGCAATATCGACCCTGATCGCCGATCCATTCAATGATGAGGCTCCAGATCCCACCCCGGCCACTCCTCCAAGCAAGAAGCGCATAGCACAAGACAAATCCCCCTTCACCAATAACTCCTCCTTCGCCAAGTCATCAGCAAATGAATCTTCACCCGCGCCGACAGAGAGCTCTTCTACCAATGGCGAGTCCTCAGGTGAGGGCAGCACTGTTGCGACAGCCGAGACCACCACCGTATTGTCCGGCGATCCAATTGAACCAAGCGCATCCAATCTCCAGACCGCCACAGCAGAGGTCGGCCAAATTGAAGACCCCATTGAGTTTATTTACACCCTCGAAGTACTACCAGGACGAGACTACCAGCCGCGGGTCATACACAGCGAACCAAGGTTCAAGGCATGGGTCCTTCAAGCACACCAGCCGCCAGGGGAGTGCAGACGATTCATACGACTCGACAAGGCCGTTTTTAACTGGACGAATCTTGGCAAAAGGTTGCGCGTAAGAAAGTTTTGAGAGCGGACTTGGAGTAGTTCTTATAATGACTTTAGGAGTACTTTAGGAAAGCGTTTAGAGGATTTTAGGATTATTATTATAAAGCGAGATGAGTTTAGGAGACAATGAGCCCCATTCTCCACTCAAGATCCCTCGATCCCAAATGCAACCATCGAAAGCAGTTTTATATACTTGTAATTGAAGTCAACATCAACATACGAGACTATATACAACACGACCATATATACACCAGAATAAACATAGACATCATCTTCACAGCCAACTCGTAACCCATCATTCATTCATCCACTCGTTGTCCTGACCCTTCTCCCCTTAACATCCAGAAGGAAGAGCAAAGCTCTCAGTGCGGCTGGAAGCACTATACTTGGCACCAGTTCCAAGACCACGCTTGGCAAAGCCCTTCCAGATCTCGCACTTGTTAGCTCCCTTGGTAAGAGCGGTGTCGGCGTCGATGATGGCGTCGCGGGCCTGGACCATGTTGGGGTTGCAGGGTTGTCTGTCAACGGTATTAGCAAAACATCACATTTTACAGGTCTAGGGAATACTTTCAAACTCATGCCACTGACCACCAGCTGCATGGTAAGGAATCTACCATCGGTAGGAACGCCGTTGGTAAACTTGGGCTCATCCGCATCACTGTTCCCATGCTTGTCGATGAGGTTCCACATAACCTCATACAGGGCAGTAGCCCAGTAGGTACCAATAGCATGGACTCCACTGAGACTGTTAACACTCTTGTAAGTGTAGGGGTTAGTGGTAAGGCTTGTGCTGTAAGGATAAGCTCGGATACCAGCTGCGTTGTTGTAGACCCAGTCACCCATGACCTTGTTGCTAGCGCGGGTATCCTTAGATGTTGTGTGGATGGCAGTAGCCATGAAATCACCCCAACCCTCACCCATACCACCAGACTCACCACCGGGAAGACAGCCTGCGTTGGCAGGGCCACCAGTGAGGCGGTTAGAGAGGCCGTGGGTGTACTCATGGATGACAACACCGGCGTCGAAACTGCAGTCGCGCTGGGGTGTGCTATAAGTCCAGAGGTACATTCGCATACGGCCGGGCTGACCGTCAGCGGGAGTAGCGAAGTTGGCGTTGTTGGTACCGCTTCCGTCCTGGGCGTTGAGGATAACAAAGTCGTTTCCTGCACCACCTTGACCATTGTTGTTGGTCTGGAAGTTACCAGCCTGCTCGGTAAAGCCGAGAAGGTAGAGGAGATCGTGGTACTTGTTGGCGGTGTAGAAAAGCTGGGTGATGGAAGCATCGCGGTAGGTGGTGGGTGTAGTGGTGCTGGTGGAGTAGTCATACTCGAACTTCAGCGAGGAACTATCGGGACGATAGTTGGTCAAGTAGGTGGAGCCTCCGCTCGGGTTAACTTGTGCAATCTTGCGTCAAGGTTAGCCTGTTATCCAGCACATATCAATTTATAACTAACCCCGTTGTTTCCGCGAGTGGTGGTGTAGTTGTTCGAGCCGTCACTGAGCCAGGTGAACTCGGAAGCTTCGAGGTTCCAGGGGTTCGAAACAGTGGTGCGAGATCCCTTAGAAGGATCATTGACACCCCATGGGCTATTATATAATGGTCAGCCTTTTCCCAGCCGTCAATCAATGGAAATACGCACTAGACCTTGTATGTAGCCTCGTTGACGTAGTCAACAACACCAACAACCTCATCAGTCTTGGCAGCGTTGACATAGGTCAATAGCCAGTTATCGACAATATCAGTCTCAACTCTCCATGTGAGCTTGAGCTCCTTGTTCTCATCAACAAGGTAGGTGAGCTTGGCCTCGGGCTTGCTAACAGTGCCCTTGGTGCCACTGAAGGTGTAGTGGTTCTTGCTCTTCTTCTCAGCCTTGGCCTTGTCGGCCTCAACAGGGAGGGAAAGGACATCGACTGTGCCCTTGAGAGCCTCGACGGGGTCCTTCTCGTCACGCTTGGTGAGTGGTCCGGGGATCTTGCCATCGTAGAAGCTGTTTCCGTAGGAGAAGACCTCGCCATCAGGACCAATCTGTATCCGTGTCAGCAAATTCCAAATTTCCGGAAGTCTTGAGAACACTCACGTTGACATTGAAATCAGCATTGTCAATATCAATGCCGTTGACCGTCTGCTTGAAGTTCACGTGCGCAATTTTGTTGGTTCCGACATAGTGATCGTTGACCATACGGAAAGTAGCCTTGGGAAAAGTTGACTTGACCAAGTCCTTGGCAGTCTCGGTGTAATCAGCGCGCTTGGTGACGACCTTGGCACTGACATCATCGGGAACCTCTTCCTGAGGAACGTACTCGGCCATGGGAGGAAGCTTGAAAGCTTCCAGGTCGAGGCCACGCTTGCTCAGTGGTGAAGGGTTGGGAGTCCTTCGGCTGGGATGAGCACCAGCGAGGCTGGAGAGGCCAATGAGGAGGAGAGAGTCAGAGAAACGCATCTTGATGAGTTGCACTGAAGTGTAGTGCTGAGTTGATGATGATGTTCGTGAAGTTCAGATAAACATGTTTAAAGGATCTATTATATACTTCTATCTTCTACAATACTATGCTTCCAGTCATCCACGCTTCTATCCAACTTCCCAATTCAACCGGGACTTTTGCATATCTTGGCCTTGAATATCTAGAAGCTCAGAACTATCCACTGGCCTATTCTGGGATATAAGCGCTGCAAGAAGGGTCTTTTGTCCAGGCACTATCTCGCAAACACTACAGTCATGCGACATTGCTATCTGGGGTCACTTGTTCCTGGCACTCAGTCCCGCTAGGGTTAGCACGTCATATCGCAATATCTCGGCGACAGCGAGATAGGAAGGTCTTCTCGGACAAACAACAGCCGAGGGAATAAACGGCTCGGGACGAACCATCGTAGATTTGCACTTTGGGGAAAGGGTGCGGAGTGGATAGCCTGATTGGTATGTATGCGCCGAGGGCTAGTAATTAGTGAGTATTGCAAGCTTAAGAGTAAGGTTAACGCAGGTTAAGCATGATAAACCTTCTTTGTACATCTTCGGAGCTTTTAGGACGCTAGAAGTTAAGTGGTGCAGTCGCAGATATGATCATACTAGCATAGGCAACGAAAGGGTTGCTAACGAAAGGCACTATCTAGGCTCACAACACCACTATCCAAGTAATCATACCCCAAAAGGAAGCCCATAGTCTAGACCACTACACCGCAATATACTCTGATCTGCAAGATAAAGACGCCAGGTTATTTCTGCACTCTGCAAGCGCCTCGTCGGCCCCTGCGTCTTCTTGGCACAAGTACTTTTTGACGAACGGCATCCGTGTGATCTACCACGACATCCCTGCACATCTGCGGACCTTCCATGTTGGGCCATGTCTCCCGGCAATACCACCCTCAACGCGGAGACGGTGGGCCAATCAATCATCACTCCGCTGTTTATGACTTGCAGTAGAGACGATTGTTATCAGTGGTAAAGAGGGGTAGTTGGGGACCTGCGAGATTTATTAAGGCTCGCTTGGACATGGGAACTGCCTTTTGCATGCTTGTGCTATGATGTTGAAATTGATATCATGCCGCTTTTGATATGGAAGGTAGTATTGCTTGTTAAGTGAGTGCATCACGCGTCTATTTGCGAGTCAGTGACACGATGTTGTATCTTGCAGATACGAAGCGGCCTCATTATCAGCCTTGCTTGATACCATGGAAATAGGGATCCAAGAATAATGTTAGCTTTCCCGCTCATGGATATCAGGCCCTGATAGCTGATGCATTTCTTCCAAGTCACGATATGAGCGACAAGAGTCCAGAGTTTCTTCATTCCGGTATGCCAACCTGTCCGAGATCCCCTCGTCCGAGGGACCGTCGTCGGATGACACGAGCGACAGCTACAACTGACCTGCCAATCTTGTCAAGCTTCGGGATTGCTACTGGCCAAGCTTTCCCCACGCCTTGGCTTTTCAGGTCAGAATGGTCTGTGGGTTCGTATGACCCAGTATAAACTCGGCATACATTGATGTACTATTGATGGAGGTGCCATGTGGACAGGGTAGTCTACCATGGAGTAGCATATGACTATCAAAATCACATGTGAAGACTTATACTCATTCTATATGTTGGTTCCATGCTACGATATCATGTTTTCAACTTGCAATTTTTTGCTATCAGAGACGCTGTCTGTGTTATCCTCCGGTTCGTGAAGCGTGAGAAAAACTCTCATAATAATAGTGTTGTGGAAGTATGACTCTATCACCATTACAAACTCTGCTTTGCCCCTGGAATTAGGTTGATTGAACGGAAATGTTATTGACACTTTCACCTCAAAGCGTTAACTTGAGATCTACATAACCTATAGCTAACCAACGTAACGTCCATTTTCTACGCATCCGCATCATCGTAGTCATAGAGGATAAGGACGTCTTGATTTGGAAATTTAAAATTTAAATGACTTAGAAAGAAGGAGTTGTGATGTGAGGTTCAACATAGGCTTTTTTAGTTTTGATCAAAGGTCGCACGTCTGATGATCTCTAGATCCTGAGTCAGGCTCTCCCCGATGAATGAAGGATCAGGGCTTTTCGTGTCTCAGATATGTCAACTGTATGCAAAACACACACACATATCTCCTTTTTCCTCCATGAATTCTATTTTCTTCATATTAAAATAAAATACCCCCTACCTATTGAGGGAATCTCAATGGTTGATTGGCTTTAGTCACCAACGGCCAAATTGGCCGTAGACCCATTTTTAAGCCCGGCGAGTTTAGACGCGGGAACCACTTCATGATCCATATAGAGAACACAATAGAGACCATGCGGAAACACTAGTAAAATATGGAACTCATAGGCCAACTTGGCCGTTGAAATTTGTAATACGTTGTAGGAAGTCTCATGGCTATCGTTGCCATGGAATTGCTATATAAAGATGTCTCTTCACTCCCTTCACCAAACTCATCACCAATACAATACGAATCAATCCTTTACATTATTCAGCTTACTCGCAATGTCTCAAACTCTTGCGCTCGTCACTGGCTCAACTCAAGGCATTGGCCTTGCAGTCGCCAAAGAACTCGCCATCAAGCATAATTACCATGTCCTCCTCGGCGTCCGAAACACCAAAGCGGGAGAAGAAATCGCCTCTGATCTTTGCAAAAACGGCCATCAAGCTTCAGTCGTAGAGCTTGATCTCAACTCTCCTGATTCCATCGAGAAGGCAGTCAAGCATATCGACGAAAAATACGGACATCTGGATGTTCTCATCAACAACGCTGCTGTTTTGCTGGACGGGCAGCAAGGTCTTTCAACCTGGGATCTCTTCTCCAAGACATTCACAACCAACGTCATAGGAACCGCCTGTCTTAGTCAAAGCCTCCTTCCTCTTCTTCGCAAAGCAGAGAATGCTCCGCCGCGCATGGTGTTTGTCTCGAGCGTCATGGGCAGTCTCACCAAGGCCACTGATGAAAGCACGATCTATTACAACATTGACTACAAGTCTTACGACGCGAGCAAGGCAGCGGTTAATATGCTTATGATCAACTTTGCCCGAGAGTTGCATGATGTGGGTGGAAAGGTCAATGTTGTTTGTCCAGGGTTGGTGAAGACGGGCTTGTCGGGTTATCATGAGTGGGGAACGAGCACTGAAGTTGGCGCTGAAAGGATCGTGCAAATGGCGACTATTGGGGAGGATGGGCCTACAAGGACCTTCAGTGACCGTAATGGAGAGCTTCCTCTGTAAATAGCAACTTTTTACCATATGCAGGTAGGTAGTTTAGTGCTTGCCCAATTGTGGAGTCAAATCCTGCGCAGGATTTTAGCCTTAAATCCGGACACCTAGACTAATCTATTTCTGCTTACCAACCTGCACTTGCACTCTTCTGCATCACTTTCAAATCGCGAAAACTCGTATCGGCCGCCATGGAGACTTCAATGGAATCTCTATTCTTTGAAACCTGTCACTTCTGCGGCAAGGCTTTCACTCAGGGTATGTCTGTCCCAAGCATGCCTGTCAGCCGCTGACCGTTGTCAGAGCATCCGTTCAAACGCCACGTCAATTATTGCCGACGGGCTCAAACTCAACGTAAAGGACGCCCAAAGTCCTGCACTTCCTGTAGAATAGCCAAGACGAAATGCGACTTTGGGCAGCCATGTTCGAGATGCACCAAGAAGGACCTCCGATGCGGGTATGGCCGACTAATCTGCACAGGGACTGCCGCTTCAATTGAGCACAGCCAGGGACCCTATACTCACTCTATCAATGACCTCATTCCGTGTGAGATTTTGGATGTTCCTTTCGAGCTGGACGAGTTCGCAAGTGGCTTCATCTCGCCACTGAGTACTTTGGTCGCTGACACTTCCGGACTTATACCGACTTCTTTGGACGTGTTGCCACTCAACATAACAAGCGGTACTCAGATCCAGTCGCGGCTAAGATCGCTCAGCTCTAAAGGGGATTTGACACGTGTGTCGAAACGTCTTTCAAGCCTACAGCACGCATCACGAGTGATCATGCAGATGCTCTACGCGTATCCTCAAATGATGCTTCGCCGACAGACCTTCCCGCCATTCATACACCCACATTGGCATGAGAAAACCCTCCCCGAGACGCTGGGTAGTTGCATCAGTCTTGCTCAGCTCTTTGCAGCACGAACGCCAGAAACTGAACCATTCTTGTGGAAAACGATCGCTGCTGAGGAGGAGCGCTTTCGGGAAAAGGTAAACGTGATGAACCTTTTCGAGTCACATCGGCTGATACGAAACAGTTACATACGTTCTCTCCTCGTGAAATGCACTTGTGTCTGGAGGTTATGATAATCTATATGATGATGTCGATGAGCGATCCTGATTCAGGAAGCAATGGGCGGACCTCAAGGTTATTCGAAACAGCAGAGGTTAGTGTTGTAACAGCCTTACCACAAACAATCAGCTAAACGCCACCAGCTTATCGGATCCCGGTTCCTCGAACTTGCGGGCAACTATTCAACCTCGGAGCTTTCCGAACCAAGCTTAACATGGCAAGATTGGATATTCGCAGAGTCACGCCGCCGAATGTCATGTCTGTGGCTAATCATAGGCTGCGTAATCACGATTGAGAATGGAAAGAAATGTAGCATCTGCAGCGACATGTGGAGTCTTCCTCTTCCATCTAGCAGGTTGCTCTGGGAAGCGAGAAGTCTCGAGGAATGGCAGACGGAGAAGGCTTTCTTCGATATGAGCTGTCCTATGACTACGTTGGGTGAGCTCGTTGAAGCGAAAGCAAACGCGGGGAATCCGCTTGAAGCGCAGAGGCTGCAGAATTGGGAGATGGGGAGCGATAAGATGTCAGCCATGTTGAATATTGCTGTTGAGTTTGTATGGGGCAACGTTTTGTAACGGTGGACTATCATAACGTAACGGACTGTTTTCACACTGTATTACCGTGCGAACCTGTAGATCCACTAAAGCCCCAGTGGGCTGCCCCACTGAAGGAGAAGCCACAGAAGTAAACCTTTGTATCGGCATCGGGCATCAAGAATCGTGCGACGAGTCTCGAACTGAAGCCGCGCCAGATTTCGCTGTGATCGACGGAAGATTCCAGCAAATGACGCGTTTGTACCGGGAAAAGCAAAACTCCAAAAAATAACGAATTGGGACGGAAGCCGGAGCCATGATTGCGTCAGATACGTCTGGTCACGTGCAGTACATCACTTCCGCGTTTTTGGGTTTGGCCCCTTGATAAATCAGGCGCGTTCCCTCCCGCAACCCAGCCTTTCGCCAACGCGAACGATTACCCTACGTGTGATGTGGGTACCTACTGCCAGGGCTCTGTAAGCTCGCACTGACATCGTATGAAGATACTGTATCGAACCCATGCCCAGAATGAGAGGTCCAGCCCCTCCGACTTATCCTCCTACTCCGCCGCCCCAGGAGCCCCAGGGGACAAAACGAAAGGCCAGTGATGCTGCTCCGACAAGCGAGCACGACAATCAGTTACAAACCCTTCCTCCTTCACCCAAACGGACTCAATGCGAAGCATCATCCCTCAGAATCTCATCCGGCAGCCCTAAAGACGGCACCCAACACGACGAGTTGGCACCTCCTGGTGATCGACTTGTGATCAACACTGAGCCAGAAATAGCACTTTCTGATGAGCAGAATCAGCTACTTAACGCCATTATCGACGATGGACGCAATGTTTTCTTCACTGGCTCAGCGGGCAGCGGTAAATCGACTGTTCTCAAGACTGCTATTAGCCGGTTGCAGGATATGGGTAAGAGAGTGAAAATCTGCGCACCCACTGGCCGTGCTGCTGTGCCAATCGAAGGCACGACTGCCCACGCTTATATGGGATGGGGACCTAAACTGTTTGAAAAAGGAATAGCCGAGCTCAGGGGCGCATGCTTCCAAAAGACCACAAAAAGACGTCTTAGAAGAACAGACGTGCTGATTATCGACGAGGTTAGCATGATTAGCAGTAATTTCTTAAACTGCATGAATGAGTGCTTGAAAAGCGTGAGAGCGGACAAGGCACGTTTGGCCTTCGGCGGCATTCAGCTCATCGTCACTGGGGACTTTTGCCAACTAGCCCCTGTCAAACCTTTTCAGTGGTGCTATCATTGCGGTGCCCCAACCAACTTCAACAGTGCAGCCGGCCTGCATACTTGTCCCCGATCCAGGGACCACGGACCATGGTCTGACGAGGACAAATGGGCCTTCAGAAGCAGTGCTTGGGCCGAGGCCAACTTTGCCTGTTTCAACTTGAGAGGAATTCATCGTCAGAACGACCCCACATTCATCAAAGTCCTACAGAAATGCCGCCTTGGGGTCCCCTTCAATGAAAATGACATAGACCTGCTCATGAATCACGACTGCGAAGTTGAAAATGCGCCACAGCTCCTCTGCACCATAGACGAGGTTGACCCGATTAATTACGCCAAGTTCCAAGCGATCACAGAGTATAAACCGAAGCAGTATACGGTCCGTGATGGCTTCAAATGGAATGAGGTACTGGAATGGGAGAATGAGAAGTATAGCAAAAGGTTTGGAGACGGAACATTGGTTGTACACAAGGACCATCAACTCGACCCGGTCGTCTACCTCAAAGAAACAATGCAAGTCATGCTCCAAGTAAACCTCGATATCAGAGCTGGACTCGTCAACGGAAGTCAAGGCGTTATCTGCGGCTGGGAAAGAATCGACCTGGCGAAACTGCCGGCACTCCAAGGACCATACTCGACCGACAGAGAACGCCACGTTCGAGCCTTTACTGCACAGCACCTACAAAAGCACATCAACAAAGAAGACCGCGTCTGGCCACGCGTGCGCTTCAGCAATGGGCGCGTCCGCACAATCTATCCCTGGTGCGTGATCACTGCCATTGGTGATATTAGGCCTTATTCCCTCCTGCACCGAACTCAAATTCCGCTTGTACCTGGCTGGGCTATCACCATCCATAAGAGCCAGGGAATGACTCTGGAACGCGTCATTGTCAATCTGAGTAGGGCTTTTGCAGAGGGGCAAGTCTACGTTGCGTTGTCGAGAGCGACAGGTCTCCGAGGCCTGAAGCTTGAAGGCAGTGTGCAGGGACTCACGGTGGGGGAGGGAGGGAATGAGGAGGTTCGCCAGTTCCTTGTTGATACTTTTGGTCCTGAGATGTTTGAGCAGCTTGAGGAGGAGGAAAACGAGGAATCCTAGCTAGAAACACAGATTCACGGTACGTGACGATGTTGAATATGGGTTTCTTGTTATATGGGCTTTGTATAACAATTGTATATGAATGATATCATGTTAGAGTGGCATTAACAATCCTCTGTGTTTCGTAGTCGTTGGACCACGGCATGAATTGACCGATGATATATTTGTGGCAGGCTAAATATGTCTGTTACAAGGAGAAGTATTTTTCGTTATAACCAGATTGTTCTTAAAACCGCAAAGTATTGACTCTATGCTCTACAAGCTATACATTCACGATCTCCTCATCGGCTTCTACTCCGCGTTGGTAGCCACGCCTTGGGTAAGGAGTTATATACTTGTTGTTCTGATCGTTTACCCGTCGAAGATATTGGTGCGAGGCGCGTGATGTGAGCATCAGCTGTCAGGTCTATCAACTCAAAATAGCACTCTTGTAAAGTTATCTCAGGCAGGATATCAGCTATTTATACAATTGCCCAAGATAATCGAGGATACTCAGGGTCCGGGCCGTTCCGGAAGATAAGACATTTACAATCAATTGGCTAGGTCACGTGGGGGAGGCTGTCGCGCGTTTAGAGTTTGGCCCGTAATAAACTGGTCGCGTCCCCTGCCCCGCTCCTCAATCCCAACGCTTCATCTACGCGATCGATCCGATCACTTTGCCTCACGCGTATGTACATGCTATGTGGGTTTTCCTAGTCTCCCGTTCACCGCAAACATGCACTGACATTGAATACAGTGACTTCATTCATTCCTACCCTTGCCAATTACTACCAGCACCCTTCCCATGCCGAGAATGAGAGGTCCTAAGCCAAACACCTTTCCCCAGAGGGACAGCCCCAGGGCACCGCTTAAGAGGAAACGCGACGCCAATGCGCAAGCTCCAACATCTGCCAACGAACCCAAGCGCCTTCAGCGATCGTCTTCTTACATCAGCATCCACTCCTCGTCCGACGAAGATGAAGCCCCCAAAGCCAATTCCTCAAGCCGCGCCAATGCCAAGTCCTCGCCTCAACAACCAAGGTCGAACAAGAATACAATGGCAAACTTTCTAGCCATGGGAAAGCAGAAGCCATCTCAGCCCCTGCAGCAAAAGCCACAGCAGAAGCCATACCAGGAACCGCCGCCGAAGTCATCGCCACCCAGGCCATCGCAGAAGCTGCCTCAGATGCCGCCGAAGCCATCGCAAGAGCCATCGCGCAAGCCATCCCAGATGCTGCAGCAGAAGTCCTCGCCGCCGAAGCCACCGCCGCAGCAGATCCAACAGCAAAGACCACAGCACAAGCCATCGCAGATGCCGCCGCAGATCACACAGGAAATGCCACTGCAGACCCGACGGGAGATCCTCATGCAAAAGATACAGCAGCTCGAACAGCACATCGCAGAGCAAAAGTCACAGATGATTCTACAGCAGCTACCGCCGATGCAACAGCCAAGGACTCAGCCAAGGCCACAGCAGTTTCCACAGCAGTTTCCACAACAGATTCCACAGCAGCCACGGCCGATGCCCTCACTTCCGTCCAATCCCTCGACGAGTGGTCCCGCCGATAATGAGGACGACTTCTTGGCCGTTGACCCGGTGCCTGAGCCAACCCTATGCAAAGAGCAACAGGACCTTCTCGATCTCATCCTGTCAGGAAGGAATGTCTTCTTTACTGGCTCAGCGGGATGTGGAAAGTCCACAGTTCTGAAGGCAGCAGTCAAGAAGCTTCGAGCGGCGGGTAAAATCGTTCACATCACCGCGCCTACTGGTCGAGCCGCCCTAGGAGTCAATGGCGTAACCACCTGGTCCTACATGGGTTGGTCAATCGACAGTATGAAGTCCCCGCTGTCTGATCTGAAAAGTGATTCACATCGCAAAACTGTCAAGGCGCGTCTCATGGAGACGGATGTTCTTGTCATCGATGAGATCAGCATGGTTGAAAACCATCATCTCCAGCGCATGAACGAATGCCTCAAGAGCGCACGATGCTGGTCACCCCAACACAACAACTACAGCCCAACCGCTCCAGCATTTGGCGGCGTCCAACTTCTTGTTACCGGCGATTTCTGTCAGCTACCTCCAGTCAAGCCTTTCGGACACTGCATACGTTGTGGCTCACCTACAACGGCGGATGCTAAATGGTCCCCAAGTGAGTGGAACTGTAGGTCGAACTGCGGTCCATTCTATGTCGAGGACCAGTGGGCCTTCAGGAGTGCTGCCTGGGAAGAAGCAAATTTCACTCATGTTCATTTGAAAGAGATTCATCGTCAGAGTGATGAGTCTTTTGTGAAAATGCTTCAGAAGTGTCGCCTTGGCATACCATTTTCTAAAAAAGAAGAGAAGGCCCTGCTCACACAAAATCCCGACGATCCGAAGTTTCGAAACGTGACAAAGCTTTTTGCCTACAGGAACTCCGTACAGGAAGAGAATAGAAGCTGTTTCGATCATTTGCCTGGAAGAAGTACCAAGTATGAAGCCATTGACGGCTTCGATTGGAGACCAGAACATACAGAACTCGCACATTACAACCTACCAACAAATGATAGATATTCTGATTTCCCACCTGTGGATATGACTCTGGAACAGTGCAAAGACAGTCCTTTGGATACCTACGTCGAGATGAAAGTCAATGCACTGGTTATGCTCAAGATCAACCTCGATCCAGAGAAGGGCCTCGTCAACGGAAGCCAAGGCATCGTCATCGGCTGGGAACCCTACGACCCTGACAAACTCCCAAACTCCAAAAAAGGCAGTGTCTCGAACATAGATGTCCTTGCCGGTCACCATTCCGACTGGCGGGCGAGGAAGATCAAAAAGTACGCAGAGAAGCGCCGTATTAGGCTATGGCCGATTGTTCGGTTCAATAACGGTATTACGCGCACGATATATCCGTGGGTAATGGTCAACACACTCGGGGCAACGGAGCCTTACTCGGTCCTTTACAGGACACAACTCCCGTTGGTTCTGGCGTGGGCTGTCAGTATTCACAAGTCTCAAGGTATGACGCTGACTCACGTCACGACGGATCTTGGGCAAGCATGGGACCAGGCGTTGAAGTATGTTGCGTTATCGCGCGTCACGAGCCTTGATGGTCTTGCCATTCTCAAGCCTGGGGGGAGGAAGAAGCGTCAAAGCCGTAAGGACTCGTTGGCGGTGGTAGAGTCGGCATCCCACGAAGTGAGGGAGTTTCTTGAGGATAAGTTTGGGAGAAATTTGTTCACAGATCTCGAGGGAAACAGATGATAATTGGTACTGTCTTTAAAGCAAACGAATAGGTTCAATTTATTGTTTCAAGTAACCACTCACAGGGCCAAACTTCCCTGGCCATGCAGAAACGACGGCTACCCTTCTAACGCTGTCACGAGACTCCAGTCTCGTCATCTTCCCCTCTACGAAGATACCCCAATCTTGGGTAAGGAGTCGGATACTTATTGTTATCATCGCTTAGCCATCGCGGATAATTGGGATCCTGCTCGGAACAGTAAGAAAGGGCACACCCGTACTGCTTGGGTTTGAACACTTACGTTATCGAAGAAGGGATGCTTCGAGCCAACATCTTGACGTTCTTGATACCATTCACTTTCTGGCAGATGCCGCCTTTTGCACCAGATGCAACGTGGCACGGTTCTGTGCGAGACTGTCTTGCCGCAAGTACACCAAAACTGTTTTCAGTCATTAGCCTACCTCTCAACGTTGCTCGTTAGGGTTCGTACTGCTCGTTCGAACGCATGATCATGAAGCGTTTTGGAGGGCTCGGAATCATCTCCGTAGTCAATATCCTCCCTCACGATCCAATTCCACTCCATCTCTGTTCGCTCAGCAAAATACTTCCTCGACGTCTTGCGCTCTTCCTCTTCACACATCACGCAGATCCACCGCGTGTAGATATCGCAATCACATCTTTCATTTAGAAACTTCCCCATCACTTCTTGCTCAGTCTTCGCGTCACACTCCTCGCACAAGCACATGATATTATCAAGCTCGTAGCTGCCTCTTAAATGCGGTCTGCGATTCGGATACGCACTTGGTGGAGCTGCACGGGGGTAGCATCGGCATTCCTCACAGATATTGATACCGCATTTCAAACACGGCAAAGCACCAGCTTCATCGCATTTGATGTTGTATAGCCGTACTTCAATCTCCTCGTCGCCTTTGAGATGAGGACTGGGCGTCCACTGACCCGCCATGCGGTTTCGGTGATAGGGGCTTGCATAGGCTTGACGTGTAGCGAGACCGCGACCATCGCAGAGACAATGACGACTTAGCGACTTGAAGATCGCTGGTGACGATTGGATGCACTCGTAAGCTGACTTGCTTGTCAGACTGAGATGATATAGATCAAGGGTTGACAGCCATGGAGCTAGAGAAGTGAGGATCGAGTATGAGGAGAGAAGGTCCTCGACTCTGTGGCCACCATTATTAGAAGAGATGGTCGCCATGATCGATTCTTGCACATCGCCTTTTCTAAGCAAGTTACTGGCCACTTTGCTACCATTTTGTCGAAGGATTAGCAGAGCTCGAGTATCGCATCAGCGGCATCACGTGGGTAAGCAATAATATGAGTCAGATCGTAACGTTTAGGCCTTTGTCAGATTCACCCGAAGCTCGGAGTAATCAGACATGAGATCATACTGACCGGGGTTCAATATCTTGGCTAAAAAGAAGTCGGAAGTTCCCCCGGTCACTGATGTTGGACGTGAGTCTGGGACAAGCCGCTCCGTAGTCTCAGCACTGATCTGGACCTACGCCACGAACTGGCTTGTCTTTAGTTTGACACATGAAGCCAATGAGGTCCTTCGATGGGACACATCCATCAGTATTAGCTTTTTCTACGGCTAGATTTACGTGAGTGCAGTCTGGGCCCAGGATGGTTAGGCTCCATGTCGCTCAGATCATCAAGGGCGCTACCCTGATAAGGGCCATTTGAATTGGCTTTGAGACAGAAACAGTTCACCAAAGCCTTTATCACTCCAAGATCATCTTTTGCTGCAAGTCTCAAGGTTCCTGTTGGTAATCTCAAATGATTGTTGACACGTTGGAGAATACGATTTGAGTGGAGTTTGTATTCGACCAGACCACATCCTCCATCCTATACCCAGAAAACTAGCAACCGCGATTGTTATTTCATATCTTCTTGATCACTTGGAATACAAGCTTCACAAGCCACTTTCTGTGCTCTTCCACCAGATGCGGACTATGTCCAGATTCGATC
Source organism: Fusarium pininemorale (assembly GCA_002165215.1). Taxonomy (NCBI): domain Eukaryota; kingdom Fungi; phylum Ascomycota; class Sordariomycetes; order Hypocreales; family Nectriaceae; genus Fusarium; species Fusarium pininemorale. Next base: position 657,332 of record NFZR01000011.1, read on the forward strand.
TCCAAAGTGTCAGCACCCCAATTCTGAGCCACGCCCAGAAGCATCTCCCTGCCGAAGATAGGATCATTCTTGCAGATTACCATGGTCTTGGGAATCTTCAGGTCTTCTGGGGTGCAAACCATAGGAACTTGGAAGGGAGCTTTGCTTTGATGGCAAAGTGTAGGGATAATCTCATCCGCGATGCCCTGATCAATATCCGAGAGGAATGCTTCCTTGGCCCTCTCTAGATTCAGTGGCATACGCTTATCCTACTACAGTCAGTTCAGCGACTTGGGGGGCTGAGTCTAGTATCTACATACCGATACATCATGAAAGAATGGTGTCTTGCGATGCTCACCCGCAGCTTCATACATGGAGATGCCTTTGTGAAGGACAGGCGTTGGGGCCACATAAATCACAGAGCTGAAGCCACCAGGAAGACTTTTTTTCTCCCTTTCTGCAATACTGTGGCCTTCGATCGCCACAGTAAGAGGGATAGCTCCATAACTATGACCAATACCAATTACTTTTCTCCCACTATCGATGTAGGGCAGAACAGCGTCGTGGATCCTCTTCACATCATCGTGGTATGTCTTACCGTCGACCGAGTCATCGTAGCCGGAGCTTGCAAGAGGCGGTGCAAGGACAGTAAAACCTGATTGCTGGAAAGCTTGGATGAGAAGTCGGTAATGGAGAGGTCGATGCCAAGCACCGTGAATTAGAAGAATGACTGGCTGCTGGTCCTTTTCATTCATTGTGAGCTTTGTATAAAAGGGAAGATGATTTTTGTAATTATCGATCGGCTTATGCTAGGGTTATATATGTAAGAGTCGATAATCACGGAATCCTTCTTCGGACGAAACCTCCGATTTCGCACTGATATCTCTACGATATGCCATTCAGTCTTACACTTCGCTACCTCTCGGATAGAGATTCGGACGAACTTGGGGCGCGTCAATGTGCTGACAAACATACCCATTCCCACTGATTACAGGCATACTGTCATCACTACCAATCATGGGAGAGTTTCCTGTTGCTCCTACACGCATGGCATCGGCTAGCAACGGCAAGCCGGTTATGACTTTACGGTATAGTGTACTCTAGAACCTACCCGCTGGATGTAAATTCCATCATATCAATCGAGGTCGGGTATAGATCTAAGCATCCTTGCCATGACATCTTAGGTAGCATGGCTCGCAGGTTCAACAATCTTAGCTGAAGCAGGACAATTGGTATGTTCTCTTCTCTAGGTTGCCCTCACTATACTCTAGAAATCTCAGGCCTTTGTGCTCAATAGCTGCACCCCGATCGGTCTCTTAGATGTGTTATTTGCGGTAAAGACTTGTGGCTAATAGCTTGAACTGGTAGATAGAAGTTAGTCCTATCCGTCTTCTTGCATCGCTGATCACTGCCCTCGTCACATGAACCGTCATAATCCTGCGGCAGAGTCATATCGGCCACTATTTGGGACAACTTTGAGATCATCGAGATCCCTTATAGAAGTCACAAATCACATAATCGGTAGTTCGGGGACTAGGCCTAGCGGCTGAAGCTGAAATTAATTCAGGCAGTACCGGCGATTGATCAACGCCGTCATCTACCAGTAGAACTCCGTTGGTAGCTCGGCACGGCCCAGGTTCAGCTGAGACATTGGCAGCCGGCTGGAGACTAGCCACCAGTCAGCACAACTGATTGGATTATGGTAATTACAGCATGTCTTTGCATCAACTCGGTCTGCTTGTCACCCTATTGGGGAGATCTGCAATGCTGATGCTGAAAAATGGCTGAGAGGGCTGAGCTGAAAGACGACGATCCTTTCCACTGTCTGTGTAGACAAGGAGACAGGGGGATGCAATAAAACTCAAGACCTTGATCTTAAGTGAAAAAAGCCTCAGGTAAACTTAGGTAAACTTGATATAACTTTAGAGGATCTTAGACTATGTATTTTAGCACCTCAGTTTAATGTCAGAAGTCTTCTTACACCTCTAGGGAGAAAATCGCTTTTCAACCGATGAAGTCTGCATTGTCAGCTTGCGGCCTAAGCCGTGTCTTGGATTAATGCAGTCTGCAGCCATTGAAATGCTGCGCCTAACGCCTCGTCTACCGGAAAGTCAGACAGCCGAGACATATTTCGAATATCCTAGTTTTGTCACATTCTGTACATGATGCCACCATCTGACCTGCCATGTTTCTGGCTAAAGTATTTATGCCGCTCTGCAGCTATCACCACAGAGATATTTTGTCAACGAATTCTACTCAAGCTACTTGACATACATGCATATTTGATGCATGTCTTGACGCTTGGGTGACATGGCCCGTCACTTGCCGTCCCGTGTCTCCTGCATATGCCTGATTCAGCCGTCAAGAAGACGATTCCGCTCTGATGTCATTACGCAGTTCTCTGTCAACTCGGCTCTAGTACTTAATATGCATGCTGATGTTGACGGACTAAAACTTTCCCTCACTGGACACAACCAACAGATGAACGAGAGAATTGCTTTGTTTTACAGTGGCTATTCCCGTCAATTCGTTATCTCAAGCTTAACTGACATTAACAAACCTTTGCTTCCCACTCCAAAACAACTAAAGATATGGCTTCCGCGGCTTTGCGATGGCATTTCCATATTGGAATGTTCATTATGATCGCTGCCAGTCTCGTCCTTGCCACTGGAAGCAATGATGGCTTGCAGCATATCCTTCACCCTCAAGACGCTTCCCCTCAGATTATCACAGGTCAATACGATCCTGCTCGAATTAGCATCCACAACACTACCGGTCATGTGTCATGGAACTGTACGAAGGTCGATTTCGTCAATCAAGACATACCAAAGAAACTCAATGAGTGCCTACAAAACGGTGGCTCCGTGACAGACGTCAAGTGGGCGAACCACGGTAGAAGCGTCGTGGCAGTCTTTGCGCATGCAGTCGTTGTCATCAACCATTGTCCTGACGAACCATCTAAGGATAAGACCATAGCTTTCGGCATGTGTTTGGATAAATTCGGTCTGGGAGGAACTCACGGCATTGAGCCTCTGCCCGATGGGAAGCTCGCTATAGCAACGACCTCCTATGAAGCAACAGGAAACATCAAGATCGTCAACACGTCCTTGGGTGTATCAAACCCATATCCAGGCTTTCTCCAAGAGCTTGATGGTCTTCCTGCCGTGCACAGTCTTGTATGGGACCAAGTAACACAGAGTCTTTGGGCCGTCGGAAATGACTTACCTCCTCACGGAAGAAGTCCCTCGACAGCGCAGTTGAATCGCTATGAGTATAGAAACGGTTCATTCACTCGAAAGCCTTCTCAAGTCGAGCCCATTGGCCCTCCAAAAATGCTCACCGAGGAATGGGACGACTCATGGTGGGATGGAGGACATGATATTACCCCTGTGCCTGACCAACGGGGTCTCCTTATCTCTACAGATCTGGACCTCCATCTCTTCAATCTGAGCTCGGCTTCATTTCTGCACGGAGAAGAAGTGCTAAAACAGTCATTTATGCAGGGATTCAAACCTGTTAGATCTCATGAGAAGAATCTGCCTCGGGCTGATGTCAAGTCATTGAGCTTGCACAAGAGCTCCGGCACTCTTTATGTGCAAGCTGATTGGAAAGGCTACTTTTCGACTCAAGTCAACCATCTTACAACAGGAGTAAAGACTACAAAAGCCATCTCGTTCTTGCAGTCGGTCTATCGTTCTCGTTGGTTTTCGCCCGTGGCTGGATGGTCTGTTGAGTAGCATCTTTCTTCGGAGGATGATGGATCGACGTAACTATTAGCACCGAGTCAAGAAGTCACGTAGTGAATGATAAAACGTCGCCCTCTTTGAGAGGTCCAAATATCAACTGCGCCAGTGAATGCTCTGTTAACATTTCCAGAATATTTGAACTCTTAAGCTTGAATTTGTGGCCCTGAGCTCCACAGTATCCTCAAAAATCTCAGGGTACAAGTTGAGAGGATGCCAGGCCAGACGCAGCTTAGAACCGTGAAGCAACCGGGCCTTCCATAGCTCCCCCAAGTAGCCATGGACATAGGAGAAGATGTGTACCGTACAACTGGTCTCATTGGTTGATTTCCATATTGAGAACAGTCCGAAAACCTGTTGAGCTATTGCACTGGCGTCCAAAGACTCGTCATGAGTGACATAGTGAATGTGGTGTCAGGGAGAATTTAAATCGCTATATACACACCGTATGTACTTGTAGGTGGCATAACATCCCCCCAGTTGATATGCCCAACCCACCGCCGCCCGTTCATCTATCACATCTCAAACTTGGTGGCGTGGGATGACTACATACAATACAAAAGTCCTACATGACGCTTCTCTACGTCAGGTATTGCAGTTGAGGTTCTTGCCGTGTCTGAAGGGAGGCCTCAAATGCAGAACAAGACATTTACGGCAAGATAAGAAGTCAGCCGCAAATCTGAAGTGCGGTTGCACAGTTGGCGCAATGCCCTTACTCCACCTCCGAGTACCATATAAAACTCATCGAGTATCTAGGCAGAAGAAAGACTCTTGTCTGCAGCACCCTCCAGATTTCATAGACAGCCTAGATTTTATCCCAAGCATACTATCTACAAGTACTTCTCTCTTGGTTATTTCGCCATGGCTGATACATCTGTCGAACAAACCTCAGGTGGTGAGCGCAGTCATGCCTCACAAGAGCCACCAAACATATCCTCAAGCAATGACAGCTCGAATGTCGGTCCCAAAGCTTTTGACGCTTCTTCTCCGCCCACTGGAATAGGTTATACGGCAACCTCTGCACTTCCAGCGCGAATGCAGACCGAAGCAGGCTTCTACAAGACCTTCATTGTTGAGGTCGTCATCAATGGAGTATATGACCAAGCTGGAAACTCCAACAAGATCAAGAAGCCAAACTGGCCGCGGGGAAACTTTGAGTACTTGTACTCTCCAGGCAGAGATGTCCTGGGAACCTTTGCCAGTACTTCAGTGTTCTACAATGACACTGAAGACACCAGTGGCAGCACGTACATTGACTCACCAAGCCCGTTTGTCCACAAAGATGGGCAGATTACATACAAGTGGTACAAGGAAACAGACCAGAATGCCTACCTGGCTTTCAACATCAAGTCCCATAAGTACATCTTCATAGATCCAACGCTGCCCATCAGAGCACTCTATTTCCCCCAAATCTTCCAGGACCCCAGCTATCCGGGCTTCAGCAGAGTCGGGACCATTCAGTTTCACCAGTTCTCCGCGCAAGGCTTGACACTGAAGAACTACTGGGACAATGAGCCTATTCACTTAGACATCACCAACGGCCGGGGACTGGGTTATTCTGGAGCAGCTCTATGCTTGAATGTCCAGTCCATTATGGCCTCGTTGTGCATTCCAGAGGATAGAGCCGCCCGCCGTGCCGATGGCACACATATCTGCTTTGACTCTATCTGGCTCCTTCGTGAAGCAGCCTCGCTCAACGCGGTAGACGACTCCGTCAGCCAGTGGGACTCAGGAGACTTCCACAGAAAGGGCAATGACTGGACGTCGATAAATGAAGGGATTCGCTTCGTGTATGCACCTCTTGATAAATCTGCTTGGTCAACCTTTGTCAAGCAGATTGTCGGAGCAGGGCTGGGTCTGATTCCTATCATGGGCCCTCTCTTAGCACTAAACTGGGACATCATATACTCATATTTGGATGACCCTGCAGGGTTTGCCGAGTATGCTCATATCGGTAAAGAATGGTTAGCTATCTTGAAGCTCCAGGCAGCGGAACTCAAGAAGGCGATCAAGTAGTGATGGGCGAATCTACGTGGACCGTTGTATGGAGTTCTCTTCGGGAGTTTAAGCTCGGCCGGTCTTGATAGAAGGGTCTTTTTACACAGTGTCTCCAGTATTTCAGGCAAATCAATAAATAGGTCAACTGTTCAACATGCATAGTCTATATCTGTGATTCCCTCGAAAGTGTCTTTGTGTGCACAAGTCTCCATCTTCAATATTTCTTCGCCCAAGAGACGTCCACCACAGGCAAGCAGCGGCATCATGGATGAGAGGGCACCTTCTTCACCAGACATGATGGTATCTGTTGACTGAATTATCTTCAGAATGATCCCTCTCCGTGTATCAAGGCTTTCACCTTCAATGTAAGTCCCTGAAAAGGCGCTTATACCCTCTATAAAAAGTCGAGCTATCTAACCTTCAAACCCTGCTAACCCTCAACAATCTACAAATTACCAATCTCTATTCCGGTATAAATCTCTAACTTCACATACAGCAAGCTTATAGATATAATCAAAGATGTGTGATAGCGTATTAGTACAGTACATAGGCTGCTGCGGCCATGCTCTCAGTTCAGGCACAGAATTCATACCTTGTGCTTTGCAAGGGACAGAGTATTGTCATGTGAATTATCTTGAGGATAATCGGAATGGCTTTATAGAATGCAATGCATGCTTCATTGAGAGGGAGAGGCAAGAGGAGGAAGAGAGAAAGAAGAACGCTATGGAGTTCTAAAGCCGAGCTTTTGATTAAGGAAGCTCAGACAACGGATATCGTCCTTATATAGTGAAGCTGATCAAGATCCACAATTTGCACATATGTACTGATGCAGCGAATCATAAACGGTGCGGCTCTAACGTCCGTGAATCCATGAAGGTCTTTACTGGTTTTTCTTTTAACATTTCACCAGCAGTGATCCACTGTAATAGACCTATTGTTGTATTACTTCGAGGTCACCTTGATTCTTTGACTCCAACTGTGGGGTGATACACCTACAAAAGCGAAAAAGTATATAAGCCGAGCTTTCAGCATTCTCCCAACGTCTCTACCAATACTGCATATCGCATCATCGTATAGACACCACAGTCCTAAACTATTATCGCGCACTCGACAATAGAAATAAAAACGCTTCCTGATCTACTAAGCTAGCCATGTGCACGACTACATTTATAAGATACTGGGGCTATTGTGGCCATTTGATACGTACAGAGACTGTTGATAAGATCTGTGGCCAAGAAAGATGCGTCAGAGACTATGATTCGAAAGACCCGCTTCTCTATATAGAATGTGGGCCTTGTGAAGAGGCTCGGAAGAAGGAGGAGGAGGAGAAGTTGAAAGCGCTGCTTGCGTAATGATAGAGTGTGATGACGTGGTTCCAGAGAGTTGGAAGGTTTGTAGTCTCAAAAGCATAGTAGATTAAACTAAGTCATCACTGTCTTAGGTTTCATCTCCCATATTCTGTCAGTTTGAGCTATGTCAGTGATACATCACTTAGAACAATATAAATAAGGCCATGAGCCGGATCTACCGTGGGAGTTCAATTATTAAAACTTCAAGCACACGAAGGCCACATCAAAACAACTAATTAGACAAATAAGCCTTGAAGCAAATATGTGCAGAACAATATATACCTCATCTTTGTGCGAAGTATGCTCTTACAAGATCGGGTTCAGGATAGACGGGGAACCATGCAAGAACCCAGGAGATATGGAAAAAGGATGTACTGCCGAGTTTGAGGAAAAGACTGATTATCTATCTTCTGACCTTTGCCAGAAGTGCGAGGAGAAGAAGAAGGAAGATAAGAAGTGAAGACTTTGGTTGATAGCTGCCACGAGGCGCGGGGTCATCACCCCCTATCGTTTGATGAATAATGCCGTCCAATGAATATAATCCTGTGACACTCAGAGCTGGGGAGTCGCTGATTTTCCCTCCTTACTTTCGATACCAATCACGTATTAGTGAACGTTGTGTATATTCAGATCCCAGTAAGTTATATATAAGTCCAGCCAGCTCCTCGCTTCTGGCACGCCATACCTCAAACAAATTGCCTTCACACAAGTCCTCATACATAGAAAACCACAAATTGCTTTCCGCTGAAATATCTACAACTACCACCATGTGCAAGACAATAAGCATTCGATACCAATGCGAGGATTGCTGGACTCTTGACCATGACGATACGACTGTGAAGCCGTGCAAGACGCCGAGGGACAGGAAAAACTGCAAGTCTGAGGTCAAAATAGTAAACGAGTACTTCTCCCCAATATGGTGTTCTGTTTGCGTGGAGAAGAAACGGAAGGAGAAGAAGTGACTTGAATCACTACAGGGAGTAAAGAGTTTGTCACTGTTGTCTTCATAAATGAGAAGGATCTTCTGCTCAATGACTTCTAGCTAAACGAGTGCATAATTAGGTGACCTTTTCCATTGTAACTATTATGATCAGCTCAAATCACGGGCCATCAGCTTCCGTGGGCATAAATATGACATCTTTCACTCGCAATTGTCTCCAAAGGAGCGCAACCAAACAGATCCAGCACTCCTAAAAGGTCGGGACGGGTAAAAGATCCGCCAACATGTGCATCACCGCATTTGTGAGATGCTGCTGAAATGAGAAGAAATGTGACTACTTAATCAAATACGAACGGAAAGAAACGCCGTCTGACGAGAAAAAAGGCCTCCGCGAGCCAAATGTAAGATCGAGATTGACTCGAGAGAATACTCAATATGCGTTGAGGCGTCGGAGGAGAAACTGAAAGGGTTTTGTGGTCATAACTGGTCCCTCCGGCTTTGGTACAGTCAGCAATGATGGTGAGATTCGATGAGAGCGAAGGATCAAGTTAGCGGTTTTGGGAATAGCTTCGAATCCAGACGCCCAACAACGGCCACTTGACAAGTTTATTGTCCCATTAGACTTTAGAATAAACAGATAATTGAGAACGATGAATGTGACATGGCTGGCGTTCTCCTTGCCGATGATTTGGCTCCCATGACTATTGAAGTGTCTAATCTGGTGCATTGATATTGACATCTATTCGATAGGAAAACACGTAAGCTTCATGTATGGAACTCACCCGATCCTCCGTTCGTTATCGGAAGTCGGTGATCCAAATTCTCACGTCAGTCTCTCTCATTCCTTCGCCACTTCAAAGAGTCAATCCCCCCCCCCTTGGGGAGCAAGAAAACACCAGACCTTAATACAGGGTTTCAAAATAAACTTAGTAAAGGGCCCCTTAAGTTTAGGCTAGATTTACCTAAATATTTTCATTGCTTAGGGTCAAGGTCCTGTGTTTTTCTTCCTCCCCTGACCCCCTCAATTCATTCTAAGCATTCCAACTGTGCAATACTAATCATCACTATGTTGCTTCAAGACCTAGCAACAGAGATCATCGAGCAGATCGTACAGTATCTCTCTGTGTACTCTGATCTCAACGCCTTATGCCAGACCAACAAACGGTTTCGCCACATTGCCAATGATCTTGTCTATCGTGAGGATGCACACTGGCGATGTAACGCGCTCCGATGGGGTTCTCAAGAGGGCCTCGTTACAGTGGTAGAGAGATCACTGGATCAAGGTGCTGATGTCAACTACATGATCAACCACGACGATGAGACTGCCTTGTTTCCAGCTGTCCGGAAACAGCACTGGGATATCGTGCATCTGCTGCTGGCGAGAGGTGCTGATATTCACCGCAGGAACAAGGTTGGCAATAATCTTGTGTACTTTGCCGTAACGACTGGCAGTTATGATCTAGTGAAGCTCATGCTAGATCAAGGTGTCGATCCAAACTCTCATGTGGAAGGCGATGTTCCTCCTTTGTTGCTGGCAGTGCGAAGAGGATATCTCGACATTGTAAGGTTGCTCTTTGATGGCGGTGCATACATCGATGACAGCGACGACTGGGGCGAAACACCTCTGCATCTCGCCGTGGGCACGCCTCAGCATGACATCCTAAGCTTCTTCATCGAAAAGGAAGTTTTTCGCAAAGACAAGACTGGGGCTCGAGGTGCTGATGCACTGGAGATGGCTGTCATACGAGGAGACATGTCAACATTGAGGCTGCTTCTCGAAGGGGGTGCTGACCCGCTTGTTCGAAGGTGGACGAGACATCATGCGATTATCACGGCGGCACTGGCCAGAGAAGATGATATGGCAATCTTGATGACGGATAGGTTGGTAGGAGAAGCCGGTTTCCTTGATGAGCACGGCAAGGAACTCCTTTGGTACGCTGTGAAGGGTAGGTGTCAACGCTATACTCGCTACTTGTTGGATAAAGGTCTTGACCCGGACAGAGATCTCTGGAAAGAGGTTGACGGTTCGATGGTGGGAGGCTCTGCCTTGGTAGTGGAGATGCTGGGCGCCGGGGTACTGACAGCATGAGATTCAACTGTAAGGGAATAGGAACGTGTTTGAGTACGGAGAATGAAATAGTGAGCATTAATGACACCTTTATGATGGGACTTTATCCTCTCTAAATCACAGAGAGACTCAATCGCCTTCAACTCCAAAGCTCCATCGTTCTATATCGAGAAGCAGGCAACATGAGCTTGCCTCAAGGCATGTCAACAAACAAGGCCAACGGGCGCTTCTTTTTGATGCTTTTCTTGAACATGTCAATCTCGGTTCGCAAGTCCTCTTGTTCCTTCAGCAACGCCTTCTTCTTGTCTTCGAGTTCTTTTACTTTGGTTTCGACACGTTTCAAAGAGGCTTTCGCTTGACCCAAGCAGTTGTTCAACTCCTTGATCGTCTCCCCATCCCAGAGACTGAAGTTGTAACTTGTGGGCGCAGATCCCTTTTGGTTGCCTTTGTTGCGAGATTTCTTATCTTTTGAATCCATCTCTGGCGGGTCATCCTTGAATCTAACCTTCTTCCCTGCTTTCGCCTTTGTTTCTTCTGTAGGCCCAGATTGATCGATCTCGGGCTTGCCATGGAGCCTAGGTTTGTTTTGCGAGACAGCTTCGGACATTTCTTCTGGTTCTCTCGTGGTCATGTCGAACTTTGATGTGAGGGGTTGTCCACCACGGTGCTCTTGCTCGATATAGATGAGAACAGCGTCAGAAAGAGAATTTGGTGAATGGAATGGATTTTGACTGTATGTGCGCATTCCAGAAGTGAGGAGCCTGGCATTGATATAATAGCTCGATCCTTGATTTCCCCACGATTCACAGCTTGCAAGTCCATCAGTTACTCGTTGCCAATTCTTTAGCAACAGTATGTCATTCAGAGACATTTGGAACTTTATTGCAACCCTTAGCAATCCCAAACTGATGCACTGGCTTTCATTGTCTAAGGTCTTCTATTCCATAATCAATCATTGCCTCAACCTCAGGCCACAATCAGTCTTAAGATTGCTTCCTCTTGATACTTTCATGAAGATTATTAAGCCATTCTTTGAGTTCTTTTTCTCTCTTTTCCAACTTACTCTTCTTCTCGCCAAGCTTTTCCAGTTCCTTTCGAACCCCTTTGAGATCGGTGAACCCTTTGTCCCACATGACCTCCAACTTCTGGAGTGAACGCGAGTCAAACGAGCTGGGGCTTTCGCGTTCAGATCTCTCATGACTGTCTTTTTTATGGGAGTCTTTCTTCCGTGACTCCTTCTTGTGAGAGTGCTTTTTGCTGGATTCGCTCTTGTGGGACTCCTTCTTGCGTGAATGTTTCTTATGTGTATCCTCCGCAAATGTAACCTTCTTCTTTATTCGATCATTCTTCGGCTCATCCTCTCCAGAGTCATCTTCCTGGCTGTGTTCCTCATCGGATTCAGAGTGATCGTCCTCGGATTCGTCCTCGGTGAGAAGCTTAGGTACGGTCTGGGGGATTGTATCGGTCTCTAGATGGTCTTTGTCCGCCATGATTTGGTAGCTGTTGATCGGTAAAGGGCAAAGTCGCAGGCTTCGTTGAAGTTGGTTGGGCCTTTGGTGGGTAACTAGATATAAGATCTGCTGTACCACTTTAAGCGGTTGGGGGAGTTTTTTATTCATATACTGGCGTGTTCCCCAGGTTCTTTTCGATTCACGACGAGCCATTTCCGGCACTTGTTCATCACCAATTTGCCCCCAAGCAGGTTCCTCAGGGACACCTGATCATCGTGTAGTCGATGGGCTGCTATCACTCTTTTTGTCACTGATCTTCCGGTGATATTGGTGGCCGTGTCCTCGTTCTATTCCTTGTCGCCGTGTTGCTGAGAAAGGGACGCTGATATGAGCTAACTACACGTTTAACGAAGGATAGCCACCTTTTCTGAAGGAATTTGAAGCCTGTACCAAACCTATGTATTGCGATATTTTAAGGGGTGCTCACCTCTGTCACTATATTTCACTCCCGTGGCATCATCGGTAGTAAACCCTCCTTGAAATTGTAAAAGGCTCCCTGTTAAGGCTAGACTACTGGTTCCAAATCACTAACCTTCTTCCCTATTTTCGTCTTTATTTCTTTTATAGGCTCGGATTGATCAATCTCAGGCTCTGCTCTTACATAACATAGATAATTAAAGGTTTAAGGAAAAGGTTTTATTAAATGGAGTTAATCTCTACTAACGTTAGAAGTAAGCATTCCAGAACTAAGTAGATTAGCTTTAAGATAAGAACTCGATCCTTGACCCCCCTACGATTCACAGCTTGCAAGTCTATCAATTATTAGTTGACGCTTATGTCGCACCAGTAGGTCATTCAGAGACATCACACAGCCGTGCAGTAAACCAGCACCTCACACCTTTGTTGTCGCCGAGACTCAAGATGACCTTCTTGGTCAGCCACTCCTCTTCTCCCTTTCATAATGCTGCTAAGGAGTCACAGTAATGCTTATTGGAGATACGTGGCAAGAAAGAGATTCTGAGCATCACGTTATGGATTCGCTTTTCCTGTCTGTATCGCGACGAGTTCATTGACATCTAGCTGCTGTACTATGATGCTCAGCCTTCGACCATAAATCGGTAATGGCAGCAATCTCATAAGAAACCCTCAACAAGAACTTTTATCTAAGCTGTAAGATTCTATGTTCAGTTCGAGGCCATCTGCGTATCACCGGGACCAATTCCTATTGCTTCTGGACCTTGGCTACTGAATTCGGCCCTTCGTTTCAAAATCCCTGAGTTTCTTCAGCTCAAGATCCCACTTATTCTGTCTTCTTTCTAAGTCTTCCAACATATACTCTACCGCCTCAATTTCTTTCTCGTGCTTTTCGAGCTCGAGTATGTACGACCTCGCCTGTATCGCCGATTTCTGTCTTTGAGCTTCCTGTCCTTTCCGCTTGCTTTCCTCCTCTCTGTCCCAAGTTCTTTTGATAATACCTTTCAGCTGATCTTTGCCTTGACGTAGCTTGTCGATCCTCTTCTTGACGTGTTCCTTGTCAACCTCCAGTTTGTTTATCTCGAAGTTGGCTTTGTGGATCCTCTCCACCAACTCTTTCTCTGGCTCCCTGCGTGTCGTGGACGTGGGGACATCTTTTCGCCTGTCGAGAAGTTTATCAGGCATTCTGCTGAGTTGACTGATCGGAGGAAGCGATGGTGTTGTTCGATAGAGGCTATGTCGCCGTTCTAGTGAGTTGCAGGATATCCAGGCTGAAAGAGGAGAGAAGATAATTGGAATTATCTTTCTGTAGCGGAGGTTTCTTTTAGATTCTTGAGCGTAACATCTAGTTCAAAATAACAGCATATGGTTCCAATCTCTTCCTGATATAAAACTCCATCACGCTACCTAGAACATTGACTCACTTCGACCTTTCCTGCCGCGCATAGGTGAATTGCAGATAGCTTTCTCTTGTGAGAAGTTAAGCCTCATCACTCTCGACTACCTCTGTGTCCTAGATAGTAGCTGTTCACTGCGAAATCGTTCTTCAGGAGTTCTATCTTCTGTTCAGAGTCGATGGGCTCCATGATTACCTGTGCAGTTTGGTACCACCCCATTCATGATCCCGTGGCCATGCATACTCTACAACAACTCACTAACGGTCATTGAGTAGTAGAATGGCTCTCTGTTGAGGCTAGATTAAATTTCCAAATCTACGGTTCTACCCATCGCCACATCCCAGATATCTACCTCCTTTGTAGCCTGACCATCGCCTTCTGGTGCTTCTTCTTTGTTTCCTTGAGTTTCTCCTTCTCACGCTTTAATTTATGTTTCTTGTTGTCTAATTTTTGCAACTTCGTTCGAAGTTCCGTGATTTCCTCTTCAATATCCGTTTCCTCATTATTTCTGTCACCTTTCTCTAACTCCTCGATCTCCTTCTCGACATACTCTTTGTCTTTTTTAAGCTTTTCCTTTTTAAATTTGACTGTATCGAGTTTCTTCTCAGTTTCCTTGATAGCCTTCCCGTGGGCTAGGAACGCGGGAATGTCAAATAAATGGGGGAAGTTTCTGTTGGGCATTGTTATGGGAGACTATGTATAGTGGTTGTGAGGTTAGTGACTATCGGGATATAGTAATTGACCAAGAAGAAGAATGGGTATTTATATTTCTTGTGCGGTAAAAGATGTATCTCACACCCGTAACAGCAATGAATCGAGGTAGCCTTGCTCAAATAATCTTCCGTGGCCTAGTCTGGGATATTTTTCAATCTTGTTTGACTTGCTGTCTTACGAAGGGCGTTGACTCAGGGTCGAGGCTTTTGCCTGTGATTTAAAGAGCCTTTCGCTCATGTAACGTTCTTCACAAGGATATATTCAATCACTCGCTTAGCTAATGGTTGGTAGTGAAAATGCCGGATCCTGCTGCACTGATAGTTGGGGGATGGAGCAATATCGAGTTTCTATAGTACGACCCGCACGACAGCCTTGGGGTTGATGAAACAATCATGTTTTAGAAAGCATCAATAAACATGTCTTCTTACCTCTTCGTCCAGTACGCTCTGTTCAACCTTTAACCGACAGCTTTTGTATTAATTCACACCTTAACTATGCCTTCTTCCAGGATGCCTTGCTGTCTAGCTTCAATTTCCTCTCTTCTTTGTTTCAACCGGATGTCTAACATAAGTAGTATGGGCAGAGAAGTGGCCTGCGGTGGCCCAGAAAGAGGGCTGTCCATATATGGGTGTAGCATCTACCGTCTTTGTCTTGCGAGACTGCTCCTTCCTTGATGACTTGTGTGAGTCCTTCATGTCTGAGCTTGACTTATGAGAGTCTTTCTTGTGAGACGTTGATCTGTGAGATCCAGACTTGTATGAGTGGTGAGATTCCTTCTTGTGAGATTTCGTCTCACGATCGTCAGTTCTGCGAGACTCTCTTCTATGAGACTCGCCTCTGTGAGATTCTCCTCTATGGCTGCCTCCACCATGCGAGCCCATTCTCCTGGGCTCCTCCTCTCTTGGGCGTCTGACAGATAAGTTCTCATCAAAGTGAACCCTACTTCCAGTCTGTCTTCCTAGTCCATCTGAAAAGGGTGCATTGTTGCCATATACTTGCTCTTGGGAAATGCTTTCACAAGATCTACCATTGTCAGGTCTGTATTGATTGTTCATCTGCACATTCTCGGGCATGTGCTGGGGTATGAATTGAGGTATCTCTTCGGCCGCAAACTGTGGTGGGACAACGATGGGCTCGTTCTGGGGCTCAGGCTTTCGCTGATACACAACCATACCCATGGTCGCATTCGCATCCGGGCCCTGAGGCGCATTGCCTGTTGGCAAGTTCTGTGGGGCGTTGTTGTCTTGGGGGTTGTTTTCTGGCATGATGTCGTCTGAAGAGGGGGATGAATGGGTTCGTGGATGGTATTCCGTTTAGGCAAGTTGGATTCACTACAGTATGTCTTGGTCGGAGGTTTGATGCAGGGCACATTGGCTATCGGGGAACTTGCCTTCATATAAAAGTACCCGTCCCTACTCGGATTTCGATTCAGTACAAGCGAGCCACGATACGCAATCAATCATACAGCTCTTTCGGTTCCTTGCAAATCTAATCATTGTCACCTTTCGCTGTTTCACTGGGCATTTACGAAAGTCATTGGTGACGAGGTGAGAAGCTCCCCAGAGCTATCAGAGCCAGAAGGTGTTACGGATCAGCTTGTCACCTACGGTCCAGGTTGTGGCTGCGTTGACAAGACTCTTAGAACAGAGCTTCGCAGTACTTTCCAAACCACTGCATCTTTCTACGATTCGCTCCAGGCAGTGCTTGTGGAGAGGAATGTTGGGCGACGAAGTGTTCAGGTTCCGGCTATATTGGGGATCTTAATCAAGGGTGGGGGAGTATAACACGACTTGAGCAGACCTAGAATTTAAGGCTCTTTAATAAGCCATCTCTTATATGCCCCTCGACCGTGCGAGGGGCAAGGACCGTGCCTCAATTCAATTCATTCCTCAGACATCCAACGGTTGGTTGGTTGGTTAGTTGATGGCTGAGAACAAAGAAAAGTATCCAACCTCAACAGCTTCTCCCTTTCAACCTCATCTCCCTCGATACTCGTGAGAACATTCTCCATTGATTCTATCGTCGCTCCTCAGCTCAGTTTGCATCGAGATGCTTCCACCACGCAATCTCCGATCACGCACTGTCCCTTCCACGCCAACTGCACCCCGTCATCCGCCGTCGCGGCCGTCACGATCCTCATCAGACCTGTCTTCACCAGATCTTCATGAATATGGAGAATTCACCCTTGTTCGTCTTTGGCTTTCATCGACCATTATCAACACATTTGTCTTCAGTACGCCAGTCTCCCACGACAGTATATCATCAAGGAAACGATACCGTTTACAGTTCTAGATGATCACAGGATAACAATGCCTGACGCTTGCTCTGCAATCTCAGGAGTGGTCATGGCCCCTTACTTGGCACTTCCTTGAGTCAGATCTCTCGCAGGATACGCACCAGACCTATATGACTTAGCAACATGGCGTGATTGATCTTCAAAGACAGCACTTGCACTGTCATATGGCTCAAAGCCGTGGGCTGAAGGTGCGGCTGATGATTTTCTGAGCCTCCATCTCCAAGGGTGAGAGGAGCGCCATATTGACTGTCCAAGTGTTGGTCTTGTGGCTCGGAACCTCCTAAAGACTGTCTCGGAGACTGCTGGTAGTCAGCCCAGGCAGGAGAATCATGTCGCTGCCCTCTAGGGCCTATAACGTAGCTACACAACTGCACAAATACTACAGGATCCAGGCAGTATCGTCTCCGCGATATTCGCCTTTACCCTGAGCCACTTCATACTGCGTTTTAAATGGAGGCTTCCCTGTGACCATAATTGACCTTGACTCAAGCTGAACTAGAGTGATCTAAAAAGAAGCTCCTGGGCTTCTTACCTCACTGTATGATGGCTGCTTTTTTTCCGGCTCTCATAGCTCCGCGGCTCTTCGTTCCTTATCCGGGTTTCAAAGACTGCTCTCCGATGGCATTCCTCCTCAATATCTTCTCTCCAGGTTTCCCAGTCCTTTATTTCTGCTTCCAACTCATATCTTTCATCCTTCAGCTTATTCAGGATGTACACTTGATCAGAACAAGTCTTCTGGCTCTTCTGTAATTGGCTACTCGCCCTCTCTATCACCTCCCGCGATGCTTTCTCTCCTTGCTGGATGATACCACTGAACTTTTTATTGTCCTCCTCTAGAGCCTTCTTTGCCTTCCTGATTTTATCGATGTCCTTCCCAACCTGAATAATGTTCTTCTTCAGGTCATGGATGCTTTCCCTCGCGCGGTTGAGATCACTTTCCGGCTTCCACCTTCGTTGCTCATGTTTATCACGAGATGGGTCCTTCTTCACTATGACTCTCGCTCGGTCGGGCATATTGAACTGGTAATTGTTCAAAGTTCTGAGAAGTCGTATCTTGTGTTGTCGGTAGCTTGTTGAATTGACGAGTTCACGGCCCCTTGGTGGAACGAGCCTCGCATCTTTATACCGAGGCCATCCACTACACATTAGGGAATCACAACGACTCTGGTTCTTGTTCACTGACCATTAACTGCCGTTGCTACATTGATATGGCGATGAACAGTCCGTTTTTCGGGCATGTCCATCACGAGTAGCTGGGGTCTGTGTGCACTGAATATTTAATTCAACCACGAATGCATTGTCATGCCCGCAACGAGGTTTGACACCTGATAGTTCCGATGCGTCATATCAAACACTTCAAATCGATCATATATATCTTAGGGGAAGTTCCATTCTGCTGTTTGATTTACATGGTTATCTTTAAAAAAAAGAATGCGAAAGAAAAGACAATAGTGGCAAAGCAGTAATTTTCTCCTAAGACTAAGTATAAGGTGGAACCTTCCGAAGCCAAGCACAGCTTATCTTACCTAGTCCCGACTGTACTTACTCTTCTTCCAATCCTCATACCGCAAGCCCTCCTCGCGTCCCATCCACTCGTCAAACTTCACCTCCTCTTGACTAGTCTTAAGCTCCTCTCTGTAAACCTCCCATTCCCGCTTCTCCTTTCGTAACCCCAGAGACTTGAGGTCCATTTGAAGCAGCTGTTTCTCATTCTTTAAGCATGTCTTCTCGCCTTGTTTCAATTTCTCAATTCCATCCAACAGGGCCCTTCTCGATGCTCTTTCATGCTGTGCTCGGTCTAGGACTCCCTCGAATCTTTCGTTGCTCCTCTTTAGCTTTTCTGTCTTCCGATCCAGCTTATGTGTTCTCTCATCCAGTTCTCTTATCTCATCTCGTAGGTCTTCGATTTTCCTTTCTGCAAGATCAATCTTCTCCTCTAAGGAGTGTTGCTCGACATGTTTGTTGAGTGACGGAGCTACCTCAACTACAATAATTTGTCGTTCGGACATGGTGGACTAAAATGGTCTTAAGTGAAATGTAAGGATACTTTTTGGTTATTTGTAACTGATCGTATAAGTTGGAATAAGGAGTAGTATTGCCCCAGAGATGAGCCAGGTTCACAATTTATACCCAAAGCCATTAGCCACATGAACATAGCCATGGCTTTGTTCATTTTCAGTAATCAATTTCTACCATCGCGCCCGCCGACCGAACATGAAAGGTTCGCCAGAATGTATCATAGGACTCGCATCTGGCCTCTTTGTGCTATTGAACATTGTGCTCAGCCGGGAATCTAAATCAAGCGTTATTGCTCCGATATGTCTTGTCCATCACTTCAAATGAACCCCGCAAGTTCTGGAAAGGGCATGTTCTGGTCATCAGTTCAGTTTCATCCGTGCCGTATTTCTCTGGAACAGGAGCAAGCAACATTGGCAAAATAGTAAATTGGTTCCAAGATTGAATAGATTTTTATTTCAGGATCTCACCCAAGTTGCGATAGATGACAAGATAAGAATAAGCAATTTATGTTCCATCCTTTAACAAGGCCATTCAGACGCGAAGGCTGAGACGCTCTCTCTTCTTGGTCAGAGACTTCTTCTCGCGCTTCGTTTGCTTCAAGACACTCTCAATGTCCTTCAAATCACGCTTCCTCCGGCGCAACGTTCCCTTGGCTTCCTCAATATCCCTCCGGTTCGGTCGTCTCTTGGCTTTCAGTCGCTTGACTTCATCTTTGGCCCTTCTCAGTCTCTTCTCTTTCTAGTCTCGCCTGCGGTATATCTCATCAATCTCCGCTCGGACGCTGCGCAGTCGTTGGTCTAGTACATCGATGCGCTGTTGGATTTCCCATCTTGCCCTTCTGGATCGGGGCTTGTCAGTGGATCGCCGGGAATCGGATCCTTTTTGACGGCGACTCCAGAACATGGTCCGTGTAGTTCTTTAGTGAAGAGAGAGATCGTTAGTTGTTGTCTGTTGGGATCTGTGCTGGGTTGAGGACAGACTCAGAAAACACGGGATGGCTGGGGTCTTTTATGGGCTTTTAGAGATGGGATCAACACGGACTGGAGGATGATCACTCAGGGCCAGCGCAGTGAAGAACTCGTCGAGGCTTGCTTGTCACTGGTACTGTCTCTATCTGAGTCTGATAACCCGTATGTTCTGTGGAGAGTAGGTAGTGATTAGTAACCATCTGCCACTGGTCTCGACCGCAAATCATAGCTGGTTCAACACAAAGTTACAAGTCACTGTCTATTAGTCGCAAGGTTTTGCTGCAGTCTTCTTAGAGTAGAAAGATAGCAGCAGGATATCTCTACTATTAAGTTATTCCACTTATTTTCTAAACTTTTATTTCGTATTCCGTCAACAGTTTCTTTGTCTTAGCCGCTTAAGAAAGGCGGCAGTCGCTACATTACCATTTCATCACAAGATCAAACCACGTGTTGTTTCAAGTTCAATATGCCCATTAATTTATGATTGGGATCTAGCAGCGATAGAGCTTAAGCAATCCCAACATCTCTCTCCCCTTCCTCCACCTTTTCCATCAAATTCCTCACCTGTCCTGCTGAAGACGCCATCGAGTCATAAACACTTCCTCTTCTTCAAGCCTAGCTCTCTCCAGCTTGTCTACAGTCCCTTTCAAAGTAGCCTCCATCTCTCCCAATGTTTCTTTAGCCTCCATCACGTCCCTACTTGACCGTCTGTCGCGGCCCAGCTGAGAAATCCAGTCCTTTTGGCTTTCCACTTTCTCCTGCTCCTCGGCTTTCGAGGGATATATCGTCTCTATCTGCGACCGAATTTCCACCAGCCTTTGACTTAGTTCCTTGATTTTAATTTCTCTTTGGCCTCCTATGCCGCTGGCTCCAGGCTGGGGCTGGTCACTCGTGAGTCGCGGGTCATAGGATCGAGGTCCCATGGTTCGTTGGCCACTGAGTCGTGAACCCGTAAGTTGCGGATCCACGTTTCTCTGATCCGTAGGTTGCAGCTCCATGGGCCGTGCTCCATTTGGTCGTGGGCCGCGAGATCGTGATTCATTGGATGGCTTATCAGTAGATCCTGGCTCGATAGGTCGTGGGCCACTAGGCTTTGGACCATTGGATCGTCTGTGATAGGAATCCCTTCCGCGGCGATGAGAAGACATGCTCTGTGGGGGGATTTGGTGATTGTAGGGATGAGTGGATATGTGTAGTTGGTAGTGTGTCTTTGTTTGACAACCGACTGAGAAGGCTTGGATGCCCTGAGTGTTTTATGGACTTGACAGTTACAACACAGACAGCATCAATCACTCGTCGCAAGCGCAGTGATCACTCGGGTTCTGGCAGGGTGTCAGCCTTGTGACTCCGAGCTTTGTGTCAACGCAACGACGAGATCATCAACAGTGACACTCCTAGGAGGCATACGGCGTATTGATTTCCTGTGTGATATCATGCGAAGCTTGATGTCCGTGACTAGCTTGTGACAACAAGAGCCATGATGCACGGTATATGACAAAAGTAAGTAATGTATGCATCACGGACGTTACTGACAGCATGCGTAGTTGTCAACACCGTTCTGGTTACAAGCCGTTGGATAGATAAAAGACCCAACCAGGTCAAACATCCCAAGTGCCTCGGTAACAAAGACTCTCCAACAGATAGTCAATCACAAACCTCTTCAACGCTATTCAGTACATCAACAAAGCATGCCTTCAAACCGCCACCACCAGGGCAGGCCGAACCCAACCCTGCCACAAACCACCAGATCCACTTTCGCATCACTTGGAAGACTTATCAATCTTAACAGACTGTTCTTGGATAAATATGCGAAGGGAAAGGTTGTTGAGTCGAAACAGAAATTTACAGTGGATACACTCCACTCGTTGTTAACTGAAGCGCGAAACAAGCTAAATAATCGACAACCAGATCAAAATATAGTCAACATTGTCGGGAAATATCGCAAGGCTTTGAAGCAGTTTGAGGAAGATTCGGAGGTAATGCGCCAACTGTCGCAGGAGATAGCAGATATAGCAAGAGAGCAAGGAGATGTGCTAAAGGAAATCGCAAGGGAACAGAATCGGCAGGAAAAGGCAAACGCAAGGGAGTATGACTCAGATCTAGGCTTGAATATTCAAGAGCGCCAGTTCTGAGCTCAATAATCTATATTATACCACTAGACTTTTGTTTGCGCGAGGCTGTGAAAACAAATGAAAACAAAACACGCTATGGGTATGATGATTCCAATATGACAAATGGTCAAACGCCCGCTCAAAAAAAAACAACGCTGTGTATCCTGGCGCCACCAATCAGAAAAAGAAAAACACTTTTTTTGCCTCTTCATGCCCAACGCCGTGCAACCTATTCCACCGCGCGAGTCTTCCACGCAAGAACGGCTTTAGGCGCTATGCTCCAGACCTTCTTCTTGGGCTCCAGATTTGTATCCGCCTCCGCATCATAGCCAACCCACTGCACGCGATACTTGTTCTTCTCTTCCGCTATGATTCTGAGTATTTTGTACATCTTGAATCCAGTGGCTTCGCAGCGCCCGCCGATGCTGCGCCAGTAGTTGAGGACGATGTCCTGGTAGTATTTGTGAAGATCGATTTCTTCGGCCCAGCCGCGAGACCAGGTGTCGGTTGGGCCGAACTTGAATTTTATTCGGAATGAGACGTCGCTTGTTTTCTTGTTCTCGATGTGAGATTCTATTTGGATGTCGTAGGCGCCGATGAAAATCAAATCGTCATAGTCTTCTGCGACTTTGGTTTGTGAGCGAAAGTTGACACGTTGAGGTGGAGTCAACATACATTCTTCCTCAGGCGTGGCCATGAGAGAAAGATATGGCTCGATGACTAGGAAGGTCAGTAAAACGGATAATAAATCAGTTTAATGGATTATCTCACCTTTTTTAGACATTACTATTGAGATCGCTATGTCGCGATGAAAGTTGAGGCAAAAACGGAGCAAAAGGTTTACTACCCAAGGCAGTGTTGCCAAAAAGAAGTTGAGTTGAGTTGAGAGAGGGATATAGGAGAATAAGCAACAGGAAGAGGATATTAGTATAAGGTATTCACGCCGTAGAATGGCGCTATAAAGTGAGTAATGACAGAAGTGAACAAAGAAGTGCGATGCAGGCGCAGAGTTCTGCCTGTCTGACGAGGTGTCAACAAAGGCGCCTTCCGCAGTGTGACTAACCCCGGTCAGAGGCGTTTGTCGGCAGTGTCGGTCACTTTCACATCACATCACTACTCAACATGAACGAGCGGCTCATGGCGATGAAGTGCGAAGTGAATTACTTTTCCTGGAGAGAAAAATGGCGGTAGTTAATGGTGAATGCGGGATATTGGGCAAACATCGCAGTCGTCATTTCGATATTTTCGTTTAGTGTAACCTTGTGAGACAGGCCCTAGCTGTGGTGGCCAATCATTCGCTCGGGAAATTATTGAGGTTCCGGAGTGTGAGGATGGGCTGGATTTGAGTCACCAAGTGGCGTTTGATATGTCGGAATTGAGATAGGGGACGGTGGAAGTGAGTTCCAAGTTGTTGGGATGTTCTAGAAGAGACGGGCATGATCTTGATTTCATTCACCGCTTATTTCCAGTGATGTGTTTGTATCTCTGCCGCTCTCGTCTCACATTTCAGAGACAATGCTCAAGGGGACGATCTGAGTTTACAGGCTAGAGACTTGATGATTTTGTATTAGTTCTAAGGAAATAAGCCGGCGGTATGACCGCGGTGTTATTCCCTCATAATAACTTTATCTGGTTCATTTTTGATGAAAAATACGAGAGCGGCTTACTGCAAGAAGAGTGAGCTTCAACAGTGAGCTTCAGTTTCCGGCGAGTGAGTTAAATGTCAGCCTGGAACGCGCTTGTCGTTACGTCGCGTCGCGCTAGAAGCATCTAGCCTTACGAGCAGTCACTTCTTCCGGTATACCTAAGTCAGATGCTCGCTTTCGCTTTCATAGTGACATCATGACCAATCTCCTTTATTTGACGGAGTTTACGTTGCTGCCTGCTCCACGCCAAGTGGCGGAACACTTCAAGGCCCAAGTTTGGCCGGAAAAACAAAATTGTCGTTATCAGTTTATCTTGTTTACATGATCCAGACAACTTTGTGAATATATCCCTCTAGCAAACCACGCATTTCCCCAGGAAGAACAGAATTATTCATGTCATAACCAGAGATTAGTTTGTATATTCATCTTCAAGAAACGTTCTTTTTGTAAATTCTGATGCTCAAATCGCGCCACAGCATATAAACATACCACCATCCAGGGTAGGACACGGTGAACAGTTCTTATCTTATCCTTATCTGCAACCCCCCCACCATGGCCGTAGCAAGATTGATTGGCCAGGGTCAGCATTAGTAATTCTCTCAAGCGCCCATCAAAGTTCACTCATCACCAATTCGCCATGTGGCTTGGTCCATTTGCAGTGTCGCTCCTCGCGACGATTAGCCATGTCGTCGGTCAAGATCAGAAGCCGTTGACAGATGAGCCAGTAACTAAACCAGCCTTCACTGTCCGTGAACAATCTTCTGATCTCTGCGATGCGGGCGCTCGTCAATTCACCGGCACGGTTAACGTGACGGAGGATAAGTCCATGTTCTTCTGTACGCAGCCCAGTTCTGAGTTTTTATCAGAATACTGACTTTTCATAGGGTATTTTGAGAGCCGCAATAATCCAGAGACTGATCCTTTACTACTATGGATGAGCGGGTAAGTCAGCGTTGATACGACAGGCCAGACCAAACTAACGCAGTCATCAGTGGACCTGGCGCATCCGGAGAAATGGGATTATTTATGGGAAGCGGTCCCTGTACTGTGAACCCAGATGGGAACTCAACAAGACGCGCTGAATACTCGTGGATCGACCACGCTAACGTCGTTTACATTGAGTATGTTCTAGAGCAACCTAGTATGACCACTCTGACTGACACTAGATAGTCAACCCGTGGGCGTCGGCTTCTCCAAAATCACAGACCGAAACAAAATCGCCGTCAGTCTCGAACAAGGCGCAAAAGACGTACACACCTTTCTCTCCACATTCTCCCACGACGTATTCCCCAACCTCGCTGGAAAACCATGGCATATCACGGGCGAATCCATGGGCGGCCACTACGTCACCGGCTACACGAAACACATCGTCTCTCACGAACGCGAGAATGCGGAGCGCGGCGTTAGCCCGAGGGTCGAAATTTCATCTGCCATTATTGTCGATGGATATATTGACGCGACGCAGCAGTTCATCGGATATTATACCTTCTTTTGTGAGAATTGGGCTGGCGATGGAAGGAAATATCCGTTGATGAACCGCACGGCCTGTGAGAATATGTTTGCTGCGATACCCGAGTGTCAGAAATTGGGAAGTCAGTGTCGGTACTTTTATGATATTGAGACTTGCAAGGCGGCGAATGAGGTTTGTGAGAAGACGTTGGGGGAGTCCTTCATGGAAGGCGTCGTGCCAGGCGGATGGGATCCTTACGATAGTGAGTATCCCGCTCTGATCGCATCAAGATTGACAGAAGGTATACTGATCTTGGACAGACCGGCATCCTTGTGAGAAGCCCCCTTTGTGCTCAAACATGGACCACGGACCAGAATGGAAGTTCTTGAATCGTCGTTGGGTCCAAGAAAGACTTGGATTCGACCGCTTTCCATTTTATCTTATCGACTTTGATACCAATGAGCGCTGGGATATTGCGCAAAATATTCATATACCCGTTACAAGAGAGTTGACGTGGATTCTTGATGAGACAAGCATACGAGTTCTATTCATCAACGGCAACAACGATATCATCATGTAAGCACTCCCAATACGTCTCTGCTTGATCTGATCGCTAACCTTTGTAGTAACACCCCTGGACAAATGCGTATGCTGAACCGACAGCCGTGGAATGGACAAGATAATTATCGAGAACTTGGCTATGAAAGCTGGTACTACAAGGACGGCGAATTAACGTCTGATGTTGATGGATGGAATGTTAAGGAAGGAGGTTTCTGGAAAGGGAATGATCAGTTGAGATTCTATGCTGTTGACGACGCAGGGCATATGTCTCCTTTCCACCAGCCTGAAGCCATCGGCGCCATTGTTCGAGCATGGCTCCGCAACGACTGAAGTCACCCTCATTCGAATATCATATCAGATACTAGCACATAACACTATCATACCGCTTATCTATCGTACCAGCCTCATCTAAAGTCTAGCCTGCTTCGTCACCAACTCTCTCCCCTCCCTATCCGCACTCCTCGCATCCTCAACAATCATATGCGCCGCCTTCTCAGCAATAGCGTAAACAGTAGCTTGAATATGCGCACTGATCTGCAACGGCATAACACTTGCGTCAACAACTCTCAGGCCATGAACGCCATAAACCCGAAGTCTTTCATCAACGACGCCGCCTTCGATACCAGCACGACCGCCCATGGCGCATGTTCCGACAGGATGCCAGTCAGTGATGGTGTTTTGCGTGATCCAGTCTCCTAGGAGCTTATCATCCTTGAGAGCTGCTGCGGAAGGAGATGCCGAGGAGCGGATTATGTTTGAGAGAGGAGCTGTATGCACGATCTTATCGACAAATTGGAGGCACTGCTTCATAGCCTCCATATCGAGGTTTCCATGGGGACCCTCGTAGTATTTTGGGTCGATGGCTGGTGCATCTTCAGCTGTAGCGTGCTCACTTGGTCGAATGTGAATAGATCCAACACTGAAAGGATATTGCAAGATCTGCAGCATAGTGCCATACTTCTTACCCTCTTCACCCTCAAAGTTAGGGTTCCAGTTACCTAAGTCAAAGATGTACTCAATCTGACCCAACTTGGAGTTTCCATCAAGACGTTCACGAAGAATATCTTGCTTGTCCGAGTCAAACACAGATACCTTGTCTGCATCTTCATGAAGACTAGCAAGAGCATTCTTCGGAACGAAATGAGCGAAGGGAACGTAGCAAAGAGACACAGGCAACACAGTCAAAGGCCCATCTGCCTTTGTCGCATACTCCTCTTTCGCAGCGGCACCAAGTTTCTCATCTCTCATAAGATCATCCCGATTAGCGAGCGATGGATCAACCTCGAAGATCGTCGCAAGCACTAGATAACACAAATTAGCTCAAAACGCCGATCCCAAAAACCTTCTCAACTCACTAATATGCTCCTGCAGATTCTCCCCCACCTGCGAACTCTCAACCTTGACATTCACACCCGCACTACTTAATATGCTGGGATTTCCTATACCCGAAAGCTCAAGGATCTGCGGTGACTTGACACTCCCGGCTGAGAGGATAACCTCGCGTCTAGCTGAAACAGCGTACTCGACGCCACCGTGGGTGAACCGCACACCAGTAGCTACGAGGGCTTGGTTGATGAGAATCTCGTCAACTGTGGCGTTGGTAAGGATGTGCAGGTTCCGCGATCCAGTGGCGTAGTCTATTGAGTAGGATCTTCGCGCGGCGCTCGGCTCAACGGCGTTGACGCATGTCCAAACGCCGACGTTTGAGCCTCCGACGTGGGATGGGTTAGTCTCTACACCAAGCGCATTAAGCGTCTTGTGCCATAGCCCGTGCGATGGTGAATACGAGGTTGGGTATGAGATGTGAATGGGACCTGAATCACCAAAGGTCTCTGCATCATGAGCGATCTCAAACTCGTGCTGGAGCTTCTCACTAGGAGGATGGAATGTCTCAGAGCGTTTGAAGAAGGGCCTTTACATAACGAAAACGAATCAGCTTCAGCGTGCCATCCAATAAAACAAGCATAAACTCACAGGAGGGAATCCCAGCCCCAACCTTGATTACCCAAAGCTTCCCAGGCATCATAATCATCCCTGCTAGCGCGATTCCATGCCATGTAGTTCAGGGCGCTTGTGCCGCCGACACACTTGCCCCTCGGCCACGGAAGCGTTCTCCCCCCGAGACCCTCCTGAGGCAGCGTCTCCAAGTGCCAATCGTAGCTCCCTCCAAGATTCCTGCCATAGTGGCCGGGGATGTCAATATCAGGATCATTCTGTACAAGACCGCCTGCTTCGATAATACCGACGGTGTAAGACGGGTCGGATTCAGCGAGACGCGCTGCCACCGCTAGTCCAGCTGTGCCGCCGCCTATGACGACAAAGTCAAAGACGAGCTGCGTGAACTGGTCAACAGTGCGTAGAGAGGGGTTGACGGGCATGGTTGATGATTAATTTTGGGTGGTTATCTTTTTTAGTGTAGAATTGTGCGTGCCGTGCGGTGCTACCAAGCAAGTGAGACTAGTTATAACGCCTCTTGTGAGAGCGGGAAGATTGCTGAAGATTTCGGAAAAAAGCGCGGAGACAACCCCCGCTGCTAGACGAGCCAATAGCACCCCTACAGTGAGAGCGAGTGGTTTGGTTTGGGGGAATGCGCTGATTTCTTGGGACTACAGTACGGGGTAAAGAGATAACAGCGCCAAGCGACGATTCTGCAGAACGAGATCCGACGTAACCGAGGATCCTGGCTGCTCTTCTTTTTATCCGCGTGAAATTTCCCTACCAGGTTCATGAGGCGTTATCTGCAGTTACGAGTCTCCCGATGGAATATTCTGCTGGTGTTAACTAGCTTCCTCTTTGGATACGTAAATGATTGGCTCCTGTAAGAAACACACCAGGATCCAATCCACGAGCCACGATCATTACACGAGCAATATTAATTAGAAGAGTGTCCTTCGATTTACTAGCTGCGAAGTACTAACCCAAAGAATCACGCAATCCGACATACTTTGAACCCCCAACGTAACAGGTATCCATCACCAACTCAACTGCCGCGCGCCCAAGCATTACACATGCCCCCAATTCCAGAATGGTCCCCTTCTAGATCTCCGCTGCGTTAGTGAAAACGGGGCAGATTAGCTTTTAGCTTGCCCACCATCGTATGACAAGAAAACTCTAAGCTTTCGCCCAGCCGGGATCACCCCCCACGGCCCGCGCAGGGGTCGGAGGCGGGCCGGGCGCCGGATCCTGGAGGATTTGGACGGTAATTGGATCTGCTAAGACAGAGAGTTTCGACTGTCTCTGTTTCTTTTCTTTCCGCGTCGAGCGTGGCTGCGCCGTTTGTGGGAGCCGATTGTCTCGGACCATACTTACCTTATCAAGCGGTTTGTTCCTTTGCAATATTGGGTGTTTTGAGTATTAGGTGCAAGCCACTTCCGGTGGTCGTTTTTTTCTTTATCTGCCGCGTCTAGCTTGGGTTTATCGGGTAGTGGGAGAGCTATCCGAAGTGAACTACTGTACACGACGAAACGGAGGCGTGATTAACGGGTTGTTGGTCTTTGTTCGTGGCTTTTGAGGCTGTTGGTGGAATCTGTACAGGCCGAGATCAAGATCGTCACTGTCAATCGACACGTTATTCCGATTAACTACTGCCTATCACTTCGATCGTCTCCAGTAACCGACTTCCAAATCCATGCTTTTCTGACGTGCCGATTTAAGCGCAACTCTCCAGCCAACGTCTTGATCCCAGTATGAGTGCATAGAAGAAAAAACAGGAAAAATGCAGGGGAAACGACTAGCCATGCAGACTGCATTCTGCCCCCTGCCCTCCTCGTGTCAAGCTGAGATTATTCCTGTAATTTTGGGTTCACCACCATGCTCGCCGTGCCATTTTACCGCACCGGCGATAAAAGTTTATCGTTTGACAGGACAGGACAGGATTCAGGGGTGATATGAATCTTCAATCTTGGGAGGACATTTAGGTTCATCTTTCCGGAGCAGCCAACTGCGGCGTTCGTCACTCATTCATTCCTTCATTTTATTTTTCGCTATGGACTTTCTGCACAAGCTGTTGGTTGAGTCTTGGGTTCTATGGGTGTTGGGTCTCTTTGTCGTTGTGTGTCGACTGTAAGCCAGCCATCCATCCATCACAATGCGTGGCTTTTGAGGCGTTTTGTGACTGACATGTTGGTTCCTGCAGGATATCACGACGCATGAAACTTAGAAAATGGAGTCGTCTCGCCATTGAAGATTATCTCATGGTCTTTGCCCTCGTTCGTTTCACCCATCAAACCCACCAACGCGCCGTTACTGATACTCAGGCCGTAGATCAACTTTACAGGAGTCGTCGTCTCGATCAACGAAGTCGCCAAGAATGGCAGCAACTACATGCCCGCCGATGTCGCCGCGAAGCTCACACCCCAGGGACGACAACAAGCCATTATCGGCAGTAAAATGACCTTTGTTCTCGAGATATTCGCCCTCACTTGTACATGGACCATCAAAGCGTGTCTGTTATTTTTGTACGCAAGATTGACCCAGGGCACATCGATAAGACAGAAATGGGCGGTGCGATTCGTCTCGGCGTTTTGCGCGGTGACGTACATCGTCGTTACCTTTATGTTTGTGTTCTTTTGGTGTTCTCCTACGCCAGAGTATTGGTCTGTTCCAGTTAATCCCAAGAAAAGTGAGTCTGCGATTGAGAGCTGGCAAGGGATTGAGCTAATGAAGGCAGTGCAATGTGCGACGTATTACAACCATATGATCTTTGCGACGGCTTGCAATATCGCCAGCGACATCATGTTGATCTTATTACCGATCCCGATTGTCATCAACATCAGTCTCCCCAAGAAGCGAAAGATCGGTTTGTGCTGTGTTTTTGGACTCGGTTTGTTCAATGTAAGCTTCTTCTCCAACCCCTCTTGACATGCGCTAATTGTGCAGATCCTCGCCGCTGTCCTCAATCGTTACTACAACTTCAGCAACCCCAACTCCTACGTCTTTCTCTACTGGTACGTCGCAGAAGGCGGCGTTGCCCTCTGGGTCGGAAACCTGCCTCTCTGCTGGCCCGTTCTGCGTCTCGCCCTCGGCTCCAAGGGCGATTCCACGGACCCCTCCTCATACCCCAACACTCCCTACCGCAACGGTTCATACCCCGAAGGTTCAGCGCGACGGAGAACTCAAGGCCTTCACCCGCTGTCAGGCAAACCTTCAATCTGGTCTAAGTTGGAGGACGAGGATGGTGTCGTGCGCACTGACGTTTCGCCCGAGCAGGGGAGCCAGATTGAGCTGGTGGACCAGCATGGACCGGATCTGCTGCAGCGGCCGTACCGCGCTGAAGCGAAGATTAGCAGTGGAACGCAGCAGCATGAGAGGGCTCGCAGTGGGCAGATTACAGTGGTTACGAGCGTGGAGGTTAGCTCGAAGCAGACATAGACCATTTCACCAATTGTGTATTACTTAGACTAGCATGAATATTTCCAATGACTTTGCTTTTGTTATGAACATGTTTATTCCCTCATGGCCAAGTGATTTATCGCCAAGAATAAAACCGGCACATCTTCTAGTGCCCGTAATGGAGATTCAAGACCCCTTCCCTTCCCTCCCGCTCCGCGGCGTAGCCATCACGGTTCCGCTCCAACCGATCCTTACCTCCCCTCTAAACCCATTCCTGTTAGCGCACACGGGGGATGGTTTCATTGCTAAATTAACTACATGGACTAGCGGAACTAGACCTAAGAACCCTGGTTATCAGCTTCAAGCCACAATAAACTCCAATACCATGGACCAGTCAAGCTACCATGCATGCATGAGCTTTTTACCGTCAATGAGAGGTCGGTAACATTCCGCCTCCCACTCGCATCCGTTCACTGCAACCGAGACAGCTTACAAGGGTTCAGTATCTGCAAGACAAAAACAAACTCTGTTTGCATTTCCTTTTTCAACTCCTGCAACGCAACCTCTATACCACACGGACTCTGTGTGTGCCGTGCATACATACATTTCTTTTTTCTTCCCTCCTGTTTAATTTCCACATTGCGGCCATTGACCTCATAATGTCTCTCCCAACACACACGACGGAAGCCACGCATGAGAAGTCTGCGACCGTGAGCTCGTCACCTACGGGTGATGAAAGCTCTAACCCCCCTAGCATTTCCCTCTCCTCCTTCCAGAAGCTGAATAATCGCATCGAAGGCCTCGCTGGACTTGAGGCCCGAGGCATCGAGCGTGTTCTTCCAGAGGAGCGTCAAGAACCTTCTAGTGCTGCTGACTTGCAGGTCGCGGTGCTATGGTTCAGTGCCAATCTGTCGCTGAACAACCTGGCGACAGGTCTGTTTGGCCCTATGGTCTTTGGGTTGGGCTTTCTTGATAGTGCATTGCTTGCTGTCTTTGGAACAATTCTGGGTGCTTGTTCGACCGCGTACATGGCTACTTGGGGACCTCAGAGCGGCAACCGTACCATGGTGAGTGGAACTGTTTCATCGGTGATGGTGTTGACTGACATGTGTTACACCAGGTTGTTCTGCGATTCTTCATGGGCTACTGGCCATCCAAGCTTCCGACGTTCCTCAACATCGTTCTTATGGTCGGATATGCCACCATTGATTGCATCATCGGTGGACAGGTCTTATCAGCCGTCAGTGGCGGCACCATGACCATCTTGGTTGGCGTCATTGTCGTCGCTATCGTCTCATGGATCGTCGCCGTCTTTGGCATGAGGATCTTCCATACTTATGAACGGTACGTCTCCCTCCATCTATTATGCATGTACATGTACTGACGCGGCACAGATACGCTTGGATCGCTCAGGTCGTCGTCCTTGCTGTTCTTATCGGCGTCGCTGGTCCCAATTTCAATGCCGCCGCTAAGCCGACTGTGTCTGGCAATGTCCTCGCTGCCAGTCGGTTGTCGTTCTTCTCCCTCTGCTTCTACGTTCCCAACTCATGGGCTGCTGCTGCTTCTGACTTCTATGTCTACTACCCGGAGCGCACTTCCCGTCTCAAGGTCTTCTTGCTCACTGTCACTGGACTGACAGTGTCATTCACCCTTGTGTACCTCATTGCGATTGGTCTTGCTACCGGCATTGTCGATAACAAGGCTTGGTCTGATGCCAATGCCATTAGCACTGGTGCTCTCATCGTCGAGGCTTATAGCCCTCTTCGTGGCTTTGGTAAATTCTGCTCTGTTGTCATCGCCCTTGGTGTCATTGCCAACAGCACGCCATCCTTGTACTCTGCCTCTCTTGGATGCCAGGTCCTTGGTCGCTATACCAAGGCCGTTCCACGATGGGCTTGGTCAACTGTCATGTCTGTCATCACTCTCGTCCTCGCTATGGCTGGTCGTGAAAGCTTGTTTGTCGTCTTCCAGAACTTTGTCAGTCTGATGGGATACTGGGTCATGCTCATGATCTGTATCGTCATGGAGGAGCATTGGCTCTTCCGAGGTCGCCAGGGATTTGACTGGGCTGCCTGGGAGGACAAGAACTATCTTCCCGTTGGTCTTGCTGCTCTTGCAAGCTTCATCATCGGTTGGGTTGGTGCTATTGTCGGTATGTCACAGGTTTGGTACATCGGTCCCGTTTCCAAAGCTGCTTCCAACGCGGATTTGGGAATGTGGCTGGGTTGCGGATTCGCTATCATTATCTTCCCTGTCTTGCGATACTTTGAGCTCAAGATCTACAAGCGATAAAGGAGACGCAGGTATATGGGGCATTTGAGGGGGGTAAAATTTGTAACTGGATTACTTCAGATCCTATTAGCTGGATTAATATTAAGGCCATCGTGTGGCTATACTGAATCAAAATCGTTCTCCGCCTCAGTCATTTGGGCTGTAAGCTCATATGTTCCCAGGAGAGGCGTGACCATACTCGGATTGTGTGGAAATTGATCTCTTAAACCAGCAGCTATTCTCTGACTGTCACTATTTAACTGTCTCTCTAAATGGTTGAACATTGAGTATTGAAAAGCTGTTATAAGAGGTTCGACGGTAGGAAGTGCTAATGTATACTCTGCATCAATATGCTCGTCGTTCCTCTTCTATACTTCTGATTTGCATAGAAATATTCCCGAGACGCAGGCAAAGAAGACCTTTCCAATGTCAGATGATATACCCATCGGCTATAGCAAAAGAACATTGATTGTTGTTTGTCTTAACGCCGAAATGTCGCCCCTACGAACCGGCCAATCATGGTTGACATTGAAGTTATCGCCGAAGCCCACTTGCATCACTTCTCCGTTGCCATCGGCGTTCAGCAAGCACCAAGACTCCAGTCAAACACGTATAAATGAGCCTCGAAATGGAGTCGAAATTGCTTACTAGATAATTTCTCGTTAAAATCTCATCCATTTCAGAGCCATGGAGAGCCAACGAAATTTCCAAACCCTCAAGGGCAAGGTCGCTCTTGTCACAGGCGCTTCTCGGGGCCTTGGAGCTGGCTTTGCTTACGAGCTTGCAAAAAGAGGTGCAAAGGTGAGAAATATACCGAATCTCGTCAAAGAGTATTGCTGAGCATGACAGGTCGTCGCGACATACACTTCTCCAAACAGTGAAAAGCTAGTGAAGGAGCTGTCCGACAGAATCGCATCACTCGATCCACCATCAGAGTGCATTGGTGTCAAAGCAGATCTCAAGGACGAGTCATCTCCCGCTGAGATCGTCCGTCAAGCAGTCGCAGCATTTGGCCCTCACATTGATATTCTTGTCAATAACGCAGGCATGGAAGTAGTCAAATCTCATGCCGAGATCACAACATCCGATTTTGACTCGATCTTCTACCTCAACGTCCGCGCTCCTCTCCTCCTCCTCCAAGCAGTGAAGCCCTATCTTCCTTCATCAGGCGGCGGTCGTATCATCAACATATCGTCCGTAGGTGCCCGCTGCGGCTTCGAGAACCTCTCTCTGTACTGTGCTTCCAAAGCTGCACTCGAAGGGCTTACGCGCTCATGGGCAGCTGAGTTGGGCGGGGAGGGCCATACGGTCAATGCGGTCAACCCTGGACCTGTTCAAAGTGATTTATTGGACAATATTCCGAAAGAGATCATTGAGATGCAGAAGAAGCAGACAGCAGCAGGGAATCGGTTGGGTGAGGTTGATGATGTTGCGCAGATTGTTGCTTGGCTGGCTTCGGAGGAGAGTAGATGGATTACGGGACAGGCATTGTCTGCTAGTGGTGGATTGGAGATGTATTAGTGTTCCTCAGCAATGGTGGTTTCTCATAAAGACCCTCGCATGGAACAAAACAGGTTCCAGAAATGTATTCGTGCCTCCAGGATGTGATACATATGGATACATTCTCTAATCATGTATCCGTCGACAGCGCCGTCTAAGAGCAACAGGGAGACTACAGAATTGCTAGATAACGCTTCCCTATCAGCATGATCTGACTGCATATGATATTTTGCGCCAAGGCCATTGCTGGACCTTTCTAACGATGGCTAACTTTCACAAATCCTCCCTTCACAAATCGGCGACCGACGTACTTCCGCTCAGGTTATACACTGACTGAAATTGTCATCATTTCTACATATTTTATCAACTCCGATATTTTAAAACGACTCTTGAGCCGGCCTCAAGTCCAACTCATGAACCCAGAGCGAACTAGGCTGCTGCGAAAGCCACAGATACGTCTGTCCAACATCCTCAGCCCTCATGTGCTTTCCCGTCCGCGTTTCTTCAGTATCCTCATCCGTGATCCTTCCATTTGCGATGGCATGTACGCACTGAACGCCAAACTTGCTATGCTCCTTCGCGATAGCCTGCGCGACCATTCTAGCAGAGGCACGAGTCGCTCCGTATGCGGCGTAGCCAGTATTTGTACGCATAGCTCCCAGTGTGCCAGTGAAGATAATAGTGCCCTTCTTGGCACCGTTTGTATCGGCAAGAAGGGTCTGGCCGCCGTTTTGTTCGTACATAAGCTTGAGAGATTCTTGGGCGAAGACTACTGCCCCGGTTGTATACACCTGCATGCTTTCATTGAACTCCTCGGGAGTTTCTTCGAGGAACGGCTTCTTGCTGGCATGCTTGACGTGATAAATTGCCAGCTTGAGCTTGAGATCCTTGAAGTCGGGATGATTGGCGATGTCTTTGAACGCTTTACGTAGGTTCTCCGGGTGAGTGTCTGTAGGGAAAGAGTGGAGAACACCGTTGGTTTCTTTGCGGAGTGAGTCACGCAGACTGTTGAGGTTGTCGGCGTTGCGGGCCAAGAGGGCGACGGCGAGGTTGCCGCCGTCTTTATCAGCGAGAACTCGAGCAATGCCACGGCCGCTTGTCGGACCAGCTCCGATGATAATTGCAAGACCTGAAGGTGCCATTTTGTGAGGTTGAGATGTTTCTTGTTGAAACTGTTGTCAGATGGTAGTCTTCTGTCTGCTTATATGTATAAATATCGGGTCGAATACGTCATGCCGTTACTTTGATGATGACTCTCTCAGCCGTTAAGTCCGAAACTGATCGGGAAAAGATCTTCATAATGGAACGTCAATCAAAAGCATATTGCACATAATTACATCTTGGACAAGGCTCTGTACGCTCTATATCTGCAAGATTTGACCCGAATAGGACTTGTTGCTGTCTGTGTTGAGCATGTCTATATTGCCAGGTGTCTATTTGCATATCATCCACCGATAACAGTTATCAGATTCTGGAACAGTTCAATTCTCAATCCCCCGCGAAAAATGAAGCTTATTTTGGTTGCTTATCATGCACCTCCAGACCTTTCCTCACCTTCTCTCGCCTCCTATGAATCATCCTCAACCATTGCCTTGTCCTCAAAGTCTTGCGACACCAACCATTTCTATAGTCATGCGGCCATGTCGAGGGATGGCATTTCTCTAGATACTCGTCTATTCGCCTCTTCTCCCATTCCTGTCCGTTGAGCTGAAAGGTGATACTTTCTAAGATGTGTTCGTACAATTCTTGACTGTATGGCCTGACATTAGAGTCAGCCCTGAACACAATGTCCAAAAAACCAGTCATGTAGTTTGCGAGTCGTTTCTCGGGTACCGGCTCGTCTCCATATTCGATGCCATACAAGCGAAGCCACCGCGGGTTTTCATTGTCTCTGCAAGCGAGTCTTGTGTGGGCTGCGCCGTCTGTTGGAGAGACAATATTCACCTCGATTTCGTTGATAACGAAGCCCTGGTCATTCGGGTGACCGACGTATCCAGGTCCATGTTGAATCAAGCTTACGAGCAGTTCGTAAAGTGCCCAAGCGGCGCTCTCAGGTCCTCCGTCGCCACCTCTGAAGCTCAGGCTGTCTTTGAAGCGATCGTCAAGGTCGTCGGTCGGCTCAAAGATGCGGATCGTCGATGTTATCTTATCGATGTATCGTGATGTTGGTGGCTTTATGATATCCCATGTGGGCCAGAAACCATAATTCTTCACGAACATGATATCGACGTGGTAGCTGTTTGGAAGACGCCTGAAAATATCCTGAACCTCGACATAGAACTGTCTGCTGACCAGAAGCAAGCTTAGCGATTTATTCATGGGCGCCAGTTGCCAAACACCTCTAGGACGCCATCCCCATCGCACATCTCGAAGACAGTGACGAAGCTGAGCTCGACCATGTTGGCTCTCTGAGGGACTTGATGGTGTCACAAGAGCTCTGAGCACAAGCTCGAATATGGCCTGGCGTAGTTCCAAGGGAATATCTTGCAACTGCATGCTTGGGGATTGCTTTGGTCTCGGGCAGGGTAAAATCAGACTGTCGGGTGTATTAAACTTTCGCTGGGGACTGTAAGAAATGCCTCTTGTCTGTGTGAACAGGTTGGCACATTCTTTCTGTAGGAAGCAGCCCTTATATAGCTATGAGTTACGCAGAGTCACACGGCAAACAAATTAACTTTCCAAGGCTTATTCATTAAGATTTGTGTGTACTTGGACCTGTTTGGCCTCATGAACACTTTCAGAGGCTAAACTTTCCTTCGATCCTGAACCCAAATCCCGTGAGTTCGAACCCAAACTGTCCATACTCATGACCCATCCGTTTTATTCGGCTACTATGCATACCCCCCATGGTATCCCTCATAAGCAAGAGCCAAGGCCGTAAGTGCAGCTGAAAATGCCTCCCAAGTGGCAATTACTCTCCAAGCAGGTCCTTGTAGCCAAAAGATTCTGGCTGATATAAATCGTGCCAGTGTGAGAGCAAAAAAGCCGCGGTTCTCTTGATAAGCAGCCAGCATGTAGTAAATGCCGATTCCGATGATGGCGACTGAAAAGCCGTTGAGTGCGGGGAGGGCTGAGTCTTGGAGTTGCTTTGCGGCGAGAGCTTTATGAGGGGAGATGAGATTGCTAACGCCGTGATTGAAGGCGCTGAGGCCGAAGATGAAGATCGTTACGGCAGTGATTGAGGGCATTGCGATTGTGCACTTGAGCGAGCTTGTCTCACAGAGAAATAAGGGAAAGGGTTTTTTGATTCACGTACGAATTTTGATGAGAACAGATCTCAACATTTCTACCACCTCGTGTGCCGATCTAATCTGCGAGGTTTGCTAGGGCTTACATGAAAATACAACTCGTCAGCTGCATAGCTGAGCGTCATGGCGTTTTCTGGTCACTCTGATTGAACAAGGAGTCGCAGTGTGACAATAACATGAGATTATCATTAAATCGAGTATCTTCTCATCAAGATTCTTGTTATAAGCTAATTGCAGACCATTCTTCGGTCCCGACAATACAAAGGAAAGGGATACGCCAGAGGTAGCTGACATACTCAGTGATTTGCTATCAATATCTAACCATGCTGCATCGTTTTAGATGCTAGCAACAGCGACCTTGGCAACAAGACCAAGGATACCAGCAGCAGTAATCACGTCGTCAGATCTCTCGAATCCCTCCTCAAAAGGCAAGCGTTCCTCCTCTGCACAACGTCAGCATTATTACGTACGATCTGCTCAACGGGTTTACTTACGGAACAGTGTCTTAACCCACTCAGTCTTGGCATTTCCATCGTTCAAGTTTCCAAAGACAGACAGGTAAAGCGCAGTCTCAATGAAGCTGAACTGCTGAAGATCGGCGGGGAGCGAGAACTCGGGGTTGGCAGCTTCAGCGGCCTTGAGACGCTCCTTGCGGGCTTTGGCGGCGGTCGCGATGGAGATGGTTTCCTCGGTGAAGTGAGAGGCTGTTGATTCCCAGATGGTCTCGTTGAAGCTGTGGTTATCGCCGAAGAAGATGTCGGCGCGGCTCAGACTGCCATCGTGCTCAATGACTAGTTTAATTAGCTTGTGGCGTGGTCGTGATCTATGGAGGGTACGCACCTCCATGCTTGTTCAAGTCGTCGAGGTTGAAGGTACCATTGTTTCCAGTGGTAAGGGCCTTCTGGCCGACGAGGGTTGTCGCAGCTGGGTCGAGGTTGATGGCGTCGGTGAAGGCGACGATGAGATCTTCAAGCGAGATATGGAGGCCGTCGCGAGGGAGATATCCGTGATTGGCGACAGCATTTACCATGGGACAAGGGCTTCGGCCTGTAATTGTTAGCTAAAATTCATGATTGCCGATACGATGCAACTTACGATCGGACGCTGTAGGTGCTCGCCACTCATTGCTGGCGCTAACAGCCAGAGCCGCAGAGCAAAAGAAGGCAACGTTAAAGAGCATCGTGATTTCTTCCAACAAAGCTCAAAGGATACAGAACCAAAATGACAAGCAAGGACAGTCTCCTGACGACATTTTATCAACATCTTCCCCTGAGCGACGATCATCTTTCACATTCTATTTTAGCCCTCCAATTTATCGCGGTCAATGCCGAGGCTCACGGACGACTTGCAGAAACAGGACGAAGCCGTGGCTTTGGAGTCGTGAGATTGGTGCAAAATCGCCGCGCGACTCGGACGAAAGATGCAGGTCCGGAGATGAGCCAATAGTAGCGATTGTAATTACCATCTTAAAACGCCGTGCTAATGCTTTGACCCCTTTGTTGTGGAGATGGTGAGGGTCCGGGTGGTGAACCGAGCCTACCTTAGCCTAGGGTGAATTACTTGGAAAGGCAGCTCGTGGTGCCCTGTAGATATTAACGGGTTTTATAAGGTTAAGATGGGATTTGTTCCGATAGAGTTTCGGCTTTAATGTCTAATCCGTCTTTTAGAGATAGGTGAGCGGACAGACGTTTATTTTTGATTCGGATGCTGGCTACTCACCACGACTAACTTTAGTGGACGATGCACCTGAAGCCATTGGATACCTTGGTTACCAGAGGAGGGATGACCTGACATCGGCAATTGAAGACATCTGGCAAAGCTGACACTGAACTAGATCCTGGGATATGGCCAAGGCCGTAATGCGTGTATTAACGAGATCACGAATCTTTCCATGTCTCTAGCGGAAGTCTCACAGATCTGCCGTTGAATTCACCTCTGAGCCCTCGACTCCTCAGTAAGATCATCTCAATGTCCTCCAGCGAATTTGCTAGACAACTGCTTATCAACTCAACTGAGCCTTAAGCATAAGATGATTCTATTAGAAATGGATCTTCAGAATTCTAGCTGTTTTGTCTTCCTGATGACATTGTCTAATCTATTTTTCTCCGGATCAACCTCAATCCACTCCAGGTCAATGGGCCACGATGAATTCACCTGCTGCTCCATTGCTTTCTCTTCCTCCCCCCCTTCCTCCACGATGCCCACCTCTTTAAGCAGAGAGTCATTCTCGCTTCCAATACTACCTTTTAGTAGACGGAAAACTACTTTGGCCAGATAGCAATTGATGCTTTGATCTCGAAGACCTTTAACAACAAGGACGACCGACGATCTTCGGCTTTCTAGATCTATCGTCTCAGAACTCTCCAAGGTTTTAGCATGCATGAAACCTATAAAGGCCAGCAGAATTATGATGAATATGTCATAAGACTCGAATCCGTGCCGCTGATAGTATAAGCGTAGCAACGTTTCCATTTTTATCTTGCCGTCGCTCAAAACCTTGTTGACGCTGTCGTCAACTAGCGCGGGTGCAGTTGTCATGCGTAGTGTTTCTAGCAGATATACAGTCAAGTTGTAGTAATGCATACTGAAGAAAATTAGCATAGTCCAAGGAACGAATGGCTAGGCAAACTTACTGAAGCTTGAGCTGCCATGGAAAAGAGATTTCTGATGCTTTGAGACCTGGCGGAAGATTTCGATACCAATAGTCAAGGCGGATACAGAAACCCTTAATTCTATCCACGATAGTTTCTGGGGTGTTCTTGAAACCTGAGAAAAACACAGCGGCAACATCATTCATGATAACTCGGAACTCAGAGAATGTCCGAAAGGTATGAACATAGTTGATAGATACAGGCCCTTTCGCTGATGGATAACGAAGCCCGAAGTCGCCATAGTAGTCGTCTTGTGTAGATAGTTGTATGCAAGGGGGCATAGATAGTAGTGGTGCTTTGAACACGTGGAAGCTGTGGACGCTATCGTCTGTCAGCTTTGCCATGAGGCGAGGGAGCGGGACTTACGCCTGTAGTCCGAATAGCGCCCATGCTGTGAAAGCTCTTGCATTATGCTCAGCATCATCGCTATTCGTGGTCGGCGTAGAAAACAAGTGTATTGCATGCGCAGCCGCAACAGCCTGGGTCAGATAAGATCTCCCCACCTCGTCACTACCATTGGCATCATGCACAATCGATAGGACAATGGCAGCCTGGATGGTCGTAAGTCGAGCATTACCGATCTCCATCTCCCATAGTCGGCGTGCCTCTGCAAGGAATTGATATCCAAGAGTCCGGGGGTTCCAGAACTGAGAGCGTTGACTCATCTTGGAGTAGCCGTGCTGGAGACATGATTTAGATTAGATGTTCTGATAAACTACGGGGTCTTACCCACGCAAGCAGATGCAAGTACTGCATGTACTAAAAGAGAGGAGCAGTATTTGCCTCGACCTGATGCCATGTCCTCCAGAAAATAGTTCTTTTGGAAGGCTGGATAGAAAGTGTATTCGGTCATGAAATACGTCTCTAGTAGCTTCCGTAATAACTTGTTATCATCGATGATGCACGTCCATTTCTGTGCGTCGACATCGTCTAGAAGAGGATCGACCATCTCGGCTGCATGATACGGAGCCTCGTAAATTATAGGATGCTCTGTTGGTGGATTGCCACCATCTTGTATCCTCTCTTCACCCAATGAGTACTTGTACAGCCATGAATCAAGATACTGATTCCCTTCTTGGATCAAGAAGCTAGGCATTTCTTTGCGATAGGGAAACTCATACTGGTAATAGTGATCCGGCACTACATGTGCCTGCTTTAGAAGATCTGCACGCTGAATGTGGTCAAGTATCGACTCAACATCATGGCCGCTCTGGATTCTTCTCAAGATATCAGTGCCTTCATGCATTGGCTTTGTCGCTAGAATACGGAATAGTTCTTGGTACGCTCCCTGCTCTTCAAGGGTAGGGCGGTAGTGGCACTCTGTCCTTCGCCTCTTGCACTGTAAGCACCTAGGCTTGGCGCCGTCGCACTAGAATAAAACCTTGTTAACTCATTGTTTCGTACACTAGGACAACATGAAACTGCGCACTCGGGACTTGCGCTGCCGACATGGTTCGCAGGCTAAAGTGATGGCCTTACGGCGTCTTCCTAGGTTGGGGACCAGTGGCGGATTCTGGCTTAAAACATGGATATGTTCAGGGGCCGGCCCTGGCAACAGACTGCGAGGCATGTTCGACAGTGAGTTGGTAGGTTTGCCAGTGCAACCAAGGGCTGTAGAGAGTATAGCACGTTCATGATGAAGAAAGGGCGGGGTTTGGAGAGCCCTCACGTGAAATTTCTTTCACCAATCATGGCTTGGTAATGTCTCAGGTAGCCACGATTGTGACGTACTAAGCAGCTAAGTAACCGAACATTATCTCAACTTTCTTGTCTAAGGAACTGCTATATCGCGTTGTGAAAAGCAAGAGGACTCGGTGGACAGCATCATGAGCAGTTTTTAACCTCCCTGTTCTCTCGGAATATTTGGACCAGCCCATTGTGATTGACTTCGTAACCCTGGCTCGCTCCAGGTCGGGATGTGGCGATTGTCGTAGATCGGCTCTCCAGTCCACGCACTAACTGACTGACTAAAATTATGGTCCAAAAGTATCTGAACACCACACAGTGCCACATAATAAATACACTAACTATATTAATATATAACTAATTATATAAAATTAGTAAAAACTAATAGAATAAATAATATAACTATTTAACCTTTAAATAATATTTATTATATATAAATATTTTTACTTTATTAAGTAGGTATTAAGATATAAAGCTTTAAAAGTAAAGAGTATAAAAGAGTGCGAATTTAAGTGTATAAATTTTTATTTATACTGTATTTCTAGCTAATAGTAGCCTAAAAGTTTTAGTAAAATTTACTACCTTTTAAATCCTTTATTAAATCTTAAAACCTTTATAAAAAACTTTTATTTTTAAATATACTATAGTTTAATACTTAAACTTAAACGCTATTTTATTTTTAATATTATGGCTATTTTATTTAATTTTTTATATAGCTTTAAAGAGATATAAAATATAGGGTTTAAGGTGTACACTGTACAGCTGTTTAGATACTTTTGGACCATAATTTTAACCAGTCCGCTAATGCAGGGCACGTCAAAAGCGTTTTCGGTGGAGTTGAAACATTTTTACAGGGAGGATCCCGCTGGATCCCATCGTAGATCAACGTCTTTCACCGTTGCATTCGATCTACTCATTCATCTCCGGCGTAAATGTCCAACAGTTATATCCCCAAGTCTTGTTATCTCCCTTCGAATAACATCGATAAATAATACTTGTCGTGGCTGTTTTGGCGGAAGCTCCCGTGTATCACCTCATGAAACACCTCGCCCTGACTAGCCGCGTGTCAACCTCCACCCTCAAGCTGACGTACAAACAACCAACCCACAACACGATTCATAGCCAACCCACCACGTTAAACGCCACAGACATTCTCTCCTGCCGTTGATCGCCCCACGCTCCAACCCGGTATCCAATATGATCGTTCCAAAACTCGTCCGTTTCGTGGGGCCTTGTGCCGGTTGACGCGTTCTGTGAGACTAACAAAAAGCCAAGTTTTGCAGTTTCATCCCGAGTCGAGTTCCGATCTGTTGGGACTGCGGGAGTATATGAGTTTTTATTCTTCCCGGGATCGAAACTTTATTTGTTTCTGATGTACGCTTCGCTGTAGCCATTCCTTCTGTACGGCACGTTCACTTTACTGTTTCTTCTTTTTCGTCGTATCTACTCTCCTTTATAATGAAGTTCTCTTCAGTACTCACGAGCGGGCTCGCATCTTTCACACTGGTCGCTGGCCTTCCGACTGTTACATTTCCAAGTGAACATTCTGTTCAACAAGTCCGAAATCCAGTATACAAACGAAATGGAATTGCAGCTCTCGGCAAGATGTATCGAAAATATCACATCGATCTTCCGGAACACCTCGAAAGTTTAGTACTTGCTCGTCGAGATAGTACCGGCACCGCCACCAATAAACCTATCGAGAATAATGCCGAGTGGTTGACGCCAGTTCAAATCGGCAATCCTCCAAGGACATTTCAGATGGACC
Organism: Fusarium pininemorale; assembly: GCA_002165215.1. Lineage (NCBI taxonomy): Eukaryota > Fungi > Ascomycota > Sordariomycetes > Hypocreales > Nectriaceae > Fusarium > Fusarium pininemorale. The sequence goes on from NFZR01000011.1 coordinate 700,951, forward strand.
TCGATACAGGATCATCGGATCTTTGGGTATATGGTTCAAAAGTGGCTACTGCAGGCGGTAGCAGCAACCGATACAATGCCTCCGAATCGAAGTCTTGCGAGGAGATGGCCGGTGCAAAGTGGACAATCGAGTACGGTGATGGAAGTGGCGCTTCGGGCCATGTTGTGAAAGATACGGTCTCCATCGGCGGCCTGTCAGTGGAGGCTCAGGCGGTACAAGTCGCTGACAAGGTACACGAGTCTTTTGCGCAGCAGCAAGACTTGGATGGCCTTTTAGGACTGGGCTTCAGCTCTATCAACACGGTTACACCGAAGAAACAAAAGACATTCTTTGACAATGCGAAAACAGAGCATGGCACTGGGGTTTTTACCGCGGATTTGAAACATGATGCACCAGGTACATATACTTTTGGCGTCATCAACAAGACAGCGTATGAGGGGGATATTACGTATACGACTGTTGATTCATCGACGGGAATGTGGACATTCACATCAACGGGATATGCCGTTGGGAAGAGCAATGTTACCAAGACGCCCATCACCGCCATCGCCGACACCGGGACATCACTCATATTCCTCCCCGAAGCAGTCAACAAGGCGTACTATTCTCAGATCGACGGTGCCAAAATCGACGCAACAGCGGCAGGCTACGTTTTCCCGTGCGACACCAAAATGCCCGACTTTACGTTCTACGTGGGGGAGACGGGTATCACAGTCCCGGGTTCTTACATGAATTTCGCACCGCTTGAGGGGCCTGTTCCGGGGGAGAAGGAGGGGAAGAGAGAGGTTGGGACTTGTTATGGTGGATTGCAGTCGAGTGCGGGCGATATCAATATCTTTGGTGATATCGCGTTGAAGGCAGCTTTTGTGGTGTTTGATGCGGAAAAGACGAGGATTGGGTTTGCGAAGAAGACTTTGGCTGGAGTTGAGTAGGGAAAAGTTATATTATAGATATCACAGCGAATTACACTCTTTTATTATCCTATATACAGGCAAGTTTTGTTTCATGTTTTGTCTTGGTTATGAATAGTGCAATGCTGTTCGGTCTCTGTCTGCACAAATGCATAAGTTGAGCAAGCACCCAAAATCAAGAAATCGCGCACAAAGACGAGTTGTGCGACTCTCCACTTATGCAGGGGCATGGCTTGCACTAATTATCTCCGCTCTCTCTCCAGGAGAGAAGTACCTCTCTGAGAGACCCACAGTAAGCACGATGTACCTTTTTTCACAAGGAGGAGAGTCTCCAGATAACGGTTCTGATAAGATAAGAAAATCACTCCTATGTCCGCTCAGCACTAAAGATCGGATCCGAAATTACACTGTACTCAACACCATCAAGTTTTCAACCCAAGCGCTTGTTCTCATTATCATGACTGTCGTATATTCTATGAAATCACGCTCTCATCAGTATCTATGCAATTTTAGCCGTAATCACTCCAGGTCCGCATCCAACAGATGTCAAATGCCACCCAACCGCTCTCTCAACGTTCCTCAATATCTGCGGAACGTGCTCGCTCTTCATGTGCATCATGCCCAATACAATCCCAGCAAGGCACGCACTTCCAAACTTGGCAACACCATGCTGCAGCACTTGTTTGACACCATCTCTGATCTCAGGATCGCTGCACTTGAAGAGAACAACAAACAACGGCTTCATCACGTTGTTGTCCATGAAGCGGAAGTTTGCTTGCGGCCCTTTTAGCTCGCCGAGGATACGATGCGTCGTGGCGATGATCTCGCGGTACACAGGCTTCGCGTCGGGTAACACCTTTGCATCCGTGTTGAGCTGTAGGTGGAGACTTGACAAGCACTCCAGGTACAGTGCTTCAAAGACACTGGCTGTCACGTAACTGTGCGGCTCCTCATTTTTGCGCTGCTGCGTGTAGCGGTATAGCAGCACGAAGCCGTTGTGCCAGCTTGAAAGGACCGAGAAAGCTCTCTCCCACGTTGCTTTGGTCGTCTCTTCATCGTCGTCAAAGAGATGGTGAGCTAAGTGGTGCTGCGCGACATCCCACCATCTCAAAGCTTGATCCAAATCGTGAAATGAAGAGGGCATTTTGTCTATGGAGTACCTGTGTCTTCCTAGACATCGCTTCGCGGCTAGGAACTCATCCGTGTCCCCGGTGATACCCAGTCTCAGGGCCCACGGGTAGGTACTCAATCGCTGTATCATGTCAAACAGGGCATTTTCATAATCATCAAACACTAAATCTGATAAAGATACACCTTCCTGGGCACTTCGTTTACCGAGATAAGCTTCAAAAAGACGAGCAGCGTGGTCGTGGTGCAAAACAGCAGCGTGCATGTCCCCACGAAGGATATCGTAGGTGAGGAAAACAAGAGCCACGTGAGTAACACTACGTAGCGCACGGAGTGTAGAGGTAGCAGTCGTTACAGCACGCACAGTACGTGTATAGTACTGGAGAGACAGCTGATGCGCCTTATCAGCAGCTGCAGAGTCAATGGTTGGCTGCGTGAAGGCGTTGACGGCACCGCCTAGGGCACAGCACGTCTCACGGACAGCGGCATCGTCATGGGCCAGCTGAGGCGTGATGGTAGCTAAGGTGTTGTGAGGGAGGGTGGTGCCCTGCTCGTTGGACCAGAGAAAAGTGGAGAACATGTCATATTGCGTCTGGTCTTTGAAGAGCGAGAGGATGTAGTTTGGCTTGGCTAGGATGCGTGTGTCGGGCCGGGGTGCTGCTGCTGTCACGGCTGTAGCTGTAGCTGTAGCTGTGGTGTTGAAGCTGACGGATTGGCTCAGCGGGAAATGACATGTTAGACCGACGGCCTTGCACCGGTTACAGATTGGTTTGCCCTCGTCACATTTCACTTTGCGGCGTCTGCAGGATATGTATTAGCAACAATTTTATGCTTAGACGTCCGTCTTGTCTGTCTGCACGAACTTGCACTCTTTACAACCAGTACGTGTCTTGAAAGACTTGGTCTTTGGCTTCTTATTAGCGGCATTTTGGCCCGAGCGATCTGCAATGTCAAGGACAGCCACATTGGCATTCGGGATCTAAAGGCGACCAAAAGATAAAACATGTAAGTAAGCCACCGACGACATGAAACGGGTCTGCCCTAGCGGCATTTTGTGCTTTCTGCTCACCCGTGGCTTGTTGTTGGCCGGGACCGAGACGATCTGAGATGCTGACGGGTCGCCGCCGCGAGGGGGTTGCACACCGCCACCACTAGAAGAAGATGAGGCAGCGGCAGAGGCAGAGGCCTTGGGTTTAGGCTTGAGAGCTATCGTCTGCTCCATCACTCACGCACGCATTTACCCTGTCGGGACCGAAAGAGTGTGGCGTGACGGACGGTATGGGGAAGGCGAGCCAAATGCCCGAGATGACACGAGGAGGGGATGCGTTGTGAGTGAACTGTTCACTTTCGGTGGAGGAGTTTCAGAGCGTTAATCCTACTGTATCCACATTCGCTGACTCTATACCCAATCATCACCCAGCCTGTGCGAGTTACTCAAACAAGTTAGGGCTGGGGTCTCGTTTATTTGACCAGATTCCGAATTAGACAGGGATCGGCGCTTTGATGATCTTGGCTAACCGTCTCAAAACCCTCCGCTGCATTCTGACTGCATAAAGACTCTGCCACAAGCGAACATGAATAACTGATAAATGGTTTGATCAGTCAGACGCTGCTTCATGGTGTAGGAAATGATGCCAATATATGCCTTGCTGGCTTCTTGGTCAAGTCCCAGGCTCATTATCAGTGCCTCCCTCACTAATTTTGAGCTGCCCAAGCTTGTACTACAGACATGATCTGCATGCTGAATGTAAGGTCTTCCTTGCTTTTGACAAACTTCGCTTACATCTCTTTGCCCACTCAAGTCGGCTAGTCTCGATACAAGTGATCGACATATCCTAGTAAGTGCTGCTACGCCAGGGCAACTTACAGGGTTACTTTCTATCAACTCCCGTTCCTTTGTTATGAAGGACAAGTACTACTTATGCTAGGGTATGGTTGTTGCGTGAGAGCAACTGGTGGGTGGAGGTTCAAGTTTGCTGAAGCCCGGAGCGTCGGCACAACAGTATCGTCCGGTTTCGTGAAAGGACCTTTCCCATTTTATCGTGCACTAACATGATCCTGAGCTTGGCCGTCTCGTACGTTCAGCAAACAACTTAACGTATTTAATTCCTCTCTTCTGAATATCCTTTGCCACACTGGAAAATCAGCATCTGGGTATCTTAAGATAAGAGAGCATAGACTTCTGAGCATTGAGGTGCTATCCAAATGCATCAATCGAACATGCTTGCGAGAATGGGCGACCATTAGACTTTATAACCGCAGCAAGTTAGTTGAAATGGTCATTCAAGATTCACTTTTTTAACCATGGAATGACTTGCTAGCCAGAGTAGCTCTCCATCTAAAAAAAAAATAAGACTCTTCTTATTTTCTTTCCTGATACGGGCTTTTAACCCAAGACTTCTCCGGAACAAAGTTACAGCAGCCAATACCTTGAAGCGATGACGCTATGCCTTCTATGGGCTTCCATCAAAGCTCCCGTGCTCAAAATTACACATCATGTTGTTAGGTGCCCCTCTTCGTGGGAACTTAATGTGTCTTCAACTGTGTTTCTTCATGCACTCACGTATGACTTTGCTAACTTAGTAGCCACGTCAGCAAGATTTACAAATAAGGTTATTAATTAAGTTATCATAAAAGCATATTATTTCCCTTTTTGATTAGGAAACTTATATTTGTCAAGGCTATGTGCATATTATCTTCCAGAAGCTGAAGGCATTTGGGTTTCTTCAGTTTGTTGGCTGCTATGTCTCGTTGAAGCGCCGTAAGCTTTAACTATCAATGAATACTGCTGGTTGCTCTTCATGGTTGCGGGGTATAGTCTAAGCCTTATTAATATAATCACGAGCTTGAAGCACGCCCAATAACAACACAAAAAGGTCATCTCTAGGTTTTGGCTGAAAAAGTGTTTTCTAAAACCACCGAGGTTTCCCCTGAAATGGTGTATAAATAGAGCATATCTCCGCCTTCATTACGGAGAGGACAGTGTAGAGAAGCAATCCACAGTTGAGTAAAACGAACAAACTCAACATTTTCAATCATTAGCAACATGGCCTCATCTGCGCAAGCCATAAATGTAATCTCGTCACTCACAGACCTGGAGAGCTTCATTGACTCGATTCCTTTGGGTGCTACGCTATATCTCGACCTCGAGGGCAAAAGTCTCAGCCGCAACGGAACTATCACTATCATAACCATTCTCGTACACCCTACAAAAGTCACGAAGCTCATCGATATACAGACTCTTGGTGGCTCTGCTTTCACTACGCCTACCGCAACTGGAAAGACTCTCAGAGCTGTGCTCGAGGACCCTCTCATATCCAAGTGCCTTTGGGATGTACGCAATGATGCCGATGCCCTCTGGGCTCACTACAAAGTCCGTCTTGCCGGAGTCACAGATATACAGCTCCTAGAGAATGTCTCACGATCTGGCGATAAAACCTACGTTCGTGGGCTTAACATCTGTGTCGAGAAGGATCTGAAGCTGGGATTCATGGAGCTTTCCAGATGGAGCGAAACGAAGCGGGCAGTTAAAGCTCGCATGGCTGACGACATTTTCTCACGTCGCCCCTTGGATGCTCAAACAGAAAAATATTGCATCAATGACGTTGAGTACCTACCTGCTCTACAAGATACCTACACAAAGCGGATTGACAACCGATTGATGGGAAAGGCTATGGACGAGAGTGCGCGTCGCGTGGTCGAAGCCTGCTCTCCAGACTTCAACCCTCAGTCTGAAAAGAACAAGCTAGGGCCGTGGAAGTCATCGGCGCTGAGTAAAACGCCACAAAGAGCACGACCTCCGATGTTCAATTTTGGTCCTTAACTTGAAGCTTATATTAACTTAATTTCTTTAACTTAATAAAATATTAAGTTACTTTTGACAAGGGCCTCCACGAACACCTACGGAAAAGGAAATCGACAAGCTCCGTGATATTTTCTGCCTTGTTTTCCAAGCCACAGAACTGGCACAACAATGCGTGGACGAGCACTATGTAGACCAGAAACGCTACCTGCAAGCCGTGTGCCAAGAGGTAAGGGAGGTTATGATTGCGGTTGATTGCATACAGATTGCCATTTGGCGACTCAATCCCGATCGACTTTGGCAGAGTATCAAAGGGCCCGCCCGCCATAATCCCTATGAAGAACGGATTAACAGAATGTAAAAGGACAGACTCAAATCGGAGTATAGTTGGAGGCCTATGGTTTGAGTTAGTTTCAAGTCTGGTTATATTTTCTTGAATAGCTTCTGAGACTTGATAGTGTCCAGCATAAGCAATCACTCAAATTGATCAATAAACGTAAAATTTACTGTAAAGCTCATATTAATTTTGAGTATTATTGCTATATAATATAATGTTTCGATTGAAGCTAGCCGCGAATTTTCCCTCTCTTGTATCTCAATTAGTAAGTTTGATAGCCTTTCAGAATGACTTTAAACCTGGCAAGATACTCATAAGTGGATAGTTCCAGGTTATTGCCTTCATATTCCGTGTGGTTGTGATGTCTGTGTATCTCAGCCTTTGTGATCGCTGTAGAATAATGAACCATATCCGATACTATAATGTGGGAATACATAACACGTCTGAATTTGGCGCTGTTCATTTGTGACTCTCTTTGTTTTCACGGATGTTCTCCTCGATCAATAACTCAAAAGACTTGGATCCAAGACGTAACTCTCTGTTCTGATGACACAGCAAAATTAGTCTTGACGAACTCAGGATGAATAAAGAGCTTCTAAAACTGATCTAAGTATTTTATCATCCACATGTGATAGCAGTAGAATAACTATAAATGAAGCTGCTGTGGCTCATCAATCCCGATAATGAATCTCCACTATCACTTCAATTCTCGATCGTAACGTGTTGCGATCTTGTAGCAACCTACACAACACTTCAACAAACCAATCAGAATTCTAACCATGTCTAGCACCATGACTGTCACTACTTTCAAAGACTTGTCGGACCAGGCCATGGCGCTCATCGCCTTAATGACTGAAAAGATAAAAGCTGTGCGAGCAGCTTCTCGCACAGCTACTGAGGAAGAAGTCACCGAACTGGTTGACCACCTCGCGACACTCACCGATTACATGACTGGGATGGATGAACAGGTGGATGGCCCAGACCAACAGCGAATGCTAATGGCTGTGGCCAAGCCGGCTAATGAAGTCATGTTTGAAGTGGGGGACATGCTTTTTGACGTCTATGGACATGCACCTGATCACTTGTAGCAGCATTCACGGCGTTGTTCGCGACAACCCATTGGTACACCGTATTCATCAGTACGACGCAACTTCACATCATAGGATGGAGAACAAACTGGAGAGTCGATGAACTCAAGATTACATGGACCGATTTGTATCCGGGTGAGGCTGAGATGCGGTGAGTATATCAGAAGTTATATTGACGAATACCGGCAGTCGAGCTATTTGGTTGACGGAAGGCTTGGGCATCCCTCGTGTTAGTAGGACCACGAGATCAATTTATTAGAAACTTAACTGATGCTTGTTATCACTCTTTGACTGAATGTGCCAATCTTCTTTTGTTGCTCATGTGGCGAAAGATTATGTGCTTATCCGTAAATGCGTTCGATGTAAAGTACTGTAACTTAATAATGCTATGTGTCACGTCATTGCCGTGGTTCAAGATGGTCGACTGTGAACTGTCGGGCCTTATGGTTGAATCAAAAAACTTGGTATCGTTGGAAAACCTTCGAACCCAGAAAATCGTTAGCCGATAGCTCCAGCCTGCTCGCGCGAAATAGCAGTTGTGACAATGTTCTGTTTAATTCCAAGTTTCAGAAAATGCTACAACGGAGCTTCGACGATGCTTCGAGGCCCCAGGCCTCCTGGATATGAAGCTCGTCGATAATCATGTTTGCGAATGAGCATTGTTCAGATTCATGAAATTCCTCTTCCAGTGTGCTCAAGCGTTTTGCATACTCGTTGGAAGCCGTATCAGTTGTGCTATAGTCCGGTGTACAATGCACAATGCAAAGGCCCTTTGTTGCAATGCTTCGCCGATCACCCAAAAGATGATATTGTTCAATCTCGGTCCTAGGTAAGCGTTTGGTCTCGGTAAGTTTTGTTCAAGCTCTAGCTCTGCATCGTGCAACGTTCAGGTGCGTTATCAGGACATGAGGAGGAATTTGTAATGGTTTCTTACAGATATAAAGCCCTACTACGCCCCAAAGCTGTACCTAAACACTAGATTGCCCTTGCTAAGGTTGAAGCCCACCATCTCTCTAGTCTCAAACACTACCCGGTATTCTGAAACTCGTCATCAACATGGCTACCAACGCCGCAGGGGTTATGCCACTCATCGACATCTCATACAGTACATTTGTGGAGTTGCTCTGCAAGATAAAAAAAGGCGTATTCAGGGACGCAGCAATCGACACTCTAGGCAAGGTACAGAAAGTCCACCAAGCTCAGTCGCGAATTCTGAACTGCTACCTTGACCTTACGACCGTTGTTCTTGAAACCTTTAGGCCGCCTGCCCACAGATATCCATCACAGAATGAGATTGACGAACTTCTAGGCGACTTGAGAAGTGTCACGCACTTTTTATTTGACATGGAACATCGTTTCTACTCTGGCCATGAGAACGAGCGGAATATGTTGCAACCATTGGGGGAGGTGACAGCAGTCTTGGAGAAACAGTTGTATTGTATTCAGTTGGCTATCAACAAGCTGGATCCTTATCGAGGACCTAAGGATATCTTCGGCATGTATGGTGGTGTTCTCGTTGACGAGAATTTGGCCAGAACTGAACAAGAGGATGGGACAGGCAGGATTGAGGATCAGATGAGGGAAATGGGAATCTAGATGGGTGTAGTTCTCATCTAGGAGGGACTTGTAGGACCCTCGAGAGTTGGAATATAAGTTCTACTAACATCTGTGATACTTTATGAAACCATCGTCCTTTGTACAGTCATGGGTTTAGTGATTGATGGCTGATGGAGAGTCACAGTGCTAGTGATCCGAAGTCTATTGCCCAAAGTAACATGTAGTGTAAGAAAATAAAGAAAATATGTCTATAAAATGCCGAAACAGAAACCGATGTCGCTTTTACACCATTTATCACTTGCCCAGATTGTCATCTGCCGACTCGTCCCAAATTAATAAATATCTTCAACCATTGTGGTTGAAGTTCGGGTTTCCTTGCATCTGGGCAAGATCCCCCAAGTCAAGCCCAGGTATATAGCCCCAGGCATTCTCGTTCCAACCTGTAAATGACGGTGTTAGTTTCGGAACATAAAGCCATGGATGACCAACTTACCGAGCCCTCCAACGTGTCCGAGTGCAGGAGCCCCGATAGAGGGAATATGCATGCCTTGCATTTGAGCAATGCTCGTGGACTGCAGCTGATGGCAGGGGCAGGCATGCGCAACTGGGGTCTGGTGCATAGGTATCATTGTGCTAGGCACAAAAACCGGAGGGCCATCTTCCGCATAGTAGATGCAGCCGTGTCCGGGGATGATCGCGACATGCGTCGCTACCGCATACTCTGTAGGAGCGGCCGGCGACGAGATTGATGGGCTTGGCGACGAGTTCTTCCCATTGCCGTCCCGCTTGACCCTCGATTTTATGGCCGATTTCTTTCCCCGCGAAATTCTGCGGGCAGCTCTCTTGGGTGGGGTGCTGGGGCTTTCCTGGTTTGCCTCCTACATCAGTCAGCTCCATTGGATAATGTTTGTCACGATGTATGCCTTACCTCATCCAGGTGAGCTGCAGTGCGCTTAGGCGCCGACGAGGGGAGTGGTCGACGCTGCAAAGTAATTTGCGATGAGGGGGTGTCTCGAAGGGCAGGCATTACGTATGGTCGGATACTGTTGTTCTCAGACATGATTTGAGACGGTAAGGATGCTAAGGGATATGACGTGAATGAAGCGAGCAGGTAAATGCAAGGTGAAGAAGGGTGAAAGTTACTTAAACGAGGTTATGGTACTAGTAATAGTAATTGGAAAGAAGAACTCTAATGGAACCATGAATGGAATTGACCGTTCTTTTGAGTTTCACTTCGTCCTTCCATCATCTTGAGAATCACCTGCCCAGTTGTCAATTTGACTGTTTGATATAGTGATATGTCGGAAAATAACCGTTTGGTGGGTATCCACTATACGGCGTGGCGTTGGAAATATGACGGGAATCAACGTTAGCGATGTGCTACTGTCCTCACCGACTGGCAAGGAGAACCCTGGTCCCATGTCTGTGCTGCTGTAGAGGTGAGGTGGGTGGGGGATAGGGCTGCTGCGTCATGGGGAAGTTCCGATCTGTTGAACCCTTTGCCGATGTTGTGAAGATGGATGATTACTTGTGCCGTGATATCGCGGGGCGATCAGTACGACGATACTTTTGAGCAGTACAGGTTCTCTACTTGGCTGTCCTGGCACTGAGAGAAAAAGGGCTGTGAACTGTCGCTGCTCTCATTCTATCTTGGAAGCAGTTCTGTCGCTACATGATCGTAGCCATGCCTGCACTAATCAACAGCGCCACGAGCTACTAGGTCTCAGTATGGGCACCTCCATGATCTCCCATTTAACGTCGAATGTTCTAGAATACCTCTCATCTACGTATTCTGGCAAGTGTCAGCCAACACCGACACACGGCGGTTTGCTATGACCTCTTCTGCGACAGTGTTGGCAAGCGTATGCGCCACCATAGCTATTGTCGTAGATGAGTAACAGGGGTTGTTCCCTCCCAAGCTGGGCTATATGTGACATGTTTCCGACTTGTTGGGTTAGCGTATTCACATTGCCATCTAGTATCAGAGTTGCCATGTTCTAGCGCTTCTTTCCATCAGATCTCAGTCTCTATTAAATAGACAAGCAAGACCAAGAGTCTCACCGATATTTCGGCCAGTGACTCACTCACTTCATTGCTTGTCAAATGAAGTTTAGATCGCGGTTATTGACATTAGTCGCCATCACCAAACGTTTGGAGGTGAAGTTGTTGGCGTTGATAGTGGAGACCAAACGGTTCGGAGCATCTGGCAGAGGAGCCGGTCTCCACTTTATGCCGTCCCGCGTCCGTGAGAAACCCCAGTTCCGCCAACATCCGGAGATGGACCCTTTCCCCTATTACATATGTCTGGATGGGGAATTGCTGAAGCGAGATGAGTGGTGTGAAACCATCGATCCATGCACGCGAAAAGCCCTTGCCCTGCCGCATTCGAGGCTGACAGTGTGTTGCACGAGATACGAGCTAAGAAGCCTGTAATCTTTCTGTAGAAAATGTAGCTGTCACTGTGCTGGGAGTGATGAGAGACAGACGATCAAAAGACTGTGTTATATTTATTGGTGACCGCTTCTTTTTCAACGGCAGAGAGAAAAGCGCAGATGCAAAGTCTTGCGCGGTTATATTGGAGCTGCATTGAAGTCGGACGAGCAGCATCGTGGTGGATAGTAAGCTGCTTCCATATCGCGGCCGAACTGGATGATTGAGAGAGTGAGGGAGGGGTAGTTCTAATATCATTTTGCCTAGATTCCAACAAGCTTGCACAAGTCAATAAAATGGCATAAATACATTCCGCACAAAATGGATAATTCATAACTTCTCACAGCCACCATCGTCATCTCTATCCTCCCCTGTTCTGAGCCGTCTCACCTCAAATGAGCCAGCCACCCTTTCCTGGCCCCAGTTTTCCCACTCAACGCGTCCCCATCCGCGCGCGCGCTGCACACGAAGCATGCCAACGCCCCACCAACGCGTTTGCTGTCTCGCGACGCGAGCAACCGAAATTGAATGGCTGGAGAGGCAAGGGAGAAAGGTACATTGAGAGCGACAGGCTTGAATGTACCTTTCGTAAGGTAGACACCCTTGTCGAAAAGACAGCAAGGTCGGCACCTTGGCGTTGCACAACATTTGTTAGTGCATTTGATGGACTTCTCTGTCCTATGTTTGACAAGCAGCAGTGCTCAGATATTTTGAGGCGCACTGCACTGATGCAAGGCCAATGTTGAGTTGGCAGCGGGCAGTCTGCCTCTGTCCATCTTGACTCCCCTGCCAACGCTGGCCTCTGCTCCAGCTGTCACTCGCGTCTTGGTCCGTCGCGAAGGCTATCTTGCTCGAGTTTCCACATGGCTATGGTCAGATGCTGTGCGCCTTGGGCCTAATCTGTCCGACTGTCACTCCAGCTCACCATCTTTGGCTTGTAGTGGCAGCCCATTTCGCGCTGTCTAGCTCTCCCATCCCGCTCTCGACCCTCGCCGCCAACGCTTCTAGCTCTCGTCCTTCCGAGCTCTATTCCATCACATACCTCTTCCTCCCGAGACGAGCCGCGTCATTATAGCCCGCTATTATGGATAATACACTGCATGTTGGCCTTGGTCTATCGAGACTCTCATGCGCTTGGTAGATCCGGGCGGGTCTAGTTAGCTGTTGGATCGCCGTCGCCCCCAAGTTTGCCAGTCATTGGTTCTGTCGCGATTCTTCCTTAACAGACAGATTGCGCCAACGTCAATACGACTACGGACACGCTCGGCCTTGTTCCTTGCGCAATAAGATGTATTGGTCCATGATTGGTCTATTACATGGCGTCGGTGTCTGTTCAAGTCTACACATCAGGTTCAACCTCGTCCACCGTCGGCACTTTGTGCAATTCGGCCCCAAAGAACTTTGACACTTCCTTGACACTGTCCCAGATGATCTGAACATCCTCCTTCGACACCCCAATTCGTCGCGTTCCCCGAATATGCCAATGCGTCTCCAGCGGGAGATTCTGGCTCATGATCGCCGGCAGCACCACAAGCTGCGTGTCCGTATCGTCCAATACCTGTCGATCCGATAGAAACAACCCATATGTGATCTCCGCCGAGACCCATGCAAAGTCCTTGTGCGCATCAAACAATCCCATCGTATCCCCCGCGTTTCGAGTGTACACTTTCTTGAACCAATCGATTCCGCGGTCGTGGTTTGCTTGATCGGCTTGCCATCCGTCGCGCGTTTGGCTAAAGTCTCGGTCCTCGGGCTTCTCGACCTTCATAATTGACAGGATGGCTTCGAGGGGCTTGCACACGCCGACGAGGATGGTGGTCTTGACGAGGGCTTCGCGGAGGCGTCGTATGAGCGCCTGGCGTGATTCACTGGTCTGATAGGCCTCTTGGCGGGTGAGGTATTGGTAGAGACCTGCTGCCGCTTCGGGGTCGGGACTGGCGGAGAGACAGGCGATGACGAGGAGATACCAGCGCTGGTCGCCTAGCTGAGTGTCTTTGAAGCGGGTTTCGATGCTTTGGAAGAGCTCGGATAGCTCTGGGGTGAGTTCCGTAGGTGCCATTGTGACTGTTGTAGATTAAGCAGAGGTCAATGTTAGTGAAGGGTTAGTGATGTGAAGATACAAGTAGCATTGAGCTCACGGCTTCCTTGTAAGACTTTGGTGGATAAGGTTCCTCCCCCTCTCTGTTTAACTCGGCATCTCGGTAGGCACGTGGATCACTGTAGCGACGCAACAAACTCAATCAAGATGATTCATTGGTGGTTTCATCCATTCCATCCACAGCGCGCAAACTTTGAAGTATCTTGAACCTCCCCGCCATCGGCCGCTGACCCCGCATCCCGATTGAGCTTGACCCTGCAGTTACTCGACCAAATCTGAACACAGCGAGAGGCCACACAAAAGCCGCCTGCTACGTAAACTAAAGTGCACCACGAATATCTTGTTCGCTGGAGCAGTTGTGAGATGCGCGTAACAATGACGCTCGCGGTGAGGTGCGGTCGATAGCTCTACCTACATACTTCCGCAGGCTCCGGAGTCGCAGCTGGTTCAACTGCCGCGCCGTGATTCCTTGTCCACTAATTGTACATCGCACAGCACATGACAAGAGACATATGCTATCTTGATAGCTTGACGTCCTATCAAGATTTCAGGCTCATTTAGTATGCATAGATCTTTCCGATGATAATCCTTCCCGTCAACGACTCGCGCATCATATAGATCAAGTCAAGTCATCATGGCCAAGTCCTCCATTCTGTCGCGAGACGAGAACATCGCAATTCGTGATACACAGTCAATGGCCAGTTCTTTCGTAGGATCGCAGGTGGTAGGAGCTCTACCATTTTGAGAAATTGCTCATTTCTTCCTGTCAGCTCCGCTGACACCCTGCTCCATGGCAAAGTCCGACAACTCCGTCGCCAGAGACACATATATGACAGATACTCTATAACCATTCTGACGTATATCGTGAGATGGCAATAGACGAATGACACTCGCAGGCTAATTCTCTTTCAAGCTACCGCGATCATGGGCCAAAAAGCATCCTTGGTTGTCGAGGTCGAGATCGATGCTCCCGTTGAGACCGTCAAATCACTTGTAAGGCACTACCTGAGAGCTCTGCCCTGTGTCTAACAACACATAGTTCAAGGACTTTCCTCGTTTCCCAGAATGGAGCAGCTGGTCCATCGAACCCGTAGCCTCATCAAAAAAGATCGATGACTTGATGCCGATGGAGAAGATGAAGGTCGATGTCAAAGACGCCAAACTCACTGCCACTCTTATCGTCAGTGATTCCATCCAGACTCCCTAGATTACAGGCCTAACAAGTCTCAGAGAAATGACCCTGATGTATTCGAGTGGGAAGGCGATTTATGGCCGCTTGTTACAGGTCGTCATGAATTCAGCTGGAGGGCGAGCACAAAGACTCCTGGGGGAACGACGTTTACGCAGAGAGAGAATTGGCACGGCCTCATTGTTTTCCTTTGGAAGCCGGGTTGGGTTATAGGGAGAAGTGCGAAGAGAAATTTTGAAGGGTTTAGTGCAGAGGTGAAGAGGGAGGCGGAGAGGAGGGCAGCGGTGCTGTAATCAATGCGGTTGGGTTGCTGTATACATATGAGATATACTGTGGTTTACGTAGAACTTGAGCCTCAATTTGGTGTTGATCTTCGACTGACTTACGGAGACAAGTTGACAAAAGTTGGCTTGCTTCATGGGGTTCATGGCGCCGATCCGGCCGGCAAAGCAGGGCTGCAATTCCATCTCGCCTCATTCCAAACTCAGAATAACACCATCTCCACAAACAAAACTCTAGAAAGCAGATGACCATTGTTTCCTAGTCGAAATCAACCAACAATGGCCGTAGAGCTCGTTGTCAGACACTTCAACATGATCTGATCCAGGGTAACGGGACCTGGAAACGTGGGGGTTCACGTGGACGCCCACGCACGCTCGTATCAAACACTCGGCATACCCGGATCGGTCAACCGTCACGCGGGGGATGAAATATTACTCTGAAGCTGTCTCGATACATACTTTTCTTTCAAGGGGAGTGATGGATTTGACCGCTACTCAAACGGGAAATCTTTGCCAATCAGCTGAGACACACTAAACGTGTCCCCCTCGCAGCTCACCAATATCGAGGGTCTTGGATCAGCAGAAGAATATCATGTTTACTTGTTGCCGTGATCGGGATTCGGAAAGGATCACCAGATATTGAGGGGTGAATAAAACTGAACCTCTGTCCCCTCATTTGGGCTCTTCTGTAGTCATATCTATTCATCAATTGACTTAGTTACGTCTTCAATATGCCTCCTGGAGCTCCACCAAAGCGATCTTACTCTCGTACCGATGCTGCTGTTCGCGTCGAGTACCCAGAACATCATGAACTTCCTGCTAGTAAGCCATTGATCGGCCAGGGCGGACAGTTCTCCAAGCCCACGTTGGCGTCGTTGTCACTTGAGGGGAAGACGATTATTATCACAGGCGGTGCTAGAGGATTGGGGTTGGTTATGGGGCAGGGAATTGTTTACTCGGGTGCTGATCTGGCGATTGTTGACTTGAACAGTATGTAACTATTCCGAATGGTCCAAGGAAATACTAACAGGTTGCAGAGGATGAAGCGCAGTCTCAAGTTGGGCAGTTGACCGATGCCTTCAAAAGGGAGAATCCCAACAGCCAGAAGTTAGTATGCTGACCCCTTCTCTGATTCTCATTCTGACAGATGACCAGAATTCCACGAGTAACGGCTCACTATGCAGATGTTGCAGACCAAGACTCAGTAACTAAATGCATCGCGGAGATTCTCAGCATCCATCACAAGATCGATGGCCTAGTTACATCAGCCGGCTTCACTGAGAATTTCGATGCGATCCACTACCCCATTGAACGAATGCGCAAGCTGTGGGGCGTCAACGTCGACGGAACTTATCTGTTCGCCGTTGCTGTTGCCAAGCATCTCATGGAACGTGAGGCGCCCGGAAGTATTGTTGTTATAGGCAGCATGTCTGGGGCCATCGTCAATGTTCCTCAACCGCAGGCGTAAGCCACCCCACGGAACCCAGAGGAGTAGTGCTGATGGTGTTGATTAGGCCGTACAACGCTGCAAAGGCAGCGGTTCGTCATCTCGCTGCTTCGTTGGCAGTTGAGTGGGCTCATGCTGGCATTCGTGTCAACTGTATCTCTCCTGGTTACATGTTGACTGCTTTGTGAGTTGCCCCTAGATCCAGCATTGAGCTTTTGACTAACAGGTAGCAGAACGCAGAAGATTTTAAATGACAACCCGGATCTTGAAAAGACGTGGACGTCTTTGATCCCCCAGGGACGAATGGGCCAGCCGCAAGACTTGATGGGACCTGTGACCTTCCTGTTGTCTGATGCTTCTTCGTACATGACTGGATCGGATCTTCGAGTTGATGGAGGCTACACTGTCACTTAAAAAGGATTCAGTCTTTGCCAAACTGGCTCGGGTGCTGTTATGATAGACGCTGATTATTTGAATGAACGACTTACGTCCAAATGTTGGCCTCAATACATGAATGGTCCTACTGTGCTCTTGTGTCGGTCCAGGAGTGACCTCAAGGAACCTCAAGGAGCTGGAAACTTCCGATATTGAATAGCGCTGCCAAAATAAACCTATTCGGAAGCCTAATAAGATATACCAAGCCTCCCTAACTGCTTTTACTACTTAGGCAAGAGGACCCGAGCTTTCTTGCCTGCTCTTGTGTGGATCCTCGGACAAGATATCTCACGTCAGCCTATCTCCGCTAAGATCCTCCCTCCCACACAATCTCCTCTTCATAGAGCTCTTTGACTGCCACACCATTTCTGCAACGTCTATCACTGAAAGTACTATAGGTGTGGCTTAATATCTGCCGCAATGGGCTTCTCAGAACTCGCAATTTACGCACTTGGCCTAGCTTGTATCGCCAGAAGCATAATGGCCTTCACGAACCCGCAGGCCGAATATGCACTCAATGGACTGAAGCATACCGCCACTTCGAAGGATGACCCAAGCTCGGCACCTATTCACATGCTGGGCACTTGGGAGGTGTCGGTTGGTATTCTCCTGTTGGCACACCAGATGAACGAAAACGGGAATGGAGTAACGACGCTACTGGGGTTGATGGGCTTATACAAGGCTGGCATTGCAATATTACTTTGGAAGATTGGAAGTGGGACGAACAAGGTAGCTGGAAATGTGGCTACGGCTGTTGTCCTTTTGGCATGGGCTGGCTTGCGAAGCCAATGAAAGCACGTAAATATTCTGGTGAAGGGGACGGGAGTCGTCACGGTGAGAGATGGTGGAGAATGATCTTTTGTGTTCTTGATCTTGCATGATCTAGTGCTGTTCTATCATTCTGCACAAGACCGCGGCCTATATCTATGCTTAGGAAACGAGAATGACACCTATTGATCTTGCTTCCATGTCTGGGGAATGAGCAACAAGTCAGAAGGGCACAGTGGATGGTGCTTCCATGCAGAGGCTCCAAGCTTCCACCGCATGTAACAGTATCGGAGCTCGCGGGATTATCAAGGATGTAGTATTGGAATCGGTGATTCAATACCGGCGAGAACTCTGGTAAGTTGTGGCAGCTGTTGCTGTTCCTCAGCATGCCGTTGACACGGTGCCGCCGATCAAGTACAGGCTTTCAGACTCGCGACCACTGCGAGAGACAGCAAGGGAGAAACAGCATAGCAGGTCTGCGAAAAAATATTAGTATGTCAGAAAAAGTTGATCAAGGAGTGCCATACCATCAGAACTCGAGCGATGGACATCTTGTCATCCTCGTCCGCATCATCAACCTCCGCCATGGCCACAAGCTTCATGGCTGGTGGACCAGTGGGCATGAGCATCATGGTGAACCAAAGGACACGGTCCTGGCCTAGGATGTCGGTCTGGGTGGCGAGCATTCGGATGAACAGAATGCTGAGTCTAATTGCCCGTGTCAGTACTCCGTAGTGAGTGCGCGGATGGAGTTCCAGGGAGGATCTTACACTGGCCAGATAAAGAAGCGGATCAGCACAACAATAGACAAAGGAACCCAATGAATGCTACCCGAGTCATGACCCTGACGCATACGACGAAGACTGTGAGCGAGCTTGATGCCGACGACAATGACCTGCAGGGTGACGAAGAGTTCTCCAATGTTCTTGAGACTGACAGTCAACCAGGCGTTGAAGATACCGCCATCCTCGCTTTCAGCAAAGAAAGCCTTCTTGAGAGGAGGCGCAAAAGCGAGAATGACACCGATGGTGGCTCCGACAGATGGCGGGCTGATGAACTGAGTCGTGAAGGCCAGCGCCTGCTGAATGCGAGGATGTAGCTTGTCCCATACGGCGTGTTGAGCTTGCGCTGTACCGCGAGACGCCTTCTTCGCGTATCGTGGGAGCGGTCCAGGAAGGAGAGATGTTCGTTCGTTGGACTCTCCATTCTCTTGGTCCGAGCCGCTCTCATCTGGCGTATCGTTATGTCCCGCTCGGTCCCTCAGATCGGCATCCATAGCATCGACGGGATCTTCATCGCTGACACCAAGAAGGGTCCCGCCGAGACCAAAGGTGAGCATGTTGGAGATGACGGAGCAGACGAGGAAGAAGGACTTGGCTCGATCAATGATTGCGTCGCTGGTATCATCATCGGACTTTGCTAGGGTGGAGAGAACACCAGCTGAACCGAGGGACTGGATCAAGAGGAGAGGATAAGACGTGGTATTGTTGAAGGTGATTGCGGGCGTGAACCACTTGGGGAGACTGAGGACCTTGGTAAGGGCGTAACCAATTCCGATTGAGACGAGGTTGTAGACGAGTGCCCAGCCTACGAAACATACATTAGACTTGAGGCCTTGGGAGAGAGATTGTTGACTTACCGAGGATGAGAATGTATTGAAGCGCATTGGAGGCTTCAATCTGTGAACCCAGATTGACGATCAGAAGCGCAGGAAGAAACATCTTGATGCAGATCTTGGAGATCTGCCGTCCCGTCTCAACACTAAGAAGCTTTGTCTGTCCAGCGACAACACCATAAAAGATGGTCAAGAGAACAGACGCCGAGGCCTGAATGGCGCCGACAAAGGTGCTGACAACACTGCTAGACATGTTTATTGGCTCTTCTCTACAATGAGTGAGGTTGTGCTTGTAGAGTTGAAGTTTGACATGTCGCGTGCTCTCGAGATTGTTTGATCGCGTTCCTGGAACATTAATTACGTCAATGATCGAATGTGCATTCATCCCGGAGCAATTGTGCCTTGAAAAGTGGAGCGAGAGGTTAAGGTTATCTTGGAAAACCTTGGAATGTGAGTGGGTTCATGGGTCAGTGACATAATCGAGACGAGACATTGGTGGATTTTATTCGCGGGTGAAGGCGGTTGTTGGCAGGTTTAAGCATGTTTCTTGGTTCTGGATCCGTAGAGTGGCAGCTGACAAGACAATCGATGCGGGGATTAGGCCAATGGAGGGAAAACTGTAGTTTAAACAAGGCATGATATAGACTATGTACTAGTAACTCTACGTCGCCCTCCTCGTGTCGCCAAGCAGCTCATACTGCTGGTTCTGTATCCCCGACAACTCCTGCGGCTCATGCACCTCCGTCGGCAGCTCAACAGGATGATAGCTAGCCAGCTCAGCCGATCCTTTGCGCTCGCTGTCGACTGGTGCCTGGCGCTTTCGGCGCAGCAAGAAAAACGCCCCAACGGCGGTTGCTAGCACACCCACGCTGACTCCGACGCCAACTCCGGCCTTGGCCCCAGCTGTCATTCCTCCCGTGTCGGCATCAGCTGCGGTGCTCTCTGTTTCTTTGGCGCCAGAACTACCACTACCGCCTGTGCTCGTTGCCTCGTCGCCGCCTTCGGAATTGGAGTCGCTGTCCGTCGAGTTATTTGACGATGGTGTCTGCGCATTGTCCCAAGTTCCACCATCAGATCTGTGTAGCTCTTGGATTTTATCGCCGCTCATGTAGTATACCCAGACCTCGTCCGAGTCCAGCGGTGATACAACAGCCAGGCGCGCGGAAGCGTCGTCTGCTTCGGGCCATTTCTTCTTCCCAGGGCTGTCCACCTCTGCCCAAGCGCCGTTCTTATGTGTTATCGCGTGTAATTGAGAATCCTTGCCAATGTAAAAGACTGTCAATCCTTTGCCAGCTTGGTTCGCAATGCCTAGATCGACGGCGGTATTGTCGTAGGAGGGGAGCGTGAGCGATGTCGCTGTCGATGTATCGAGTCGTATATCTGAAGGTTCGGTCGCATTCGTCGGTGCTGGGCTATCGAATGGCGTTGGGAAGGATTCTGAAGAGCCTGTCAGTTACACTGTTAATCTCAAGGAATTGTCTGTCCTTACCTAGTCGCCATTTGCTCTTGTTATCGTTATTGTAGCGAGCAACGACAATGTCCTTGCTATCGTAGGGATACACCACCGAAACGTTGGTGCCCTTGGTCTGTACAGCCGCTATCGCCATACCGCCCGGCTTCTTCAGCGATACCGGACCGTCGTATCGCCAATCGGTATCGTCATCGTATGCCAGGAGGTTGACTCGTCCATCTTCGTCGTGGTAATAGACTCGGGAGCCGCCCGAGTCTCCAAGTTCTGCGACCGCTAACCCAGTCTTTTCGTTCACCGAGGGCAGCCCAGCCGAGTCGGAAACAACCTCTTCGCCGTCGGTGTCGAGCTTGTAACTGCCTGTTGTGTTGTCGCATATCAAGTATGCGTTCACGATCCCGTCGTCGGCATTCTGGTAGAATACGGAGGCCTAGAACATTAGCGAAACTCGGGCAACGAGTGCTGCAAGATGCTCACGATTGGTGTATTGAGGTCGTCGTCCCACCATCCTGAGATAGCGAGCGGCGTCGCGGCCTTGGGTTGCTCCTTGAGTGGAAATTTGTTGGGGTTTTTCGTCGAAAAGGAAGCCGATCCGTTGCTATTGCACGAGCTGTGCAGAATATCACCAGATCCCGGGTCTTGGTACGCGAAATGCGGTGTCAATGTGTATGGCGACCACGTCCACCATCCAGCCAAACCCACTACCGGCCTTGCCAAAAGGCACGCAATCGCAATCGCAATCGCCGAGCGAGACATGTCGACTATCGTCTGATATCGAGAGAATGGCGTTGAGATGGAAAGAAAAGAGGCACAGGCTCCAGCCTCATCAGCTAACAAACACCAGCAAGTCCATCAAGGCGTAAGACGAAGAAGCGAAAGTGACGCTGACAGAAAGAGAATGGTATCCGAGAGGGCCAAGCAAGGCCAAGCAAGCAGCAGCGGCCCAGCTTCACATGGGCATCCATTGGACTTTTTACCCAGCATCGCGTTGCAGCGGGAGCGGAGATTTGGAGGGACTTTGGTGCGTGAGAAAAGGTGATGAAGCCAGAATTGGCAGCGATCGTTTCGTATGGGAACTCGATGCGAGCTCGTGGTTGGCTGCTTTGTCATTCTGAGGGGCTAGTGCTTACTCTTCAGTGGCTTTACAGGGCTGTGCCCAGCAATGCATACGCGGGAAGTGGACTGCGACCTTGAGATGTTATTTCGGGTTGCTATGCTCCGGAGAGGATGTCCTGATTCGAACAGGAAATACAACCTTTCCCTAAGTCCAACTGCCGCTTTTCTTCCATCAGGACCAGTCTCAATTGCATTGTCGTGCGGCCAAGACGATGGCTCAACGGCCCGCTGTAGACTAAGCACCGAGCCGCTGAACAGCGTGAGCACTACAACGCTGGATTGTGCACACCCATCGATCGGATTGTGCACACCCAGTCACTCGCACCAAATTGCACTAACTAACAGCAACAGGATATATCCCAAATAACCCTGACCCTAGCCCTAACCCGAAGCCCTAACCTAACCCTAAGTGCGGCCTACGGCCTACAACTAACTAACCCTAACTAATTAGCCCGATTTGGCTTATATAGGCCTAATTTACAAGGGTAGAAGCTAGATCTGCTGTTAAGAGGGTACTTTAGCAAGCTAATAAGAGGCAATAAGGAATTTTAGAAATGGCCTGTACACATTGAATTATGGGGTAAAAATTTTTAACCAATAAGAGGCTCTGAAAACGTCCCAATTAGGCTTAGTTAGGTGTGCACGATCCGATCGATGGGTGTGCACAATCCAGCGTTGTGAGCACTAAGCTTAAATGCCCTGTAAGCGACTGTCATTGGTGCAACAACTGGATCCTTCACCCCTGGAAATTAGGGCTGATCTTTGAAGGTTGTTCCCTCTTGAGGCTAAACACCCGACCAGACAAATTTGCCCAGATTGACTGCGGATGCAAAGATCCGTTATCTCAAGGTGGTCTAGTTTCGGCAGTTGGTACTCCAAGTTGAACACCCAGATTGTAAGTGCTAAGGAAAGCATGAGTGGCTATGCTGCTGTTATAAATAGTTTGACTCAAGATCGCCTATCTGACCTTTATCAGCGTGCGTTTGAGAAATGGCTGCTATTCCGTATTATTTTATAGCTTACCATAACCCCTCATTCACTACGGCTTGCTCTGCTTTACTGCAACTTCAGTCCATTGAGCAAAAAAGTCATGACTTTTATAAGCCTCGTTTGCATGCATGTGAATTGTTTCTTTTACCTCATAGGTTGTTTGCCAGGTGGTGATGGCGATTACTATTAGACCGGGTTAGCTGGCTAACTCACCTAACCTATAACACCTGGTTTGTATGGCACCCGTGGATAAATAATACAAGAGTCATGGTAGTGCTATGAGATTGGTCAAGAAAACATTGTGGTGGTTCTCTAGCTGTATTGCATTAGCATAAATTATTGGTACGACACGTAAGATGTAGCAGGGATAGCTTGGTTTGATTTGTTCTTCCGATTGCCAGTATGATTAAACCGCGATCTCTTCTCTGAACCAGAATGTTCATCCACTGCGAAACCGAGTGATGAGCTTTCAGTGGGGTCCAGAAAGCTAGGTTCTGAATATGAATTATATCTGATAGTTCGCCATAATAGGCGTAAAGCAACAAATTATAAGTGCTGGGCCGAGTACCTGGTGAAAGCTTCATATCAGGATCGGAGTTCTGGAGGCTGCTTCCTTCGTCAAGGCAAGACTTTTGCAACAGCATGCCACCGCCGGACGATGGAAACGAAGCATCTTACACACTATTTGATATGATTTTTAACAGCTTAGAAGAGTGTATACGTTGATTCTCTCGGGTGTCGTCTATTATCTTGCATAATATTGACAATAAGCGGCATCGCGATGTTAAGTCAACTAGTTGGACGCTGTAGTCAAGAAATCATGGTCACGAGAAACCATTGGGTGACCACGAGGAATCACTTTCTAACTGAAACGAGAACTTTGACATCTGCATTGTGGCCATGGCCATGGTGTTCCTGCTTTGCGACAAGTTTTTCGATGATCCAGGGAGCCGTCGTGCTGCCGGCTGCCTAAAAAAATGTTCATTTCAATGCCCTTGATTTCAGCTGTGAGTATTTCCAAGAGCCTTGCGCTATGTATCGGTCTTGAATGGTGCTAGATCTGATATCTCATCTGTCACGTAGGGCAGACAAGCACTTACTCAAGAGCTGAGGCTGGGCAAGCTAGCCAACGATAAATATGAGAGTGAGCAATGGCTTTCTAACTTACAGGTTTAAAGATAGCTGACTGATCGTAGAGTACTCATTTCAGCACTCTTCATAAGGAACTGTCCACCAAATTACATTTAAGGCCGCTTGGAACATTCCAGCATCGTTCCCTATGGAAATGAATCTTCTCTGCGGCTTATTACTCATTTCGTTGCATATACCTTACAGAGTCTCTGTATCACTTTTGAGCTCAAACAGTATTAATGCTCTGTCTCAATTAATGTTCTGATTTGTTATGGTTAGGTCATGAAAGGGATGTCTTCAATCTTATGATCTTGCTCTGGTCAATGGTTCATGCTACGACTTGCCGCCAGTCTTTTGCTATGTTATTGCAACACTGCTAGAATAATCTACAGACCACAATCGATTGATCAAGTAAATGTCGTCCTTGGTGGCGAGGCAGGCGAGAGTAAGACCAACGGAAAAATCATATCCATGGCGTGATGATTGTAATATCAAGCGCAATAGCACCACAATACAACAATGTCGTTTGTCTTTGCCACATAGGAAGCCGTTATAGCCGCGGGAATAACTGGTAGCCATTGAAGTGATAAGCCATCACCGACCTTCCTTGTTGGGCAAGGAACGGAAATAGGCTATAGGGCTACACTCTTCCAACGACATGAGATCGCCAGTCGAAAGACTGCATGTAAACCTCCCTCATGTACAAGCATCATCCGTTGTCAAGTTGGCATTGGAGGCCAAGCTCGAATGATACGTTGCAAGGAACTGCTGGGGATGTCTGATCCCCTGTCTGTCAGATCTCGACCCGCCACCATGGAAAGATCTTATGCACCTTGGTTGGAACTGTAAAGAACTTCTGTATCTTATGAATCTAGTAGTGATGGTACTCTATGGAAGTACCATGATATAGATCAGGGACCTTTGTCAAAATCCTTCAAGCTAGGCTCTATCGTAGATGCATGGATTAGGAGGATCAAAAGCATTACTCCAGAACATGATATCGAATCGGTTTAAGCATAATTGCCAAGCGATGTCTCGTTGATAGGTTTGAAGCAGAGTAACCTGTCAGCTTAAATGTTTCCTGACATCGCATACCATAGCTGATAGATCTTGTCTGATATAGAGGGTACATGAATGCATGAGCTCTTCGGTCACGGCTAGCAATGAAATTATGGGAGTGAACTTTCCTAACTCCAGAGGGCCATTACTTTGTTAGGCAAGTCAGATGTTACAAGGCGCTTTTATGAAAGACTACTAGGGAAGAGGAGGCCAAAAGTTGACAACTCTCGGGGATCGAAAGTGAGGTTCAGTCTGGACCTGGCCATGGCATCGTGGAAAGCGGCGAGGTACTGGGGGGTCATACCTCAAGTTCAGATAGCGGCCGCACGTATCAATGGGGAGCTTCAAGAGACCGATCAGTGCCGGCTTGGCAGTATTCTTGGCGTCTGGAACGGGTTGGTACTAGACTGTATCAAGATATCGGGATCTTTCGAATCCGGACTAGAGCAGACAAGTCCCGCCGAAGCTATTTATTTATACGTCAACCGTTTTGATGTTGAGAGAAGAGGCAGAATATCTCAGCAGCTTCAAGTGTAAAGGAGATAAAATTACAATAAATTAAAAACTAAACTCATTGTAATGGACTTTTGCCTCTTGAGCTCTTGAAAGATAGCTTAGATGACGCCTTTTTAAAGGTTGTTGACGAGATAAGTCGCACCGAGCAAAAGTTCCTCCAGACCCTCCCGATTTAATTGCAAACCCGGGCCACGTGACTAGCTTCCGGTTATCACGGCAGAAAACGACCCAGATAAGAGGGCGAATCTGCCGATAAATGAATCAACAAGATCGAGAACAAGCGACCCAATCCTGCCGCTTAACCCTAAGTCAACTTAAGCTTGAATCTACTGTCGGCGCTTCTGCTACTGTCTCGGCCTTTGACCCCTTGATGATCAAAGGTTCCATATACTAGAGGCACGATTGTATCTGACGTGCGTTGCAAAAGGTCACCGGCCCCCAAAGTCAAGCGGTTGGGCCCAAGGTTCCCCCATATATCCCACTGAACCGGCTGCACTGGCCATGTAGCACCGGAATGTGGGATGTCGAAAGGCATGCTGGTGTCATTCTGCGAGAAATACATAGTACATACTCGGTCCGTTCATCGATATCGTTCCCACCTACCGCTCAAGATATTTTCTTTTCAATCCTCAGACAGCGCACGTCCTCAGACGTCAATTAATATGCTGTAGACATGTTACATCATCATTTAAAGCTTATCAATTGGGTGCTGACATGGCGCGTGTTCCAGAATTCTGGATTCTTAGTGTACAATAGCTACGTACCATTCCGTCTAAATTGACAAGGGTTCAGACCAACACCATAAAAAAGTCCCTGCAACGTGAGGTCTTCCGACGCTCAAACCAATAACCGGGCTTTGATTATAGCAGTCCGAGACCCTTTGTAAAAGACCCCTGCTAATCAGAATGTCGCAATCAACAGTGATCCAACATTGGCCACTCAACGACCAATGACCTTGAGGCAATGTCACCAACTCTTGCAGTCGCTAACACAAGTTCCTGGTGGAATCGGGTGAGGCGGGCTTCAAGTGCGGCTCTTCCGAGTGTGCAATCGATAGCGCAACATGGAGGCATTGCTTGATGAGGCAAAGGCCAAGACGTTTCTAGCCTCGGGGACTTGAGGCGACAGTTCAACGCTAACGCCTCCACGATATGCGCGCGGGAGGGTTACAGAATTGGGACGTGGCTAGTACGAAAAGAGCAGGAGAACAGGGTTTCGCCATGTTGCAACGGACGGGACCACGAGGGTCCATCTCCATCTCCCCCAGAGGCAAATGTCCAAGAAGGGAATTGATCTTGCAAAAGGACCTCGAGAAACTGGGAACTCTTGTGAGACGCGGCCGACGTCTTTGCTCCTTATCGCCGTGGTACCCGATATCGATGTTCCAGAACCAAGGGATGTTACATTCGCTCATCGTGTAATGCGATGGTATCACCGGCGATGTGGTTTTAGATAAAGATGCGTTGCTGCCCATGCGTGGTTTGACTCTGCAGCCCAGATGATTTGAGCCAGCTGTGGATTGTTACACAAACGACATCCAAACCCCTCTTTACCATTATTAGGAAGAGGACTGCTCAAGCATGTCGTCCACAAATGTCGAGCCCAAGGGGCCTCACGGCCCCGAGGATACCTTTGAGACCTCGGTCTTCCCTGTCCCTAGCCCAACAGACATCGATGAGAAGAGCGACGCAAAGAACGCTGTTCTTGGCCCCGAGGTCCACGACGCATCTCATACCGACGAAAGCGACAGCGACAGCAAAGATGCCATTATCATTACTGGTGCCGATGCCTCTCGCCACCTGCTCCCGATGAGAGACGATCACGATGACGCTTTGACATTCCGAAGTATTCTTTTGGCCTCCGGTCTTGCTTGTTTCCAGGCCGTCATGTACCAGATCTACACTGTTCGTGGCTCATTCCACTTAGACTCTAATGAGATATCATCTAATATGATCAACCATAGTTCAAACCCACCATGATCACTATTCAGGGCACCTTCATCGTCCTCATCTCCTACTTCATCGGTAACGCTTGGGCCTTTGCCCTCCCCCGCGGCGATAACTTCGAAGCTCGATGGAGAGCCAAGGGTAACACCGGCTCGCTCCCCTTCCTGATCAAGTTCATCAAGTTCATCAACCCTGGACCATGGGGTCTCAAGGAGCACGCTATCTGTGCCATCACTGCCACCTCGGCCTCTAATGCCGCTGCAAGTGTCCAAGTCTTCGCCGCCCAGGATCTCTTCTACAACATGCCACTGAGCCCAACCACTGTCATCCTGAGCACCATTTCCATCGGTCTGTTCGGTTACGGTCTCTGCGGTATCATGCGTCCTGTTGCCGTCTGGCACGTTGATGCTGTCTTCTGGAGTAACCTGCCCACTGTCAAGACTCTCCAGGGTCTTCACTGGCAAGAGGTCAAGGACTCTAAGCCTCTCCGAGCCTTCTGGTACAGTTTCGGCGGCATGTCGATTTACGAGTTCTTTCCTGCCTACATCTTCCCCTGGCTCAACTCGGTTTCGGTTCCTGTAAGCTATACCCTCATTGGCGATAATTTACTCCTGCTAACCGCTTGTGAAGTGCTTGGCTGCCATGAAGGCGACCGGAAATACTGCCAAGAACCTCACCCGTGTCTTTGGTGGTGCTACTAACAACGAGGGTCTTGGTCTCTTCAGTATTTCTCTGGACTGGCAATATGTAAGCTACTCTGAGCAACTTTATGAAACTTGACCTGACATGTATAGATCACCTCTTTTAACACCTCTCTCCCACTTCCCCTTCAAGCTCACATGGCTGTCGGATTCGTGGTCTGCTACATCGTCATGGCTGGCATCTACTGGGGAGATGGCTGGGGCGCCAAGTCTCTGCCTTTCATGTCAACTCGACTCTTGTTGGCCAATGGTACTACCTATCCCGTTGCTGAGGTTTTCGAAGGCGGAGTCCTCAACGAGTCACGCTTGTTGGAGTTTGGTCTTCCCAAGTTGACTGGTACCTTTGCCTACGCCATGTTCATGGCTAACGCTGCTGTAAGTCATCGAGTCTACCTTGATCTTACCAAAGCTAATCTTGCAACAGATCGGTGCTCTCATCCTTCACTGCATCCTCTTCTGGGGCAAGGACGTCGTCAAGGCTTTCAAGAGCGCTAAGGAGGGACGATATGATGATCGCCACCACGAGCACATGGCTAAGCACTACAAGGAGGCTCCCTGGTGGTGGTATGTCACCGTCCTCGTGGGAAGCTTTATTCTCGGCTTGATCGTCGTCATCAAGGAGAACATTACTCTCCCTGCTTGGGCCTACGTGGTCTCACTCATCCTGGGTTCCATCATTGCACCAGTCGTAAGTTCTGAAGGTTCATGGTATAGCCAGCAGAACTGACATTTATTCTAGAGCACTCTCCTATACTCTCGTTATGGAAACGGTATTGCGACCAACAACCTTTCCAAGATGATTGCTGGTCTCATGCTTCCTGGCAAGCCCGTTGGCAACATGTACTTTGCCGCTTGGTCTCACAACGTCATCTCCAACGCCGTCAACCTGTCAGGTGATCTCAAGATGGGCGAATATCGTAAGTTTCACTCATCAATATTATCAACTCCATACTAACTATGATACAGTCAAAATCCCTCCTCGTGTCATGTTCCTTACTCAAATCTGGGGAACCATCCTCGGTGGTTTCATCAACTACGCTATCATGATCAGCATTGTTGGCAGCAATCGAGACCTTCTTCGCGACGGTGATGGTAACTCATCCTGGAGTGGTGCTACCATGCAATCTTACAACACCAATGCCACCTCTTGGGCTCTTGCTGGTTACCTTTATAAGCTCGGCGGTACTTATGAGCTCGTTCCCTTCGGCCTGCTTGTTGGTGCTGGTCTGGTTGTGCTTCACCGAATCTTCTACAAGGTACGTTTCCCCAGACATCTTTGTTCCAAGAAAATGACTAACATTTTCCAGTTCTACCCCAAGATCAAGAACTTTGATGTCGCCGATGTCAACTTTCCTCAGTTCATCCAGTTCGCTGGATATATCCCTTACAACCAGAGTCAGACTTGTGTTATCCTGAGCCAGCTTCTCTCCGGTTTCTTCGTCCAGTTTTACCTCCGAAACTACCGACCTCGCATCTTCAGGGACTACTCTTACCTCGTGACTGGTGCCTTCGACGGTGCCAGTCTGACAGTCCTGTTCATCCTCTCTTTCGCCGTCTTTGGAGCTGGTGGCCCAGGCCATCCTTTCCCAAGCTGGTGGGGAAACAACGTCAACGGCAATTATGATCTTTGCCCTATTCCTGAGTAGACAAAGCACTTGAGGTTCTGAGTCAGGTGGTTTGGAAATGAGCCTGGAATTTGCCTGTGCATTGTTTAAACTCGTACTTTAGCCTCTGTACCTTATACCCCAGCGAGATATTTCGAATCAAATGTTCAATTATACAAATGTGCCATTTATTGTGAAGCTGTTCTTCTCTGGGATACTTTGGTCGAGAACAAACTTGGACCCAGACGCCAGAGAATTTGAGAGCAAGAAACTCGAGAACTGAAAACAGGGCACCAAGATAAGCTTAGTAAAGAGTCCTCTAAACTTAGTCTAAATTTACGGATTAAATCCTATTCAGAGTAGCCCGCGAAAAGTCTCATACAATCTCAGCCCCGAGAATACTTATATTACTCCAACTACCCATATATCGCTGCCATCGCTCCTCTTACCTGCCGATCATGTCTCATGGGGAAACGTGATCGTCGTTCTTGTTTCCATTATTTTCCTGTGCCTGCCTGGCCTCAGCTTCCTCCTGAGTTTCATCCCTTTCCCTCAGACTGTACCATATGTCTCTCTTGTCAATATCGGAATGCTTTTGATATGCCCCATCAATAGCTTCGCGAATTTTCTCTGTGAAAACAAATTTCTTCTTGTGCCTTATAAGTACTTCCGCAAACTCCTTACGCGTTACCTCTAGAGCTTCTGGATACTCTCTGAAGATGCTGAGAAATAATTTCTCTGGGATTGGAAGGGAAGGAGTATGCGTCAAGACTATATCCAACATCCAAGGCCTGCCACCGAGCATTATTTTTTCAAGGGGACTTGTGGAGAGGTCAACTTTTGGGTCAGCCTGTAGAACCAGTGCCAACAAGCTCTCTTGTTTGCCAGAATAATCAGTGCCCTGTTCGCAAATCCACATCGCGACATCTTGTAATTTTCCTTGGGCTGGACCAAGGCGCTCGAGTAAGATCTCCAGATGGGACACCGACCTTGCTGCTTTCAGCATGGCGTTAGTCACTGGCAATGGCAAGTCTCGAGGCCAAATTGACAAGAGAAGCTCGGTACACTCTTCCCGTTGCCACCATCGGCTGTAACGCGACGTGTGTGCAATTGACAGTATTTTGATCACGAGACCCTCCGTTACTTCGACACCGGGCTGACACCTCATGAGTGCTTTCAGGGTTCCGATATCTGTTTGAGATTCGAGCATAACGGGAGTGATGTCAACTGAAAGCTTGCGAGCCTGTGTTAGACTTCTGAATGCCTGTTCAGAGAGCCCAACATTCAGCATCTTTGGAGTTATTTCCAATCCCTGACTATGATCAAACAGAACCTCCACGTTTTCCTGGATTGGACATCTCACTTCGCTGAGGAAGCGAATGACGAGATCTTCTGTCACTTGTTCTTCTCCTCTCCAGACAAGGAGGAAAGACAGCAAGTCACTGGGCTCTAGCCGAGCTGCAGCTATAATGTCGCTATCTGTGATATCGAGCGTTGCCGAGTGTTGACAAATGAGTCGGGGTATATTCTGGAATGCGCCATAACCGCCACGAGAAGCTGCAGACTCGAGGGCCAATGTAAGAGCTGTGACTCCGTTTGCGTCTTTCAAAGCGGGTGAGGCGCCATGTTGAAGCAACTGGAGAACAAGTGACTCATCAGTGTACTGGCAGGCCAAGTGTAATGCTGAACCATGAATTGGATGAACGTAGTTGACGTCGACCCCCTTTTCCAGAATCAGTGATATGATGTCACTGTTATTCCCCTCTAAAGCCGAAAAAAGGGGAGTCTTGAAGCGTCCAGTGATTTTATCTACACTGGCTCCGTGTGTGATCAAAAGCTTCGAAAGTTCGAAGTTGCCAGTAAAAGAAGCTAGCTGAAGTGGACTCTCCCATTCATCCGTTCCACCATCAGCAGTGGCGCCGCGTTCAAGTAAAATCCGGACAATGTTGGTACATCTCTGTATCGTTCGGTAGTCCACACCTTCAGCGTGATATTTTTGATGTCTTGTCCCTCGTTGCTCCATTTCCTGCTGCAGGGGTAAAGCGCAAGCCCATAACGCCAGGGTAATTGGGTCTCCGGGCTGCGATGATCTTGGTCGGACGCTCGCGCCGCGTTGTAAGAGTAGCCGTACCACTTCAAAGTTCAAGTAGTAGCAAGCTATTTGCAAAGGGCTATCTTCCTCCTGGTCACTGCCATCGACACTCATCCCTTGTTGAATCATTCTCCTTACCAGAGGAACAGAACCTGAGGAACAGACGAAGAGAAACCTTTTGGGAGTCGGAGGCACATAGTCAAGTAAAAGGTCGAGAGCTCTGTAGTTAGTGAACTTTTCCATCGTCAGGGAGTCCAGTGTTTCGTCGATGATCTCGAATGAACCCTGCTCGTCTTTGAACAGCCGTTCAACAAGTGCCCCAACCACAAGAAGATCTCCACTTCTGCAGGCTTCCTGAAGACTCAAACTGTTGATTTTTGCGCCAGAGTCAAGAAGCAGTCTCACAATACACAAATCCCCTCGTTTAATCGCTGCCAACAATGGTGTTCGGCAGTCACATTCGTCAACTTCCAGGTTGATATCAGCCCCTCTCAACAAAAGCGTTTGGACGACGTTGATGTGGCCTCCAAAAATCGCGGCATGCAAAGGGCTCGCATCTTGAGCCTCCATACTTGCCATTTTAGCGTCCTTACGGCCTCGAACATTGACCGAAGCATTGGCTTCGAGTAGCAGCTCTGTCATGGCGTGGTCACCTGCTCGACAGCTTATGATGAGGGGATGTTGGAGGCGACCCTCTTCTTCGATCAGTGAAGGGTCTGTCTCAAGAAGTAGTCTTGCTATTTTCCCATGCCCCTCCTGAAGAGCAAGCTGAAGAGTGCTCGATGATGCTGAATCTCTTTCGTTCTCTGACTGTCGTCTAGTTTGGTACTTCAACTTAGGATCTGCGCCATATTGAAGCAGAAGCTGCACGATTTCGATGTGACCACCTACAATCGCTGCGCGCAGGGATGTGTGCCAGCGGCCCTGTATCACATTCGGGTTGGCTCCCTTGTTCAAAAGACTCTTGACGATCTGTAGCTGGCCAGTGCGTGCTGCGGCCTGTAGAGAACTTCCATAGTAGTATCCCGTAGCGTCAATACTGACTCCCCGAGATAAGAGCAACTCAACAAGAGGAGCATTGCCCAGTGCGCAAGTCATCTGGAGAACTAGCCCATATCTTGTGTCTTCCAGCTTGCCTGTGTCATACTTCTGTAAAAAGAACTCGAGTACCGCCCCTGGCCCTTGTTCAAAGACATACTCCAAAGACGGAGCCTCTAAAAAGCGACCATCAGGGTCATCAACAATGCTATGGAAAGTCTGTCGCCCTCTATCACCTTCAAATAACGCGAGAGCTTTGTATAGAAGCGCCTTGCCTCCATCGCAATAGCCGGGAAGATGGTGGCCACAATCCAATAGCATGGTCAAAACCGCCATGGCTTCCATTTCTCTCTGAACTGTTTCCAAAAGAGCTAGATCTCCTTGACCTGCAAATTTGACATCTGCTCCAGCTTCAAGCAGCTCCTTTACCACAAAACCTGGGCAGAACCTTGCTGCGTACGGAAGAGGATAAACATTCTTTCCGCCTAGACTATTCGGATCGGCCCCTAGTCTCAGTATTGTTTGTATAGCTTTCTGCTGCTGAGGCATTGTGTCATCTATATACCAACTCGCATAGTAAGACCGCTCAGAGATATCAAAAGCGCCCAGGCAGACCTGTAGAGGACTGAAAAGACGACGGTCGTCAGTCGGTCTCGAGCCATCTGCTTGATCAGTGGTAGTCAGAGGAGCATTCCTAAAGCTGGCGTGGATAGACTGCCTGATGCGTCTACGACGTCTGGGCTTCTCGTCTTCAGGAATGTTGGCATTGATATCGACACCGAAGTCGGATACGAGATACTCGATGATTTCAGACTGTCCCTTACTACAAGCAGCATAGACCAATCGGCTCAGGAGGAGTTCGGAAGGAGACACATCGATCTTTTGAGATAGGAGAAACTTCAAAATCTCAAGATCCTTTCCAGCAGCGCATACCAGTGTGTCGTCAGGAATGGCGGCGCCTTGCACATCAGAACTAAGCTTGAACAAGCTCTTGATTACCGAGAGGCGGCCCCTCTCTGCAGCTTTCTGTAGACCTTCCAGGAGGTCGTTGGATTGCAGTAGCGGTTGGTGTTTGCAACTCATGATGGCCTCCAAAACAGCTACATTTCCTGAGGTACAGCATGCCAGAAGATCTGCCTTTAGAGCTTGTTGCTCAATGACCGCGACCTTGTACTTTTCTTCTCCTGGTGGAAGTTTCAGTCTCAGCTGATCAATCTGTTCCTCCGTACAGCCACTCTCAATGGCTTTCGCGAGAGTAAGCTGCAACAGATCGTGACGCCCTTCTGGTATGCTCTCCAAAGTTGCATAGATGCGTTCAATAAAGTGAACTTTCATCTTCAGGGCATGATCGAGCAGCATCCGAACGGTGTTCAAGTGTCCATTGGACGCAGCTGCCTTGAGAGCAGTAACAACCTCATACTCCCTGAATCCTAAAGTTTCTTTTTGCTCTAGTAGTATCTTGACAACTGCGTCATTTCCTCTAGCAGCACTAACTTCCAGAGGGCGATTTTTTAGAGACTCGTCTTGCATAATTCCACCGTTACGGAGATGCTTTCCTTGATCCATAGCGGGTATTTCCATTTCTTCATCATGCTCGACTCGGGTGATGGTGTCACGGGCATCTCCATCAGCGCCAGATTCGGTCGTGCCAGTTGTCTGCTTGTAAAGTTCTGGCCACAGTTTAGAGCGTGGATGCTTATCTCTTCCAGGAGAAGCCTCCCGATAAAGTGGCCTGTATGGCGAGGGCCGAGCTCTCTTGTACTTGGGACTCGGCGGCTCGTAGAGGAATCTGTAGCCTCGTTCCAGAAAGAACATAATGATGCTCTGGTGACCACCCTCAGCAGCGGCATGGAACGCATCTGGAGATGAACCTTCGGCATGGACATCTGCACCGGCATCAAGAAGCATCTCGACAACCTTTTTGTGTCCGTAATACGCTGCCGCCTGCAACGCAGTACCAGAAGGCCCCGTTTTCTGGTGAATATCTGCACCTTCATCCAGTAGTATCCTGACAACATCGACATGGCCTTTCGCAGCGGCGACATAAAGCGCATTGCCTTTTCGTTCTTCTGTACTGACATTGGCACCGCGCTGGAGTAGCTCTTGGACGGTGTATTTGTGGTTCATCAAGCAAGCCGAACGGAGTGGCGTACCGAACTGACCTTCGGCTTCAATACCAAGTCCTTGTTCCAAAAGATATTGGACAATGTCTGTATGGCCAAAGAGAGCCGCGATTGCAACTGCGTCTCTTGGGAATGTGTTTGTCGCTCCTGGTGATGATTTGGAAAGCTGGCGCTGCAGCACAAATAGCTGACCAGCTTTGATGGCCTTGACTAACCTTAGTTTGTGTTTGTCCGGTGTATCCTTGTCGGCAAAGCGCTTGAACTCTGGCTTTTGTAGTTGGTCGATGACCTTGATGAAGCCATACTCTGTTGCCATCTGTATGGCTTGCTCGTAGTCATCCTCAGAGTTAATAATGGCATCGTGCCCAATGAGAGAGAGCACAATATCTTCATGCCCTCCTTGAGATGCAGCTTGGATGGCACTCTGAAACTTCGAACCACACTTTGAAGACGCACCGTGTTCAAGCAGCTTCTCTACGATGTCTTGGTATCCTCTGAAACACGCAACATGCAACGGACTTCCATATGCACCACATTCGACGTTCAGCTCTGCACCCTTCCCGATCAGAGTTGTCACGGTGGAGAGATGGCCAGTTGCAACGGCGAGGTAGAGTGCCGTGTGCCCAAGGTCGTTCCGTTGGTCCCAGTCTATATCATTCTCCGACTCTGCCATAAGATTCAGCAGGCCGTCTATACCAAAGACAGCTGCTAGGAAGAGAGGAGACGATGTTACGTTTGACACGGCATCAAGAGCCGGCTTCATTGGGTGATCCCTCGGCAGCAGTTGTGCAATCTCCTTCGCAATATCTAGCCAGGCTTCGAAGGAAAGGCTGACATCATAGTCCTCATCCTCAAAGACGAATGAGATCATTTCTTGAAATAGCTTGTCCTCCTTCTTGACAATCCTTGAGCTCTCAAAGTGGCCTGCCCAGTGCGTAGCGGCATACAAGAAGAAGCCTTGAACCTGTTGCTCCAGGCTTCCATTGTCAGGCGCACCACGGGCGCTGACCTTTATGCAGGTCGATGCCAGCAAACTGTGAGCTATGGGAGCGGAGAACAAAGACTGTTTACTACGGAGGATAAACTCTCTGACTGAATGATGAGCGAGTCGGACAACTTGGCGATGGAGGTCTATGACCACCAAGTTCGAGCATACAACAGATATGTCCGCCGCCGTGCAAGGGACATCCCCTGTGCTTGAGGCAGTGATGGCTGCCAACAACGCCTCAGGGGTCAATGGCGCTTTCATGTATAGCAGCCAGGAGAATGTATGAACGGCGAGTTGGCGCGACTTTTCCCCTGATTGCAAGATTTGTCCAAGGTCGTTTTCGTAAAGCTTGTCGAGATCAGATAGAATGTTGGACCGCAGAGCCGGAAGCAAATCATGTTCGTTCTTGACCTTGCGAAGCTGCTGTATTTGCCGATGAACCCATAGAAACCTAGATATGGCCAGTTGGTTAAGAACATAATTGGAAGGTGAAGGAAGAGGGAGCCCACATTTCGCCTGCGCCCTCTAGCAGCTCCTTAATCAAGCAGCTTCTTCTATCCGGAGAGAGTCTTCCACTGATGAGTTTGGCGTCGTCAATCCTCTGAGTAATCAACTTAGCCATATCATCGTGAACATGGTCAGCCGTCACAATAACCTCCTTCGCAGTCGGTAGTGACGAGAGGATATCAAGACTATTCCTGCTTGTGACTAACACCTTGACGACGTTCTCAGCCTTTGACATGATGTCAGATAAAGACTGCAAGAGAGCATCACAACTCTCATCTTCAACCTGCTCGACACCATCGAGTAATATTGTAATGGGGTCTTCATTGGCAACTTGAACGATGCGATCAACACACTCCTTCCTACTCAACTTAGGAAGGTCCAGTCCCTTAAGGCGAGCTGACCTCGAGCGGCGCTGGAAGTCTGAGTAGAAAAAGTCACGAACATCACTTTGGGTTTCTGTAATCGCGAGTTGGCGCAGAATGCTACGGAGGATCCCGTCTGCTGATGATCTCTCCGGTTCTGACTCGCTTTCGAGACAGTAAAAATATGCGAAGGGTGTCGATTCTGGCTGCGAAGCCCAGGTTGCCCGCAATGAATCGACTATCACCGAGAAAAGATTGGTCTTGCCGGAACCCGTGATCCCATGAATCCAGAGAGTCGATGAAGAGCTTGACTCGCACCAGTTCCTATAAGCATCATGTTGCAGAAGCCACTGACCGAAGTTTGGCGTTCTTGACTCGGATATGGTCTCGTGATGGATTGAGAATGGCGAGGTGGACATCCAGGCTATCATCTTTATATAATCGTCCTCTTCGATACGCTTGGTGTTATTGTTGATTTGATCTCTGAGGCGAAGAACTGTCTTTTGGATAAAGCGTAGATCTGAAGTGTCCTGAAGCTTGGCTAGTTTGAGAACCTCGTCCTCTCGGGATAAGATGTTTTGTATCCCATCATCACCCGTCCAAAAGACACTCTTGGCGAGTCGGACTGCTCTGGTCAGTGAATGCCTTTCTCAGTGGGGTTGCAAACATGCCTGCAGTTGATTGTGAAAAGAAGGCAACAGTTTGTGCTAGATATGTCAAGACTTCTGCATAGAGAACCGTGAGGGCTGTTTCAAGCGCAGCCTCGGCGGATTGACCTCGGCCAAGATGCAGATTCTCAAACTCCTTGTATCGCGCAATGATCCGGGACACAACCTCGAGGTCCTGAACCATGGCCCCGTACTGTTGGACATCGTTGACTGTGACTTGAAGAAGCAGTCTGACAGCGGCCCAGGGCAGCGAAGCGTTGCTGGCATCAAACTGCACAGCCGCATCGCCAACTGCTTTGAAGGAATCGATCCATTTAGCGATCTTTTCGAGAACATCTCGGATAATGACGACTTCTCCATTTGAGCGCTTGAACTTCCAGCGTTTGCGGAGGCTAGTGGCTTTACGTGTCTCCGCTGCTTCCAGAGCGGCGGCTAGAATGTCGCGCTTATGCGTCGCAGCCTGGCCGAGCGATGTCTTGAGATCTGCGCCGAGGGAGTTGAATGCTTGATCCCAGAGACTCTGCGCATTTGTATAGCTTGAAGGCGGCGTTTGCGTCGCCATGGCGGTCTAGCGAAACCGAGTCGCTTCTTCCTTTCGCAGTATTACCCGGGTTCTAATTTAGTTTGCAGGTTCCAGCCCAAATCGCGATGATCAAGACACAAGTCTCAGCCGCAATGCTCGCGACGCTTACCTTTCCAGGCCACTACTTACTACTTGCATATCCTGGGTGTAACCAATAGATCCATTTTCAAGGCCACCCGATCTATTGCGTTATTAGCCAGCTCGAAACTCGGAGGTTGTGTGCCGGCCTTCATTGACAACAAGACAGGATAATTCACGTAACTTCGACATATTGGGGATCATGCTTCAACGCTAAATTTTAGCAATAGCAACTCGGTAAGATAAAGGTGATATTGTGGTTGGTGTGAGTTTGACCTGCTTGCTCAGTCAGGCAGCTACGCGAAGGACACGAAAAAAGAGCGAGATTCTAGCGGTCGTTTACAGGCTTGTTTGCTTTCGGCCAACTGTCGGCCTCAAGCAAACTCAACAAAAGAAGAGTGAGTCACGGCCACGACAATTGACAATAGACAATAGACTACAACAACAAATATTTTAGCCAAGACAGTTGCCTTATTGAAATAACTCTTTTCCACTTTTTCAGATCCTCCAGGCCTCAAACGCACAACCATGTCCTCACCAAAGACAGTCGCTTTCTTCGGCGCTAGCACAGGCGTCGGCCTCTCAGCGCTGAAGCATTCACTGGCTGCAGGGCATAACTGTATCGCTCTGTGCCGAATCCCGTCAAAACTTGAGGCGCACATTTCGCCACCAAAAACTCATTCCAATCTACGAATTGTTCAAGGCAATGCCCACGATATCGAGGCAGTGGCTTCTTGTTTAAAGAAGGACGATGGCTCAATTGTCGATGCAATTGTCTCTACGATTGGGGGCAAGCCCATCATTTACAAAATGACGATTGATGATCCCAACTGTTGTCGAATCGGCATGTCTGTCCTTCTTGATGCTCTCGCCCAAATACGTGCAGAGGGTGCAGTAGGAAGACCTCACATCACTGTCTTCAGTACCACTGGCATGTCCGACTTTGGTCGCGATTATCCCCTTCTGCTCTACCCTATTTATGCGATTGCTTTGAAGGTTCCTCACGAAGACAAAAAGATCATGGAGACCAAATTGGCCGACAGTGGTGAAGACTTCACCATCGTGCGGGGCAGTTTGCTGGTGGATGGTGAGAGCGAAACGCCAGTGCGCGTGGGCATCGAAGACCCCAAGAATGGGTTAGAGTCGCTGGAAATTGGATACACTATCTCAAGGGAGGACGCTGGGAAATGGCTGGCAGATAATCTGCTTGTACAAACACGTGCTGAGTACGTGAACAAGATTGTATCCATCACTTACTGAGCGGTTCAACGAGAGAGGATGCATTTAGAAGGCGTAGTTAGGGAATTGCTTGGGAACTCAGCGTGAACGAATAAATTAGTTAGCTCGTACGATCCAGTTCTTACATGATACATACAAATAATAATCTTCTGAACATCAAATAATTATTCCTGTGCCCATCTTGGATGAACTCTTGCTGTCTCATTCATAAGAGTACATACAGTATTACCCTAAGGCATCCGTGATGGGGAGATTGGTACAGCTGTCCCAAAATGCTTTAGCGCTTATCTTGTCCTCCAGATAACCTATCAGGACTTTAACGCTCGGTATCGTAGCTACTTATCAGTCCTGCTTTGGGATCAGAGTGAGTGATGACCATCAATCATATACATGTTTTGACAGCTGAATACTGGGTCAATAGTAAATGATTACTTGGGGAAGGCTTGATACTGAGAGGAAATGTCCCTATCTGGAATCCCCAGCTGGCCGAAACTGCTGATGAGGTAGTGATTGATGGTACATGATAGTGATGGTTGGAAGAGGTGCATCTACCACGATAGTTCACCCGAAGAAATGCTCATTTGCCGCGAAGAAAGAGTCAAATCTCTATCGCGACAAGGCATCAAACTATTGCCAGATCACGCTGTGCGAGCACGAGACTCTCATCTTTGCCGGCCTCTTTATCGCTGTTCATCACGAATGACGCCCTCCCCCGCTATCCCAACCCCTCTCGCGTCAGATTCGGCCTCCGCGCCCGAGAAAAACGCGAGGAACGCCTCCACAGCCAAGCTCCGTAGCTGCGTTGTATGTCGCAGTCGTAAAGTGCGCTGCGACAAGCTGTCGCCATGTTCAAACTGTCGCAAGGCTAATATCCCCTGTGTCGTGCCCTCCAATGACCGCCCGCCAAGATGGGCCAGGCGCTTGGAGCGCATCGCCGATAATGGACAGAGTGCTGCAGGACAGGGTGGTAGCAACAGCTCTGGGACAGATCAGGTCATGAATAGGCTGCGGACGCTGGAGAATTTAGTTAAGGAGTTGAGTGGACAACTTGAGGCGGCTAATGCTGCTGCCAGTAGGGGTGCGTCCTCTGATGCTCCTTCGCCCCAAGATGCTGTCAAGGATGCGGCTAGTCCGTCGTCGACATCGACGGCTTCAGATGTGCAGAAACATTTCGGGAGAATGGTGATCAAGGACAAGAACAGAGAAAAGTATGTAGCTAGTGGCTTCTGGTCTCGCATCAGTGATGAGGTATGTCCACTCCAGCCTTGCTTCTTGCTGTTCATCTTTCTGACTGCCTGCAGCTCGATGGGTTGAAGATGGACACTCGTAGAATGGCAGATGAGGATGAATCTTCCGAAGATGAAGAGTTTCCGGTCAGCACTCCCTCAACCCAAGAACTCTACCGAGAACCCTCAGAGCGGCATGCTTTCTTGTTTCGAAACAGCCAAGCTCCTGCATCGCCCGGCGAACAGGACTTCAGCCCGTTGCCATCACAGATCCCCTTCCTACTGGACGTGTTCGATGAGAACGTTAACCTCATAATGCATATTGTGCATATGCCGAGCATCAGAAAGATGGTCCGTCCTTCACATGGGACAGCGGCCAAGGTATCTCTCAAGCACCAGGCGCTGCTCTTCTCCATTTACTATGCGGCCATCACGTCCATGGAAGACGATGATGTGCTAGCCAATTTTGGGTCTACGAAAACGGAGCTCAATATGAAGTTCCGTCGAGGCCTTGAACAGGCCTTGGCACGAGCAGACTTCCTCAACAACCCTGACATTGTCCTTGTTCAGGCCTTGGTCATCTTCCTATCTCTCGCGAGGCGGTACGATAGCCCTGTTTACGTTTGGATGATGACTGGTTTGATGATTCGTATGGCTCACGCTGTTGGCCTCCATCGAGACGGTTCAAGGTTCGAGCATCTATCACCGTTTGAAGTTGAGCAACGACGTCGTCTGTGGTGGATGATCATTACAGTCGACATTCGTGCTTCTGAAGATCAGGGGACCGAGTTCTCAATTACACAAGACAGCTTCGATACCAAGATACCTCTCAACGTCAACACTTCGGACATTGAGCCCGACACGAAGGAGACTCCTCCGGAGCGCAAAGGCGTCACAGACATGTCCTTCGCACTCTCCATGTGTGAACTAGCTCAAGTTTCAAGGCAGTTGATGGCATCGAGTATCCACTCATCTGGGCCGACCCTCGAAGAGCAAACTAAACTGCTCGATGGTATCCAAGAAAAGCTCGAGAATGGCTACCTTTTCCGCTCCGCACATCCAGAGGATATAGCCAACTGGGTCGGGATCGTGTGCGCGCGGCTTGTGCTTTCCAAGCTAACACTCTTAGTGTATCTCCCGTCGCTTTTTGCTTCACCAAATGAGCGGTTCTCGGATGAGATGCGAGACAAACTGCTCATCGCCGCTATTGAGGTCGCAGAGCACAACCACGCGCTCAACGCTGAGACGAAATGCCGCCAGTGGCGATGGATCTACCAGACGTATACTCACTGGTATGCCATTGTGTGGCTTCTGATTGAGATATCCAGACGACAGTGGTCGCCTACTGTCGAGCGGGCATGGGTGGCTCTGCACAGCGTCTGGCTTATCCCGTCGCAGCACAACATGACCAAGAATGCGCGTATGTGGTTTCCGCTGCGTCGCTTGATGGCCAAAGCGAGAAGTCATCGGGACGAGCAGCTGATGCTAATTCGGAACAACCCAGCGATGATCGAGAAATTGGAGCAGGCTGATCGCTCGCTTCCTGTTCCCGTAAGCCCGGAATCGTCAGAAGAGACAAACTGGCAGCAGCGATTTCTTGAGCACTGGCGCTTTGCTGTTGGCAAGACTACCTATGGCACTGCGGAGCAAGCAGTGTCTCAAGCCAGTGATAGCACCACAACGCAATCTCTAGCTAATCCGGCCATGGGTAACAATGCCACTCAGTGGGCAAACCCTTCGTTCGACTTTGCTTCATACCACCCTGGACTTCAGATGGGCGTAGCTGGTGATATACTGCCAACAGAGATGAACATGCTACCTCAAACATGGGTCGATGGCCAGCCTGGTGATGCAGATGTTGCGTCGTGGCTTTGGACAGACATGGATCAGAGTGGCAACGGGATTGGAGACATCGATATAAATATGGATATTGATACTGACATTGACTGGAATACGTGGCTACAGTCTGCTACAGGTATGGAATTGAATCAAGGAAGCACGGGGCCTCCTTGAGTAATTTTGGGTAATAGGCCTCAGAACTTCAGTCCAAGACTGATGCATGTATGGAACAGATGCGGATTAGGTGAAGGTCAGCTTGGTGATCGTGTGCGAAATACTCGATGGCGAATCGGAGGCATCATATTTTTCTGGAGGAGTACAATCTTTATGGTTACTAGAGCCTTTGGCTAAATTCCGAATCGTACAGCTCCTTCTGACGCTCAAGCACAGCCGGGTGACGAATCACTCCTGGCTTCAGCTTGCCAAAGTCCAAGTCAACGCCCTCCTCCATATATGGAAAGGGACCAAGAGGTGTAATAGCAAGAGGATTGATCTTGTAATGACTTTTTGTATACTGAACCAAGGTTAGTCCCACTCAGACACACGAGCCATGGACTTACGTTTTCTTTAATATGCCTGAAGTCTGTCGTCTCTTTGAAACCCGGGACATTCCAGTAGAGGTTCTTGAGCCACTCATGAATGACTGGGTAGTTGGCGCGAATGGTTCCGAGATCGCATTTGAAATGACCAACATAGACAACATCAAATCTGACGACAGTGGCATACGCACGTATGTCAACTTCGGTGAGCTGCTTGCCGAGGACATAGGGGCCTCCATTCTTGTGAATCAGTGCCTCGAGCTTGTTAAGTGCCGCGAAGACTGTTGGTACATTGTTGTTGTAGTCCTCCTGGGTCGTTGCGAATCCGGCTTTGTAGACGCCACTGTTGAGGTCTCGCTGCATCCAAACATTGATGCCGTCAATGGCCGGTCTCAAGTTCTCAGGATAGAGGTCAAGATCTCGCCCGGGGCTGTTCGAGTCAAGTATGGAATTGAAGGCTGTTGGCAGCCAACGAAGCAATTCGTGGCTCTCATTATTGACTATTCGATTCTCCTTCTTATCCCAGAGAACAGGTACACTGTACCGGCCTTTGTAATCAGGGTCATCTTTAAAGTAAACCTCGTGCATATACTTTGATTTGAAGAGGTGATCTTCGGTAGCCCCTTCATAGAGATCATCAGGAGAACTCAGAAACTGCCAACCTGGCCATCCTTTATCATCGCCCTTGGGGTAGGGCTTTACGATAGATAGACCGATGATGTCTTGGAGACCTTTGAGATGCCGGACAAGATTTGCTCGATGAGCGAAAGGGCAGAAGAGTCCGATGTATAGATGGTAGCGATCCTTCTCGGGCTGGAATGGGCCATCAGGAGTGATGAACCCGTGCCATGAGTCATCAGGGCTACCATGAACAGTCATTTTATGAGCTTAAATAATGATGTGTAAAACTTGTGTACTTGTTACACATAAGGAGGTTCGTATGGGGAGATAGACTACTTGACCCCGCTTGATGACGGATAATCGGAATTGGGGGTCCGGTTCCGGAACTTGGCTCGGAACTGAACTATATATCAGGCATTTGTAGCGTGTAGTTAATAGCAATTGATACATACAGGGAAGATGGATCGGTAATTTTAAAAGAATATAACATAGTTACAGAAATTAAATTTGAGAGAAGAAAATGTTTAATATAAATGATAGGATGCAGTGTCAGGTCGTGTTCGCCTTCCACTGTCTTAGCCTAAGTATTGAATAACACGACCAAAGAGAGTATGAGAAGAGAAAAACCAATCAACGACAAATATCAAAGAATTT
This sequence comes from Fusarium pininemorale, assembly GCA_002165215.1. Taxonomy (NCBI): domain Eukaryota; kingdom Fungi; phylum Ascomycota; class Sordariomycetes; order Hypocreales; family Nectriaceae; genus Fusarium; species Fusarium pininemorale. Next base: position 745,125 of record NFZR01000011.1, read on the forward strand.
CCCAGCAGAAACCATAATTCAAAAGGTGAAAGCAGAGGGTCTCTCGGTGAGATGTGTGTGATAACTGAATAAACGAGTGCTGATTGCCATGCGTGAATATCCCCCAAATACCGTCCTTATCGCCCTAGCACATAAGTCACAAGTCCTCTGGCCCACTGATCCCAAACCTGAGGCCAGTTGTAAGTGCGATTTTACATCGAGCGTGATCGAGGTAAGCTTTTGTTGAAGCGTGAGATAGTGGCCATGAGTTGCTGACCTAGGTAGAAGGCTTGCCAGGCTTGTCTAGTCCAGATGGTTTACCTGGGCCATCTGACTTGCCTGGTTCAGGATATTCTGGTTTCCCAGGACTATCAGGCTTGCCAGGACCGTCATGCTTGCCTGGACCATTTGGCTTGCCTGGGCCGTCTGGCTTACCCGGGTGATCAGGTTTGCCAGGCTCAGGATAGTCAGGTTTATCCGGCCCTGGATAGTCAGGCTTTCCTGGGTGATCAGGCTTTCCTGGGTGGCTAGGTTTGCTAGGTCCAGGATAGTCAGGCTGGCCGGGATGGATAGGCTTGCCTGGGTGATCAGGTTTTTGAGGTTTGGGTGGGTAATGAGGCTCAGGCTTGTGCGGCTTAGGAGGGGAATAGTGAGGTTCCGGGTTAGGATGCTCAGGGGGTGGATAATGAGGCTTCCCAGGCTGGTCCGGTTTGTTCTCCCAAGGCTTGTGGGGCTTGCCTGTATGATCTGGTTTTCCTGGCTTGGGATAGTCAGGCTTTCCAGAGTGACCAGGCTTGTGAGGCTTGGGAGGGTAGTGCGGCTTCTCAGGCTGGCGAGGATAATTCTCCCAGGGCTTGTGAGGCTTCGGCTTCTTTACACCACAGTCGGGATCAGATGGCTTGGGCTTTCCAGGCCCGCCATATTCTCCCCAGCCCTTGACGGGCTTATAGTCATGGCAGTAGACTTCCTTGCCAGGCTCGGCAACAGGAGCGGAGACAGCACCTGAGCTCAGAGCCAAGAGGGCAATAACAGACAGTTTCATCTTAGCAGATGGTTGACAGGGCTGTGCTGCAGTGAAGAAAAGCTTGTGAAATAGGTTGTAAAGTCTCTCTAAAGAGTGAAGAGACAGTGAAAGGAGTAGAGTTGAGAAAGTGAAAGGCGGATGAGGAAGGAAGAGAATAGATCTCGAGGGGGCAACGGCGAGCTTTTATGTTCTTTTCTCGTCGCTGGATGTGTTGGGATGGCAAGGGGATGCAATAAAATTTAGGGCGTCTATCCTAGGCGACAAAAAGCCCTGGGTAAACTTAGCTATAATTTAGTATAGATTTAGAGTAAGTATTTTAAGCACCTTAATTTAAGATCAGAAGTCTTCTTGCACCCCGGGGAACGGATCATACGACACTGTAATTGGTGTCGATCAACGTATTGAACTTCGTCGTGAATGCATCGGCTGGGGCCGTGTGAAATCCTCGTTGAGTTCATGGGGACATTCCCACCTACAGTCACTTGGAAAGTATTCGACAGGCATGTGTCTTGATGCCTTAGCTCTTAGTCTCAAAAAGAATAGATAGCTAACCTACCGGGTCAGAACTTCCGCCTTGATTCTTAGATGCGATTGGCTTCTACAAGTGCATTACGCTTCGAGCCCGACATGGCTGTTTCTTTTGGGACTTCTTTTGGGACGGAGTTGATACTCTGGAAAATTCTGCCACATGGCGGTATTGCAGAATGATGTTGTCATTGTCGTCGATTTTCAAGTGGTGGCTTGCTTACCAACAGAAATTCGTGTCTTCTCGTATCATGCATGCACTCTCGAATGTGGTGTCTTCATGCAGAAGCAGAGAGCCAAAGTTCTGGTTAATTCCCCTGAAGCTGAATATTGAAACAGCCAAGGTTAAATCTCACCAACAGATGCTGGGATTACTGGTGGGGTTACTATGGCCGATTGGTTTTTAGGTGCGGTTCGGACAAATGAACTCTCCGTGTCCAGACAGCCATAGTTCAGCTCTAAATGCAATACCCCGGTTGATGTGAAACAATGATTCCGGGGAAAGATCGTATTCATTGACGGCCGAATAGGAACAGAACGAAGAGCTTTGCTGGTTGCTGCTGCTGTACCTGTTCCAGATCTCACAGCCGAGTCTTCCGGAGATAATGCTATAAGCGTGACACAACACAATATGCTACTCATTATGCGAGTCTTGTGCAAGACTAAATTGGTCTGGCCAAGTTGGTCATCCCCAATCAAGACGTTGCGAGTGTTGCATGCTCAGGAGTGTGGGTATCATGCCCAACAGGCTTCAACGTTGAGGCACTCGTAACGGCCAGGTCCAAACTCAATTCCGTATCAGCATCAAACCTAAGCTAAAATTTATGGTTGTTCTTGACTCTAATGTGTCTTTCCTTGGAGCTGTCAAGCGAGATTTTCCAGGTATCTGGCAGTCTGAGAGCTAGTTTGGTACGCTGACATGGTCACAATGTCCTCTTGACTCGGCCATGACTGAGTGAAACAACTCTATTTAAACTTTCTAACATTCGTATCGAGTCAACACAAGTCTTTCAGCTTAGCCTGGCTTGGTATTTTCATCGATCCATTTAGCTCTGGTCGATTCTAGAGAGCATGAGCCGGCTGAGCCAAGCCAACACCGAAGTTCCCCGTCACCAACACTATATGTAGGTGTAATCATGCAGTCGCCTCATGCAAACTCGATCGTGGTATTTCTATTGTGCACCAGGAGAATATTATTTGGGACTGACAGCCATTGGTGCCCGCCTAGAAGCTCGTGTTGAGATTTATGCATGAATGCATGGCTCACAGTCATAACTGGCATTTCGTGACCTCTAGTCGTTACTAAAAACAACCAACTCCTGAGTCTCGCGCTACTGGTGAGAATTGCGATGCTTGTGAGACGTATTGCCTCATTTTTCCACCAACAGAGCGTATGAGGGTTTGCGATTCGCTGCTCATGCCACTCAGAGCAGGAAACGAGATGGTTGGGCTCCCCATCTTGATATTTCAGGGTGTGATGACCTGTCCATTTCTGTATGCACAACATTCAATAGTCTCGTTTGGGGTATTTTTAGCTGTCGTCGGGGACTTTCTTTGGGGACCAGCTACACCTCAAAATGGAAGCTTGACCCTGATTTGGTCAGATAATGACATCACGTGAGATGTGAAACAGCTGAATCCTCGTATTGATTTATACCTGCATTAGTTCAAGGTCTAGGTTTGTTTGACTTGAGTTCATAGACTTGGTCAAGACATATCGCTTAGTGATATCTTGCCACAAACTCAGACTATTGACTGTTAGATACTTAGGCGCATGCAGTGTAAGCTCTCAATGACTGCTCTCTACTCCCTTTGATAGAGCGGACTTTACGGAGGATCACCGATTCCAGAATTTTCTACGATTGAGAGTCCCCTTTCGATCCGGAAATGCTTTAATTTCGCTTTAATGGTCCATACTTCGACTTAGCTATCTCTCCTATGTTTAATCTTATTGCTATGCTCACAGTATGTTCTTAGTTATCTCCGCTAGTCTTATGCCATCTGTGGTTTCCGCAATCCGGCGGATCTCTCAAGTGGCAACGGAGCCGTGTAACGTGAGAAGTATGATAGAGTTCCACAACCTTCAGTCTAATGATTCATGATAATTGAAGCTAGGAGAACAATATGCTTCCCCCCTCGCTCTGCTGGTCGCCATGGTCATACGTACAGACAGAAACGCTCTGGTTGGGTTGTCAGTCACCGGCCCTGATCTTCAAGTCCACTATCAGCCAGGGAGAGGTACTACACAGTATACCATGGTTTTCGTCTATGATACTAATGCCTGCAAGGGTTCACACAAAAACACCAACGCCGTAAATGGAAGCTATTACTTGCTTGGTAAGTTACATGATGTCACTCTATGAAATAGGGCTGGTTCCTCTCATGTTTACAAATTATCCGCTTCTCTGCGGGCTTCCGGCTTCTTACGGAACATTAGAGGTTAGCTGAGGAGTGAGGCCCCTATCTATACAGCTCCCTTTTTTCACATCAGGCTAGTCAAGGCGTGCCAATGAGATGCACTTACAACGTAATGAAGACCTCAGTGAATGCTCATCAAAGCCCGAGCTAGAGCGTTCAAAATGCCTTTCGAATGTCGCAGGATTGGATGGTACACTTCCGCAAGGTGCTAGCTTGCATCGCGGTACGGGTTCCGCATTCCTGCTTGGGTTCCGGGCATTAGATCTGTTCTCTCCGGCCGCTGAAGAGTCAGCCGCCAGGTCAGGTTGACTCAAGTTGCTATAGTATTATGGCTATAATGGCTATCGGCTGAAATGAACATCATAAAGGCCATCCTTGTCGAGCTTAATCTGTCTGGAGAACAGAGAAACGAAGCTCAAGGTCTGTATCCATAAGATGGTGCGAGTATCGTATGCAAGTGTTGCAGTGACAGAGGCGCAAAAGAATCAAGTAGGGATATCACCCATAAGGTACGATTGAAAGAAGGAGTATGGTCTATGCCTTGAAAGAGTTTGAACCTTCCACAGATAGAGGTTCACTGTTTCCAACCGGTTATTGCAACATTATCCCAACCAAGAACATCACAGGTGATGGTACCCTTGAACTTTTGGTACTTATTTCCAGTAAAGACAATATAACCGATGCCAGATTGCATTGCATCAGGTTGGGGGTGATGCTCCGGGACTACACCCGATTCAGGCTTTACAAGTACCTTTCCTCTCCATGAAAGCCAGAACTTTGGTTGTCTGAAAGTATTCTTCTCAAAATTATCAGACCTCAACTCTTTAGTGGTCTTGTAGTCATAGTATTCTTTCGGGCAATCGTTTTCATCTCCTGAAACCTCAGCTGGTTGCTGGTCGGGGTAGGTCTTTTGTTGCTGATTATCGGCGTCAGAGTCAACCGCTGACCTTTCACCAGGGCTATGTGCAACGCTTTCAGCATCACAATCTGAATTCTCTGGGATATTTGCCCGATTCAAGATCTCTTGGATTTTCTTCCGACTTCCGGCCATGATAAAAGAAGCATCCAACACGTCAGGAAGAAATATATCACCCTCCAACCCATCCTCCTTATCGGTGAACCGGTGAATGTTAAATCGGGGCGAATTCGCGGGGTGGCGTTTATGTTTTACATCCCTTTTATCTTTAACTGGATCGGGAGTATATTGAGAGATACGTGCCAGGGATTGAGCTTTAGGACATTGCAGTTGGTACGAGCCAATGACCCTTGTAATGCTTGAGGGGCTGGAGGACTGTGGTGTAAATTTGCGAGTTCTCCGATTGTGAAAAGTCCGAGAAGAAAATATTGCTTGGTGCCACGATTCATCCATCTTGAAAAGAAGAGCAAAGAGCTATGAAGTTGTTAGAGATGCGTCAGATACATGTATGACGCTATGAGTTCCAATCTGTAGATCTAACCAAGCGGAAGCCCCACTTTTTGAGTAGGCAGTAAAAGGCCAGAATAAGGGTAAGAAACTACAGGCCTCAAGGGTCTGTTTTGTTATTTTTAGGCCCACTTATAGGTATCTCGCCACAGCTAAGGTATTCCCCCTAAGGCTTGATTGGCGTTGTACAGACGCTAACAAAACAGACCCTTGAGGCCTGTACTCATTAGCTTAAGCTACAGAGAGTCTAACTAAGCCAGCTTAGTTAAGCATAAGACTATAAAATATATATAAGACCTTAATACTAATAGCCTGCTATTATCCTAGGCAAGGTAAATACCTTTACCTAGCTTAACTATATAGTCTTTTTACTATACCTTTTTTTTATATTTTTTTTTCTTACTATACCTTTTTTTAAAGCTATTTTATAATAATTAAAGATTTTAAATAAAAAAACTAATTTATATTAAATTTATATTTATAGATTATATAAGGTATTATATAAAGTATATTAATTTAAAGTTATATCTTTTAATAATATAATAGTTAAGGTTTTAAATAGAAAAATAAGTTTATATTAAGTTTATATTTATAAATTATATAAGGCATTATACTAAGTATATTAGTTTAAAGTTATATTTTTTAATAGTTAATAATATAAATAAAGCTTATTAAAGTAAAGAAATATTATTAATAGCTAGTAAGTTAAGTTTTATTTACTATTAAAAGAATATATATATATTTAAGTAATATAAGTAAATTAATAAGGTTATTACTAAATTAGTAGTAATCTTACTTAATTAGTACTAATTAAGTTAAATTAGTTATAATTATAAAGTCTTAGTACTAATTATTATTAATAGGTAGTATATTAATTAATATAAAATATAAAGTATATATAATAAAATTACTAAAGTTATAATATAATCTTTTCCCTTCCTTAGGTCTTATCCTTAAGGCCTAGTTAATATATTTATTTATTAATTATTCTTAGTAAGCTTAATCTTAACTCTATAAACTCCTTAAGATATTTAACTATATATTTAAAAATAAAAAAACTTTTACTAAAAATTAAAAAAAAATTTATATTCTTATTATAATATTTAGGAATTTAATTATACTTTACTTTAATTATATTTATTAAAAAATAAAAGAGTTTTATATTTTTAACTTTATAAACTTAAGTTATTATAAGCTTTATATAAAATCTAAGGCTTTTTATAATAATTATAATTTATTTATAATAATTAGTAAGATTTTTTAAAAAATTAAAAAATAATTATAAATATATTAATATAATATTAATTTAAAAGACTATTAATAAAAAGTATTATTTTAAGTATAAAAAAAAGACTATTAAAAATAAGCTTATAGCTTTTTAAGCTAAGTTTACTTATATTTATAATATAATAAATACTTAATTTACTAAAATTACTTATTTATAGTATTAGTATTATTAAGTAAAGGTTAAGGGTTTTAATATAATTTAATATAGTCTTAGCTTTATAAATAAGTTAGAATATACTAAATAAAGTTAGTAATTTACTTTAAAAAATACTATAATTAATAGTTTTTTTTTTTAAATTAATTTATAATTATAAAATAGTTTAAGTAAGATTTTTTAAATTTTAAGGCTTTTTTTAATACTTTTAGTAAAAGCTTATTAAAAGTTATTAAGTATTAATAAAGTATTTAAATAGTTTTTATATATTTTTACTTTTTAAGTAGTTTTTTTATTTTAATAAATATTTTTTTTTACTATTAACTTTATAGGTATTTTTTATTACTTTTATATTATAAAGTTTTAATTTATTAATTATTTTTAATTTATTATAAATTTTAATATATATTATATTAGGTATTAATTTAAGTAATATAATATAAAAAACTTTATAAAGTTTAATTTTTATTAATAAGTTTAATTTATAGTTATTTTTAAATATTTTTTTAATAATTTTATAAAATTTAATATACTTAAAATCTAGCTTATAGCTTAGTTATTTTATAGTAATATTTTTAATAAATAAGTATATTATATTTCCTTTTTTAAAAGTTAGTTTTTTTAACTTTTTAAAATTATAGTATTTTTATATTTATTTATTAATAAATTTTAATTTTATTTTAAGTTTAATATATATATTTTTTAAGTCTTTACTTTTAATTATAACTATAAAATTAATAATTTTAATTTATTATATATTATAATATACTTTTAAAATATAACTAAAGTTAGTATTTAATAGTATAAGCTTTATATTTTTATTATAAGTAATATTATAAGCTAGCTAGGTATATAATAATATTTTAATTTAGTTATTTTACTTATAGTTAATATAATATAATAAGTACTATTTTATTACTTAGTTTATTTATTTTATTTATTTATTTACCTAAGGCCTAAATATTATTATAAGTTTATAATTAACTTTTATATAAGCTATTAGTAGTTACTAAAGCTTATTAGTAAATATTATACTTTTATTAATAAGAATTTTTATAAGTAATTTTTATTTTTATATTATTTTAATATAAAATATATAAGCTATTTTCTTTAATTATATAGATATAGGCTCCTTTATATAGGCATCTTATTAATAGCTAAAATTAATATTAATAACTATAACTAATAGTTAGGTTAGGGAATGTACTTTAAAAGTATAATAAATATACTAGCTATAGTATTCTTTTAAGTAAGATAAAGAAAAGGACTTAATATAACTACTAAGAGGTAAGTAGTATTTATACTACTTAATTAAGGTAGTAATTACACTACTAAGGTAAATAAACCTTTATTAATATTAAGTTTTAAGATACTAGCTTATTATAAAGGCCTTATTATTTAAGCCTTTATATAAAAGTTAAAAGCTTAATAGCCTTATAAAGCTAATAAAAAAAAATAAGCTATTTTTTTAATATTTATATCTTTTTTATAAAATATATAAATTAAAAACTTTATAAATCTTTTAATAATAACTATAATACTATTATAAAATATTTTAATTAAAGGTTTTTTTAATTATAGTAATTTAATAATAAAATTTATTATAATTAAGCTTTATAATACTTTTATAATTTTAAAAAGTTATAATTCTTTATAAGGTTTATATTAATATACTTTTATTTTAATATAAATATTATATTATTTAATAACTTTTTTTATTATTAATTATTTAACTTAATATTTATATTATAAATTTTTTTAATATCTTAATAACTACTTAGTAACTACTTAGTATTTATATATTAAATATCTATAAAATCCTTATATAAATTTTTTAAATTTACTTAAGGTTTTATTAATAATTATTATTTATATTTATCTTAGTATTTATATTTATTAAGTAAATTTAATTTTTTATTTTTTATTTTTTTTTAATACTTATTTCTTTACTTTTATAATATTAATATTATAGTTTAATTTATAACTAATTATATTTACTTTACTATTTTTAAACCCTTTATAATAAATAATTATAAAATTAAACTTATATAGGTATTTTATATAATATAATTATTATTAATTAAGTTTTTATATTATAATAAAATAAAATATATTTTAATAATTAATATAAACCTTAACTTAATATATACTTTTTATAAAGTAATATTTAAATTCCTTAAAATAGTTAATAATTATTAAAAATTTTTTATTATAAATTAAATAGTTAAGATTTACTTTATATAGTTTATATAAATAAAATATAATAAAGTTATAATAGCTACTTAGGGATAAGACTAACTAGTTTAATATATTTAATATATAACCCTAAGACCTTTTTAACTTTATTAAAAAAATCCTTTATATTAAATTTTTACTTTTTTAAGCTATAATTAATAAAATACTATTATTTTTACTTAGTTTTTATTATTAAGATATTATAATAATTTTAAAGCTTTTACTTTAAGTTATTTAATTATAATAATTAACTTATAATAAACTATTACTTTTAGTATTAAATTAAATAAATTAATATTAAAACCTTAAAAAGTTATTACTAATTTTACTTAAATAATTAAAAAAAGGTTATTTTAAATTATAATATATAAAATAACTTAAACTTTTATTAATATTACTTATATTATTACTTTAAAAAAAGTTAAATAATTTAAAGTAAAACTTACTTTTTAATAATAAAAAAAAAATTAAAATAATTTATATAAAAAAAACTAACTTTAAACTTTTTTTAATAATTAAAAAAAAAAATAACTTAAATCTTTAAAAAATTATTTTAAGTATTAAAGGCTTAAATTATAACTTAAATAATATTTTATTAAGTTATTATTAAATTAAAGCTAGTTTTTTTTTTTTTTTTTAAAAAGTAAAATTAAAATAAAAAATTTTATTACTTTTAAATACTTAATTACTTTTTAAAAGAAAATAAATAACTTAATAATATAAATAAAAGCTTTAAAATAATATAAAAATAAAATTATATTAATAAAAGTAAAATTTTTTTTATTTATAATAATATAACTTTAAATATTAAATTAATATAATTTAATTATTTAAATAAATAATTTAAAAAAAAAATACTTTTAAAAAAAATTAAAAAGCTTTTAAAAAATAGTTTTTAATTTTTATAAAAAATAAAAAAAATTATTAAATTTTTATTATAATTTAACTTAAATATACTTATTAATAACTTAGTTAATTTTTTTAAAGTTTTTATAAATATTTTATATTTATTAAAAATTACTTTTTATATAAATTAAAGTTAGTAATTTATATTTATTAATACTATATAAAATTATTATTAATATTTAAAAATACTATAATATTTTAAAATAAAATTAAATTTTTTAAAATATAAAAAAAATTAATTTAATTAATATAATAATTATAAAATATATATAATAAAAAGAAAATATATTATAATTATATTTAATATATTATTAATTATAAAGAAATTATATTAACTTTAAAAATAAATAAAAATATTTTTTTATTAATATTTTTAAAAAAGTAATTTAAATTAAACCTTTATTTAAACTTTAAAAAATAAAAATAAAAATAAAAATAAAAACTTAAGCTTAGTAAAATACTATAATTATTATAAAACTAAGTATTACTTTTAAAGCTATTTTATATTAAAAAGAATTAACTAAATAAAAAAATTAAAAACTTAAATTTAATTAAAAATATAAATTAATTTTTTATTAATACTTTTATAATAAATACTAAATAGAATTTAAATATACTTTAAATTAATTTTAAAAAAAAAGATTTTAATTATAATTAAGGTTTAAAGTATATAATAGCTACTTAGGGATAAGGCTAACTAGCTTTATATATTTAATATATAACCCTAAGACCCTCCTAACTTTATTAAAAAAATCCTTTATATTAAATTCTTACTTCCTTAAGCTTTAATTAATATAATACTATTATACCTACCTAGCCTTTATTACTAAAATATTATAATAATTTTAAAGCTTTTACTTTAAGTTACTTAGTTATAATAATTAATTTATAATAAATTACTACTTTTAGTACTAAACTAGATAAATTAGTACTAAAACCTTAAAAAATTACTATTAACTTTACTTAAATAATTAAAAAAAAGTTATTTTAAATTATAATATATAAAATAACTTAAATCCCTATTAATATTACTTATATTATTACTTTAAAAAAAAGAATTAAGTAACTTAAAGTAAAGCTTACTTTTTAATAATAAGAAAAGGAACTAAAGTAACTTATTTAAAAAAACTAACCTTAAACCCTTTTTAATAATTAAAAGAAAAATAACCTAAACTTTTAAAAAAATATCCTTAGTACTAAAGGCTTAGATTATAACTTAAATAATATCTTATTAAGTTATTATTAAACTAAAGCTAGCTTATTTTTTTTCTTTTTAAAAAGTAAAGTTAAGGTAAAAAATATTATTACTTTTAAGTACTTAATTACCTTTTAAAAAAGAAATAAATAGCTTAATAATATAAACTAAAGCTTTAAAGAAATATAAAAATAATATTATATTAATAAAAGTAAAATTCTCTTTACTTATAATAATATAACTTTAAATACTAAATTAATATAATCTAGCTATTTAAATAAATAATTTTAAAAAAAAAAAAGGCCTTTAAAAGGAATTAAAAAGCTTTTAAGAAATAGTCTTTAACTTTTATAAAAAATAAAAAAAATTACTAAATCCTTATTATTGCCTAACTTAAATATACTTATTAATAACCTAGCTAATTTTCTTAAGATTTCTATAAGTACTTTATATTTATTAAAAATTACCTTTTATATAAACTAAAATAAATAGCTTATATTTACTAATACTATATAAAATTACTACTAATACTTAAAAATACTATAGTATTTTAAGGAAAAGTTAAACTCCTTAAAATATAAAAAGAATTAGTTTAGCTAGTATAATAACTATAAGATATATTTAATAAAAAAAAAAAATATATTATAATTATAACTAATACCTTACTAGTTAAGAAAAAACTATACTAATTATAAAAATAAATAAAAATATTTCCTTATTAATACCTTTAAAAAAGTAACTTAAATTAAACCTTTATTTAAACCTTAAAGAATAAAAATAAAAATAAGGATAAAGACTTAAGCTTAGTAAAATACTATAACTATTATAAGACTAAATATTACTTTTAAAATTGCCTTATATTAAAAAAAACTAACTAAATAAAGAAATTAAAAAACTAAACTTAACTAGAAATATAAGTTAATCCTTAGTTAATACCCTTATAATAAATACTAAATATAACCTAAACTTACTTTAGATTAGGTTTAAAAGAAAAATCTTTATTATAATTAAGGTTTAAGGTTATAAAAGTATACTAGCTTAGGCTTATATTAATTATAGTATAAAAATAAATACTATTAATAAAACCTTTATAAAATCCTAAAGATTTTAATAATTAAAAAATACTAATATTTCCTTTTAAAAAGCTAATAATAATTAACTTAAAATAATAAAATATTAAGAAGTACTCTTAACTATAACTAATTACTAAGGATAGATATATAAAATTATTTAAAGTTTAATAAGTATTAATAAAAAAAATTAAGAAAAACTAATATTTCTTTTTATTATTACTTTAAAAAACCTTTAAATTATAGCTAACTTTAAGATAAGGAAATAGTAATTTAAGGGTTACTATAAAAAACTTAAATTTTTAAAACCTTAGTAATTTTTAAAAAAGACTTATAACTAAGCTAAGATCTTTACTATTACTATTATTAATAAGCTTTACTTACTTTTTAATAAAAAACCTTAAAAACTAAACTAACTTAAAAGTATCTTTTCTAAACTTAAGGCCTATATTAAGGTCTTTAGCTATAATAAAGTAATTAAAATACTTAACTTTAAAAAAATAAACTATATAATTAACTTTAAAAAAGGAAAAAAGCTACTTTATAGTTTAATTTACCCCTTATTCTAGGTAAAACTTAAAAAACTTTATAAATATATTTAAAAAAACCTAAAAACTAACTAAATCTACCTTTTTAAAAGCCTAGCTAGGTTACCTATTCTTTTTATCTTTAAAAAGGATAAAAGCCTATATCTTTATATAGATTACTAAGGACTAAATACTATTACTATTAAAAACTATTACTTTTTATTTTTAATATTAAAGATTATAAATAAAATTTAAAAAATAAAGTATTTCTTTAAAATTAATATTAAGAATATATATTACTAGATTTATATATATAAGGAAAATAAGTAAAAAACTGCTTTTTAAACCTATTATAGCTATTTTAAATATATAGTAATACTATTTAAACTAGCTAATATACTTACTATATTTTAATATTATATTTACTAAGCCCTTTAAGGTTTTATAAATATAATTTATATAGTTTATTTAAATAATATTTTAGTCTTTTTAAAAATAAAAGAAAAATATACTTAATACCTAGGTTAAATCTTTAAAAAGATAAAAGTAGTTAAATTATATATAAAACCCTTTAAATATACTTTTTATTAAAACTAAGTTAAGTTCTTAAGATTTATCTTAATTACTAAAAGTATTAAGATAAACCTAATAAGGATTTAAACTATTATTAAGTAGCCTAAACTTACTACTTATAGAAAAGTATAAGTTTTCTTAAAGTTTTATAACTTTTATAAATAGTTTATTTATAGTTACTTAAAAATTATAGTACTTTTTATAGCTTTTTTAAAAAAAAATTAAAATAAAAAAAAACTAAAAAATATAAAGTTAAATAATTAGAAAAAGTAAGTATTTTAGGCCCTTATTATTAAGTTTAAAAAGGCCTTAATCTTAAGGCATTTTAATCTTAAAAAATATATTTATATTAAGATAAATATATTAAATTATACTATAATTAGTATCCTTTTTTAATTAAATAATAAAAAAAAATACTACTTTATTATATTTTAATTTTAAAAGTTTAATAACTTTAAAAGATAATATAGTATTTTTAATTAGGAAATAATAGCTATTATAAAGTTATTTAAGTATTAGTAATATTACTTTAAAAGTACTTTAAAATAGGTAAAAGTCCTAAGTAATTACTAAAACCTTTAATTATTTATAAAAAATATTAAATTAAATAAAAAGTAAGTATAATAGTACTTATATTTAATAACCTATAACTTTATAATTAAATATAAAAAAGGATTAATAAATCCTACTAATATCCCTTTAAGACCTTTAAAAATTAAAAAAAAGAAATACTATAAGCTAGACTTAATTAAATCCTTAAAAAATAAAATAGTAAAAGTATAAGCTATAATAAAAAGTTAAAAGCTAAAAAAGAGGTTAAGTAAAATACTTATAAAAAGAAAAATTCTATCTTAAACCTTAGGTAAGTTAAAGGTAAATAAGATATTTTTAAGTATTAAAAATAACCTAGCCTTATTACTAAATAATATAAATATTATAAGTTAGAAACCTAGTTTAAATATATAATCTTAAGAAATATTAAGATTATTTATAGTAATTTTTAATAAAATAGTAACTTAATCTTTATATTAAAAAAGTCTATTAAAAGATAAGGTATTAAAGCTACTAATTAAACTAATTTAGCTTATATAATTAAAAGATAAGTTAATACCTAGCTAAAAGGATAAGATATTTTAAGTAAACTATAAAAAAGGCTTTTAAAAGTAAAAAATTAAAAATAAATTCCTTTACTTTAAGGACTAATTTTATATATTACTAGACTTTAATTTAAAAAAGAAAATACTAAGGCTATACTATAATAATCCTTTAGTAGGCTATTTTAGTACTAAAAAAACCTAAAGGCTAATTTAAAAAAAGCTTTATTAAAAAGGCCTAAAAATTAATATAAAATAGTATATTTCTATATATAGTACTTATTAAAAAGTAGTATTTAAAAAACATTAACCTTATAAATAGCTTAAAAGCTTACTAATTTTATTATATTCTTTTAAAGAAATCTTTATAGACTTTATAATAAAACTATTACTAATACTCTTTAAAGGCTAGCTAATTAATATAATTTTAATAATAATTAATAGGTTTATAAAATTTATATAATTCTTACTTATTTTTACTAAGATTATTACTTTTAAACTTACTAAGCTTTTCTATAAGGAAATTAAACTATAGTTTAAAGTACCTAAAGGTATTATTTTTAATAAAAAGTCTATTTTTATAAATACTTTTTAATTAAAATTATATTACTACTTTAAAATAAAGTAAAAACTATTAATAGTATTTTATCTTTAAATTAATAAGTAAATAAAAAAGATAAATTAAATACTTAGTTATTATTTATAATACTTTATTAAAAATAACTAAAATATCTAGCTAAAACTTTTATAAATAGCCTAATTTACTTATAACTTAAAGATTAATATAATAATAAAAGTTACTTTAAATAAAGCTTTAATAGGTTTTAATTTAAAATTCTATATTATTACTAAGAATATTAACTTTAAAGGAAAAATCCTAAAAATTTAATATAAAATAAAAAAACTATAAAAACTAAGAAATAAGCTTATAATATATTAATAAAATACTATAAAAAGATAGGTAAAGTACTTTAATATAAAGTACTAAAAAATAGAATTTAAGTAAAGATAACTAATTATACTCTTAATTAAAAACTTAAGGCTTAAAAAAAAGAAAAAAAAACTTACTTTAAGATTTATTAAATCCTTTTAAATTACTAAGTATATTAAGCTATAAGTATACTAACTAGCCTTACTAAACTAATATATAAAAATATATAATATTTTTTATATTAGTTTTCTTAAAGTATATTAGGCAAGGAACTATAAAAAGTATAATTTCCTACTAATACTAAACCTTAAAAAGAAAATAATTAATAAAAAGTTAAATAAATTAAGGAAAAAAAGGAAATTTATAAAAAACTATATTACCTTATAAAATAAAAAGAATAGCTAGTAAAATATAACTAATAGGTTATTACTATAAATATAAAAAATATACTATAAATTATAGTAATATAGGTTAAGTCCTAAGCTAAGTTAAAAGGTAAAAAATTAAAGTTATAAATTAAGGTAGCTTTATAAAAATAAAAATAATTAAAAAAAGGTATTAATTAAGTTTAAAGATATTAGCTATAAAAATACTAAATATAAATAAAAGTAACTATAAAAACTATAGGTAAATCTTCCTTTATTTTAACCTAAAAACTATTAAAATTAACTATAGTAATAACTATAAAAAACTAAGCTACTATAATACTAATTAAGTATCTAAGCTAATTTATTATAATTTTTTATAATATAAGTTTAAAAGTAACTAAAAGTATACTTAGTAAAGCCCTATATATTTAAGGAAAAATAGTTATATTTTCTAGAGATTATAAGGTCTAAACTTATAATAAAAAGTAAAATAATTATTAATACTATTAAAAAGTCTATTATTTTAGCCTTTATAATTAAAAAAAAAGATAGTAAGTTAAAATAAAATTAAACTATTATATACTAAGCTTTAATTATAAGTAATATCTTTTAAGTAATTTAAGTAAAAGACCTTTAAGTAATAAAAAAAAGTTAATTAAAAAGTAAGTAATATATAGAAAGTAATTATAAAATAAAACCCTAAAGGTTCTTAATACCTATAGTAATACTTTAAAACTAAACTATAGTATTTATAGGTATTAAAATAAAATAAATAGTTAGTATAATACCTTTATAAAGGTTAGTAACTAATATAAAACTAAACTTAAAAAGCTTAATATAAAGCCTAGAGGTTTTAGTAAGGTTATTATTTAAGCTTTTAATTACCTAGAAATAGAAAGTATAAGTAATAACTTACTAAGCTATATACTTAGTATTTATTATTTTTAAAAATAAAGTTTAAAAAATATAAAAATACTTTTAAGTCTTAAAAAACTTATTATTATAAAGATAAGGGTATATATTAGTATAGATATAATAATAAGCTATAATAATTTAAATATATAAAAAAAAAGCCTTTTAAATTAAAATATATTAATATTAATATAAAAAATAAATAAGCTAACTTATAAAAAAGGCCTTAGTACTAAATAAAAAAAAGTTAGTATTATAAGTAATATATAGGGCTATAAAGAATACTATTAATTAATAAAAAATATAAATAAGTTTTTTATAAATATTATTATAAAGTTAAGGCTAACTATTAGTAATAATAGTAATTATTACTAAGAATATAAACTTATATATAGTTATAATATTTTCTTAATTACCTTTAAAAATCTTAAAAAACCTAGCTAATATTAATAAGTAATAGTATTATAAAAAAAAAGAAAAACCTATAAATAATAATAGCCTTTATTAATAATATATTTATTATACTTAAAGGTAGCTAGGTTACTATAAGTATAACTAATATAAATAAAGCAGTATAAGTTACCTAACTCCTTAAGATTTAAGAAAATAGCCTTAAGACCTTTTTAAAAGTAATAAATATAAAAAAAATATATATAAAAAGAATAAGTATAGCTAAAAAGTTTAAAAGGAACTTTAGGCTTACTAAGGACTTTAATATTAACTATAGGCTTATTAAACTTATTATTAAATATAATAATAAAAAAAAAAAGGAAATTAAAATAAAAATAATAATAAAAGGGTTAATTAATTAAAACTAAAAGTAAAAGGTAAAGACTAAGGAAAGTATAAGCTAAAAAGGTTATATAAAATAAAAAAAAAAAAAAAAAAAAAAAAAAAAAAGGAAAAAAAAAGAAATTAAATAGATATTATAAAAGCTTACCTAAAAGGCTTATAAAAGCCTAAAAAATTAAAAGGTTATTATAAGTTAAAAGGTTTTTTAATTAAAGGTAATTATAAAAGACTTTTATAAAATTACTTAAAGGTTATAAATAACTATTTTAGTTATAATAAGAAAAGTAGTACTTTTACCTTAATACTATATTCCTAAGATAGATAGGTACTATAAATTACTTTAATAAAATAAAACCTAAATAAATTATATTAAAGTTAGTAGTAATACTATTTTAGCTAAAAATAGCTAAATTAAAAAAGGAAAATAATTATAATAGCTACTTAGAGATAAGGCTAACTAGCCTTATATATTTAATATATAACCCTAAGACCTTCCTAACTTTATTAAAAAAATCCCTTATATTAGATTCTTACCTTCTTAAGCTTTAGTTAATATAATACTATTATACCTACCTAGCCTTTATTACTAAAATACTATAATAAAGTATTATAATTATATTAGCTTAAGCTTATATTAATTATAATATAAAAATAAATATTATTAATAAAACCTTTATAAAATTTTAAAGATTTTAAAAATTAAAAAATATTAATATTTTTCTTTAAAAAGCTAATAATAGCTAACTTAAAATAATAAAATATTAAAAAGTATTTTTAATTATAATTAATTATTAAAAATAAATATATAAAACTACTTAAAGTTTAATAAATATTAATAAAAAGAATTAAAAAAACTAATACTTTTTTTTATTATTATTTTAAAAGACTTTTAAATTATAATTAACTTTAAAATAAAAAAATAATAATTTTAAAATTATTATAAAAAACTTAAACTTTTAAAACTTTAATAATTTTTAAAAAAAACTTATAATTAAATTTAAATTTTTATTATTATTATTATTAATAAGCCTTACTTACTTTTTAATAAAAAACCTTAAATATTAAATTAATTTAAAAGTATTTTTTTTAAACTTAAAGCTTATATTAAAATCTTTAGCTATAATAAAGTAATTAAAATACCTAACTTTAAAAAAACTAACTATATAATTAACTTTAAAAAAAAGAAAAACTACTTTATAGTTTAATTTACTTTTTATTTTAAGTAAAACTTAAAAAGCTTTAAAAATATATTTAAAAAAAACTTAAAAACTAGCTAAATTTATCTTTTTAAAAGCTAAGCTAAATTACTTATTTTTTTTATTTTTAAAAAAAATAAAAGTTTATATTTTTATTTAAATTATTAAAAGTTAAATACTATTATAATTAAAAATTATTACTTATTACTTTTAATATTAAAAATTATAAGTAAAATTTAAAAAGTAAAGTATTTTTTTAAATTTAATATTAAAAATATATATTATTAAATTTATATTTATTAAAAAGAAAATTACTTTTTAAACTTATTATAGCTATTTTAAATATATAGTAATATTATTTATATTAATTAATATACTTATTATATTTTAATATTATAATTATTAAGCCTTTTAAGGTTTTATAAATATAATTTATATAATTTATTATAATAGCTACTTAGAGATAAGGCTAACTAGCCTTATATATTTAATATATAACCCTAAGACTTTCTTAACTTTATTAAGAAAATCCCTTATATTAAATTTTTATTTCCTTAAGCTTTAGTTAATATAATACTATTATACCTACCTAGCCTTTATTACTAAAAAACTATAATAATTTTAAAGCTTTTACCCTAAGCTATTTAGTTATAATAATTAATCTATAATAAACTATTACTTTTAGTACTAAATTAAATAAATTAATACTAAAACCTTAAAAAGTTACTACTAACTTTACTTAAATAACTAAAAAAAAGGTATTTTAAATTATAATATATAAAATAACTTAAACTTTTATTAGTATTATTTATATTATTACTTTAAAAAAAAGGATTAAGTAACTTAAAGTAAAGCTAGCCTTTTAATAATAAAAAAAAAAACTAAAGTAATTTATTTAAAAAAACTAACTTTAAACCCTTTTTAATAATTAAAGGAAAAATAACCTAAACTTTTAAAAAAATATTTTAAGTACTAAAAGCTTAAACTATAACTTAAATAATACTTTATTAAGTTATTATTAAACTAAAGCTAGCTTATTTTTCTTTTTTTTAAAAAGTAAAATTAAAATAAAGAATATTATTACTTTTAAGTACTTAATTACTTTTTAAAAAAAAGATAAATAGCTTAATAATATAAACTAAAGCTTTAAAAAAATATAAAAATAATACTATATTAATAAAAGTAAGATTTTTTTTATTTATAATAATATAACTTTAAATATTAAATTAATATAATCTAACTATTTAAATAAATAATTTTTAAAAAAAAAAAAGGCTTTTAAAAAAAATTAAAAAGCTTTTAAAAAATAGTTTTTAACTTTTATAAAAAATAAAAAAAATTACTAAATTCTTATTATAGCTTAACTTAAGTATACTTATTAATAACCTAGCTAGTTTTTTTAAGACTTTTATAAGTACTTTATATTTATTAAAAATTACCTTTTATATAAATTAAAGTAAGTAACTTATATTTACTAATATTATATAAAATTATTACTAATACTTAAAAATACTATAGTATTTTAAAAAAAAATTAAACTTTTTAAAATATAAAAAAAATTAATTTAATTAATATAATAATTATAAAATATATTTAATAAAAAAAATAAATATATTATAACTATAACTAATATCTTATTAATTAAGAAAAAACTATACTAACTATAAAAATAAATAAAAATATTTCCTTATTAATATCCTTAAAAAAGTAACCTAAACTAAACCTTTATTTAAACCTTAAAAAATAAAAATAAAAATAAAAATAAAAACCTAAGCTTAGTAAAATACTATAATTATTATAAAACTAAATATTACTTTTAAAATTACTTTATATTAAAAAAAACTAATTAAATAAAAAAGTTAAAAAGCTAAACCTAACTAAAAATATAAATTAATTTTTAATTAATACCTTTATAATAAATACTAAATATAACTTAAATATACTTTAAATTAAATTTAAAAAAAAGATCTTAATTATAATTAAAGTTTAAAGTTATAAAAATATATTAGCTTAGGCTTATATTAATTATAATATAAAAATAAATACTATTAATAAAACTTTTATAAAATTTTAAGGATTTTAAAGATTAAAAGATATTAATATTTCCTTTTAAAAAGCTAATAATAGCTAACTTAAAATAATAAAATATTAAAAAATATTTTTAATTATAATAAATTACTAAAAATAAATATATAAAACTATTTAAAGTTTAATAAGTATTAATAAAAAAAACTAAAAAAAACTAATACTTTTTTTTATTATTACTTTAAAAGATTTTTAAATTATAGTTAACTTTAAGATAAGGAAATAGTAGTTTAAGGGTTACTATAAAGGACTTAAACTTTTAAAACTTTAGTAATTTCTAAAGAAAACTTATAATTAAGCTAAGATCTTTACTATTATTATTATTAATAAGCCTTACTTATTTCCTAATAAAAAACCTTAAAAACTAAATTAACTTAAAGGTATTTTTTTTAAACTTAAGGCCTATATTAAGGTTTTTAGCTATAATAAAGTAATTAAAATACTTAACTTTAAAAAGACTAACTATATAATTAACTTTAAAAAAAAAAAAAAGCTATTTTATAGCTTAATTTATTTTTTATTTTAAGTAAAACTTAAGAAACTTTATAAGTATATTTAAAAAAACTTAAAAACTAACTAAATCTGCCTTTTTAAAAGCCTAGCTAGATTACTTATTCTTTTTATCCTTAAAAAAGATAAAAGCTTATATTTTTATATAAACTACTAAAAGTTAAATATTATTATAATTAAAAACTAGTACTTTTTACTTTTAATATTAAAGATTATAAATAAAATTTAAAAAACTAAGTATTTTTTTAAAATTAATATTAAAAATATATATTACTAAATTTATATTTATAAAAAAAATAAATAAAAAACTACTTTTTAAACTTATTATAGCTATTTTAAATATATAGTAATACTATTTAAATTAGCTAATATATTTACTATATTTTAATACTATATTTACTAAGCCTTTTAAAGTTTTATAAATATAATTTATATAGTTTATTTAAATAATATTTTAGTCTTTTTAAAAATAAAAAAAAATATACTTAATACTTAAGTTAAATTCTTAAGAAAATAAAAGTAATTAAATTATATATAAAACCCTTTAAATATACCTTTTATTAAAATTAAATTAAGTTTTTAAGATTTATTTTAATTATTAAAAGTATTAAGATAAACTTAATAAAGATTTAAATTATTATTAAGTAATTTAAATTTATTATTTATAAAGAAATATAAATCTTTTTAAGGTTTTATAACTTTTATAAATAGTTTATTTATAGTTACTTAAAGGTTATAGTATTTTTTATAGCTTTTTTAAAAAAAAACTAAAATAAAAAAAAACTAAAAAGTATAAAGTTAAATAATTAAAAAAAGTAAGTATTTTAGGCTTTTATTATTAAGTTTAAAAAGGCTTTAATTTTTAGGTATTTTAATTTTAAGAAATATATTTATATTAAGATAAATATATTAAATTATACTATAATTAGTATTTTTTTTAACTAAATAATAAAGAAAAAGACTACTTTATTATATTTTAATTTTAAAAGTTTAATAACTTTAAAAAATAATATAATACTTTTAATTAAAAAATAATAATTATTATAAAGTTATTTAAATATTAATAATATTACTTTAAAAGTACTTTAAAATAAGTAAAAGTTTTAAGTAATTACTAAAACCTTTAGTTATTTATAAAAAATACTAAATTAAATAAAAAATAAGTATAATAGTATTTATATTTAATAATTTATAACTTTATAATTAAGTATATAAAAGGATTAATAAATCTTACTAATACTTTTTTAAGACTTTTAAAAATTAAAAAAAAAAAATACTATAAGCTAAACTTAATTAAATTCTTAAAAAATAAAATAATAAAAGTATAAGCTATAATAAAAGGTTAAAAGCTAAAAAAAAAGTTAAGTAAAATACTTATAAAAAAAAAGATTTTATTTTAAACTTTAAGTAAGTTAAAGGTAAATAAAATATCTTTAAGTATTAAAAATAATCTAGCCTTATTATTAAGTAATATAAATATTATAAATTAAAAATCTAATTTAAATATATAATTTTAAGAAATATTAAAATTATTTATAATAATTTTTAATAAAATAGTAATTTAATTTTTATATTAAGAAAGTTTATTAAAAAATAAAGTATTAAAGCTACTAATTAAACTAATTTAGCTTATATAGTTAAGAAATAAGTTAATACTTAGCTAAAAGGATAAGATATTTTAAGTAAATTATAAAAAAGGCTTTTAAAAATAAAAAATTAAAAATAAACTTTTTTACTTTAAAAACTAACTTTATATATTACTAAACTTTAATTTAAAAAAGGAAATACTAAGGCTATATTATAATAATTCCTTAGTAAGCTATTTTAATACTAAAAGAACTTAAAAATTAATTTAAAAAAAGCTTTACTAAAAAGGCCTAGAAATTAATATAAAATAGTATATTTCTATATATAGTACTTATTAAAAAGTAATATTTAAAAAATATTAATTTTATAAATAGCTTAAAAGCTTATTAATTTTATTATATTTTTTTAAAAAAGTCTTTATAGACTTTATAATAAAACTATTACTAATACCTTTTAAAAACTAGCTAGTTAATATAATTTTAATAATAATTAATAGATTTATAAAATTTATATAATTTTTACTTATTTTTACTAAAATTATTACTTTTAAACTTACTAAGTTTTTTTATAAAAAAATTAAATTATAATTTAAAGTACTTAAAGGTATTATTTTTAATAAAAAGTTTATTTTTATAAATACTTTTTAATTAAAATTATATAATTACTTTAAAATTAAATAAAAGTTATTAATAATATTTTATTTTTAAATTAATAAGTAAATAAAAAAAATAAATTAAATATTTAATTACTATTTATAATATTTTATTAAAAATAACTAAAATATTTAATTAAAACTTTTATAAATAGCTTAATTTACTTATAACTTAGAAATTAATATAATAATAAAAGTTACTTTAAATAAAGCTTTAATAAGTTTTAATTTAAAATTTTATATTATTACTAAAAATATTAGCTTTAAGGGAAAAGTTTTAAAAATTTAATATAAAATAAAAAAACTATAAAAGTTAAAAAATAAGCTTATAATATATTAATAAAATACTATAAAAAGATAAATAAAGTACTTTAATATAAAGTATTAAAAAATAAAATTTAAGTAAAGATAATTAATTATACTTTTAATTAAAAACTTAAGGCTTAAAAAAAAAAAAAAAAAACTTACTTTAAGATTTATTAAACCTTTTTAAATTACTAAGTATACTAAGCTATAAATATACTAACTAGCCTTACTAAACTAATATATAAAAATATATAATATTTTTTATATTATTTTTTATAAAGTATATTAAGTAAAGGACTATAAGGAATATAATTCCTTATTAATATTAAACCTTAAAAAAAAAAATAATTAATAAAAAGTTAAATAAATTAAAAAAAAAAGAAAATTTATAAAAAACTATATTACTTTATAAAATAAAAAAAATAGCTAGTAAAATATAATTAATAAATTATTACTATAAATATAAAAAATATACTATAAATTATAATAATATAAATTAAGTCCTAAGCTAAGTTAAAAGGTAAAAAATTAAAGTTATAAATTAAAATAACTTTATAAAAATAAAAATAATTAAAAAAAAGTATTAATTAAGTCTAAAGATATTAGCTATAAAAATACTAAATATAAGTAAAAGTAACTATAAAAATTATAAGTAAATCTTTTTTTATTTTAACTTAAAAAACTACTAAAACTAATTATAATAATAATTAAAAAAAACTAAATTACTATAATATTAATTAAGTACCTAAGCTAATTTATTATAATTTTTTATAATATAAATATAAAAGTAACTAAAAATATACTTAGTAAAGCCTTATATATTTAAAAAAAAATACTTATATTTTTTAAAGATTATAAAGTTTAAACTTACTATAAAAAGTAAAATAGTTATTAATATTATTAAAAAGTTTATTATTTTAGCCTTTATAGTTAAAAAAAAAAATAATAAGTTAAAATAAAATTAAATTATTAAATACTAAGCTTTAGCTATAAATAATATTTCTTAAGTAAATTAAACTAAAGATTTTTAAGTAATAAAAAAAGGTTAATTAAAAAGTAAATAATATATAAAAAGTAATTATAAAATAAAACCTTAAGAGTTTTTAATACTTATAGTAATACCTTAAAACTAAACTATAGTATTTATAAATATTAAAATAAAATAAATAATTAGTATAATACTTTTATAAAAGTTAATAATTAATATAAAGCTAAACTTAAAAAACTTAATATAAAGCTTAAAGGTTTTAGTAAAGTTATTATCTAAGCTTTTAATTACTTAAAAATAAAAAGTAAAAGTAATAACTTATTAGGCTATATATTTAGTATTTATTATTTTTAAAAATAAAATTTAAAAAATATAAAAATACTTTTAAATCTTAAAAAACTTATTATTATAAAGGTAAGGGTATATATTAATATAAATATAATAATAAGCTATAATAATTTAAGTATATAAAAAAAAAGCTTTTTAAATTAAAATATATTAATATTAATATAAAAAATAAATAAATTAATTTATAAAAAAGGTTTTAATATTAAATAAAAAAAAGTTAGTATTATAAGTAATATATAAAGCTATAAAAAATAATATAAATTAATAAAAAATATAAGTAAGTTTTTTATAAATATTACTATAAAGTTAAAATTAACTATTAATAATAATAGTAATTATTATTAAGAATATAAACTTATATATAGCTATAATATTTTTTTAGTTATTTTTAAGAATTTTAAAAAGCCTAGTTAATATTAGTAAGTAATAGTATTATATAAAAAAAAAAAACTTATAAATAATAATAGCTTTTATTAATAATATATTTATTATACTTAAAGGTAATTAAATTACTATAAGTATAATTAATATAAATAAAGTAATATAAATTACTTAACTTCTTAAGGTTTAAAAGAATAGCCTTAAGACTTTTTTAAAAGTAATAAATATAAAAGAAATATATATATAAAAAGTAAGTATAGTTAAAAGGTTTAAAGAGAACTTTAGGCTTACTAAGGACTTTAATACTAGCTATAGGCTTATTAAACTTATTATTAAATATAATAATAAAAAAAAAAAAGAAATTAAAATAAAAATAATAATAAAAAGGTTAATTAATTAAAACTAAAAATAAAAAGTAAAAATTAAAAAAAGTATAAGCTAAAAAGGTTATATAAAAAAAAAAAAAAAAAAAAAAAAAAAAAAAAATTAAATAGGTATTATAAAAGCTTACTTAAAAGGCTTATAAAAGCTTAAAAAATTAAAAAATTACTATAAATTAAAAAATCTTTTAATTAAAAATAATTATAAAAAATTTTTATAAAATTACTTAAAGGTTATAAATAATTATTTTAATTATAATAAAAAGGGTAATACTTTTACCTTAATACTATATTCTTAAGATAAATAAGTATTATAAATTACTTTAATAAAATAAAACTTAAATAAATTATACTAAGGTTAGTAATAATACTATTTTAGCTAAGAATAGCTAAATTAAAAAGGGAAGATAATTATAATAACTACTTAAAGATAAGGCTAATTAGCCTTATATATTTAATATATAACCCTAAGACTTTCTTAACTTTATTAAGAAAATTCCTTATATTAAATTTTTATTTCCTTAAGCTTTAGTTAATATAATACTATTATACTTACCTAGCCTTTATTACTAAAAGACTATAATATTTATTTAAATAATATTTTAATTTTTTTAAAAATAAATAAAAAATATATTTAATACTTAAAATAAATATTTAAAAAAATAAAAGTAATTAAATTATATATAAAGCTTTTTAAATATACTTTTTATTAAAATTAAATTAAGTTTTTATAATTTATTTTAATTACTAAAAGTATTAAAATAAACTTAATAAAAATTTAAATTATTATTAAGTAATTTAAGCTTATTACTTATAAAAAAATATAAGTTTTTTTAAAGTTTTATTACTTTTATAAATAATTTATTTATAATTACTTAAAAATAATAGTATTTTTTATAGTTTTTTTAAAAAAAAGCTAAAATAAAAAAAACTAAAAAGTATAAAATTAAATAATTAAAAAAAGTAAGTATTTTAAGCTTTTATTATTAAATTTAAAAAGGCTTTAATTTTAAAGTATTTTAATTTTAAAAAATATATTTATATTAAAATAAATATATTTAATTATATTATAATTAATATCTTTTTTTAATTAAATAATAAAAAAAAATATTATTTTATTATATTTTAATTTTAAAAGTTTAATAATTTTAAAAAATAATATAATATTTTTAATTAAAAAATAATAATTATTATAAAGTTATTTAAGTATTAATAATATTACTTTATAAATACTTTAAAATAAATAAAAATTTTAAATAATTATTAAAACTTTTAATTATTTATAAAAAATATAAAATTAAATAAAATATAAATATAATAATATTTATATTTATTAATTTATAATTTTATAATTAAATATAAAAAAAAATTAATAATTTTTATTAATATTTTTTTAAAACTTTTAAAAATTAAAAAAAAAATTATTATAAACTAAATTTAATTAAACTTTTAAAAAATAAAATAATAAAAATATAAATTATAATAAAAAGTTAAAAGTTAAAAAGAAATTAAGTAAAATATTTATAAAAAAAAATTTTATTTTAAACTTTAAGTAAATTAAAAGTAAATAAAATATCTTTAAATATTAAAAATAATTTAATTTTATTATTAAATAATATAAATACTATAAGCTAAAAATTTATTTTAAATATATAATTTTAAAAAATATTAAAATTATTTATAGTAATTTTTAATAAAATAATAACTTAATTTTTATATTAAAAAAGTTTATTAAAAAATAAAAATTAAAATTATTAATTAAATTAATTTTATTTATATAAATAAAAAATTAATTAATACTTAATTAAAAAAATAAAATATTTTAAATAAATTATAAAAAATACTTTTAAAAATAAAAAATTAAAAATAATTTTTTTTACTTTAAAAATTAATTTTATATATTATTAAATTTTAATTTAAAAAAGAAAATATTAAAATTATATTATAATAATTTTTTAATAAGCTATTTTAATATTAAAAAAATCTAAAAGTTAATTTAAAAAAAGCTTTATTAAAAAGGCTTAAAAATTAATATAAAATAGTATATTTTTATATATAATATTTATTAAAAAGTAATATTTAAAAAATATTAATTTTATAAATAACTTAAAAGTTTATTAATTTTATTATATTTTTTTAAAAAAGTTTTTATAAACTTTATAATATAATTATTATTAATACTTTTTAAATAATTTAATTTTAATAATAATTAATAAGTTTATAAAATTTATATAATTTTTATTTATTTTTATTAATATTATTATTTTTAAATTTATTAAGCTTTTTTATAAAAAAATAAAATTATAATTTAAAGTATTTAAAAGTATTATTTTTAATAAAAGGTTTATTTTTATAAATACTTTTTAATTAAAATTATATTATTACTTTAAAATTAAATAAAAACTATTAATAATATTTTACTTTTAAATTAATAAATAAATAAAAAAAATAATTTAAATATTTAATTATTATTTATAATATTTTATTAAAAATAATTAAAATATTTAAATAAAACTTTTATAAATAGTTTAATTTATTTATAATTTAAAAATTAATATAATAATAAAAATTAATTTAAATAAAGCTTTAATAAATTTTAATTTAAAACTTTATATTATTATTAAAAATATTAACTTTAAAAAAAAAGTTTTAAAAGTTTAATATAAAATAAAAAAACTATAAAAGTTAAAAAATAAACTTATAATATATTAATAAAATATTATTAAAAAATAAATAAAATATTTTAATATAAAGTATTAATAAATAAAATTTAAATAAAAATAATTAATTATATTTTTAATTAAAAACTTAAAGCTTTAAAAAAAAAAAACTTATTTTAAAATTTATTAAATTTTTTTAAATTATTAAATATATTAAGCTATAAATATATTAATTAATTTTATTAAATTTATATATAAAAATATATAATATTTTTTATATTAATTTCTTTAAAGAATATTAAGTAAAAAACTAAAAAAAGTATAATTTTTTATTAATATTAAATTTTAAAAAAAAAAAAATTAATAAAAATTTAAATAAATTAAAAAAAATTTTTTTTTAAAAAAAATTATATTACTTTATAAAATATAAAAAATAATTAATAAAATATAATTAATAAATTATTACTATAAATATAAAAAATATACTATAAATTATAATAATATAAATTAAGTTTTAAGTTAAGTTAAAAAATAAAAACTTAAAGTTATAAATTAAAGTTATTTTATAAAAATAAAAATAATTAAAAAAAAGTATTAATTAAATTTAAAAAAATTAATTATAAAAATACTAAATATAAGTAAAAATAATTATAAAAACTATAAATAAATCTTTTTTTATTTTAATTTAAAAATTATTAAAACTAATTATAATAATAATTATAAAAAATTAAATTATTATAATATTAATTAAGTATATAAGTTAATTTTTTATAATTTTTTATAATTAAAATTTAAAAGTAATTAAAAATATACTTAATAAAGCCTTATATATTTAAAGAAAAATACTTATATTTTTTAAAAATTATAAAGTTTAAATTTATAATAAAAAGTAAAATAGTTATTAATATTATTATAAAGTTTATTATTTTAGCCTTTATAATTAAAAAAAATAAAATTAAATTAAAATAAAATTAAATTATTAAATATTAAGCTTTAATTATAAATAATATTTTTTAAGTTATTTAAGTTATAAACTTTTAAATAATAAAAAGAAATTAATTAAAAAGTAAATAATATATAAAAAGTAATTATAAAATAAAACTTTAAAGGTTTTTAATATTTATAATAATATTTTAAAATTAAATTATAATATTAATAAGTATTAAAATAAAATATATAATTAATATAAAATTTATATAAAGATTAAAAATAAAAGTAAAGCTAAACTTAAAAAACTTAATAAAAAGCTTAAAAATTATAATAAAGTTATAATTTAAGCTTTTAATTACTTAAAAATAAAAAGTAAAAGTAATAATTTATTAAGTTATATATTTAGTATTTATTAACTTTAAAAATAAAGTTTAAAAAATATAAAAATAATTTTAAATTATAAAAAATTTATTATTATAAAAATAAAAGTATATATTAATATAAATATAGTAATAAGCTATAATAATTTAAATATATAAAATAAAGGCTTTTTATATTAAAATATATTAATATTAATATAAAGGATAAATAAGTTAATTTATAAAAATAGTTTTAATATTAAATAAGTAAAAAGTAATATTATAAATAATATATAAAATAATAAAAAATAGTATTAATTAGTAAAAAATATATATAAGTTTTTTATAAATATTATAATAAAGTTAAAAATAACTATTAATATTAATAGTAATTATTATTAAGTATATAAAGTTATATATAAATATAATATTTTTTTAATTACTTTTAAAAATCTTATAAAGCCTAGCTAATATTTATAAATAATAGTATTATAAAAGAAAAATGCCTATAAATTATAATAATTTTTATTAATAATATATTTATTATACTTAAAGGTAACTAGATTATTATAAATATAAATAATATTAGTAAAATAAGATAAATTACTTAACTTTTTAAGGTTTAAAAAAATAGCTTTAAGATCTTTTTAAAAGTAATAAATATAAAAAAAATATACTTAAAAAGTAAAAATATAATTAATAAGTTTAAAAAAAATTTTAAATTTACTTAGGACTTTAATATTAATTATAAGCTTATTAAACTTATTATTAAATATAATAATAAAAAAAAAGAAATTAAAATAAAAATAATAATAAAAAGGTTAATTAATTAAAATTAAAAATAAAAGGTAAAAATTAAAAAAAATATAAGCTAAAAAAGTTATATAAAAAAAAAAAAAGAAAAAAAAAAGAATTAAATAAATACTATAAAGGCTTATTTAAAAGGCTTATAAAAGCTTAAAAAATTAAAAAATTATTATAAATTAAAAAGTCTTTTAATTAAAAGTAATTATAAAAAATCTTTATAAAATTACTTAAAAATTATATATAATTATTTTAATTATAATAAAAAAAATAATACTTTTACTTTAATACTATAACTTTAAAATAAATAGCTACTATAAACTATTTTAATAAAATAAAACCTAAATAAATTATATTAAAATTAATAATAATACTATTTTAATTAAAAATAACTAAATTAAAAAAAGAAAATAATTATAATAACTACTTAAAGATAAGGCTAACTAGCTTAATATATTTAATATATAACCTTAAGACTTTTTTAACTTTATTAAAAAAGTCCCTTATATTAAATCTTTACTTTTTTAAGCTTTAATTAATATAATATTATTATACTTACTTAGCCTTTATTATTAAGATATTATAATAAAAATATAGTTTTTTAGTATTATTTTATTAATTAATTTATTTTTTTAAGGTAAAGTTTAGTAAGTTTATTTTTAGTTTAATTTCTTTATTTAGGTTTAAGATAGCTAAGACTAGTTTACTAATAATTACTTCTTTTAACTATTAAAAGGCTATTTAGGCCTTATTATTTTATTTAAAGGACTTATTTTTTTTAATAAGTTTTATTAAAAGGTTTATAGTTTTATTAAAATCCTTAATAAATTATTAATAGTAATTAATAAAGCCTAAAAGGCTTATATTTTTTTAATATTATTAAGTACTTTTTATTTAAAAATTATAAAGGTTTTCTTTTTTTTTATATTAATTCTTTTAAATATAATAATATATCTTAAAAGGTTTACTTTTTTAATATAAAAATAACTTTTTTTTAATTTAGTTAGTAATTTTATATTTTATAATACTTTTAAAATTTTATAAATATATTTTTTATATTTCTTTTTATTATTTAAAAAAACTAAAATATTATTTAAATAATAAACTATAAAAATATTAAAGTATTATTAAAGTATATTATTAATTATTTATTAAAATATTATAAGTATATTAATAAAAGTAAAGGGTATTATTATATATTTAAATAGTTTAAATTTAATTTTAAATATTATTTTCTTTTATTTTTTTCTTAATATAAATTAAGTTATATATACCTTTAAGGTTTAAAATAATAAAGATTTTTTTACTTTATAATTAATTTTTAAGTTTTATAATAAGTAAAAGTAAAGTTTAATTTTTAAAAGTATATATATTAACTAGTTAGTAGTTAATAGTAAGTTTTTTTTTTTTTTAATATAAAAAGTATTAATAATACTAAAGCTAAATTTAATTTTTTAATATAGCCTTTTTTAAGTATTTTATTAATATATATCTTTTAAAAATAGCTAATTCTTTATTAACTAACTATAATATATTACTTATTAATAAGCAGTAGACTTATAACTTTATAAAGTAATAATTAAAGCTAAAAATATATTTATTTTAAAAATATAACTATTAAAAGGATAAATATAAAGATCTAATTATTATTTATAGCTAGTTTAAGCTT
This sequence comes from Fusarium pininemorale, assembly GCA_002165215.1. NCBI lineage: Eukaryota > Fungi > Ascomycota > Sordariomycetes > Hypocreales > Nectriaceae > Fusarium > Fusarium pininemorale. Next base: position 777,393 of record NFZR01000011.1, read on the forward strand.
ATATAAAATATAATTATAAAGTATAGTATTTAGTTAGATAATATTTAAAACTTTAATAAAACTAGCTTTATAATAGGCCTTATTATAACTAGAATAATAATTATAGGCTTAAAAAGGTAAGAAAGACTAAAGTTAGTATAGCTTAAAAATTAAAAATAGATTACTATAATTATAATAATTAATATAAAAGGTTAATTAATCTTACTATTTATTATTAATTTAAGCTAGTATTACTTTATTAATTAATACTAAGAAAGTAACCTTTTACTTAACTAAGTTATTATAATAAGCTAAAATAAGTAAATAAATAATAAATTAGGTTTTAAGTAGCTAAAGTACTTTAATTAGTTTATAGCTAAATAATTAAATACTTAGTATTACTTTTTAATTTTTAATAATTATAAAAGTTATTACTTTATTAAGTTTAAAAGATATTACTAAAATTATAAGATTATTATACTTTATATACTTATATATATATTTTACTTACTTTAGCTTTTTAATATTAAGTACTTTATAGTACTAAAAAAGGCTTATAATTAAAAAATAAAGTATTTAATTAAATACTTTATAACCTATATTTTTAAAACTAAGTTTTTCCTAGCTTTTTATATTACTTTTTAGGCTATTTTTATAAAAAGTAATATTTAAAGAGGTTTTAAAGAAGCTAAGTTTACTTTTTTTAATTTAAAAACTATAATCTTAAAGCTTAATATATAGCTATATACCCTAATACCTCTTAAAAAGGCTACTTAATTATTAATAATATAAGCTTTAAAGACCTTAAAAATATATTATAATATCTTAATAATAAAGGCTAGATAGGTATAATAGTATTATATTAACTAAAGCTTAAAAAGGTAAGAATTTAATATAAGGGATTTTCTTAATAAAATTAAAAAGGTCTTAAGGTTATATATTAAATATATAAGGCTAGTTAGCCTTATCTTTAAGTAGCTATTATAATTATTTTCCTTTTTTAATTTAGCTATCCTTAGCTAAAATAGTATTATTACTAACCTTAGTATAATTTATTTAGGTTTTATCTTACTAAAGTAGTTTATAATACCTATTTATCTTAAAAATATAATATTAAAATAAAAGTATTACTTTTCTTATTATAACTAAAATAGTTATTTATAACCTTTAAGTAATCTTATAAAAATCTTTTATAATTACCTTTAATTAAAGGACCTTTTAACTTATAGTAACCTTTTAATTCTTTAGGCTTTTATAAGCCTTTTAAGTAAGCCTTTATAATATCTATTTAATCTTTTTTCTTTTTTTTTTTTTTTTTTCTTTTTTTTTTTTTTTTATTTTATATAACCTTTTTAACTTATATTTCCTTTAATATTTACCTTTTATTTTTAATTTTAATTAATTAATCCTTTTATTATTATTTTTATTTTAATTTCTTTTTTCTTTTTATTATTATATTTAATAATAAGTTTAATAAGCCTATAGTTAGTATTAAAGTCCTTAGTAAGCCTAAAGTCCCCTTTAAACCTTTTAGCTATATTTACTTTTTTTATATATATTTTTTTTATATTTATTACTTTTAAAAAGGTCTTAAAGCTATTCTTTTAAACCTTAAGGATTTAAATAATTTATATTACTTTACTTATATTAATTATACTTATAGTAATCTAGTTACTTTTAAATATAATAAATATACTATTAATAAAAGTTACTATTACTTATAGGTTTTCCTTTTTTTTTATAATACTATTACTTATTAATATTAGCTAGGCTTTTTAAAATCCTTAAAAGTAACTAGAAAAATATTATAGCTATATATAAGTTTATATTTTTAATAATAATTACTATTATTACTAATAGTTAGCTTTAACTTTATAGTAATACCTATAAAAAACTTACTTATATTTTTTATTAATTAATAGTATTTTTTATAGCCTTATATATTACTTATAGTATTAACTTTTTTTTATTTAATATTAAGGCCCTTTTTATAAGTTAGCTTATTTATTTTTTATACTAATATTAATATATTTTAATTTAAAAAGCTTTTTTTTTATATACCTAAACTATTATAACTTATTACTATATTTATATTAATATATACCTTTACTTTTATAATAATAAGTCTTTTAAAACTTAAAAGTATTTTTATATTTTTTAAACTTTATTTTTAAAAATAATAAATACTAAGTATATAGCTTAATAGGTTATTACTTTTACCTTTTACTTTTAGGTAATTAAAAGCTTAGATAATAATCTTATTAAAACCTTTAAGCTTTACTTTAAGTTTTTTAAGTTTAGCTTTATATTAGCTACTAACCTTTATAAAGGTATTATATTAACTATTTATCTTATTTTAATACCTATAAATACTATAATCTAGTCTTAAGGTATTACTATAAGTACTAAAAACTTTTAGGGTTTTATTTTATAATTACTTTTTATATATTACTTATAGTAAGTAGGTAAAAGTTTTAATATATAGTTAAAACTAGCCCTAGTTTTAAAATATAAATATAAATAGTAAAATAATATTTATATATAAGCTTTTTAATATTAATATAATCTTAAATAGCTAATTAATAATAATATTAATCTAATTTTTAATTTTTATTTATTTTAATATTATTAATTCTTTATTAAAGTTATATAATAATATTAAAAACTTTATCTTTTTTAATTTCTTACTAACTATTAGTAAGCTAAACTTTTTATAATATTTTTATTAAAATATTAATATTTAACTTTTAAAATATACTTAAAGTATTATTTTATATTTATAATATTTTTATTTTATTTTTTTATTTTTAGTTATATATATAGAAATAAGCTTAAATTTAAAGAAATTTAAAGAATTATTACTTTTTATATAATCTTTAAAGCTATATATAAAATTAAATAAAATTAGTACTTAATAAGTTTAAAAATATTTTAGCTTTTAAAGTATTATATTTTATTTTTTTATTAGTTATAATATAAATATAAGCTTTATAAGTTAGTAAGCAGGGCTTAAAAAGATAGTATAGTTTTTAAAATATCTTATACTTTTAAATCTTAATTTAAATATACTTATAAATATTATATAATTTTTTAAAAATTTTATCTTATTAATATAGCTATTTAAATATTTAATAAAAATATTTATAATTTTAAATAAAGCTTAATTAGCTAGTTAAAAATAATATAAAAAAGAGGGGCTAATTTAGCCCTGTATTATAACTTTTATCTATATACTGTACTTTTAATTAACTTCTTTTTATTACTTAAAAGTCTTTTACTTAGGCTACTTAAAAGATACTGCTTATAACTAAAGCTTAGTATATAATAATTTAATTTTATTTTAACTTACTATTTCTTCCCTTAACTATAAAAGCTAAAATAATAGACTTTTTAATAGTATTAATAACTATTTTACTTTTTATTATAGGTTTAGACCTTATAATCCCTAGGAAATATAAGTATTTTCCCTTAGGTATATAGGGCTTTACTAAGTATACTTTTAATTACTTTTAAACCTATATTATAAAGAATTATAATAAATTAGCTTAGGTACTTAATTAATATTATAATAACTTAATCTTTTATAATTATTATTATAATTAGTTTTAGTAGTTTTTAAGTTAAAATAAAAAGAGATTTACTTATAGTTTTTATAATTACTTTTACTTATATTTAGTATTTTTATAGTTAATATTTTTAAACTTAATTAATACTTTTTTTTAATTATCTTTATTTTTATAAAGTTATTTTAATTTATAACTTTAATCTTTTACCTTTTAACTTAGCTTAGAACTTAACCTATATTACTATAATTTATAGTATATTTTTTATATTTATAGTAATAACTTATTAGTTATATTTTACTAGCTATTTTTTTTATTTTATAAAGTAATATAGTTTTTTATAAATCTTCTTTTTTTTCTTAATTTATTTTACTTTTTATTAATTATCTTTTTCTTTAAAGTTTAGTATTAATAAGAAATTATACTTTTTATAGTCCTTTATTTAATATACTTTAAAGAAACTAATATAAAAGATATTATATATTTTTATATATTAGTTTAATAAAGCTAGTTAATATACTTATAGCTTAATATATTTAGTAATTTAAAAAGGTTTAATAAATCTTAAAGTAAGTTTTTTTTTCTTTTCTTTAAGCCTTAAGTTCTTAATTAAAAATATAACTAGTTATCTTTACTTAAATTCTATTTTTTAGTACTTTATATTAAAGTACTTTACCTATCTTTTTATAGTATTTTACTAGTATATTATAAGCTTATTTCTTAGCTTTTATAGTTTTTTTATTTTATATTAAACTTCTAGAACTTTTCCTTTAAAGCTAATATTTTTAATAATAATATAAAATTTTAGGTTAAAACTTATTAAAGCTTTATTTAAAGTAACTTTTATTATTATATTAATTCCTAAGTTATAGGTAAATTAAGCTATTTATAAAAGTTTTAGCTAGATATTTTAGTTATTTTTAATAAAGTATTATAAATAATAACTAAGTATTTAGTTTATTTTCTTTATTTACTTATTAATTTAAAGGTAAAATACTATTAATAGTCTTTACTTTATCTTAAAGTAATAGTATAATTTTAACTAGAAAGTACTTATAAATATAAACCTTTTATTAAAAATAATACCTTTAGATATTTTAAACTATAGTTTAATTTTTTTATAAAAAAGCTTAGTAAGTTTTAAAGTAATAATCTTAATAAAAATAAATAAAAATTATATAAATTTTATAAACCTATTAATTATTACTAGAATTATATTAACTAACTAGCCTTTAAAAAGTATTAGTAATAGCCTTATTATAAAGTCTATAAAAATTTCCTTAAAAAAATATAATAAAATTAGTAGGCTTTTAAGCTATTTATAAAGTTAATATCTTTTAAATACTATTTCTTAGTAAATATTATATATAAAAATATATTATTTTATATTAGTTTTTAGGCCTTTTTAGTAAAGCTTTCTTTAAATTAGCTTTTAGGTTTTTTTAATACTAAAATAGCTTACTAAGGGATTATTATAGTATAGCCTTAGTATTTCTTTTTTTAAATTAAAGTCTAGTAATATATAAAGTTAGTCCTTAAAGTAAAAAAGCTTATTTTTAATTTTTTACTTTTAAAAGCCTTTTTTATAATTTACTTAAAATATTTTATCCTTTTAGCTAAGTATTAACTTATCTTTTAACTATATAAGCTAGATTAGTTTAATTAGTAGCTTTAATATTTTATTTTTTAATAGATTTTCTTAATATAAAGATTAAATTACTATTTTATTAAAAATTACTATAAATAATCCTAATATTTCTTAAGACTATATATTTAAACTAGGTTTCTAGCCTATAATATTTATATTACTTAGTAATAAAGCTAGGTTATTTTTAATACTTAAGAATATTTTATTTACTTTTAATTTACCTAAGGTTTAAGATAAAATCTTTTTTTTTATAAGTATTTTATTTAATTTTTTTTTTAGCTTTTAATTTTTTATTATAGCTTATATTTTTATTATCTTATTTTTTAAAGATTTAATTAAATCTAGCTTATAGTATTTCTTTTTCTTAACTTTTAAGGATCTTAAAAAGGTATTAATAGGATTTATTAATCCTTTTTTATACTTAATTATAAAGTTATAGGTTATTAAATATAAATATTATTATACTTACTTTTTATTTAATTTAGTATTTTTTATAAATAACTAAAGGTTTTAATAATTACTTAGAACTTTTACCTATTTTAAGGTATTTTTAATATAATATTATTAGTACTTAAATAACTTTATAATAACTATTATTTCTTAATTAAAAGTATTATATTATCTTTTAAGGTTATTAAACTTTTAAAACTAAAATATAATAAAATAGTATTTTTTTTTATTATTTAATTAAAAAAGGATATTAATTATAATATAATTTAATATATTTATTTTAATATAAATATATCTTTTAAAATTAAAATACCTTAAAATTAAGGCCTTTTTAAACTTAGTAATAAGGGCCTAAAATATTTACTTTTTTTAGTTATTTAACTTTATATTTTTTAATTTTTTTTTATTTTAGCTTTTTTTTAAAAAAGCTATAAAAAGTACTATAATCTTTAAATAACTATAAATAAACTATTTATAAAAGTTATAAAACCTTAAAAAGACTTATACTTTTTTATAGGTAGTAAGTTTAGGCTATTTAGTAATAGTTTAAATCTTTACTAGGTTTATTTTAATATCCTTAGTAATTAAAATAAATCCTAGGAACTTAACTTAGTTTTAGTAAAAGGTATATTTAAAAGGTTTTATATATAATTTAGTTACTTTTATTTTTTTAAGGATTTAGCCTAAGTATTAAGTATATTTTTCTTTTATCTTTAAAAAGACTAAAATATTATTTAAATAGACTATATAAATTATATCTATAAAACTTTAAAAGGCCTAGTAAATATAATATTAAAATATAGTAAGTATATTAACTAGTTTAAATAGTATTATTATATATTTAAAATAGCTATAATAAGTTTAAAAAGTGGTTTTTTACTTATTTCCTTTATATATATAAATTTAATAATATATATTCTTAATATTAATCTTAAAAAAGTACTTTATTTTTTAAATTCTATTTATAATTTTTAATATTAAAAGTAAAGGATAGTAATTCTTAATAGTAATAGTATTTAGCTTTTAGTAGTTTATATATAGATATAGGCCTTTATTTTTTTTAAGGATAAAAAGGATAGGTAATCTAGCTAGGCTTTTAAAAAGGTAAATTTAGCTAGTTTTTAGGTTTTTTTAAATATATTTATAAAGTTCCTTAAGTTTTACTTAAAATAAGGAGTAAATTAGGCTATAAGGTAACTTCTTTTTTTCCTTAAGGTTAATTATATAGTTAATCTTTTTAAAGTTAGGTATTTTAATTACCTTATTATAGTTAAAAATCTTAATATAAGCTTTAAGTTTAGGAAAAATACCTTTAAGTTAGTTTAGTTTTTAAGGTTTTTTATTAAAAAGTAAGTAAAGCTTATTAATAATAGTAATAGTAAAGATCTTAGCTTAGTTATAAGTCTTTTTTAAAAATTACTAAGGTTTTAAAAGTTTAAGTTCTTTATAGTAATCTTTAAATTACTATTTTTTTATTTTAAAGTTAGCTATAATTTAAAGGTTTTTTAAAGTAATAATAAAAAGAAGTATTAGTTTTTTTTAATCTTTTTTATTAATATCTATTAGACTTTAAGTAGTTTTATATATCTATTTTTAGTAATTAATTATAGTTAGGAGTACTTTTTAATATCTTATTATCTTAAGTTAGCTATTATTAGCTTTTTAAAAAGGAATATTAATATCTTTTAATCTTTAAAATCCTTAGAATTTTATAAAGGTTTTATTAATAATATTTATTTCTATATTATAATTAATATAAGCTTAGGCTAGTATACTTTTATAACCTTAGACCTTAATTATAATTAAGATTTTCCTTTTAAACCTAATTTAGGGTATATTTAAGTTATATTTAGTATTTATTATAAAGATATTAATTAAGAATTAACTTATATTTTTAGTTAGATTTAGTTTTTTAATTTCCTTATTTAGTTAGTTTTTTTTAATATAAGGTAGTTTTAAAAATAATACCTAGTTTTATAATAATTATAGTATTTTACTAAGCTTAGGTTTTTATTTTTATTTTTATTTTTATTTTTTAAGGTTTAAATAAAGGTTTAATTTAGGTTACTTTTTTAAAGGTATTAATAGAAAAATATTCTTATTTATTTTTATAGTTAATATAGTTTTTTCTTAATTAATAAGGTATTAATTATAGTTATAATATATTTATTTTTTCTATTAAATATATTTTATAGTTATTATACTAATTAAACTAATTTTTTTTATATTTTAAAGAATTTAACTTTTCCTTAAAATACTATAGTATTTTTAAGTATTAGTAATAATTTTATATAGTATTAGTAAATATAAGCTACTTACTTTAACTTATATAAAAGGTAATCCTTAATAAATATAAAGTATTTATAAAAGTCTTAAGAAAACTAGCTAGGTTATTAGTAAGTATACTTAAGTTAAGCTATAATAAAAATCTAATAATTCTTTCTATTTTCTATAAAAGTTAAAGACTATTTTTTAAAAGCTTTTTAATTCCTTTTAAAGGCCTTTTTCTTTTCTTAGGATTATTTATTTAAATAGCTAAATTATATTAATTTAATATTTAAGGTTATATTATTATAAGTAAAAAAAATCTTACTTTTATTAATATAATATTATTTTTATATTTCTTTAAAGCTTTAATTTATATTATTAAGTTATTTAATTTTTTTTTAAAAGGTAATTAAGTACTTAAAAGTAATAATATTTTTTACTTTAACTTTACTTTTTAAAAAGGAGAAAGATAAGCTAGCTTTAGTTTAATAATAACTTAATAAGGTATTATTTAAGTTATAGTTTAAGCTTTTAATACTTAGAATATTTTTTTAAAGGTTTAGGTTATTCTTTTTTTAATTATTAAAAAAGGTTTAGGGTTAGTTTTTTTAAATAAATTATTTTAATTTCTTTTTTTATTATTAAAAAGTAAGCTTTATTTTAAGTTACTTAATCCTTTTTTTTAAGGTTATAATATAGGTAGTATTAATAGGAATTTAAGTTATTTTATATATTATAGTTTAAAATAACTTTTTTTTAATTATTTAGGTAAAATTAGTAATAACTTTTTAAGGTTTTAGTACTAATTTATTTAATTTAGTACTAAAAGTAGTAGTTTATTATAAATTAACTATTATAACTAAGTAGCTTAAAGTAAAAGCTTTAAAATTATTATAATATTTTAGTAATAAAAGCTAGGTAAGTATAATAGTATTATATTAACTAAAGCTTAAGGAGATAAGAATTTAATATAAGGGATTTTCCTAATAGAGTTAGGAAGGTCTTAGGGTTATATATTAGATATATAAAGCTAGTTAGCCTTATCCTTAAGTAGTTATTATAAGATAGTAATAAAAGCCTAATTTTAATTTAAATACCTTAAAAAATAAATTAAAAAATATTATAGTAGCTTTCTAAAGTTTATTATTAAAGCTTTAAGGTTAATTATTAAGGTAATAAAGGTAATTATATATAAAGCTATTTTATTAAAAGCTAAGCTTTATAATCTTTAAAATATAAATAAAATACTAAGTTAGTACTATAAGGTAAAAAAAACTAAATTATAAAAAAAAAAGTAATAATTATATAAGATATAATATAAGTAATTAATTAAATAAATATTAATATATAAGTAATAATAAAATTATTATAAAGTAGTAATTAGGGAAAGTTAGTTAGACTAGGTATTTAATATTATAGTATATATAGTAAAGGTAATTATAATATAAAAACTTATTAAGTAGTTTTTAAGTTATTTAAAAAGAAGTTTAGTAAGTAAAAGCTAGTATTTTTAAATTATAGCTTAAGCCTTTAAGCTATAGGTTTAAAAGGTTAGGGAAAGTATAGTACTTACTTATTTATAACGCTTACTTATTAACTATATTACTTAGTATTTTTTTAATATATTTATTAATTTATTTTACTTAGTTATTAGTTTTAATTCTTTTTATAGGTTTTATTATTAAAAAATACTTAAAATCTATTTTTTACTTTTTATACCTTTTTTATACTTTTATTATACTTTTTTTAAAGGTAATAATTACTTTATTTTATACTTACTTATACTTTTTTTAGTAATTAAAATTTAAAATTTTTTATTATTTTTTATAAGTATTTTTTTATTATTATTAAAGTTACTAAGAAAAGTAATTTAGCTATTTTCTTAATTAATAAATAGGTTTTTTTATTTATATTATATTATATTTAAAAAGATATTTATTTTTTATTTTAAAAGTATAATATTAAAATTTAATTTTTATACTTTTTTTTAATAAAAATCCTAAAGTAATTAAGTTTTTAATTTATAATATTATTATTATAGTTAAAAAGCTATCTTTTTATATTAATTAGTAAGTAAAGTAATAATTTTTTTTATAGTATTTTAAGCTTTATAACTATTTTTAACTTAATAAAGTTTTATTATACTTTACTATTAATTTAAGCTTTTAGCCTTTATTTTTAAATTTAAACTAGTAATACTAAGTAAATTAATATACTTATTATTTATATTACTTTTAAAGTATTTATATTTTATTATAAACTATACTTTTTATATATTTTTTACTTTATTATAAATAGTATTTATCTTTTTTTAAGGTATTATATTAAATCTTTTTATAATTATTATTATAATATTCTTTATTATATAGTTATTATTATAAGTATTTTTTTAACTTTATATCTTATTAGCTTAATATTTATTATTTAAGCTACTAGTTTTTATATAAGTACTATCTTTTAGCTTTATTTTACTATTATTTATTATTATTATTTAAGTATAAGCTATTTACTTTTTATTAATATTATAATTTATTAGTATTCTTTAAGCTAGTATTATTAATTAATATTACTTTCTTAAGTATTTATTTTTCCTAAGTTATTTTATTAAACTCTTTTTTTACTTTTTTAATTATTTATTAAAACTATTTAACTTTATTTAAAAAGTCCTTAATTTTATAGATTTATTTATAAAGTAATATATTAAATTATAGTTTTATAACTTTAAGTTAGTTATACTATATATTAAGTAAATACCTTTTTATTTTTTTTATAGGTAAGGTTTATTATTAAGTATTTTCTTTATAGTAATTAAGAAATAATTATTATTTATTTTTTTTACTTTATATTACTTATACTAATAGCTTTTATATAAAACCTATAAGATTTCCTTATATTTAAAGTTTATTAGTATTATTTAAATATTATTTTATATATTAAAGTTAAGTTTTTTATATAGTAAGTTAAGTATATTATTAATTTAATAAGCTTTAATATAAATAGTACTTTCTTTTTTTATATTAATATATTTTTTTACTTTTTATATATAAAGATTATTATATAATTTAAAAGTTTTAAGTTTTTATTTATTATATTTCTTTTTATAGTTTTATATTTAAATTTTTATAATCTTTTTATTTTATTTTTAAAGATATTAAGTTATAACTTATATTAATCTTTTTTTATATTTTATACTTTAAAATTATTATTAGTAAGATAATTAAATATTATTTTTATTTTTTATTTTTTATTTTTATATTATTTCCTTTTAAGTAAATTTAGTTTTAATAAAAATATTATTTAATATTTATAATAATTATAATTATTTTAAGTTAAGGTTAATTAATATTCTTTATTTTATTATTCTTAAGGTTTATATTCTTTTAAGTTTTATTTATTTTTTAAACTTAATAAATTCCTTATCCTTAGCTTTTTATTTTTATTTTTATTATTTTTAGTAAATATTTTCTTACTTAGCTAGGTCCTTTGTATATTAATAATAATATTTAATTTATTACTTATTTTTTTTAATATTTTTTTTACTTTAGTATTTTTAATATAAGTAGTTCTTTTTTAGTAAAACTTTTACCTTTTTTATATCTTAAAGTATAAAGTTTTAACTTTACTTAGTTAATTCTTTAATTACTATTATATTATATATTATATTTACTTTATATTATTTTAAAAGTTTAGGTTTTTTAAGCTATTTAAGGATTTATTTATTAAGTTAATTTAAGTATTTATTTACTTTAATTTAAATCTTCTAGTATTTATAGCTATAAGTATTATTATACTATATATTTCCTAAGTATTTATTATTTATATTATTCCTTAACTTATATTCTTTATACTATATTACCTTAAGGCCTAATCTAATTTATTACTAACTTATATAGCTAGCTTTAGTTTACTAATATTTATAGTTTTTTTCTTAATATTAAAACCTTTATTTTTTAATTTACTTTTTTCTTTTTTTTTTCTTTTTTACTTTCCTTTTTTTATATTATAATTACCTTTAATTTCTATAATATAATATTTATATTATTAAGTTAAGTACTATAACTATATATTTTAACTTTATAAATTACTATTAGTATAGCTTATTACTATTACTAAATCTAATACCTATAATAAAGGCTTACTATTACTTTAAAAAGCATTAACCTTATTTTAAGTAACTTATAAGGTTTTTTAGTATTTATATTTAATTTATAATAAAGTTAATAAAGCCTTTATCTTTATTTTTATTAATACTAAGTAGTTATACCTAGTAGCTAAAGATTACTAAATAAACTTACTATATTCTTAATAGTTTATTAATATATAGTAAGTATTTTTTTATAATTTTATAATACTTTAAAAATAATTAAAAAACTAAAATATTATTAAATAAAAAGTTAGGAATATTTATTAAAGGCCTAGTTATATAGTTATTAACTATATTAGCTATATAGCTATTATTAATATTAATTATATAGTAATATATTTTATAATAGTTTTAGGGGTTTTTAGCTTATTTAAAATTAAGTTTTTAATATTAAAGCCTTAGTATTAATTACCTTTTTAAGGTAATAATAAAAAAGATATATAGCTTACCAAGGCTAGAGAAAATATCTTTTTTATACTTATAAATTAAAGCTACTTATTTAGTTAGATTATAAGGTTTAAAGTAATAGCTATATAACCTTAAGACTTAATATTAAAGTTATTATATTTTTTAGTATAATATATAATATTATATATTATAATATACTAAAAAATAAGTATTATATTATATTATTTTTATATTATAAGACCTTATTAGCTATACCTTATATATTAGCTATAAAGATATTTAACTTTTTAATACTATATATTTAAATTAATTATAGTTATAATACTTATATTTTAATATATTTTATAGTTATTATTTATAATTATCTAATTAAGTAGCTTTTAGTATTATAAGGCTTAATTATATTTTATATAAAGTATTATTATAATAATTACTTTATTATTATTTTTAATTATAAAAGTTACTTTAATTATTATTATATTATTAATAAAGGTAATATAAGTTAAAGTTATTTTTATATTTATAATTTACTTTTTTTTATTTATATTTATATTATTATTTATTAATTTTAATTATTATAATAATATATACTATTAGGCTTTTATTATTTACTTTAAGTTTATTAACTTTATATAGTTTATTTTTAACTTTATCTTTAAGTTTTTTATAATATACTTTTATTAAAGCTTTATTATTTTAGTTTATTTTAAATATAAGCTATTAAAATTTAATAAAGTATATAGTATATAAGTAAGTTTATTTAAAACTTATAATTTTAAGTACTATTTATTATTTTTTATTAATTACTTTTAAGTTATTTTTAAATATACTTTTAAAGTTTCTTTAGTTAGTAAAAATATTAATAGTTTTTTAATTTTATATAATTTTTTTATTTTTAAAGTAATTTTTAAAAATAAATTTAAATAAACTTTTAGTATTTCTTTAAATTAAAAGTATAGTAAAAAGTACTTTTTTTATAGTACTATTTAGCTTAGTTAAAAATAAGTAAAAGTAATTTTTTTTAAATAAAAAATAAAATTATATTAATAGTTTATCTTCTTAATAGTTTTAATTTAAGTAATTTAAAACTCTTATTAATATTTTATTTTATTTAATATAAAATAAAGTTAGCTTTTTATAATAGCTCCTTAGGAATAAGGCTAACTAGCTTTATATATTTAATATATAACCCTAAGACCTTCTTAACTTTATTAAGAAAATCCCTTATATTAAATTCTTACCTCTTTAAGCTTTAGTTAATATAATACTATTATACTTACCTAGCCTTTATTATTAAAATACTATAATAATTTTAAAGCTTTTACTTTAAGCTATTTAATTATAATAATTAACTTATAATAAACTATTACTTTTAATACTAAACTAAATAAATTAGTACTAAAACCTTAAAGAATTATTACTAACTTTACCTAAATAATTAAAAAAAAGTTATTTTAAATTATAATATATAAAATAACTTAAACCTTTATTAATATTATTTATATTATTACCTTAAAAAAAAAAATTAAATAACTTAAAATAAAACTTACTTTTTAATAATAAAAAAAGAAATTAAAGTAATTTATTTAAAAAAATTAACTTTAAATCCTTTTTAATAATTAAAGAAAAAATAACTTAAATCCTTAAGAAAATATTTTAAGTACTAAAGGCTTAGATTATAATCTAAATAATACCTTATTAAATTACTATTAAATTAAAACTAATTTATTTTTTATTTTTTTTAAAAAGTAAAATTAAAATAAAAAATATTATTATTTTTAAATACTTAATTACTTTTTTAAAATAAAAATTAGCTTAATAATATAAACTAAAGCTTTAAAGAAATATAAAAATAATACTATATTAATAAAAGTAAAATTCTTTTTACTTATAATAATATAACTATAAATATTAAACTAATATAATTTAGCTATTTAAATAAATAATCTTAAAAAAAAAAAGGCCTTTAAAAAAAATTAAAAAGCTTTTAAAAAATAGTCCTTAACTTTTATAAAAAATAAAAAAAATTACTAAATTTTTATTATAGCCTAACTTAAATATACTTATTAATAACTTAGCTAATTTTCTTAAGACTTTTATAAATACTTTATATTTATTAAAAATTACTTTTTATATAAATTAAAGTAAATAGCTTATATTTATTAATACTATATAAATTTACTACTAATACTTAAAAATACTATAGTATTTTAAAGAAAAGTTAAATTCCTTAAAATATAAAAAAAATTAATTTAATTAATATAATAATTATAAAATATATTTAATAAAAAAAATAAATATATTATAACTATAATTAATACCTTATTAATTAAAAAAAAACTATACTAACTATAAAAATAAATAAAAATATTTTTTTATTAATACTTTTAAAAAAGTAATTTAAATTAAATCCTTATTTAAATTTTAAAAAATAAAAATAAAAATAAAAATAAAAACCTAAACTTAATAAAATATTATAATTATTATAAAACTAAATATTACTTTTAAAACTACTTTATATTAAAAAAAACTAACTAAATAAGAAAATTAAAAAACTAAATTTAATTAAAAATATAAATTAATTTCTAGTTAATACTTTTATAATAAATACTAAATATAATTTAAATATATTTTAAATTAAGTTTAAAAAAAAGATTTTTATTATAATTAAAATCTAAGGTTATAAAAATATATTAACCTAGGCTTATATTAATTATAATATAAAAATAAATATTATTAATAAAACCTTTATAAAATCCTAGGAATTTTAATAATTAAAAAATATTAATATCTTTCTTTAAGGAACTAATAATAGCTAACTTAAAATAATAAGATATTAAAAAATACTTCTAACTATAACTAATTACTAAAAATAAATATATAAAACTACTTAAAGTTTAATAAATATTAATAAAAAAAACTAAAAAAAACTAATTTTTTTTTTATTATTACCTTAAAAAATCTTTAGATTATAGTTAATTTTAAAATAAAAAAATAGTAATTTAAAGGTTATTATAAAAAACTTAAATTCTTAAAACCTTAGTAATTTTTAAAAAAAACTTATAATTAAGCTAAGATTTTTATTATTATTATTATTATTAAGCCTTACTTACTTCTTAATAAAAAACCTTAAAAGCTAAATTAATTTAAAGGTATTTTTTTTAAACTTAAGGCCTATATTAAAGTTTTTAATTATAATAAAGTAATTAAAATACCTAACTTTAAAAAAATTAATTAACCTTTAAAAAAAAAAGCTACTTTATAGTTTAATTTAGCTTTTATTTTAAGTTAAACTTAAAGAACTTTATAAGTATATTTAAAAAAACCTAAAAACTAACTAAATTTACTTTTTTAAAAGCCTAGCTAGATTACTTATTCTTTTTATCTTTAAAAAGAATAAAAGCTTATATTTTTATATAAATTACTAAAAGTTAAATATTATTATAATTAAAAACTATTACCTTTTACTTTTAATATTAAAAATTATAAATAAAATTTAAAAAGTAAAGTACTTTTTTAAAATTAATATTAAAAATATATATTATTAAATTTATATTTATAAAAAAGATAAATAAAAAACTACTTTTTAAACTTATTATAGCTATTTTAAATATATAATAAAACTATTTAAACTAATTAATATATTTCTTATAATTTAATATTATATTTACTAAGCCTTTTAAGGTTTTATAAATATAATTTATATAGTTTATTTAAATAATATCTTAGTTTTCTTAAAAATAAAATAAAAATATACTTAATATTTAAATAAAATCTTTAAAAAAATAAAAGTAATTAAATTATATATAAAACTCTTTAAATATACTTTTTATTAAAATTAAGTTAAGTTTTTAAGATTTATTTTAATTATTAAAAGTATTAAAATAAACTTAATAAGAATTTAAATTATTACTAAGTAACTTAAACTTATTACTTATAAAAAAATATAAATCTTTTTAAGGTTTTATAACTTTTATAAATAGTTTATTTATAATTATTTAAAAATTATAGTATTCTTTATAGCTTTTTTAAAAAAAAATTAAAATAAAAAAAAACTAAAAAGTATAAAGTTAAATAACTAAAAAAAGTAAATATTTTAAGCTTTTATTACTAAGTTTAAAAAGGCTTTAATTTTAAAGTATTTTAATTTTAAAAAATATATTTATATTAAAATAAATATATTAAATTATATTATAATTAGTATCCTTTTTTAATTAAATAATAAAAAAAAATACTATTTTATTATATTTTAGCTTTAAAAGTTTAATAATTTTAAAAAATAATATAGTACTTTTAATTAAAAAATAATAGCTATTATAAAGTTATTTAAGTATTAATAATATTACCTTAAAAATACCTTAAAATAAGTAAAAGTCCTAAGTAGTTATTAAAACTTTTAATTATTTATAAAAAATACTAAATTAAATAAAAAATAAGTATAATAGTATTTATATTTAATAATTTATAACTTTATAATTAAGTATATAAAAGGATTAATAAATCTTATTAATATTTTTTTAAAACTTTTAAAAGTTAAAAAAAAAATACTATAAGTTAAATTTAATTAAATTCTTAAAAAATAAAATAATAAAAATATAAATTATAATAAAAAGTTAAAAATTAAAAAAGAAATTAAATAAAATACTTATAAAAAAAAGATTTTATTTTAAACTTTATATAAGTTAAAAGTAAATAAAATATTTTTAAGTATTAAAAATAACCTAGCCTTATTACTAAATAATATAAATATTATAAGCTAAAAACTTAATTTAAATATATAATTTTAAAAAATATTAAAATTATTTATAATAATTTTTAATAAAATAATAACTTAATCTTTATATTAAAAAAGTTTATTAAAAAATAAAATATTAAAATTATTAATTAAATTAATTTAGCTTATATAGTTAAAAGATAAGTTAATACCTAGCTAAAAAAATAAAATATTTTAAGTAAACTATAAAAAAGGCTTTTAAAAGTAAAAAATTAAAAATAACTTTTTTTATTTTAAAAATTAACTTTATATATTATAAAACCTTAATTTAAAAAAAAATATTAAAGCTATATTATAATAATCTTTTAATAAGCTATTTTAATACTAAAAAAACTTAAAAGTTAATTTAAAAAAAGTTTTATTAAAAAGGCCTAAAAATTAATATAAAATAGTATATTTTTATATATAATACTTACTAAGGTATAATATTTAAAAAATATTAACCTTATAAATAGCTTAAAAGCTTATTAATTTTATTATATTTTTTTAAAAAAGTCTTTATAAACTTTATAATAAGGCTATTATTAATACTTTTTAAAAGCTAATTAGTTAATATAATTTTAATAATAATTAATAAATTTATAAAATTTATATAATTTTTACTTATTTTTATTAAAATTATTACTTTTAAACTTACTAAGCTTTTTATAAAAAAATTAAATTATAGTTTAAAGTATTTAAAGGTATTATTTTTAATAAAAAGTTTATTTTTATAAATACTTTTTAATTAAAATTATATTATTACTTTAAAATTAAGTAAAGACTATTAATAATATTTTACTTTTAAATTAATAAGTAAATAAAAAAAATAAATTAAATATTTAATTACTATTTATAATATTTTATTAAAAATAATTAAATTATTTAATTAAAACTTTTATAAATAGCTTAGTTTATTTATAACTTAAAAATTAATATAATAATATAAATTACTTTAAATAAAGCTTTAATAGATTTTAATTTAAAATTTTATATTATTACTAAAAATATTAATTTTAAAAAAAAAATCTTAAAAGTTTACTATAAAATAAAAAAACGATAAAAGCTAAAAAATAAGCTTATAATATACTAATAAAATACTATAAAAAGATAAATAAAATACTTTAATATAAAGTATTAAAAAATAAAATTTAAGTAAAAATAATTAATTATATTTTTAATTAAAAACTTAAAGCTTAAAAAAAAAAGAAAATTTACTTTAAGATTTATTAAATCTTTTTAAATTACTAAGTATATTAAGCTATAAATATATTAATTAGCCTTATTAAATTAATATATAAAAATATATAATATTTTTTATATTAGTTTTTTTAAAGTATATTAAGTAAAAAACTATAAAAAGTATAATTTCTTATTAATATTAAACCTTAAAGAAAAAAATAATTAATAAAAAATTAAATAAATTAAAAAAAAAATTTCTTTTATAAAAAATTATATTATTTTATAAAATAAAAAAGATAATTAATAAAATATAATTAATAAATTATTACTATAAAAATAAAAAATATACTATAAATTATAATTATATAAATTAAGTTTTAAGCTAAGTTAAAAAGTAAAAAATTAAAATTATAAATTAAAGTAGCTTTATAAAAATAAAAATAATTAAAAAAAAGTATTAATTAAGTTTAAAAATATTAATTATAAAAATACTAAATATAAATAAAAGTAATTATAAAAACTATAAATAAATTTTCTTTTATTTTAACTTAAAAACTATTAAAACTAACTATAATAATAACTATAAAAAACTAAGTTATTATAATACTAACTAAATATTTAAATTAATTTATTATAATCCTTTATAATTTAAATTTAAAAATAATTAAAAATATACTTAGTAAAGCTTTATATATTTAAAAAAAAATACTTATATTTTTTAAAGGTTATAAAGTTTAAATTTATAATAAAAAGTAAAATAATTATTAATATTATAAAAAAGTTTATTATTTTAGCTTTTATAATTAAAAAAAAAGATAGTAAGTTAAAATTAAATTAAATTATTAAATATTAAGCTTTAGCTATAAATAATATCTTTTAAATAAATTAAATTAAAAACCTTTAAGTAATAAAAAAAAGTTAATTAAAAAGTAAGTAATATATAAAAAATAATTATAAAATAAAACTTTAAAGGTTTTTAATACTTATAATAATACTTTAAAATTAAATTATAATATTAATAAGTATTAAAATAAAATAAAAAGTTAATATAATACTTTTATAAAAGTTAGTAATTAATATAAAGCTAAACTTAAAAAGCTTAATATAAAGCTTAAAAGTTTTAATAAAGTTATTATTTAAGCTTTTAATTACTTAAAAATAAAAAGTAAAAATAATAGCTTATTAAGCTATATATTTAATATTTATTATTTTTTAAAATAAAATTTAAAAAATATAAAAATACTTTTAAGTCTTAAAAGACTTATTATTATAAAAATAAAAGTATATATTAATATAAATATAATAATAAACTATAATAATTTAAATATATAAAAAAAAAGCCTTTTATATTAAAATATATTAGTATTAATATAAAAAGTAAATAAGCTAACTTATATAAATAGTTTTAATATTAAATAAAAAAAAAGTAATACTATAAGTAATATATAAAGCTATAAAGAATATTATTAACTAATAAAAAGTATAAGTAAGTTTTTTATAGGTATTACTATAAAGTTAAGGCTAATTATTAGTAATAATAGTAATTATTACTAAAAATATAAACTTATATATAGTTATAATATTTTTTTAATTATCTTTAAAAATCTTAAAAAGCCTAACTAATATTAATAAATAATAATATTATAAAAAGAAAAGAAAACCTATAAGTAATAATAACTTTTATTAATAGTATATTTATTATATTTAAAAATAACTAAATTACTATAAATATAATTAATATTAATAAAATAATATAAGTTACTTAACTTTTTAAGGTTTAAAAAAATAGCCTTAAGACCTTTTTAAAAGTAATAAATATAAAAAATATATATATATAAAAAATAAATATAGCTAAAAGGTTTAAAAAAAACTTTAAGCTTACCTAGGACTTTAATACTAATTATAAGCTTATTAAACTTATTATTAAATATAATAATAAAAAAAAAGAAATTATAATAAAAATAATAATAAAAAGGTTAATTAATTAAAATTAAAAATAAAAAGTAAAAACTAAGGAAAGTATAAGTTAAAAAGGTTATATAAAAAAAAAAAAAAAAAAAGAAATTTAATAAGTACTATAAAGGCTTACTTAAAAGGCTTATAAAAGCCTAAAGAATTAAAAGGTTATTATAAGTTAAAAGGTCTTTTAATTAAAGGTAATTATAAGAAATTTTTATAAAATTACTTAAAGGTTATAAATAATTATTTTAATTATAATAAAAAAAGTAATATTTTTACTTTAATACTATATCTTTAAAATAAATAAATACTATAAACTATTTTAATAAAATAAAACTTAAATAAATTATATTAAGGTTAGTAATAATACTATTTTAATTAAAAATAGCTAAATTAAAAAAAGAAAATAATTATAATAGCTACTTAAAGATAAGGCTAACTAGCTTTATATAATTAATATATAACCCTAAGACTTTTCTAATTTTATTTAGAAAATCCTTTATATTAAATTCTTACTTCTTTAAGCTTTAGTTAATATAATACTATTATGCCTACCTAGCCTTTATTACTAAGATACTATAATACTTTTTTAATTATTATATTTTATTTAATAATATATACTTAAAGGTTTTAAATCTCTAGTTTAAACTATTACTTTATTATTAATATTATTTTATTTATTTTTAAATATAAAGTTAGTTAGTTATATACTTTAATATATATATTTAATTAATAAAAGTTAATTTAACTTTTACTAACTAACTTATATAAATAAAGTTAACTTAATTCCTTTAAACCTTACTATTACCTTATATTTATTTAACTCTATTTATAAATATACTATTTTTATTAATTTAAAAATATTACCTTTACTATATTAATAACCCTTTTAAATATATTAAAAAGCTACTTTTTATATATAATTAAGTTTAGACTTATTAAGGTAATTAAAAAGGTAACTTAATATAATTAAAAAAGATTATTTTTCTTTAAATCTTTTTCTAGTTTCTTAAGACTTAATAGCTCCTTATTAACTTAAATTAAGTTAATTATATAAATAAGCCTTTATTAGCCTATATAATAAATTAACTTAATTAAAATATAATTAAAAATAGCTATTTTAATAAAGCTAGATTAATACTTTAATAAGATATTTTTTTAAATAGTAGCTACTATTATATAAATTTCTTTATATTCTTTACTATTAGCTACTTTCTAAGCTAGCCTATTACCTAGATTAAGGTTATAGCTAGTTATATAGTAGCCTTAATTATATAGTTACAGGCTTCTTTATAGTATCTTATTAGTAGCTAGGATTAATATTAGTAACTATAACTAATAAATATAGAAAGTTAGGTTAGGGAATATACTTTATAATAAATATACTAGCTATATTTTCTTTTAATTCTAACCTTTATAAAGGTTATAAAGGTTAATAAAATAGTAATTATTTAGGTAAGATAAAGAAAGGGACTTAATATAGCTACTAAGGGGTAGTATTTATATTACTTAAATAAGGCAGTAATTACACTACTAAAGTAACTAAACCTTTATTAATATTAAGTTTTAAGATACTAGCTTACTATAAGGGCCTTACTATTTAAACCTTTATATAAAAGTTAAAACCTTAATAGCCTTATAAAGCTAATAAAAAAAAAAGGTTTTAAATAGTATTATATAGCTAATAGATTTTAGCTATTATTTTTACTATACTAAGTAGTTTTTTAGTATAAAAAGGTATTAAGCTAGTATTACTAAATATTTCAATAATATAATACTACTTAGTATAAATATAATATATTTTAAATAAAAGCTATTAATATATAATAGTTAAGGTTTTAAATAAAAAATTAATTTATATTAAGTTTATATTTATAAATTATATAAAGTATTATACTAAATATATTAATTTAAAGTTATATTTTTTTATAGTTAATAGTATAGATAAAGCTTATTAAGGTAAAGAAGTATTATTAATAATTAGTAAGTTAAGTTTTATTTACTATTAAAGAAATATATATATATTTAAATAATATAAATAGATTAGTAAGGTTATTACTAAATTAGTAATAATTTTACTTAATTAGTATTAATTAAGTTAAATTAATTATAATTATAAAGTCTTAGTATTAATTATTATTAATAAGTAATATATTAATTAGTATAAAATATAAAGTATATATAATAAAACTACTAGGCTTATAATAAATAGTTAATAGTATATATAAAGCTTATTAAAGTAAAGAAGTATTATTAATAATTACTAAGTTAAGTTTTATTTATTATTAAGTAAATAGATATATATTTAGGTAATTTATATTAAAGTAATATAATATAAGGTTATTATTAATTTTAAAATAATATAATATTAAAATATTATTATTTTTATATTTATTAGTTTTAGTTTAATTAATTCTTTTATAAGTCCTTTAGTTTTATAGTTAGGTCTATTTATAGTATAGAATTAAGTAAAAAATATAAAGTATAGCTTAAATATATAATATAATTACTAAAGTTATAATATAATTTCTTTCCTTTAGTAACCTTATTCTTAATACTTATTATTTTAATTAATACTAAGTTTCTTTTAGTAAGTCTTAACTAAGATTTTTTATTATTATACTTTATAATATTTAATTATATATTAAAATAGGTATTTTATAAAGATTATAAAATTTAAATACTTATACCTTTTATAAAGTTTATTAATAAAAAAGCTAATATACCTTATACTTATTATTTTTATATAAAAAAAAGTAATAAATATTTAATATTTACTAATTTATTTTATTATAGTATATATATTTAAGCTAAGAAGTTTTATAATAGTACTTATATAGTTTCTTTTTATAAATATCTTTTTTTTTATATACTAACCTTTTATAGTAATAACCTTAATAAAAAAAATTAAAAAATAAAAAGTAATAAAAATATAATAAGTAAAAACTTACTTTAACTTTATAATAAAATAGCTACCTTACAGTCTTATTTAGTTACTATTATAAATTATTTATTATAAATTTATAAAATTAAAAATAAAGTAAAAAAAAAACATTTTAAAATTACTTACTATAATTTATAAAAGGTAAAATAGTAAAATAGCTTATTATTAATATTAAATACTTATAAAACTACTTTAATTAAAAATCTTTAAGTTAATTATATTTTTAATAATATTAATTAGTTTACTTTTAATTTAAATAATAACTTTTTAAATACTTTACTTTTATTTAATTTTAATAAAACTTTATTAAAAGGTATTAAGTATTAGTAAAGTATTTAAGTAGGTTTTATATATTTTTACTTTTTAAATAGTCTTTTTATTTAACTAAATATTCTTTTTTATTATTTTTTACTTATATTTCTTTAATTACCTTTACTTTATAAAGTTTTAATTTATTAATTATTTTTAATTTAATATTAATTTTAATATATATTAAATTAGCTACTAATTTAAGTAATATAATATAAAATATTTTATAAAGTTTAATATACTTAAAATTAAGTTTATAGATTAGTAATTTTATATTAATATTTTTTATAAATAAATATACTATATCCTTTTTTTTAAAAATTAGTTTTTTTAACTTTTTAAAATTATAATACTATTATATTTATTTATTAATAAATTTTACTTTTATTTAAAGTTTATTATATATATTTTTTAAGTCCTTACTTTTAATTATAACTATAAAATTAATAATTTAATTTATTATATATTATAATATATTATTAAAATATAATTAAAGTTAGTATTTAATACTATAAGCTTTATACTTTTATTATAAGTAATATTATAAGCTAGCTAGGTATATAGTAGCTTTTTAACTTAATTATTTTATTTATAATTAATATAATACTATAAATATAATTTTACTACTTAATTTATTTATTTTATTTATTTATTTACTTAAGGTTTAAATATTATTATAAGTTTATAGTTAATTTTTATATAGGCTATTAGTACTTATTAAAACTTTTTAATAAATACTATTTTCTTATTAATAAAAATATTTTTAAGTAATTTTTATTTTTATATTATTTTATTATAAAAAATATATACTATTTTTTAAATATTTATATTTTTTTATAAAGTATATATATTAAAAGTTTTATAAGTTTTTTTTATTATAGTATTTTAGTAATAAAGGCTAGGTAGGTATAATAGTATTATATTAACTAAAGCTTAAAGAGGTAAGAATTTAATATAAGGGATTTTCTTAATAAAGTTAGGAAGGTCTTAGGATTATATATTAAATATATAAGGCTAATTAGCCTTATCTTTAAGTAATTATTATAATTATTCCTTTTTTCTAATTTAGCTATCCTTAGCTAGGATAGTATTACTACTAACCTTAATATAATTTATCTAGGTTTTATTTTACTAAAGTAGTTTATAGTACCTATTTATCTTAGGAATATAATATTAAGATAAAAATATTACTTTTTTTATTATAACTAGAATAGTTATTTATAATTTCTAAGTAATTTTATAAAGATTTTTTATAATTACTTTTAATTAAAAGACCTTTTAATTTATAATAATCTTTTAATTTTTTAGGCTTTTATAAGCCTTTTAAGTAAGCCTTTATAATACCTATTTAATCTTTCCTTTTTTTTTTTTTTTTTTTTTTTTTTTTTTTTATTTTATATAACCTTTTTAGCTTATACTTTCCTTAATCTTTACTTTTTATTTTTAATTTTAATTAATTAACCTTTTTATTATTATTTTTATTTTAATTCCCTTTTTCTTTTTATTATTATATTTAATAATAAGTTTAATAAGCTTATAGCTAGTATTAAAGTTTTTAATAAGCCTAAAGTCCTCTTTAAACCCTTTAATTATACTTACTTTTTCTATATATATTTCTTTTATATTTATTACTTTTAAAAAGGTCTTAAGGCAATTTTTTTAAACCTTAAAAAATTAAATAATTTATATTACTTTATTAATATTAATTATACTTATAATAATTTAATTATCTTTAAGTATAATAAATATATTATTAATAAAAGTTATTATTATTTATAGGTTTTTTTTTTTTTTTATAATATTATTACTTATTAATATTAGCTAGGCTTTTTAAGATTTTTAAAAGTAATTAGAAAAATATTATAATTATATATAAGTTTATATTTTTAATAATAATTACTATTATTATTAATAGTTAGCCTTAACTTTATAGTAATACCTATAAAAAACTTACCTATACCTTTTATTAATTAATAATATTCTTTATAGCCTTATATATTACTTATAGTATTAACTTTTTCTTATTTAATATTAAAACTCTTTTTATAAATTAGCTTATTTATTTTTTATATTAATATTAATATATTTTAATTTAAAAAGCCTTTTTTTTATATACTTAAATTATTATAGCTTATTATTATATTTATATTAATATATACTTTTATTTTTATAATAATAAATCTTTTAAAACTTAAAAGTATTTTTATATTTTTTAAATTTTATTTTTAAAGATAATAAATACTAAATATATAGTTTAATAAGTTATTACTTTTACTTTTTACTTTTAAATAATTAAAAGCTTAAATAATAACTTTATTAAAACCTTTAAGCTTTATATTAAATTTTTTAAATTTAGCTTTATATTAATTACTAATTTTTATAAATATATTATATTAACTATTTATTTTATTTTAATACTTATAAATATTATAATTTAGTCTTAAAATATTACTATAAGTATTAAAAACCTTTAAAGTTTTATTTTATAATTATTTTTTATATATTATTTACTTTTTAATTAACTTTTTTTTATTACTTAAAGGTCTTTAACTTAATTTACTTAAAAAATACTATTTATAGCTAAAGCTTAATATTTAATAATTTAATTTTATTTTAACTTACTATTTTTTTTTTTAATTATAAAGGCTAAAATAATAAACTTTTTAATAATATTAATAATTATTTTACTTTTTATAATAACTTTAGACCTTATAATTTTTAAGAAATATAAGTATTTTCCTTTAAATATATAAGGCTTTATTAAGTATATTTTTAATTACTTTTATATTTATATTATAAAGAATTATAATAAATTAGCTTAAGTACTTAATTAATATTATAATAATTTAGTTTTTTATAGTTATTATTATAATTAGTTTTAATAGTTTTTTAAATTAAAATAAAAAAAGATTTACTTATAGTTTTTATAATTATTTTTATTTATATTTAGTATTTTTATAATTAATATTTTTAAACTTAATTAATACTTTTTTTTAATTATTTTTATTTTTATAAAACTACCTTAGTTTATAACTTTAATCTTTTACCTTTTAACTTAGCTTAAAACTTAACTTATATTATTATAATTTATAGTATATTTTTTATATTTATAATAATAATTTATTAATTATACTTTACTAGTTACTTTTTTTATTTTATAAAGTAATATAGTTTTTTATAAATTTCCTTTTTTTCCTTAATTTATTTAACTTTTTATTAATTATTTTTTTTTTTAAGGTTTAGTATTAATAAGAAATTATATTCTTTATAATCCTTTACTTAATATACTTTAAAGAAATTAATATAAAAAATATTATATATTGTTATATATTAATTTAATAAGGCTAGTTAATATACTTATAGTTTAATATACTTAGTAATTTAAAAAGGTTTAATAAATCTTAAAGTAAGTTTTTTTTTTTTTTTTTTAAGCTTTAAGTTCTTAATTAAAAGTATAATTAGTTATTTTTATTTAAATTCTATTTTTTAATACTTTATATTAAAGTATTTTATTTATTTTTTTATAGTATTTTATTAATATATTATAAGCTTATTTCTTAGCTTTTATAGTTTTTTTATTTTATATTAAACTTCTAGGACTTTTTTTTTAAAGTTAATATTTTTAGTAATAATATAAAATTCTAGGTTAAAACCTATTAAAGTTTTATTTAAAGTAATTCTTATTATTATATTAACCTTTAAGTTATAAATAAATTAACCTATTTATAGAAATTTTAACTAAATATTTTAGTTATTTTTAATAAAGTATTATAAATAATAACTAAATATTTAATTTATTCTTTTTATTTACTTATTAATTTAAAAGTAAAATACTATTAATAATCTTTACTTTATTTTAAAGTAATAATATAATTTTAATTAAAAAGTACTTATAAAAATAAACTTTTTATTAAAAATAATACCTTTAGGTACTTTAAACTATAATTTAATCTTTTTATAAAAAAGCTTAGTAAGTTTAAAAGTAATAATTTTAGTAAAAATAAGTAAAAATTATATAAATTTTATAAACTTATTAATTATTACTAAAATTATATTAACTAATTAGCCTTTAAAAAGTATTAATAATAGCTTTATTATAAAGTTTATAAAGACTTTTTTAAAAAAATATAATAAAATTAGTAAGCTTTTAAGCTATTTATAAAGTTAATATCTTTTAAATATTACTTTTTAATAAATACTATATATAAAAATATACTATTTTATATTAATTTTTAAGCCTTTTTAATAAAGCTTTTTTTAAATTAGCTTTTAGGTTTTTTTAATATTAAAATAGCTTATTAAGAAATTATTATAATATAACTTTAGTATTTCCTTTTTTAAATTAAAGTTTAGTAATATATAAAGTTAATTTTTAAAATAAAGAAATTTATTTTTAATTTTTTACTTTTAAAAGCCTTTTTTATAGTTTACTTAAAATATTTTATCTTTTTAACTAAGTATTAACTTATCTTTTAATTATATAAGCTAAATTAGTTTAATTAGTAACTTTAATACTTTATTTTTTAATAGATTTTTTTAATATAAAAATTAAATTACTATTTTATTAAAAATTACTATAAATAATCTTAATATTTCTTAAAACTATATATTTAAATTAAGTTTTTAGCTTATAATATTTATATTACTTAATAATAAAGCTAGGTTATTTTTAATACTTAAAAATATCTTATTTACTTTTAACTTACCTAAGGTTTAAAATAAAATCTTTTTTTTTATAAGTATTTTATTTAATTTTTTTTTTAGCTTTTAATTTTTTATTATAGCTTATACTTTTACTATTTTATTTTTTAAAGATTTAATTAAGTTTAGCTTATAGTATTTTTTTTTTTTAATTTTTAAAAGTCTTAAGAAAATATTAATAGGATTTATTAATCCTTT
The DNA here is from genome assembly GCA_002165215.1 of Fusarium pininemorale. NCBI lineage: Eukaryota > Fungi > Ascomycota > Sordariomycetes > Hypocreales > Nectriaceae > Fusarium > Fusarium pininemorale. The sequence continues at coordinate 805,899 of NFZR01000011.1, forward strand.
TTTATATTTAATTATAAAGTTATAGGTTATTAAATATAAATACTATTATATTTACTTTTTATTTAATTTAATATTTTTTATAAATAATTAAAAGTTCTAGTAATTATTTAAGACTTTTATTTATTTTAAGGTATTTTTAAAATAATATTATTAATACTTAAATAACTTTATAATAATTATTATTTCTTAATTAAAAGTATTATATTATCTTTTAAAATTATTAAATTTTTAAAATTAAAATATAATAAAGTAATATTTTCTTTTATTATTTAATTAAAAAAAGATATTAATTATAATATAATTTAATATATTTATTTTAATATAAATATATTTCTTAAAATTAAAATACTTTAAAATTAAAGCCTTTTTAAACTTAATAATAAAAGCTTAAAATATTTACTTTTTTTAATTATTTAACTTTATACTTTTTAGTTTTTTTTTATTTTAATTTTTTTTTAAAAAAGCTATAAAAAATACTATAATTTTTAAGTAATTATAAATAAACTATTTATAAAAGTTATAAAACCTTAAAAAGATTTATATTTTTTTATAAGTAATAAGTTTAAGTTACTTAGTAATAATTTAAATTTTTATTAAGTTTATTTTAATACTTTTAATAATTAAAATAAATCTTAAAAACTTAACTTAGTTTTAATAAAAAGTATATTTAAAGAGTTTTATATATAATTTAATTACTTTTATTTTTTTAAAAATTTAACCTAAATATTAAGTATATTTTTTTTTTATCTTTAAGAAAACTAAGATATTATTTAAATAAACTATATAAATTATATTTATAAAACCTTAAAAAGCTTAGTAAATATAATATTAAAATATAATAAGTATATTAACTAGTTTAAATAATATTACTATATATTTAAAATAGTTATAATAAGTTTAAAAAGTAGTTTTTTATTTATTTTTTTTATAAATATAAATTTAATAATATATATTTTTAATATTAATTTTAAAAAAGTACTTAGCTTTTTAAATTCTATTTATAATTTTTAATATTAAAAGTAAAAGGTATTAGTTTTTAATTATAATAATATTTAATCTTTAATAATTTATATAAAAATATAAGCTTTTATTTTTTTTAAAAATAAAAAAAATAAGTAATTTAGCTAGGCTTTTAAAAAGGTAAATTTAGCTAGTTTTTAGGTTTTTTTAAATATATTTATAAAGTTCTTTAAATTTTACTTAAAATAAGGGATAAATTAAGCTATAAAGTAGCTTTTTTTTTTTTTTAAAGTTAATTATATAATTAGTTTTTTTAAAGTTAGGTATTTTAATTACTTTATTATAGCTAAAAATCTTAATATAGGCTTTAAGTTTAAAAAAAATACCTTTAAATTAGTTTAGTTTTTAAGGTTTTTTATTAAAAAGTAAGTAAAGCTTATTAATAATAGTAATAGTAAAAATCTTAGCTTAATTATAAGTTTTTTTTAAAAATTACTAAGGTTTTAAAAGTTTAAGTTTTTTATAGTAATCTTTAAATTACTATTTTTTTATCTTAAAGTTAGCTATAATTTAAAGGTCTTTTAAAATAATAATAAAAAGAAATATTAGTTTTTTTTAGTTTTTTTTATTAATACTTATTAAACTTTAAGTAATTTTATATATTTATTTTTAGTAATTAATTATAGTTAAAAGTATTTCTTAATATTTTATTATTTTAAGTTAATTATTATTAGCTTTTTAAAAAAAAATATTAATATTTTTTAATTTTTAAAATCTTTAAAATCTTATAAAGATTTTATTAATAATATCTATTTTTATATTATAATTAATATAAGCCTAAATTAATATACTTTTATAACTTTAAACTTTAATTATAATTAAGATTTTCCTTTTAAATTTAATTTAAAGTATATTTAGGTTATATTTAGTATTTATTATAAGGGTATTAATTAAAGATTAATTTATATTTTTAATTAAGTTTAGTTTTTTAATTTTTTTACTTAGTTAGTTTTTTCTAATATAAAGTAGTTTTAAAAGTAATATCTAGTTTTATAATAATTATAATATTTTATTAAGCTTAGGTTTTTATTTTTATTTTTATTTTTATTTTTTAAAATTTAAATAAAGGTTTAATTTAAATTACTTTTTTAAAAATATTAATAAAAAAATATTTTTATTTATTTTTATAGTTAGTATAGTTTTTTTTTAATTAGTAAGGTATTAGTTATAGTTATAATATATTTATTCTTTTTATTAAATATATTTTATAATTATTATATTAATTAAATTAATTTTTTTTATATTTTAAAGAATTTAATTTTTTTTTAAAATATTATAGTATTTTTAAGTATTAGTAGTAATTTTATATAATATTAATAAATATAAATTACTTACTTTAGCTTATATAAAAAGTAATTTTTAATAAATATAAAGTACTTATAAAAATCTTAAGGAAACTAATTAAATTATTAGTAAATATACTTAAATTAAGCTATAATAAAAATTTAATAATTTCTTTTATTTTTTATAAAAGTTAAGGATTATTTTTTAAAAAGCTTTTTAATTTTTTTTAAAGGCCTTTTTCTTTTTTTAGGATTATTTATTTAAATAATTAAATTATATTAATTTAGTATTTAAGGTTATATTATTATAAGTAAAAAGAATTTTACTTTTATTAATATAATATTATTTTTATATTTTTTTAAAGCTTTAATTTATATTATTAAGCTATTTATCTTTTTTTTAAAAAGTAATTAAATACTTAAAAATAATAATATTTTTTACCTTAACTTTACTTTTTAAAAAGAAAAAAAATAAGCTAGCTTTAGTTTAATAATAACTTAATAAAGTATTATTTAAGTTATAATTTAAGCCTTTAGTATTTAAAATATTTTCTTAAATATTTAAGTTATTTTTTTTTTAATTATTAAAAAAAGTTTAAAGTTAGTTTTTTTTAATAAATTACTTTAATTTCTTTTTTTATTATTAAAAAGCTAGCTTTATTTTAAGTTATTTAATTCTTTTTTTTAAAGTAATAATATAAGTAATATTAATAAAAGTTTAAGTTATTTTATATATTATAGTTTAAAATAACTTTCTTTTAATTATTTAAGTAAAGTTAGTAATAACTTTTTAAGGTTTTAATATTAATTTATTTTATTTAGTATTAAAAGTAATAGTTTATTATAAATTAATTACTATAATTAAGTAACTTAATATAAAAGCTTTAAAATTATTATAGTATTTTAGTAATAAAGGCTAAGTAAGTATAATAGTATTATATTAACTAAAGCTTAAAAAAGTAAGAATTTAATATAAAGGATTTTTTTAATAAAGTTAAAAAGGTTTTAGGGTTATATATTAAATATATAAGGCTAGTTAGCCTTATCCCTAAGTAGTTATTATATTTTTATAATAATAATTATATTATTATTAATTTTTTTTTTTTTTTTTTATTAGCCTTATAAGGCTATTAAGCTTTTAACTTTTATATAAAGGCTTAAATAATAAGGCCCTTATAGTAAGCTAGTATTTTAAAACTTAATATTAATAAAGGTTTATTTATCTTAATAGTATAATTACTACTTTAATTAAGTAATATAAATATTACTTACCCCTTAGTAGCTATATTAAGTCCTTTTCTTTATTTTACTTAAAAGACTAAGATAATACTATAGCTAGTATATTTATTATAAAGTACATTCCTTAACCTAATTTTCTCTATTAGTTATAGTTATTAATATTAATCCTAGCTATTAATAAGATACCTGCTATATAAAGAAGCCTATAGCTATATAATTAAGGCTACTATATAACTAGCTATAACCTTAATCTAATGTATTTTACTATTAGCCCGTATACCCCCTTACCCTGTACACTTTCCCTACTAAAAGTTATAACTTTTAACTTTATATTAAAAATACTATAAAAATAGCTATTTAGGTAAAAATAGGAAAAATATAGTATTTAAACCTTAAAGCTTTATATTTTATTTAAAATAGCTTTATTTATATATTATTAATCTAGCTATATAAGCTTAAAGTTATATAATATTAGTATTTTTAAAGATATTAAAATAATAAAGTAAATAAAAAGATTTAATTAATTAAAGTATTTTATATATTATACTTTTTATATAATTAACTTATTTATAGAAAATAATTAATTATTATTATTATATTTAAAGTATTAAGAATTTAATAAAATATACTAAATATTAAGCCTTAAAATTAATTTTATAATTTTATAAAAATTATATATTAATTATAATATATCTTAAAAAATACTATATAAATACTATATTATATATAAAGTTAAATTTATAAGTTAGTAATTTTTATTAACTTTAAATTTTAAATTATAAATTTTCTTAAGAAATTATTTAAGCTTATTTATTTAAAGTTTTTTATTAATTTATATAAAGCTTATAAAAAGCTTTTTAAAGTTTAAATATTTTTAAAATTATATAATATAAGCTTTATTAAAGTATTAAATTATAAATATTTTTTATAAATATTATAAATTAAGTTTTAAAACTTTTAAAAGTAATAAAAAATATATTATTTATATTTATATTAAATAAAATAAATAAAAAAGCTTATAAATATATATTTATATTTTATATATACTTTAGTACTTATAGTTTATAGTAAAAATATAAATTTAATTATACCTTTATATATAAATATAATATAAATCTTTTTATTATATTTTCTTTTAATATATATAATACTATTATTTAAAGCTAGTATTAATATACTTATATTTACTTAAAATTTAAAAATAAATTATATATAAAATATTTAATCTTTAAATAGTATAAATACTTAAAATCTAAGTTATAGGAATTTTTTAAATATTTTTAATAAATATTTAAAAAAGCCTGATTTTAGTAGGAAAAGTGTATAGAGTAAGGGGGTATATAGACTAATAGTAAAATACATTAAGTATTAAGCTAGCCTAGAAAATAGCTAATAGTAAAAAATATAAAGAAATTTATATAATAGTAACTATTATTAAAAAAAACTTCTTATTAAGGTACTAATCTAGCCTTATTAAAATAGCTATTTTTAACTATATTTTAATTAGGTTAATTTATTATATAGGCTAATAAAGCCTTATTTATATAATTAACCTAATCTAGGTTAATAAAAAGCTATTAAGTCTTAAGAAATTAAAAAAGGATTTAAAAAAAAGTAATTCTTTTTAGTTATACTAAGCTACCTTTCTAGCTACTTTAATAAGTAACTTAATTATATATAAAAAGTAACTTCTTAATATATTTAAAAGGGTTATTAATATAGCAGGGGTAATACTTTTAAATTAATAAAGTATATCTATAAATAGAGTTAAATAAATACAAGGTAATAGTAAGGTTTAAAGGTTTAAAGGAATTAAATTAACTTTTATATAAGTTAGTTAGTAAAAGTTAAATTAACCTTTATTAATTAAGTATATATACTAAAGTACATAACTAACTAACCTTATATTTAAAAATAAATAAAGTAATATTAGTAAAAAAGTAGTAATTTAAACTAAGGAATTATATTATTATAAAAGATTTTAATTAAAAGTTTTTTTAATTAATATAGTTAATAAGTAAGCACTATAGATAAGTAAGTACTATACTTTCCTTAACCTTTTAAACCTATAGCTTAAAAGCTTAAGCTATAGTTTAAAAATACTAGCTTTTACTTACTAAACTTTTCTTTAAATAACTTTAAAACTACTTAATAAGTTCTTATATTATAATTACCTTTACTATATATACTATAATATTAAATACCTAGTTTAATTAACCTTTTTTAATTACTATTTTATAATAATTTTACTATTACTTATATATTAATATTTATTTAATTAATTATTTATAATATATTTTATATAATTATATAATAACTACTTAAGGATAAGGCTAACTAGCTTTATATATTTAATATATAACTCTAAGACCTTCTTAACTTTATTAAGAAAATCCTTTATATTAAATTCTTAATTTCTTAAGCTTTAATTAATATAATACTATTATACCTATTTAGCCTTTATTACTAAAATACTATAATAATTTTAAAGCTTTTACTTTAAGCTATTTAATTATAATAATTAACCTATAATAAACTATTACTTTTAATATTAAATTAAATAAATTAATACTAAAACCTTAAAAAGTTATTATTAACTTTATTTAAATAATTAAAAAAAAGTTATTTTAAATTATAATATATAAAATAACTTAAAATTTTATTAATATTATTTATATTATTACTTTAAAAAAAAAATTAAGAAACTTAAAGTAAAGCTTACTTTTTAATAATAAAAAAAGAAATTAAAGTAATTTATTTAAAAGAACTAACTTTAAACCTTTTTTAATAATTAAAAGAAAAATAACCTAAATCTTTAAAAAAATATCTTAAGTATTAAAAGCTTAAATTATAACCTAAATAATACTTTATTAAGTTATTAATAAACTAAAGCTAGTTTATTTTTTTTTTTTTTTAAAGGTAAAGTTAAAGTAAAAAATATTATTACTTTTAAGTACTTAATTACTTTTTAAAAAAAAGATAAATAGCTTAATAATATAAACTAAAGCTTTAAAAAAGTATAAAAATAATATTATATTAATAAAAGTAAAATTCTTTTTATTTATAATAATATAATTTTAAATATTAAATTAATATAATTTAGCTATTTAAATAAATAATTTTAAAAAAAAAAAAAAGTCTTTAAAAAAAATTAAAAAGCTTTTAAGAAATAGTTTTTAATTTTTATAAAAAATAAAAAAAATAATTAAATTTTTATTATAACTTAACTTAAGTATATTTATTAATAACCTAGCTAGGTTTTTTAAGATTTTTATAAATACTTTATATTTATTAAAAATTACCTTTTATATAAGTTAAAGTAAATAGCTTATATTTACTAGTATTATATAAAATTATTACTAATACTTAAAAATATTATAGTATTTTAAAAAAAAGTTAAACTTTTTAAAATATAAAAAAAATTAATTTAACTAGTATAATAATTATAAGATATATTTAATAAAAAAAATAAATATATTATAATTATAATTAATACTTTACTAATTAAGAAAAAACTATATTAATTATAAAAATAAATAAGAATATTTTTTTATTAATACCTTTAAAAAAGTAACTTAAATTAAATCCTTATTTAAACCTTAAAAAATAAAAATAAAAATAAAAATAAAAATTTAAACTTAGTAAAATACTATAATTATTATAAAACTAAATATTACTTTTAAAATTACCTTATATTAAAAAGACTAATTAAATAAAAAAGTTAAAAAACTAAACCTAACTAAAAATATAAATTAATTTTTAATTAATACCCTTATAATAAATACTAAATATAACCTAAATATACCTTAAATTAGGTTTAAAAAAAGAATTTTAACTATAATTAAAATTTAAGGTTATAAAAGTATACTAATTTAGGCTTATATTAATTATAATATAAAAATAAATACTATTAATAAAACCTTTATAAGATTTTAAGGATTTTAAAGATTAGAAAATACTAATATTTCCCTTTAAGAAGCTAATAATAGCTAACTTAAGATAATAAAATATTAAAATATATTTCTAATTATAACTAATTACTAAAAATAAATATATAAAACTACTTAGAGTTTAATAAGTATTAATAAGAAAAATTAAAAAAAACTAATACTTTTTTTTATTATTACTTTAAAAAACCTTTAAGTTATAGCTAACTTTAAAATAAAAAAATAGTAATTTAAAGGTTACTATAAAGAACTTTATAATAGCTACTTAGGGATAAGGCTAACTAGCCTTATATATTTAATATATAACCCTAAGACCTTTCTAACTTTATTAAGAAAATCCCTTATATTAAATTCTTACCTTTTTAAGCTTTAATTAATATAATACTATTATACCTACCTAGCCTTTATTATTAAAATACTATAATAATTTTAAAGCTTTTATTCTAAGCTATTTAATTATAATAATTAACTTATAATAAACTATTACTTTTAGTACTAAACTAAATAAATTAATATTAAAACCTTAAAAAGTTATTATTAACTTTACTTAAATAATTAAAAAAAAGTTATTTAAAACTATAATATATAAAATAACTTAAACCTTTATTAATATTACTTATATTATTACTTTAAAAAAAAGAATTAAGTAATTTAAAGTAAAGCTAGCCTTTTAATAATAAAAAAAGGAATTAAAGTAATTTATTTAAAAAAACTAACTTTAAACCTTTTTTAATAACTAAAAAAAAAATAACTTAAACCTTTAAGAAAATATCTTAAGTACTAAAAGCTTAAATTATAATTTAAATAATATTTTATTAAATTATTATTAAATTAAAGCTAGTTTATTTTTTTTTTTTTTAAAAAGTAAAGTTAAGGTAAAGAATATTATTACTTTTAAGTACTTAATTACCTTTAAAAAAAGAAATAAATAGCTTAATAATATAAACTAAAGCTTTAAAAAAATATAAAAATAATATTATATTAATAAAAATAAGATTTTCTTTACTTATAATAATATAACTTTAAATATTAAATTAATATAATTTAATTATTTAAATAAATAATTTTAAAAAGAAAAAAAGGCCTTTAAAAGGAATTAAAAAGCTTTTAAGAAATAGTTCTTAACTTTTATAAAAAATAAAAAAAATTACTAAATTTTTATTATAGCTTAACTTAAGTATATTTATTAATAATTTAGCTAGTTTTTCTAAAACTTTTATAAATACTTTATATTTATTAAAAATTACCTTTTATATAAGTTAAAGTAAATAATTTATATTTATTAATACTATATAAAATTACTATTAATACTTAAAGATACTATAGTATTTTAAAAAAAAATTAAACTTTTTAAAATATAAAAAAGATTAATTTAATTAATATAATAACTATTAAATATATTTAATAAAAAAAATAAATATATTATAATTATAACTAATACCTTACTAATTAAAAAGAAACTATATTAACTATAAAAATAAATAAAAATATTTTTTTATTAATACCTTTAAAAAAGTAACTTAAATTAAACTTTTATTTTAACCTTAAAAAATAAAAATAAAAATAAAAATAAAAACCTAAGCTTAGTAAAATACTATAATTATTATAAAACTAAGTATTACTTTTAAAATTACTTTATATTAAAAAAGACTAATTAAATAAAAAAGTTAAAAAACTAAACCTAATTAAAAATATAAATTAATTTTTAATTAATACCTTTATAATAAATACTAAATATAATTTAAATATACTTTAAATTAAATTTAAAAAAAGAATTTTAATTATAATTTAAGTTTAAAGTTATAAAAATATACTAATTTAGGCTTATATTAATTATAATATAAAAATAAATATTATTAGTAAAACCTTTATAAGATTTTAAGGATTTTAAAAATTAAAAAATATTAATATTTTTCTTTAAAAAGCTAATAATAACTAACTTAAAATAATAAAATATTAAAAAATACTTTTAATTATAATTAATTACTAAAAATAAATATATAAAATTACTTAAAGTTTAATAAGTATTAATAAAAAAAACTAAAAAAAACTAATATTTCTTTTTATTATTACTTTAAAAGACTTTTAAATTATAGCTAACTTTAAGATAAAAAAATAGTAATTTAAAAGTTACTATAAAAGACTTAAATTCCTAAAACCTTAGTAATTTTTAAAGAAAATTTATAATTAAGCTAAGATCTTTATTATTACTATTATTAATAAGCTTTACTTACTTTTTAATAAAAAACCTTAAAAACTAAACTAATTTAAAGGTATTTTTCTTAAACTTAAGGCTTATATTAAGGTCTTTAGCTATAATAAGGTAATTAAAATACCTAACTTTAAAAAAACTAACTATATAATTAACTTTAAAGAAAAAAAAAAATTACTTTATAGCTTAATTTACCTCTTATTTTAAGTAAAACTTAAGGAACTTTATAAATATATCTAAAAAAACCTAAAAACTAGTTAAATTTACCTTTTTAAAAGCCTAGCTAAATTACTTATTTTTTTTATTTTTAAAAAAAATAAAAGCTTATATTTTTATATAAATTATTAAAAATTAAATATTATTATAATTAAAAACTAGTACTTTTTACTTTTAATATTAAAAATTATAAATAAAATTTAAAAAACTAAATACTTTTTTAAAATTAATATTAAAAATATATATTATTAAATTTATATTTATAAAAAAAATAAGTAAAAAACTACTTTTTAAACTTATTATAGTTATTTTAAATATATAATAATATTATTTAAACTAATTAATATACTTACTATATTTTAATATTATATTTACTAAGCTTTTTAAGGTTTTATAAATATAATTTATATAGTTTATTTAAATAATATTTTAGTTTTTTTAAAAATAAAAAAAAAATATACTTAATACCTAAGTTAAATCCTTAAAAAGATAAAAGTAGCTAAATTATATATAAAACCCTTTAAATATACTTTTTATTAAAATTAAGTTAAATTTTTAAAATTTATTTTAATTATTAAGAATATTAAAATAAACCTAGTAAGGATTTAAGTTATTACTAAGTAACTTAAATTTATTACTTATAAAAAAGTATAAGTTTTTTTAAGGTTTTATAACTTTTATAAATAGTTTATTTATAGTTACTTAAAGGTTATAATACTTCTTATAGTTTTTTTAAAAAAAAGCTAAAATAAAAAGAAACTAAAAAGTATAAAGTTAAATAACTAAGAAAAGTAAGTATTTTAGGCCTTTATTACTAAGTTTAAAAAGGCCTTAGTTTTAAAGTATTTTAATCTTAAAAGATATATTTATATTAAAATAAATATATTAAATTATACTATAGCTAATATCCTTTTTTAACTAAATAATAAAAAAAAATACTACCTTATTATATTTTAATTTTAAAAGTTTAATAACCTTAAAAAATAATATAATACTTTTAATTAGGAAATAATAGCTATTATAAAGTTATTTAAGTACTAGTAATATTACCTTAAAGGTACTTTAAAATAAGTAAAAGTTTTAAGTAATTACTAAAACTTTTAGTTATTTATAAAAAATACTAAATTAAATAAAAAGTAAGTATAATAGTATTTATATTTAATAACTTATAACTTTATAATTAAATATAAAAAAGGATTAATAAATCCTATTAATACTTTTTTAAGACTTTTAAAAGTTAAGGAAAAGAAATACTATAAGCTAGACTTAATTAAATCCTTAAAAGATAAGATAGTAAAAGTATAAGCTATAATAAAAAGTTAAAAGCTAAGAAAAAGGTTAAGTAAAATACTTATAAAAAAAAAGATTTTATTCTAAACCTTAAGTAAGTTAAAAGTAAATAAAATATCCTTAAGTATTAAAAATAACCTAGCCTTATTATTAAATAATATAAATATTATAAGCTAAAAACCTAGTTTAAATATATAGTTTTAAAAAATATTAAGATTATTTATAGTAATTTCTAATAAAATAGTAACTTAATCTTTATATTAAAAAAGTTTATTAAAAAATAAAGTATTAAAGCTATTAATTAAACTAATTTAGTTTATATAGTTAAGAAATAAGTTAATACTTAGCTAAAAAAATAAAATATTTTAAGTAAACTATAAAAAAGGCTTTTAAAAGTAAAAAATTAAAAATAAACTCTTTTACTTTAAGGACTAACTTTATATATTACTAAACCTTAATTTAAAAAAAGAAATACTAAAGCTATATTATAATAATCCCTTAGTAAGCTATTTTAGTACTAAAAAAACTTAAAAGCTAATTTAAAAAAAGCTTTATTAAGAAGGCTTAAAAACTAATATAAAATAGTATATTTCTATATATAGTATTTACTAAAAAGTAATATTTAAAAAATATTAACCTTATAAATAGCTTAAAAGCCTACTAATTTTATTATATCCTTTTAAGGAAGTTTTTATAGACTTTATAATAAGGCTATTACTAGTACTTTTTAAAGGCTAGCTAGTTAATATAATTTTAGTAATAATTAATAAGTTTATAAAATTTATATAATTTTTACTTATTTTTACTAAGATTATTACTTTAAAACTTACTAAGCTTTTTTATAAAAAAATTAAACTATAATTTAAAGTACTTAAAAATATTATTTTTAATAAAAGGTTTATATTTATAAGTACTTTTTAATTAAAATTATACTATTACTTTAAAATAAAATAAAAACTATTAATAGTATTTTACTTTTAAATTAATAAGTAAATAAAAAAGATAAATTAAATACTTAGTTATTATTTATAATACTTTATTAAAAATAACTAAAATACTTAGCTAAAACCTCTATAAATAGCTTAGTTTACCTATAACTTAGAAATTAGTATAATAATAAGAATTACTTTAAATAAAGCTTTAATAAGTTTTAACTTAGAATTTTATATTATTACTAAAAATATTAGCTTTAAGGAAAAAGTTTTAAAAGTTTAATATAAAATAAAAAAACTATAAAAGCTAAGAAATAAGCTTATAATATATTAATAAAATACTATAAAAAGATAGGTAAAGTACTTTAATATAAAGTACTAAGAAATAAAATTTAAGTAAGGATAACTAGTTATACTTTTAATTAAGAACTTAAAGCTTAAAAAAAAGAAAAAAAAACTTACTTTAAGATTTATTAAACTCTTTTAAATTACTAAGTATATTAAGCTATAAGTATATTAACTAGCCTTACTAAATTAATATATAAAAATATATAATATCTTTTATATTAGTTTTTTTAAAGTATATTAAGTAAAGAACTATAAAAAGTATAATTCCTTACTAATACTAAACCTTAAAGAAAAAAATAATTAATAAAAAGTAAAATAAATTAAAAAAAAAAAGAAAATTTATAAAAAACTATATTATTTTATAAAATAGAAAGAATAGCTAGTAAAATATAATTAATAGGTTATTACTATAAATATAAAAAATATATTATAAATTATAGTAATATAAGTTAAGTCCTAAGCTAAGTTAAAAGGTAAAAAATTAAAGTTATAAATTAAAGTAACTTTATAAAAATAAAAATAATTAAAAAAAAGTATTAATTAAGTCTAAAGATATTAGCTATAAAAATACTAAATATAAGTAAAAGTAACTATAAAAACTATAAGTAAATCTTTTTTTATTTTAACTTAAAAATTACTAAAATTAATTATAGTAATAACTATAAAAAACTAAGCTACTATAATACTAATTAAATACCTAAATTAATTTATTATAATTCTTTATAATATAAGTTTAAAAGTAATTAAAAATATACTTAGTAAAGCTTTATATACCTAAAGGAAAATACTTATATTTCCTAGGGATTATAAGGTTTAAACTTATAATAAAAAGTAAAATAGTTATTAATACTATTAAAAAGTTTATTATTTTAGCCTTTATAGTTAAGGGAAAAAATAGTAAGTTAAAATAAAATTAAACTATTATATACTAAGCTTTAGTTATAAGTAGTATTTCTTAAGTAGCCTAAGTAGGAAACCTTTAAGTAATAAAAAGAAATTAATTAAAAAGTAAGTAATATATAAAAGGTAATTATAAAATAAAACCTTAAAAGTTCCTAGTACTTATAATAATACCTTAAGACTAAATTATAGTATTTATAAATATTAAAATAAGATAAATAGTTAATATAATACCTTTATAAAGGTTAGTAGCTAATATAAAGCTAAACTTAAAAAATTTAAAGTAAAGCTTAAAGGTTTTAGTAAGGTTATTATTTAAGCTTTTAATTACTTAAAAATAAAAAGTAAAGGTAATAACTTACTAGGCTATATACTTAGTATTTATTATTTTTAAAAATAAAGTTTAAAAAATATAAAAATACTTTTAAGTCTTAAAAGACTTATTATTATAAAAGTAAAGGTATATATTAATATAAATATAATAATAAGCTATAATAGTTTAAGTATATAAAAAAAGGGCTTTTTAAATTAAAATATATTAATATTAGTATAAAAGATAAATAAGCTAACTTATAAAAAAGGCCTTAATACTAAATAAGAAAAAGTTAATACTATAAGTAATATATAAAGCTATAAAAAATACTATTAATTAATAAAAAGTATAGGTAAGTTTTTTATAGGTATTACTATAAAGTTAAGGCTAACTATTAGTAATAATAGTAATTATTACTAAAAATATAAACTTATATATAGCTATAATATTTTTTTAATTACCTTTAAAGATTTTAAAAAGCCTAGCTAATATTAGTAAGTAATAGTATTATAAAAAAAAAGAAAAACCTATAAATAATAGTAACCTTTACTAGTAATATATTTATTATACTTAAAGGTAGCTAGGTTACTATAAGTATAATTAATATAAATAAAGTAATATAAGTTACTTAAATCCTTAAGGTTTAAGAAAATAGCCTTAAGACTTTTTTAAAAGTAATAAATATAAAAAAGATATATATAAAAAAAGTAAATATAGTTAAAAGGTTTAAAGGGGACTTTAAGCTTACTAAGGATTTTAATACTAACTATAAGCTTATTAAACTTATTATTAAATATAATAATAAGAAAAAAAAAGGAATTAAGATAAAAATAATAATAAAAGGGTTAATTAATTAAAATTAAAAATAAAAGGTAAAAACTAAGGGAAATATAAGTTAAAAAGGTTATATAAAATAAAAAGAAAGAAAAAAGGAAAAAAAAAAAAAAAAAAAAAAAAGATTAAATAAATATTATAAAGGCTTACTTAAAAGGCTTATAAAAGCCTAAGGAATTAAGAGATTACTATAAGTTAAAGGGTCTTTTAATTAAAAATAATTATAAAAGATTTTTATAAAATTACTTAAAGGTTATAAATAACTATTTTAGTTATAATAAAAAGGGTAATGCTTTTACCTTAATACTATATCTCTAAGATAGATAGGTACTATAAATTACTTTAATAAAATAAAACCTAGATAAATTATACTAAGGTTAGTAGTAATACTATTTTAGCTAAGGATAGTTAAATTAAAAAAGGAAAATAATTATAATAATTACTTAGGGATAAGGCTAACTAGCCTTATATATTTAATATATAACCCTAAGACCTTCTTAACTTTATTAAGAAAATCCTTTATATTAAATTTTTACTTTCTTAAGCTTTAGTTAATATAATACTATTATACCTACCTAGCCTTTATTACTAAGATATTATAATAATTTATTACTTTATTAATAAGTCTTAACTTTATTTTAACTAATTATAAAAGTTTTATAAAGCTTATATTTAGCTTATAATATATTTAAAAATAAATTTATTTTATTATATATTAAAAAGCCTTATTTAATAATTAAAAATTATAAGCTTAACTTACTATATTAATAGTAATTTATTAATATATAGTAAGTTTTTACTTATAATTTAATAATATTAAAAAAAAGTATATAAATTAAAAATATTATAAAAATAAAAATTATTAATATTAATTAAAAATTTAATTTTATAGTAATTAATTACTATAATTAAAAAGTTATAACTAGGTTACTTAATATTAATATCTTTAATTTAAATTATTACTTTTTTATTAATATTACTTTATTTATTTTTAAATATAAAGTTAGTTAGTTATATACTTTAATATATATATTTAATTAATAAAAGTTAATTTAACTTTTACTAACTAACTTATATAAATAAAGTTAACTTAATTCCTTTATATTAAATTTTAACTTTTATATAACCTTTAAACCTTACTATTACTTTATATTTATTTTAAAATTTTATTTATAAATATACTATTTTTATTAATTTAAAAGTATTACCCTTACTATATTAATAACCCTTTTAAATATATTAAAAAGCTACTTTTTATATATAATTAAGTTACTTATTAAGGTAGTTAGAAAAGTAGCTTAATATAATTAAAAAAAGTTACCTTTTTTTAAGTTTTTTTTTAATTTTTTAAAACTTAATAGCTTCTTATTAACTTAAATTAAGTTAATTATATAAATAAGGCTTTATTAATTTATATAATAAATTAACTTAATTATAATATAGTTAAAAATAGCTATCTTAATAAGGCTAGATTAATACCTTAATAAAAAGTTTTTATTAATAGTAATTATTATTATATAAATCTTTTTATATTTTTTACTATTAGTTACTTTTTAAACTAGCCTAATACCTAAATTAAAGTTATAGCTAGTTATATAATAGCTTTAATTATATAGCTATAGGCTTTTTTATAGTATTTTATTAGTAGCTAGAATTAATATTAGTAATTATAACTAATAGTTAAGTTAGGGAATATATTTAAGTATAATAAATCTACTAATTATAGTATTTTTTTAAGTAAAATAAAAAAAAGAACTTAATATAGCTACTAAGGGATAGTATTTATATTACTTAATTAAGGTAGTAATTATATTACTAAGGTAAATAAACTTTTATTAATATTAAGTTTTAAAATACTAACTTACTATAAAAGCCTTACTATTTAAGCCTTTATATAAAAGTTAAAAGCTTAATAGCCTTATAAGGCTAAAAAAAAAATATTAATATTAATTATATAATAATATATTTTATAATAGTTTTAAGGGTTTTTAACTTATTTTAAATTAGGCTTTTAATATTAAAGCTTTAATATTAATTATCTTTTTAAAATAATAATAAAAAAAGTATATAGCTTACTAAGGCTAGAAAAAATATCTTTTTTATATTTATAAATTAAAGCTACTTATTTAATTAAATTATAAAGTTTAAAATAATAATTATATAACCTTAATACTTAATATTAAAGTTATTATATTTTTTAGTATAGTATATAATATTATATATTATAATATATTAAAAAATAAGTATTATATTATATTATTTTTATTATATAAGACTTTATTAGCTATACTTTATATATTAACTATAAAGATATTTAACTTTTTAATAAAGTATTTATTTTTATATATAATATAATTACTAAAGTTATAATAACCTTTTTTACTATACTTTTTTTTAATTATTTATATATTAAAATACTTTTTTATTTTTTTTTTAAAAAAAAAAAAACCTCTTTTTTATATAAATACTTTATCTTTTTACATTTCTCTTTTCTTTTCCTTTTTTCTTTATTTTCTTATGTTTAATCTTAGCCATGTACTTAAAACTCCCTCTTTACACTAGCCTCTCACTCTGCCTGGCTGCAGCCACTGGCTCCTGCCACCCATCATACGCAAAACTCACAAGATGCATCGAGAAGCCGTCTATTAACGCCACAGCGGACAACTACCCGGGCTCTGCTTCATCAGCTCACAGCACAACATATCCATACAACGTCACCTGTCTCAACGACGTTCCTGTTGCAGCATCAGCCTGCAAGTCCACCAATCCTGACGAAGCTCTTGCATGTGCGCGCAAGTTCATTGACGCCATCGACGAGCAGATCAGCTTTCTGTACGCTCGTCGTCTTGGCTATGCTGCAGTAGCAGGAGCAGCCAAGTTCAACAACGGCACGGCTCTGAATGACCCTACCAGGAACCAGGCCGTCGCTGCCGGAATGGCTGCCAGGGTTCTCAAGTACGGAGGCAGTGAGGAGACTGGCAGGATCATGGGTGGTGAAGGATGTCAGATCTATGCTAGTCTTGAGTATGAGGCTCAGCAGATTCAGACCTGCGGTGGAAGGTTGAACGAGACCTTCGAGAGGGTCTGCAAGTGAGCATCTTCAACATGCGCGCAAACAAGGACGCTGTGGGATGGTCTGAAGAAGCATCTTCGTGTAGCTGTCAATAGGAAAATAGGGTTGATTCGGATGTTAGTGCGAATTTACCTGAGTCTATAAAATTCTCATCATACGAGTCCATGCAGCGGTCTGGCCAATTCAGCAATTTCTTAAACTTTAAGACATGTCTAAGTGACCGTTTTCAGGAAGGTGATATAGCGATGACATCTTTGTAATTTCCCATGTTGCAATCGCTTGTTTCAGTGAACTTTAATAGAGTATCCTCGGCAATTATCTACCGTAGTCTTGAGTTTAAAACATACGGAGTAATTCTTGGTCTTATGGCGTCGGCGCGGTGTCGGCACGCGAACTGGCACCCGTGGGACATTTCTCAAATATCATGGACCTCATTATCGTTCATTACGAGCTGGCTCCGAGATGGTCGTTTAGACCATAGTTACCGGCAGTTGTTGATGTCGTGTCAGGGCGCTATGCCAAATCGGAGTTTAGCGCCCTTGCTGGTTCCTGCATCGGAGAATCCGCGTTCTTGAGGTCATAGAAGCGGGATATACCGGCTGGGACCAGCACGACGAGGACGAGGAGATCGCCGCCACAGCCAATGCTGTCGTTTGAACACCGCCTGTGAAAGGGCCAAGCTTCGCATCTTGAACCATTTATCTAAACGGCCACCATTAGCGCATTCGATTAAGAGACTGGTCCTGCGCCGTATAAGCTGAGCTGCCCAAACTTACTCCCACCATCATGGGGTTACTACGGTGGCTATATATGCTTTGTAATTATCTATACGGGGTCAAGCCATTTCACCAAGAACAAGAGTTTAAAGTTGATTTCAAGGTTCTGAGGAACGCTGATGTTTATTTTAAGAATGCCCTCCACTTTTATCGTCAAGGTCTTCAAGGTCTTCAAGGGAGTCTCACTCTCCCTTCAAGGCTGAGACATTGAGGCTCTCCATACCAGGCACCATCCCTTGAAGGGAGGACACTCAGCCAAGGGATGTCTTGGCCATGATGACAGATCCAAGTTGATTCTTCAGCGACTGGCAATCTCCTCATGAGTCTTCGGTCCTGTGATCATCCTGTCCTTACTCGCGCTTAACTGACATCTGCCCTCCATGTCTTTGAGCATGATACCAAACACTCATTTGAACCATGACGATACTCAGTCGCTGCCGTTGTCAAGCCGACATGGCCATGCCCAAGGCCGTAGCATGGATGTGACGGCGTCGACTCTGCACAGAAGCAGTCCTCTCGATCTAGACTTCGCCAAGATTCGGCCGCTCATTAAATCGGGAACATACCTTGAACCAATCGACACAAGTGTTCGCACCTCAAGCGACATCCAGGCTGTTTCTCCGACTACACCAAGCGATCCATCAACGCTGAGATTCTCATCCAACGCTGGCATCATCGAGCATTACTCACAGGCTTGGAATACTCAAGACAACCAAAACGATCGAACAGAGCATGACTTCTCCGGATTCGAGCAACTCATTGGCCCAACAGGCGGCCATGCTCCACGATGGCCATTCATCAATGATGATAGCCTAAATACCCCAGACTCTGTAGATGCAGAGCCCTTATTTCCTTCCTCTCGTGCTCCAACGACAAGGCCAAGGCCAATATACCAGATCCACGAAGGTCTAGAAGATCTTGCCGATCTATATGTTCCGCCACTGGACTCAGTACCCGAAGCTGGCGAGGTACAAGCGCACCCTCCGCGACCTCCTCCTACATCCCGAACCGGCCCTGGCAAGGTCATGACAGCGGCTGAGTTCGAGGCTCTACAGAAGCGCAAGGTCCGAGAAGAAGCTGAAAGGCGCTTCTATGGCGGTGAAGAAGAGGAAGACGATAAACTGGACTACGAGGGTATAGACGATACCGAGGCAGTGAACAGACAGAAAGCGCAGCGTAAGAGGCAGCAGGCGTATCTCGATGGCGGCTATCGACAACAGATGATGAAGAGCACAAATGGACCTGACCTCCCACCATTGATTTCTCACTCGCGAGTCTCTTCATCGTGGTCCATGAAGTCGTTCAAGACGTTTCAAGGTTTGCGAGAAGACAACACCCCAAGGCGTGATCACGAAGATGAGGACGAGGATGTGCCTTTAGCACTGCTGCAGATCCAGCGACGGTCAGGTAGCAAGGCTCCATCCATCATCAACTTCGGTCAGACGAGGGGGGATTCCATCTCACAGCTCCTACCATTTGACAACATTAGACAAAACTCGCGAACACCAATGCCAGCATTTGCAAGAAGTCTTCCGCAAGATATCTTCCCAGTGGGCCCCCAGACTGCCTGGCCTATGAACAACCAGCAGCTCATCCCAGGTGGTTTGGTCGGCGTGATAGCGAGCGAGGAGCGTGCCAAGAAGGCGCGCCGTGTACCCCCGAGTACCGGCTTCCAGCCTCTGCCCGACACCAACGAGGCTTTCAACTGGGGCCAATCAATGACACAGCCCGTCGGAACAGCTCATTCCTTTGGCCTGCCAGGGACGCAGACACCGATGGCCTTCTCCAGGCCTCAGACGCCAGTTGCTATCCCTCAGCTGCCCCCGCTTACTTCCAACCAAGAGATGTTCAACTTCTTGCAGGCTCAGACTCAGATTCTGAGATCCATGGCGACTATGAACCAGAGAAGCAATCAACCCGGGGATACCTTCTCAACTCCGCAGTCGGCCATGAATATGGGGCCTCCCGGTGCCGGGTCGACGTATGCCCCGTCCCTTTATGCACCTTCAAACTATGCAAAGTCGAACTATGCACCATCAAATTACGCAAGATCTGTTCATCAACAACCCGGGGGATATGCAGCGTCAGTGGCACCATCAGAACGCAACACCATTGGCCTTCCAAGTCGTTACAGGCCAGTTTCTAAAGCTGTAAACCAAACGCCCTTGGGAAAAGCAAACAAGAACGATGAAATAATGCCTCTCAGCAACTGGGATAACAATAGATCTAACATTCCTCGAACTAGTGTTGCCATCGAGCAAGATAGCACAGATGATGACGACGATGACGCATTCTGGAGAGCGAAAAGAGAAAAAAGAGATAGAAGGAGGGCTAGGTTTATCCAGGAGACTGATTTGGGAATAAAGCCAGAATGGATCAGCTAGAAAACGTTAGATATGCATATAGATTTAGATGGGCGTAATATGGTAAAAAGGGGATCATGAAATGGGTTGGGATATCATAATCGTGGGGGGAATAGAGGACTATAGTAGCCTAATAGAACTAATAATAATAATTCTGACAAACGTACTGGAGGCATTATAACCCTTGGATAGAAGCAAAACAGTCAGAAACTAGGTTTTCACCTTACTTATATGTATAAACCACTATGCGCCTTATCTCCTATAGAACTTCATCCGGTTAAAGATCAACTCCTGAAGCCAGAATTTTACAGGTATGTTCAAACACTACGCTCATAGGCGCAGGTAATAATTACAATATAGAACAGTGTAAATTTATCTTATTCCATCTCACAAAGTATCATCGTGTATAAATGAGGGCACTCTACCGCTCTGTTGCCCTGACATTTATTTGTGAGTCTTTATGAGGGCTTCTTGAAGATAGCGTAGAAGTCGAAGTATGCTTCGTCCCGGCATTGGGAAACACGGGCACTGCGAGATCTGACGAAGATCTCGACACAGGGCGAGAGCGACCAGTTGGATCTCCACGGGCTGTGGCCGCCAACGCGTCGAGCTGTGTCATGGTATCGATCTGTGTTGAAGACCTAGATTTCATGAACGAAGCTCTGTCATCAGCCATGAACTGGTATCTTGCATCTGGATTCTTTCGCCAGAACACGAGAGCACTTGATATGATGATCATGAGCAGCAGGATCAGGGAGAAAGCGGCGTTGGCAACGAAGAGAACGAGGCCAGTCACGGAGGGACCCATTCGAGGCATGCCGAGAACATTGGTGAAAATGAAGAGGCATATGGCGTTGAGGAAGTTCAGAACGAAGATGGCAATGTTGAAGGAGTTCGTGCTCTTGTCCATGAAGGGACGCATGACGCTGGTGGCGATGAGAGCAGCGGCTTCGATGAGAATGAGGGCGACTGCCTGGGTAACACCACTCTTCTGGCTCAGAGCAACAAACATGCCCTTGACGAAGATGTAAGCCAGCTGAGGCACGATAAAGTAGTAGCCGGTAGCTCGATACTGGATGTACAAGAATCCCCACTTGTTGAGGATTCGCGAGTTCGAGTAAAGAGTGACAACCGGATTGTTGTGTCTCGCGAGTGTGACAATCTTCAGAGCTGCCACGGTGAGAGTGAGCAGAACTGTGAAAAAGAAAAAGACCGCGAGGACAATGTGCGCAGCCGAGTCAACCTGCGTGAACTCCCAGAGGCAGAGGATGGTGATGGGAGGGAAACCCATTAGGGTGAGTCTGAGAAGAATTCCCTTGAGGATGGTCCGCCATTCTGTTCGGAACTCGAGGAAGCGCTCTCGCTTGATCCACGCCTGCTTAGCACACAGGTCGAGGACAAGCTTGAAGAGGAAGACTAAGATGCAGGCGAAGACAGTGAAAATACCGAAGAAGACAATGGCGGTGAGGAAGAGATTCGTTGTCTCAATATGTGATCGGAACGCCACGCGCTGGATGCCGTAGACTAGATATGAGCCGGTTTCGAGTTCAATATTGCCTCGTTTCGAGAAGGCGAAGTCACGACGGATCAGAGCTGCAGCACCCGGGATGCTTTCCAAAGACCGTTTCACAACTTGGACCGAAGCAGTAGCGAGATTGTCAAAGAGACGAGCGGGCTTTCCCCCTGTAGCGCGATCATACCAAGTGAAAATATCTTGCATCCAGCCCATTCGGATAATACCCATAGACCACTGGAAGTTTTGCGTCCAAGCATCCACGACTGGTGGCATGGTAACGGCGGTAAGTCCGATGATAGCCTGGGCCTGGAAGTAGGCAAAGAGAGACAAAGTGTTGGCGGCAAGATGAGCAGCTGCATTGCCGTAGCCGGCCAAAGAGATGAGTGCTGAGGAAATGAGACCGATTCCAATGATGATGGCAGTGACCCATTTGACTGAGAGTTGCTCGACAGTCTTGCCAGTGGAGAAGTTGGCCTCGACACAAGCAACACTCTCGCCCGTGGAGGTCATATTGACATATGCGCGCACAGTGGCATCTAGATCAGGAATGCCATACGCGATGCCAGGAATCTGATCCAAGGCATTGCCAAGCGGGACGTTGAACTTGATGTCGATATCACCGGGAGCCATAGGACATAGACTCGGCAAGTCGAAGCTAGTTCTGCAAGGATCGACAACCTCATGAAGGAATTGATGGCCATAGACTTCAAGGGTGACATCAAATTCCACATAGCCTTGAACCGATGCCAGAGCATTAACGTTGATGGTGGCCAGTGAGTTGTTTGGTGTGACGACAACGTGAAAGAGACTGGCAGTCAATAGTGAGCCTTGCTGGCAACTGTTGAGAGATTTTGACTCAAGAACCCTGCCGGCCATTGCGGAGGGAAGTTGGGCGAGCCATGAGAATAAGATGAGAGATGCTGTGAATAGCTTCATGATGGCGGTGGATTGATGCGGTTGGCTACCGCTGAAATTGGGTTGGCAACTAGATGCGTCTGCGTTCTTTGAGTTGGGCTCAAGGTTGTTGGATTATATGCGACAGTAGAATGCGACACTGTGAACCATTGTTGATGATTTTCGATGATGCGCGCGATGACAGACAGACAGACAGACTTTCGGCTGACGCGGGGAAGTTTGAGAGGCGTTCAGGTCCGGAAAATGAAGCGAGAGTGTCGGACACTGCTGAGCCAAGCTATCCCAAGGCTGCGCAAGATGCTTCAGCGATGAAAGCGATCACGTTGATGGAAGTGGTGATGGTTCAAGTTGGTTGAACAATTGAAGCCCGTTCGTTAGATGGAGAAACAAATAAAGACGGGATGGAGTCAATTCGACTCGACGGGGTTGGCATGGGAAATTAGAAATAAGCTAACGAGGGGAAACACGCCAACAGTGGGGATTTGGGCTCGTCTACCTCTATAATTGGTGCGTTTCTTGTTCCTCAGCATGTTAAAATTGGGCGTTGATACGAGGTCTTTGCCAATCACTGACGCATGCGACATCAGATTATCCCGCATCATGGTATTTCCGACCGAATGCCCTCGTATTTGCTCAACTAGATAGGTGAGTAAGAATGTGAGAAATGTGTCAAATCATGGATTGTACGTACTGTAACCGCAATAAGCATGTTTTGCCATCATCTTTTCCCCGCCGACTCTCCTCCCTTGACTCGGCCAGCATACGTCATGAATGCTACTTCTGAGCAGCTAAAAAATGATGGGTAGGCTATTGTTAGCACAGAGGCCCTAAATATTGATCCAAGTACAGTTGGGGCCATTGGAGAGAGTGCCCTGAAACGGTGATTCCCAGCACTGTTGTTGGTAAAGCTGCACTGTACTGCTGTTAGCTTGCGTGCACTACGCTGCACTGGCATTGCCCTTGCGACCTGTACTACCTACCCTGTGTTGGTTCAAGTCGAACACCTATTTCTGCAAACCATCAATGAAGAATGGTAATATGCCATCTTACGTATAGGCTATTCTATTGTCAATAAATGACAGTAAAGGAATTAAATTGACCTAGGTACGGTTGAGATGCGAATTAAGTTTAAAACGCTAATGGGGGCTGCTTGTGAACGTCTAACAAAACCAATGACACAACGGAGTCGCACCAGTGTGAAACATCTCGTGGCCATCAAAGGTACTACGGACTGTTTTATTGCAGATATGTGGAATCATGAAACTTCGCCGCATGATTTCCTATTTCGTTAAGGTAGAATCTGAAATCAGGGTTCTCATCCAGTTTGGGCCAGTTCTTGATGAAATGCGTTTTGCCAAAATGGCCCCGGACCGCATGGAAAACAGGGCATTTACCCAGAACTAGTTTCTTAATCTAGGAGAGCACTCCAAGCGAACTGCCTGATTGAGTTATCGGATGGTTTACGCGATATCCCTGGACAGTATGCCCAATCAACGACTGGCATCAAGCCTCGGCGCATAACCTCACCATCTGTACCACCAACAACCCGTATGGCGTGTTCCCTACAAATGTTTGACCTTCTCCTCATTTAACTTTTCAACCATCCAAGAAATTTGCTCATTTTGAAGTGCTCCGCCAATACTCACAGTCCCATGTCCCCTCCTCCGGCGCCTGTACCAGTCTCATCGCCTGAGCAGGCTACTCAGACATCGCAGCCAGTTGCAGATGCAAATACCCCAGACCAACCACTTGAGCCGGCTGCTCCCCACCAACCTGAACAGGAACCAGTAATCGACGACGATTCTGCCTTGAGTGCCGGAGTGTATGATTTCCGTGGGGGAATTGACTTTGAACCATAGCTGACATTTGCAGAGACTCATCGACGGCATCTGTTGCTTCAAGTATCTTGGAGTATCGAAAGTTCAAGGGACGATCGTATCACTCTACCTACCATGACAGTAGCTATCCGATTCCCACTGACGAACAAACTCTTGAGAACTTTGATCTGATGTAAGTGACCATTGCCCGGCGCCTCCTCAGGCCTAGAGTAGCTACTGATTGGAACTAGGCACCACTTCCTGACTCTGCTCACCAATGACAAGCTGTATCTGGCACCTGTAAAGGACGATGTTCAGGTACGGTGGTATTGGTGAGATGAATATTTGCAGGGCTGACGCTTTCCGTGATACAGAGAGTACTTGATGTTGGAACGGGAACAGGTAGGCCACGCCTAGTCAGTACAGGAATACACGATGTTGATCGGTTTTTTAGGAATTTGGGCGATGTTTGTGCCATTGATCTCCCATGTTATATCCACTAACTGAACTTACCAGAGACTACGCTGACGAGCACCCAAATACCGCTGTCATTGGTACAGATTTGTCCGCTGTACAGCCAGACTGGGTGCCCCCTAATCTCAAGTTCGAGATCGATGACTGCACTAAGCCCTGGACTTGGGATGCAAATACCTTTGACTTTGTGCATATGCGCTACTTGTTTGGCGCTATAAGAGACTGGACCGCTCTGTTCAAAGAGGCTTACAATGCAGTCAAGCCAGGAGGTTGGGTCGAGTCCTGCGAGTCCGAGCCCATGACACACAGCGACGATGGAACCGTAACAGATGATGGATCAACCGCGCTGGGAGGAACCTGGGATAAGATGTTCATCGAGGGAGGTAAAGCCACCAGATGCTCCTTGTCTGTCCTTACGGAAGATCTCCAGATGAAGGCTATGAAAGAAGCTGGCTTCGTGGATATCCAGGAAACCTTCTACAAGGTGAGCAGAGAGTCCCATCATATTCTGCGCATACTAACTCATCACACCTGAACAGATACCATTTGGTTCATGGCCTAAAGACCCTAAGATGGCGGAGATCGGCCAGTACGCGAAGCTCAGTCTGGAATCCGACCTCGTTGGTAAGTCCTCGATTGTATCTCATAAGAAAGGCCAGTAAGAAAGACTGCTGATGAGCCTTGCGTAGGGTATTCACAAATGATTTGGCATGAAGTTCTGAAGTGGCCGGCCGAAGAGTACCAGATTTTCCTGATGCAGGTACGAAAGGATCTCCGGAACAAGAAACTTCATCCATACTTCAAGGTTCGCTTTGTCTGGGGCCGCAAGCCTGAGACCGAACATAAGTAAGTGTCTCAGAGTCATTTGGAGGACACTGTTGGTAGTGGGAAAGAGCTGGTACTGCACATAGCAATAAACATGAGGCTATTCGGCGGGGCAAGGTAAGGAGACTTAGGATCTTTATCTTAACAGAGATAAAAAGACTCAGGCAATCTATTCTAAGCTTAGGGGACTCTTTGGCGAGTTTGCTTTAGTATCGTGTTCTAAAGTCTTGTATTTTCTTGCTCCGCGTGGGCTATCTAGATACGAAAGCCGACTTATGGGTTTAACAGATTCTGCTCTTACATTTTCCTGGTACTGGAGAATCTCAGCATGCTCCAAGAACAAATAATCTTTTATGATATTGTGTGCTTTCAATTTGCTATTTTACACGCTCCAGTCTCTAAGTTAGACAAGCTCCAAGGTGCCGTTGAAGTTTCTGATTCTCTCATCAAGGATGATCGAGCTAAGCACCCAGTCTCCATCTCGGGACAGCTCACCCTCAAGTCTCTGACCTCCATCCACAAGACGGACATGTCGTGCAGAAGATCCGAAACCGCCGCCACCATGACGACCGCCACCAGGTACCTGCAGAGTCTGTCCAGGATAGATCAGATCAGGGTTGTTGATGCCGTTATGTCGAGCAATCTCCTCAAAGGAGCAATTAAATCGAGCAGCGATGCCTCGAAGAGTATCACCTTGCTGAACTGTGACGGAAGAAGAGCTACCATGATGGCCACCTGCGGACCAACGGAAGCTTCCTCTGTCGTTTTCGAGGACCTTGTCGAGGGAAATGGACGTGTGTTGGTAGTCTCCGTCCTCACGTTTACAAGAGGCGTGCAGAACGTAGTCGCCGTGAGCATCGAGTCTGATATCTCGAGATGAAGCGGTGAAGTTACCGGCGAAGTGACCGCCACGACGTCGGTTGGAGCCACGAGAAGAGCTTCGGCTTCGACTTCGGCGACGATGGTGGTGAGATTCATAACGATCATCATCGCGGCGCTCCTTTCGTCTCCTCTCTTCCTCTTCCTCGCGTCTCTTCTCTTCCTCTTTTCGTCGCTTCTCCTCTTCCTTCTTCTCGTCTCTCTCATCCTTCCAGTCTCCAGCGGCGTCTTGCAACTTGTGACCGCCAAAGGCACCAGCCAAAGCTCCGACGATGGTGCTGGTCTTACTGTGTCCAGTGACTCCACCCATCTTGTGGCCGCCGAAGGCTCCAGCTGCACCACCGGCAAGAGCTCCCATTACACCACGCTCGCCATCGGGACCATCGCCGCCGTCAAACTGGCCTTGAGGTCCTTGGTTGTATGCAGGAGGGCCCTGCTGGTATTGTCCAGGTCCAGACTGTCCACCAGGAGGATACTGAGAGGCCTGAGAGGACTCTGAGTAGTAGGATTGTGAGAGACCTGGGCGGTCTTGCTGATAACCTCCTTGTTGAGGACCACCTTGCTGGTAGCCTCCCTGTTGTTGACCGTACTGCTGAGGACCGCCTTGTTGATAGCCGCCTTGGTCATTGCGACGTTGGTCGTCACCGCCATATCCTCCCTGGCCAGGGCTTTCCTGGTTGTACCCAGGGTTCTGCTGCTGGAAGTTGACGTTGTGGCCGTAGTAAGTCATTTTGATTGAAGACGTTTTGTATACCTGGAAATGGATTCTGCTTCATCTGTCGGGCTTCAAGCAGCTTATATATGTCAACTGCCGAGGCGGAGGCAAAGATGGTCTTCCCAGCCACAGTTGACGTCTCCATCAACCCTCCTGGCCAAACCCAATCGGAAAGCCTGAGACTGGGAAATGTGGATTATCGCGAGCACAGCCTCAGAAGATTGAGTGATGCCACGTATTGTCTGCGGAGGCTTGAGCGACGCTTGGCCCTCTTCTCTCTGGTCATTGCTGTCTTGGCGTTTGGACTACCGCTGGCCGTTGCGAATGAAGATGCAGGGATTGGTATTTTTAGAACAGGAGCGTCGTCATGTCCAATGGAACACTGCATATGGGGTGTTGCCACCATCTGTCAGAATCTCAATGAAGAACTCATTGGTTTGTAACGAGCCTGTAACTTCTGACTTTTGGTTTCAGATGCTGACGCTGTGTATCAGGCTCGTTTGTTGTTAGTGTTTGGTGTCTTTTAACATGCGCCAAGCCCCCAAGCGGTTAAGGCGGCAAATTGCCCAGCATCGGTCCTGTCCGTGCTTCCATGGGGCATCTTGCGGTCTGGTAAGGCATTTTTCTAGAAAGGATAATACTATCGCCCGAAATTATCGTACATCTGTGTGCCAAGGAGTTGTGCAACGGATGTTGTAACTTACTTCAAGTTCCCAATATGACAAGAGTCCTCCATCAGAACGCTTGACTCTTTCGACCACAAGATCTCGGCCCACTAGACATTCGTAAGTTCCAAGTCGAAAGCAGAAAGAATCTTCGCAACCAACCAGTACGGTATGAGGGCGCGCATCATATCCCCCAAACACCTTGACCTACCAGTCACCTGTATGTTGAAATTTGAGGAAGATTAGCGAAAAAAAATGGCGAACAAGCTCGAGGTAAGTTACAACTGAAAATCTGATATCGATCTTGAGTTTATATAGTGTGTTTCTCTCTTGAGAAAGGGGTATCCTTAACTAACTAGTCATTCTAAACGGTCATCATACGAAACACCATCCTCTTTCCCAACCACATGATGGTAAAGAGGAAACTAAAGAGACAAGAGGCAATACCAAGAACCCAGGCGCCTTCTATAGCATAATTAGAGTGCCACTGTTTCGTCGTCGCACTGACTATGTCATCGGCGTTGATCAAGTCAATCCCCTCGCGATGTAGTGTCCTCCAAACGTAGTTTCTTCGGGATACAGGCCAGCCTGGTAGCTCCCAGTATCTCGACTTTAAGTTCAACTTCTTTGCAAGTTGAATCTGATCTGCCAGCTTCTCCTGTTGTGACTTGCTGAAGTATGGAATGACAGTCCCAATGGCTCTAAAGAGAGACACTGAAGCTGTATAAAACTCATTCTCTTCCACTTCGCGACAAAGCGTATCGTTTCTCTCGCAGAATCCTGGACGGGACAGAAGATCCAATGAGGCATCGAGAAATACGTCGTGGTATTGTCGCCACTTTTGCAGATCCGAGCCGATATTCACATCCCGCCTCTTCCCAATACCGCCGGTTCCGACCACAGTCAGAGGACCAGAATGAAATGACTGGTCTGCTGGCGTTGATCCAGTATTTTGGTGATATGAAAGATATCCTTTCTGTCTCAAAGGTTCTAGGTGCTTCAGCACTACTGGCCAAGTCTTTTCTGAGTCGTCCTTGACATCGATGAATAGGATTAGTGTCTTGTTTGGATGGCTAGCAAAAACACCAGCACGGTGTCCCCGGCCCTCGAGTTCAATGGGGGATCGTGGGGAGTTAAAAGAGTCGAGTATCTCCAGTAAGGGTTCAATGTAGAGAGAATTTAGGGTCCTCTCTGGTGTGAGGTCCCACCAGTGATGGCCGACCAAGAGATCTTCACCATTCTTGCTGAGCCATACGTCGGCCTCAACACTAGCACAGCCAACAGATAAAGCCGAGAATAA
Source organism: Fusarium pininemorale (assembly GCA_002165215.1). Classification (NCBI taxonomy): domain Eukaryota; kingdom Fungi; phylum Ascomycota; class Sordariomycetes; order Hypocreales; family Nectriaceae; genus Fusarium; species Fusarium pininemorale. Next base: position 835,751 of record NFZR01000011.1, read on the forward strand.
GGGCCGTGGCCTCATGTAGTCGTTGTGAGAATGGACCATAACTGGAGTTACTTGAGGCGACAGGACTTTAACCCATCTCTTGGCACTTTCTATAGCATCGCCGTACTTCTCGATAGGATCGGCCAAGGCAAAGCCAGAAGTTTCAAAGGTATGGACAGCATACCGCTCGATAATAAACGTCATCAAGAAGAACGCGATTCTGATCAAGATGTCAGCCCATATATGCGACGGACAGTTGAGTAAGAACTGACAGGATTAGACATGCTCCAGCAAAAGCGGCGAGAAACCGACTCAGCCACTTGCTACGGCCTCTTGTACATGACCTTCTTCGCAAACAGCAGTATGCTGTGTAGGGCTGCAAGTCGTCTCCGTTCGTCGGGCTGGTTGGCCGAAGGGGGCGATACTCGATATCGTCCTTGTGAGTCTGGCTACAGAAGTAGCCTGAGAGATTCATGATTCCTGCAGTAGAGGCAAAGAAACACGGACAGCATGGACACTTGCTATGACTGTAACATTTTCCACAAGACGAGGACGCATCTTGACGTATAAGAATTAACGAGAGCAATGCGAAAAATACCCGCAAAGTGCCGAATTGATCATGTGGAGGCTTCTGATCTACGACTAGTTCCCGGGTGGCCGTATTACAGCTGGTCTACATCCCACGTGGTTCCACCATGAGACTCTTCACCGACCAATCCTATTCATCAGTTCAACCACGAAGGTTTAGTTTGGACAATAACTCAAGCTTCATTCAAGGTTTTTGGCGATCGGCTTTGGCAGATGGCTTGTCTAGACTATTGAGATGGATGCGATAAGCACACGTGTGTCGATGAAGGGACGCGATGCCTCACGCATGAGTCAAACGGGACGAGGTTGCATCGTAGAAATCACCGCTGTTCAGAACAACAAAACAGACTTAACTAATACGAGCTTGGTTTCTGAGTCTGCGCTAGTTAGTCACCTACCTCTACCATGCAGTCTCTTTGGTAGTGCAAGCATGTACTGAAGATCCCTAACTTCACCACCCTTTGGCAGAACGAATTCAATACGTCTATATACTGTAGCTACAGGCTGTCATGCTACATACGACCAAAGGTAGTTGAAAATACGGGATCCCGTCCGCTCTCCCATAGTCAAGCAACTAACCGGCGGATTAGTAGTTGGGTCGGTGACGACCAGCGAATCCCCGCTGTTGTATGTCATTTTTGCAAAATTTACATTTTTGCAGTCTTTGAAGTACAATTCACTGCTGGACATAGAGATGTACGTCTTTCCTCCGCTTTACCATAACAGGCACACTCCTTATCATGCAACCTCTACACAATCTTCTCCTGCTGCGTTATCATGCCGCATCTCAGTTTGTCTGCGTAAGATTTGCTGTCCTTTTACTTGTCCTGATGACTCCCCGATGCAGCGACTGGGTCAGGCTAGGGACCGAAAGCAGCCTCTTCACGCTTTTCCAATCATGACAAACTCAATTGCGCCCTCAAGATCAGTTTCTACACTGCTCAAACCCCCAACACGTATGAACTTGGCTCCATTCGCGATTAAGTCAAACGTTATCGGTGTGCTGAGACCACCTAGCTCTCCAGTGGCCATGACTAGAACGCTCATGTTAGCAATGTTTCTCAGAACGCCACAGGTCGGATAGCTCTGTCCTGGAACTACATTGATTATGACTCCGAATTGTGGCAGCGTTTTTACAGACCAATCAACTGCCGGCTGTCGTTTACATTAACCAGTTACGTACGTATCTCCACACTTTTATAGTGCCTAACCGCCAAAACCAACGCAATACTATTTGAGACTTAGTTCCTCAGCCGTTTTCCATTTCTAGCAGTCATAGCCCAGACCAGCGTTATGCTATAGAATAAAACAAATACATACCTGTTTTGTCACTGTTGGTCGACAACGAATTACGCACGCGTGACTCATAGGACTTTAGGCAGCAACCCCGCGAGATGTCATGTCATATATATATATGTCAGCTTTGCCTTCAAAGCCACTTCTAATAAGCCCCAGTATCACCTTTCATTCTCAATCAGTCATGCCAAGCTACTCAAGTGACCAGCTCCTGAAGGATTGGCGGTACGCCGTCAAGCAAGACTTCACTACATCTCAGGGAAAACCCTTCCCTTATGCAGAGAATGGCAAACAACAATGGGATGATGAGATCAAGAAGGTCAAATTCGAAAGGCAGCCTCATGTTGGTTCTGTGAGCGGCGACGGAAAGTATCTTGCTCTCGGAATCGACCATGTCATCCATGTAGTCGACACCCAAAGCTGGAACACAATTGCAGTTCTAAGGGGTCATACAAACAAGATTGAGACCCTTGCGTTCAGGTCTGGCCGCTCTGATGTGTTGGTCTCGAGTGAAGAGCAGGTATATGACGATTCGGGGCATACTGAGCCACCTACGATCATTCTGTGGAACATCGAAGAAGAAAGGTCGGCACCGAGACTGGATGACGATCAATTACGAAATGCCAGTCAGGCAGCTGTTTCTGGTGCTGCTGACAAGCTAGCGGAAGCCGGAATTAATCTGAGCAAAGACGAACTCCGCCACCTGGAGGGGACTGTTGGACCTGCTGTCAGCCGTACTGTCTCCAAGCACATCGCGGCGAGTAAAGTGACCATAGAAGGTCGACTGCGGTCAGCTCACGAGTCTCAAATTTTCAGCACTTCCGGAAATTGGATGACATACTTGCCTGGAGAGTCACCTATGTCGAATGGCGACGACCCATGGCATATCCATATCGTTTCCTCGGACGATCTTTCCAAGGGCCTACTCCTGAAGGGGCACACTGATGCAATCATGTGGACAGGATGGAGCCCTGATGAATCGGTCTTTGCTTCTGTATCATGGGACGAGTCTATCCGTATTTGGGATGCTACTACAGGAGAGCAAAAGTACAGATTCAAGACCGAGGGGCAGAACTGGGCTGGTTCTTTCAGTCCCGACTCAAGCTACTTCGCAGCAACGGACGGACTAAGCAATGTGTGGATCTATTCCCTGACTGACGGAAAGCAGCACTGGGCCTACAAGGGACAACGTTCTGATCGCTGGAGAAGGACTCTTGCATGGCACCCAACCAACCCGTGGCTTGCTGTGGGTGGAGAGAGCAGCGGCGAGCTACTTCTCCTCGATGTTAGCGGGAAGAAGTTACTCCAGAAACGATTATTCTCTACAGATGCCTGTCCCGTCGACAAGGAGTCTCGTGATATGATGGAAGACTTTGTTGGGACCCTGGAAGTGAGGTTCTTCGATGGTGGAAACAAGCTTGCGGTTTGGACTTTCGGTGATTGGAGTATTGAAGTGTACGACCTCAAACAGGAAGTCAAGTGGCGGTTTGCAAGAGGCGGAACAGAAGATGGGCCAAATGCTGGCAAGTGGAGGAACGATCAGGGCAAGGTCACCAGCAAGGGGGGATACGAAATGCTAGCTTGGGAGGATCACTCGAAGAGTTCCCTGTTTCTTGCCAGTATCGATTTCGATGCTGTCCGTATTTGGGAGGTACCACTGACAGCTTGAGCCTTTTGTGTGGGTGCAACATGAGCTAGTTCAACACCAGCCATGCTGTCGTTATCCGCCCATTTTCCATTCATCAGAGACTGCCAGATGTCCCTGAACACAATCATGGAGGTTTGGCACTGCTGAGCCGCAAACAGTGGATTTAGTATAACTCTAGGATATAATAATGATGAGCAATACGGATTTATCTAAAGTATCAATTAGTGTTCGCAAAAGTTCCAACCCTGAGCCCGTTGTCTGAGGCTGTCGCTGTTCACAACCTTTCGCTCTGATATCAAATCTTCTCTGACCCGTTTTGCCTCATCTATTGCATATGGATAGTCCACTTCCTGAGTTATTGCATCTCGAATTTCACTAGGAAGGCGATTGAGTGGTTCTGACTCTTTGAGCTCATCCTTCCACCAATGCTTTTGTTGAGGGGACACGTTGCCTGTCGAGATGATCGGGATAATTGGGTCGACAAGAAACAGAGCGACGATCTTACGATGCCCAGCGCGAGTCTTGTCAGCTAACTCGAAAGGTTCAACTCGATGTTGATAGATATTAGGGAAAAATAAGGCTCTGCCTTCTTGCGTCAAGACGCTCCCGAGATCCTGCATTTTATTCCCTTTAGCTTTGATGGCAAAGATCGCTTCAATGCCATGGTAGTCCCCTTGAGAGTAACTAAGCCGGTCTTCGAGATTGTCTCTATCTGCATGAGTACGGAAGGAAAGACGAGACTCGGTGATGTTATCGCTGTCGTAGTAGAAGAGGGCCGTGGCGCAGATATGTTCGTTAAGTTGCCCTTCAACATGCCACGAGCCACCATCATACTTGGGTTTCTCAGGAGTCAGGTGTATGTTTGCCATCTTGACAATGACTTGAATCCGTGAGGAATTACTGAAGAATCCTTCACTTCTGAAGTGCGATGCATCGAGGGGGTATGTTGCATCCTCCAAGGGTTCTGGGCAGTTGATCTTGTGAGTTTCTGACCACCATTCCCTATTCAACATCTCGCCCTCTTCAAATACAGAACTAGTTTCCGAACCACTGTCGTAGTCCTCGCCTTGGGCGAACAACCTACTACTCGGATAGCATCCATGCATCTTCGCACAGATCTCTGGCACGTTGCACGTCCACTTGACTTCGTGAACGGTTCCGAATCTCTTGAACCTAAACTCCTTGCGAGCTGAACGGCAGACAACATCCCAAGCGGGAAGGGATTTCGCGATGAGTTCTTCGATGAGAGAATAAACGGCTTTGTATCGGACAGGGTGAAGATTGTTGATGTAGCTCTTGATTCGTGGTTGACCACCTGCCAGGTCAACATCACATGGAAGCCATTGGTATCGGAGGGACAAAGCTCTCTTGTCGCTATCTACAGTGGAAGATTGAAAGCCATCCGGCATTCTGAGATGCGGCCTCTCAGGCTCAGGGATGACCTTCCCCGAGCCGCAATGATCAAGGCAGTTGTCCAGTGTTACGTATTTGTCGGAAACAATTCGAGATCGGCCAAACACCAACGGCCAGAGTGAGGGGTGAACAAGGTCCAGAACCTTGTCTTCGCTTTCTGGATGCCAGTCTTGTTGGGACGCAGGGACGTGTTCAAGTAATGCAGCCGCAGCTCTGAGCTTCTGCATCAACTCGTTGGGGAGAATCGCGTCTGACTTGATGATACAAGCGGAAGATTCCATCACGGGAATCAGCTTCGTTTGTTCGTAAATCTTAGCCTTAGCCGCAAGATCTTTGAAGCACTGGGAAGCGTCAGTAAGCAAATACCATCGGTCGGTCCTATTGGTACGCACCACGTCTGTCATTTTGCTCGTAAAATCACCGTTCTGCTGATAGCTTGCCCATGGCATTTGTAGCGCCTCTTGCTTCCATTTGGAGACGATATCAGTATTCAAGACTTTCTCCCACCAATGCGGCTTGTTTGTGATGTCCTCCTCCAATTTGAGCATGCAGACTTCACGGTTCATGAGTGTTCGCGATTTCCAATCTTTCTCAGGCAAGCCAAGAAGGAAAGGCTGGCGTTTCTTGTTGTCTATGCCGAAACTCAAGGGGAGACCATATCCTGGAAGCCTGAGAACGCCATCTCTCTTCTGAGCTCAACGGGGTAGATTAGCGTCTGATCTATGTATTTGCATTGATGAGCCAAGTTCTTGAAGGCTTTGGACCTACCGATGTGCCATTCAATAGTCTGTGTAACCAGAAGCGCGCAATGGTATTTCCGTGAAAATTGTCATCTGCTATGGGCTTGCCGACGAGTTCATGGTATCTTGTGTGCACTTCTTCCATCGTGGGCATAGACTCCTCAAATTCGTCAATCCAGGCAATCAATTGAGCGATTTCATGGTGGATAACAAGTTCTGCATCCTCGCCTCCATCCTCATAGTCCGAGTCTTCCCATTCTTCGAAAATACGAGTGTATACGTACTCCTCGCCTACCTTTTGAACCGAGTAGCGATGCATCTTGAAGTCTAGCAAAACTTCTGTGAGAGGAGTGGTAGGAAGTTGCACTCGTGATTGTTGGTTATATTTTTATTGTCGCTTAATGGCCTGCCTATGCATGGATAACTCTGCGCTTGGACCAGACAGGACTCAGCCCCATCTGAATACACTGTTGGTATGTTTCATGAAGGAATTGAAGCAAGTCTACGGAGTATTAATTGCGCAACTCAGAATTTCTGATAGGTTGGCAAGACAGCATGGCTGCATGTGCAAAGACTGGACTGTTGGGTCAGCCATGAGTGACTTGGTCTTGGGATGCGGGTCAGAGTACCCTGGCTCTGTGGCTATGGTGAGGCACAGCACTGGGTAAGGATCAGTTCTACTCCATAGGGTGCCAGAATAAGCTTGTCGAGAAGCTCGCAAGATGATACTAAGCTTGCTAAAGCTTTTAGTCACTTCAGACAGAGGCCTCAGCGGGATAACATTTACTCCGCTCCATCGGACATTCATTCACTGCTGACTGTCTAGACTGTTTCCGATGGACAAAGCCTCGAAAAACTTGTCCACTCGTTTTCGACGCATTTGTGGAGACCTTTGCAGTCTCGCGCGACAGAGCCAGCGAAACGCGAGGTTCCTGAGCGGGGAATGCTGATTGGCTACAGGGCCCCGAGAATCGAGCGAGATGAGCTTCAAGTCTGAAGTTGATGATGAGGTTTGCGAATACAGCGAAGGCGGGTTCAAGGCTTCAGTTGGAGATCAAGTCAATATATATAGGGGATGGCAGAATCTTCAGTTCATTTCTAATTCATCATCACTCAAGAGTTATATTCACTCAACACATCAACATCAATCCAATTTGACACCGCCCTCTAACATCGAATCACCAACACAATGGTCACTCATTCCATCCGCAAAGTCGTCTACTCTGCCTACGGCGGTCCCTCCAACGTGAGCGTCGTCACAGCTCAAATCCCCCCTCCAGCAAAAAACGAAGTCCAAGTCGATGTCATCTACTCAGGTTTCTCTGGCGCCGATATCCAGATGCGACTTGGCACATACCCCATGCAAAAGGCGGCACCTTTGACACCCGGCTACTGCTTCGTTGGTCGCGTCAGCACTAATGGGGACAAGTCCTCCAAATTCAGCCCTGGTCAGCTCGTTGGCGCTCTTAGCGTGTACGACGCTGAAGCTCAGAAGATCAATATCCTCGAAAAGTACATGATCGCTATTCCTGAGCGCGTTGATATGCAACAGGCGGTCGCTGCCTTTCTTGATTGGAACACTGCTTATGGCCTTGTTCATCGCGCGACAAATTTGGTCGGCAAAGGCCAGCGCGTCTTCATTCATTCCATCAGTGGAGCTGTTGGCTATGCCATTATGAGCTTGTGCCTGCTGGAGGGCGCTGAAGTCTACGGCACCGCTTCGGAGCGCAACCATGAGTCTCTTCGCCAGCTCGGAGTGATACCATTTACCTACACCAACAAGAACTGGGTCAGCGAAATGAAGCAGCGCGGCGGTGCACACGTAGTCTATGATCCCATTGGCTTTGAGCACTACAATGATTCATGGGACATTCTCATCACCGACAAACCCTCGCGTCTTGTCGGTTTCGGTGGTAACATGAACATTCTCCAAGGCGACGACGCCAAACCGCGATCGCAGTATGTCGGCATGGCCAAATTACTGGCCAAGAACGGCTGCTTGTTTACCAAGAGAAGCACATCATTCTACTACATTGACCGCGATCGCGCGACATTCATGGAAGATCTTCAAGCCGTCATGAACCTCCTTATTGATGGAAAGGTTGAGGTACCGATCAAGAAAGTCTGGGATTTGGAGAACGTGCGGGAGCCCCATGAGACTTGGGGTAAGGTCCCTGGAATGGGATCATGCTTGATCCGTGTCGACCCCAATGCTGCTTGAGCAGGGAAGATTGGCGGAGGATTGTAGGTGACTATTATCATTTGGTTGATAGCATTCTTTGATAGATTGCCATGTATACGAACTTCTCTTCTTCTTTTACATGACGACCCGCCATTTGTCTACCGTGATTTTGATCTTGAAGCGTTCTTAAAGTAAAAGCAGCCGTACGTCAATGGCGCTCAAATAGTGGTCCTGGGCCACTGTTCCAGGCGTCTTAGCGCTATAGTGCCTCGCATGAGTTGCCCTTTACGGGAATGGAGGCTTCAAACTTCACTAGCTGCTCCCCATGACAAGAGTTGAGTTGAACAGAATCACTAATTGATCACCAAATTTCGCTTGCAAGCATGACAAGACCAAGACATATTTTCTTACTAGCTATCAAAATTCGCGCCAAATACTTGAAGCGCCTCGCATGAGCTTCCATTTTGGGCCTTCTCACCAAGTGTGCGAAGGTACCTATATATAAGTCCCTATCAATCCGAAGCTCGACATGAATGCACAATACTATACTATCCCCGAAATTGGATATCTTCTCGATGTCAGACCTAAACGCAGTCCTCTTGATCACAGGGGCCTGGCACGTCCCTAAACACTACTACAAACTCGTCCATGAGCTGGAGAGCCATGGTATAAGAGTCATCTGCGAATGCCTTCCAACAAACAATAACGCTATACCACCAAACAAAACAATCCAAGATGATATCGACTTCATCAAAGACATCGTATCTACAGAGATTATAGCAGGCACGCATCTCACTGTCATTGGTCATTCGTGGGGAGGCATGCTAGCTTCTGCAGCTTTGGCGAGCTTTGCTGTTCCGCCCGAGTCAAGAGAAGGGGGCATCACTGACATGATCTTCATCGCCGCCTTCGTGCCATCGGAAAATGATTCACTGGCCGGCCTCTTCGGTGGAAAGCTGCCTTCTGCGCTTGTTCCTGAATCTGACGGGACTCTGGTGCCGACTGATCCTATCCACCTTTTCTATCATGACTTACCCGAGGAGGAAGCATACTGGGCCAAGAATACAATGGTCGCTCATGGAACGAATGTGCAATATGCTTCTATCAATTGCGAGAAAGTGGCATGGCGTGTCATTCCACTGACGTATATTATCTGTGGAGAGGATCAAGGACTGCCCAGCTTTTTGCAGGAGGGCATGATTGAGAAGGTTGAAGAACAGGGGGTCATCGTTCAGAAGCATCGGTTGCCTTCCTCTCATAGCCCTTTCCTGAGTATGCCTAAGAAACTTGCCGATATCGTGTTGGAGGTCATGAAATTAAGATAAATATCAACTCCGTACCCCCAAGCCAGTATAGCAAAGCTACCTGTAAATTATATCAAGACTCTCCATCAGACTCACAAGCTTACAGTGGAATCTCTCCCATTGTGTGTCATACCGTCTACCGTGGACCCAAGTGTCAGCACTGCAACACGACCAAGGCTCCAGGGCAAAAGACTTTCCAGAAGTGCCAACGTGCCTTCATTCGGCGCAAATATTCTGAGCGATGCATTACTGGAGAGGTGTGTGAGAAATTCTCCAGCACTTATCATAAGTGGTTCACGTGTAAAGAGTGATGTGGTGCGTTCAATGAGCTTTAGAACCAAGACCTCATCGTAAGAGTAGACGGCGGTTCTTACGAATAATTTTATGAAGCTGGAGACTCTGCCACCTGCCATGAGACCTTCATATAGGCCTATAGCGATACAGTGAGTTAAAGCGGTCTAGCCAATAACCGCACAAGAACGAGCAGGTATAAGGTGTCGATGAGTTCGAGGTAGTCAAAGTTAGTAGGGACAAGTGGATGCTATAAAGAAGAGACAACTTGACAAAGTGTAAATCTAAAATTAGATGCAAGAAAAATTAAGAAATAAGATAAATGATATGACATACTTCTACAGAGTTGTACCATCTGGACGGAATCATAGGTCATGCCATTACTAACTCAGTGAGTGACAGGATAGCGCCAACAAGACCACAAGCCGCTTGAATCATGGACATCATGCAGCAAACCGCTGTTTCAGAGATATGGCAAACTAAAAATGCAATGCAAGGATAATTATACACCCTAAGCAAAATGTCTTGTCTGCAGTGTAATTTTTATGCTTCCCTCTTGATTCAAGTCACAGATCCCCCGTCATGGACTCATGGTAAAGCGGCTTGAATACATGGCCATAATATCCGCGAGAATTAGATCAATCTACTGTAGCAATTCAATTTCAACTGTCGTTCGCTGTCGTTGCCGCGGCTGTTCTATAATCAGGAGGCAGGGCTCCGCCTTGCTGAGTATGCGGTTGCAGTGGAGTCCGGAGCGCCGTGCGATACGTCGGGACTTTGCTAAGTTCAGCAAATTCTTCTGGGTCGGTAGACGCAGTTTCTGACGAGCTGCGTGATTGGCCGTGACTCTGGCTTGACTGTGATGATTCAAATGTGTTGAAGCCCTCGTATGTCTGACTCTCATTCGAGTCTGTGTGATGAGGAGTGCTGGTACCAGACCCTTCTCCCTCGCCCTGGTGAGTGCCTTGGCCAGGGATCTGCCAGTCCTCAAGACTGTCGTATAGCTGGTCGAGAATATGTTCTCCATACACTGGTGGGCCTATTAATTCGCTTGGTGGTCCTTGTGTACTAGGGGCTTGGTCTATTAAGTTGCCTTGGTCGTCAAGAGTGATGGACGGTGAAATGAAGATATTAACCGGAATGCCCAAGTCAAGCTTAGAAATTAGTCTTTGAGCCCGCGTGGTCATGAAAAGGCTGACTTACATGAGAGACATGGCCGTCCTGGTTCCGAATGGGTATGTGTATCTTGAGTTTGTGGTAGACCCTGATGCCTTGTGCGTCTATGTCTTGGATGCATTCACTTAACCTCTTCGGTAGCTGCAGTGTCTTCTTCATGACCCATCCCTCTTGACCCGTTTCCTCTATAGTATCCTGCCAGTATTGCTCTCTTGACATCTCAAAGTCCCATTGAGAGATTTCGCGGTTGCTTTTGTGCTCTCTTGTGTAGATGTAGTGTCTGCTGTGCATGCTGAACTCTTGGAACTCCACCAAAGTTGCGACGATCCTTTCAATCTCGAGTCCTTTGACCAGCGGCGTAAATCGTGTGTCAAGAACAATAGACCCTCCGAAAACAGCAGCTTTTGTCGGTATGGAGACAGAGTAATCGACTTTGTTGATCCATGTCTGCTCGACGCTCATGTTATGCATGAACTCCAATGCAGTCGGCGCGAATGTGCGGATTATTCGAAGCTTCTTGGTACAGCTGATATGTCGAGCCAGCTTGCCTCTGCTGATTGTTGCTCTCAAGCCATACGTGATGGAAGCATCCCGGATACCCTCAAGGCTCTCAGAAGTATCTCCCGCCATCATCAGTTCGAAGGGCCACTCATAGTTGCCAGCCGGTAGAGTGACGCTCTTGCCACCTGTTTCTAGCAATGAAGGCCATTTGTGCTTCATGATGCTAGTATTGTGGGCCACGCCGGGATCGTTAAGCCATGCATGGCGTACAGTACCATCTAGGCGAAGTCTGACTTCATCGAGCTTGAGCGGCGACTGCAGACACAGGACTACGACGCCCTTGAGTAATTGATCTGTTGATTCATATCGGCTACCCCAAAACACAACAAATTCGCGTTCAAGTCTTGTAGCTATTTTAGTAAATGCTCGAAAATTGCGTTGTCAGGATGCATACCTAATCTCGAAGAGGGAATACGGTGTTGATGCTACGCCACTGAAAGCAGCAGCGAGAGGCTGGTTATTGTGTTGGTTCGTGGACGCGGCTTGCATGATTCGGACAGACGCCTATGCAAGGTTTGAAAGAGTTAGTTAGTACATTTCTCCAAAAATGAGGCTGAAGGATTTTCGTAATAAAAGAACATGTCGCTGTGATTCCGTTGGGGCAATTGACATAGGTATATCTCTGAACCTCGGCATCCGCGTGGGCCGATAGACGATAAGAGTTTAGCTGGCCATGAGCTGATCTGACGATGCAATTTAGTCCGGCACGGAACGATCGGCGACAGAATCAGCCCGATGCATCAACATTCCATTCACCCCGTGACACGGCACGTCCTAATCTTGTCTTTACCCGCTGAGGTTTAGGCTGCGAGGCCCAACAGCGCCTGGATTTGCATGTGATGGGATCCGCACTTACACCGCGTGTCTTGTTGTGATTCCAGAACATTTATGCATGAGAACCTTGTTTTTAATTGCATATGAAGACTCCACATTATTTTCGTAATCTCGAAAACCATGTGAAGAGTATTTATGGACTGAAAACTCGCTGCATGTGCCTTGGACGTCTGTTTCAGCTCCTCATATGAAGAGTTGGACACGTCACTCACCAATACATAAGCTTACTGTGTTGCACTTTGTCTTATCATGTATAACGTCATCCGCAAGAAAGAGTAATAGACCTGATTTCAGTATGGCACGTCTTCATGCAGGAGCCTCATGAATTGCTGATTGCTGTGAAACCAATCCCCAATCTGGAACGACGCATCGTATCCGGCACCGATTGCAACCCCGGTCGCGCCTATGTCATCCACAGTATTTACTACCTCTGGATCAATCATCGTGAATTCACTTGAGCTTGCCAGAGATGCGCCGGTGTGTGAAAGCTCTGGGCATCCTTTGGCGCTGAGTCGAGCGGCTTTGCTGAGAAGGTCGTAAAGTCGATGGGGATGCGTCGCGGGCTCTGAATGGCTAGACTCCGACTTGAACGATGATGCGAATCTGTCTAGGCGATCCAAGTCCTCCGCAATTGAGTATCGCACGGCATGAGCGAAGACGATGCTAAATGGAAAGAAGGGTGTATGTAAGATAGCCCTGTCAACGTCAGCTGACGGTAGGAAATGCGGCTGAAGAATAGTCTGCTTACCAGTTTATGTATCTTCGTATTAACAGGGGATCTTTGCACCCGTTGACAAGCTTCATGCACTGATCATGCAGGTCTAGGGTGTTGCGAGCAACAGTAAGACAGCTTTCATGGACCTCCATACCTTGGGAGCCAGGCAACACCCTAAGAACCATGGCCGTCAAGGCTGATTGGCAGACGAGATCACAATGAAGGTATATGACTTTCATAGGGTCATCATTCATATCTCTATTCTCCGCCAAAGCTTGCTACATACCATGTTAACTACAATGGCAAAGCGGAAAGGGGTACCACGTACTGCGATCTCGTGATGGGTCTCGTCTATGATCGACTGGAGCTCCTGTGCAAGACCATTAGCTACCCGGCAACGTGTAGCTTTCGATGTGTTCAAGCCCTCAGGGCTATATAGCTGGTCATATGCCTTTCCCTGTATCCGCCCGAGACGAATGGATCGATGCTGGTTTTCCTGACGGGTCAACGATACTTCAGAGTCACGAATACCAGAGCATCGTCCCAGCCTCAATGAAAGGCCCTTTTCGTATGCATAAACGACCCAGAACAAGTCAGACTGCATACTTTGATGGCCCTCTTTGGGCGACTCGAGCCGATGATAGCCCAGAGTTTGACATAATGTCATTGCAGTCGAGATCAAGGTCCACGACTGTGATGCTCGACTTTCCTCCACCGAGTAAATTGCCTTCGAAACGTTAGCTGTTATCTTGAAACCACGGGCGATGCGAGCATACCCCGAGAGCAAGCGCGGCGATCAACTCCATGCCTGGTGTCGCCAACAGAGTCAGTTTCGTGATACCGTCACCAACCTTAGATCGATAAAAGCGACAGTATTCTTGTGACTTCATATCTCCATGTATGACTGCATATTCAGCAAAAACGTATGATAAGAAACTATTTGCGATGATAAACTCAGCCTCGGTATGACCCTCAACACGGAAGTAGACCTTGTTGCAGATATCTAGAAAGACATCGAGCGGAAGGAAACGGCATATCCAGACTACTCTATAATCTCTTGAGTGATCTAGTATTGTCAGTATTGATAGAAAGAAGCATGCGCTGACTTACCTTTGACCCATCGCAGAATTTGCACGATAGCTTCCAATGGGGGCGTCGGGATGCTTTCCAGTGGCTCATGAGGTTTTGGCTGTTGGCTTTGTGTCATATGAGGGCTCTCCAAAGCATTGGCAAGACTCTTCAACGAAGAAACGGTGCTGCTCCACTCAGTGTCTGCTTGAACTAAGAGATTGTCTCGAATAATGGATTGAACAAAGTCTATGATATGGGCGGAGTGATCCCAGCGAGGAGGCGGAGCAGCTCTATCAGGGGGTCGGAGGTTCCCTGAATCATTTTCTTCCGCTGGATTTGAAGATATAGAAGCGGAGGGATGTTGCTCTTGTGGTGTTTGAGCTGATGTGACTCTGTTCAGGTCGAGTCCTGCCAACAGAGTCTTAATGCTATTGACGTCACGGGAGATATCATCAATCTTTCGCTCGCTGTTTCAGAATAATTAGGCCTAGAACGCTACAATCAACGGGACCGTAAATACTATTTTTCAGAGACCAAGACTCTTTGCCTGGCGGTGCTTTGCTTGGGCGTGATCCGACTATGAGTGCAGTCGACACGGGCTGAAACACAGTTCGAACAAGGCGTTGCTCTATCACATCCGATCTAGTAGATCTTAGGATACGTCAATCATATTGTAGATTAAAAGGTACCTTTCTAGCTCGGCATTGATTACACTAGCATGCATGTCAGTCGACGACTCTGTGCAGTAATTAGTATTAGGAGATTTGCATGGGTCCATACCGAGCGGCGACTGATTGCAGGGCGGTCTGAACGTCCCTTCTCAGTCGGAGATGCGCGCGATTCCATGTTGATTAGTTGGTCGATGGAGGTTTGTCATTGACAGAGACTCAGCCATAGTGTTATGAGAGAGGAGATGGGTTGGGACCTGTCGATGACAAACCTCTCGGAAACGCGCGGATTTCCAGGTATTGGTCAGTTGTGGAGTCAGCCTAACCAATCAAGACCACCATCATATTGCTGTTCTTGGGGCTTGAAGGCGGGTATCTAAAGATCGAGAGACAATCCTTATAAAATGAATGTTTTCTGCTCAAGCGGAAATATCCAAAACTCTAGTAGTTGGTAGCTGAACAACAATCTGCAATTATCACATCACTTTTCTTCTTAGCATCATGCCTCACAACGTCCTTGTTACTGGAGCCGCTGGCTACATGTAAGTGAGCTATGTCGATTGATCTCCCGCATACTAACGGTGAGCAGTGGTGGTTCTGTCATCGCTGATATTCTTTCTCGTACCGATGAGACCTTGAAGTCCGTCAACCTTTTTGCGGCTGCTCGAAGCCAAGACCAGGTTGATAAGATATCCAAACTCGAAAGAGTCCATGCCTTCCTCGTCGACCTCCAAGATAGGCCTGCTGTGGAATATGCAATTGCCAAATATGAGAGTAGGCTTTTATTTTCTGTCATATTTTATACTATCTGACAGTTTCATCAGTCGACATCGTCATCCACACAGCTGGAGCCATTTTCCCAGACATGTTGTCAAACCTGCTCAGGGGTCTTGGGGAACGCCGCCGAACTACCGGCAACAAAACATACCTGATTCATGCAAGTTCCTTCTTCGTATAGCTGACGTCTTTCTAACACTTTAAAAGTCTTCAGTTGCGTCCATGTTTACCGAAGAAGGCGGATGGCCTTTTGGTAAGGTCAAAGATTCGGATCCCCTCATCGATAGGCAGAGAGAACTTGGCCTTGACAACCCTGTTCGAAAGGTAAGCATGGGAACCAACATGATAAATGACTGTTCATGCTGATGAAACCTAAGACAAATATTGTTCTTGCCGATGAAGGGAAGGCTCAGGGAGTCGAGACTTTTAACATCCCCATCCAGCTCACTTGTAGATATCCTTTACATTGTCCAATTTGCTATATAATAATAATAGTGTCATAGATGGTCGTGGAACTGGCGAGTGCAGAAAGCTCTCCGTCAACATTCCTGCTTTGATTCGGACCAGCATCAAGTTGAGGACGGTTCACAAGTTCGACAAGGACTCAGTAAGAACCTTTCACCATTCGCCCAACTAGAGATTTCAGTCTAACAAATGTCAAGACTCCTGGAAATGTGCATATCTCCGATCTTACGGATCTTTACATTCTCATCCTCAACAAGATCCTGAAAGAGGAGCCCATCGCTGTTGGGACAGATAGATACTTCTTCTCAGTTGCGCATCGCATCAGCTGGTGGAAGATCATGGATAAGATTGCCGAGGGTCTCCACGCCCGTGCTCTTGTCGACGAGCCGACACCAAAGATTTGGCCCAACTACGATGTTGCAGCTGATGCCCTCGGATTTCCAAGAAAGTTCATTCGACCCATGTGCATGCCCAAGTAGGTTTCTCCTGACCTTGAAATGATACAAATGCTGACCAGTCTCAGTGGCGATCTCGAGCCGGCGAATGGAATCGCTTTGGGTTGGAGGCCCAAACAGGACAGCGAGCAGAAGTGTCTGGACCAGATTGAACAAGAGATCAAGGATGTTGAGGAGCTGGATACTGTCAGAATGGGGCTTTTCGATACTCTTATCGCCGAACAGAAACAGTAGATTTCATTCTCCACTCGTGGAGATCTTTCTCTGAGAATCGTCAAGTCGCTTTTGGTACTTATAGGGGCTGAGGGAGGAAAGAAAGCCGGCTCCTCGATCCTACCCAAAGAATAAAAAGACACGGGTAACTCGGTACAAGTTTAGGGTAAATTTAGGATACCTTTTGCTGAGTTTATCTTGTACCTTATATTGGCATATCCACTGTTTAAGTAATAAGAATGCATCATATTCAGAGAAGAGACGTCCATGGTGAAATGTGTGGCAGTGTTGTCGGTGATTAGAAGCTTCGCGTTAAACCTGCGATGATAACCTCTCCTCAGGGAACAAGAAAGCATCAGACTGATATGACGCTCTTGATAGCACTCTTCTGATCAGATCACGGCACCCCGAATCCATCAACTGACTATGTCATTGTGGCCAACGATTGGCAACGGCTTCAGTGCCGCCACATACCTTTCTAACGTCGATTGACGTCGAATCTGCATTCCCTTGAGCTCCGTGATTCTAGATTAGTTAAAGTGGTGAGAAGATCAGTGCCGATCCTCAGCGGAATGCGGTATGTGAACAAGTACGTCACCGCTGCCTGTCAGTCGGCAATCACGGGGCGTCACGTTGCTTGGAGGCAGAGACGGCTTCGAGTGGCTTCGCGTGACCAATAGCCATGGCGGCGCCCTGAAAAACTCTTACACGAATCACGCGATAAGGTCTGCGACTCAGGTACTGAACGAGCCAAATCAACAAAGTCCATCGAGCAAACAAAACAGCTTAGCTATCAGTCTGTGTTCCGCTTCAATCTTAGGCACTTTTCTTCCGCCCAACAAGCTTACATCGAGTCTTGGCCTGTGTTCTCGCCCTTACATCGGGTTCCTGCATCATGCAGCTGACACAACTAGACCACCACGGACCTCTCCACAAAGCCCAAGACGCCTATAACAACGAGATAAAAGCCCCAGATCAGAGGTGGAACCATACCAAAGACGATCGAGGACCCTTTGCTGCCAAACCTTATCTGCCCTTCCGATCTATCAGACCGTCCGGACAAGGAATGCACATGTCGTCTAGCAAAACCTAACCCCAAGCCTCCACGGGTTCCGCGCCCTGGCTAGTAATTGTCAAGTCACTGACGATTTGCATTTCATAACGCTAGGCAAGGCTAGAGTCAGGGCGAATCGCCACGAAAAGCGCCGCCGCATTCCAGGGCCCTGTCCGCATCTAACTTAGTGCCATGGCCTTGCGGAACAATAAGACAACGACGCATCCGTTTCGTGCCTTTGTTTTCAATATCATTACAATTTTGTCTCACCTTGTCTCTCATTCTCGGTGCAGTTGAATACACTCCTTATCCAAAATGACTCTGACAAAAGCTTTTCCTCCACCTACGGGTGCAGCCGTGGTCGTACGTTACATGTCTCACTTACATCGCTTGCGTTAGTGTAAGTGAAGTCTGGTTACTGATGTCTCGCAGGGCACAACCTTCTGCCTTATCGCTTTCGCGGCTGTTATTATTGCTACTAGGTTCTTTTACCGACTGAGAATCCAGAGGAAGAAGTTGGTTACGAGTGACTGGTTTATGGTCCTGGCATTATGTGCCGCTATATCGTGCGCGGCATTCGACGTCGTGTTCTACCATCTCGATGTTCTAAGGCCTCGAATCAGTGTTGGTTTCGAGAACTATAACCCGGGTGAAGAGAAGGTTGAGTACATCTACAAGGTAGGATTCGTGCAAACATCTAAAATGCGATAGGGACTAACATGTCTCAAGATGTCCTGGGCCAGCGAAATCCCCTTCTACGCGACAACATATCTATCCAAAGCAATTCTTTTATCTATGTACTTCCAGATCTTCCCCGCCTTTATGGGAAGGCGTCGTAAGACACTCTGGATCACTGTCTTTTACTGTGGGCTGGCGTATGCCGCAACTCTTTGCATGCAGCTCTTTTCTTGTATGCCTATTGAGAGGCACTGGTATGTCTTACAAGATGTCTCACTTGTGGGTCATTGCTGACATCTGCTAGGGTCATTACTCGGCCTCTGACCGCATGCGACTGGCGATGGCAGGGTATTGTCTTTCAGGTCTCTTGGGCTTTGTCTTTCCTGGGCAGTCTTCTCCGTGCGTTGGCAACATTACCTCTCTTAGTCAACCCTTTCGCTAACCCATTGCAGTCTTGATACTCCCATTCACAGTCGTTCATGATCTCGATCTAACTAAGCGAGCCAAGCTTGGTCTGTACTTTGTGTCGTTGGTCGGTCTTCTTGACATCGCCATCTCTCTAGTCCGATTCCTGAACGTGGAGCTCGGAGACAACGGGTCGTTCCGCTCCTTTAGCACAATCGGTAAGTTCTATCCCCGATGCACATCCCCCAAGATCGAGCTAACCCATTTGCAGAGCTATGGAGCTCCCTTGACGTCAACATCGGCCTCATCACAGCCTGCCTCCCCTCCCTCTCAATGCTCCTTGGACGCACCAGGAGGATTGACGACTACACATTTGATGAAGCCAAGACCGCAAGGTCGTCTCGCGCCATGGAACATCGCGAGCTGGAAGAGATCGAGGAGTCAACCTACCTTGGCGTCAACAGTGTTGGGCCCTCGAACCGGTCTGCCAGAGTCTCCCAGAATGGTGACAAGACACCGGAACGAAAGGCCGAGCCTGAGCGATCCTGGAAGGATCATGATGATGGTGATGATACCGATTTTGAGCTTGACAACATCAACGTTGAAGCTCTTACCAAGGACCAGGCACAATCGTACTGGTCCACTCCCTAGTTTCCTTTGTCATAAATCTGTACTATAGTGCCCCGGCCATCAGAAGCGTCGCCTGTTCATACAACCAGATAGTCTGTAAAATATTGTCAGTGCCAATATACAACAATTTGTCATCATAGAAGTATCTTAGATCATTGCTGTCGCGTGATACCATCTGTGCTGTATGTGAACATATTGCGATACGTCGCCATAAATGCGTGGCCTACATGTGTCCTGATTGCTGTACTTTGATTCACGATGGGTATGATAACAATCACAAAGGGACATTCGTTTAATATTCGGTTGTATTAGATGCTCTTCCTTGGTTCCGAGCATTCGGCATTGCGCAGCCGATGATGCCCGTTCATGGAACACGCCAAACCAACGCGTCGCGTCGCGTCGCGTGATTCGGACTCGAACTCAAGCGGAACAAACGACGGTTCAAAGGCGTAGAGCTCTCAACTGGTGTCGATTGGTTTTATTGCATCAAGGTGACTTCTTCTTGAATTCATCAGGTCTCGGGTAAGGTCTCTACGTTTCTGGCTTTGTCGCGTGCATGTCGCGTCCCGCTGATGGCCAAGCACCAACCTTGGTACCTTTTTACAGTCGTTTTGTCACTATCTCTCTGACCTTGTTGAGATCCAATGCCTCGACAGTGCGTCCTTTGTAACCAGTCATAGTCGTTGCCATACATAGAGCATTACAAATGGCTTCCTCGGTCGCGTCAGCAACAGCCTCAAACGCGCCATTGATCGTCTCGTTGTGCACAGTCCCAACCTCGAAAGAAGTCGGTTTGAAGGGGTCTAAATCTCCGCCTTCGAGACGTTGCATGGGGATCTTTGCAGCTGTAGAGAAGGCCAGGAAGATGTCGCCTGAACCGTTACTGCCATAGCCACCGACGCGTGACAGTCCTACAGTAGCGCGCTTGGCAAGTCGCTGAAGTTGAACTGGTAGCAGAGGAATGTCAGTAGCGATAATGATAATGATGCTACCATCGACGTGAGGCCCATGAATCGCGGACGCTTCTGACGAGGAGGGCGCTTGAGCTTCTGAGATCAGGATTCTTCCAACTGGAACACCGCCAATGTGAAGGTCTTCCTTGAGCCCATAGTTGGCTTGAACAAGTACACCAACGGTGTAATCCTTCGCGTTTCCGTTGCTGTCTATTCCAGGTACAATACGGCTGCTGGACCCCGTACCTCCCTTGAACCGATGGCATATCATTCCCGTGCCGCCTCCAGTGCAACCTTCAGGTACTGCATCAGCAGACGCATTGCGAATACCTCGGACAACATGATCGGGAGTCAGTGCAAAGCGGCTTTGCTTGTTGAGGTATCCATCGTATGTCTCAGTCACAACAGGGAACGCGAACAGGTTCACATCACCCTCTTTAGTCGCATGATACTTGGTCGCATAATCGTACACGCCCCGAAAGGCGTCTCCGATCGATGAGTTTGTCGTCAGAATAATCGGTGAAGTTAATGTGCCCGACTCGTCAATCCAGTGAGATCCTGTCATCTCCCCAGAGCCATTGAACTTGAAGATGGCAGCGTGGCATGAGTAGTCGAACCAGTCTGCTCGGGGCAGAACAGTGGTCACTCCAGTATTGACATCCTGGTCTGGCTGGATCGACTCGGTGTGAACAAGGACGCCTGGGACATCGGTAATGGAGTTTAGATGACCCGATTCCCATCTGCCCAAGTAGAGCTCAGGCAGGAGTTCGCGGAGACGAACTCGCTTCGAAATATCTAAGCCGCCACCCATGATGATGATTATACAGTTGGTACCTTGGAGGCTGTAGATTACGAGTGATAACGCAACACTTAGTTATGGCAAGGCAGGGGGATATAAATAAAGCCATCTACTTCGGTTTTCGCATTTCAACAAAAGTTCCCGCATTTCGGAAACCCTTTTTTTCGGCTTTGGATGCCTTTCCAAGGCGTAAGCTGACTCTCGGATGATCCTTCTATGGAGACCTCGAACCGTGGAAGAGATGAAGCACTGTAGTGCTTACCCTAGATAAGAAGGTGATTCAGGCTAGAACACTGGGTTTAGCTAGCAGGCACGGGTGATTGCGACTATACATATGAATAACTGCTTAAGTACTTATGCTTAACCAATCGCACATCAAGACTGCAGAGCAAATGTTGGAATTACGACTGTTTGTGTAATGTTGGCGAGCCTCAAATGGCCTTGACAAATCCGAGTTGCAGGGACATCAAGGAGAGCTGCTCTGGCGGGTTCAGGATTGCCCGATCAGGATTAGTGGATACTGTTATCTGTTAAGATCTACTTCTGTCCACAGCTTACCATAGCGATGATACTAGTACATCTTATTGGTGCATCGCTTATCGCCTATCCCACTGGAATCCACTGAAGCCCGTCCTGACTACATGCCCAAAAGCGTCCAGGCGTCCAGAGGCATGTGCATGTTTTGGCGCGACAGCAACCAAGTGTTGGCTCATCTCGGGATCGCGGTGTCGCGGGATACTGCGGCGCTCCCGACCGAAAAGCCCGCGCAAGCTGTTCTGACAAACTGAGCGAATGTTAGTCATCTCCAGCCGGACAATCCGCATGGTTTTGCCTGGTTGGTGACATGTCGTGGCAAGCCCCGGAACAGACGGAAGCTGGAAGTTCGGGGCCAGACGTTGGTCAACGGGGCGGGATGACGTCTGCTGGGCTGGGCTGGGCTGGGCTACGCGTTTAAATAACAGCCAGTATTGGACTCAGCTGAAACTCCATGTAATCCCGTGCGTGATATTGCAGTTCCCTTGTTCTACCTACACATTGATTACCTGTAAACTGGATTCTTTTCGAGATGCAGAAAGTCAAGGCCAGGCTCCCATCGTGGGACACTACAAAGACCACGAGCAAGAAGGGCTTTGACAAAGTGTGGGGTTGGGCTGACAAGCTGGGTGCTCCAATCAATCGACTCTCGAATCGTATCGGCAGTGAGGCATTCTGGCCCACGACTCTGGACAAGGAGAGTGATAAGGCCGCCAGAATTTTGAGGTCCTTCTGCAGTAAGTCAACCCCCAAAAATACAGCTGAGTGAAAGGAGATTCAGACTGACCAGATGACAGAGGATGGCTTCTATACCGAGGAGGAAAAGCCGGCTGATGGCGAACAGGCTGGTCCCAAGCAAAAGCAGCGCGTCTTGAAGAAAATTCCACAAAAAGTGATACAGAATGCCGTCGGTCTAGCCATCTTCACTACCATGCGAACCGGTCTCTGGGTATCTGGAGCCGGCGGATCCGGAGTCCTCGTAGCCCGAAATGAGGAGGATGGTTCATGGTCTCCTCCATCTGGAATCCTGCTGCACACAGCAGGTCTTGGCTTCCTAGTCGGAGTCGATATCTACGATTGTGTCGTTGTCATCAACAACCGCAAAGCCCTGGATGCATTTACTAAGATCAGAGCGACTCTCGGAGGAGAGATCAGTGCTGTTGCCGGACCCGTCGGAGCAGGTGGAGTGCTGGAAAATGACGGCAAATGGAAACAAGCCAACAGACCCGTCTTCACTTACTTGAAGTCAAGAGGTTTCTATGCCGGAGTTCAAGTTGACGGAACAGTCATCATTGAACGAACCGATGAGAATGCTCGCTTCTACGGACAGGAGGGCGTTAAAGTGGCAGACATCCTCGCTGGCAAAACAAGTCGCCCTCCTGAGATCAAAATGCTCATGGAGACGTTGAAGGCAGCCGAGGGTCGAGAAGATGTCGACCAACAATTGATGGAAGAGTTAGAGGGACAACCTGCGCCAGGAGATGTCGACGTCGAGGCTCCCGGTGAGGGAACAGTCTTCGGTATCCCAGACCCAGAAGATCCCGATCCGTATGGTGTTCTCGCCCTCGAGAAAGAAGGTCTCGAGATCCGCGATGCTGCAACTCACTCAAGGCCATCAAGTCAAGCCTTCGAGTACAACCCCAGCCCCAATAGTCCGACGTACAAAAAGTTCTACAGAAGGAGTCTAGAAACAGGAACGAGGAGCAATCGAGACAGCTATGCCTCAACGCCGAGCAGGACATATGCGACATCTGAGGCTAGTACGCAGACAGAACCTGTCCTGATAACGTCCATCACAAGCACGACACCGGAGAACAAAAGCTTGGCACATCCGGAGAAGCTTGATGACGACAAGTCCAGCATCTACGAGGATGTTCGGCTGGAGGATGACTTTCGGTCACCGTACGATGGATCGTCACAGTCGCCGTACACTACGGTTGATAGCTTCATCACACCGCCTCCTGGGCCACCACCGCCGCTGCCCGCTAGAAGTCCTGTTGCGTAGTGAGATCCTTCGATAGAGAGTGTTTTTAGCTAGGCGCAGGGATATTGGAGAAAGAATCGAGTTAGACATGCAACGTTAGTAAATTAAGAGACTAAATAATGTATCCTTCGATCCAAAAAGTCCCCGTTAAGCTTCGTCTCTGTCCTCAATACACCAGTTCGGTCTATCGTTGTCTAATTAGTATGAGAGTAGTGCGGCTCTCCTGGCTTGATACCGCCTTCACCCTCCTCCTCATCGGAGTATATGGGTGGAGGCGGAGACTCAGCACTACGAGACCGCACAGGCTTTCGTCTATCACGCCACAATAATAACTGAATGAAAACAGTCTCCAAAACTGTGCACATACGTTAGTACTCGTGAAGATATGGAGGAGAGGGAGTACTCACTCAACAGTACTTGCAAAATGGTTGAGTACGTGTATCCCTTCCTTGCAGCGGGAAAATCTGTCGTTTTCCACATGAACATGGGCACCTGTAACATCAGTATCGAAAAAAAGGTGCCACATGACTAACTTACAACTGCCTGCACGACATACGCCAAGTCGTTGGCTATGGCCACGATCAGGGCTCGCTTTTCTGTGTCAGCCGAACATATCTCATTGATCCAGCTGAGGATCAGGGGACCGGCTCCGTGCTGAGTTTGCGTTAGATAAATTATCAGGAAAAGGATGAAACGTACGCCAATGTTACTGAGCCAGTAGACAACCTTCCTTCCATCAACATTGGAGTAGAGTGGCATGTTCAAAAGGATGATGTTAAAGATAATCTTTTTGAGACCCCGGCATTAGAATATTTACCAAGCTTGGTGTTATGTTTAATGACTTACGATTAGTATGGCTCCGGCATAAATGAACGGCCAGCGAGCTCCTTGTAGCGGCCCGTCTGACAACCAGCCCCATGTCAGTGCCATTACAAGGAAGATCGCTGTGTTAGGAATAGGTACTGATGACGCCCGAATTAGTTACAAGTTACGAGGAATAATGGTGAAGGTATAGTTGGGGGATTGACTTACAGGTGTTGATCTCAGGAACAGTGAACGAGGTCCCCGGGACTGGAGGAGGCTGGTCGTTGAAGCTCTTCAGCCAATAGCCCATAGCATATTGAGGGTTACCATTGTTCCAGAGAATGTACAGTAACGCTGTCAGTCAGTCTAGAGACCTCAAAGGGCTTTCGAGGAACGACATACGAAGATGGTAAGTGTGCCAGCTGGACAAAACCTTCTTGACTTTATCTTTGGTCCAAGGCTGCTTGCCTGCCCGCCCAATGGCCTGCATTCTTTTGACCGATAAAACATGTTCTTTTTCAGTTGTCCACCAAGTTCTCTTTCCATCTTGCGGCAGATTCGGAAAGAAGAAATACCCGGCTATTGCCAGTGGGATGGTGATGAGGCCGTCGATGATGAACAGCCAACGCCCTAGAAGAAGGATTAGCGTCAGATATCCCCAGATCACATTGTCAAGCTGCTCGCATGGCGAGTGGTTGAGGCCTTCAAAATCCCGGACTTACAGCCTGCACGTCCGTGAACGCCATTAAGATTTGTATACGCAGCTCCCTGAAGAAAACCACTGAACATGGATCCAACCGAGCCAGCCAGCCAGAACAGCATGGCTCGCTTGCCAATCTCCCTAGGCGTATACCAGGAGCCAAGCATATAATGAATTCCTGGATAGAATCCCGATCTGATATTGATATTAGCCTAGTGACCTGCGACAGCATAGTACCGCGAGGGCCTTGAGCAAGGAAGTTGCATACTCGAAGAAGCCTACGAAGAACCGTAATACATAAAGACTCCTATATGATTGAACTGATGAGGTACATATTGTTGCTATACCCCACCCCACCTCAAGCGACGGAATGACCCATCGCGGAGAGACTCGGGTCAGCAGCAGATTTGATGGGATCTGTCCGATGACATAGCCAAATGTCCAAATGGAGGTACCTTGTCTTTCGTGTAAGAAATGATGTAAAGGGAAGAACCACATGTATACTCACTGGTCACAAGCTGATTTCCAAACATCTCCAGGTCCTCCTGCATGCCGCTTAGAAATGCGTTATTGATGTTGGTTTGATCGATGTTCTTGAGGAAATATCCCAGGGAGGCGAATGTCAGGATGAAGGCATCGACCTTGAACAGTAAACGCCTCTGATCCTGTGGTAGCTCCCATGTATCCCATATGTATCCTTTCCATGTTTTGACTGGCTCAAAAACTACATGATCCTCCGTGCTCTCTGGTGAAGCGTCGGCCAGGGGCACGTAGCCTTGCGGGTCTGGATTTCTCAGTGTTGCCATGGCCTGATATGAAATAGCAAAAATGCAAGATAGTTATAAGAGTTGTTAGAAAATCAATTAAATGTTTTTGGCAAAGGAAGATATACCATTATTCCCATGATTTGGGGTTATGCTGATCCATGTGACCAAATGTATGTGCTAATCGTTCCCTCCGATCGCGTCAGTCAACCTACGCACCACGTCATTGGCCCCTTTTCAGATACCCACGCTAGAGTGTCGCAGTTGCTGATGAAGCAAGACAGCACATAATAATTTGTATGTATTGCCTACTAGGAGCTGTATACGTAGGAGGCTGCCATTGGTTCGTTGTCTGGAAAGATAGTCGTCCAGCGGAGCCAAGGGAACGAAATGCCGCAGATAGTCCACAGATTTATGGTTAAAAAACAATCTGAGAGGATCAAGAGCTTGGCAACTGTTCTTTGTGCTTTGTAATCCTCTCATGTAGAGAGATTCTGTTATGGTACAGTCAGTGATCCATCATTCTCAAAATGATATATAGCACCTTGCATCAGATAGAGTGACTATACAGTCCTTAGACCTCTCTAAGTCGTTGGATTGGCTCTAATGGGAATAATCTGACCACATTATCATGTAAATGGCTTTTCGGGGTATATATTACCATAGGAAGGCGTCAACGACGTGTCTACTGCCTCTATCCTGACTTGTCGATGTTGATACTTCATTCCTCTCGGCCCAGATTCAGCAAAATTACTGAGATTCTATTTACATATGCAAAATTAGCATATGTTATATACACCTGCCACATAACAATATAAATAAGATTTCTTAAGGATCCAGGCATGTAACCAATTTCTGACGTGATAAGAGTTCGTGAAGCTTGCAGCTATATCCGCCTTGAAATACTCATCTACCGATACTTTGTCCCCATTCTACGACTCCATTAGTATTTGAAGCGAGGCTGGTCGGTACCAGCAGCCCGTCTATTTCTCCAGACATAGTAACCATGCATAGCGACGCAGCCAACGCTCACAAACAAGAGTAGACCAGCGTTTACCCAGTGCCCGGTGGGATAGCCCTTCTTGGCCTCGTTTGCCTTGTAGATCCAGACACCAACGATTTGACCAGGCGCTCCCATGGAAATATTGAGCGCAATGGCCAGGCCGATGGCCGCTGTGGAATGAAGGTTGGACGACAGCCAGCCTAGAAGAGGAGGGATACAGGCGAATGATCCGCACGCCGCCACGATCAGACAACCATAGCGAGGCTATCAAGTTAGAGATTTGCATGGGACTAGAGTTTCGGGCAAACGTACACTGTAAGAGTCGGCGGGAAGGGTTGCAGAGGCAATGAAGCCGATAGCACCTATCAATGAGAATACAGCCGAGTGAAGAGCGCGGCTGATGTGAAATTAGATAACGTTGACGACCATAAGATTGAATTATTACTAACGCATTGTGTCGGTCCGCTGACCATGAAACAAGCAGTGTAACAACGTAGGCAGCTGCGTAGGGAGGCACTGTCATCAATTGGGCCCTCAGATCTGCAAACTAGAAGCTATTAGCTGATGTAAATATCCTATAACCCTGTTACGTACCCCGAGGCCGGCTGTGATGGAAGGCGTGAAGAGCGACAGACTAGAGAATGGGGCTGAAATGCCGAAGTAGATCTTGACGCGATTAGCAAAGGGTGTTACTGTCAGAGAAGAACAATGTGTACCAGGTAGTGGCACCAGAGCCGCCATTCCAGCAGGGTTGACTTGGCATCCTCCCATGTCATGGACTTGCTGTCGCCATGTGATCCCTGCTCAGAAAGTCTATATGCTGCAATATCCTTTTCTTCCGCAGAGAGCCAGCTGGCTGACTCGGGGAAATCTGGGAGTCCGAACCAGACAAATGCTGATGAGATCACGGAAGGGATACCCTCGAGGATGAACAGCCATCGCCAACCAGAAAGACCATGTACCTGATTCATGTGACCGACTCCATAAGCGATGGCGCCACCAAAAGCTCCGGCCAGTGTCGCAGATGCCAGGATAGTGGCGACGCGAACCGAGCGCTCTTCAGGCTTGTACCAGAAAGTCAGATAGTAGACTAGACCAGGGAACAAGCCGGCCTCAAAGACACCGAGAAGAAATCGCAGAACCGTGACAACAGCATAACTGTGAGCTGCACCAAGACAGATGGTGATAGTGCCCCATGCAAACATCAGGAACGCAATCCATCTGCTGGGCTTCATCTTCTTGAGGAAGTAGTTGGACGGGACTTCGAAGAGAGCATACGCAATGAGGAAAACCATAAGTGCAATGGTAAATTCATAGCTGGTCATGTTGGTTTCCGTGAGAAGATCATGGCCGGTCGTATGGTTGAGCACCTTGGCGTTGCCAATGTTGGAACGGTCTAGATAGCAGAGCAAGTAGATGCCCGCAGCCAAGGGAATGATGCGAATATCTTGCTTGCGCACCAGCTTCTTCTCGAGCACTGGATCAATTGCCGTGGTGCTCTCCAGCCGAGAATCGGAGTTCTGCTTAAGGGCGTCAGTTGGGGGCGTTATTGGAGAAGGCGGGAGGCATACCTTTTCGTCACCAGCCATCTCGAGATTGCTATCAAAGTCGTTTCGCGCCGCCATCTTGATATAGTAACCTCAAATCTTGAGAATATCTCTTGGCATGGAAGAGTCAGTGAAAACTCTGGCAAAGGAGGAGAAGGGCCAAGAAATAGAAAAATTAAGCGAGGCGAAAGGACTGTTGCATCTCATCTCGCGGTGACCAGCCGGAGGTAAATATATCCCCGCATAATTCAAGTCCACTTGGTTCCAATTACATACAAGATCTGCATCGTATTCGCGGGGTTGAGCACCTCGGTTTCGGTGGCCGACGCCGAACCCCATGTTTCACGGCGCCGAAAGGTCTGAGCTTTGTACGGATAACCGGCAAAGAATACACATTTAACTTGAAAAGGTCATCTGGGGAGAAGCTCAGATGGTGAACTGTTTAAGGCTAAATATTCCCAATCGGTGCGGAGTAGGATCAGTCCTCCCCAACGCCGAGAGCGACTACTGATATTTCCGTTGATCACCGCCTTTGCCAAGCCTCAGCGTATTCAGTCTCAAGAAAGGCTTTGATCGATTTAACACATGACTCAGTCTTTGCTCGTTTGCTATGTTTGGCTTGGATGCGGCCGGTCTAACAGGTGCAGGCACTCTGGGAGGTAAGGCTTAGGATCTAAAGTTATCCTCAGGACAAGTTCAGAGTCGTCCTAGAGAGGAGCAGCCAATCCAGTCTCTTCCAACATCTCGGCCAGTCTCAACGAACCTTGATAGATCTTCTTCCCCTCTCTGGTCCGTTCGCCTGCATGCTCTCGGTTCCAGTCCATGATGACCGAGACAACCCCTTCCAGCGTCGTGAGAAGTCCTTTGTACCCTAGCCCGCCCTCAGAAATAGGCTTCCTAGCCTCAGCATCAGATGCTACCAAATGAGTGCATATGGTGATGAGTCCAGGCTGAACTGTTCTGAGATCGCCTTTGACCTCTGGGAGCATTCCTTTGAGAAATGGGAGGCGATGGGGAAGTAAGATGAACCATTCAACAACATGCGTCATACAAAGGATGACCAATGGCGGCACAATAACATTTCGAAAGGGATGAATAGATAAGACTTCCACTGCGGTATAAACGTCTCCGAAAGTGATTGGCGGACCAACATCCGTGACCACAAACGGCTTGCCAGCTTGGGTACAATTGTTTTTGGTCAGTGCAGCTTCATGGTACAGATGCGCGACAGCTACGTTAGCGCCATGAACAAAATTCTGAACGATGTGCGGGACCCAGCTATAAGAGTATGAGAGATAGTGGTAGATAGGTTTAGGCAGACTCACGTGTGATTGACATCTCTAGCCAGAAGATTGCCGATGGGGTTATCAGAGGGATGACCATAGATACCATTCCCAGGTCGAATACACCCTGTGCGAAAAGACGGCCCATTCTCGGCACATACGAGACGTTCTGCAATGGCCTTCGAAACAGCGTAGTTGGCAAAGTATTCCTCATGTTCTCGTAATGGCTTATCAAAGTCCTGCGTATCCATGACCTGGCAATAGTGCTTCGGCTCTTTCCACGGTGCTACAAAGGCTTCGACGGGTCGGATGGAGATTGAAGCTGATGATGTTGAACTGAAGATATCGGCGCCAACTGCACGGGAAGCAGCCAAGACATTCTTGGTTCCCTGTACATTGACGGCTTCGGTGAACTTGTAGAGACACTTGGACCGGGCTCCAGGTATGATGACAGCAGCTGTATGAAAGACAGTGAGTGGTAGAGATGCTATCTTCGGATCCCACGGTTGAGAGAAAGCTTTGCCAACCGCAGCCTTGGAGGCGATGTCTGTCTGCACAAAGTCCACTTGAGCAGCTAGGCCTTCCCGAAGATCATCTCGCTCAGTCTCTCGAACATCGACAATTCGAATACATCTAGGTGGTGTCCCGCGAGCCAATAACTGGAGAACTATGTATCCACCGACAAGTCCTGGCACACTCGTCAGTACCAACTAGTACTTCATGGACGGAGGAGACTTACCATTCCCTCCGGTGACAATGTATCTTCTATCAAGTTTGGGAGGCAAATGCCCATCGAAGTTTATTGGTGATCTTTCGAGGGCTTCATACGTTTGACTCAGTAATTCTGGGGTCCAAGGCTTGCCTCTTAGTTGTCCAATATGTTGGGGCGTCTCTTTTAACAATCGGTTGATGCGCCGAAGATAGAGGATGAGAGCCACAAAAAACACGCCTAGCTCAAGAAGCACTAAGAATAGCGTACTAGTAGCCATGCTGATGGTGTTCAAAGTCAAAACCTCATTACGCGTCGGAGACCCCTTTTTCGACGGGCGATCTGATGTAACAAGAGGCCTCTGTGCCCTCGTAGAATGTCAATTAATTGGAAGATACTTTTCGTGGGCTGAAACGTCACCAGACAGCCCCTGATTTCTCCAATCGAGTGCTGAGTCATATGATATCCCTGCCGATGACCGTTTGGTCTAGCCCAGTTTGTCGAATGTTACCGCATGGTGTAAAAATAACACGACAAGATCAACGCGATTGCATCGGATTGAAATCATCTTGATCTCAGCCTTATGCGTATTCATCCAAAACGTGGCATGATACATGTCTCCAGCTCCAATACCCAGTCTAAAGACTTGGGACCATCCTTTCTGCAACCCTGAAACAGGTTACGGTACCCTGCTCAATTCTCCGCCTTAATAACAAAACCTCTGTTGTATGGGCAGACATGCCTTGCTGTCCTACGCATCAGGGCGCAAACATGTAGTGGCATACGAGGTGACACAGCTTATACGATGGAAAGAGAGTTTCTTAAGGAAATATGTTAATGCGTTTCCTGGCGGTGTGAAACTGTGAACCATGACCTGCCGATCTTGGGAAGGGTTGATGCCTGGGGTGTTTTGTGTCGATGACAACCAAAAGATCGATCGATCCAGCCTCTTCATCCTCCACAAGAGGGCTTTAGCGTAGTTTAACATTAAAGGGACACGGAAATTGTGGCATTCCTCGGCCATCTCACCCAGGACGCTGTCAGAATTGTTGATGACGCGCACTAACTCCAGGAGCTTTTCCAGCGCTATTTGTACCAAGCCCAAGAATCTGAGACGTCAAAGATCTATTCTCTTTCAAAACGCAATTCCTACAATTTGGACAGAAACAACGCGGCCGCCTGTCCAATTCGATGCGGGTCCTCCTCGACTGAGACGAGAAGCCAACCAGTGAGGGCTGGAGATAACCTTCTCGAAGACTCGAAAAACGTTCACATGCGCTCGTCTCGAGTGACGCCATCGACCTATCCACTCACCGAATGCGCTGGCTCATTACGTGGCCCGACAGCTAAGCCAGGGCGGGACGTGCTCGCGTGATAAACATCATAAAGGAAAAAGGTCCCTCGGAGGGTCCATTCTACCCCATAAAGACATTGGTTCCATGTTATGAGTATAAATAAGAGGATCCATGATGCAAAAAGGGCGGAGTGTCTCTGGCTCACCGAGGATAGCAACATTCTTAGGTGGGTTGAACAGACAGCATAAATACTAGGTACCTTGAGTATCCATCCAGGGATAGATCAACTAGGTAGGTTGAGGAGTTATTGAGATATGAATAGTGCCGTTCTACCTTACGGCTAGTGAATTGGAAGGATATGGTGAACAAAAAACACGAGAGTTGGCTTGGCGACAGGATCATACAAATAAGCCAAAAAGTGCATGATTCTTTTCTTCACCCTGTAGCCTGACGTCAGAATGACGTTTGATTAGCTGTCAAACTTGCTTCTGTCCAATGCCGCCCCCGGGAGACCTCCGTTGAGCTTGATTGGCATAGTAGTAGCGAAAACAGTCCCCAAACATGAGCGTTATTGACCCTGATACCGACGCAGTGGGCTCGTTGCTCCCGTCTAGCGCTCCAGGGCTGAATCTTTTTCTGCCCACCAAACTCAAAAGTCTCCCTTTGTTCTCTGCCTGATCACTCACTCACTGATCACCCATTCATCCCCATGTGTCTCACCATGTTCCATCCAGACAATTCCCCCATTCGCTGCAGCTGAATCGGTCTTTGGCAATGGATCCCCAGGAGGCAAGGAGACTGATCCCGATCCTGCCCGCTCAGCAGACCTCAGGGTACGTCTATGGGGAAGACCACTCCCCTGGCCCTTCATCACCACCGCACAGGTTACGGAAGAGAGTCTTGGTCGCCGTGGCTTGCGAGGGATGCCGCCGTAAGAAAGCGAAAGTATGAGGCTTCTCTCTATTCGAAGAGGGGTAAGAAATACTGATGAGGCTTTTCTTGTAGTGTGACGGCAGAAAGCCGACCTGCAGCCGTTGTTTCTCCAAAAGCGAGGCATGCTCGTACGAAACCCCATCGGTTCCTGTCGCCGTGCAGAAAAAGTACGACATCTTGCTAGTTGAGAATCAGCAGTATCGAGAACTGTTTGACGCCATAAATAAGAAGCCTGAGTGCGAGGCGCAGGATATTTTCAACCGGCTGAGAAGTTCGGATCAGCCCCTTGCTGTCCTCGAAACTGTGAGACAAGCCGAAGTTCTTCCCCCGAAACCTTCGACGAATACATGGGATTCCGATCCCAGGCTGGCATTTTTCGACCAGAAAGCGTTCGAATCGAGTGTTATACAAGTTCCTGCCAAGCCGTGGACAACAGTTGCCGGAGATGGAATCGTATCGGAGCTAATAACGGACTTCTTCACTTGGGATAACTCCTATATGTTTCCCGTGCTCGATAGGATCACGTTTGTGGATGAGATGAGAGCGGGAGATGATACAGAAGTGAAGTGGTGTTCACCCTTGCTGGTGAATGCTATTTGCGCCAAGAGATGTGTAAGTAGCAAGACGACCTTCTCAAGCCATAGCTAAGTAATTGTAGCTGATGGTTGAACGAGGAAAACAATTCGGTGTCATGACAGGCCGCAACCTCTCCGAGTCCTTCCTTGCCGAGGCTAAGAGCCATTTTGAGTCTGAACAAGGCCGACCTTCGATACCAACTGTCCAAGGGCTACTTCTGATATACCTTACCATGGCAGCTGCGGGGAAAGACAGAGCTGGTCTGATCTACCGCCTCACAGCCTATGAGATGCTCAAGCAACTCCGCTTGGAGGCAAGGTATAAGGCAGCAAAGAATGACGTTCCACCCCAGACTCACGATATGATGCTGACATCCAAGACGCTTTGGGGGATATTCCTTCTAGAGAGGTGGGAGCGAGCTAATCCAATCATAAGACGTTTTGTTGACTGTGAGTGTTTAGCCGGATAGCTTATTTCTACAACAGGCCCTCTACTATTCCCCCACCTCAAGTCCCTAAGCCCTTCCTCTCCATCCTGACATTCACCCATAAAGGAAATTTGGATGTTCTTGACAGGCCTTGGAAAGATTCCTCTGATCTTGTTCCTCGGCCACCGGGAGTATTAGCAGCTGCATGCTTATTTTCTGAACTTCTCTACGAGATCATGCAGTATCTTACAACTTCTAGATTTAGACGTGGAAGTGAGGAGGATATTCATGCTAGACGGCTATTCTTTTCTCGCCTCATACAGCTGAAACATGACATACCTCGCCAGTTAGTCGTGGAGCAGAACCTTACCCCAGTAACGTGTTTCTTAAGGTAAAGATCCAACTAGCTCGAATTTCATTCACTGACAAGACTATAGAATAGACGAAAACCTAATACTATACACACTGCTCCAGGATATGCCTACCAATATACCATTTGGTGTCCCGTACAGTTCGACAGTCAAGGACCTATGTATTCAACACTGTCGTCACGATACCGAGATCATTGGGTCTTTCATCAAAAAGTGGCCCACGAACCTAATGATAGCACATCAACTGTACATATCGATGCAAGCACTGGTCCCCATACTCGATGACACCGCGGCACAAGATCTGTTTACAAAAAGTTGCCAAATGGCACAGTTATCTTCTGGCAGCATTAGACTGAGTGGGGTTCTCCTACAAGCGACTCAAGCCTTCGTCTGGGCTATGGAAAAGTATATCCCGGAATCTGCACGGCATCATCTCGAAGGGTGGACTCAAGAAACAGTTGAGAAGGACTTGCCAATGAGCTTTGCCTTGCCTCCCCGGGGAGAGGTCAAGGAAGTCCTCACTTCTGATGAAAGCGACCAGGAATGCTCGATATGGAACTTGGGCACCTTGATTGAGAAGTGGGCAATGCTGTCAATGGATGAAAGCAGGCCATCGCCGTGACCATAACGAACGAAAGTGAGAAATAATCTCTGGCTGCGTCATATGCTTGCTCATCAAGCTAGCATTACCCTTCCATTATTTTCGCTCTCGAGCCACACTATTCTACCGAGTTCAGGAGAAACAAAACTGAGCATGATTCTTTATGACTCCTCGTATTCGATGGCGACATGATATGGTGGGGTCACGGGATATAGAGGTTTCGTGATTGCTTCACTTGGAGGCTCAGTCGCAGCACGTGAACACCATATCAGATGATCTTATCAATTTGGGCGAGTACCTATACTGAGCTGCCATCAAATTGCGCTCGAGACATAAAGTTATTTATAGTCTCGTCTTCTGATAATGGTAAATCTCAGCGCTGAACGCTAAGCAATGAGCGGATTTTAGAGTCTTGGCCTAACGTTAGAGGGTCATCTTACGCGTCCCTAAGGTAATGCCAAGTAGATCACCAGCCACAGGCATATGTTCGTCATGACAAACATGATTCGGTGATTCCGATGCTCAGTGGCTCAGCCCCGGGGTCATTTGGTACATGTCCGAACGCCGAGCCACAGCATGCCGATGCATCCGGCTGCCAAGTGGCCGGGAGTGCCGAGACCCGCGCCGCAAACATGTTGGTTCGGGCAACTGCGCCACCTTTGCCCAGAGTGAGATCACATCAGCCAAGAGCAGTAAACCTTGTTGGAGCTGAATGGCTTGATGACGACAGTGTCTACTTAAGTAGAGCTTAACCCCTCACTTGACTTCACTTTTCAAAGCTAGAATTACAGTACAACTTCACGAATACACATAAACAACATTAAACAACATGTCAGCTCAAGATTACTACGGTGGTGGTGGAAGTGGCCACGGCCAGCAGCAACATCAAGGTGGTGGTTATGGACAGCAACAAGGCTATGGCCAACAACAACAGGGCTATCCTCAGCAGGTAAGCTATCCACCAAGCTCCGAGCTCCGGTTACAGTCACTAACAGAGCTTCAATAGCAACAATACTCTCAAGGATCCAACTACGGATCCAACCAGCCCAGCTACGACAACCGCGATCAATCGTACGGCCAACATCAAGGCGGACAATATGGTGGCGGACCTGGCCAATACCCCGACGGTGCAGGTGGTCCCGGGGGCCCGGGTGGCCCGGGAGGTCCGGACGGAGAGCGCGGACTAGGCGCTACACTCGCAGGAGGTGGTGCAGCCGGCTGGGCCGCTCACACAGCTGGTAGTGGTCTTATCGGCAGTCTAGCCAGTGCCGCTGCTGGTGCCATTGGCGCAAACTTCCTCGAGCACAAGTTCAAGAAGCACAAGAAGGACAAGAACAAGAAGCATCACCGCGACGGAAGACCTCGAGCTTTGACCGGCGAGTCGACTAGCAGCAGTGATTCCGACTCTGGTGATGAGCGACGCCGACGAAAGGATGATGACTTGGCCTATGGAAAGTCCTATGACAACTCCTCCCGACATGGACATGGAGGCGGCTCTCATGGTGGCTCTAGCTCATATGGCGGAGGCGGATATGATGGCCGAGATCAGGGCTACGGCGGTGGTCAGAGCTACGGAGGCCAGGGCGGATACGGGGGTCAAGGCGGATATGGCCAGCAGGGCTACGGCGGTACCCGATACTAATTGCCCTAATGACACGGACGGAAGGACGAGACATTATCTTTTGTAATTGATATGAGCCGGAAGAACATCGACGTTTAACGTTAGACACGAATACAAATACCCTGCAATACTCATATGCTGAACCTTTGTGACAAGCCGGGACATTGAACAATATCCGATTAATTTTGCTCGCGCTGATGTCCAAACGGCGAGAAGTGTCTTGACACGACTCAGCCCCGATTGTGGTGAACTTGCTCTCCCTGCATATGCAGGTCATGAACCAAACCCCGCTAAATGATGTCTCGATCTCCACGTCTGACACAAGAACCTGGTAACAAAAATACGCGTTTAGCATTATCCGAAGTATCGTGCGCGTTAGGACACCTCATTACCGTGACATCAGTTCTAGAGCGATCGTTTCATATGCGTCGTTTGCCAGACTGGATCTTGATCGACTGCAATAACCGAGAATCCTTTTTGTTTCCAGAAGTCGATCGCATGCGGTAAGAAGGGATGTGTATGCAGGTAAAGCTGCTTGATGATGCCAGATTGCCGAGCT
This sequence comes from Fusarium pininemorale, assembly GCA_002165215.1. Classification (NCBI taxonomy): domain Eukaryota; kingdom Fungi; phylum Ascomycota; class Sordariomycetes; order Hypocreales; family Nectriaceae; genus Fusarium; species Fusarium pininemorale. Next base: position 872,357 of record NFZR01000011.1, read on the forward strand.
GTCTCGACTAGCGTGTCAAACAGCCTGGAAGCTAGCCCTGCGCGACGCCATTCAGGCTCGACGTATAATCTCAGAATCTCGACGACATGCTCAGGTTCGAGAGTGAGATGTGAGAAGCGGCCATCGTAAGCAGCGTAGCCAATTGTCGCAATCAAGCGCCCATCGGAATAAGCTGTTAGAAACGCGCCTTGGGGATGGTCAAGATATCTGTCCTTGAAGATGTCGAGTTCTTTCTGGGCCATTTGATCGCTGGATGATTGGTCGAGAAACGGGAACATGTCCGCTCGGGCCTTTGTTATCAACTCGACGATGGCGGGGATCTCATCATGCGTCGCTGGCTGGATGGTGATGTTGGACATGTCGTATTTTTGGTGACAAAGTCATTGGATGCCTTGAGTAAATAAAAATCTCACAAAAAAATATGGCGCAACGAACTCCACATCTCAAACTAATCGTGCTCGCGAAAAAGAAGCTTATTTTCATTTATCCAATCTCGCTAAATTGACCTTTCTTATCAATCTATCACCCCATACTTTGACGTCTGTATACGGAGTACCAATGTCAGCTTTTCTTATCACAGTCAAGTCGACACACAACAAGGCTACCCTGCGCAAATCTTCCCTATGAGAAAATGTACCATTTCGGTATTTCAACGCACCTTACTCGTGGGTATTAATTCACGTATCACGCTCAACACCTTCACCAGTAATAACCCCGGAGGAATAAGCAGCCCATCAGTAACAGAGGAGACCTACTGGATGAGAAGCCACTGGCAACACTCAATTACCAGAACCTGCTTTTCAGCCGCTGCAAGCATTTTCACATTGGGTAATTCTCAGTCGCCAACTGCATATCAGAACAGGCATGGGTAGTGGTGCAATGCGGCTCAATCATCCTTTAGAACAAAGCAGCCTTAATTGTTATACTCTTGTTCCCCCAATCTCTAGCGTCCCTCGGTTTTCGTGTCAATTTCTCGACTGAACTATTGTTGAAACAGGATTCACAGAAAAGGCTCTCTTTGTCTTTCGTTTTCTCTCCTGCTCCTGTTGGCCGTAAAGACACTTGCTGATGACGACGATACTGATTTTCTTATGAATGTGTTCTCCGACCTTGGCCCTTAAGTCACCAATACTGGACTTTTTGCTGGAGTGTTAATTCCGATGCGCGGCAACGAGAACTGACCTAGTTGTTCAGCGTCCTCGCGAGAACAAAGCAGCTGCGGATATTGAGTATATGTCTTCACTTCAGCCCAAGTGGGTGGACTGTTCAATGGAAGGGGCATCGTGCGCACAATGGGACAGCCCGAAATTGCTCAGTTTCTCGTATTCCCTGATGAACTTCTGAAGGAGAAGAATGGTGCGCAGTGTCAAATATGGCATGCATACCCTCAAGTCGGCGTCTCAAGAAGACATTCTACCCAAGGGAAGTATGGCGTGAACCATGCGTTGTTCCCACTAGTGTTAACCTGATGGTAGGATATTGTGATCTAGCAGCAATTATTTAAAGTCATTCAAGGACGCGGAGACTCACAAAAGGGATGCCGAGCAAGCAGAAGACCAACATTACCATTCTATCTCAAGAATTGAAAGGGCAATCCCATTGCCAAAGAACGATAGGTTTCCCAAGTATTGGGACTCTCTGATATCCCCTAATCTACATCTGAAATATTGCAACCGAAAATATATCACCAAGAAGGAGAATCATTGAGCTTCAATTGGCCGCCATTGTTGCAGTTATCCTTCAGGCCTCCCTTCTTGTTATAGCCAGTGTCGTCCCTTACAGGGTTCAGGTCTACGAGTCTCAACCATGGGGACTCCCTTCTACATCGGCGGCTCAGTTCTTCTCTTCATTGGCATGCTTGCATGCTCTGTTGTCATTGAACGAAGTACCAATGGGTTCAAATGGCGGCACAGCTTAAGCATCACTAATGACACGCAAACTTCCTCCGGAGTCCGACGTCAGTCCATGGTTTGTTTTAAGGAAAGCTTAATCAATCAAATCAGTTTCACGCCTCTCTATTACCAGGCTTCCAATATGACCCCAATTAATTGGTGACTGATTGTAAGGTAATAGTTTTTGTCTCGTAAGATAATGCGCAGCTTTCGTACTTACTAGAACTTAGGGAAAGATTGGAAGAAGCGAGATATATTTGGCTTGACATCTCTACATTATGCTGCCTCTTACAAAGAATTTAACGTCATCGAAGGGTGCCATCATCCCATCTTCCGTAGCAATCCTGGTTGTCTCAAAGCCCTTATACGGCAGAGCCACCCACGAACATGGTGGTTCGACAAATTGGTAGAAGCCCATTTTATGTTCCTTGATTGATAGGAAATTAGGGATGCTTGGAGAGATTCTTCGGGAACTTGTCTGGGAAACATGCGAGAGCTAGCTGGGAAGCGAAAGGGCTGGACGCAACGACTCCCGTGCACCTTGCAATGCGGGGAGGTCACACAAAGTGTATTGCTATCATCAAACAGGCTATCCGGCTATAGGAACTTGAAATGCCGACAGACGCTTGGAAACGGAATCCTATTCATCTCGCCGTTTTCGAAAGGAAATACGACTGCTGTAAGGAGCTGGTTTGTGACGAAAAGCTCATGTTCAACCCATAAACTCTCGATATCCACGGAAGATCTCTATTCTCGTACCTTGACGAAGAGAAGGACGAACAAAGATCAATTGGGTGCCTGCTTCTCAAGGTTCACTCGAGGCTCCTCCGAGGCAAAGACAACCAAGGCCAGTCGGTCAGGCACTATGGGATCGGGTTTCTGCGTGAGGATGCAATAGACATCTTGCAGGATCAGCATTTATCAACCATCAACGCCAGCAATGACTCAAGCGAGATCCCGTTCCACGTGGCAGCCAAACATGAGAGCGAGAAGATTGTCTGCTTTTTGCTGAATCTTGGCGCGAGAACAGACAGAGTGCGGCTAAAGAATAGTCTCCGTTGATATTTGCCTGCTCCCGTGGCGAGGCGAATATGGTCTATACAATGCTCGATTCCAGCAATCAGGCTGCCAGAGAGGTAGAAGAATAGGGAAAGTCTCCTTTACACTATGTGATTGAGTGCAAAATCTGCAACGACGAAGATCGGGAAAAGACCGTCAAATGGCTTGTGCCAGCCTTGAAAAGCGGCGACATCGACGTCAAGGAGATGCAATACTTGATCTATCATCCTTGGCGTGGGCGGGCAATTAAAACTGTACCGAGGTCGTCAAGTTATTGCTCGAGACTCGCAAGTCAGTCCAACTTCAAAACAGGCTAGATCTCAACAAGGTAGTAACATGCTACAGCAATTATACACCACTTCATATCGTTCTGATGGAGAAGAATTACGGAATTCTGGAGTTGCTGCTTGATGATCCTAGGATCATGCGTGGGCTGGGCCCAACCAAACGTTATGATCTTAACCTTTTAGAATTTACTTTTGAGAGTTCCAATCAAAAATGTTTGACCGCGTTGCTGCAGCACCATCATGCGAGGTCTGTTGTGTTTCATGACTGGCTGGGAACGAATGGTTCAGAAACACCCCAGTTTGGTCGACATGGTCGAACTCTGGGAAGAATGGGAGCGCGCTATCCTTGATCCGAAACATAAGGTGCAGTATCTTATCCCTAGGTTAGCTAAAGCTGGGCGAAAAGAGAAGATTGAAGCACTGCGCCAAAGTGGTATAGATGTACATGAGCAGTCATCGGAGTAGGTAGACTTTTTATGGGTTGTTCAGTATGCGGAAAACCGAGCACGGGACTCTTTTAGCCATCATAGAACTCACTCTGATACGGGTTCTGTGAGAACGTGGGTTCTGAATGCTTTTCGCATTGTTACAAGGTGATAATATCAAACTCAATGTAATATATTCTCATGGAAGTAAAGCAAAATGCAAACAGATTCATGTCTCGTCCGGATCCACCAATGCCTGGTAGCCGACAAGGCTCAAAAGTTGATCTTGGGGGGAAGACAAGTTCAGCCCTGTAGGCCATCAGCTATCATGGCATTGACAAGCTGAACATGTCGATTGGCGTTTGTCTCGCTCCACTCATTATCGTAGTTGAGTCCATATGGCCAAATATGTCCTCCGCCACAGTTGATACGAACACCAGCACCATCCCAAGACTGAAGTAGGGGAGTTGCCGTGCGCCAGTCATTCGCAGCGCACTTCCTATCAAAAGCCGCAGTCTGGCCAATTCCAAGAGTGTGAGAGATCTCATGCAAAGCGGTGCGCTCGCTCATGTAAGATCGGTTGGAGCCGAAGCGAAGACTGCCGTTGAAGTTGGCATCGGCGGTTGGGACGCCGGGAACATAGGTGACACGAATGGTCTTGGTGGCTCCACCCAAACGATTGTATCGCGCTGCTGCAAGGCGCATGGCATTTTCAATGCGGCTGTAGGCATCGGCTTGGTCGGCTGATGGGTTGGAGACCTTCTCAAGGGACCAGGTGATGGCGGCAGAGGTGGTAGAGACGCATGCCACGAGGGCAGTGAACATACTAGAAAACCGCATGACGAGCGTTCGTGAGAATGAATACCGTGGTGGTGAGCACACCTCGTGGAAAAGTCGATACTCAAAGCTCTAAATACTTCTCATCGCTTAGTCTATAGCATACCGCTACTATATCAGCTTCCATAATCTGCATTATTCCGTCGATCAGCTTGACCCTTATCATTTCAAGGTTTCATTCTATCGGCTCACATGGCCACTTTTGTAAAACGATACGGAGTATCTTCATCCGATTATCCTGTTCGAAACATATCTAAAGCCCACGATTGGGCAGGATGCTGCTCAGACCACTCTAGCGATGAAACCCTGCCAGGCTTGCTAGGATCTTGAAGCGACCGAATCCCAGCCCAGCGGAGTGTTTTAACAGAAACAACTCTAATCGCGAGGCTGATGAGCTTAACAGCGGCTTTTTGTACATTCTAAATAAGCTCTCTCAGAGTGCTTGGACTGCAAATACTTATCTCTCAGTGACAATAGAATAATGTACCGATCTTTAGTAGGCGGGAAGAGCAAAGAAGCAAGCTGGTATCCCCTCACCAACAAGTCACCGGCGATCACTTCAGTAAGCGGAAGGTGTGATGGCATCGCGCCTTGGTCTTGAATGCCAAGACGATGAACGGAATACTTTGGGAAAATGGAACAATTACAGGCGAGGGAAAACTAGGTCACCAGGTTAGGACTTATCCATTGGTGGAACAACAACTTGACTAGTGTATCATTGAAACTGATTACCCAGCATGCCGTGTTTCACGCCCGAATGCATCCCACCAGAGACAAAAGGGACAAACGAGGCCATAAACACGAGATAGATGCTGTAGATTGACAAGACCAAAGAGAACCTGTAAGCTAAGATATCGTTCTTGTTTGACGACCTTGGAAGGAAACTATACAGCAAATCCGTTCCTAGTGCATTCGTCGATCAACGTCTTGGCACCGACGATCTGCTCAACCTTGCCATTCCCCGCCCACTTGACAAGCTTCGACCTGCCCAATTGTGCCTGTATTGCCGGCCATCCATCCTTTTCCAAGCCGTGAACAGGGTCATTGGCGAACCTAAGGTAAAGGTCTTGCATTCTCTCACTAACCTTTCGCTCGAATTTGGTTGATGGGCCCTTAATTTCATGAGTACCAAAGATCAGAGGCAATTCAGCAGTATGGTACGCGCCTAGCCAAGGGAGAGGGGAAATATTCGTGAAGTTGCCTGCATAAAGATACTGGAAAGTTCTGGCACCTGCTCCGGATCTCATGCGGTTCTCTTTGAGGGTAGTGCATTGGAGATTGAGACCAAATCCATTCGCAATGGGCTTGAGGTTGGCTGGGATTTCTGTAGCTGTTTTGTAGCCTGAGAAGTTAAAGGGAATAACGGCAGCTCCTTCGTTCGTATTGGTTCCAATCAAGAGAGAAATTTTTGCTGGAAACTTGGAAGAACCTGCGGTGATTCTTTCAGTGTAGTTGGTGAAAGCAGTGACATTGTCAGGAATAAGTGAGAAGCTGAGGCCATCATCAGCAGCACCTCCTTGGCCGAGTTCTGCTTGGAGATACTCCTTGAGCTTGTTCTCAGGAACGCCTCTCATACACTGGAGCTCTTTTTTCGGGGACAGGTTTCCGCAACCTAGGTGTTTTGCGGCAATGGAAAAAGTGCTGTGATTTCTGGTATCCCCCAGACTTCCCTCAATCGCTAAGGCATTTCCGGAATCAGCTATGACACCCCTTACAATTGGGTCGCGCGGCCAGGCAAACAGATAGCCATCTGTAGCGTATGCACCTGCGCTTTCACCCCAGAGCGTGATGCGGTCGGGATCGCCGCCAAATCGAGCAATGTTATCTCGGACCCATTCGACAGCGAGACGCTGGTCAAGCAGCGCCAGATTCAGATTCTTTCCTTCTTCAACTAAGCCAGCAGCATTGGGTAATCCGAAGATATTGAGTCGGTATTGGATCTGTACAACGATGTGTTTCTGACTTCGCTGAACCCATGGTTGGGCAAGCTGATATGGCACGTTGGTGCCTCCAATCATATAGCCACCTCCGTGAACCCAGATCACGACAGGCAACCGTTCATCTGTCGCGCCTTTCCTTTCGATGATAGAGTTCTTAGGTGCGAACAACGAGAGTCTCAGACAATCTTCAGTAGTATTCGCGTAGTCTCCACGCTGGAAGTTGGCAGCAGAAACGAGACTGTCAGCAACAGTACCTCTAAGCAATAGAGGCACGTATTGTATACATCCCCGCGGGAGATTAGTTGCTTGAATAACTTTATCTCCAGGATATTTCTTTGCAACAGCTGGCGTGAATCTGAGATCTCCGACCGGAGTCTCTGCGAATGGGATATCAAGAAATGCGGCAACATTCGGGTAAGATGCCTCAAAGAAGGGGGCAAAGATGCCAGAGCTCGTGTTGACTTCCAATGAATTATCTCCATGTGTTATGGTTGGCCACGCGCTTGCCAGCATAGGCAGCATCGCAAGGAAAGTAGGATTGAGATACATGATAGTCTTGTTGTGTAGTTGTCAGCGATGCGTTGACAAAGGTGTAGGCAATTGGCATGATATCTTATATACACGTTCCGTGTCAACAAGGCATTTCCTTCCACAGAATCCCCTAATCGAATAAGTCACCCTATCAGCTCCAGGGTCTTTAACTCCGATAGAACCAAGTATCATCGGTGCTTATATCCGCTTCGCATGTTGATCAGGCACCAGAGTACAGGGAAAGTCATATCGTTTAGAGCTAAAACGGCTTAATCCTATGGTTCATTATTAATCATGATTTATAATAACAAATATTCTATAAATTAAGTCCTTCTAAGTCCATTCTATAAGCGCCGGACAATTTGCGTTGTCCAAAGTCCGACAGTCAGCTTACTACTACTCAGTCTAGCTACCAAAAGGCTGACTAGACAATTGAATGCGGTAGGCCCAGTAGATCCTTCCTATGCCTTATAGTCTAAAGCACTCTGAAGCATAGTAGCGGGCCATTATTCCGCCTTAATGCTAGTTTGTTGATGGCCAATGTTGCTGATCGTCTGGGGCAGCAGGCGAAGCAACAGAAAAAGCATATCTGGATATCAAAGTTGAAATCAAGGCATTCTCTCATTGACTGCGAAGTTATGGAATTTACAGCAGTTTAACTTGTTGGAAATGATCTAGGCGCGAATGACAATCCAAAGTTTGGCTCCTTGCCTCGGCAAAGCTAGCTGAGTCGCGCTGTTCCTTGGCCTATGACTTTCCCGCTGACTTTTATGGTCTCTCATCCATGTGATCTCGGTCTCGTAGAAGTTCTCTCAGCTGTTCCAAAGCCTTCGTAACTGTTGCTTTCCTAACAGCATCGCAATCTCCTGGAAAGTAGAATGGTCCAAACGCTCTATCCTGGCCGGCCCTCGAGATTCCAATAACCACTGTCCCAGGTGCTTTCCCTTCCTCCGTACCAGGTCCTGCCACACCTGTCGTGCTAATCCCCCATGTCGTTGGCGTATCGAGCGTCGTGATACTGCGAGCGCCAGCGGCCATCTGTTCCGCGACTTCCCCATTGACAGCGCCGTGCTTCGTGATGATAGACTGACTAACTCCGAGTATGTTGACCTTTATGCCTGTGCTGTAGGAAACTATACCGCCGCGACAGACAGAACTTGCGCCTTCGACTGCTGTGAGGGCAGCCATGATACTGCCGCCTGTTAAGGACTCGGCGACACCGACAGTTTCTCTCCCTTCCTTGAGAAGTCGTATTACATCTTTGGCGATGTCGGAGATGGTTTCTGAGCTTCGTTTCACGTGTTTTAGCGTTGACATGTTGGCGTTTCGTTTGAGGTTGGTCGATGTTGGATCTGAAAACCTTATTCGATAGCTTCGATGGATAGATCAGAGACGCCCTGCGGGTAAACTCACACATGCGAAAGGAAATTTTCACACTTCGGAGGAATATTAGAAGTGTGATGGGCAAATTCGAAGAAAGTCTATGATGGTCTTATGACGTCCTGTTGAGCAATCTTGACGACATCAATTATACATCCAGCAGTGATAATGACTCGTGTAGAACTACTGTCTCGCTCCTTGCAGTGAATATAATCTCAAGAAAGACTTTACATGCAGGCGGTCTCGGTGAATGGAAGATGCGGGACATTCCTTGATGCCTGTGAGCCCTTGGCCGAACATCTGTGATTCAACATCTGAACTGGAAGTCTTCCGGTCAATAGACAAGAGTCTCTGAGGCTGTGAAATGTCACATTGTGCCTGTTGTATCTCAACTAACGATAATGCTTTTAATCCATCGACTTTGCTCGTGCAACCGCCAACTCCTTTGAATGCAGCGCTCTATCAACAACGCATGCCCATTCGCCTTCAAAATGCGATCCTTCCGCTAACATCACTATTTCTTGAACTTTTTCTGGATCTCTTCCTCAGTGAAGCGACGTGTCTTCGTCTCCAACATAGCAGCACGCTCATCTAAGGACATGGCGATCTGCTCACCCATTGGTACCAAGCACCTGGCCAAGGTCTTGTAATCCTTCATCATCAATCGAACGGTCACCATCATGTAGTCAATGTCGTGGAATACAAGGGCATGCTGTGATGCATAGGTGTGTTTCGTCTTCTGGAAAGAAACAGGGTGCTCGCGCCAGTGGCGAAGAGGGTTGAGATGGTGAGAGGTGTGATAACCGTCGTTGTAGCAGAAGCGGTTGCTCTGTTGATAGTTAGCGCGAGTATTCTGGTGATCATGTGGGTTCGAACTTACAGCAACGTCAATCAGTGTAATACTGGATCGGTAATCAGAGTCGGGATCAACATCGTCAACAAAAGCATGTTGACCCCAGTTACCCGCCATCAAGCCGAGACGAAGAAGAAGCAGCGGCATAAGGAAGACACAGAAGGTGGCGTTTCTGTGTAGGTTGAACATGGTGATAAGGAAAGCATAGTTGGAAAACTCCCAGAATCCAGCCTTCAAGCCAGTCATGACCTTGCCATTTCGGATGAAGTAGACGGGGAGATCAGCCCAGACGAGGAAGAAGAATCGGCCGACATAGTGAAGGAAGTGAAGGAGGCTGTCTCGCTGGTATCGGATAGTTGATGACAGATCGTTGGGCCCATTGCCCTCAACGTGATGATGCTTGACGTGGTGATAGAAATAAGAGTTCCAAGTATGTCCCATCAAAGGATCAAGGATGTATGGAAACAGATGATCAAAGATGGCAAATTTCTTGTCCAAAACGCCTCTCATGTGAATATGCTGGTGCATCAGCAAAGTATACGCTCCCATATAAGAGAACTGCATAACAAAGTGAAGAATACCATGAATCCATGTGAAATTCGTGAACAAAAAGATGGCGCTGGGAATCGTGGTTGAGAAGTAAAGAAGGAGATGCGTAAGCATAATGACATCAGTCTCAACCCTCACAACAGACCGCGCCAGGCGAATATAAGGCCGCAGTACGGTCTTCTCCAGGAATAGCGGTAGCTTGATTTGATCAATGTCCCAATTGGTCGTGACGCTTGGTTCAAAGTGCGCATCTTTGGGGTCGTTCATTGCCTGGAGATGACGAAGCAGTTCTTCATCGCGGGCTACTGAGCTGTTAATTGGCTGGATGTTAGATAGACATGAGGTGACACGAACCGGTGGGTGCTGAGGTTGAGGTCTCGGCATTGCTAGATGATGAATCCTTTATGTCTTGGCGGAGACCTTCGAGGATCAGCGCATCAGCTTTTGTCAGCTGAGGATGGAAGACGATAGTGTCCTCCATGTTGACTGTGTGGCAAATGGGCGAAACAGAGAATATCGTGGTGTGTTGCTACAAAGCAGCAGGTTGAAAGTTGATCGTAGCGTTCGGATGGGGGACCAAAGCTTCAATCGAAATCCAGGGTCCTCAGCTGATGGATGTTCTTGCAAGACCCTGAGTTAAAATCGCGAGAAACAGAAAAGTCACCCCTAAATCTGAAGCAGAACAACCAATGGCAACATTCCAGGTAAGAAAATCAGTGGAGAAAGGTATCTCGCTTCTATCCCTTTTTGGTCCACCGCTCGGTTCTTGGGCAATCTCGGAAATAGCCAAGATGTTCCCGTCCCGTCTACGGAGTAGACCGTCTGGCTTTAACCGGGGGTAAAAGGAGGTTGTAAATTGAGATTTCGTCAATGGCTGCCACTGGCAATAGGGAATAATGCGACGAAGGAGCTCAAGGGTCCAACATCTGTCAGAGTTGGAGGCGAGAGTTTGGCAGTGTTGCAATGTCGATATTTCCGGGTGCGTGAATGGTGCCTCAGAGCCCAATGGGGTAACGCTTCCTTTTCACTGACTCAATTGAAACATCATATGATTTTTGGGGTAGAAGTTTTTATGGTGAAAAAGAATATCGTGTCCCCGTTATCTGTGTTTGCAGGCTAAAGTTTAACCTTGTGGCCAGCATTCAGCCTCGTCGTAAGTACGTATGATCTCGGTCAATTCTGCCCACGCTGGAAATAGGGAAAAAGCAAAGTGAGATAAAGTACGAGCCAGATGTGTTATTTGAAGTTGAGATCTGTGATTAAGAACTTATATCACGATAGAAAACTTAGCAAATTACCGGCTTTGACACGAACGCTGATGGTTTGGTCCAGCCAATTGATGTGTTGAATAGAAATGGTCGAGAAACGTTGACTGAAGCTTTGACGTTACTCGATGCGACAGGCTTGGCCACCATGCGCGACCCTCCAGAATTGGACAATGGCTTCTTGGTCTTGCGCACCAAAGCTACAGGGCACTTGCAGGAAGCTTGTGATGAAGCGACAACCCGACCATGGCGCGGCTCAATTAGTGAATGATGCGACCGATGGTCGTTGAATAAGAATTGTTTTGGGGCGTGCTGATCAGTGGTAGGCCAGCGGGTTCTGCTGGTGGACGTGAAACGACACGCTGGCCATGTTCCTGTCAAGCCGGTCAACGGGTGGCCATTACGGGCCGGCGAGAGACTGGCAAAGTAAATTTTTGTTGATGTTCAAGTCTTTCCAATTCATTAAGTCTATCTAGTCGAGTTTGTGTGTCGTAACATGTCATAGGCTTCAGTGAGCCGTCGTCTAATCTCTCCCTGCCAAATGCCCTTTTCCTACCTATGCAGATAAAACCCCGTATCCCTAAAAGTATTATTGAGAAGTGAAATGTTCATAAAGGCCCCGATTCAATCCAATGCCGACTCAACGAGCCGTTTAGCAGCTGTACTCGATGTACACACCATTCTTGTCGCTCTGCTCGAGGAACACCTTTGTGTTGCCGTTGGGGTTTCGCAGCGCGGCCTTGAGGTAGACGGTTCTCTTGCAGTCGATGTTACCAACAATATGGGTCTGCGCAGGCAAGTCATCCCAGTTGGTGAAATCAGCAGCGCCGACAGACTCCCCGGCAGTGTCAAACTCCTTCGCGGTATTGTACGTGATGGCCTTGCCGGGGAAGCCAGAGAGCTGCTTGAACTCGGTCAAGGCATCTCCACCCTTGACGATGAAGAGACGCTCAGGCTGCTCACCCTGCGCCCATCCAAGAGTGCACTTCTTGGCCTCGGCAGGAATGCCTGTGAAGACGAGGAGCTGTTCGATCTGCGATGCGTTGTTGTACGTTGCAACGTTGAAGCCGACGGACTTTTTCGCAACATCGGGCGAGCCTGGGAATACGCTGTACAGGGCTGATGGCTCCTGGCGGGCTGCTTTTCCAGTGGAGGGGCAGTTGCCACTTGCGCGGGGTAGTGCTGTAGGTACAGCACCAGCGACAGCCAAAAGGCAAGTCAGCGCAGTGAATGTGTTGGCGAAGAAAGACATGTTGCAGGTATTCGACGTGAGGTAGAGTTGAGTTGAGGTGGCTCTGGAATGCAGACAGACTGGAGCTCGGAACCGGTGGGAAGAATTAAGCATATTTATGAATCATAATTCCCAACCTCCGAGACGATGATCAACCGTGCATCTCAATCCCCAAGAGCCAAGAATTGGTCCTGTTGATCAGTGCTGCTGATTCGTGGCACAAGCAGGGATCGGGTGCAACTACAGCGAATCGTAAATCAGTGGCGGAGGCTTCTGTGTTTATGCGTACGATGCAGTAACAGCGCACCAAGAGGCCCAAAAATGGGGACCTCTCAGTAATCAGGCGGTCGGGGAAGGGGCTGCGTCGTGCTTAACACGTACAATATTTCCAATATTGGTCGCTATTTTGGGTCTTGAGGGCATAGCCGTGTGCAACAGTAAGCAATGGCTGAATGAACCGCGAGAGTTCACGACAGCGAGCTGAGATGTGAGCTCACGTCAAGCTGCAGGTGTCTGAAACAGCAAAACCCTGCAGAGTTACATCAATTCGAAGGCTGGCCAACTCTGTAATCTTATGGCCCGATGGAAACAATGTAGACAAAACACGGCAATCAACCATAATATTCCGTGGTCCAACGCTCATCGGCATTTATCGAATCTGCTAACAGCCCGGCCGCATGACGTACTGCTCGTAAACACAAGTCATGGCCTCCAACCTGCCCATGAATATTGACAGCCCGCACTTGAGGCTTGGCAAACAAAACAAAGTTCATCAGAGGCGTCGACGACTGTCCACAGTAAACAAGACCTTCCGGCCCTAGCCTTCATAAGCATAATCACAACTCCACGTGACATCGAACTCCGCTACAGTGGCTGCTCACAGTCATCATCTTCCGTAGTATAGTGGTCAGTATGCAAGCTTGTCACGCTTGAGACCCGGGTTCAATTCCCGGCGGGAGAGTTCCAGCCGCCTGTGAATATAGGCAAATCTCTTTTTTCTATTTGCTCAGATTAATTGATGTCTTTTTGGTGGCATTGTGACCTGCAATGCAATGATACTGAGTCGAAACGAAACTTAGTTTTAATATTTTGTACTAACAGATAAACATTACTAGCACGCCACGTTGGCTCTTATCTGATAAGCTTTAACCTGGAGAAATTTTTTCGCTTTCACTGTTTGCAAGGTTACCCTACAATTGGCAGTTATTACTCACGGACAACCTCAGAGTGGTATCCCTTTACGGGAAATGGAATTTTTCTATACCTGGCTATAATTCCAATTCCATAAGACTTGCTTTCCAGTTGCTACGGAACATTTCCACTGCCTGCTTGTCACTTTGTTCAGTCATCCATTTCAGTCCTCGTCTCCATTGTAATGGCAGGACTGGTAAACTATAGGTTCGACTCCTCAACTGTTCAACGAACGGAATTGACCTCTCTTCTACTACGCTTAACATTTGCAAGATTGTTCAGCACGGAAAATTAACCCAAGGGTCAGCCTCATTGTCGGCGTGATTCCCTGCTGCGTATATAGACCCAGACTTGAAGATCCTTACCAAGACAACGTGGCCGAGTGGTTAAGGCGATGCCCTGCTATCTCTTCCGAGACATCACAGGCATTGTGTTCGCACGCGTAGGTTCGAATCCTGCCGTTGTCGTTTTGTTTTTGCCTTTTGGCCATCTTGTTGCTCTTTTGCTCCGTAGGATCAAATTGCATAAATTGTCGCGTTGCTGTGTCGTCGTGGTTGTGCTGCCTCTGCATGTCGCGGCGGTGACACGTTGACGATTTAGCTGTGACTTCGACTAAAAATCGATTTAATTCTGCAATCGAAAGTCTATCCATATAATTTAATTCGTTTTTGTCATTGCCTATCATTCTGTTCTTTTGCTCGGTAGAAACAAATTACATACATTTTCGCGTTATTGTGTCGTTGTGGTTGTAACTTTCTTACCGATTGCGCGGCATTAACGCGTTGGCGATTCAGCTGTGACTTTGGCTAAGAATCAATTAAATTCTATAATCTATAGTCTATATTTATGCCTCTTTTGAGAATGTAAATACCTCGTCTTCCCTCCACCAACCTCTATCATACAACCACAGACTAAGTCCTTCAACAGTCCCTTTACTCTTTGCATGTCCCTCCTTCAAAAAGCCCATGCACTTCTGTACCTCTTCTTTATCATCCTGCTTGTTCATAATGGTGTAATGACCTCTCCATTTCTCTCGTCTATCTTGATCGCTCAGAAAAGGCTCCCATTTGTCCCTCAATTCACTTCGTATGCTTAATGCCCTCTTCTGACCCGCATAGAGCTTGATGCCAACGCCCTTTCCCATTTCGTAAACGTCCTGATTTCCGATACCAATTGAGAATCTCGCTGTTCGAGCTGCGATGTCCGCAATATCTGCCTTGACCTCTGGCAGTTTGGAACCAGGTAACGCGTGGAATAGAGTGATATGGGCGTCGACCTTGAGCAACCTTGGAGGAAACCATTGCCTTCGCAGTGCAGTCATTTTATCACGGTGTCGCTTGTCGGTAAGAAGCGTCAGGATGTAGAGCTTTTCTTCGTCATTTGAACCCCTGGGAATATGAGCCTCGCGACGTTGGTGCTGGATATCGCTGGACTGGTGCAACTCTGCTGTACTTGTTTGTGACAGCGGACTGCGCCTTGCAATGGGATGCGTCGCAGGGACGATTGTGACTGGCATTACGGATTGGCCGAGGCTTCTCAAAGTGCAAGAATATCGAGATAACCCCATTTGTATAAACAAGAGTTGGGAAATTCTGTTTAAATATGTTTCATGTGAAAACCCAGCACGCGAAAGTCCTGGTATGAGGTGTTGACGTCAATGATCTAAACCAGGGAAACCTAGCGTGTTCTTTGCAGCTTTCGTATTCCAGGCAGATCTCCTTGACGCGGAGAGTTACCACCTAATTAGAAGAATTTTTTGAGGTCGAATAAGTATGTATCACGATTAGATGGTTTCGCAAATGACTGAACGCATTATTCTCTCAAATACTGATTGCTTGTTACTTAGAACATAGAGCTATCTGAAGGGCGCCAATTGGTTGTCTGGTTAATTTAGGAACTGTTTATTGAATAGAGATATCAATAAATTCTTGCGATAATGTGCTTTGACGCTCTTTGTTCTAGAGGCTTGCTGGCAAGGCCTATCTGCAAAGCCTCGAATGCCGTGCTGTTGGGACACCAAAGGATCGCAATCATGAGAATGTCGTCATAAATCCCGCCAATCACGGATTGAGTTATTTTTGACTCATGCTTGTCAGATAATAGCGTTCGAAGACACATCTTCGCTTTGTCCAAAACAAGCTAGCTTTGCGCTGCCCTGGTATCTATCGCAACTGACCCAATGAACAACCGCAATGGGTCTTGCAGATGGGACCATGATCCATCGTAGGGCCTTCAAGGCTGAAAGGTATGCGTGCACCTGCCCAAGACGGGCGAACTTTTGGCTGGACAGGTTACTCGATAGCGAGCTGTCACGATGCTCATTATTCCCTTCTCTTCAGTATAAGTAGTAGCATCTGTCACTATCTGCATCGTACGAATCCTCTTCCAATAGCCACCCAACATGCCCCAATCAGTCTGGCTAGTAACAGCTACTACTTCGGGCCTCGGTGCGGCAGTGGTGCAGAACCTCACCGCGAGAGGTGATAAGGTCATCGCAACGGGGAGAGGGGCAACGGAACGTCTCAAGCATTTGCAGTCTGACGATGTGTTTCTTCTTGATCTTGATGTCACATCGCCTCGAGCTGAGATCAACGAGAAAATAAAAGAAGCTTGGGATGTTTGGGGACGTATTGATGTTCTTTTGAACAATGCTGGCATTTCAGCACCTAAGAGTATTGAAGAGGCAGAGTAGGTCACCTAACCTGGCACTGGGGTAGATACTAACAGTCTCACAGCGACGACTTTGTGCGTAACGTTTTCGACGTCAACCTCTTTGGAACGTTACATGTCACTCAAGCTATCCTGCCTTACTTCAGAGCCCAACAAAGCGGCACCATCGCCTTCATTGGAGCTGGCGTGGGTTGGGGGCCGTTACCATTCTTAGGCCACTACGCCGCTTCTAAGGCTGCCCTGGGTGCCTTCGTTGAATGCTTGGCCAAAGAGGTACGCCGCTTCAACATTCGGTGCATCATCTTTGAACCTGGTGGCTTCCCGTCTCAGCTGGGTCAACCTCGCGAAGGCTCAGTCGAAGGCTTTGGGAAGTACAAGCCCGCTATAGATGCCTATAATCCCGGGTTTGAGGAGTTGATGGACGTGTTCATTTCGGATATTGGCCCGAATGTGCCTGGTGATATCAGCAAACTTTCAGAGCGCATCGTGGATTGCGTCAAGGTTGAAGGTGCCAGTGCTGGAAGGCCGGAGCCGGTGAGAGTCATTCTCGGAAGTGATGCATTAAGGTTGATAGAGCAGAAGTGCAAGGAGCAGCTTGAGCTTGCGAGTAGTTGGGAGGACGTCAGTCTCAGTACGGATCGAGATGAACATGATCACGTTGCAAGCAAGGGAATGCTACGTTTTGCATCAATTATATAGTCTATAAGCGAACACAATGGTCTTTATGCTAGGTTCTGTAGACCTTTCCAGCAGAGCACTGCTGAGGCACTTCACCTCAAACAGCTCCTGGGACCTATCGAGGCTCTAACATCATGCTCGCGGTAATCAGGAAATGCCCATCAAGTGCATCGATGAAGGTGATTTTGGAGCTCTGCATCGAAGAAGGTCCTTGCATGTCAAGCTGTAGGCCATCGGCAAGAATGATCGCGTGTCGAATTCCCATCTCATCCCCGATCCATCTCAGAGTCTTGGATATGTACTTTCTGGTTGCGCCATCGACAATGGTGCAGCGAGCAAGGGCATACATAGGATGGAGAAGTAGTAGCCCCCCAACCAGTCGGTCTGAGTGGACAAAGGGATTCCCAGCGTTTGCTTGTTGAATGTAGGTCGCAACATCTTGATATAGATGGAATGGGATGGACGCCTTGATCCCCGCAGCCAGGTCATCAATTCGTTCTTTGTATAGAGGAACAAGCTCATATTGCCCAAGGGAATTGGCAATATGTATGAGATGGTCAAGATAGATGACATGTATCGAACGCCAGGAGTTCCATGCAGCTGCGACATATACTGTTGAGAAAATTTAGCCTCAAACTCATGTAAATGTGATCGGAGCTTTAGCTCACTATCGAAGTATTTCTCAACTGGGCCGGTACAATAGAACGTGGCTTCACCTGATATTTCTGGATCTATCCAGACTTCACCGACCACTTCTGGACTCCAGCTAGGGGGCCGGTCATAAGCCCAGTATGTAATCTCGTCATCAATCGCTAATAAGTCTCTTTGTAGCTCTAAAAGCTCTAATACGGGAGGAGAGGGATCAGCGAGCAGCTTCTCCGCTCGACTTGTCAGAGGCGACATCTTGATGATAATGTCATCTAGAGATCGACGATAGGTATCATCAAGAGGAGGGCACAGGATACCAGTGCCTGTTTGCTGAGCCTGAGGATATGGATGTAAGTATGGATTTTCCCTCGATAGATAACGAAATACATACCATGGTGCCTTTTGTGACAAGACGCATCCCGGGAGAATATACGCTGACTTTCGATTCTGGTGCCGAGTATGTAATGCCTTTTGAAAGGATGGACGCGAGCCCCCGAACATGAACTAGATGCTTGGCCGGAGAGGCCTTGTCACTTGCTACAAGCTAATACTGGTTAACGAAAAGTTATCGCACGGTTTGTAAGACATTGACCTCGTATAGACCCAATAGGACTGCAGTGAAGAAGTGCTCAAGAGATGGACTCGCATTTTGCAGTGACAAATCTGTGGTATAATCAACCAAGACCTGTCCATACTGTCTCCGAACCAAACTCATCAGCGAGTCTCGCCTATAACGGTTTGCGAGTGAAGAGAGAACAACAATTCTGGCAGCTCTCATCAAGGTCGACGTCGGAGCAGAAGTAGCGAAGAGATAATGCATCCCATCGAGAAAGCCACGTGAATGGCTTCGATCACGAGACTGCACCACTATATTATCAAGAAAATTATCAAGCGCAGTAGCTTCAAGTACGAAGTCATTGCTTGGATGCCATTGCTCTAACAGCGGCGTTGTGGGTTGATAGTGTCGAAATAACAATGAGGTGTCGTCTTTATAGCCAGGACATCGCCTGCGAGACTTGACACAGCGAAGGCAGGCCTGTTGAAATCTGCGTTAGTGCTGCAGAGTGACAGACTATGCCTGTTTGGTACTCACTGGGCGAGTCTCATCGCACTGTCACGAATAATTAGCAAGCTTGTCTTGAGGAGATCAGATCACGGAACCTTTTTGCGCCGCTTTTTGCATGTCTCGCACGCGCGAGAGACACCATAATTAACCATCTCAAGAGCAACAGTCTAGAAAAACTGAGGAAATTTGTGAAGCAGAAATTGTGAGTAAGGTAGATATTACAAAGCGGTTGCTGACAAGATAGCGGATGTAAGCAGCACCTTAGAATAGCTACTGTTGCCTGACAATCACGTGGCTCCCTCAGCAATCCCCACCTACTTATTTGAACTCTTATCTATTAACAATGGCAGCTGCAAGTACGAAAGCGAATGTGGATGAGGTCACAGAGACGTCGAGCTGTTGTCCGACTTTTTGATACATACATACTTACATATAGAAAGCTATCGCTGACCACCAAGACCACTGTGTCTCGGCCTCTCGCTCGACACTCAAGATCTCACAACTTCTGGTAGCAACCTCGATTAAGACATCTTCGATTGAGGCCATCTGCGTATAAGATGTTTAGTGCCTACCTAGGTAAGGGTAACTACCATAGACTCAACTGTATGTAAGGTAGCTCAAGAATGCTGTTATGGTAGCAGACATAGTTTAGTCAAGAGGGGTTGCCAAGTCGCTCAGCGTGTTTCCTTCTTGAGCGTCAATAACGACGAAACTTATATCCTTCGGGCGAATGGTTTAGTGGTATAATACTCCCTTAGCATAATTCATCCGAATAGTCTGGGAGTGGTCCAGGGTTCGATTCCCTGTTCGTCCATTGTAGGTGGTTTAATTCCGCCATTATACCTCGTTTTTGACTTTTTGCAATTTTTGATATCTTGGGCCGGCGTCTAACTAGGGGATCGTTTAGACTATGATAATAAAAATAGCCCGGAGTTTGATTTGGACATTCTGCAGGCCAGGTCTGGAGCTTCTGTCCCTAGTGCTGTATAAAACCTCTTGCTGGATACTAAACTAGGTTGTTATCAGTGAGGAACAATAGTATGTCGATGAACACTAGTATATGCTCGGTGGAAATGCAAGGGGATTTTATGTCACCGCAGACGCGCCAACTGGACTTGCCTCCTTGAATATGTTATGCAATCACTGTTATTAACTATGAAAAATATAGAACATGGCTCCTTTACTCCTCATGGACCATGGATTGAACATCCTGTTGCAATGGTAGCCAGGTTGAATATAATCCCTTGCTATCTCGCGGGCTTGAGGTGACTTAACAAGTCAGTAAAATATCAAGACCTTATGTATGTTCATGCTGTCTACAAAAAAAGAACATACAACAGCGGGTATTCGCTGGTCATCACCGACCCAACTACTAGTCCGCCCCTCACTGGCTTGTCTATGGGAGAGCGGACGGGATCCCGAATTCTCAACAGTGGGTATGGTCGTATGTGCTGGTCAGTGACTCTGTTGCGCTTTTGTTCATCTCGATGTACGTTCAGTCGCGACACTGATTCATCGTCTTGTCGAGCCAAACAAACGTTCACTCAAACACTAACGCTCTGTTTCCCAGAGACGGCGAGAGGTTCGCAACCTTGGCAACCAATCGGTTGACAGAGGAGCTGTGACGGCTGACAGTGAAGGCAGTGGCAGTATAATGGGCAACTTCGTTTGACAGCGTCATGAACAACCACTGGTTCTCCTGCGTCAACTCGTGAACAATATGCTGCCAGTCGTTTGAGATTCGCACCTACAAATATAGCCTTCTGCCCGTCAACTCTTGGAATTCTATCTTCATCCCATCAGACAACACAACAGTCTTCCGACATTCGACACATTCATCAGTCACTGCATACCAGAACCTATCCTTCCTCACCAATCCTTCCGCCCTGTGATTTACACCATCAGAACAACAAAAGAAATCTCACCCAGTCCTGCATCATGTCTCAGTCTACAGGTGGAACTCCACGTCGGAGCATCCCCTTTCTTCCCCCGGAGCTCAGCCTTCGAATTATACAAGAGTCTGAAGAGACGCCAATCTGCCTAGTGAACCATCTTTCCAGAGGCATACTGCAATGTGACGGCGGCTTACAAGACCATACGACGGTCATCTATACCCGTGGCGAGAAACAGATAGACGGGACATTGTCTCGTGGAAGACTAGAGCCTCTTCCGATGCAGCATCGTTGCGTCGCGGGACTCATCCGGGCTTCAGACACACCCGCCCTCCCGTTTGATCCTTCGGATGACTATTCCCTTGAGCTCGAAATCAGCCACCTCATGAAACGTACGGTAGTAGCTGAGCTTGGTCTCGATGAAGACATAGCCAACCCAGTTCTGAACCTGGATAAACACGCACTCCCTCCTTACTATGATCCCCACAAGTTTATCAACATTCGATACGTCGGATATGACTTACTCAACAGACATTTCATTGCGACAGTTCCCATTGAGATTGGTGGCGACGACGATATTCGACCTCTCACCGGTATCACGAGAAATCAAACCGCTTTGACTCACCGTCTGCGGCCAGACGATGAAAAGCTGGCCTGCGAGAAAATGAAGCATCTGATGATTAGAGAAAGCAATCTAGACGAAGGCCATGTGTTGAATACTCTTACTCAGCTCGCAGACAATCTAGTCACTGTGCGAGATGTCAATAGATGGAGCGCGCATCTGATCATCTATCGAGACGTGCTTCGGAGCTCTCCCTTGCATCCCAAATGGGAACTACTGACAAATCTCGAAACACTCTGTATTGATATGACTCAACAGATGATGCACCACACGTCACCTCTCATGGGAGTTCAGATCAACAAAATGGCGCGTCATCTCAATCTGAAGACACTGATACTCCTGGGTATCCCGTGTCGAGCCAGGTACGATTACATGACTCCAAACGGAGAAGCAGGGGAGGAAGCATGGGTTGCCTATCTCGAGAATAACCTTGATCTCGGATATGACGCCACGCATGGTAGAGCCATCAACTATCTATTCCTCTTCAAGGACCTTGTGCGACCTGGTGGCCAGATCCATTTCATTGCAGATCGAGCACCAGGCACCGCGTACTGGCCGGGCCCAAACGCTGGAGTTGGGATTATATCGGAAGGATTACAGTGATCAATGAGGTTTGCCTCTATTGGAATTCCTCACATGTCGCTTCTTATTTCTGAGATTTGGTTGGGGTCAAGGTTTGGTAGCTTGTACTATCTCTTACTAGGAACATGATACAGGAGCCATCTTGTGTACTACAGGATCAATGGGCCTACTGCGGGTAGTACCTGTAGCCTTGAATCAGAGATGAAACTATGAAAAGATAAAAAATAAAAAAAGATAAAGAAGTATAAGACATATACGTGCTTTCCGTTACTGATGCTAATTTGAAGAGTATTAAATGTGCGTAGTGGCTTCTCTTAAGTTTAACTGGGATACCCGTGGATCTGACCTAACAGAAGCCCCACTCAGAGAGTAGGCAGTAAAATCGTAAGATAAGGGCAAAATCGTAAGATAGCCTGCTTAGTAAGGAATTAGTAGGAAAATTAATAAATTACTAGTAGCAGCTTCTAATTTTATTATAATTAATTTAAAATTACTATAGTTAATAAATTAAAGTATATTAAAAATATCTTTAAATATATTTTATTATATAAGCTTTATTTCTTATAGTATTATAACTAAAAGTAAGTAGCTTAACTATAGTATAATTAGGCTTTATTTCCCTAGCTTATAATACTTTTACTTAATACCTAATTTTTTTACTAATAAAAAAAGGGATAATAATATATTATTATATATATCTTTATAGATATAAAGTATTTATAATTTTATAATATTTAAAGGAAAAATTAGTTTTTAAGCTAAGGATTAGGTTAAAAAGAGGTAGTAACTTAAGCTCCTTATAATCTTATAATAAATTAATAAATTTAAAGCTATTTTTATTAACTTTAAAGTTATTAAAATCTCTAAAAGTAAGGCTATTATAAATAAGATTTTACTAAAAATTACTAAGTATAATCTTAATACTATTACTTAAAGGCAGTATAGGTATATCCTAAAGAAGGCTTTAATAAAGGCTAGTAGTAAAGGTATTATAAAGGCACTTATAAAAGCGCTTTTATTATACTAAGCTACTTATATTATAAAAAAAGCCTTTTTAAGGAATTAGTAATAATTTTTATAATAAAGGCAGTATAAAAATAATTTTATTTTTTATATTTAATTTCTTTTATTTCTTTTAATACTTAAAGCTAATATAAATTAGCTTCCTGTTATTATTTATATTATATTTATAGTTTTTTTTCTATTTTTCATTAAAGTAGTTATTTTTTTCTTTATATAATTACTTTAAGTTATAGTATTAGTAGTAAAGCTTATCCTTATAGTCCTTTTTTATTAAGGTATTTAGACTTTTTTATAATTACTTTATAGAAATACTATTAATATATTTCCCTAATAGTATTACCTTTTTTTTCTTATTCTTCTTATTATTTATAAAGATAATATACTAAAGTTAACTTTATATATACTCCTTTATAAAGCTATTTAAAATAATAGCCTTATAAATAATATTTTTTAAAATACTAAAGAAATAATAAGTAAGGGAACTAAAGCTATTATAATAGTTATACTTAAGATAGTAAAAAACTTTATAAGTATTTTTAAATTATATTTCTTTTAAAAAAAGTAAAAAAATAGTAGAATTTATAACTATAAGTAAAGACTTTTTCTTTTTCCTAACTTTATAAATAACCTTTATACTATTTATAGGGAAAATTTTACTTTTCTTAAAGCTATTTATAATTATATAAGAAATAAAGCTTTTTTTAAAAATCTTACTAAGCTTACTAATAAAATCAAAGTATTTAAAATTAAAATAACCTTTTTAAATATAATACTAAAGATATTATTAGTAAGTACTTTTTAGTAGCTAAAAAACTCTAATATTAAAAGGCTATATAAAATATATAAAATAAAAAAGTAAAATAAAAATCTTAATATTAAAGTAAAGGTAATAATTTATAAACTTTAAGGAGGTTTTACTAATAAAGCTATTAATAATAAGAAGTCTTTAAATTTACTGCTTTTTAAGCTACTTAAACTATAGCTTTTTCTAAATAAAGTTAGAATTATTAAAATTTTTTATAAATTTATTATAGTTAAACTAATCTTTAAATATAATACTTTTTACCTATACTTTTATAGTATACTTAAAGGAGTTATAGTTAAAATACTATATCTAATTTATTAAGATCTTAATATTAAAAAAGCTACTTTTTAATTATATAAAGTAAATACCTTTATCTAGGTTATTAACTTCCTAAGATTTTATTAGCTATATTTTAAATACTATTAGCAGTAATATTATAACTAAAAAATATATTAGTATATACTTTAAAGTTAAAAGATTATTTATATTTAGCTATATTTATATATCTAAGTATTATAAATAATTCCTTATTAGTAAAGGAAATAACTTTATATTTAGTATTAAGCTCCTTTTTTATAATAATAATCTTAAGCTACTTATAAAAGGCACTAATTTAAATACTATATTTATTAATATTAAATATCTATAAAGCCTTAATTTCTTATTTTTCTATAACTATACTAAGATTAATATAAAATTACTTAAAATTAAAAATATCTTTAGCTTTAAATTTTACTTTATCTTAATTAAAAGCTTAAACTAACTTCTTTTTCTATAGCTATAAATTATTATAAAGGAATCTTCTATACTAGCTATTTTTAATAGGGCTTTCTAGAGGCATTTATAATACCTTTAAATTATTTACTACTATTTTAATAAGTTACTAATTATAGAAAAAACCTACTCTTTTAAGCTAAATAATATATATAACTATAGCATATTTCTTAGCTTTATTAAGATTTCTTAAGTAGCTAATACTATTATTACTAAAAGCAGGCTTTTTAAGTAACTTTATTAACTAGAAATAATAACTAATAAAAGTCTTTAAAGCTCTATATCTTTTAGTAGTAATATAGATTATAAAAAGCTTTTTCTTAGTATTATAATAATAAGCCTATAAGATTATAATTACCTAAGTAGCTATTATAGTAAGGTTTAAATTATAAAAATTAGTTATTTTAAAGGTTTAGTAAATAAAATATCTTTAGGTATATAATATAACTAGATAATACTTAGAAATATCTTTAAAATCTTTAGTTTAGGTAATAAAAATTATAGAATTATAACTAGGCAGGGTAAAGGCTTATCTTATAATTTTGCCCTTATTCTATGATTTTACTGCCTACTTTCTGAGTAGGGCTTCCGTTAGGTCAGATCCACGGGTAGTAGTATTCTCATTCCATACACAGACTGTTCTACTGAAATCCAGGTTAATACAAGACTGTCTTAGCCGAATTTCTATTGCGAAATGTCTCCATTTCAAGCCCTTCGCATCCATGATGGGAGCGCCAAGAAAGACATAGCTTAACGTTTGCTTGAACAAGATATTGCCGAGAGCCTACGAACAGGCTGATTTCATTGTAGTTTGGAGCTCACTGCCTTGTGAAGAGCCTGTTCAGGTGAACAGGATATAACCCTTTACGATGTGAGACCGCTAGCGTAGCATTTTTTAACCTTATTCAGCCACCCGTTATGATGCATATACGAAGTTGATGAACCTAATCGTCATTGGGAATACGGATATGAGATTGTTTCACTACACAGCCACGTCTTGGATGCCCACGTGGCCCTCAATAGGGTGTCTTGTTAAGAAATGAACCGTGCTGACGTTCCGGAAGAGGTGATGGCAGTGTAGCAATTCTCCGGTCAGAGTAGAAGCGGCTGACATGTTACTGAAACAGGAAACAGCCGAGTCTTGGGAGCGTAGGGCTGCGAATCCATCTGCTGATGTATCAATCTTGGCGCACTCGCTTCGGCCAGTTCGCTTGTACCTTATCTTGACATGCACAAAGGGACCGCCTGCCTAAAACACTATGCAATAGGCACCAAGCAAGTCCCTTGTTCTTATCACACAAAGTAAGCATGACGTGGTGAAGCAGGTGACCTTGTCCTGCAGGTTTAAGTGGTGATCATGTTTAAGCTTACACTGCCAAGACGCAATCTCGTATCTCGAGGTTTGTCGACCGCCGGCCCTGTCTGTAGAGCTTATCCGTGCCCGCAGGATTGTTAGACCGAGTCTCCGATCACTTTCGGCCACGAATCTCGACCCCGAGGACTGTGCCTTGCAGGTGCAGATTCACAGGAGCAAAAGCACCATGAGGGTCTCGGCCGGATTTGGCATGGGACCAACGCAAGCTCTAAATCCTGGTAAAAGTGTGATGGGGTCTTCAATTGGCCATCCAAGTTTGTACACGTCGTAAAGGGCCTTGACCTATGAGGGGGCGTGAAAACAGGCTATTTGATAAGCCAGCACAAAAGACTGGCCTCGAACAATGCAGTCAATAAAGAGCACAGCTAGCCTTGTGCGGTTTTGTGCAAGACTGCTGCGGCTGAACAATTGCCAAGAAGAGTCGGTGTCAATAGACAAAGTCAATGGACAAAACTTTAAAAAGCAAACGACGTTGTGATCAACGTTTGCAGCGTTGATCGAC
This sequence comes from Fusarium pininemorale, assembly GCA_002165215.1. Lineage (NCBI taxonomy): Eukaryota > Fungi > Ascomycota > Sordariomycetes > Hypocreales > Nectriaceae > Fusarium > Fusarium pininemorale. The sequence continues at coordinate 898,434 of NFZR01000011.1, forward strand.
ACATCCACAACTGAAAATCGCATGCTTCATTTCATCGAGATTTTGTAATTCGAGCGACCTAAATGTGGCGCTTCGCTTCGGTAAGGGCAGCCGCTTCACGACCGAGAAATGATTGATTGACATTGAGCGCGTGCGCGACCGTCAGCCTCTACTGTATTACGTTAGCCTGAACCACACCCAGCTGCGCCAGAAAGAGCGCTATTTGGCGCTAAATGCCCTGTAATTGGTCAACCTGAAGGCTATCGATTCGCCAGTGACAATCCCAGCTGGGTGACATTCAGATGCCGAGGCTGCCGTGATAGAGGAGAGAGGGTCTGTAAGCTGACCAACGCTTTCAGGGTCAGGGTAAGGTCCAGGTCAAGGTCGAGATTGTCGAAGATGAGATCATGAAGTTGGCTGGCCTGTTGCTGTAGGTAAGCGATCGGCAATGTAGGTACATTAGTGATATGATAGCCTCCAAGGTGACTGGTGAGAAAGCGAGACCATTGAATGATGATCTGTCTAGAGCCAACAGTTCTAGCTGGTCATTATGTAGAGAGAAAATAATGAACGGAGATGCCGCTGATTAAATGATAATTCATGATTGTCCCTTGTTGACAGTCGCGATGCAAGTAAAATGAGGCCATTGAGTTTTACGAGGTCTTCTGGGTACGTACCGGGAATGCCCCTGTAAAATCGCATCAGAGTTCAGATCCAGCAGCGCCAAAACGGCACCTTAGCCGGAACCGTAGCACGCTGAATGCACTAAAACCCTCAGAATAAATAGCGCTTCGCTACGCAACAGTTGAAAGTCCGGAACCCGTTCCCCCCCTCTTCTCTGCATAACGACCCCTGAACCATGACGCTAATCAAGGGCTCATAACTAACCCCATTTCTAACAAGGGCCGAAAATCTTCAACAGTCAACACGCTCTCCTCTCCCTCCCTCCCTCCCTCCCTCTTGAGTCTTGTCTTGTCTGGCCTTGCCTTGCTCACTGAATAATTAACCGACCGTCTTGGCTTTGAGTCGAGGTGATCGGCCTTTTCCTATCTTGGTCGGCTGCCACACAATGCCTGTTCGGTCGTTTATACGAAGTCTTCGCGAATGGCAATTTACAAGGCATGACCTCGATTTAGAAGCCCAGACACACAGACCCTCGCCCGTCTGGGCCCATCCATTCAAGCTCCTCGGCCACTGTAAGTTGACGCTTCTTTTTTGTCCAGTGTCGATAGCGTTGTCAATAGTCTCGAGGTAAGGGAGGGGGCCAAGATTTACAGCTGCACTGCCCAACAACCCAATTCTCCCTTGGTATTCAGCCAGATCCACGCTCACACCGCACGATATGCTTTGCCTACGGTCTAGCCTTTTCTTTTTGTTCCTTTGGTATGCTCATGCCGTAATACGGCGAGAGCAGTCTTGGTTAGAATGTGACCAACAGACTCTTGCGGCCTAGACCCCGGAGGTTAAATCTGTTGGTCACCAAATTGGCCTCTTTTATTTTCCTAGAAATACGAGATGTCGCTACCTTATTTCTGTGATCAAGATTAGACTACTCAACCCCTGGCCCGCCACTGCATGTCACTGCTATCGCTCATAAAACCATTGACATCTGAGTCTTTGCCTTGTTTGGTCGTGTGTGTCCTCTTCGGCCATCAAACTTCCACGCCACTCATTTTACCTTAATACCTTATTTTCTTTTCCCTCCTTTACCTCTTCACTCTCTTCATCACCTTCAAGCTGCAAGGTCATATGCGCTTGTTAACCAAAATGGCAGCTCTACTGAGGAATCGTCTCCTCATATTCATCTTCACCCTTTTGATGGTGTCGTACCTCATGACAACTGCTTCAGCTGCCCCAGCCGAAAGAGCAGATGTCCAGTATGATGTCGTCATCTATGGCAACACAGTCGCTGCGATAGCTGCTGCTGTACAGACCAAGCGCATGAAGAAGAGTGTTGCTATCGTCTTCCCCGGTAACACGCTGGGCGGCCTGACATCATCAGGTCTTGGATGGACCGACTCTAAGAAGGGAAGCTCTATTGGTGGCATTGCCAGGGAGTTTTACGGCAAAGTCTATACCTACTACCAGAAGACCAGCCCATGGACACAGGAGACTCGCGCCAATTATATTGCACGAAAGATCGGAGCCCAGCCCGGCCCTGCTATTGACGAGAGCAAGAAGGTTCAGTGGACTTTTGAACCCAAGGTTGCGGAGTCCATTCTCGAGAAGTGGATGAAGGATGGAAAGGTTCCTATCTTCCGCAACCAGCCCATTGATCGATCCAGCAGCGGTGTGACCAAGAAGAATGGCCAAATCACCTCTTTCAGAACTACCAAGGGGAGTGTCTTCAAGGGCAAGATGTTCATCGACGCCAGCTACGAAGGTGATCTCATGGAGGCCGCCGGTATCTCATACAGCACTGGACGTGAGAGTATCAGTGACTACAACGAAGATGCTGCTGGCTTCCGACCTGGTGGCACTGATCAACTCTCAAAGGTTGACCCCTGGAAGAAGAAGGGCAACACAAGCAGTGGCCTCATTGAGGGTGTTGGTCGGGTTGTCAAGGATGCCGTCTCTATCAAGGGCAAGGGCGACGACTATCGCCTTCAGTCTTACAACTTCCGCATGACTCTCACGAAGCAGACAAACAACAGAATCCCCTTCACCAAGCCCGCCGACTACGTTGAGTCTCGTTATGAGCTCCTCTTCCGTTACTACGAATCTGGATACACTGGAACTCCTTTCACATCACAACTCATGCCCAATATCAAAACTGATTCTAATGCTCAGAGTCAAGTCAGTACCGACATGATTGGTGCCAACTACGATGATGATGGCAACTACGCTCTCTGGTCTTATGACAAGCGCAGACAGGTCTACCTTGAACACAAGTCTTATACTCAGGGTTTCTTCTGGGCCATGGCCAACCATCCCCGTATTCCCAAGTCTCTGCGTGACAGAGTAAATGAATGGGGATACGCCAAGGATGAGTACACCAAGAACGGCAACTGGCCTTATGAGATCTACATCCGAGAGGGACGTCGCATGAACGGTGTCTACACCATGCGCCAGAGCGATATCCAGACTCCCCCATCCCGACCAAGCAACAGCATCGGCATGGGTGCTTACTCTCTCGATGTTCACCAAGTCGAGCGAATCGTCGTTAACGGAGAGATCCGCGACGAGGGCAAAGTCCACATCGCTACTCCCAACCCCTTCAACATTCCTCTTCAGGCTCTTCTCCCTAAGCCTAGCGACGCGACAAACTTCCTCAACCCCGTTACCATGAGCGCTACTCACATCGCTTATTCTGCTATCCGCATGGAGCCTACATATATGGTCATGGGCCAGGGTGCTGCTACTGCGGCGTGCCTTGCTATCGACCAGGGAGTGGATATCCAAGACGTGGATATGTCCAAAGTAATTGCGAGACTCAAGGCCGACAAGGCTGTGCTTTCATAGACTAGCGAGTTCTGATACCATTTTTGCATAATTAATTTATTTTAATACGATCATACATCTTTTTCTTATCTATAAGCGTGACCAGTGTATACTCAAGATGAGGGGAAATTGAGGCCTGAAGTCTTGACATCATGATAGAAACCATATTACTTCAATGATAGATCAGCAATCTTGGACAACGATTGAGGCGCTAACCCCCTGACAGGGCGCCCAAGTCTAAAAACGCCTCTGACGGTAAGGAATTTCCCTTCCGTGGTTCGAAGTTCGTATAATCGCCGATCAGCTGAAGTAGTGCGCCACAAAGAATGGCAGACGAGCTAATTTAGCATTGGAGCGTTTCAGTCCGACTGCTCAAATTAACAAACTATCTGAACCACATTATAATTATGAATGTACATAAAATACGACCTTTCTGGTACTCCGTACATAATATGGTCATCCTTCTGGGCCATTTCCTGAAGCTTTGAATGAGTGAGTAGAGATGGTAACGAGTGAGACCCCCAAAGTCTTTGAATGACTCCTTATCAGGTGCCCTGTTTATGTGCTGGGTGAGATCCTTTCAAGTAAATGCTACTTCGTCTCGTGGATGATAGCGAACCACGAGTCTTGGCTTTTGCCAGATCAGATGCAATTTGGCATTCGCGAGCCAGTCGAGATCCTGATTGACAAGCTCCCAATCATACTTCCAAACGAGCGAGGCCATTGTAACCCTGGCCTCCAGGTAAGCAAGATTGATACCCAGACAACCTCGAGGGCCAAGTGAAAAGGGTTTACTAGCCTCCTTTCGATCCCCAAAGCCCTCACCGATCCATCGCTCTGGCAGAAACTCATAAGGTCGAGTGAAGTTGCACTCATCATGCGTCGTTGCGAATCCATCAGCAGATACAACAACGCCTTTGGGGACGTAGTGTCCATCGATAGTGGCCCCTGTGCAGACACGAGGGGGACCAAATGGGACTGGAGGGAAGATGCGAAGACCTTCTTCAATGACGCCGTTCAAGTATGGAAGATGAGTTACAGCATCACCCGTGATGTCGTCTCGTGACGAAAACACTGAGCGCACTTCGGCCTGAAGGTTGGCCAACTTCTCAGGGTACTTCAGCAGATAATAAGTTGTGGCAGAAAGAAGGCTTGCTGTCGTCTCAGACCCCGCGATCATGAGAACCTTGGCCTGCTCACGCAGATGGACAAGATCCAGGTTATCACTCTCCTTCCTTAGGATATAAGCGAAGAAGTCTTCACGGTCACGGGAGTTTCCCATTCCGATTCGCTTCTTGATCTTTTCGGTTGTATGGATATCGATCTTCTCTTTAAGATAGCTTGGCATCACAGAAACGGCTAGTGTCATTGGGATCTTGAATCGGTTGATGAAGGGGAGAAAAGTGAGCGACGAGATGAACCCAAGAACCCAAGTTACCCATTCGCTAGGTCTCCATTGGTTCAGCGAGTTAAATGATTCGCCAAAAGTCAGATCGCCTTGGGATTCTGGTCAGACTCGTTGATGAAAATGGGTGCTGAAGAGACTACTTACCGATCACGTCAAAGGTCAACCAGTTGAAGACCTCTGACATGTTAGCTCCTCCTGTCCCAGGTCCTGCATTTTGCCCAAGCCGTTCTAGGAGTAACTTGACGTGAAGCTGTACAGACTCTTCATTATCCCTCAAGGCCTTTGCACTGAATGCATGGGCGAGAGATCTTCGCTGCAGCCGATGATCTTGTGGATCTCTAGTGAACACAATGTCAGGGCGCGTGACAAATGGATCAACAGTGTAGAAGTTGTCACTCTTCAGGAACGTAGGTCTATCTTTGGATACATGATTATAGATGTCTCCGAGTGCGACTGGAGACCTAAAGCTGAGTTCGTTGGAGGCGGTTCGGACAACATCACCGTACTTGCGGTGCAGGTCGCTAATGTTATGGACATAGTACCCACTGGCCCAATTGTACAGGAACCAAAACTGTTCAAGGTCTTAGTTACGAAGGGAATGGGGAGCCAGGAGGACTTTACCTCACTGCAAGCAGCTATTTTGGGTCCTGGAAACTTTGCGAGAGGATGGAAGTACAACCTGTAGATGATAACGCCGATGATCCACGATACGAACTGCACCAGAAGCGTGAGTAAGTGTTAGGCAGATGAAAGAACGTACATACAGTGGCACCAGAAAGCATAAGCCCTTGAGAAACTGAGAGGTTGAGCATGATGGCTGGCTTAGAATCGCTTGGCTAGGTGAGGTTGAGGGCGGTCCGCTGTCGTCGTAAACAGAGTCTCGTCCACCATATATCCCTCCTGCAACCTCCAAATTGTGGCGTTCATATTTCCTGTTGAGGGGGATCATCGTGTGTGACTATTAGTGCATATAGGGTGCAAACTTGCATTATGCGGCGTGATCAGGTTCCACCAACGGTCTCTACGTAACGATCGGTGATGCGTTTGCAACTGCAGAGTGGCTATCAAGGCAGGGTTGTAATCATTACCAAGTTTGAAGGGTCTGATATGACCTAGAATCGTGACTCCAATGTGTTTCAACGAAAGGAGGAAGGTGTACGTTGGAGTTTGGACTGAGTCATTAGATAGTACAACGAAGGGATCGTTGAAGATGAATAAGAGTCCGGTATCTCCAGCTTAAGGCTATTGACCTATAGCAAGGTTAGTGGATGCCGGCTTGACGTCGAAATCCTGCGTATTGACATGAAATATAGACTACAACACTGTTTTGTCCATCATCACCTCACATACTACCAGCCATCCACCGCCATTAAACGAGCGGCAACGATTTGCCCTCTGATATCCTCTCTCGTCACAGAATAAGCAATATAGCGCCTCATAGCTGCGGGGTCGACCTCATTGTCAACGACTGCATGCACTGTTCCTATTCGAAAGCAAAGACATCATCGAGATTCGTATCATATGCAGACTTTTGGCGCGCCCACCGAGTGTATGCATGTTTCACCCGTTCGAGTAATAAGCTCGTCTATTGTTGCATACTGCGTATTGTTTGCGTATCATTGCCGACAAGCTGAGCGCTCGAACAGGCGATTATTGCGATACTTCCCACCAACAGTGCTTGGCAAGTGCTTTGATAGGCTATCAAGGCGCCTGCAAGATAGTGAAAGCGCATGTTGTCTTTGCACTCACATGTTGGCAATACCCAATGGTATATCTTATCGTGTCACCTGCATGACTGCGTGATTCGTTTATATTCGTCCTTTTTCGGTTCCGATGAAACAGGCATTCCGTAATGGATGCTTGGTTCTTACATGCATATGAATGTAAGTAAGTAAGAGGATAGGTGTAATTACTACGACATATGGAACTCTGCCGGATATCTTTCTCCGTGATGAACCCAATACTGCCACTATATTTCTACCCCCGCACCTTGTCGCAAAGTCATTGGCAGAACCCAAGAATCGCTTCTCGAGAGGTATGCGATTGGGTCGCGGAAGTCTTCATCCTTTCCGACATGGCCAACCTGGTTCTGCTTCACCATGAGGCCGGCTCTGGTAAAACAAATCCCCCATCCAACATATTAATTACACTTCTTCCAATCATCATCCGTCCCGCCTCGTAGCTGTCAAGTTCGTCCTCTGTCATCCTCCCTTCAGTCATCCAATACTTCCATAGTATTGCTACACCTGGTTTTGTCGCAAAAGTGTCACGAAAAAGACCACTGGCCCTTTTTGTCGTTGTTTCAATAAGCGACAGTTGGACGCCAAGCTGATCGACAAGCTCATTGAGATTGTGAGCATCGCTACGACTCTCTTGGCAAAGAACATATGTAGCAACACTTACCTTTTGTAATTGTCGCAGTGTCGGTTTATTGAACGTTTTGGCTTCTCGGGCAAGGTCTTCTAGTTGTGCAGAAGCATAGCATACACTATGGGCGATCTTGCTGAGGTCTTGGCGGAACTGGCCACTGAGCTTCGCCCAGATCTCTCTTCTGGGCTCTTGTAGCTTCCGCAACCCGCTGAGTAATATATAGGCTCGGCTGAATATGTGATACTCTCTGGAAAGAACGTCAGGATTCTCGGGGTAACTTGGAAGTTTCTGTTCCATGCTGTCTTTCGCGATTTGTGAAAGTCTCTCTTCGTCGAAGTTGCAGCCAATAGCTTGTCTCAGCTGCTGATTTTCCTTTCGAAGGTTGGTAGCAATATCCGCAGGTATATAAATTGCGTCAAGAGTCCGTGATGTCTCTTTGTCATTTACTTCCTGTATAATATTACGGATATCAATTTTGATGTCGTCGAGTTTTGACGCCCATTTGCCGAATCTTTGGATCGGCAGGGGACTTCGTTCCATACACGCACTGTCATATGATGTGCTGGGATAGCTGCCGATTTCGATGTATATGAGGAACAGGAAGAATGGCAGGATCCAATGCCACTTGCCAACAGGCCATTTCTCATCATCATCTGGTTCTGGGTATTGTGTGGTGGGGTTGTTTCTGTGCATTTTTGTCAGATGTCAGGATATTTCGACGTTTGAATGTTTGGAATAATCGGCTGTGGCAGTCATCGGGTTATCTTTCTTTTATTACTATGGCAGGTCTTTGTCTGAGATATCATGAGGGTCATCCTCATCAACCAGGAAGGCCTTTATTCCTTGGACAATGCTTTGGGTTAACGTTCTGGTAGATTGCTTGAACGGAGCTTAGTATTCATGCCAAGTATGTGAACATTGTTGTGTTCCTGACTTGTTCCATTGCTATGTCCCAAAACCATTCAAGGCTTCTTTGTCTGCCCTCTTGGATGGATCAACCCAGTGTTCATGCACCAACTCCACCCATCGGCTTGTTGTTAGGCCGAAAATAGTGGGCGATAGGATAAAGCCGTGTTTGCTGCTATAATTGCATCGTTCCTTATCGCTGCACTAACAATCCCCAAACACCAACGACCCTCTCTCAACGACCTTGAAACCTTGTGCTGTCCGTCTCAGTTCAGCTTTTCTCCCGATTTCAGTACATGAAAGTTGCTTAAACGAAACACTATCTTTTGCACGGCCCTCTTATTTTGGTTCATCTCTACATCATCAATTTCCCTATGATTCCAGTGGTCCCATTAAATGCCGCAGCACGAATCAACAATGTCTCCAGCGCAAGCATCATCAACTGTCCATGGAGTGAATATCAGCCAAAAATTTCAATGCCACCATTGGTCTTCATATCTTGACATTATTGCCATCCGGCACAAATGCTGCAAGAAGTACTACGGCTGTATTAGCTGCCATGAAGAGTTGGCAGGACATCCCAATCAAGTCTGGCCCAAGGCAGAGCAGCATGAGTTGGCCGTCTTGTGCGGCAACTGTCGCCTAGAACTGACCATCGCAGAATATCTTGGGAGCGGCAACCGATGCCCTGGGTGCGATGCTGGCTTCAATCCGGGATGCAGGAACCATTATGAGTTGTACTTCGAGGTGTAGCGATGGCCCATGGGAGACTTGCACGGTCACAGGACTCACAAAGCCGGGTCACTGTCTGCGTAACTCTCCGAACTTCTAGGTTAATCAAGACCCCGAATCACAATTTTTTAATACAAACTTTATCTCGAGTCATAAGTGAGCAAGCAATAATAGCTGAACGCATAGGGAGAGGATCATTAACTTTCAGTTAGGGACATCACCTATATAGATTTGTATTTGAGACTCGCCCAGCACAAGTTATTAGTCAGCGGGTTTAGCTCAGTTGGGAGAGCGTCAGACTGAAGTCAAAACTTCACTCAATATCAAACGATATCTGAAGGTCATGTGTTCGATCCACATAAACCGCATTCTTTTTTCCTTTTGTTCATTACAACCCCTTGTAGGCGTCTGCTCTCATGCTGCAATTTCTTTTGCATGCTGTTGATCTATGGCTGGCCAGTTTAAGACTCTTGGTCCCCCGCTGCCCTTCAAGCTGACGGCCTGCTTACTTTATTGGGGTCATATCGCCGGATGACAATTTGCAAAAGACCGCGGCATTTGTCACACTTTTATGTAAACACTATGACAATTGAACGTGTTGAATGGATAGGTCGGGGCCTTGCTTACGCCAAGAGATCCTTCCGCTCCAATTATCTCTGCTGACAGGCTCGGGAGATTAGCAGAAACCGAACGCACCTAGCGCGACAATTTGGACGATGTGCCGAGCCTTATCAGATTGAACTAACAGACAGTCGTCGTTGGTTCGCGAGTGTCTCAACAGACCGACCACTCACGTTTGCTTCTTTCTATTGCCTTTCTGCGTCCACAGTTGTCGGTGGCGCTACGTTGAATTGAGTCCCTCAACGTTGCACAGCATAAACAAGTCCTTGTTGCGGTGTCGCCCGATGATGACACGACAAGACCTGATTGATTATCAAAAGGATCAATCGTTAAATTAAATCTCAAGGATCATGATCGACGGATACTTCCGCCTCCGTCTCCGTCTCCGTCCGCTGGGATCTGTACCCCTGCAGCCTCCACTCCATATCACTTTATATCACGCTCAGATTTCCCATCCGTGCACCGCGAACTCATGGACTTTGTTCAAACTCCTCTCTTTAATCATTCGAAACGTGTTGGAGCAAAGATGAAGTCTCTCCTCGGCCCTCTCCTCCTCGGCGCCTCGCGCCTTGCAACCGCGACAAGTAGTACTGATACGCTCGTTGCCCGTGCAGAATCATCGCTGAAGTGGGAGCCTTGCAAGCTCGATCTTCCTGATGCGGCAAAGGAGCTACTGAAGGCTGGTGATTGTGCGACTATTGAGGTTCCACTGGATTATACGGATAAAAAGTCCGATAAGACAGTTGAGCTTCAATTGATTCGCTATAATGCTACCAAGGAACCTTTCAAGGGCAGCGTTCTCTGGAACCCCGGCGGTCCGGGAATTTCTGGCATCGAGACTCTCGCTTATCTCGGACAGGACTTCCGCGAGTAAGTAGCCTCTAGCGCATTATCAAGGGTTACTGACACGGTTTCCAGCATCATGGGCGGCCATCACAACATCATCTCATTTGACCCTCGGTATGTTATCCCCGTCTGTTGAATTGAGCTACGCTAACTCTACTCAGAGGCGTTGGACGAACCATCCCCTTTGCCTGTGGCAAGAATGCGTCTGCTGAACTCACCCGCCGCAGCCTGGAGCCACTGCCCCAAGCAGATCTCTGGGAATACGTAAAGAACGAGGGCTGGCAGACCATGCAAGCTATTGCCGAGTCCTGCTACGAAACCCAGCAGGAACACGGCCGCTTCCTCAGCACGGCCTTCACTGCCCGCGACATGATGGAGATCGTCGATGCTCTCGGTGAAGATGGCAAGCTTCGCTTCTGGGGCATTTCATACGGAACTATTCTCGGCCAAGTTGCCGCCGCTATGTTTCCTGATCGCATTGGTCGCCTTCTTCTTGACTCAAACTCCTTGGCTGATGCGTACCTCACGTCAACTGGTGTTGGTGGGCCTCACGATGCTGAGAAGTCACTTGTGCATTTGTTCACTGAGTGCGTCGAGCTCGGTACCAAGTATTGCAAGCTGGCCAACTACTCTGGCAGCAGCACTACTGTTGAGGATTTGAGAGATGCTACGGTCGAGACCTTCCAGAAGTTGAAGGACCTGAAGACTCTGCCTGATGGTCTTTCATCCAAGGACTACCCCTACGCTGGCAACTCTATCCTGAAGCAGTTGAAGTACGGTATTATGAACTTGCTGTCAAGCCCTTTCAATTATCCTTCAGTGGTGGAGATTCTGTCTTATGCTTTCGACGGAGACTATAAGAAGGCTCTCAGCATCTACAAGGAGGACACATCTGAGTGGAACCTTGGTACCAACGCATTCCAGGGTATTGCTTGCTCCGAGTCTTCCTTCCGTGTCAGCAACTCTGAGGACCTTTACTCTATGTATCAGGCTCATCTCGCTGGAAGCTCTTTTGGAGATGCCATCGCTGCGGACTATGTCGCCTGCGCTGCTTGGAAATTCGACGCTGCTGAGGGCGTTGATACCAACACGCTTCGAAACGTCAACACGAGCTTCCCTGTGCTCGTTGTTAACAACGCAAACGACCCTATCACTTCCCTGAACCATGCTTGGCAGGTGTCTTCTCGTTTCAGAGAGAGTCGACTCTTGATTAATGAGGGAGTTGGTGTAAGTCTTTTCCCATCATTTTGACAGCATTTCACGCTAACACTTTACAGCATGGAGTCACATCGCATGCTTCCAACTGTACCCTTGAGGCTATTGCTGCATACTTTGTTGACGGCACTCTTCCAGACGTTGGTACGAGGTGCAAGCCCAATATGCCTGCTTTCAAGGTCGCTCTCCCCAACGCATAAAAGGGTTAGCTTGGTGCTGCTGCAGAAGACGGTGAAGATGAGGATAAGGTTGTAAGACGTTTGTATCACTATATAGCTTGTATTAAAATGGTCTATTCCCAGAAAAGGAGTGATAAGTGCATACCGCTAGTGCATCATCGGCCGCCCTTGTCTGTGCCACCTGATAACCATGCAAGCAAACGAGACGTGAACCTTTTCAAAACGGAGTGGATGAAGGATGTTGTGAGCCCGTCTTCAACAAAATAGCAAGGTTAAAAATAAAACAGCAAAAGGTCTGGCTCGTATGCTTATCCAAACATGGTTATATGAATAAGCGGAGTTCCAGAACCTTATGGATCAAGGCAGCCAAGATTGTGATACCCGAACAGAAGCGTGACCAACTTTCGAGAACTTTGGTTCATGTTGCATTGCATATACGTCGTGTTTGACGATGTGACGCGTGGAAGCAGAATCAGCGGATGAACCGGCTCCCGCATCATGAGTATCGTGAGATTCCATCATAACCGGATTATCGGCGGGAAATGCGGGGGACGATGATGTAAACTGATCTCGACGTGGGGTCGGAGTTTTTAGCCGTGACTACTAAATTTAGGTATCGACGCTTGGAGGCGATCAATCGGGAGGCATGGAGATGGCCGCGTCATAAGTTGAATAAGCATAGGATAGAACTTATGGATGCTCTAAATGCTGATTCTGAGGTCTGAGACATACACGAGATTTACATCGCCTTGTTGTGCTGTGAGAGAGATCTACCAGAGGGTTACAGTCATTGCTCGTATTTGACATCACCAGCATCACATGGATCGTCCCAATAGGGCCATGGTGCGTTGACACGGCACAGTCCAGCCCCGGCACATGATACCTGCTGCATATTTCTCAAGTTCCACTGATCGACTCTGGCAGCAGCGGAGTTAATTCTCTGCAAAAATGATTGGAAAAAGCGTCTGCTTGATCGGTTTTGGCCGTGTCGTGTGCGTGCTGGAAAAGATACGAGCTGTAGTGGGCTCACACTGCTGTATTGTTAGTGCTGACAGTGCAGCTCGTATCGCGGCTGGTTCTGTATCAGGCTTCAATTTTCAGCTGTACTTCCAAAAGCATCAGACATTTACAGCCACAGACTTGACGTAGTGATCTTCTCTCTTGACCCAATATTGCCTTAGTAGGATGTGAAGTTGCGTTGACTATCTCAATTGTATTTAAAGTCGACTCCATTCCCGCAATAGAACAAACTCCCATCATCACTCAACAGCCCTTCATCAATCACCCCGCACTATAGCACTCAGTTAGCTCACACTTTCACGTCTTTACATTTCAACCACCAACATGCATTTTGCTACCATCATCGCTACTGCTGCTCTCGCCATGGGCGTCGCTGCTGAGCCTGCATCTGACGATCTTCCCTTCAACGTCATTTCTGCCCGCATTTGGAGCTCGAAAGACTGTGGAGGCGACAACAACAACGGAAACCTTGGCGAATTGACCACGCATCGTGATGAGCTCAATGAATGCTTCAAGTTCACCGACAAGGTCAAGTCTGTGAGCCAGTATGAGCATGCCAAGGGCTGCAAGCGTAAGAACTACTTCACTCCTAAAGATTCAAGATTTACTGACTTGTACACAGTTCTTCTCTTCACAGATGGCAACTGCAAGCGTGGACAGAAGACTGTCAAAGATGACCAGTGCCGCGAGACTTCATCTCACTTCAGCAGCTACAAGACTGTTTGCAACTGAAAGTACACGACTCATGGGTTTAGACATAATGATGCATTAATGGTCACGAGATGATAACGGACTAATGGCTAAGACGATAATGGCAGCATGAGACGGAGTTATGGACATTCCTTTGGCAAAGAGGTCGTATGAATTAATATACAGCATTGAATTAACTAAGATTATGCACGCTTTGAACCAGATCCACTGTCTAAACTCCCTCTATGCTTGTCTTGTCTTCTAAGGGGCATATCCGGCATACCCTGGTCTCATGTCTTGAACGTGTCGCTTAAGCAGTTCCCTGGGTGAGGTAGCCAGTAAGGCCATCGAAGATGTTGGAGACGGGCTGGACGATAGGTCCGAGGGCAGTGCCTGAAAGGGTGTCGAGGATGTTGGAGAGGATGTCGACGAGGCCGGGAACGATGTCGCCGATGAGCTGGGTAACGAGGCCGAGGAGGGTGGCAACGGTCTTGAAGAGGAGCTCAAAGGCGGTGCCAATAACGTTGTCGAGTCCAAGGATGCTCAGGACCTCCTTGGCGACACCGACAAGCTCGTTGAGAAGCTGGATGACGAGGCCGAGAATAGTTTGAACGTCGGGAACGTTGATCTTGATGCTGACGACATCCTTGAGCTGGTTGACAACGGCGGTGAGGAGCTCGTTGAGGGAGTGGACTTCGGCAGTGACGACCTTGACAGCGGCAGCCTTAGAGATGGCGTTGGACTTGACCTTGGTGATGACCTCCTCTGAGGATGTTGTTAGCAATCTATTTATCCTAAACTCTGTAGTTGGCAGACTTACTAATGGTGGTGGTCTGGCTCTTGACCTGCTCAACAGCAATGGTGAGAACCTTGACAACACCGCCAGTGTTGGAAACGTTGACGGCAGTGATCTTCTTGGTAACGGTCTTGGTGACGGTCTGAGAGGTAGCGATGCTCTCAACCTGGGTGACAGCACCGTTAGGAGAAGCTGGGAGAGCTGGGACCTGGCGAGCAGCAACCTGAGCAGCAGGAGCAGCCATAGCCGAGGCGGCCAGGGCAGCGAGGGAGAAAAGGCTGAACTTCATGATGACTAAAAGCGTAAAGTAAAGAGTGACTTGGTGAGATTATGCTTTGAAAAAAGAGTGACTGGGTTGAGAAATGAGAGTGGATGGTTGGGTGACTGTCCAAACCGATTGACTTTTGGAGTTTCTTATATACATCTTGAGTAGGACATAGACGATGAACCCTAGATAGGAGACGATACTACACGGCATAAGCGAAAGTTCGATCTTCAAGACGTTTTTTGCACATCGGATGGAACCGACAGTTGGGATGGACTGGGGGAATGGTTCATCGCTGCTCTGTTTGGCTCGATGGTTGGTATTGAAACACGCGATTGTGGAGCGATGAAACATCGCCAACTGCCGAGTCGATCGCAATAAACAAAACGTTGGATTCCGCCAGAGATCATCGTTTTGTGTTCCTAGAAGTATGACGTCGATGGAACTCTGGCGTATCATCGGTCATGTCGAGGTGCAGGGGTCTTGAGAGTTGGGGATAGCTTCTTCTGTGACCTGGAAGGCTGTAACTCAACATTCAGATAAATCCTGCCACGAAACCTATGCATATACAGTTTTTTAAGAGACTTCTAAGGCAAACCACTACCGTCAAATGATTGCCATTAGCTTGAGATGGCAAATGGCAATGAAATGTTGCGGCGCGGGATCTTCGGGATAGCACTCTCGCCAATGCAACGCCGATCCACCGTCGACTTGGTTTAATTACACCCGTATCTTGAGGGCACATTTGAGCGCCCATGACAAAAGCGCCCCGTGCTTAGGAATATCGCAATAGATAACGAAACTTCGCTCATCTCCATCTCGTTTTCATTTGTTCAACCTCCTTTTCCTTGATTCTGGGGCGGTCTTTGATGTCCGAAGGAGTACATCAAGTATGACGGTTCTGGATAAGCATAATAGATTACTGTGGAGTCTGGGAATTGTATGCGTTGGTGTATAACCGTGCGGCTCATCACGTTGCGAGTTTGAGTCATGCTAGTGTAGTAAAATCCATCTGTCGGGAACCGATTCAAGGTAGACGCATACTTCGGATGTCACGGGAGTCTTGAGTGATCTTTTGCATCTAAATTAATGTCCCTATATAAGCAAGATAACCATATTCGAGCGACTTCATCTCTCTCAGACGTTGAATGACGTCTTAGAGCAGGAGTATTGTGTTAGAGCTGGAAGAAGCATCAATCAAACTTAAGCATGGGCCTGCATGGTCACGGAATCTCCCCCTGGATTCAAGCAATCTGTTTACTCTGTAAAAGAAAGGACTTAGGTCTAGAATCGTCGAAAACTTCCTCAAAGATAGCCCGTGAGGCAATGGTCCAATCCTACGTACCCCTGATCGCCACGCGAGGAACAGGGGAAAGGTCTAAGCGTCAAATGTTACCCTGACTCGCAAGACATGACAAACCTAATCTGCAGGGTAATCGAGAGTCAAATAAGCAGAATGCCTATGATCCAATTGAGTTTCTCGTTAGAAATCTAGTATTAGTGGTTTGCTTGCCGATTCCTCATAGTTAAACGCAATGGTGACTCTGTTTTAGACAGAAACTCCTATCTTGCTGTCATCAGTCCTCTTTTGGCTTCTGAGCGTAAACAACGTAGCTGTAGAAATGTTAGAATGATTAAGAGAACCGACTTGCTCGCTGAGAGTAAACGAAAAGTCTTTAGGGGAAACTTACTAAGGCCAATACCCATGCATCCTTGGATTCTTAATTTCCTTTCTCAAAAATGCAAGGAACACAGTGACTTCAGCATCCGTCCAT
Source organism: Fusarium pininemorale (assembly GCA_002165215.1). Taxonomy (NCBI): domain Eukaryota; kingdom Fungi; phylum Ascomycota; class Sordariomycetes; order Hypocreales; family Nectriaceae; genus Fusarium; species Fusarium pininemorale. Next base: position 914,677 of record NFZR01000011.1, read on the forward strand.
CCAAGACCTTTCTGGAACATCCTCGTTACCATAGCTTCAAGTCCACTTAGCAGATTCTCCATCTCCCAAGCCCCCAGGAGCTTCATACGCGAATCTTTGGGCCACGGGTTGAACGGAAGCTTGAAAACGCGCTCTGTGACATTCTGGTATCCGCGTTTTTCAAGCCAGCCCTTCCATCGCATTGGATCAGTCAGACTGGCACCGAATTTGGCGGAGCCCTGTTCCATCATTGTTGAGAATTTGCGAAGATAGCTGTCTTCAGGAATGGAGTCGTCGTCGCAACCAAGAACGCCGACGATGGCTTGGAACTCGACCCATCCGCCTCCCCTTAGATGCCTGGTGGAATTAGTTGCTGATATCGCATACGAGAAAAGTTGGAGCTTACGTGTATGTTTGGTCAATCAGGGCTGGCCAGTCTCGAATTGCTAGCAGAAGATCTCGGGCATAAACAAAGTCAAAGCTATCTTCTTTCCATGTCCATTCTCTTTCAACATCGTCGACTTCAAAGTGGCAATTTGGAGGCACCCTGTCAAACATCAGTTCCAGAAAGTCTCACAGTTGTGCTCGCATCGATCACTTACCAGTCAGGTTGCGTCGGTGCAACATCCGTCCCAATGACCTGGGAGCTCGTCAGTCACTGCTCACCCGATGTAACCACGGTAGCAAGATCCTGTACTCACCTCTGCAGATGGAAATTCTTCTGCCATTTCGATTGACCATATCCCTTTTAGCAACCTTGTTAGCAAGAGATTCTTTATCGATGCAAAGCTTTCACAAGAAAATGAAAGGAGGCTTCACGAACCTGTGCCGCAGCCAAGATCCAGAATTCTCTGGGGTTGCTCTAGAGGCGCCAAATAACGCTTCTTTCCAATCAACGCACAGTATTTAGCATGGCACATATCGATGCGATCAAGCTCAGCCTCGTCCATTGGTAATCCATACTCTGAAAGTTGTTAGAATCGGAGAAGCAGATTTCTCTGGGAGACTTGCCCTCTTTGCCATACACGGCATAGGTTCTTCCGCCCTCGACTTTTCCATGTAGAATAGACGATGTCAGAGATGTCAAAGACGACCGCTCACTCTCATTATCATAAGTCTATGTTTGACCAGATCGTTGGTTAGCAAGTGGAGCCATTTGGGTGAGTTGCATCGTTGAGTCCACTGACCTCATCGTCAGTGACATTCTGCAAAGCCTAGACAAATCTGTTTAGTACTGTTTCAGCCCTACAGGGAATAGACTCACAGCGTCAGGTTGTATAACCTCTTCTTGGGGAGCACGAGGAGACGACATTGCGACACTGTTAGTATCACAAATGTTTGTGCATCAGCATCATGCAAAGTTGACACGGTCAAAGGGAGAAGTTAAGCAAATATCAAAACAAATTCGCCATAGTGATAAGTATCCTCGATACTGCGATAAAGGCCACCGGGCCAAGCCTCCCGCCACTTGGGCCGTGCCGCAGTTCAAACTCCAGTTTATCACGGATATAACCTGCTGATTGGGTCGTGATCTGCATGGTTGAGGCACTTTACCCGGGATTACAGAACCTCGGCTGGATATATACCCACCTACTAACCTGTCTTGTAAGGAAGCGAAGGCTCATAGACTGATATGATCTGAGTTCTTTTCTTGGCTGTTGGTGGTGCCCCGCCTGGAGCACTCTTAAGTGAATATGCTATTCACATGGTCCACGGAACATGCGGTGAAAGTTGCCATCTCCGCAAATTGAGACCCAGCAGTTGGATCCTTCAGGCTACATCTCGATATCTCTGATATCTCGAATATTTATAATGGTACATCCTAAAGCTGAAAAGGCTCTTGAAGAGGCAAAGAAACTAGTCGCCCAGCTCGAATCATACGAGGATGATCCCATCAGCCACCAAAATGTCCTCAAGCAAACGGAAGCAGTTCGTTCAGCTTTCCAGGATCCCATGGATCAGATGACACACCTAATGGAGCAATTCAGTCTCGGATGCGCTTTCCATACCATTCTTGGAATCCGGGCATACCACGCCATGCCCGAAGATGGAAGTCCCATCGCCGCAGGAGAATTGGCTCGCATTACCAATGTGGCTACTACTGTGATTCAGCGCATTTACCGCGTTGCTGTCAGTCATGGTGTCTTTGTTGAGACGATGCCTGATACCTATGCTCATAATGAGCTTTCACGGATTCTGAACCCCAGGGGGCTGGGTTCATTTTTCATGATTGTGTTGGAGTTTAGTCGTGCTTGGATGCATCTGCCTGACTACCTCAAGTCTCACAAACCCGAAGATGTCTTTAATCTCACCAAGTCCCCTGCCGTGTACTCGGTCGGCAAAGAGCATCTTGGAAAGTCATACTATGAGCTGTTAGAGATGGATCCCGATCCTGAGCGACGTGAGCTTTGGAACGCCAACATGGTTGCAGTTGATGAGCTGATGCCTGTCGTTGGCATGTTCCCCTTTGAGTCGCTCAAAGATGAAGTCGCTCAAAATCCCGATCGACCTTTCTTGGTGGATATCGGTGCCGGCCGTGGTCAGTCGTGCATCGCCATCCGCAAAGACATTGGCGATGCCTTTGACGCAAAGTATATCCTACAGGACCTTCCTGGTGTCATTGATTCCATGGATCCAAAGGACTATCCAGACTTTGAACTGATGACTTATAATGCCTTTACGCCCCAGCCTGTGAAGAGTAAGTGACTCACTCGGGTCGATAAGCGCATCGTCGCCACGCCTCTGGTTTATAACAATGACTGACTGTTCGCAGACGCCCGCATTTACTTTATGCGCCGCTTCCTTCACGACTTCTACACGCCAGTCTGTATCGAATTCGTCAAGAACACCGCATCAGCCATGGGGCCCGATTCCCGTCTGATCATATGCGACCAGCTGATTCCCGACATGGTCGAGAAAGACAAGTTTATAGATCTGTACTGGCTCGATTTTGCACTTCTCGCCATGACTGGCCAGGAGAAGAAAAAAGCCGACTTCGAGGAGATTTTTGAAGCTGCTGGTCTGGAGCTGGTCAAGATTTACCCATCTGCCTACGGATGCACTGCAATGCTTGAGGCGAGGTTGAAGAAGCCTGAGTAGGTGTTTTGGAGCTCGATGACATGAATATGATACTGAAGTTCGGTGGCTACTTTACTTATTTGGTGTTCTTAACTAGTTCATTTGATGTCAACTGTGCAGCCCAGCTGTTGGAACGTTCATATCAGACATGAACGCTAAGATTCCGTGAAGTTGTCAGCAACAACGATGCAACCATTCTCAAGAAATATGACATTTCCCGCTATGGCTAACAGGTGTCAGTGCCAGATGTGTCAGAGCTGTGTGATAGAGAAGCTATGTCGTCGACGTGAACCAGTCGTCTGTCATCTTGATGGCACCTATCACGAGCCACTAACCGGCCCTCAGTCTTACGTAGCGTCCTCCCATCTGTGCCACATTTATGAATGAATAGTCAGCTGCATAACTTACGCACCGTCCGAGCGTACTTCTTCCCGACCCTGCCCAAGCCATCTGCATGTCTCTGCAGGAACGAAGTGCTTTCCCGTATGTGCCGAACGTGGCTTGCATCCGGGTGAGCCACAGGGCTGCAACATATATTGACACGCAATGTAACCATTTCTGTCGCCTGATAGCGTCATGTGCAATATCTCTGCAGCCATTACCCGTGAAGCCGCGAAACTCTAATTCTCAACGTTGTGAACCTGGTTCCCGGGTTCGCGTAAACTCAATGACCACTAGTGTCACTGAACAGACAAACGTCTGAGGGATCCCGTGTTCTTGGTATGTCGGGATATCCCAGCGCAATGGATCAAACGTCGGCCTAAAACAATTTTGACTTCTCTTGGTTCGTATTGCGCTCGTGAGCATACGCGGATTACGGTATGACCCGATCACGAAGGTTAACATGGATCTTAAGATAAACTTTGTCGGCATTTGAATACAGTTCTACTATCTCTAGTATCATCTAGTATCACAGTCACGAGACTGAGCGTCAGCTCGGCAATTGGTTCCTTGCCATTACGCAGTCACATATGAAGTTATCCAAAAAGGAAACTTCGTGCAAGAGATTTGTATTAGATAGTAAAGTGACGTCTGTGTCAATATATCCAGCTGCAATTGGTATCAAAGTATATACATAATAAATCAGGATGCTTGTACTATCCCCGCTAGTATTATAAACGCAAAAAAATCATTTTATCGCAATGTAGACATTAGATCAGTTTGTGACCTTAATGGTGCTGGCAACGCTGGGAACACCAGCGTTGTTGATGACGAAAAGCATCCAGTAGCCAGGGAGGGCAATACCAGAATCATTGGGAATCTTGAAAGAGTACTTGTTGGTACCAGCACCTGTCAGGGCCAAAGGAATGCGGCGCTGATCAGTGTTGACAACATGTGTCGCAGTTCCGTATCGCATAAGAGAAGCGCTCTTGATGGCGCTGTTGGCAGTGACGGTGATGGTGCTGCCGACCTTAGCAGTAGTGGCCGAAACAGCAGTGATCTTGGGGCGGGTAGCAAGGTTTCCGTTGCCATCAAGGAGATACTGAGGGGTGAAGATCTGAGCGTCAAAGTGGTTGCTCTTGCAGCCACCGCAAAGACCACCGCCACCGTTGAAGACAGTACCATCTGGCAACAGCAGAGACATACTGTGATAGGTGCGGGGAATAGTGTTGGACTGTTGCTTAGTGAATGTGTTGGAGGAGGAAATGAACATCTCAGGCTCGAGCTGAGCGTTGGTGTCGGTGAAAGGGTTGGAGTAAGATTGACCGCCAGTGATGAAGACGTTTCCGTCAGGGAGAATGGTAGAGGTAGCGAAGACACGAGCGTGGATACCAGCACCGTTGTTTCCAACGAGGGCCGTTTGGGCAATGGCACCAGGCTGGTCAATGGTGAGGACGTGAGCGTTAGCAGTGGCAGGAGCCTGCTGGTAGCTGGTAGCACCGCCAAAGGTGAGGATCTTGCCCTTGACGGCATCAAACATGGCAACGTTGCCGTTCATAGAGTCAGGGTCAACTCTGCCATTCTTTCGTCGAGTACCGGCAGCCTTGGTGTTACCCTGAGTACCCCTATCAGTGTAGTACCAGTTCATGGCTGTGCTGGGCCCAGCTTGGAAAACACTGCCCTTCTTCCAGCCAAAGAGCCAAGCATGGTTGTCAGCCTTGTAGACACCCTCCTTATCGTGGGTGAGCATAGGGCCGACGAGACACTTGGGAAGAGATGTCCAGGTCTTGGCCCTGGGGTCATAGATTTCACCGTTCTTGCCGCCACGGGCACCGCTCCACGAACCACCGATGGTGAAGACACGGCCGTCAGAGCAAGTAGCAGATGATTGGTAACCACGAGCAATCTGCATGTCAGGGCCAGGAACCCAGTTACCATCAGGCATGAGAATGGTAGTCTTCTTAGCGTCGTTGCCGCCAGTAACGACAATCTGTCCCTCACCGTCCATGGAAATACCAGGGCAGAACATGTCGTGATGGTTGTTGGAAACATTGCGGTTGGAGATGACGTTGGTCTTGGGGTCCCAGATAGAAGTGAGAGTGAAGCCACCACGGGGAGTGGTGCCTTGGAAAGCATCATATCGGTAAGCAGACCAGATGACGACCTTTCCGGAGACAGGCTCAACGGCACCAGCGACGGGGATGACGGGGAAGTCAATAGTAGGACCCCATTTTCCAAGACCCTTAGCAGGCGGGTTGTACTTGAGAGCATTGTAGACTTGAAAGTCGGCAATAGCAATCCAAGGATAGTCGGAGTTGACGTTAGAGAGGGCAACAAAGCGGAGATAGCGAGCAGGATGAGTCTCAAAGTTTGTGATCCAGGGGTACTTGTCTCCCCAATAAGTTCCAAAGGCAACGGGCTTTCCCCAGTTGGTGCCGTCAGAGCTGAGGTAGACTTCATGTCGACCAATCCAGTTACGGGTGTTGCCGTCTTGGCGAGGTGTAATCTGGAGACCACTGACATACTGGGTCTGCTTCATGTCAATGGTGATGGTGTGAGGAGGCGGCGTGTTGGTTGTGCCATAGGGAGTCTGCCAGAAGGTGTTCTTGTCACCATCGATGGCTCTACCACAGGGGAAGTTTGGAGCCTGGCTGGAACACTTGACAGTCCATCCCTTGCGGTCAATGGGGTTTGAACCGACTGGGGGAGCAGCAGCAAACTTTCCAGGCTGTTGTCCCTGCTCCTCTGGATCAATGGCAGTGGCTGCATTGAAGAAGGCACCGAGGCACAAGGCCAAGGTGTAGAAAGACTTCATCTTGGAAGGGGAGATAAGCGACAGTCACAAGCCTAAACCAAGAGTGGCAAAAAGAGAGAAGAAACGAGAGGGAGTGAGTGAACGAGCGGGCTGGAGAAGGAGAAGAAAAGGGCTAGGAGACGGACGATGCATATTTATTGATTTCGATTTTATTTACGACGCCCCTAAATAGGTACATGCAATAGACGTGCACAATATGCAGCCCGATGCAGTGTGCACACCCATTCTGTCTGTTCGGGCGTTACTAAACATGGACAGGACGGGTCAGAAAAAAACAGAGTTGGACATTTTATGAAGGGACGGGCTGAACAAAGACGCACAGGCGGAAAAAGGTGATCGGGTGCCGGGAACTGCGAGTTACATTGGCCCGTTCAGTTGAGGCGTTGACGCTTGGGCAATCAGAAGCAAACTCAACCAACTTGACTGTTCGGCTGGGCCAGGCTGTGCAGTGCGTGCCGTGCTGTGCTGTACACCAAGTTTAGTTTCAAGAGGCCTGAGAGGGAACTGCCATCTCGATAACTCACACCACGAGATTGGCCGTCGTTTAGCCCCGAACACAGCAAAGACTTTGCTGCAGGCTAATGTGCGTATGTACAGTAGGACCCCTGTAAGCTGAAACGGCGAGACCAATCAGTGGATGTCAGTAAGATGCAGCCACAAAGGCCAAGTGTAAGTACATCGTCATTTATTGTGTTGGGGTAGGTACTTGGAGGTTAGTGTGTTGGGCTGCCCGGGCCGGGTCTGCCTTGGTCTGGGTCTGGGTCTGTGTCTGGCCCTGACTGTGACTGATTGTGACTGACTGATGATGCCCAGAGGGGTTCGTATACACGTGTGCGGGATGGATGACGTGAGACAGAGAGAAGAGAGCTCACGTGCATGAGCAAAAGTCAAAGATGCTGACTGATTGAGTGATTTAACATGTCCCCCTGTTCTCCGAGTTCACCGCTGAAGTGACAGACAGACAGTGAGCGAGGTGAGGGGGAACCTTTGGTGCTTGCTTATTGTTGCAACCAACTTGAGGCTGCAATATTACATATGAAATCAATCAATGACTGAAGCGACGTGCAGATCGAATGCAAGTCGGTTCGTATAGACCCTGCTCGTGGCGCAAAGAATGCTTATTTTGGGTAACGAGACTGGCCAAGCAAACACTTGCACGTTCTCGCCCCAAGAGAAGAGTGTCCCAATGGCGTACCCCACTGCAAGGTACCCCTGGCCCTGGTGATCGGCCTAACGAGAGACACTAAGAGACCGTTGATTCGCTAACTCGAGGATCTCATCACGAGGGAGCCTGAATGGTCAGCGGAATTTATCCTCCCTCTTCTTGTCTCACCCCAAAAAAGAGTGAAAAAGTTAGCCCGAGGCGCCGGTTAAGGCGGGGAAGATTGGCCCAAGGATTCCGGGAGAATGGAGGACAATCATACAAGGGTCGACGTTACATCTGACGTCCTTTACTCCTCAGAACAGAACAGAGCAGAGATGAGAGAGAGAGAGAGAGGCAGCCGCCACTTAATTTGCATTACCGCGCCGTCAACGAGAAGTTCCGCACTACGGGCCATTTCACGACACGATAAACAAGTGGCGTCTCTGATCACAGGGGCTCAATCTTGACCTTGGCTCCCGATCGCCAGGTAAGTTAGGTATCTAGTCTCCTTAGCTCCTTGATCCGCAAATTAGCACCCAGATTTGAGACAAACTCCACTGAATCGACTTCCAACGAGAAGACGGTATTCGCAAGATGTGGACTCTCCATTACCTAAGCGCGAGAAATGTGCGTTTCAAAAAGTTCCATATTTTGGTATCGCAACAACGATGACGACAGGGTAATTCCACTAAAATAGATTTCTTGTCCAACCTGAAACTGTGCAAAGTTTACACAAAAAGTATCGCGGCAAGTGGGCGGTAAATTGCACAGACGATGCACGATTCATAATTCCAGCCAAAAGAATATTTGCTATTGGTCAAATCGTAAAGCGGTCCCCTATTAAGGTGCAGCACAGCCTGGTCAAAAAATGAAGATCGCCCATCATGACAGATCAGAGCTAATCAACCCCCGGCTGCAACCTCGGCTCGGCTCTCCCTCACTCAGATTGATGTCGGGATACGGATAATTATCTACGAATCGTATGATACTGGTCTCGCGACGTCGTGCTCACAGCCTAAATCGTCAGTGAAGCAGACAGCGTCCAACTTATCGCTTGCAGACCCCAGCCAAATCTTGAACTCCCCATCAAGGACAAGCCAGTCCTGAGCCTTGACATCCCAGACGCTCAAGTCCTTCCTGGTCAAGGTCAATTGCACAGTTTCGCTCGAGCCAGGCTCTAAAACCTTGGTCTTCTCAAAGTCGCGCAGCTGGATGACGGGTGTCTCGTATCCGGCAACGCTCGGAAATTGGACGTAGGCCTGCACAGAAGCTTTGCCGGAGAATTTGGAACCTGCGTTAGTCACCACTACGGACAAAGTATAAGCTTCGTCCCAGAGAGCAGGGTTGCCGCCTGAAACACCGCCCGCCTTGGGCAGAGCCGTCTTCTGCGCGGTGGAGTAGCCGTCTGGGTAAGGGTATTTCGATGTCTCGGCTTTGGCGGCCGCGGACTTTGCGTCGGATTCGGAGAGCCAAGAGTAGAGGTAGCGCCAGATGGTGTTAAAGCTGCTGGGTTTAACCGCTTCTTTGTAGTCTGGAATGTCTTGCGAATACTCCAGAACCTTTCCTTTTGCGGGTCGCTTGGGAGGGTACTGGCTTAGCTGCGTGCCTCTCTTGATGGTCGCATTCGTGTACGTGAAGTTGGTGTAGCTGAGTCCATGGCCAAATGCGTACCGAGGTTGAATCTTTTCCTTGTTGAGCCAGCGGTAGTCGATAAACAGTCCCTCACTGTAAGTATCCTGCGGTGCATCAATGAAGCCAGAGTCGATGAGCTTGGTCACACTCTCGGGCATGTCGTCTTCCTTCTTGGTGATAGAATAGGGTAAGTGGCCGCAAGGCGACGCGTCACCAAACAAGATGTTGGTGAGAGACTTTCCAGCCTCTTGCCCCGGAAGATGAGCGACCAAGACAGACTTGACCGATGGGAGGTCAATCCATTGGTCGACGAGGACAGGCCCGACTGTGTGAATGACAACGACGACATTCTTGTACTTGGCAGCGGCAGCTTTGATAAGTGCATCGCCGTTATGCCAAACGTTCAACTTGTCCGCATTCCGATCACCATTGTTACCCTCGACCGTGTACTGATTCTCACCCGCGTCAGAAGTAACGAAAACAATGGCGACATCGTCGTCAGAAGGGCTCGGAACAGATGGAAACTTGTCAGTGTTGTAGAATGTCACGTCTCCGGCCTCCTTCTTGATAGCGCCGATGGGGTCATCGAGGTACATGTAGTCGACTGTACCCGATCCCCAACCCTGACCTAGCGTGCCCTTGTTGCAGCTTCGATCAACACAGGCATTGGCGCCATCGGGATTGGTTTGTGCACCAGTGCCGAAGACCTTGAGTGAGCTCTTGGTGCTCAGTGGAAGAAGCATGTCGTCGTTCTTGAGGAGAGTGATAGCGTCTTGGGCAATTTGTCGAGCAATCTCGTCATGGTCGTCCTGAACTTGAACATACTGGTTGACAACTCCCGACGGCGAGTTGGGCCATGCTGCTGGATACAGAGGACCGACTCTGTCGTATGTGTTGGTGTCAAAGTTGACAGAGGGAAAGTCCTTGTCTTGCTGGAACTGATACCAGGTTGCCACGATACGAGTAGCCATATCGTTCAGTCTCGACATGGGAACCGAGCCATTGAGGGCCGAGCGGGTTAGCTCGTACATCCATAGAGAATTGCCAAAGAGAGGGATGATGGTATCACCAGGCATGCTCATGTCCATTCCCGCAATGGCTGATTGCACGCCAGTGATCTGAGAGAGCCAGTCTGTCATGACGAAGCCCTGGAAGCCGAGCTCCTCCTTCAACAAGGCGTTGATGAGATATGAGTGCTCGCTGGATATAGTGCCGTTGACCTACGGTTGTTAGCCATTGTGGTTGCGAAGCGTTAGATATACCAACTCGGTTATAAGCTGTCATTGTCGCTCCAACGCCAACTTTTACTGCCTCCGCAAAAGGCCAGAGATACAGCTCATGCATAGTTCGGTCATCTGTGATGGTTAGCCACGCAAAATCAACGACGAGAAATGATCTCACCAATGTTTGCCGAGTATGCGGGAGATACAAGATCCGTGGTCTGTCGTCGATACATCTCCTGCTCATTTCCGATAAGATGCTTGACAGTAGCAATGACTCCCTGCTCCTGGACACCCTTGATAGTCTCTCGTGCGCCAATAGCTTGTAGCGATGGGTCTGTTCCAAAGCCTTCCCAGTTGCGTCCGCCCTTTGGCTTACGTCCGATAGGGCCAACGGAGGGACCAAGCCAGACGTTCACGCCCTTACCGCGCGCTTCCTTTCCAATTGCTACACCGCGCTCATACATGAGCTTCTTGTCGAAGGTTGCACCGGCTGTGATTCCGTCCGGGAAGGCAGTCACGTTGTCGGCTAGTCGAACGCCGCTGGCAGCGTCGTTAAGACAGAGTTGAGGGAAACCAACGCGATGAGCTGATCCAGTGTTACCATTGCAAGGCCTGTTATGTCAGTATACATAGTCGTGTAAAGTATAAAGAATCGTACCCTAGTAGCTGTTAACAGGAGTTCCGCTTCACTTGCCATGATTCTTACCCATAAAGAGACCGGTGCCGGCTGTGATATTGGTCTTTTCAGCCAATGTCATAGAATCAACCATCTTCTTAGCTCTGGTATAGCTATCCGCCCAAGTTTCATCCCATCCTCCGTATGGAGCGGGATAGTATGGCGCAGCGACAAATCCATCCGCGACATTGTTCGCAGTTGAACCCACGGCCACCAAATGGGCCAGGGTGAAAGCAACCTTGGCGAGAGTCATTTTTTCTTATCAATTGAGCCTTCACTACTCCGTAGAGAGGACAGAAACATTGAAAGGCCGTGCGGTCTTATACTATACAACTCAACTAGTAGCCAGTGCAACATGATCAACCTTATCTCACCGAATCTAGCATCCAATTCGTACACTATCTCCGAATTATAGGGTCATGTGTGAATGTGCCGTTAAGAGCGCATGGAATTCCGAGCGAAACCTTGATTCTAGTTGTTAATTGTCCAATCACGTTCGTGGAAATGTCGCTCTACGGAGTTGATATAGCAAAAAGGGTATATCATCCGAACGATGCAACAGGGGGAGATGAAGATCAGCTGAATCAATTCTCTGCCGAAAACGGTGAAAGAAACGAAACATGCTATTCTCTCAATAGAAATGCCGAATAGACATGTGATTCTATCACGATAGGCTCGGGATGCGTGCTATCTATGCATCATAGTTGATATCGACCTCACACTATCCTTCCCCGCTCGGCTATATAGCCGTCGCTATACACCCTCTTCACCACCGTCAAGGGTCGACTACGAGGTCGTTTATTCACCTCCTTCCTTCTTTGACTTGATTTTCCTTCGCTCCATTCCGATACTTGCCAAAAAGGCGACGCCGCCAAGTGCCGTTGATACAAGGAAGGCATTTGAGATACCGTACCTAAACGCATCTCTGACGTAGGCGAGAGAATCAGCCGACACGACATGTTCCAAATCAGTCCCACCTGCAGCGGTGACAGCTTGTATGTCAATCCCGGCTATTGTCTTTAGCCTCTGGCGGAGAGAGTTCTGGAAAACGTTTTGGGAGATGGACAGACCCACTGAACCTCCCAGGGCTTGGGATAGGATGATCAGCACTGTTCCCAGGGGAATGTCACCTGCTCCCAAGACGACTTGTACGGCAAAGATTGGGATCTGGATCGCTATACCAAAGCCAGCTCCAGCTACCACTTCGTAGCCGAACCATCTTGCCGTTGGGGTGTTTTGCGAGATCGTGTACAGTAGACCTGCACCAGTTGTGAAGATGGCCGAGCCGGCCCACATGAACGGTACGTAGTATCCTAGCCAAGTGATTATAGAGCCGGTAATAAGAGTAGCTATCGTGACGGTAACCCCATGGGGAAGAATGTCAACACCAGATGTTTGGGGATCCACTCCCTTGATAGCCTGGAAATAAAACGGCAGATGATAACTCTGCGTAGTCATAGCTCCTTGATACAGCGCAGAGAACAAGCATCCAAGGAAGACGGATCTCTGTGAGATGATGTGAGGGCGGATCAATGCACTAATGAGTCAGCGACAACGACGTCAGGTGAGAAGGGCGCTTGAGGGGAGAAAGGGACTTACGCTTCTCCTTGCCGTATTTGTATGAACACGAAAAGTGCCAGAAGAAGGCCAAAGCCAACAAGACAGCCCCAGACCCTTGAATCGGACCAAGGATGTTTTGTGCCTCCCCATTGAAGAGCAAGGAAGAGACATATCAGAGCTCCTGCGAGGATCACTGCGCTTTTGAGGCCGAGGCCAAGTATCTTTTCCTTGAGGGTATGGCTATTATCTGGAGCTTCACCGAGTGAGAGAGGATAGTAAAGACAGATTATGAGAGCCATTACGGCACCCAGCGCTTCGCCGTTGATTAGCACTCAGGTTGATGTTGTGGGAAGAGAACTTACGCAAGTTGATCCAGAAACAAAATCTCCAAGTTAGTTGCTTAGAGTGAGTGAAAACACCACCAAGCGAGGGACCAATAACAGATGCTATGCCGTACATACTAGAGATTATGGCGAGAAGCAATGGTCTTTTTCTCATCTCCACAATCTTAGAAATGATAATCATGGCACCACAGAAGATACCCGCTGCACCGAGTCCAGCAATAGCTCTACCGGTAATGAAGGCTGCTGAACTCGGTGCTGCAGCGCAAAGAACAGATCCCCCTTCGAATATGATTGAAGAGATCAAGTAAACCCATTTGAGATTGAAGAAGGTATATATCTTGCCGAAAGTCGGTTGGAAAGACATTTGGGTGAGGAGATAGGCCGATGCGTACCAGGCTGTCGAAAGAATATCAACAGAAGGGCTTGCTTCGATGAACAGAATGTCTTACCAACGTCGCCAAGACTGTCGAACTTGCTTGTGATCTTTGGGATAGCAGTAGCTTCGGCTAGTCAGCAGGAGCCCGAGAACACAGAAGTGAATTCTTGCCAATGATGCTATTATCCAGAGCGATCATCAATACACCGACCATCAGTGAAAGTGTCATCAGTACCAAGGGTAATCCATGAAGATAGGTATCTTCCTCCTCATGTACTGATTCTCCCTCAACAGTCTCATCTTGTCGGACACCTGCCTCGAGATCCGCCGGTGGATTCGACTTCTCCTTATTTCCAGTCTCTACAGAAGCTTTGACCGAAGGTTTAATGCCCTCATCGTGTCTATGTTATAGTTAGAATCCTTTATCTTCTTGTTTGGTAAGTTATACTGACATTGACTCTTGATGATTCATTCTGGTGTCAGCCATGATCACTCAGAACCCTCAAAAGACCTTTCCCTGTTATTTCCGGACTTTCTAGGCTTTCAGAGCATCTTAAGTAGTATGAGAATAATCTGTCAATGTTTTGTTAGGCATCACACCATGTAATCCGGCTGCATCGACATATTACGTTATTTGCAACGTCGCACTCGCACTCGCACTAACCTTCGCATTAGCCAGTCAGGAGATAAGCAATGCATGAAGACCTGATCATTTCCCACGTTATTTGAATATTGGTTGCTAAGCACGACTCTCAATTCGATAACCCTTCTCACAAATAGCTTCATTTTTGTGACAATGTCCTGCAAGTAGTGTAATATGGACAAGCTTTTATGCATAACCGTTAGGACTGGACTCCCGGGGGGACAATCAAGGGGTGGTCAGCCAAAGTTTGATACAGCAGTAAGACTTCCTAATACTCGTCTTAGAATGTCTCACCCACAAAGTGATGAGGTTTACACGTTGTCTTGCGGCTTTTGTAAGCACGACTGATTTTATCCGGATCGCGCTGACATTGTCAGACTTTTTGTCAACACTAACCCAGTTGTATTGCAAATAAGAAGTTGACTATTTTAATTCGGCCATATGATCGGGTGATTGGAAATTGACAAAAGACAATACCCGATTAACGTTATTGGCATATGGCCCTGTATCCTTTCCAGTTGATTGAGCAACGGAGGCGGCCTATAGTATAAGCGAAAGATAAATCATGCTTAGATCCCGATGTATCAGACTAGTGCATCAAATCAAGAAGCTTAATTGGAAATTCTTCGCTGATCCATTGCCAGTACCTTTTCAATGTTCGAATGTCCGAAAGGCAGTGAAAGGTCAGGAACTGCAGGGTAACTAAGACTTCATCATGGCCAAATCAGAACGCAGGACCCGATGAGTCAGCTGTAACATGTACTGTTCTGACATCATCATCACGCTCAAACAGGGTCAACCGATTGATCTGAAACTTGGAAGTTGGAAGTGGACAAGAATATATCAGGTTATTCATGTCCCGTAATCTCTCAAATTCTGTAAATTACAGTGTCAAATAATTGCCAATATGAACATCAACATTCCAAATCTCATCAAATCCGCCGTCCCAGAGGCTGAGGGGCGCAACGTCCAGATCATCTCAGACAACAGGACCAATCACAGAGACCAGAACTTTCTCTCGGGGGATTTCCCGCGCAATCCTCCAAAACTCTACATAACCGGCGAAAATGACGATTTTGACGAGGTCACTCTTGCTGAGTGGAGAGATGAAGGCTTTGATGTTGAGTATATCTCAATGGAGAGCTGCGGCGATGGATATCTGAAGAAGATCAAGTCGTTGAGCAGAGAAAATTTGGGTCCTTGTGAGAAATTCGGAATTGTCGGTAAGTTAATAACGTCCCTCGGACTCTTGAAATAATATTGACGGGTAAAAGCCTACGACGACGCTGCAGCTATTTGTCTCGAGCACTTTCACATTCTCGACAACAACCCCGAATTCAAGCTCGGTCTTCTCATTGCCTACTACCCAACTCGCATCCCCGACACCAATGGTAGATTTCCTAGCAGCATCAGCGCCCTTGTGCATCTAGCAGCAGGCGAAGAAGTCGGCGTTGTCAAGCAATCCCAAATGGTGGGTATCCAAGGCAAGAAACGAGTGAGGCGCACCAAGATTCAGAGCGGCATGGGCACTGGTGGAAAGCTCGACCTTGCGTATCCCAGCTATACATATGAAGCTGAGCCTGGCTTTGCTGAGCATGATCTGGATGAGTACGATGGTGTTTCGGCGGAGCTGGCCTGGAGCCGAAGCTTGGCTGCGGCTAGGAAGGTGTTTGGTATCAACCCTGATCTCGAGCTTGTTCTGGAGCATAACTTGCAGAGTAAGTCCCAGTCATTTCGCGATAGGTGGATTTTGAACACAACTGACTATCAACAGGCAAATTCTTCTCGAAAAACCTTGGTCAAGCATTGTCGACTTTTACCACGCACAAGACCCCTCACGTCACGTACATGCCGACTCTAACTGGTGCAACTGGCGCAGCTGAACTGAAGCGGTTCTACTCCGAATCATTCACAACTCCACCGTCACTCAAGATCACACTCTTATCACGCACCATCGGCGTTGACCGCGTTGTAGACGAAATGCACATTAAGTTCAAGCATACCGAGCAAATCCAATGGATTCTCCCTGGAGTTCCGCCTACAGACAAGAAGATTGAGATTCTCATGGTGAGCATCGTTGCAGTCAGAGGTGGCAGACTGTATCAGGAGCATGTATACTGGGATCAAGCTAGCGTGTTAGTCCAAGCAGGACTTCTCGATCCCAAACTGTTACCGCAGTCGGCAAAGGACCTTGGCGTTGAGAAGCTTCCTGTAGTAGGACGACGAGCGGCGAGGAGAGTGAGGAAGAATAGGGATGCGAGCGATGATGAGGGAGAGGCTGATAATGAACTGATTCCGGGGTGGCATAAGGAAGAGGGCGAGGGTACCAAGAATGACCAAAAGTAATACATGGATAATAACCTAGCATCGAATCTTCAAAAACCATCTAAAAGAACAGTCCATGGGCCAGGTTATCGATAACATGGTACTTCGGGATCAAGACATCACTGGGCTTTGTCGAGTCCATCCCATCTTTTTTGGCCGCACCAAGGTTTACCGATAAATCGGCAAACTTAGAACCCGGAAGATACTTCTTTCGTAGTTTGCAAAAGTTGGCCGATAGCGAATCTTGGTTTGTCTCTCATTAGCTTGTTGACTACTCGGTATAAGAGCAACATAGGCAAATAAGATCTGGATATTATCATGGACTAAAACATTAAGTAACCAGAGACGCATCGTTCATTTGTTGTATTTAAGTTATACTTGAACATATAAACTTGTTTCTAAGCTTAAGCCAAGGCTCGCCCTAGTTGTCGTGATGACTTTTCCGAAACGATCACGACATTGGATCCGCATATTGCCAATCGATGTCGCAAGCAACAAAGCCAATGGCGGTGGATCCTGATGTAACGATTCTTTAAAATTCCTGGATTTCCTCGGAGGATTGACCACCTTTTGTCGGAAGCATGTCTCCTGTTGACCTGTATAGGTAGTATTTGCTTTAATATTACTCGCATAGAACCACTTGGTTGTCGAAGCGATGGTGCACGTTGATCTCGCAATGGCTGACCCCCAATTTATTATTTGGGGTTCAAATCTGGTAGGGTTACTTTGAGCATTGGAATTTGTTTAAGTAGCAGTGATCTGACCATAATTTTGGTGATTTGTAGTGTTCGTGCATGCTGCAATATCCAGAGGCCTAGCCAGGTTGTAAAAGATCGCAATATGTCGTCTCAACATCCTGCCATCGTTCCCTCTTCGGGGGCATCTGACTCTCCTTCTGACACTGGAAGTTTTAATGGCAAAAGCAAGATTGGAAACGATGGATACCCTAGCGACTCAGGGCCTCCAACCGCACCAGCCTTGGCTGCCCAGCAGGGGCAGCGCATGGAAGCGGCAATGGGAGATGCGATCCTACGATATCTGCGAATAAGAAAGCCTCGAAGGAACAAAATCTACGATCTCGATGCGGTACGGACGAGAGTGACAATGGTTTATTCAGAGGGATACTGACTCGAAGAAAGGTCGCGACACAGCCAAGTATCTGGGACTCACCCGATATCGAAAGATACAAAGAACTGTATATCCACCCGCAGTGGGAGAACTGGTCGGCCTTTGATCCCAACTTTCGTTGGACATGGCGTGAAGAGAATGCTGTTCGTCACAAGGTTGACTGGAAGATCATGGTACGAACAGACCTAGTCTCACAGTTTTGGAGGAGACTGACCTTTGCAGGTTTGGATGTGCATCATGTTTGCAGCATTGAACATTGACAGGAACAACATCCAGAACGCTGTCTCAGATAATATGCTTGACGATCTGGGCATTACACACGCCGACTACGTGAGTTCTTCTCAACATATGGACGGAGCAATGCTGACCGAGGCAGAATATTGGTCAAACCATTTCCCGAGTTGGCTTCCTTGTTGCTGAGTTGCCTTCGCAGCTGATCTCGAAGCGGTGGGCCTAACTAGCATTGTTGTTAGTTTCAATACTAATCTCGCTGTAGAATTGGACCAGATATGTGGATTCCCATCCAGCTTTGCATCTTCAGTCTCATCTCGGCGATGCAATTCTTCTTGAAAGGCCGTGCATCATTCCTTGCTACAAGATATCTCATGTGAGTTCTCTGAGGACATATGACCTGACATCTTGCTAATATTTGTAGTGCAACCTTCCAAGGCGGCTTCATCCCGTAGGTCTTCTTGCCGTCTTGTCCTGAAATATACCTAACAAAGAACAGCGACACAATTCTTTACCTCAGCTACTGGTACACTGGCACAAGAGTATGTGTAAATACAAGAGGGAGCGCCTGAAGGGTTACTGACTTTCGTAGCTCCCGATACGACTGGCTTGGTTCTGGATGTCTTCCCAACTTGGTAGGTAAGACGTAGCGCTGGAAAACGCATAAGCTGACAAGGCACAGTCGATATTGGAGTTGGTTTTGCAGCCGTTGGCATGCTCTCGATGCGTGGAATGCTTGGATACGAAGGTTGGAGATGGCTTTTCCTCATCGAAGGGGCATTCACCTGTACGTTTCTATCACTTTGTGAAAATCGCTCTGCTAATGGAATCGTAGTCCTGATCGGCGTTGCGTCCTTCTTCTTGATGCCGCAATCACCAGCTAGAACGAAGAGTTGGTGGAATCCGAAGGGCTACTTCACGGAGCATGAACAGAAGATCATAGTCAACTCTGGTAAGTCGTTTACCGACCAGTCACGATATTAAGTGCTGACACGTAATAGTTATTCGCGACGACCCTCAAAAGGGAGGCATGTACAACCGACAAGGTCTATCCGTCCGCCAAATCTGGGAGTGTACCAAAGACTACGATATGTGGCCACTCTACGCTCTCGGTCTTCTCTTCGGTTTGCCAAAGTACCCCGTCAACCAATACCTAACGCTATCCTTCCGTGGTCTGGGCTTCAACGTCATCGAGACCAACCTTCTGTCCATTCCATATATCGTTGGCTCTTGCATTACGATGCTTGCAATCACAGCGTTCAGTGAACTCGTCAATAACCGAAGTTTTGTCTCCATGGCGGAGGATGCTTGGTTGCTCCCATGCTTCATCGCTTTGATTGCTCTACCGGACCCAATCGGACCTTGGGCTTACTTTGCCATCTCAACCGTGCTTCTTTCTTTTCCATAGTGAGTGTCTCCTCTCAGTGGAACGCGTTTGTCTGACAGTACCTAGTACCCATCCTATACAAGTCGCATGGACGAGCAGGAATGCGGGGTCTGTACAGAACAGAACAGTCTCAGCATCGTAAGGTTGCTCACCTCCATCTCAAGATATGATTTCTAACAGTGTATAGACTTTACAATATGTGGGTTCAAGTCAGCGGAATGATCGGAGCAAACAGTAAGTTCACATGGCATCGCCTCAGCTGAGACACTGACATGTCGTAGTCTATCAACCAAGCGACTCGCCACGATACTTTAAAGCCAACACAGGTCTCCTCGTCATTTGTGTATGGATGTGTGTAAGTATAAATCATCGCCTATGTGAATTATGAAACCATACTCACATCTTCCCAGCTCGTTCAATATCCTGGGACATTCTTTTACTACAGGTGGAGGAACAACCAAAAGGCCAAGAAATGGGACGCCATGACCCCAGAGGAGCAGCATCAGTACAGGACTACAACGTCCGATAAGGGCAATAAGCGGTGAGTTTCCGTCCGGCTTCGGCAGATGGAAATGTTATAAGTTGCTGATTTATGTGCAGACTCGACTTTCGTTTCGCGACTTAGTCTTGGTAGCCGAGGCAGAAGGGTTTGGGTGAATGAGCACGCACGGATGGCTCCCAGAGGGTGAGCGATTGACAATAGGAAGATTGTTTGTATTACATGTCACTGGCCTTTGCTTTAATCCTTGATCAAGCCTGAGTCAGCGTGATACACACTCTTCAATTCATTACCACTTTGAGCCGTGAACCATCTTGTCCAACCACTCAGAACCAAATCCTTCAGATTGACTTTTCTACCGTGTTACATCATCTCGAAAACACCGAAACTCGATAATTGACCGAATCACCAAACCCTCACTTCACTTCCATCTCGCAAACCTAACCCTCCTCACTCAACTCCCCCACCTTTTCTCGGATCAAGGAACCCGCGGCCGTTTCCCAAATCCAAGCTATCTCTCAATCCGTCCACCAGATCGTGCCTCGGCTTTTTTCTCTCGAATACTCGATCGTCGCAAGCGAGCCGAGGGTCGAAACGCGGGGTTGCAGTGCCCAAAGGAGGAAAGATTGGTTGCTACCCCACACGGGTTTGCCATGGGAATTCATCATTTGGTGGTCGAAATAGCTTGGTCTACCCCGGATTTGCTCTTCAGCTTGCTGTGGGCCGGGGAAATGTGTTAAATAGCTCGAAATGGATCTGTAGTTCTCCTCTTTCCATGCCTAATCTCCCTTGAATGATTGTGAAACCTGTTTGCTTCGTTCTCAAGTTTGTCCAATACCTCTATTCAACATGACTCTCCATTCACGTTGGTCTAAGCCCATTCCAAAATGCTCCCTGCAGCAATGGGTCTTTGGTTCAGCCTCTGAGCCCATGGAAGAGGGCGATAAGCCCATCCTCATCGACGCAGACCGCCCAGACACGCACTTCCTCACAAAGGAGCAATTCCGACTTCTCTCCAAACAAGTTGCCCTCGGTCTCATGAAAGCCGGTCTGCAGCCAGGAAATAGAGTGCTCATGTTTTCCAACAACAACATCTACTTCCCATGCATATTTCTGGGCATCTTGATGAGCGGCGCTATGTTCACCGGTGCCAATCCCGCCTTCACACCCCGGGAGCTTGCGTATCAGCTCAAAAACTCTGAGGCCACGCACATGTTTGTTGTTGTCAACCAACTACCTACCGCTTTGGAGGCTGCAGAGACAGTCGGTCTCCCAAAGGAGAACATCTTTGTCATCGACCCATCTGTGCTCCCGCCTGTTGGAACAACACCAATTGCATCCTCGATTACGAAGGACGGTCTTCGCATGTGGACGGATCTTGTAGCCGATAACCAAGCACAAGCTAAGAATTGGGAATGGACAGAGCCCGCAGATCCAGAGACAGCAGGGTGCTGCCTCAACTATAGCAGCGGCACGACGGGCGTTCCGAAAGGCGTTGAGATCACTCACACCTCCTACGTTGCCAACGGCTTAGGTGTTGTCCTTATTTCAGACCTAGAGCCTGATACCGAGCTACAAAAGCGAACCAAGGGTCTCGCCTTTCTCCCTATGTATCACGCATACGCGCAAACATATTTCATCTCCATCTATCCCCATCTCAACATTCCGGCATACATCATGCCCGCCTTTGACTTCGAGAAGATGCTACAGCACATTCAGCGATTCCGCATCACAAGCCTTCTCTGTGTCCCTCCCATTCTGGTCTACCTGTCAAAGCATCCTCTCGTCAAGAAATACGACATCAGCAGTGTCGAGCGCCTCGGATCTGGCGCTGCACCTTTGAGTAAAGAGGTTGCGACGAGTGTCGAGAGACTGTGGTCTGATGGAAGCGTCAACGTCAAGCAAGGTTGGGGTATGACAGAGGTTACCTGCACCAGTATGACTTGGGACCCTCGGGTTGTGTGCGACCCTTCTGCGGTGGGAGAACTGGCGCCGAATTACTCGGCAAGGCTTATGCATTTGGATGGAAAGACACCAGTGACGAAGCCCGGTGAGCGAGGTGAGCTCTGGGTCACGGGACCTACGTTGATGAAGGGATATTGGAAGAATCCCAGTGCTACAGCTTCAACAATTCATGTTGATGAGAATGGCACGAGGTGGTTGAAGACGGGCGACATCGCATTCGTTGAGTCCTTTAAGCCTGGAGCCATCTTCCATATCGTCGATCGAATCAAGGAGTTGATCAAAGTCAAGGGCAACCAGGTTGCGCCAGCCGAATTAGAAGCCGTGCTCCTAGACCATCCCGAGATCGCAGATGCTGCAGTCGTTGGTGTACCATATGAAGGCGATGAGGTCCCTCGCGCATATCTCGTCAAGGTCCCTGGATCACAAATCACCGAGCAGCAGATAATTGATTGGATGGAGGCTAGAGTTGCCAAGTATAAGCGTCTTAAGGGCGGTGTGCGTTTTGTGGATATGATCCCCAAGAACCCGGTAAGTGAGACCTATGAGCTTCATGGGGTGTTGCTAACTTTGTGCTTTTAGTCCGGAAAGATTTTGAGAAGAGAACTGAGGGAAAAGGCGAAGGAGGAACTGGATCCCAACAGAGCACCTTCATCACGGCTCTAAATAGAAGTCATATCTTGGCTCCAATATGATTTGGAATAGAAGCGAATATATCAAGACAGAAGTTGGCGAAGTATGAGAGCATTGTGCCGTTTTAGCGTAAATATATTCGTATTTTATGGTACTTGTACAGAAGCATACCAGCTTCCCTCTGATGAACTATCATTGTGGCTGAAAGTAACTTGAACAGGTACCAATATGCCAACCTTGGTCCTGCTTCCTGGCTATCAAACATTCCTCCCTCCAAAATCTCGTTTGCCATTGTAATGCAGCCGAATAAGCTCAAACATATCAAAAAGGTATTAACGAGCCCAATGCTCTAGACCTGTTCCACAAGTGTGAAACCGAACATCTCGTTGTCGACCAGTGCTACAACATGAATCTGCTGAAGAACACAGTCCGAGCAGTATCTTCTCCCTTGCTCCCTCACAAGATATCGAGTTTGGCTCATCAATTGCGAGCATGCGCCTGGTAACTCAACCCTCAATCCATGGGCACATCTGCCTGCTGACCATCCACCCGGGCGAGCAGTCCATACTGCTCAATCACCGCACGAAGTTCTTCGAGTGACGAACCCTTCTCTTGGAGTAACTTGTCAAGAGTTGCAATGGCCGAAGGACTAGTTCTGACCAAAAGTTGAAGGAACTCAGTGTATTTGACAGTCATGCCGAGTCTCTCAGCGACTGTCTTCTTCTCCTCGATCTGGGGCGTCTCTCTGTTCATGAACTCCAGGGCAGGGCGCGCGGCCTCTTCTGTTTGCTGGCACGCCAAGTGAGCCGCGCCAAGTTCCGACTCGGCTTCCTTGAGAGCGCTGGCTTTAGCGGCCAACTGAGCCAAAACCTGTTGCTCTACGGCCTGGAAATTCTCGGCGGAGGATGGCATACAGAGTTTCAGCGAGTCGGCGAGATTCTTGAGGCAGTTGTTGAGAGTTTCGCTCTCCGTTCGGAGATTTTCGACTTTGGCCTCGGCTTGGAGAGAATATTCTTGTGCGGCTCGATATGCCTCGAGGCAGGGCTGGTGTATCTCCAGCTCGTGGTTGATGTGGTGCTGTTGAAGCTCCACAGTGCCGAGGAGACGCTCGTGTTGCTTACGCAAGTCTTGAACATGGATCTCAAGGTGGTGATGAAAGGTGTCGGTCGCCTGCATCCCCGGGGGGCGGTCGTGAAACTGTCATCCCATTAGCAAATCCCTCACAACAGGCAGGGATTCAGAGCTTACATTGTACTGATCAGTCATCACGAGAGGTGTATGAGCGGCTGGCTGAAGTGGCTGTTGACATGAAACCGCCTGGTAACAGGCACGTTTGTTGGACGGGTTGGCAGACGTCGCCGAGACAGAACGGTCTCGCTTGTTGGAAGGTGCATAAGTCATTGGAGAGGGTGTAGTAGGAGCCTCTTCGGGTGAATTAGACTCGGCGGGCGTGATGGTGTTTTCGTTGTGAGTGGCGGCGACGATACTATCAGCAGTGGCCTCCTGCTCACGAGCGACATCTGAGAGCTTCTGAGAATTGATGGCAACCAAGATGTTTGCGAGTCCTCCACGGTGTGAATTCTCGTCGGCCGTGGCCTCATCGTCGTCATCCGTGGCCCCAATCTCGTGCTCATATTCACGCGGAGCATCAGGCTTCGAAGTACTTCGAGTGCAGCTTGCGCGCATGTTTGCACCAACGAACTCCCTGGTGGCCTTGATATCTCTCATACGAAGTACCTTCTGCTGGCCATGGCGGACTTCCTCCTGGAGATGGTCTTTGATGGCAGACACATCACAAACCTTGATGCCTTCTTCGACTAGGTTGGCCAAGTCTCCGAACATTTTGCGATTCTATTGCGTAGGTAGGAACTCAGCCAACCACTCCCAAGGCTTGTCGCCTACGGCGTTTTCAATGCGGTGAACGTAGCGTAGGATGGATGCTCTGTCTCCCGTTTGTTTTTCAACGACGTTCGATGGCAACACAATGGCCTCAAGGTCAGCGGTCGGGGTTGCGGTTGGAGTAGGAGATGACTGGGCTGGCGAGGCTGCTACCGCTTCAGCGTGCGCCATGGCTACCACGAGGTTGAGGATTATACAAGATGCGCAGTAGTGGGTAGGATGTCAGTGATGGGGATGAAGTAAAGGGTGAGATGTGAAGACAAGAAAAGAAGAGCAGAGACATCAAAAGAGAGCAGAACTTCTCATGAGCAGCAGCGCGCTTGTGTGACACAAGCACGTGACTGTACCCTCTCTCTTCATGCTGTGTAACATGACAGCCTGCATTTCATAGGCTGTGAGTCATCGTTATCATCAATAAGTCTGCACTGGCGTCGTGTTTATGAGGTTGGCTAATTTCCTACAGTGCCAGCCAGTGGTTGTCATGGATACCGCGATGTCCTTGACGAAGGGCAGGCGGAAAGTGGAAAATAAGCAATAAAAAACAAACAGAATACCCCATTCGGGTTCTCAATGTGTTTGAAGACTTGAAGCTCTCCGGGGTGGCAGTTTACTGAGTGCAAAGTCTCAGATGTCATGCCACATTTAAGGACAAGCTGTATCATCGCGCTTCCGGTCGCGTAGAATTCGAGTATACTCAAATTGCAAGAAGAAACCCATCTTTAAGAATCAATTATTAATACTATTAAGCGTGTGTACGTACAGATCCGTTCATCTTTCGCGTACCCAATCTGATGTGCTTTTCATAACACTTTGGTCCATTTCTTCTTTCCCAAACCATGTTTACTTGGTGGACGTTGGTCTTTTTACATGAGAGCGAACAAGAACATCATGGAAGCCCAAGCCATTCCGATAGCCGCGACTCCGGTGCCGATAGAGTTGGCACCAGCAGTGGGAACAGGTGTAGCCGGAATAGGCGCAGGTGCAGTTGGGGTGACGACTGGAGGGGCAGTAGGAACCTGCACAAGTCAGCTTCTTCACCAAGTGTTCTCAAAGTATATGGACTTACAACAGGCGGAGCGGGAACAACTGGTGCAGCGGATGTCGGTCCCGGAGCCTTAGACTTAGCCGTGGCGACGGCGGTGATAGTGACGCCAGCAGCCTGGCAGAGTTGAATGCCAGCAGAAATCGCATCTTTTGAGATCAGCATGTGCTCATGTTGTGTCGATGAGAGTGTTCAAACTTACCAGCGGCCTCACGAGGGCGGCAGCTAGTGCCGACGCAGCTGAGGTAGGATTCAGCGAACCCCGGAGCTTTGCAGACGCAACCGGGATCTTCAGAGCCGCACTTGCTATCCTGGATGGCCTTGAGCGCACATGGTCGCTGTTTGGAGATGTCAGTTCAGCCTAGCCTTGAGAGTAGTGGTATGATTGACTTACTGCACACTCGGGAAGGACACCGCCGCCGCCGCCTTGCCCTCCGGCCTGAGAAGTTGACTGCGCCAGGACAGACGAGGAGAGAAGAGCAGTGGTGAAAAGGAAGAAGGACTTCATTTTGAAACGGGCTGTAAGTTTGTATTGAGGTAGGCTGTGAGTGATATGAAGTCCCAGGTTGTCCAAGAGTGATAATTAGTGATAAGTGATCGGTCTTTCGAAAAGCTCGCCAAAAAACATGGGGTTTATCAGTTTATATAGGTGACTACTTTTTTATAAAGTTCAATAAACCACCAAGAACAGAAGTGTAATGGAGCTGGAATAGGCCACCACGCGAGTTCCGCCGTTTGGGGGGCTGGATAGACTCTGGCAAGCACGTGCAACTAACGTTCCTATTCGCCCAAAGCTCAAGCTTAAGCTCAAGGTTCGATGATTGCAGCGGCTCAGATCGAAGGTGCAAAGTCTGGAGATATCCAGGCCAATCGGGTTGAGCAAAGGGCTGGCCCCGTAAAGGGACACCCGAAGAACGGATATAGCCTCAAAGCAAGTTGGCGAGTGATCGTGATACAGGAGTCCAACGACAGGTTTTTGTATGGATCCGCAACACTGCCAAGTATAGAAATGATCAAACCCGGTACAGCTCAAAGTGAGGCCAGGCAGGTCAACAGCAGTAGCACCATGTGCACTGGTGCAGCACTCGTTCTATGGTGTTTTGGTTGGTCAATTACATTTTAATGGATGCATCGTATTTTTCGACGCCTTGGCGTTATAGTTCAAGCCTCAGCGACATTGCCTTGGTACCTTGTCGGCTTGTCAGCCTTACGGTTCAAGAGCCTTTAGCTATCGATAGAGCTGACGCAGTGCTACCAAGACCTCCTTCACTAAAGTCATCAGAAGCAATTGCTGAGCTCGGGGAGAGGGTAAGGGGCAACCGTCTCACTTTGTTTCCTCGGGATATCCATTGAGAAGGAATTCTATGTGCATCTTGATCCGAACTCAATTGAAGTTCCGGATTTAATGCCAGAAAGAGCTATTCACGAGCTGCGGGTGGCTTGTCAAGCTTTGGTTTGGCTTCGGCTACATCGATCGGCGCGTCCTCCGACGGTTTAGCTTTTCCATCTCTTTATCCTAGCAATTCTATTCATGTACTCGAGGATCTGGCTTGCCCTTTCCATCACAGCTGGAGCTACGAGCTACATTATCATCATATCGGGGAACACATTGTCTCATTTGTGTTCTTGTGTCAGGTCGCCTGGAGAAAAGACTCCGAATAAGTTGGTTGATGTCAGGTGCTAGACGTCAGCTGAAACGCACGTATTGGTGGCACGCATGTTGATGCGTCTGTAGTGTAACGCACGACCTTCGATGCCTCCTTTATAACTCGTATTAAGCTGCATAATGCTTAAGTTTAGAGTTACTCAACACGGATATCCCGGCACAATGCCATCATTTGCATGCAAGGTGCATGCATGACACACAGTAAAAGAGTAGATATCATCGCCACGACAGACAGGAGCTCGGTGTTGCGATACGCAAGCGGAGGCAGCTAACATACTAAAAACTTTACCTTCACGATGTAGCTGCAATGGGGAGATAGAGGTATTGATTGAATTATAAGGACGGTTGTTTAGATGTGTGTAAAAACAAAAATTAAAGACTGCGGTTTATGTGGATCGAACACATGACCTTCAGATTACGATTCCTGAAGTTTGACTTCAGTCTGACGCTCTCCCAACTGAGCTAAACCCGCCAATCAACTAAGCGACAAAGAATCAATCTTCTCGTTTAGTCTATGAGCCAAACCTTTGACTGCACTCCCTTAATTTCCTGCTGAAGTTTCCCAGCATCACGTTCTTGAAGACTCAAATGAGAAAACAGCCGGTTGTCATTTTACGCTTCTAGCCTTACTTTGCAGGCCGCTATTACTTCTAGATTTGTTAGTTGGCAGCTGGTCCGATAAGCGACGACGTGGGTAGCATTCAAGGTCTCAGAAGTTGTTTGGCAACTGCGTTTGCTCGTAGACAGCGACAGAGCCTCATGTCCCCCCAGGGTCATTATTTGGCATGTCACCAGTGAATCGGGATCCCGCTACGCTCATTTTCCAGGCACTAAAAGCGGCTGTTCGGGAAATTCTCGCTTGGCTGAGTGAGGTCATAGCTTGATTGAAGGATTCGAGGAATCTCCCTTAATCTTCCTTCGCCGTGTTAACATTCGCTGTTTCAAGCCAACAGAAGCAACGCGTCTGGTGCGCTGTGTTTCTTTTATACTACCAAGGCTTCCTTCCATTCTATCATCTGGCAAAATGACACCATCGTGATGCCTATGACACTGTTGCACAAGGCTGAGCAGGGCAAGCACGATCCTTCGCGTTTCATCGACGATAGCGGGTCGCCATGATTGGCACTCCAAACATCTAATTTAACTCAACTCCCCACTGACCGACCGACCGAGCAAGGAGAATTCACGGATATAAACAACGCCTTGTCAGCCCTTCACTCTTCATTCCCAGAATCACAAGACAGTTAATTCCATCTCGACTGACCATGGCATTCACCAAAGTCGCGTTGCTCTCTCTCCTTTCGCTGGTCGCGGCCAGGGACGCGCTCCAACGCCCCACTGAAAGCCCTGTTCTCGGCGAAGTCACCCCACAGGGCTGCTTCAGTGCCCTCCCCAGCCAAGCCGATGGACGATCCGACACCTTCAACAGCGTCGGCTCATGTGCGCAGTACTGTCAGACACAGAAGAAGACGGTCGCGATACTCAAGGGTATAGAGTGCATTTGCGCTGATATCTACCCGGCCAAATCTGCCCTGGTAGACGACGACAAGTGCGACACGCCTTGCCCTGGATACGCCAAAGACGCCTGTGGTGGAGAAGATGCCTACGGTGTTTTCAACCTCGGTGTGGACTTGGTGCCTGGCAATGAGGGAGATAAGGGTTCGTCGGGTACAGCTGCTCAATCCACGGGTTCAACCAAAACTGCTGCTGTGACGACTGCGACTGAAGTCTCTACTACCGACGCTGAGACGACTTCTGCGCCTACGACTGAGGCCGAAGAGACAACATCCGCTACCAAGCCTGAAAAGGCTTCCGCGACCGAAGCGACAACGAGCGACAGCACTGCGGTGTCTACGCCCAGCACATCTGCATCGTCTGTCCCCGACAATGCGGCGCGCAGACTCAATAACCCCATCGGCAACTTGGCTGGACTTTTGCGACACCTGCTATAATGTTGGACTGGTGGTGGAGGATTGAGGGTTGGTCTGTGATGTATGGTATCGGTTGAGCGACACATTGCCCCGGACCATAGAGGATCATGTCAATGCACACACGGTAGACTTAGGCTCACGCATGAATTGATCATAAAACTTTGAGCTATCGAAACCTCAGATGAGAGGGTCCTCCTTTATGGGATACTGATTGTGTCCTCCAGTGCATCTTCAATCACTCCAAATTGGGGCACATTCCTGTAGAGTACCTTCGACTGCCAATTGACTAAGGTATTCGTGCCTGAACAGTTAGCACTTATATCTCTGCGGCAGCTATCTTCTTTCAGATTCCGTCGCTTTATTATTCATGGCAGGCCTTGATAATGTGCCGCTGGTCAGAATGTGCACTGGGATTGAAAGCTGTTGAGAAGATAGTGAAAAGGGCCGCTATAACTTAGGGGATGCTCCGCTGTTTCCCAGTGCGATCCTCCCTGTTCATCCACTCCATACGAACAAACAACCCTTGGCTCCGGTCGGGTCTCTGAGAAGGCCCTCAGGTTTCACAAGCCTCATTTTTTCGATACATTCAATCTCTCAACGTGAGAGACACCAGTTTCAGATCTCACGCATTCGTCTCCGCAGCGAACAATATCGTATTCAGGTAGTCATATACTCATCAATAAAACGAATGGTGCCGTCCAGCCAAACAAGCTGGTCCCCAGTCTTACAAGTAACAAAAAGTCGAACCTCATGAACATGTCAAAACCGTCGATGCACCGTTCGCAATCTTGATGAAGTTCGGTGCTCCAGAGAACTCCTCATCAGGATGCTCTTTCTTCTCCTCTTCCAAAGCCCACTCGATTGTCCTCGGCGTATCAGTAGTCCAAACAAGTCTCATGAATATCCCTGTATATTTGAGCTCAGAAGAGTGCGTCGAAACCCAATGCTCTACACCTCCAACCTTTCGATGCAGTCCGAGACCACCTTTTGCGCCATAGCATGTTTGGATCCCACCAGTATGACTCTCTTTAAGGCCGTGCAACATCGCAAGTTTCTTTGTCTTGGGTTCTGATGCGAGGAATGCTTCGAGGGGTTTTGCGTCGAGTTGCACGCCATGAGGAGAGTCCATAATCACTTCGTGAACTTCTTTACCGTTGACGGTATGGGACCAGATTATAGCAAAGACAAAGTTAAGTACGCTTTTGCCGAGGATCATCAGTGGTGTGAACCAGCTTGGAACAGGATCGCCAGGGTGAAGGTCTGGTGAGTTCCAAGTTGTCGCCGAGGTATCGAAGTTGTTGATGATTTTGATGGTCTTAAAGTGATTCCAAGGCTCGATGATGGCAGCTCCAGGTGCTGTTACTATGACGGGAATCTCGCGAGGAAACGTCTTCAGTGTTTGTGGATGGAGATGATCAGAGTAAAAGAAGCCAAGAAGGATAGCATCGAGTTGTCTTGTTGACTCTTGGGCTTGAGCATTTGCTGGTAAATGCGCCGAGGCAGCTTTCTCAATCTCGCGAACTAGATTCTCCAGGTCTCCAAAGGTAGAAATCCCTTCCTTTTCAACACGAGCAAGGTGTACGAACCATGGATGTCCAACATGCGCGGCTCCATTCAACCATGGTTCAAAAGCGAGATGGTAGAAGACTTTCCCGGTAGCAGCCCTCTCTGCCTCAGGTCGAGGGAATGACATCAACCAGCTGTTGTCGCCATTTAGAGATGTAAGTATCGGTCGGAGCGGTTTGCTTGGATCCGAGAGGTGTTTCGCGACGGTTTCTTGCGGTGATTCAGCCATTTTGTAGTTCTATAGATGCACTAGTGGAGTTGAACATGTCAAGAATGGTTTATTAAGGTTGAGCAACTTGAGCTTAAGAAGTGGATGAGTCTATGACGGCATGGGGCGACGAGATCCTTAGCTCATTCCAAAGAAAGCGGCGGTGCAGCGTCGTAGACGCCCGCTCATCTTAGCTAGTTGGCGATCTACAGGGCATCGTCTCTTCTTCTTGGGTCCATCAGTGAAGCGGGGGCACGGGACGGGAACATTCAGGGTCTATAGAGAAACAGTACCATAACCACGAGAGGTCTGTTGTGTTCTCAAGCTAGAGAAAAATCCCTTGTAGATTCATTGTGCTGATTGACTTTGTCGCTAAAGAGAAGGGCGACTCTGGCATAACTGGTTGAGGTTAGGTCAGGATTCCTGTGGTCTCAGCAGCAGTAACACGTCTCCCCGGGGCAAAAGCGGGATTCCGGCTGCTATCTCCGCAACACTGGAAGGGCTGCACAAGATCGACTCGGCTTGGCGTCTTTTTTTGGAAAACAGCATGAGATGTCGACAAGGGAACCATAACCAGCCTAGGATTTCTTTGCCTCATCGTCGGCAACAGATTACACAAGCATATCCAGGACCGGAGGCTTCGGTTGCAAGGCGTGTCAACACTTCGCGAATGCAGATGTCAATGCTTTGGCCAGATCTTTGACTGCGATCGCATGGGGGTAAATCAGCAATCTTATGTGGTAAGATTACTTGAGACTGCGCTGTGGTGTTGACCGCAAGATTTCCACTCGATCCTCGGCACCCTTTCCGACGATTTCCGTCAACGGTATCGAAGGTTGCATCGAACTGCCACTTACCCTGTATGAGCTTAGATCAACATGTCAATTTCCATTTTGCGGGGTATTGCATGCATTTAATTAAAGAAATATAAATCGGCAATCGGTCAAGGCACTTTATTACACTTCGTCACGTTCGCAGTGGTAGGTTGTTGACCCTCGGAAGGCTCTCGGTTGCTGAAGATGGACTTGAGTGTCACGTGTTTGCTGTCAGCGCAGGCGTCGTGCAGCGTTTTTGGTACCCAAATCAAACACGACCCGAAACGTCGGGACTGAAGGACAAGGATATTAATATGCCTGGAGATTGGGAGATTTTGTTTTTGGTTCTAGTAAAATGAACTCACGCGAAGGATGGCAGGTGAAGCATTGATGGAGAAACGTCAGTCCGACCATATCTATTTTCACTATCTGTAGAGGCTCAACACTTGGGTCTGGGCATCAGCTGACAACGGTTCACAGGTTTCAGAAAGAAAAACAGTACGAGCATTACAATCGATACTCCAAAGAACATATCGATAGCTATTTATATTCTTGCGACTGCAAAATCACTGCACTGTAGTCTATACCCATGTTCTGAGCTGATGTCGGACCGACGCCAAGGATCACGGTGGGAGGAAAGGAACGGCGATTTTGGCCGATTGACAGGTTGGGCCTTCGCTTATTAGACTTCGTCTTTATAACATACAGGCATTCTAATTGCTTTGGTGGAGGGGTATCGACACCCCTCTTGACAACCTCGGTGCTATGAAGAAAAAACATATTTTACCCGAGGCACGGCCTTATCTCCGCGGGCTTTGATCTGTTGATAGAAACAGAAGTACGGAGTACTTCCACACGATTATTGGTAACCAATCAATACATATTAGTTGTCTCCCAAATCTACAAAGATGCCAAGTGATTTCTCTTCTAATTAAAGAAGGTCTTAGCAATGACCCGCTCGGGTTGCAAGTTTGCAACAATGCCGAGGGATATGCTACTTAAACTTACTCAGTACTATGGAGCAATAGTCCAAAAACGACCAAGATGAGATGTCTGTGTGCCTGCATCTTCTAGGTCATCATTAATGTCAAACTGGCTGCTGCTCGTCGGGCTGAAAAGAGTAAGTAGTTCGTTCCAGATTATAAGCATGAGGGCCACGAACCGTTACAGGGATGCAACAGGCTGCTTAGAGACAAAGCCACATAATAGCGTTGTTATAGCGTTCGAAGGATCTCCGGAAACCATTCCTAGCGATGAAATCAGGGGTCCAATCGATCCAAGCACGGCCAAGTCTTGTCTGTTCCAAACAAAGCCACAAAAGTCGTGTCATATCAGTAGCGTCCCGGATACATGGGAATGGCTTCCTAGTTCTTACTTCAGGTCTAAAAAACCATTGGTCTGGTCATGCTAAGTCTCGATCGGTTGTCGGAGGCTTTTCGTCCCAGCATCGCCAATGATCACCGCTAACAAGTGCCATAACAGGTATGAAGGCTTCTTCGACAGAGGAAGCTATCGGGCTTTCGGGAATAGTGCCATAGGGCCCAGTTTCTGAAGCGAGGGCCTCTTGTAATCGCACTAATCTGCCGTGCATATAACCCCTGTCGTTACCCCTGAATCCGTGACGAAGCTCTGACCCTTCAGGTCATTGTTTTCCCGGAGGGTCATGGAGTACACGTACCTAACGGTAAGCGTTACCTATGGTGGAAAATAGCATCATGAACTTTTGAACGAGCTTGGCGGACAAGATCAGCGACGGCTGACTGTACGCTCTGACAATGTCCACAGAATATCCTGTACATCTGTGGCTTTGCGTTACAATCATGCGATTTCCCGCGTCCGGGATCCTGGGTCGAGTCATTGTCTGCAGCAGGGCTTCAAGCCACCAACTTGGCAGCTGTGCGTCAGCAAGAAGCAAAAGTTCGCTTAAGTTAGTGGTTTCTCAGATCTACGCGGGGATTCGACTGGCTGCGCACTGATTCCAGCTGCGCATGCCATGCTAGCCATGTAAAAAAGAGCCTTTAGCAGAAAACATTAACTGGCATGACCCCAGCAAGCCATGGGGACGCTTCAAACTGAAAGCAGTCACTCGAAGCGCTGGGCGCAGATCCATCGATCGAGCTCACGAGTCAGTACCCCCTGGCCGGGCTAGGCGTTGTCCGCGAGATATCCTTGGTTCGCGAGCCTCGATAAGGTTCACTAGACCGTACTACTAAAAAGATGGGATGGGTGGAGGACCAAAACGCGGGGGAACAGGCCAAACTCTGTAATACCCGGCGGATTCAGAGCCGTTGCTAAAAAGGAGAGGAGGGCCAGGCCAGTAGCTCAAAATGCGAGCCCTGCGCTGTCTGGAATTTCGTATTTGTTTTCTGCGCTTGTGAGTGTGGGTTTCGACATCGCATCGCCATCATGCTTGATGAGAGCGCGACATCAGTGGACCCCCAGGGTCTAGGGCGTGTTCTGCTTATTGTCCCCATCCTTTTCTTGATCCTTACAGCGATAATTGTTATTCTGAGATGTGTTGTTCGGTTGAAGTATCGTCTCTTCGGAATCGATGATGGTCTCATGCTTATCGGATGGGTGAGTCTATGTCACAGTGAGACAAGACAAAACAAAACACGTTACTAACCCGGCCAGATACTACACGTTGCATTCACTGCTGCTGGTATACGTGCCGTTTACGCAGGCGTGGGAACAAAAGACAAAGACCTAAACGCATATCTTCAAGTCGATGGTCGGAAGGTACTTACTTCATCTTGAGTATTAATCAACTCAACGCCTCTGCTAACTAATATGTAGTGGATGTGGATTGGCCAAATAATCTACGATTTCTCATTAACGCCTCTCAAATCGTCCATCTGTGTTACCCTCCTACGCATCGCCGTCACCAAAACTCATCGAATCATTGTCTGGGCAACTCTCATCTTTACTATTGTCACTACCATGTTTAACACCATCGGCACTTTTGTCGCATGCGAGCCCATCTCTGCCAACTGGAACGACCGAAGAAATTGTTCTGTGCCATTCCTAATGAGTCTAGGCTATGTCGTGTCCATCAGCGCCGTCATTACGGATTGGATTTGTGCTATTTTGCCTATCTTTATGCTCTACAAGTCCCACATGAGGAAAGCCACCAAGGTCTCTGTCAGCATTATCCTTGGTCTGGCTGCATTGTAAGCTATAATGTCACCCTCAGTTTTCATGTCTAACTTTGTAATAGGGCCTCGCTCTGTACTATTGTTCGAATACCTTATTTGAGAGCGTTCTCGCATCCCGATAATTACTTATGTCAGTATCCCAGGAGAGTAGCTTTAACCTTTTTGGGAACCGTACTGACAAGACTAGACAACGTCGGAAACATCGTCCTATGGTCCACTCTGGAGTCGGGAATTGGAATTATCGCTGGATCCTTACCGTCACTACGAAAACTCGTCAGCTCTCATTTCCATTTCGATTCATCGACGGGTAGCTCCCCAGCTCACATCACACCATTTTCTGGGACGAGCAGAGCCGTCATCACTTCACAATCAGTGTCGGCAGCACGCCGAACTCACAGGGGCCAGGTTGGCGATAATTGGGAGCAGCTTGATGATGTTGTTGAGGGCACCTCCAGCCAGAAGATATATGTCAAGGTGGACTTGGAGATGCAGTCTTTGGAGAGACCAGAAACATCGAGAGAGTCACACGGATCCCGTGAAGACCTGGTGCATCCATAAATAGAATTTTAATATTATTTGTATTTTAGCTAGACTTTAAATGGGACAACAGTACAGAGAAATTTGCTCAGCCTTGCGTGTCGAGGTTCCATATGCTGGTCGTACGCTGGGTCGAATGTTGACTTCCGAGGCCAATTTCACGAACCCTCCATGAGATATTGATTAGAGAAGCCATGAATTCCAAAACTACCTCCTGCAGTACAGCTGACAGTGTTGGTCTTCTCTTGTGCCTGTTTTTCTCTGTTGGGCTTATGACGAAATGCCGCTCGCTGCGTAGTACTCGAGAAGAAGCAATTGCGTGCTTTCCATAACCCCTTCTTTGAATATTTGTGTATGGGCTAGGATGGGACACACCATGAGGAACTTGAGATGCCGTTAGTGACGCTGTCAGTGAGCGTTGAGTAAGTTGGCGATCGTTCAACTCAGCTGCCGAAGGGCCCTGCTCGCTCCCTTGCAGATTGGATCGACAGCTCGTAAATCGTATGTAATTCCGCGGTGACGCATAGGCATTTGTAGATCAAACTCAAATTTGGGGGTATTGTAATGTAATGCTAACAAGGTAATGATCTACTAATTCGCTCTGTTGCACGGCGGTTGTTAGGGTCGGGTATGGGATGTCTTGGCGATAGCCACCCCACTCGGCATTGACTGACTCTCCTCTTTGGTCCCCAAGGGCAATTACAATCTAGCTTCATCTTGCAACACTCACAAGACTCGGCGAATCTCTACAGAACACATCGCTAACCAGCATCATGCTTTCATTCTTGAGATCGTCAGGGCCAGCGCGCACTCAAAATGCCCAGAACAACCCAATTCTATACGAAGGCGGCAAGTCTTCCGTCACCTTCTCGGGACCCGGCTCAAAATACATCATGACCCATCGAATCCCTCCGACAGACAAAGAAAATGGCGTTTCAATCATCGCGCCTCCATTTCACTATCATATCTACCAAGATGAATTCTTCCGCGTCCAGTCCGGCAAAGGGAACTTCTACCGCGGCCTAGACGCAAAGCCCTTTGCCGTCCTGTCTGACGACCCAGATGGCCAAGCTACAGCCTCGGTCAAGGCTGGATACTTCCACCGTTTTGAAAATGCGACTGAAGACAGAGATCTCGTGGTGGACATTCACTTGACTCCAGAATCGTATGAAAACGAACAGCAATTCTTTAGAAACTTCTTCGGTTACCTGGATGACTGTAAGGCGTCGGGTAGTGCACCTAGCATTTTTCAGCTCCTCGTCTTTCTTCACAGCGCCGATACTCCATTGGTAATTCCGATTCCTTGGGAGTTTCTCGGTCGGTTAGTCAGTCGGATCTTGCTTACAACTGCCGCTTACTGGGGAAGATTTGTGCTGGGCTACAAGCAGACGTATCCGGAATACTATGATGCAAAGAAATCGATATAACAGGGTGGCGGGCACCAATGAAGATACTTTTCAAGTGGTATATCCAATTTTATATGTGATTCGTCTTTCAATTCAAACAGGGCTCAGACAACTATACCTACAACGTCTACCTCCTTCTTGACATCGTCTTCCTTCCTTAAGCTTCCAGGGCCATCTTGAACTTGACGAACCTTGGAGCTGAACATGTCATTTGAGGGAACTGAGTTCCTATCCCGCATCTTATCCGCAGTCTGAATTCCGATTACAGGAACGCGGTACTCGTACTTTGCACCAGGACCTCCTGTCTGACCAGGGACGGCATAAGGAAAGGGCAGATACTCAGGCATCAGTCCAAGCTGTCGGAGCGCAGTACCTTGATCCCAAGAGATGTGTTCATGGTACAGGCGATCGCCCCGGATGTTGACAACGGCCGTGAATGGAATCTCTGCTCTTTGGAAGGTAGGTGGAATGCCAGGTAAGCTATGGGAAAGGCAGTTAGCACGAGAAGCTATGACTTCTAAGGATACAGGATCTTACAGCCAGTCAATCTCGCGATCGTGGGTGAATTTGTAGATGAACTCGTCAATCACACGATCAATGCCTATCGTGCGACTAATAAGATCAAGTGTAGTATCCAGGGAATTGTTGAAGATAAAGTTATCTCGGTAGAACTTTGTGAGACTGCTTCGGCCGATGCCGCCAGTCAACTAGGTATCGTTAGTCAATCGGCCTTTCGCATGTTCAGGAGGAGACCAACAGTTG
The DNA here is from genome assembly GCA_002165215.1 of Fusarium pininemorale. NCBI lineage: Eukaryota > Fungi > Ascomycota > Sordariomycetes > Hypocreales > Nectriaceae > Fusarium > Fusarium pininemorale. The sequence continues at coordinate 951,680 of NFZR01000011.1, forward strand.
GAACATGATTCACATAAGGTTCTTGGACCATTGTGCTCATCGTATGCTGCACCGAGCGATCACTAAACTCGTACCATGTATGCTCATCCCAAATAGCCTCGAGGTCAAAGAAGGGCCCATTGAGTTTGGGCTTCAGGAACTGAAGATTACGCGTGTGAGATACCGACTCAGTTGTATAGTGGAAGTGAGGATGCCCTGGAGTCGCGAAAGCATAACTTGAAGACTCCTTGTAAGGGTAGTGCGATTGACTTGAGGGCTTGAAGTCTTGACTAGCAATGTGCTTCAACAGAGGCTTTTCGCTAGAGGCTAGAGTCTCTACCGACTCTGCGTCTGCATAAAGAACGCTGGCAACAATCTCTGGGGTTTCGTCTATTCCAGGAGCAGCAATGTTCCATAATTTTGGCTCATACGCTGGAACCATGTCAGAAATCATGGATCAGTAGACGAACACACGTCAGTGACAACTTACAAACCAGGCCGGCCTTATCGTTCAGGTCACACTTCTCACATTGCTTCAAAACATCGATGGCTTCTCTGAGAACAACTGCGCTGTCTTTTCCTTCGAATGCACCAGCTTCAATCTGCACAACGGCATAACCTTCTTCAGCCCACTTCACCAATGAGGACGGGACACCTTCGTAGAAAGCCAACGGGTCCTCAGTAGTGTCGGAGAGGATAATGAGACCGGGGCCGTGGCCTCGCCTGGAGAGTGGATATAGCAATGATAGACCGGGTCTCAAGACCTGGAGATTGATGGATGGGAGAGGGGCTGGTGGCTTGCTGATGTCTGCGTACATGGCTAATGGAATGTGATGGGCAAGATGTAATGCGATATGATTTAAGGAAGATGTATGCTGAGATGCAGTGTTGATGGAATTGCTGTTATGGTCTTGGATTCGACTGAAGCTATCATCGTCTTCTTAAGCGACGAACAGCGGCATCAAGTCTCATCCTCATTCAGCTGTCTACATCCGGATTACCGAGATATCATGGAGAGCACATCGTCTGATCTCATGACAGAACCCATTTGACTCAATGTCCACACCTTGATTCAACTATGCCCGTCATAGACACGAGGTCATTAGCAACGATTACAATCAATTGAGTCAGATACTAGGGTGGGGTTGGCGAGATAGAGCTAAATGATAGCGCTTATCTCCCCCAGATTTTGTCCCACTCAGCGGATGTGCCCACTGAATGATAGCGGGTACGGGCACCTGGAGGCTGGAGCGTGCGTTTTCCACTGAGCGGCCCGCCACCAGGTATTGGGAACGCCTATAAGGCTATAATTACTAGTCACCACTTGCCGCACATGTCTGAATGCCGGTGTCCGACACGCTATGCAACGATTAGCTTTGAAGATACGGTAGTTGAGACTGGTATACGAGGCTGATGATAAGTGTCGAACCCGTCTAGCTGGAAGATGGCTCACCATGCTTAGTGGCTTTGGCATCATGGGACTGTCGAACGAGTCATACCAGAATGACACGCCATTACTTCCTGTATTTCAGTTGTCCCTGATGACACGACCGCCCAAGACCCATCAAAAATATACTGATTTCAGGAATGAACCCTAGAATAGGTTGAACAGCGTTGCCTGTAACGTAGAACCCAAGAGACCTGGAAAGCAACACGACCTGGGAGTTGTATGAAACGTCTGTCATCAAGTTCAATAGAGGTACCATAGCAAGAGTATGTATCACCCGGTAGCCTACATTCCTGTATCAGTTGGGCTCCTTTCCTCCCTATCCGACAGCTAGTAATGAAGCAGTACTACAAGTCTGCAACCATGATAGAAGCGACACCAATAGCACCGACTTTTCGAAAATGCGTCCCGGCAGGTTGGTTAGATCGCGACGCCTCAAAACGTGTCCCCGATTTTAGTGCGGAATTTGCCTTTCCACGTGCGGAACCCTCCATCACTAATCTTGGGTGGTTCATAGCCGATTGTCGCTGACAAGGTATTCGCTGCAATTGGGCAACTCTACACGGGGATATCGCCAAAGGTGGTTCTGATAAGCGGCCAAATATCAGTGGTCGACAAGGTTTATACTTGATAAAGCGACCCACGAGACCAAATCTGATACCGTCTAGCTCACGATATGCAGGCCCAGTCTAGACCATAAAGATAAAGTCGGGGTAGATAACCTGGGGTAGCAACCGATTTCGGATCATGTAGAAATAAGGATAAGATCGCCCATTGAGATTGTGAAGACAGACTGAGTCACTTCCTCACTCACCTTCACTTCTCCTCATCTGTCTCTGCCCTTTAGATATCTCTGTCAACGTGCACAAAGGCGACCATGGCCTCTCAAGAAGTGCAGCAGATGAGCGACGACAAAGTCACACCATACAGACCAGCCGATGAGGAGGTTGTCTCCATGAAAGGCGAGACGCTTGAGTCTCATGAAGTCTTCCAGCAGACAGATGATGGCGTTCAGTTCAGAACTGTCAGCTGGCAGCGAGCCACCATCATCTTTCTCAAGATCCAGTTCGCCATGAGCATTCTGAGCGTGCCTGGTGCGTTCGCGACGCTTGGTGCTGTTGGAGGCGGTCTGTCGCTTGTTGGCTGGCATACTCTGAACACCTGTAAGTCAATTGTTCAATTGGGAAGCTAAGAGATCTACTTGACTAATGACTCTTATGTAGACACTGCATATATTCTGGGCGAATTCCGAAACCGTCACCCCGAGTGCCACAGTACGTTCCAAATCCCCCTTGAAGCTTATACCATTAGCTCTAATAACGTGAATAGCACTCGCTGATATGTGCGGTCGTCTCTGGGGGCGCATTGGCAAAGAACTTGTTGGTCTTCAAATTCTGGTCGCCCAAGTCCTCATTTCCGCTGCCGGCATCGTTTCCATCTCAACGGCATTCAACGCCATCTCCAACCACGGCGCCTGCACAGTGATCTTTACCCTGATCGGTGCGATCTCAATTACCTTGTTCTCCTCAGTGCGAACTTTCAGCCGTCTTGGCTGGCTTACTTGGATCGGATTCTTCACATTCTTCGTGGCTGTCTTCATCTTCGTTGTTGCAGTTACCCAGCAAGATCGCCCTGCAATGGCTCCTCAAACCGGTGACTACGAGCTGGGTTGGACTGCCATCGCTCACCCTACCTTTGTAGCAGGAATCACTGCCTCTGCCAACATCTTCATCAGCAATAGCGGATCATCTATGTATCTTCCTGTGCTGTCGGAAATGAAGCGCCCTGAGCACTTCAAAAAGGCCGTGCTTGTCACAGGTGTCCTCGTGATGGCTATGTACCTGTCTTTCTCCCTCGTCATCTATAGATGGTGCGGTGTTTGGCTGGCAACCCCCGCCTTCGGAAGCGCAGGTGCCCTCTTCAAGAAGATCTCGTACGGAATTGCGCTTCCAGGTCTTATCATCGGTGTCGGCATTTACCAGCACGTGGCTGCCAAGTACATTTTCGTCCGAATGCTCCGCGACTCACACCATCTTCAGGAGAACACGATGGTCCATTGGAGTACCTGGATTGGCAGCAATCTTATTCTCGGAATCCTTGCTTTCATCGTTGCCGAGGCTGTCCCCATTCTCAACTACCTCCTGGGTCTTGCAGGAGCCGTCTGTTTCGCTCCCTTCAGCTTGATCTTCCCAGCTCTCCTCTGGATGCAAGACTTTAAGCATTATAGAACGGGCAATTCATCTAACAAGGCGAAGTACTGGTCTCATGCCCTCATCGTACTCGTTGGCTCCTTCATGGTCATTGCCGGAACGTAAGTCAATAGTCATCACCCCTGTAGTATGTGCCATAGCTAACCCCCTTGAAGTTACAGTGTGGCCGTGTCAATCCAGGATGCCTACCGATCTGGTCTGATCGCAAAGGTCTTCAACTGTGCCGATAACTCTGGAACCATCTCTTGAGCCGCAGAGTAGCGTATCGTGGGTCGACGCATAGCGGCCGATTCGGGAACGAAAGGGATGGGAGACCTAGCCTAGTTGTGAATAGAACAAACACTCTTGAGGTGGCGTTCCAATACGAAGTAGCGTGAGATAAGGGAGCCGGTATTTATATGATGCTTGTATTTATGACACTACCCGCCCTTCAAAAAGGGATAGGGTATCCGCTTATCAAGTGCGTTATCCGATGCGCGGGCCGCGTGACTCTTCAACATCACAGTCGGATAGCGCACCGTCCCAAATGGTCGACCCGGGTAGACTGATTACTCATAGATGCTCACTTTGATCAATCCTAGCGATTCCTTGTATAAGATCTTAGCATGCGCTTGACTCCTTCTCCGCACCACTTTGATTGGATGACCTGCGTCTTCGTGCTCAGTGAAGCCGTGATAGCATGTAACTAGATATCATCGGAACGTAATGCCAAGCGAGTGTCTATTGGTATCTAAAGCGAATGTCTACAATAATTCGAGGGTATAACGCGAGTGCATGCCCTAACCAGCCAACCCCTACCATTTCATGTTCTCGTGAACACATCGTGTTGCCACCGCCCTCTCAAGAAAGGCCCTTGGCAATGTTGGCATACTGCGAGTTGGGGTAGCTCAAACAGTTGTTAGTGCTATCAAGAGTTCCAAGCTTCTTGGAGCTGGTGCCGATCAACGAGTCAGCACCAGTCTTGTCAGCAGACGCCTCCCAGAACATGCTGCCACCAAGGCTGAGGTTCTTGATGTAAAGGACCTTGTTCTCGACCATACCAGGGGTGTCAAAAGAGATAAGTTCCTTCGTGTTGGAGTCATAGCTGTAAGAGGCTTGAGCATCGCGATCATAGACAAGACTAGCTCCAGCTTTGGGCAAGGCCTTGTAGTCCCAGATACCATTCTCCCAGCTTCCAGAACCGACACCAGAGTATGTCTGTCCGAGGCCAGCGGTGTTCTCAAATGCCCGACCGTAGATGGGCATGCCGAGGACCATCTTAGCAGAAGGAACACCACCGTTGACGTAAGCCTTGACGGCCTGGTCAGTGTTGAACGGCGTAGCGTTAGGAATCTTGGTGTTGGCATATTTGTTAGCTTGATGACCGGAGAAAGCGCTCCACGAGCCGGCGTAGTCGTAAGCCATGAGATTAACATGGTCGAGGACGGACCCGAGGTCCTTCATCTTGAGCTTGTTGTAGTTATCAGGACCTGCCGGGGCAGCGATCGAAAGCTGGAAGTGATATCCGCTGGCGTATTGCTTGGAATAGGAGTCGAGCTCGCTGCGCACGGCCTGGAGTAGAAGGATCATGTTGCTAGCGTCGGTAGCGTTGGCGGGATATTCCCAGTCGATGTCGATACCATCGAAGCCCCAGTCTTTCATGAGAGTAACGGAACTCTTGGCGAAGGTGGATCGGGTAGCAGCTGAGGCAGAGGCGGCAGGGAAGTTGGTTGACCAGGTCCAGCCACCGATGGACAGCATGACTTTGAGTTTTCGGTTGGCCTTCTTGAGAAGGAAGAGCTGCTTGACACATCCGTAGGCGTTATTGCCGGGTTCCTCCCATGCTATGTTTAGTCAGCATCCTTCTCCAGTATCAACAGGCAGCTGCGCTTACAGTCACCAGTGTAGTGCTTCTCAAGATCGGCATACGAGTCACCGGTATACCTGTAATCTGTCAGCGTCTTGTAAAGCATTGAGTGTGATATGTAAATACTTACACAGTGCCATCAGCTCTCACATTCATGAAAGCATAAAGCACGTGAGTCAGTTGCGATGCGGGAAGGTTCTGGGGTTGATAGTTACGCCCATAGATACCCCTGCATGTGATGAGTGAATGAACCAAGAGCACGTGAGGAGGAAGACGAACCAGTTGACAAAGTAAACAGCGTTGACACTGCCGGTCGCCTCCTCAGAGATGTCGTCGTTGTTGGCTGGAACGACAAGCGCTGGGATACCAGAAGTCATATCGTCGAGTGCGACCATTGTGGATGTTAAGTTGCGCTAGCAGAAGTGTTAATAAGTATTGTAAGATTGTGATTCGATGCTGTAATCTTGATTAATCCTTTTTCTGACGAGTACCGGTCTTGAAGAGCATTATATACGACTGAAATCATTCTTGAAAACATCTCGTGAAATGTAGTATCCGTAGATAACAGAGGACCTGTCATTCTACAAAGTCATCAACACGACTCAGCAGGGTCTTGAAAGACATGTTGAGTTGCAGCGTTGTGAGAAAGAACAGGTGCAGAATACTCAAGTGACATTTGCACCGCTGTAATGACTTGAATTTCAGCGAAAAGTCAATTATAGCCGTGGCTAATGCATAGACTGCGCTCAGACATGTCCGGCTGCAACGTTGCAGATCTGTTTCTGCAACGATGACGATCGCAGCGACTGTCAACAACACATGCCACAAGAAGCTCCCGGAAATAAGGGAACAGAATATTGGTATCAAAACACTCAGGAGTCAGAGTCGGGTGATAAAGTCGGTCGCGATTCACCGTCGCATTGGTTTGACAATAGGGCTGCTAAACAGGCTTGCTCCGATAAGGTTGGCGACGGTAGAAGAAACATCGAGATAAGGTAAGTGGTCGCACGTCACTTGATTTATGTCTGGTAGTGGCGATGTAACCCCAAACGGAATTTATTCTGTAATCTGGTTTCTTTTATCGTAGTTGCAAACTAAGGTAGTATTCGCAAGAGCGTGCGTGATGCGGGCACCGGGCTCACGAGCTGGCACGGCGAGTGACATCCTCTTGAAGCAAGCGATTAGGCTAGGCTTCAAAACATCTTGTCCTTGTGTCCCAGGCTTCGAGCAAGATGAAATTGACAGACTATCCTATGGTAGAAGTAACGTAGTGCCTCAGAGGCATTCGGATGCCAATTGAAATGCATCCCCGGCATTTGCAAGAAGCCATCATCTTGGCAAACCCCCTCGGAGATCTCCAAGCGCCCAAAAAAGCTCTCGTGATCACTTCATCACCCCGAAAATCCCAATACTACATCAATGTCTGATCTCAAGTTACCATGGCGTCTGCATTAGGAAGGTGGCTAACCAATGGGACATTGATATTCACACAAGACATTTGAGCAGGTGGCGCATGTCTCACCCCCGAGTCGGAGCTAACTGATAAAGGAGATCCCTTCAGCGGTCAGATATCAACACCAGCAAATCATGTTGCAACGATCGCCAGTCAGCAAAGGATTCGGGCCGGGCCATTACTCGATGTTGATGGAAAGTCCGGGGCACGAGGAGACATGGTCATTCGTTTTCCAGAGGAAGATAAGAATCCTGATTCCATGTTTTTGTTCCCGATACCGAAACTCGATGTTCTCGCATCACGCCCAATTTCCTACTATCCATGGTATTTCTACAGACTCTATAAATGTTATGCAAAAGATGGTATGGTGCTGCTTGAGCTAATCCCAATACTGAGAAGATCCATATAGTTCACCAACACCTCACTATCAGCATGAAGATCCTGTTGCACCCAAATCGCCTGAATGGCATTCGTCACAGCCTTCATGCTTCTGACCCGTGCATCGCGCTGAGTTCTGTCAATCAAGTTAAGAATCGCAACCCGCTGATCGTCTCTCCCTGATTCACAAGCGAGAATCAGTAGAGGAAAGAAGTGGATGCAGGTACACGATGCCACTGGCCCCTCAAACAGTGCATCTATCAGCGAGTCTAGAAGAGCGGGTGCTTCCCATGGGCTCTGTGAAGCGCGCGCTATGTATATTCGTGTTGCTACGCGATAGAGTTCCAAGGCGACTGCGCTTTCGGGATTTAGACTATTCGGGATCGGGCTGGCGATGAGATCGTCGACCTGCGTTTCGAGCCGTTGGAGTGAGTTGCGATATTCCGGGCTGTGACTTTTGGGATCTTTTGGGTCGATTAAAATATCGCATGCTTCAAACAGAAGGCTCATTATCGAAGATGTTGGATCTATAGAGGGGTGATTCTGAAGTTTGTTTAGCTACTAGACTTCAAATCCTCCTGGTAAGCATACCGGTTTGTATATTGACAATTGAGACATGGCTACATGACCAGAGCGTTGGGATGGTTTGATGAATGTGCTCTGAGCCAATGCTTTATGTCGCCAGTGCTGTGTACTAAAGCGTGAGAGCGTATGATGATAGTTGACCCAGTCAATGACAGCGTAGGTTTCAATCTCAGAAGAACGATCGCTGAGTTGAGTAGCTTGAATGACGTCCACAGCGCCCCAAATATGCCACAGCCATTCACCTGAACTCTCAGAAGGGCGCAATGTCTTGGACATCAGCAGGGCCTCGATAGTCTCCGGGATCACTTACCTCAAATGATCCAAGAAGCATGGAAGCAGCCACGTGCTGGGAGGCATTCACCGAGGACAGTTCACCATCTTCGGCGGAGGTGGATAGTAGATGAAGGGCCTGAACCTTGAGCTTGAGAGCTGTTTCACTAAGGCCATACTGATGAAGGGAAGAATAGGCTAGCATAGCATGTAGAAGAGCCGAGGATGAAGTACTGTCGTTGATCATGGCCATTTTCATGAGTGCATCACGGATCCCAGCCGTTGGCGTGCTAAATGTGACCAAAGATAAGTGCGCTAGGTCATGAACTAACACGAGTCAGAAGATATGGACATCATCAAGGTACTGTAGCCCTCACAGTAATGTAAAAGTTCATTCTGATTGCAGTGTATCGCGGGCTGTTTCAGTGACTTTGAAGGGATCTGTACTTGAGCCCGGCCATACTGTGAGGACAGGTAATTATGTAGTTCGACATCGCGAAATGATGTATTGATCAAGAAGAGGCGACTGGGGATCTCGCTTGTCTTTTGGGGGGACACAGATGCTTGTCTTGCCGTAGTGCATACCATCGCCCTCTTCCTGTCATTATTTCGGGGCCACGATAAACGAGCGTCATAACCTTGACAGGTCAATTGAGATCGCTTGCATTTGTCACAATTTGGTCGGACTCCGTCGCATTGAATCTTGCGAGCTGATGCTGATGCTTAGTGATGACCAATTCGTTAGCCGCTTTGCCGACACTAACCTGCGCAAGTCCAACAGCTTTTTCGAAGTTTCATCTCAACAAATCATCCCGAAACACCGATTGATTTCGTTTCCAATAGCAGATATCGTACGGTAGGTGAAAGCAGTGAGATCTCAATCTCTCGGTCAAAGTTGCTGGTGATGGGGTCTCTCAAATGATAAGCAGACCCAGAATTTGTCATCAGCACTAAGCTTAGAAGCACCAATGATTGATTGAGACGACATTCCCCTGTCATCATGTCCCCCACTGGAAGCAACTTTTATCGAAGCTAAGATCGGGTTCTTCCTTACGCTATGCTTCAATGGTGACCGGACTTTTAAGATGCTTGCGAAGACTCCGTCTCCAAAGAACTGCCGGATCATGTATCCGCCACCTTAGAGCATATTAGAAATCACCATCGAATGAGGACATCGTTAGAATATGGCCGGGACCCACAGATGCTAAAAAGGCTGTATATATACTGCTGGAGATTCACTAGAGAGCAGGGACTCAGCTCGCCAGACTGCCACTCCCATAATCTCTTTAACCAATACTGTGATGTCTGTCTATCTCGTCACACAGGCCACTGGCCAACAAAGCCAATGGGTCATCAAGCACCTACTCAAAGCTGGCCACAAAGTCCACGCTGTTGTTCGCAACATCGAAAAGATACCAGCACTGCTAAGTGACCCGAACATCACTCTCTTCCAGGGAGAAAGCAAAAACCTCGACGATATCTTCAAAGCTGCTCAGGGCTGCGAGGCCGCTTTTCTCAACACCGTTTCCTTCCCTGGCTTGGAGGTCCTTCAGGCCAAAACAATTGTTGAAGCTTGCGAGAAGGCTGGCGTCAAGAACCTCATCGCCGCTACCGCGATTTGTGCGAACCAAAAAGACATATGGGATAATGAAGGTGTTAAAGCTATTCCTCATCTCCATGAATACTATACTTCTAAATATGAGGTTGAGAATATTGTTCGCAATGGAAAGTTCGAATCATACACTATTTTCCGGCCCGCACTTATCCACTACGACTTCTTTATCCCAAATGCCTACAATAACTTTCCCCACCTCCCAACAGAGGGCGAAATTGATGATCTTCTCGCTGATGGGGCCAAACTCCCTTACACTGATGCTCATGACGTGGGAAAGTACGCTGCTGCGGCCCTTCAGGATCCTGCCAGATTCCGAGGCCAAGAAATTGACCTTGGAAATGAACTGTTTGACTTTGAGCAGATCCGTGATATTCTAGTTAAGGTCAGCGGCAGGGAAGTCGAGGTTGTGAAGCGCACCCCTGAAGAGGTGAAAAAGTTGGACATCGGTGTTCATGGCCACATGTTTCAGCATTTTGCCAACTTGAAGCCCTTTGGCTTTGTCGAGAGAGGAGCCAAAGAGGTTCAGGACAAGTTTGGTATTCCCTTTACTTCACTTGAAGACGCTTTACGAAGGGACAAGGATAGACTCATGGAGTGTATTCCAGCCAAGAAGGGGTTTTAATGAGGCGTTATAATGAGTTGTTTCGTAGGATTATAGCCAAATGATGTTTAGTAGTCGAATGACAAACAGAGTTCATTATGCACAGCGCCAACCAATCTCAAAAGGATAAAGAAGGGCATCGCAATACCCTGATGAGTATAGTCCTACTGAGATCCTCTGCAGATATACAAACATAATCTTATATTTATCAAGAGTAAAGTGGATGACGTGAGTGATTTTGTGTTGAATGATTGCTGGACACGTCATTAATTAAGCTTTCCAAAGCTTCCATCGTTTCGCACCGACAGACTGCAGACTCGTAAACTCTAACGTTAGCTGCCGTACCCGGGTGACATCAGAAGGCGTTTCTCGGTAACGCCCCTTTCATCCATCCTTATCACGATGGTCAAATGTGGCTCTCCGCCATCAGATCCACAACAGGCCGCTCGTTGTATCGGACATCCGCAATGATGATCCAGAATAGTCCGCAAATGATACGCAAGAATTCCCGCCTAGTACAATACCTACAAATAAACAGTCAATTATAAAAAGGACGTCACTGGGTCTTAGATCTGTTGACTTGGCATACCTCCTCGCCTGCTTCATACATCTTCAAAACCTTTCCCGATCATGTCAAACGACGCCGAATCTCCTCCTTTCGTATACACGCCCGTACCACTAACGAATAAATTGCATTCAGCTGTGTATGATGCTATAGATCCTTCACAGCCTTCGCTTTCCCAAGATGGGAGGACAGTTCTCATCACCGGTGGATCTGCTGGTATTGGCTACGCTATTGCCGAGAACTTTGCTCTGGCAGGTGCAAATAAGATCATCATCACCAGTAGAACTCACCCAAAGCTTAGCGAGGCAATAGCAAGACTCGCTCGTGATCACAGCGACCGCGACACCAAATTTGAAGGGGTAGTATGTCAGATGTCTGATTCCAGCAGTATTGATCAGATGTTTGACAACTTGGGTGCAAATGGTGATCACGTGGATGTCTTGGTCCTCAATGCTGCTCTCAATGTCGAAGGGTCATTGTCGGATCATGGCTGGGAGAAGACGTGGGAGCAGTTCATGGTCAACACTCGCGCGCTGCATCAACTATGCGATCGACTACACAAGCAAGAACAGGGAAAAGGAAAAGTATGAAGCCATCTCTCTATCTCTCTTCTATTTCTCGCCTCCCCTCCTCGCTTGACAAACCACTGACAGCCTGGACCATAGTACTATATAGTCAACGTCTCATCTGGTGCCATCCATGACTCCCGCGGCCCTAAAAACCTGGCTTCTTACTCCTTGACCAAGGCATCTGGGACCTTGCTGGTCCAGAGACTTGCAGACGAGAAGGAGCCCTCTCAAACTCAGATCACCAGCTTCCATCCAGGCGCCATTCTGACAGATCAAGTTCGCGATAAAGGGATGGCAGAAACGATAGTGAATTGGGACGACGGTAAGTTTTGCGTTGTGTCTTTGCAATACAAACATGTCTAACAGTTTCTAGCGAGTCTTCCAGGCGCGTTTGCTGTATGGTGCGCGTCAGATGAAGCTGCCTTTTTGCACGGTCGATTTGTGTGGTCAGCTTGGGATGTCGAGGAGTTGAAGAGTGGATCGATCAGGGGTAGGCTTGACAAGGACGGTCAATTCCTTCGCATTGGTGTTCACGGTTTGTAGTGAGTGGCAGATCACCCAAACCCAAGAGTGAGAATTTGTATGTACGTACTGCTGTTATGGTGATGACAAGTCATACACCCACTTGGCCCCATCGCTGCAAGGCTTCTTTATCGTGACGAAGCCAGGTATTCATATCGGCAAGCCCTTGGCCTGCAGCGCGCAATAGAACGCCTAGATCGTCCAAGTCACCAGGCATTGCGTCGCGAATGTCTTTATGTAACCGAATCATATTGCATGGCAGCGAGGGATGCGCGTAATCGTCGCAGACCAAACGCCATTCCGCAGCTGACTTGGCTTCCCAAAGAGCCTTCTGCGCGTTAAATCTTAGGTCGTGATTGCACCGGAGACCAATGGGCCAGTTCCCTCGAAGATAAGTGTAGGTGCCCTGTGCAAGCTCTATGCACAGTAGCGTGCGACGAATGGCTTCTTGCTCAACCCAAGTCTCCCAACTCGCCTCAATAAGGTCATCATCACAAGACGATAATGATAATTGCAATCGCGATGCCCAGATTTGAAGAACAAAGTTGTCGCGTTCCGCCTGTGTTTGTTGGCTGATACTGCCTGGAGAGAATAGTCGTATGCATTGATAGACAAGAAGTGCTTGGACTGAAGGAAGTATTCGCAAGTCGGCGGTATCGTGACTTACTGACGCTGCATCTAAGACTATGACAATGTTGGAGGCGCGCCTTGTAATCTCAGAATCAACGAAACGCGCGTTAGAAGTATTTCGGACGGCGTGCAGTGCACTGCCAGCTAACGCATCGCGCAACGCATCCGATGCCAGAGTCTGTGACGAATGGATAAATACATTGAATCCCTTGTCAGCCAGTGCCGACGACTGCAGCGAGATCAAATGAGCCAAGAATTCTGCGCGCGCCGTATAATCGTTTGCTGTGTGGGGATGGTGTTCTGCAGAGTCGAGCTGCATGCCATTTCCTTCAGTCGTAGAGGGCATCTGAAGAGAAAGCAAGACATTGTCAATTGAATCACTGAGGAGCGGGCTGAGCGGAGGCGGCACAGGCGTAACAGTAGGATACGAGCATTCAAGGCCTTTTGCTGCGCAGCGCCGGCAGCTGGGGAGACTGAGACTGCAGCGGCGTTTGGAGCGTGCGCAAGCATTGCAAGACCTTCGCCGTAGAGACTGTCGCATCGCGATAATTGGTAAGGGGACGTGAATGCGAGCGATTCACAGTTGAGTTTGCTGAGGCGCGCAACGGTAAGGCACCGACGAGGTCCAGTGAAATTTAGAGTTTCATAGTGAGCCGTTCACCGAAAAAGCGCTATAAAACGAATCCCGCCCCAGGGTCGATGGATCTACTCCGCCAAACATTGGATTATTTGGGGAGTGGCAGAATCCAAGTGTCGGTAAATCCTGGGAAAAGTCTTACATAGCTCAAAGTTAACCTCGAATGTATTCGCACTAAATTGGTGCTGTGATTAATAGTCAGCTCTCTGAACCAGATCCAATGGTTGGCGTCAATCCTTCTTCAGTTGCCTACCTTGAACAGGTCACTGACCATGAGCGGAGCGGAAAACGACTCAGGATCCACTTTTGGCCGCGTACTGTAGCCTGTAGTACTACCTTAGGCATTCTCGTGAAAACGGATGCGTCAAGCAGAGCCTCTTGGTATCACAAGTCCCTCATCTGATCATCTGTCCTTACGACATCATTTGACCTTTCCTTCAGGCACAAGTCCATGTTACGCCAGAACAACAGCAACATCATCCTCTCCAGTTTTGTACCTTCCAGTAGAGGACGTTAAGAGCCCGTATGGATATAGCCTTGGTGGCTATCATCCAATTTATATCGCGTGGTACATAAATTTGGATATGGCATCTTCTCAACCATATGGCTTGCCCACAAGGAAATTGCGTGCAAATATGTCGCTACCAAATTCGACATAGCAAATCCAGACTACCGAGAAATAGACATCATATCATCGTACAGACTCGGAGATTATAGAAAATGGTGCATCCTTCCGACACTGACATTACAATCCGACCTCCATCTAAGGAACTTTCTTCTACGTTCACCATTTACTCTCAACCATCTTTCAGATACGCAGATATATGGGAAATTTGGTTCACCAAAGCCCGAACCCATCGTTCGAGAAGACGGATAACCTCTTCCACCAGGCGTACCTAACCACGTCTACTGGCCTATTGGCGACAAGATCACACTCTCTGAGTCAAAGATCCCCCTCGTTGACTTCATCACAGCATTCTATCCCGATAGATGCTATCTTACCGCCCTGGCGATCGCCCAACCGCAAAGCCAACTTTTCAATATAGATTAGACGGAATGTTGGGCGATACCTGAGTTTGAGAACATTAAAAAATGAACCGAACAGTCGGAACACATTTCAGATCAATAAATTGCATGAATACTCCTGAATTATTCCGTATATAAGCTACTATCGTATGACTACCTAGACTAATATAGCGGTGCAAGACTAGGCCCGCGTCAAATTCGTTCGCAGTGCGCTGCCAAGCCTGCCTTGTCCTCTTCAATCATTCTCTTCACCTCACACTGAGAACATTCCGATGCTGGCAAGAATCCATCCAAGTCCCGAATCTCAAACTGACAATCTTTCGCCTGGTCAATACGCTCGTAGAGAACTCCCTGGCATGACAAAAGTTCATCGCATGACAAAAGATCCTTGCACGCAATGCAATAGTACTTTGTGAAAGTGACTCGGCACATTTTGGTATGTGGAAAGGGATATGTTGAGAGTGTGGGTGAGGATGAGGATGAGGATGGAGAAGGAGATTTGGATGCTTGGAGACGAGAGAGGAGAGGGGTCATATATACTGTTCCTCATTTCGTGATATCGTGGGCTACTGCGGTGTTCAGCGATCAAGTCAGCTCGAATATCAGCTGTTCAGGGAACAAACACCACGAATGCGTTGCGATACTGTTATTTTCTTCTCTGTTCACATTTCTTCTTTCTTTCCAGGTACGGTGGACACTGTTTTAATAAGCGATGCAAATTCATCTGTCCCGACAGGTTCTGTACTGCCTTTCTCTTTCTGGTCTGGATAGGCAGAACACTCTCTCTTCTTTGAATACCGAAGGATTCCGTTGCACTCAGTGCAAAAGAGACTGGCCACCACTGCAACTCAAATGCTTTGAAAGTCAATAGTTTCCTTTTGGTGACACTGAACTAACGGGCGACTATAATGAGAAACAGGCTAATCTTCATAGGTGTCCAAGTAGTTGGGGAATCTCTCAGAAATCATCCATGTACCCTAATTTGACTCTGAATCACAGATCTTCGGTACATAACCAATTCATCACTTGCTCATGTATTTGTGACACCATCTTTTTCTGCCTCTTTTCTTTTCCTTTCCCGGCACTTTCGACATTTTTTATTTGGTCGACGTTTGTCTATACTCTGGATGCTAATCCTGCATCCTCTTCTCGGCTCCCCTGGATGCTCATAGCATCCATGGTCTGTTCTCCAGCTGAGAAGATGATTGCATGTTATGCATCGGAAGTTGGTATATTTTGTAAAACACATTTTCTAACAACTATTCGAGCGGTTTAAGTATTCTTTAGTATGGCGTTTTGATTTTATCTGAATTCAAGGTTTGGAGAAAGGAAAGAGATACGGGATGAAACCGCCGATTTATATAGTTTTGTATCTATGATACGTGAATCACATATCCATCTGATTGTCTCCCTCATTCGTGTACTCTTCTGTATACATATCTGTGACTAATCTTCCTCGATTTCATTCCTTCTTAAAACAGCTGCTGCAATGCTGATAGCCTATGTCCCTACTCAC
This sequence comes from Fusarium pininemorale, assembly GCA_002165215.1. Lineage (NCBI taxonomy): Eukaryota > Fungi > Ascomycota > Sordariomycetes > Hypocreales > Nectriaceae > Fusarium > Fusarium pininemorale. Next base: position 967,529 of record NFZR01000011.1, read on the forward strand.
TGTCTCGCTTATGGGTATACAGCTTCCAGATCTTCTCGCTTGTGACACCTAGCCAGCTGATACAAGAGTACAGACACTTGAAAAGTTCGATTCAGTGTCATCAAGGGTGGCTTCTTCTATTCTCGCTGAATCAGCCTCCTACTCATCTTGAATTTTCCAGTCCTTCACAGCACTATGCCCAAATTTTGCCAACAGATCGTCCAGTGACGATTCAGAGGAGCCTTTAACAAGCGCCAAGATTTCTGCCGTTTCCTCAGCATTCAAGGCAACCTTCCCATACTTCTTCGCCAAGTCAGTGCCGTATACAAAGAACTCGTATCCATGAGCTCCGACAACGTCAGGTTTGTGTGAAGATGTACACTTGATGTCAGGCAACTTTGTATCTTGATCAGGCATAGCTTCACTATGTTCAAGGCCACGGTCGGAGAGGCACATTTGCTCACGAATGTAGTTGCAGTCGAAGAAGATAGATCCGCCTGACCAAGCGTATCCGTTACCGGTCAAACAAGTCGTCCTTTTGAATGTGAGGATCGCCTTCTGCGACACGCCGCAGTAGTCGTGAGGGTCTTGGTCGTTGGTAACACAAGTCTTGGGACCTTTGGGCAGGCCCCCAAACTTGGCGGAACGAAAAGTCTCGTTGTCTTCACAGCACTGCCCTGCTCGGCGGTTGTAGCAGCGGTGGTAAGAGCCTTGACAGTTATGTGAGGCCCAGTAGTTGGTAATTGTTGATGCGTTGCAAAGAACGATTGCGAAAGCGATGATGAGGAGAAGGTGTCGAGACATGTTGGAAGATCTCTGAAGATGTTGTTTAGGTATAGAAGTGTCCGCACTTTTATACTTGTCCTGGACATCTGGGAACCAAGCACGGCTTCTGACATCTGAAATTTATTGCCGAGTATCCGTGTTTATCATTGCCTCTTCTTTAAAACATGCAGCAGATACGATCTACAGCAAAGAATCTTGCCGTTTTAACCGGGAACCTACGTTGACTTAGCTCCTACTCTACTAACAATTCGGTACAAAGCAAGTCCTTTTATGCAATCTACTATTCGCTTGTAGAGGTGATGTTCTATGACATAGTTGGCGAATCGATATAAGAATTTGGTCTCTTTTACTTCTTACTGAATATCTCATGGCCAATCCATGCGGTCGGCGGAACCAGGTAGCCCCCCTCGCCAACTTCTTTCAGCTTCACTAGCTGCCATTTTGGGGTATCTGAAGTCAACTATAGATGGACAGATCACAGAGTAGCAGCTTGGCATGGCGATCTCGTATATTTGGCCTCGATAGTCTATGTTAGGCTCCTCAAACTTTATTCCCTTGGAGAATCCACCTTTGCTGCTACGTGCCACCCTCCATATTCGGATCCGTCGGTCCTGTCCAGTCATCCACGTGTTGATCGACGTTCTTTGACTACATATAATATTATTGAAATCCACAATATTGTAGTTTCTCTGGACTTCATTGATTGCTATTGTTCCCAAAAGCGCCTAGACAGAGGGGTTGACTTAGTAACAATAGGATAGTAAATTAAAACTATCATATTCGAACTTTCAGCGTCTTTCTATATGCTCGATAAACCTAACATTTGTCAGGCTCATCATTCCAGGCCTGATTGCACGTTATGATACACAGAAGAGTTAATAACATAGCAAGAGGTAAAACCTCATTTGAATGCTCAATTACTAAACGTCAAGGAAAGCTATTGTGTAACTGTCACAGAGGCCTAGCAATGATGATAGTTAAACATGAGCCTTTATCAATCGTGTTCATATGTGCGCGATGCATTGTGTGATGCCGAGTTGGATCGTCTTCGCGGATGCATCAGAGCATTTTGAACCCGCGAATATGGCTGAATGAGTTATCTTTTGAGGTTTAATACTATGTATATTTATATTTCAATGGCTACTGAGATGAAATAATAGATTGTCTCAGATACAAGGCAGCTGTGTAATTTATAGTTTAACCTATGGCTAAAAGCTTGTATTAGCACAGACAACTTAGTGCCAGAGGCATTAGCAGATATTTCTTAGAGTATGGTAAATCTGACATCTGTACTGAGGAGTGACCAGTAGCAGCCGATCTAGGACGCCCCCTCCATGGAAACATTCGTTTAGTCTTAAGGTTACTGAGACTTGTCACTAGTTTTGGTTTGGAAGGTTACATCCATGGTTGGTAACCTGAGGACATATTCTTGTCATATCTACCATTGATCAGGGCACATATATATGAAACGTTTTCTTTGTTACTTCTAACTCATTGGACACTATATACTTGGAAGGAGACTGGTTCCGCAGCGGGTTTGCAAGACAACTTGGGAAACACCATCCTCACGACTGCATCTAAGCACAAGCAGTGCAGACAGCGGCGGCAGAAGCCTGAACCTGCAGAGCCTCGAGGAAACCGCAGTTGTCAAGGACACAGTTGATGGCCGAGGCCTGGATGGCGCTGGAGCTGGCGCACTGGCAAGCAATGTCGCTGCAGCCAACAGCGGAGGCGGCGGAGGTGATGCAAGGAGCCTTTGAAAACACTGTTAACACTTGAAAGACCGCGGGTTTTCAGGATTCACTTACACCGCAGGTAGGGATAGCAGAGGTCTCAGGGCAATCAGTAGGGTTGGCCTGGGGCATGGCAAAGGCAGCGCCGAAGAGAGCAGCGACGAGGAAAGAGGTAGAGAACTGCATGTTGAAGAGTGGTTTCTGATTGATAGCTGAAGACTGAGTTGTAGAGTGTTTGTGTTGAGATGAGCTGTTATCCGTTTTGAGGACAAAGCCTCAGTATTTATAGACAAATTCTCTTATAGTGAATCACATATAAACATGGATTTCCTGTCTCAATCACGCCTGTTCCCCTGAGCTCGGCATTCTCAATTTCCTTCAATGAATCAGAGGCCATGTGAGTCCTATTCCCTGTTCAAGAGATCCCTGATAAACTGCACTTCCCCACGATTTCGCATGCCGTTGTAACCTCAATGCCAGGATTCCCCTCGTTTTTTGGCCAGTCGAGAACGGCACAGCTTTCCCCATGGGGCGCTATGACCTATGTAGATCTTTAAAGGATCGCAATTAAGGCCCAAAGCGGGCGATCGGCCGATACACGGATTTCGCACGCCGAGGAATGTAACTCTGAATGCTCTTCGTCGGTCCTACATGTGAAGTATGCTGCTTAATTATGTAAAAGGCAGTTCGTAGGATGCTGGCGTTGTTTGGTGCGTTTGTAGTTGCTGTGTGAATCCTGCTTCGGCAATTGTCACATGCTGAAACGGAACGAGGAGGGGAGAATATGCCGCTGCCTGGAAATGCTGGGGACTAGTACAATCTGAGTTCCCTGCCAATATTACCTTCTTATTTTGGTTCCTGAAGCATATTGAAAGAAACAGACGTCGACCACGTACGCTCCGTTCGTGCGGACATGAGCTCAGTTCATCACTGGACAAACAAAAGTGCCAATCAAGTTATCACGAGCTATCAGAGGCTTAGATATTGGGATATAGTGAAGCGTAGATTGCCTAGCAGAATACCTATACTTTTCTAGCCATTGGCCGCCAGATGGTAAAGTTGATGGAACAGGTCTCGCATCCTTCTTTTATCATTATCATTCTCCAGATCGCTGATCTTATACAGTTCCCTGTGCAATGGATGGAACTCTGTCTCGTGATACCCGCCATTCGTATGCCTGTCACACCACATCCTTGGGGCTGGCCTGAGCCAATCAATATGTACATGTATCTTCGGCATTTGACATAAAACGTCCATCAATGAGAGCCACCCTGTCAGATCCGATACAAAGATGTCATGGAAAGCCACACGCTCCAGGGTGTCTTCGTGTCGCCTGATGACGTCTCTTAATTCGCTCGGACGACAATATCTGCAGCTGAGTGTGAGCTCTTTGAGCTCTGGTATTTTGAACGTCGAGAGGTAGAGTACCTCGTCAATCGCCATATCAAAGTCCAGTGTTAATTTCGATAGCTGGGGGAAGCACGAAAGCAAGTGGTTAACCGCGCCGTTTGGCCAAGCCCGACGCCCTGCGTATACAGTCATTTTCAAGGACTTCAGGCTTGAGATGGCAGCAGGCCCTGCCATGCAGACATCATATATATCGAGGGGTCTGCAACACCGGTAATGAAACCCCCGCAAGGGTTTGTGGCAAGCTTTATCGGCAAAAATCTCGACATTCTCTATGCGAAATTTAACACTCAAGGTAAATATATACCCAATCAAATATCGGATAAACCAACTACTTTTCGTAGTTCGCAACTCAAGATAGTCCTGGAGTTCGTAAAGCTCGTGTCTCTTAAGTTCACTTAAGCCCCAAGGTCGTTGGGTATTGGTGAGCGAGATTGTATTGCAATTCGGAAGTCTCTTAAAGGCCTGGTCTAAGGCAAATATGAAGGATAATGACGGTAACCGCTGGGGTATATCCTTCATGTTCTCGAACCTTATCTCCCTCACTATCGTTATGTTAGCACTTCTTAAATCTTGTTCCTGGAGTTCAATGTCGTGCTTACCTCCAAAATTCAAGCGGGCTTCGCATTCTTCCTCAACCCCGAGCCAGTTACCTCTCACAAAGCTGGGTGCGAAGCCAACCTTTCGAACACAGGAAGCGAAGACAGGATGGTTCGCGATGGAAACGAGATTCCCCACACTTTTCTCATGGAGCATGATATTGCGTGTGTGAAAGAACCTCTTCCCAAACGTCCCAATGGTGACTTCGTTGAACCGTTTGCAGGTCTGTCGTAAAGCGGCGAAGGTGGATAGCGGCACTTCAGCTACCGCCATCAGGATGAGCTCATTAGGCAGGTCCTGCATGGAAGCCATAGTGGCATTTCGTAGAGTAAAGGGATTAATGGAATAAGTGCTTGCTCATGATATGAGCATGGTGAGAGAAAAGGAAGTGAGCATGGCAGACTGAAATGATCACTTTATATTGTGCATCGAGGCCAGATCATAATTTTGAAAATTCTTACCTGGGCTACGTAGCCAACTTCTGGCTGCTGATTTAAGCTCTCAGCCAAAGGTTTCTTTGGCCAGCCTTGGAGGCATATAAAATGCTCCAATCCGCCGGCCAAGAAAAGTTAGCACAACACCACAAAAACCCCAGATCTCCCTTACCTGGACAACAATATCCCCAGCATAATCCAGGCATGCCAATAGGCCTCATAGGCTTCCGCCAAGACAAATAATAGCTCCTGGTCGCTGTCGTGTTGTGAAAGCTTCACAAAGTTCGACATCGGAGTCACCATTCCTCCCCTCGGTGATTTCTGCATAATGTCTGAGTTTTGAATTCGCTGTGTAGCTTACAATTGAGACCTGTGGCTTGTATCACCACAGAGAACGTGGGCGGTTTCTCCGAAGGACGGGTCATCACGACATAAGCCGTATACTGTAGTAGTTGGCTGAACATCGTGGTACGATTCCTAAGTTGTGAGCCACATGTGAGATCTGCAGTTGAGACATGCGTCTGATGGCTTAAATCAGAACAGAGAGCTAAGTGGAAGGCTTTTGAGGAGAACTTTATATTAAGAAGAAAGAATATCGTGTTCCTGTCATATGTTATCCGCCTAAAGCTTAACCTTCGCGGCAGCATTCAGGCACACAATTGCGCCTTGTAACCCTATCTTCTTTACTGCCGAATACTTGGACCGATATCGGCCCAGTAAGCGCATTTCCTTTGCAAATCTGGGCTAGTCTTCACCATCATCGTGTTCCCGCCTGTCTCAAACTTCAGCCGCCTCCGGCCCTTTTCAGTCCATGTGTCCCACCTGGCAGCACTCTTATGGCGATGCTTATTCGGATCCAAGGTCCGAATGAAGCTTGTCCAATAGGCTTGGATCACGGGTACGACAGGGACATTCTTCCCGCCATTGAGGTAGCTGGCTGGCGAGCCCGGTCCAGGTCCGAACACGGCTTGATTCTCGACGACATGGGGAACACCGTAGCCTGCAGCCATCTGAGCGGGGTCCTGGACGTCATACCAATAGTTCCAAGAGTTGGGAACGCGGTGGACTGGCAGTGCATTTGAGATATACATTGATGAGCACATGTATCTCATATCGCCATAGACGTCGCTGACCTGACGCCACCAGCACCCAGGCTTAGGGCAAGACTCGTTTGTATTGGGATAGAGTTTGTTGATTTGCCTCAGCTGCTCGGTAGTTATGAAGGGAAAGTTTGCCTTCATAAATTCATTGCTTTGCACCAAAGAAGACGTATTCACAGGCGTGAATACAGTACCTCCATTAGTGTCATCGCCAGCCATCAGAGGGACTTTTACGAACTTCCCCTCCTCATAAACCCGATAGGTTACGTTAGGCACGAGCTTGCCATCGATGCTCGGAGTCCACATGAAAAGAGGTGGCGTGGTGCTGCCTAGGTTTGGAAGGTTCTTGTTTGCCCTCTGAATCTCCCGGGGCGGCTTCATAAGAAGGCAGTCAAGGATATTCTTCTTCGTACCAAGGCAGCCTAAACGCACAGCCAGAGTATTGAACTGATACACAGATTCCTTCTCGGTGAGGAGAGACCCGAACGAGATAGATTGGGCAATAGCACCGTGGAAAAGACCTTCATCCTTGCCTCCATAAGCGGTGAGATGCAGACTGACACTCGCAGCACCAGCAGACTCGCCGCCAATGACAACATGGTCAGGGTTCCCGCCGAACTTGGAAATGTGCTTCTGGACCCATTGGAACGCCTTTCGCTGATCGTGGAGACCGATGTTTGGTGTGATATGTTCACCATCGTTGAGAAAGCCGTATACACCAACGCGATAGTTGATAGAAACGACGATCATGTCCAAGTCGCCTGCAACGACCAGAGCAGTGCCGTTTGCGTTGGCATTCGAGTTGCTATTGAAGCCGCCGCCTTGGATATAAATATAAACTGGAAGGCTGTCCTCCACTGAAGCTTTTGTTGGTGCCCAGACGTTCAGGAAGAGGCAGTCTTCGGCCACAGTATCGCCAATGGTGTTGGGGTCAGAATCTGTTCCGATGCATGCTCTTCCCCGCTGCAGAGTGTTAACAAGAGTTCTTGGGCCGACGGAGGAGTGGCGTGACCTACCTTGGTGGCATTCTGGACAGGTTTCAAGGTGACAGGATCCTGGGGGAGCTTGAACCTGTAGTCCCAGGTCGGAATGGCGGCATATCGAATACCAAGCCATTCCGAGACACCGTTGTCAAGGACGTGGCCTTTGTATCTGCTGTACCCAAGATTAACCGTGGTGCTTACGGCAACAGACAAAGGCAGCAGTGCGGCCAACAGGATCATACGATATAGCGACTCCATGTTGAATACCTGTCGGATCATCCGCATATTCGTTCAACTTGATCGCAAACTACACGACTCCATATACTGTCTTCGGCAGCCAGAAGTGGACCCCGGTCGGTCCATCACCGGCCCTTTTACATCTGCCATGCTTCAAGCCGTTAAAACTAACAGGCTAAAGCTCACGAGCTTTCGCCGACCGGCGTCGAGGTTACTGTATTTGGTCAAGCTTTTCGAAATCTGGGGAAGCGTTGATGAAATTTGCGGGGGAAATGTAACGCAAGATCTTGAAATGGCATGGCTCGCCGGCATCATGGCACGGAAAACCGGGATAACATGCACCGATATTACATGACGTCGAGAGAAGTTCAGGTCCGTTCACCGATGAGAGAAGAGTGTTTGCCGAGGTTCTTGGATGTAGAACGGGAATACTGGTTGGAAATTCGTCGATTTTGAGTCAGGTAGGTAACATCACATTCCTTTAAGACACACAACCCTTTTTCGATTGGTACGACTTGTTTCACTTTCTGAGTCGCGTAATTATTTTATTGTTGTTTCAAGCGACTCAGAAAGCTCATACAGGCTAGGACCGCACGTCATACAGTAAATAGACGGGTAACGATCTTGGATATCACAATACCCCACATCATTTTCCCGTTTGTACATATACTAGTGCCTAAAAGTAACTTCTCCCTTATAGCAATATTCTCCTTCAGTCCCCCTGAGAGGCCCACGCCCTGACCCTAGCTTATCAGTTAAGCAAAAGTAAGGCGCCTCTCTTATCTGTGCAAAGGATAACGATAACTCGGTTTACAACAATGGGCACCTTGTGATTTGTAATATCGTTATAGCCCTGCTTGACTGCAATTGTGTGTTTTCCGATGTTCAGGTAGACCGAGTTCAGACAGTCTTGTTTTAGGGTAGTCAAGTTCTCCAGCATCGGGGGAAATGGGAGCTGTCATCTATTAAAAGGCAACAAGGCTGGCTAAGGATGTGAAGTTTACCTTATAGCTAATATTGGATAAAGCGGAAGGTAATACAGTATCAGTTAACCTGGTGAGTTGTCACAGTTGTCGTCGGGGATGCAAATTCACATCTCAACACATGAAAGCCTCGTCAGCGTTTGTTTATCTTTCTAGACGGGGGTAATCAAACCGCTTTACAAGGGCAGGACATGCTTAAAGTTAGAGCCCCGAGGTGAGAATAAGTATTAGTCAGTATTGTGAATCAGTGATCGATAGTATTAACTTTTATGTATGGTGAAATGATGATCTGATTTAGTAGTGCTTTGTAGAACTCATGAAAGATAAACAACTTAGCGACTAAGTGACCTAGACTACAGGGGCAGAAGGGTTAGTGGCCCACTGATGCGACGGCTTCCAGGCCCCAGGTCCAGGAAAAATAGAACACGATGCGATCAACGGCTAATGACCGGGCCTAGATGTCTCCCAGAGTTTATTAAGCTTATCGAATGAGTCGGGAAATCACCATATGTTTTAAAGTAAGCAGTAGGACTTGGACTATCCTTTGCTAATGTTAGGCAGTTTGCTGCTGGTCTAAGTCAGTGCGGGATCACCCAAATCACGCCCTTCTCAGCGGCGAGATTGGTGGTCTGTCACCACTGAGACAGGCAGTGCGATAACATGTGTCGCTTTCACTTTTATGGGTTCAGCAACGCGGACAGTCGCAATTGGAACCACTATCGCATATTGTACAGGCACAGCCCCTTCCATGAATGTTGTTAGTTTTTCGCCGCTGAGATTGTTAGTGGACTCATCCAGCAACACATTCCTCACTTGAAGCTTCTCAAAACCCGTCAATTTTGCCATTGCCAAACTCGGGGAAATGTCTTTGAGAGTGCTGGTGGCCGTCGGCGTTGTCTGCCACGACCGAGATTTGCCCAGTGTTTCTGACTCAGATTGGTCTCCGTGCTGCGTACCTTATTGCGCAAATGTGCTTCTAGCCACTGAACTTCAATTTCTTGTTGAACATGGGTTTCTGGAGAGCCATGTGACGAATACCATGTCTTGACGCCATTTACGTCTGGCAAGGAATTCCTTCTGAGACATCTCAACCTTAATCACGAGAAAGATAACTGATACGGGTTCTTGTGAAACAGGGCTTACGTTGTTGATGTCTCAAATGTCGCCTTCCCCGGGCGATTCCAAATAAGCTCCTCACGCTACCAAACGCCTCCCTTCTCTGGACATTCTCTAGTCTGTAGAACTAAGTAATAAAGTTTGTATGAGGCTTTCTGATATTCTCCGAACATAACAGATCAGCAATAACATTATATCCCCTTGGACTGATCTCCCTGTTTTGACGCGACGTCATAATCAGGATGTTTACGTCGGCATGTCTTACATAAAGTAGCTTATCGAACTTGAATGTCTCACTTGTGCGCCATTTAGCAGAAGTTCAGAGCCTTTGAAAAGAAGAGTGTCTATCACTGAAGATGTCACCTTTCGGTGAACAATTGAAGATCAGACCACTGACCTTGGCGCGGATTCAAACCCCGTGTAGACACTCCCCCTTGACAACGGTAGGCATTTCATTGAACGCGCTATCACAGGCTGTTTAGTGTCTGGCACATGATAACACCAGCATGCCTTGCTATGCAAATTAGCTCATACCGGATGCTCCAAATACCTAACGGCCGCAGGTCATACCCGCATCTTGAGTCAGAGAACGAGAGTCGAATTGTCTTTGAATCATGATGTAGATGCCATCTTTAAAGCCAAGAATGCATGGAGTACTGTTCCGTTTGGCCTCTAGTCTCGGCGGTTCAACTGACCATTGGCTGGGCTTTCAGCACGGTCATCAACTGGTTGGAAGCGTGAGGCCTAGAATATTCACTGCCAAGTAATAGTTTCCCTTGGCTTCAGCTTTATCACATACCAGCCAGATTATAGCCCAAAATTAAAGTTTTAAAGTTTAGCAGCGAGGAAAACAGTGACACTCAAGACCATGAGATGCAATTTTCTAGCCCGAGTCTTCTGTTGCGCCAAGACAGGGGTGACCTCCTTAGAAAGTAAGAGCAGCCCTTAGCTAGCGGTAAGCTAACGCTATTACTGCTAGCTCCAGGGGAGAACCTCCGATCATTGACCATTAAACACTCTGTATCTTCAATATTTAGGCGGGCCAATTTAATGAGCGATTATCTCCGATCCACGCACAATGCCACAACGAGGTTAGAGCGAGAAATGCTTTTACGGGAATTTGCCTAAATCAATACCTATACCGGCCCCGGTACACCTAGTGCCACGTGACCTCTGTACCGGCTTACCTTATCGCATGCTCTAATTACTTTAATTAGCTAATATTAGCCTTATAGTTTACTAATTATAAAATAAGGAATTAAAAGATTTAATTCTAAGAGCTATATAAAACTATATAATTTAAAATAATATCTTAAAAATAGTTTATATTTTATATTATATATTAATATTATCTTCTTATTTATATATTACTTATTAATTAGTTAAATAAAAAATATAATAATAATCTTTTTTTTTATTAAAACTACTATTAAAACTATTATTTATTACTTTTATATTAGTTATTATTTTATAAAGTAAATATACTTAGTTAAATAAATTTTATTTAATTAATTATAGCTTTTTTTTACTTACTAAAAGACTTTTTAACTTTTAAATAAAAACTCTTTTTTATATATAGAATTTTTTATTTTATATAATTAACTTTAATAGAATTTTCTAGGTAATTTTATTATATATAAACTTTAAATATTACCTAGTAAACTCCTACTTATAAGTTAGTAAAAAATACTTTTATAAGTATAATAATACTTAAAATTTAATATTTATATTAATATTTCCTTACTTTATAAAAATACTATTAGCTTTTATTACTTAGAAAATAAATATATTTTAAGTATTATATTTTTATTATAAATTACTTACTATAAAAATAGTCTTAAAGTAAGTAATAAAAGATATTATATTTAAAAATAATTAAGCTAAGTAATTAATTATTTATTTAACTATTATAGCTAATTACTTATACTTATATAGCTTTTTTTTATATTACCTTATAGCTTACTTATTACTAAAGGCCTATAATATTTATTAAAAAGTTAAATATCTTTATAGTTAATATATAAGGTATAGCTAATAGGGTTTTATAATATAAAAATAATATAATATAATACTTATTTTTTAATATATTATAATTTATAGTATTATATACTATACTAAAAAATATAATAATCTTAATATTAAGTTTTAAGGTTATATAGTTATTACCTTAAACTTTATAATTTAACTAAATAAGTAACTTTAATTTATAAATATAAAAAAGATATTTTCCCTAGCCTTAGTAAACTATATATCTTTTTTATTATTACTTTATAAAAGTAATTAGTATTAAGGCTTTAATACTAAAAGCTTAATTTAAAATAAGCTTAAAACCTTAAAATTTATTAAAAGATATATTACTATATAATTAATATTAATATTAAGTAACCTAGCTATAACTTTCTAGCTATAGTACTTAATTTCTTTATTTATACTAATAATATATTAATATTTTAAGTATAATAGTTATATGCCCTATTATGTAATTAATTAGCCTTTTTTACTAATTATATTAATATTATAACTTTAAGTCTTTAACTTTAAGCTCCTAAACCTATATAAAACTTAATATATTTTCCCTTTATAAAACCTTATAATTACCCCTTTTTTATTAATTTTATATTACTATTATAGTAAATTAAGCTTAAATAATACCCTTTTAGTTTACTACTTAATAGCCTTAAACTACTTATTATATAAGCTACTATAAATAGCTATAATAAATTTTATTTCCTTAGGCTTAAAATCTATTTTTTTAAGTAATTTCTTTTTAAGCTTATTAAGTACTTTAATTTTATACTTAAAAAAGCCTTTATTAACTAGCTTATATTAAAGCTATATAAGCTTAAGGATTTTATAACTAAAAAATACTTATTAAATATTAATAATATTATATAAATAAAGCTAATTATTTATAATTTTTAAGGCCTTATTATATAGCTTCTTATAATTATTTTTATAAAAAGTTTAGTTAATTATTTTATCCTTAATTATATTAAGGCCTTTTTTAGTTAGATAAGAATAGCTAAGACTAGGCCTTTATAAGCTTTTTTTAATAAAAGGTATTATAATAGTATAGCTATAAGGTTATTAGTAGCTATAATTAAAAGTTAAGTTAAATAACTTACTATTAAAGTATATTAAATAATTAAAGTATATCTTTTAAAGTAGGTTATAAAAGAAAGATTTAGGCTAGTTAAAAAGTAAGGCTTTTAAGCTAGCCTATTTATAGTAAGGTTTAGGCTATAAATAAGGCTATTAACTTAATAATATTAACTTAATAAAGCTTTACTTTTTAAGAGGTAATTAATATTTAAATTATACTAAACTTTAAAAATACTTAAATATACCTTTTAAGGCTAACTTATAAACTTTTAAAAAAAGAATAGTATTTAATTATTATAAAACTAAGTTTTTAACTAATATTAATAATTTTTATTTTTATAATATTTTTAATTTATATATATTTTTTAGTATTATTAAATTATAAATAAAAACTTACTATATATTAATAAATTATTATTAATATAGTAAGTTAAGCTTATAATTTTTAATTACTAAGTAAGGCTTTTTAATATATAATAAAATAAATTTATTTTTAAATATATTATAAGCTAAATATAGGCTTTATAAAACTTTTATAATTAGCTAAAATAAAGTTAAGATTTATTAATAAAGTAATAAGTCTTTATAATTTAAATTATATTAAGTAATAGTAATAATATATATTAAGTATAGTTTATAAAGTTAAAATATATAGTTATAGTAATTAAATTAATAGTATAAATATTATATTATAGGAATTAAAAGTAATTATAATATAAAAAAGAGAAAGTAAAGAAAAAAAAAAAAAAAAAAGTAAATTAAAAAATAAAAGTTTTAATATTAAGAGAAAAACTATAAATATTAATAAACTAAAGCTAGCTATATAAATTAGTAATAAATTAAATTAGGCCTTAAGTTAATATAGTATAAAAAATATAAATTAAGGAATAATATAAATAATAAATACTTAGGCTATAATATTTATATTATAAACTATTTAGTAATACTTATAGCTTATAAAGGAAAGTTATATATACTATTAATAAATAGTTATTAGTTATTAGTTACTTATATTTAATATTTTAACTATAATTAAAGTTAGTATTTATTAATTTAATAAAGTAATTAAGGTAAAGAACTTATAGATAACCTAGGCTTAGTTAGTTTTTAATAATTTTATAATTATTAATATAAGTATTTTTAAAAAATAAATAAATTAAAAAAGGTTAAAATTATAAAAAAGTTATAAACTTTATAATTAAGCTTTTTATAGCTTTTTAGCTAGTTAGGTAATATATTTATTATAATTAAAGTTACTTAAAATACTATAGCTTAAAGGTAACCTTATTAATTAAGTTTATTAAGACTTTAGTTTAATTAAAAACTTTATTATTAATACTTTTATAGCTATTATTAAAATACTTAAATTCTATTTATTAATTATTACTAAGTTAAAATACTATATAATAATAACCTTTTTAATATATTTTTTATATATTTACTTATATATATAATTAAATAAACCTTTTTTATATATATTTAAGTATAAATAATTTAAAGGTAAAAAGTAATAATAAGGAAAAGACTATAAAAAATAATAATTTCTAATAGTTTTAATTATAAGCTAAGTATAAATAACTATAAAGGTTTAATTAAAATAGAGTCTTTATTATTAAATAGGAAATTAAGTAATTAGTTTAATAATATTAAATATAAAGATAAAAAGTATAAAATTCTATTTAAAAAGTATAAAAAAGCTAAGGTACTAAGGGGATTTTATCTTTTTATATTTATTAATATAAATATCCTTTTAACCCTACCTATAAGGCTAGACCTCTTACCCTAGGCTACTTATCTTAACTATTATATATAACGGTTAGGTCTAACTGTATTAAACTAAGCCATGCTTAGGTTTATTATTAGCAGATTGCATAGAGTATATACTAAGTATTATTAAAGTATTATATCTCTTAATAGTAGATTAATACGTATTAGGCTTAGTTAATATAAAGAAGTATTATTAATAGCTAGTAAGCTAAGTTTTATTTAATACTAAATAAATATTTTTATATACTGGCTAAGTAATATATTAGTATATTAAGGTTTAAGGACTAAGATATTTAAATTTTAGTCCTAGACTGTAATAGTAGGTCTTTAGTCTATATATAATTAGTATTTTAGTTATAGACTAAAATAAGAATTATTAGTTTATAATAATTAGTAAGAAATTTTATAGGTAATACGTAATGTAATTGCTAGGGTTATAATATAATCTTTCCTTTTCTTTAGGTCTTATCTTTAAGACTATACTTACTTACCTATCTATTAGTTCCTTTCTAGTATATACTAACTTAGACTTATTTTTTCCTTTTTATATATCTTACTAATTATTATATTAGGCTATATCTTTAAAACTAAATATATAAAGACTTTTAAATTTAGTTCTTTTACTTAGTATATCTATACTTTTAGTAACTATATTATACTATACTTTTATTACTTTTACTATAGTTTTATTTATAAGGCTAATAAGAGTTAAGCTAATTATTATAGAAATTATATTAAAGCTAAAGTAGTTTATAATAGTTTAGGTATTATAACTTTTTATAAGTTCTATTAGTAGTTTTTAATTATTTTAAATCTATATTAACTCTTTTTTTAGTTTTTAAAAATATAAAAAAGTATAGGAAATTAAAAGAGAATAAGGCTAAGGCTAAGAAAGCTCTTAAGGAGGCTATAGCTTATTTTGCCTATATATATAAGATAAAGCATTATCTTAAGGAGTAAGGTAATAAGTTATTTTCTTATAGTATGTAGTTATTAGAAAAGCAGGGTAGGTTTTTTATTAATTAGGCTAAGTCTTTAATTATTTCTAAAGCTTAGTCTTAAGGAGCCTTTAATATAATTAACTAGAATTTTATTTTTACTAATATTCCTTATTTTAATATTAGTAAAAGTTCTTTAGGAGTTATTAGGTATTAATAAGGTATTTTAGTAATTCCTATATATTTTTATTTTCTAGGTAGTTTTTCTATTTAACTAAGTATTCTTTTTAACTATTAATTTTATAGGTATTTTTAATTATTTTTACTTTATAGACTTCTAGTCCTAAGATTTCTTATAGTTTATTACCTATTTTAACTTATATTATATTTACTGCTAATTTAAGTAATAAAATATAAAAGACTAGATAGAGCCTAACTTTTTTTAGTAGGTCTAATTTATAGTTATTTTTTAAAATTTTTTATAGTACCTTATAAGGTCTAATAAACTTATAGTCTAGTTTATATATTAGTTAATTTATTTTAATATTTTTTATAGTTAGGTAGACTATATTTTCCTTTAAAAAGGTTAGTTCCTTTAACTGTTTTAGATTATAATAGTTTTTTATATATTTTTTAATAAATTTAAGTTCTATTTTTATTTCTTTATATAGATTTTTTAGATTATTACTTTTAATAATAGTAGCTAGGTTAATTAATCTTTCTTATTATATATTATAGTATATATTAGGTATAAACCTGAAATTAGTATAGGCTAGTATAAGCTTTATGCTTTTATTATATATAGTATTATAAGTAAGTTAGGCTATTAGTAGTTTTTTAACCTAATTATTCTGTTTATAGTTAATATAATACTTTAAGTACTGTTTAAGTACTTAATTTATTTATTTAGTTTATCTATTAACTTGTAGTTAGAAAGTGGTTATAAGTTAATAATTTAGTCTAAGTTTTAATATAAGTAATTACTAAAATATTAATATAAATATAGGTCCTCTGTCTAAAAGGATCTTTATAGGCAGTCTATATATACTAATAATATATTAGTAAAAAATATAAAAAAGTTATTTTATATTTATTGTTTTTTAAAACGGTAAATAGTATAAAAATTTTATAAGTTAGTTAACTATAACTATAATACTATTATAGAAGATTCTAGTTAAGGGGTCTTTTAATAAGGGTAACTTTATAATAAAGTTTATTATAATTAAGTCCTAAGGTTATTATACTACTAGTAGTAGTTATAACTATCTATAGGGTTTATATTTTTATACTTTTATACATAAGTATAGATTATATTATTTAATAACTTATTTAATATCTTTTCTTTTTATAGTATAACTTTATTTCTATAGTCTTTTAAGTATTTTTATTACTTCTTAGTATCTATATAATAGGTATAAATAAAATTTGTAAAGGAAGTTATATCCTTA
The DNA here is from genome assembly GCA_002165215.1 of Fusarium pininemorale. Lineage (NCBI taxonomy): Eukaryota > Fungi > Ascomycota > Sordariomycetes > Hypocreales > Nectriaceae > Fusarium > Fusarium pininemorale. Next base: position 984,142 of record NFZR01000011.1, read on the forward strand.
TTCCGTAGTAGTATTAATACTATATATTATTTATATAATAGTTTTAATAGGTTAGGTAAACTTATATTCTTTTTATTTATTTTTCTTTAGGAGTTATTTTTTAATTTTAATAGTTTTTATATTAAAGTTATATTATTAACTAATAGTATCTATATATTTATTATTAGTTCCTTTATAGTATATAATTATAAAATTAAATTTATATAGGTATTTAGTATAGTATAGTTATTATTAGTTTAATTTTTATATTATAGTAAAATAGGTAATATTCTTATAATCTATAAATACCTTAATTAGGTAGTTACTTTCTCTAAGATAGTATTAAAATTCTTTAAAATAATTAATAATAGCTAGGAATTCTTTATTATAAATAAAATAGTTAAGTTCTACTCTATATATTTTATATAAGTAAAAAGTAATAGGGTATAATATACTATTATTATCTTACTATTTAATTTATTTTTTTAAAGTAAAGTTAAAAGTATTAGTTTTAAGTTTAACTTGCTAATTAGGGTTAAATATAACTAGAACTAGTTTACTAGTAATAGCTTCCTTAAGCTATTTAAAAGCTTTTTAAGCTTTATTATTTTATTTAAATTATATTTCTTTTTTTATAAGTTCTATAAAAAGAATTACTACTTTACTAAAGTTCTTAATAAATTATTAGTAGTAGTTAGTAAATCCTAAGAAGGATTATATTTCTTTAACTAAGTTAGGTTATTTCTATTTAGTAACTGTGGCGATTTTTTATTTATCTATCCTTATTTTATTATAGGAGATTTTATAGCCTAAGTATATTACTTAGCTTTAATAAAAATAGCTTTTAGTAGGTTTAATAAGTATATTAGTATCTTATAGTGCTTTTAAAACCTTATAGATATATTTTATATACTTTTTTTCTATATTAGAGAAAATAAGGATATTATTTAGGTAGTAAACTATAAAGATATTAAGGTACTTTTAAAGTATATTAGTAATTATCCTTTAAAATACTACAGGGGTATTTATAAGTCTAAAAGGTATAACTAGATATTTAAATAGTCTATATTTTATTTAGAATACTATTTTCTATTTATTACTTTCTTTAATCCTAATTAAGTTATAAGCTACTTTAAGGTTTAAAGCTATAAAGAATTACTTTCTAAATAGTCTATCCTTAAGTTTAGTAATAAAAGATAAAGGCATTTTATCCTTCTCTATAATTTTATTAAGTTATTAATAGTCTATAACTAATTATAGTTTATTTATATTTAGTTTTAAAATAAATATAATAAGGTATTTTACTAAGAATTTTAAGGTTTAGATATATCTTTTTCTAAGTATATCTTTTAACTATTCTTTTAGTATTATAAGTTTTATTTTAGTAAGGTTATAAATTAGGAAAAACTTTAGGTTCTTACTATCTTTTAAAACTATTTTAATATCTTAATATAAATATTTTAGGAGTTTTATATCTAACTTTTCTATAAAAAGTTTCTTATAGATATAGTACTAAATTAATATATTCTTAAGTTATTTATTAGATTCTTTATTAGTAATTTTTTTTATCTCTTAAAGATCTTAATTTAATTATTTAAATTAACCTTTAAGAGTTACTATTATTTATTTAATACTTTTTATTCTGCTTTTATAATACTTATATTATATTCCTTTTAAAATAGGTAATATTTTATTATATTTATCTTTACTACTCTTATTAGTTAAAGATTAAGATCTTATATTATTATTATCTAAGTTAATTTTATTATCTAAAGGGTAATCTTTATAGTTTACCTAGCTAGTTCTTTAGTTAAATTATAAGTTATAGCAGTCTAGCTATAGGTATCTAAGTATTAAATTATATCTATTAATAAGAATAATATTAAAATTAATTTTTTAATTTTTTCTATTTATAAAAACTTTAAGGTAATTAATTTCTTTAGTTATTTATTTATTATTATAGTTATAGATTTCTCTTTTTTTATTTTTTATAATATAAGGTCTTTTTTTTAGTTTTTTATAGTAGCCTAAGGTTATTTACTATATTAAAGGAAATATAATTTATATTAGCTCTGCTATCTATAAGTATATTTAGCTACTTACCTTTAATTTTAACTTTTAGTTTAAGGCAGGTTTATTAACTATTATTTATAGTTATTTTTAAAGCTTTTTTAGGAAGTTTATTTTTATTTACTTTTTTACTTACCTAGCACTTTATTATAGGTAGTATATTCCTTTTCCCTAGGGGTAGTTATAGCTATATTTACTATCTACGTAGTTAATATTATTAAGGCATTTATACTAGTAAGCTAGTTTATTCTAATACCTAGCTTCTATTTATATAATTTACTTATCTAGGGTAGTATCTTCTTTTACTGCTTAACTTATTTTAAATATAAAGATAATCTCTTATCCTTTTTCTAGCTTATTAACTTTTATAATAGCTTTATAGATTTTTTTATCTAAAGTTCCTTCTTTTACTTTATTCTGCACTTCTTATCTTTATTTAGTAATATAGTAAGAGTTTTAGATATAATTTAAGGCTTATTCTTATATCTCTATATCTGCTTTAAGCTTAACTACTTAAGTCTTTTTATATCTTTTATTAATTTAGTATCTAAGGATATTAATAATTAAATAGGGTTCTTATTCCCTATACTCCTTAGTTTAGACTAAAAAGTAATTATTAGCTTCTTTTATTTACTAGTATTATAGGTAATAATATTATATATAGGATATTTACAATATCTATTAGTACTTTAGATATTTTAAGTACCTTTATAAGTCCTTTTTAATTTAAATTTCTTCCTTAGGTATTATAAGGTCTTTTACTTTATTCTTAGTATATAACTAAATGTAAATATTATTATTTTATTCCGTAACTACTTTTTCTCTAGCTTTTTTAGCGTACTTTAAAGCTTTACTATACTATATATAGTTTTTATATTTATTATATTACAGTGTAATTTCTATATTCTAGACTATTTAGTTTACTTTTTTTTTAATTTTCTTAGTTTTAAAATCCTAACTAATTCTTAATATTAATATATAGTTTAGGTTATTATAATACCAGTTTAGTTACTTAGTTATAGTTTTAATAGGGATTTTATCTATACTTATATAGATACTTAGTTAAATAGTCCTGTTTTAAACTTTTACTAGTATTTTTATTTTTATAAATATCTAGTTTATTATATTATTAAGTTTATAGTTAAAGTCTTATATATTAGGTTTATTATTTAAATTAGGGTTAACTTCCTTTCCTTTTCTAACTATAGTAATAATTTTTTTAGTTATCTTAAACTTTTCTAGTTCTAGGACTAGTATTTATTTAAGCTTAATATTATTATTTTATTTATTTTTTTTATATAGTTTCCTTTTTTATTAGTTTTATTATTTTTTTATTTTTTTTTTAGTCTAAAGATATAGTATTTTTAATATAGGTACTAAGTGCCCTAGAATAGGTTATTTATCCTTAGGTATATCTAGGTAGTACTTATTAAGTGTTTATTTCTTACTAAGGAATAGGTTATATATAAAAGTAAAATAGTCTGCTCCTGACCTATTATATCCTAACCTGGTTATATTAACTATTTTAATTACTATTTATAGTTTATTATTATCCTTTTTAGTAGTACTTATAGTCTTACTTTCTGGCACTAGTCTGTATTTTTAGTTAGTTTTAATAGAGTTTTTATATTTTTAGTTAAAATGTCCTTTCTTACTATAGTTTTAGTAAGTAATCTTGGATTTATCCTTTTTAGTTGTCCTAATAGTTATCAGTCTTATATTAGTTCTGTAGAAGGTATTAATATTTCTTTATTTTTCTTAATTAGTATTATTTTTATTTTACTTAGGATTATATAATCCTTTATTCTTTATAGCTTATTTTTTATATTATTATTTATATTACTAGTTATTAATTTTAATTATAATAGTTATAAGTTTATTTAAGTTCTTAGGCTTAGGTTAGATATTAATTAAAGTATCCTTAACTTTTTCCTTAAGTTCTAAATAGACTTATACTATATATGCTTTTTTATTTTAGTTAAGTTTAGATACTTAGTAGTAATATTTAGCTAGATAGATAGAGGCTAATCCTTTCTATTTAAGTTAATAAATTTTTATTTTTACTTATCTTTTTTTATTTATTATTTTATATATATAGTATAGCTTTACTTTAAAGTTTTTATATTTTTTATATACTTATTTAGTTATTTCCTGTTATTTTTTATATAGTTTATTAATATATTCCTAGATAATAGGTTTAAATAGTTATTTAGCTTTGTTTTTAAGGAATTCTATAGCATATTATACTTTAAGTTTATTTATAGTAAACTAAATAGGGTAATATAAGTAGTAACTTTATAGGCTAGTTAAGAACTTTTATAGTTTTTTAAGGTCTTTATTATATAGGTCTAGCTATTATAGTTTAAGGATCTTTTTAAAGTCCTTACTAGTAATAGTAAGTAAGCTTATATACTAAATATATTCTTAATAGAGCTTCTTACTATTTAGTGCCTTTATATTAATTTAGTTAGTGCAGGCTAATAGTAAGTTTACTTACTTTTTAAGATCCCTAATCTTTTTCTTTATAACTTATAAATTCTATTTAGTATTATCTAGTAGGTTATTATAATCTTTACTAAGTTTATAGAGTTATTTTTTAAGCTTCTTAATTTTATCCTTATAAGTGCTTAGGTAAGCTAGGATGATCTTTTTCTCTTTTTCTTTATTAGTATCTATTAGAAGGTCTATAAGAGGCTAAGGGGTCTTAGGTATGTTTAAATACTAGTTATATCCTAAGGTAAAAGCTTGGCTTAGGGTAGTAGGTGCTATTATATAAGTATTACTTAGTATTATACAGTACAGTCTAAATAAGAGCTATTAATATATAATAATTAGGTTTAACTATATTAAACTAAGCTATACTTAGGTTTATTATTAGCAGATTATATAGGGTATATACTAAGTATTATTAAAGTATTATATCTTTTAATAGTAAATTAATATATATTAGGCTTAGTTAATATAAAAAAGTATTATTAATAGCTAGTAAGCTAAGTTCTATTTAATATTAAATAAATATTTTTATATACTGGCTAAGTAATATATTAGTATATTAAGGTTTAAGGACTAAGATATCTAGACTTTAGTCCTGGACTGTAATAGTAGGTCTTTAGTCTATATATAATTAGTATTTTAGTTATAGACTAAGATAGAAATTATTAGTTTATAATAATTAGTAAGAAATTTTATAGGTAATATATAATATAACTGCTAAGGTTGTAATATTATAATAAACTATATAATACTTAAAAAAAATTAATATAATTAATTTAAATATTATTAAAGGTTAAAATAAAAATATTACTTAAATAAATTTTTATTAATTAATTACTAAGTTATTTAAACTATAATATAGTTTAATATAATACTTATAGTTATATATATAAGCTAATAACTATATATTATATATTTTAATTTTTTATAATTAAATATTATATTTTTTAATAAAATTTATAAATTATAATATAAATACTAATATTCTTATATATATAAACTATAAATCTAAATATTAAAATTATTTATATAAATTATAAAAAATTAGCTATTTTTAAAATATTTTTATAGATTATATAGTTTTATAATATAGTTAATAAGTAAGTACTATAAATAAGTAAGTACTATACTTTTCCTTTTTATATTTAACTTTTTATTTAATTAAATAATTCTTAATAACTAAAAATAGCCTAATTTTTAAATAAAGCTAGAACTTTTTTTATACTTTAGGCCCTTTAAAATAACCCTAAACTTAGTATTTAATATATTATAAAAAATTATAAAATTAATAAAAAGTACTTATATTACTATTAAAATAGTATTTAATTATAATATAATTTTATTTTTAATTTATAAAAACTATTTAATTTAAAAAAATAAATAATAGTTTAATTTTTCCTTAACTTAGATTTATAAGGATTTTCTTTATAACTATATTTTATAAAAAAAATAGCTAATTCTTTATTAACTAACTATAATATATTACCTATTAATAAGTACTAAGCTTATAACTTTATAAAGTAATAACTAAAGCTAAAAATATATTTATTTTAAAAATATAATTATTAAAAGGCTAAATATAAAGATTTAACTATTATTTATAGCTAGTTTAGGCTTATATAAAATATAATTATAAAGTATAATATTTAATTAAATAATATTTAAAACTTTAATAAAACTAGCTTTATAATAGGCCTTATTATAGCTAAAATAGTAATTATAGGCTTAAAAAGGTAAAAAAGATTAAAGTTAATATAATTTAAAAATTAAAAATAAATTATTATAATTATAATAATTAATATAAAAAGTTAATTAATCTTATTATTTATTATTAATTTAAGCTAGTATTACCTTACTAATTAGTACTAAAAAAGTAATTTTTTACTTAATTAAGTTATTATAATAAGCTAAAATAAGTAAATAAATAATAAATTAAATTTTAAATAGCTAAAGTACTTTAATTAGTTTATAGCTAAATAATTAAATACTTAATATTACCTTTTAATCTTTAATAGTTATAAAAGTTATTACTTTATTAAGTTTAAAAAATATTACTAAAATTATAAAATTATTATACTTTATATACTTATATATATATTTTACTTACTTTAGCCTTTTAATATTAAGTACTTTATAGTATTAAAAAAGGCTTATAGTTAAAAAATAAAGTATTTAATTAAATACTTTATAATTTATATTTTTAAGATTAAGTTTTTTCTAGCCTTTTATATTACTTTTTAAGCTATTTTTATAAAAAGTAATATTTAAAAAGGTTTTAAAAAAACTAAATTTACTTTTCTTAACTTAAAAACTATAATTTTAAAGCTTAATATATAGCTATATACCTTAATACTTTTTAAAAAGGCTACTTAATTATTAATACTATAGGCTTTAAAGACCTTAAAGATAATAATAAAGGCTTAATTTTAGTTTAAATACCTTAAAAAATAAATTAAAAGATATTATAGTAGCTTTTTAAAGTTTATTATTAAAGCTTTAAAGTTAGCTATTAAGGTAATAAAAGTAATTATATATAAAGTTATTTTATTAAAAGCTAAGCTTTATAATCTTTAAAATATAAATAAAATATTAAGTTAATACTATAAAGTAAAAAAAACTAAACTATAAAAAGAAAAAGTAATAATTATATAAAATATATTATAAGTAATTAATTAAATAAATATTAATATATAAATAGTAATAAAATTATTATAAAGTAATAATTAAAAAAGGTTAGTTAAACTAGGTATTTAATATTATAATATATATAATAAAAATAATTATAATATAAAAACTTATTAAATAGTTTTTAAATTATTTAAAAAGGAGTTTAATAAGTAAAAGTTAGTATTTTTAAATTATAGCTTAAGCTTTTAAGCTATAGGTTTAAAAGGTTAGGGAAAGTATAGTACTTACTTATTTATAGTACTTACTTATTAACTATATTATAGCCTTTAAAATAAAATACTTTAATTCCTTTACTTTTAATTAATAGGCTATTTAGTAGTTAATACTTAATATTAGCTAATCAGAGCATGCAATAAGGGGAGCCAGTACAGAGGTCACGTGGCACTAGGTGTACCGGGGCCGGTACAGGTATTGGCTCCCCCTTTTTACTTGGCGCAACGCGGCCTCGTGAACTTCAATCTTTAAAACGTGGTTGATGGATCTGCTCATGGGCAACCAACAGAAACATTTTGTTGTAAGCCGTACCACAAGATGAATAAATCATGGAGCAGATTGATACCCGTCGTTCTTGCAACTATTTTCTTAGCCTCGGTGGCGTTCAAGTCTCTTTTCCCTGGAGATGATCCTTATCGCTGTCGCGCGGTTCAGAAAACAGGTCGATGGATTGACCCGATTCGCGATGAGCAGGGGAACCGGGATCCATTCAAGCAATGGCAGCCTGATGGATGTATCCTCAATCACTACGATTCAGAAGATATCCGCAGATGCACTGAGGGTCGTCCAATTGTTCTCGTTGGTGACTCGACATCTAAGAACGTTGGTCTTGCCATGGGCAGCCTAGTAAGCCATCGCAGGAGACATCAAATTAAAGCGATTTGACTGATAAGACCATAGCTCGATAATAAGCAGTACAAAAAGGATGAAGCAGCCAGGTTGTTCAGTAAGACAACGTCCTACAACATGACATATCACGGCCAGAGGATTGAACGTGTCGCAAACGTCTATCTCTCGTCGCATGGTGTTCCAGGCCGAGAGCAATTCGTTAGCCATCTGGAAACTTACGCAGAGGAAAAGACAAGCCCTCCATCCATTGAAGAACAAAAGGGCCCGGCATTTATCTACATAGCTGCAGGCGCATGGTATACCCATCCTCACTATGGAGGTATTGGCTCTACCGCCCTTGATCCCTGGGACGATCGTTTCTCGGCATATCAGGATCACTTAACAAAAGTTGACAAATTCATCGGCGACAATACACCACATCAAGATTGGTTTAATTCACCGATGGATCCACGAGATGGTATCGGAAACCAAATATTTTACGCACCACCCGCTGGGCCGCGATACCTGGGCAATGATACCAAAATGGTTCTCGACAGAGGTCGCCGAGCGGAAGAAGTCATCGAGATACAAGACTGGCTTTTGGAAAAGGAGGATGACTTCAACATTCCTTTCGTATGGTCTATCGCCAATCTTGTTGAGGGCCAAGATAAGGTCTGGCGCGATCCCCTTCGCACCGGCTTTCACGTCAAGTTTCAAGTTGCAGAGCTTCGAGCCAATATTCTTCTCAACATGCGATGCAATGCGAAGCTGGACCGCATGAAGCCGTATCCCTATTCGCGGACGTGCTGTACCGATTACGGTGTCAAGCCAATGGTTCAGCTTTCCGTGGTGGCATTTGGTATTGTATACCTGGCTGCTTGCATCATTTGCGAGGTCCTGGATATGTGTGCCGACCGGAAGGCCGACCAGCCTCGCTTCAAGCTCCTCAACATGCAAGCCGGATGTCTCGTACTAGCACTTCTGATGTGTTACTACGCTGATCGAACGCAGATGATGGCAAAGGGTAGCAAGCTTTGGCAATTGAAAGACTTTGTCGTGCTTTGCATTGCTTGTATCGCAATCATGTTGGCCACTATTCGTCGCATCAAGTCGCCTATTTCAGAAGACCTCTCAGGAGACATGCAAGAGTTGGACCAACCATTCCTCTCACGAGATCAGGCGGATGAGTGGAAAGGATGGATGCAGTCCTTCATCCTTATCTATCACTGGACCGGTGCCCATGATGGTTCAATTTACGTCCTCATCCGTGTCTGCGTTGCGGCATATCTCTTCCAAACAGGCTACGGACATACGGTTTACTTCCTGAATAAGAACGACTTCTCCTTCGATCGTGTCGCAGCAACGTTACTACGCCTCAACATACTCAGCTGTTGTCTCGCGTACTTCATGGATACAGACTACATGTTCTACTATTTCTCCCCGCTCGTGTCATTCTGGTTCCTTGTCGTTTACGCGACAATGGCGATTAGACCAAGGTACAATAGCGATTTGCAGATCATGCTGGCCAAGATCTGCATGTCTTGTCTCATTGTATCGATGATATTCATGGGGACGCCTCTTACGCGTTGGGTCTTTGGTATTCTCAACACTGTCTTCAAGATCCAGTGGAGTTATGAGGAATGGTATCGCCGCGTTACACTCGACATGTTCATCGTCTACACTGGTATGCTGACAGCCGTTGCCAACCGGCACTTGAAGATGCCTATTCATCTAGGGCTTCGTGTAACACTTGCTCTGGCTGGCTTCTTCGCCACGATACATTATTTCTATGCGACTTCGAGTCTTCTCATGGATGCGTACTCGAAATGGCATCCGTATGTCTCTCTTGTACCAGTCTTGGGTTTCGTCGCCATGCGCAATGTCTCGGGCCCTGTTCGCAACCATCAGTCCAAAGCTATGGCTTGGTTAGGCCGTTGTTCTTTGGAGACCTACGTCCTCCAGTTTCACATTCTTCTCGCCGCCGATACCGAGGGTGTTCTCATTGTCGATGGCCTATTTGGCGATGGATCGCTCATGGGAGACCGATGGAGGACTTTGGTGATCATTCTGCCAATTTTCCTGTGGATCAGTCACGCGGTCGCTGGTTCAACACGATACATCGTCAAGATGATTATGCATCAAGGCACAGAAGATGAGAAGTTGGGCAGCCCATCATTTTGGGCTTGGCTGGAGAAGATTCCAGGCTTGTCTGACCTCTCATCTCCCAAAATAAGGCTTATTTGCATTTTATTAGTTATGTGGTTGCTCAATCTGATGAGCCCAGGACATGAGATTCCGGCGGTGTTTGATGGTGGACATTCAGTGGTTGTGGCGCCAAAATTCCCTCTGGAGTTTCCCTACCCAGTGGCGAACAACACTGTATGACAAAGGCTGAGCCTGTAGTTTGGAGTATCAATGGAGTTATTGCGGAGTGTATATAGACATGGATAGAATGCAGTCGCACGACATTGTCAATTGAATAGAGAGCCTTTTTGCTGCCTTCAGCCTTCAGAAGCCCTCGGTGCTGTAAATCCCGAGTTCGCCACATCTTGGCTCCGATAAGCACCCCAGCGAGTTGAGTTGAGTTAGCGCATTCCCCCGCCATTTCTCGCCGATGAGTCAAGAAGATTTTTTATGCGCCCTCCGAGCCAATTCTCGGATCTTCAATTGATCCTTTCAAATAGTTGCACAACCTCAAAAAGCTGAGGTGTCAATTCAATTCAGTTCAATTAACAATGGCTACCTCCAGGTCCTATCCCACTCAAGCTCTTGAGCTCGAGACACTCAGCCTCACTCATGAGACTGGTGCAACGCCGAAGCAGCCAAACCCGGTTTTATCAACAACGGGGCGTCGGCTTGGATCGCGCAATGACCATGAGGATGAGCACGACAATTTCACTGGCTCAGGCGATGAGGCCGCACCCCCGAGGGCCACTCTCGTTGTAGAGAAGTGGAATGAACCCATGGGCAATGCCTTTCGAGTCGGCGCTGTCTATTGGAGTCTTTTTGTCTCGGGCGCCAACGATGCAGCATACGGAGCTTTGATCCCTTATCTCGAGACCTACTACGAGCTTTCATATCTCGTTGTCTCACTCATCTTCCTCTCGCCATTCGTCGGCTTCATCGTCTCGGCTGCCGTCAACAATTATCTTCACATGAACATCGGTCAGCGATGGATCGCCTTCATGTGCGGAGGATGCCACGTCTTGACATATCTTATCTTAGCGCAGCATCCGCCTTATCCTGTTCTTGTCTTGGCATATGTCCTTGCTGGCTTGGGTAATGGGATCGGACTTGCTGCTTGGAACTCGTACATCGGCAATTTGGCGAGGTCTAATGAGTTGTTGGGTTTCATGCATGCGAGCTATGGGCTTGGAGGAACTGTGAGCCCTCTTATTGCGACTAGCATGATCACCCAGGCGAACCTTGGGTGGTACGACTTTTACTATGTGCTTGTAAGTTCTTCACACCAATCCCCTCATACAAGGTTACTGACGAATATTCTAGCTGGGCATGGCTGTTCTTGAGACCGCAACTCTCACCTACTCCTTCTGGCCCAAGACAGCTCAGAAGTATCGCGAGGCTGTTCATACCGAGGGCACTCGCAACGAAGGCACGCGAGCCGCTCTCTTCGTCAAGCCTCATGCTCGCGTTGTTTGGCTTTGTGCCTTCTTCCTTCTCGGTTACGTTGGTACCGAAGTTGCTCTCGGCGGCTGGGTCGTGCAATTCATGTTGCGTGTTCGTAATGCTGACCCTTTCGATGCCGGAATGACAGCCGTCGGCTTTTGGCTAGGCATTACCATCGGACGTCTGGTTTTGGGCATGGTAATCCCCAAGATCGGTGTCAAATTGTCACTCATGATCTTCATTCCAATTACCATGGGCCTGCAGCTTATCTTCTGGCTCGTCCCGCAATTCCACGTCTCAGCGGTAGCAGTTTCACTGCAGGGCTTCTTCTTGGGACCCATGTTTCCCTGTGTCATTGTGGCCCTTACAAAGCTTCTTCCGCGACATCTCCACGTCAGCGCAATTGGATTCGCTGCTGCGTTTGGTGGAAGCGGCGCGGCTGTGCTGCCCTTTGCGGTTGGTGCGATTGCGCAAGCCAAGGGAGTGCAGGTTCTTCAGCCAATTATTCTCGCTATTCTGGCTGTGCTGTTCGTAATCTGGCTTGGCCTACCTAAGATCGAGAAGCGAAAGGATTGAGATGGTCAATGTTGCTGAGAGATATCGCGTTCGCGGGACGGTAAACATCAGAAGCCGGTACCACTTCCATGTACAAGTTTAGAGTTGGCGAATGTTTCTATGTACAGCCGTATGTGTTTGTTGGTGTTCTTTACCTTTGTGCGCTGGGGGCCGAAGCCTATTTTAACCTCCCACAACCTTATCACAGTTTCTATGTACAGTAAGATAGGTAATTATATTAGATCCTCACGTTCATCAAACCTACGCGTCTGCTTCTCTTACTCAAACGAGTCACCATGGCAATATCTATCCCAGAAACATGCATTTGTCGGCCTCACGATGCTATGCCATCCAGCCATTATACTGGATAAACTGCGATGAACGGTCCAAACTGGAACCGCTTCTTCTAAAGCTTAGATAAAGTGGCGAACCCTCAAAGCGTCGCAGGCATAGTTCATCACTAAATGCCAAGAACGAAGAGGCTCACAAGAAGCTTTTCAGGGACTGGTAAGAAGTCAGAAAGCAAGAGCCCCTCATCGGCTACTCAGACCAATACGGATCCTTCTAGATAGTCAAAGGACTATCGGAAGCTTTCCCCAAGTCACGACTACCAAGCTTTCACTCCAGATGTCGATTTGAGGTGGCCAATAGCGCCACCCTCTCCACCACCTGCTTCTACACAGCGGAGGGAAAAGCCAGAGTCTGACCCATTGCCACAGAGGATAAAGGAGACACCGAGTGAGATAAGAAGGAATGGGACACTGATTGCGATACTCATACTAGCTTCTCAAGGGCAAGCAGTCTTAACTAAAGCGATAGTCGTTCTCCACGATACTAGGCTCTGTGCCATAATGCAACCTTTACGGGCAAAGCCTGACGTATTACAGGACCCTAGAGGCTTACATGGGCTTCAGCTAATGTGTCAAATCGTAGCAAAATCGAGCTCATAGACTCATCAAGGATAACGGCCTGTCGTTATCAGACTTTGAGGCAACGTGAAACATCGGTAGCGGTACATCCTTCAATTAAATAAGATTCACATGGGAGCTTTGATTTCCCACGTAACTCGCATATATTTGGTTCGTATTCCGATAAACCTTTGTGAATAAATCTTACCTCGTGAATATCACGTCAGTTTAGACCTTGTGACCGACTCTGTGGCTACTGTCCCAAGCCTTACTGCTATTTCCATTCGTTGAAATTCAACAAAAGAATAAGATTTGACTATAAAGACCAATCCTGGTTGTGATTCAGAGTTTACTCGCACGACTCGACCTGTTAGTTGGGTTCAGATCATTAGGGTTCCGTGGTTGGTAAAAGTAAAATTCGCACAGTAACATGAAGTCCAAACTCATAAAGCATAATTCCATGCTCTATAAAAAAGACCTCTAATTCTCTCACATCACAATTATTTGGCTCAGCCTGTTAGAATAACCGCCATCAGAGGAACCGTCCCTGCCTGCCAACAAGCACTACCGAAAATGGACAGCTTTTCTAACCTCCCTCCTGAGCTGAGGATCCGAATCTTCTCTCAGTTCTTGTCAACATCGACAATTTTTCGACTCGTACAAGCATCGCCAATCATGTTCTCTCAGTACAAGGCATCCAAAGCAACTATAAGACGGAATTATGTTATCAACCTACTCAATGGAGTTCGGCATGAAGGGCTCTTACAGGACGCCTTGGGCCTGCTTTATCTGGATTTCGCCGAAAATCGACCTGACAACCACGTCATGAAATACATCATCAAGCACTGGGACTTGAAGGCATTACCTGATCCTTTTGAACAAAAAGATCAGGCTACCATTTCCAAGCTTTATAAACTTTTCTCCTCTATGAGTATGTTTGTGGAGGATTACATCAGCAAAGCCGCTTCCCCAAACCCACCTCAAGCCTACCTCTGTCTTCCTCAGATCGCCGACCCAAACAAAGGGCTCTACTACAAGGGACACAGTTTTAGTCCAAGACATGTCACTTTAGATGAGCTCGCCTTACCAGAATGTCATTTTCTTCTGTGGGCATTTATCAAATACGATATCATCTTCAAGATTCAGGGACCTAAAGCCGCATTGGTAATAGACAACAACGAACAAAGCGCTATTTCTAAGAAAGAATATGAGGCGCTCACTGACTGCGAGCACGAAGCACTTCATTCCGTTCTTCAGTATGTCGATGCTGTATATGGGGCTCTTTTTACAATATCTACACGTTGCTCAACCAGTCATACCTCCAGTGCTTTACAAGACAAGCCCGCCAATCCGGTAACCCTGTTATACCCAGATAACCTTTATTTCAACCCGATACGAGCCTTCGATGATATGATGCTTCCATCACAAAATGTTCCTACAATGCTAGGATATGCTCATGATGTATCAGACCACGGTTTTGATCTACTTAGAGCTCTCATACTGTTTGCAAACACGACACAGCCCGAAGATATACGAAGCTGGTTTTATACCATATTTTCCCATTGGCCGAGATCGCGATATCGTCGGCCTCGCAACCATCGCTTCGCCTTCCTTAGCAGAAGCTGCAGAAGGTCGATCAATGATCGAGATGGCTCGCTGAGCTCTCTCTTAGTGCAGAGATTGTCTCCGACTGACACATCGGAATCCGTCTCATACCCCCTTTCGTCATGGGTTATGCAACGCAACATATTTAGACAACGAGCGTGGGTTTTTCTGGATGATACTCGACTTTTCCAGACGGGTCTTGACCACTTCCCGACAATCGAGGAGCTTGGAAAGCAATCAACCCCTGCGCCTGGGTTCGAGGAGAGAAAGCAACTGCGCCATTTACAACTTTGCCAGTATCGAAGAGAAGCGGGTATCGAGGATACCCAAAACGAAGGACGGGAGTATAGTTTCAGTGCAAACGATGAGGATTCCATTCCTCGCCTTTTTGATCCATCAAGCAATAGGGAGGTGACAACATTTTGGCAACACATCTGAACTACCTTGGTTACCTAGGCGAGGTGCATTGATTCTGGCGAAGATAACAGGTTTACGCATTGTTGGTATTTTTTTATGTAGCGTATAATCGCTGAGGCTTTAGTTCAATCTCATGACTTGTTGTTATACTGTCAGACTTGGCTGTACTGTTTCATGCTTTTCCCTAGAGACGCTACTATAAAACTCGCCGTTTAATGGATACTTTCTTTTACATGCTTAAGAATAATATTGACCTAGTTCCCTGTTAATGATATATATTGTGCCTTGAGATGGCAAGCATTAATCATGCCTCATATACAGACCCTTTATGGATGATCATTGATATATAGTCACTTCTGGTAAGGTGTCAGCTACTGCTTCTAAGTATCTAATACATAACAAAACGATGTATTTAGTAGTCTAGCCTTGATATGACTGAGCTGAAACGCAGCTGAGCAGCCAAATGCCTCATACAGTATTTATGAATGTAATGTGTCAGATTCAAGTCCTCTTTAAGTGAAGCGAGAAACGTGATACGTCTCATGGCGAATTTGTGAATCTGGACTATCGCCGTACCCTTTGTCAAGCTCAATTGCATGGGTAGTTGGCCGACTTAGGCTTTCCATTAGTAAAAGAGAACCAATTCGAAAAGGCCTCGGATGCAGTGCAAACTGGCAACATAACAACACCTGGTGCCGTGACGTTGTACTCCGAGACTAGATCCATACCGTCAACTGTGTTGGAAGGATCAAGCATAGACCATCCGTTCGCGTTTCCGTTACCAACAAAGCTGTTCACGGCTCTGTTACCAATTATCAGTGAGTTATTCAACATAAACCCAGAGGTTTCGGATATGGATTCTGCTTACCCGTTCACGATATCTTCCTTGGTCAACCCGCCAAAAGCCGTTCCTGATCCGGTCAGATCATCGAGTCCTGGCAGACGGCTGAAGAAATTGTCGGTACATCCAGGATTGAAGCTTCCATGGGACTCGTCACAGGTCCGAGCTTCCCCTGTGCATCCGATCAAGTAGTACATCTTTGAACCTACGCAGACCCCTGATGAGTCGTAGTTCTTAGAGCTCATGTGCTTCACATCGGGCTTGTCTCCACAACCCTGTTCGGAATCAATGACACTGGAAGCACGGTTAGTGAAATGCCACAATACCGCTGAGTGACATCTTACACTGGGCCAAGTTCGGAAGATGACAGCTGCCAAGCGAGTGGGACCAGTTCCGCAAAGAGGGCCTTTGAGACAAGTGCTTGAATAGCATCGACGCCTAGATCTTGATGCTTGGTCTCGAGCATCTGGCCGTCAGTAATGGCGGTGAAGAGTAGATCAGTATTCGCCTTGGAACCGTTGAAAAGCTGCTCGTTCATGGAGACAATCTCAGCTTGCCAGATGGTAACAATCGCTGTCAAAGAGTGAGTCATTCGTATAGCATGAAGACTAGAATCGCATGAAATACCTACCATTGAGCCTAGTCGAGATGGAGTTCTCGGCACTAAGGGCGCTGTCACTGCAAGGATTTAGTCAATGTGTCCCCAAAACGCTGGTAGTAGATGGAGTCACTTACTCTTTCAAGGTGTCTTTGGCAATAGTAATGCTGTTTGTCACCATTGGATTGACCCAATCCTTGACAGTGGCTAATGTGTTGGGGTTGGCTTTGAAGTAAGGCATGCCCTTGAGAGCTACATCTGGTTAACCCATCATAATACCACTCGTGTAATAGACCAGCACTGACCTGAATTCCACATCGGGGATACCGCGAGAGAAAAGCCAAGACCAATGATGTCGAGAAGAAGCTTGACTGAGAAATCGCTTGACTTGATGGGGGCAAAGGTGCTGGAGAGCTCTGCAACTTGAGCATTAATGTCGTTCTGAGCTCGGTCGAGTGCGTCCCAAAAGTTGAAGTGAACATGTAGAGTCATCGGTTTAGTTTCTTAGTATGGTGACAACCAATAGAGTACATACGCGGTAGATGGACTCCATGGAGTTGATGGCAAAGTAGGCCCCTGGATACGTGACGTCGTTGCATTGCACAACATTGGAGCCACAGGGGTTGTCGTTCTCGATGGTACCGCAGTCGATACCCTCTGGGCCGTGGAAGAGGTTGCTGAACTGTTAAAGAGCGTTAGTCAGGTATCCTAGTTGGTACGCGATGGAGACTTCGAACCTGCTCTGTAAAGTTCAAGCCGCCAGGGAACGGATTAGCATTCCACTGATCAACACCCCAGTTCCATGCCTGATCTGCATACACAGAGTCCCAGCGAAACTTTGCATCTTTGGAAGCATCGGTGACTCCAGGGTTAGTACAAGTAACATGAGTGAAGTCGTCGCCCGACGCGCTGTTGCCGCCGTCGCCACTAGCATGACAAGTGCCATAGCCACAAGCGCTGTGATCCATTCCAGGCCATTGATTGCAAACTGGATCGGCGTTACCCTTCTTGAGTGGGAGGACCTGGTAGTTGCCGTTGTAGATGTAGTTGGGACAGCCATCGCTAACGCACATTCCGCCGGTCGCTGTATAGATGACATTGCCACTGGGGTCTTTGATGGTGATGCGTTGAGCGCCAGTTTGAACCTCTCCAGCGCCATAGCCGTAGTTCATGCCAGGGTTCAGAGGCGCTGTGTGCTCAGTAGTTCCAGAAACTGTTACCTTGTACCCAGGTCCGTAGGAGGGATTGAGGATGATAGCGTAGTAGAGATAGTTGACATCATCATCCCATCCGTCGGGCTTGTTGTAGTAGGCATCGTTGCCCTCATATGGACATTTCACGTCCGAAAGCTCGGTTCGATACCAAGCAGCACCAACGAGAACATCGCCATTCATCGGTGTCATCTGGGAAGCTGATTGACCAGTCTTGTAGGCATTGACGAAAGACGAGACGAGAGGTTGCCAGCCAGTATGATCCCAAGTCTCCTGGTTGGCGTAGAAGTATGGTTGGGTGTCATTATTCTGCTCGGTCCAGAGGTTTCCGATGTAGTGCGCTTCGGGTCCATCATTCCAGGTCTGAAACTGGACATAATCGGGCTGGGGATCCATGTTGAGGATGTTGACCATACGCTTCGGCAGGTTCAGGTCTCCTTGTCGATAAACGTGCGCTCCGTAAGCATTCTTGTATTGCAGTGGACTGAGACCCATCATGTATAGTTTGTCGTGTTCGTGAGCACCGGCAAGAACGGGAACATCGATCGAAACGTCTCCTGCATACTTGCCGCCGAAGCCTTTGCGTTCGGGCCAGGCAGACTCCCAACTAAAGATGCCGTCGACAATGGGGCCCCAGTACGACCACCATCCGTCGGCTGAGTCATAGTATCCGTCAGTTTCGTCAAAATCAGGCATGAAGAACATGTCGTTTGCGAGTCCTTTCTTCCAGTTGATCCAGGTATCGTTGTGGAAACCACCAGAAGAGAACGTGCTGATGAGAGAACGGCCTTTGACTTGGTAGTAGGCTGAACTTCCTTTGTAGGAGTCCCATATCCACTGGTAGTCGGATGGGCCATGGCACTGAGAGGGTTTAGCCAACATCAGCGGTAAGTCAGAAAGGACGTTTGACATACAGACTTGCCACCATGGTAGCAGGCATCGCCAGAAGCGTAGACATCCATGGAGATGTACAGCTTGAAGCCGACAGACTCAGCATATGGAAAGAGGTAGCTAAGAGCCTGAGAGACATAGTCGCGAGTGGCGTCACCAATGTTCAATGCGAAGCCATCTAGACCCATAGACTTGGCATTATCGATGTCTTTATGCGCGTGCTCCTGGGTCACAGTTCCGACCTGATACGGCGAGCGGATGTTAGTGGCGTAAGACGATAGGTAGATGAACAGAAAACAGGCTTACCATATAATGAGCAAATACTGCTTTGGCACTGGCTGTAGCCAGAGTGCCGGAGATGGCCAGTAACTTGACTAGCCCTTTCATCATGAATGTGTAAGTTCAAGTGGTAATCTGGCTGTAGAGTGTTTGTAAAGCGACATGGTGCATTCACACGGAATACACCATGTATTTATTTGCGACATGGTCTTTAAAGTTTTCTATTTGGTATCTTGCGACTTGCTACTAGAATGAGCCGAATGATGTTACATAGAAAATGACGGAAATGACGGAGGTCAGTAAAGCCGATGCCTGTGTTCCTGCAGGAGCTGTCATGATGGCCCCATTACCCAACTCGGCATTTCAAATAGCCTCATCTGTATTCTTCAATGATTTAAGCTTTCGGTTATATGCCAAAGAGGTGGCTCGGTGGGCGAAGGATTGCTCTACCCTCAGAATCGTATAGCTTCAAACACCATGTTGCTATTGAAGTCCCTACCACGGCTATCTCGGCAGTCTAGGCAAGAAGGTCGGTTCTTCATGGAAGGTGACATTTAGAATCCTTCAGATTGGATAAACCCTTTCTTGCCGAGACCTGCAAGGGATGAGATATGAGTGATAGAAATTAGCAGTTGCAAGTAATGCCGAGATTCGAGAGTCACATAGCGAGCAGATCGCCTGAATTTAAGCACCCAGTAACAGACTCTTCTAATATTTAAGTCTATCTTCAAGTCAAGCGTTTGATGTAACAGAAACACGACATCGTAACCAGCCTATGCAGAACCAAATCCCACCATTTCAAGCCCGAAATCAGTTGCATGTATTACATCGTGTGCACCTCGTGCACCTCGGGAATTGCGGTCCAGCGAGTACCGTACCTGCTCTTGCTACGCCAATGGGGTCCAAACCAGTAAAGAACAAAGGGAAAGGAAGCCATGACTCCCGAAATAATGCCAAAGAGGCTGAAAGTCCACGATCCACCCAGGTTGGTAAGCATGTCGAGGATGAAGACTGGTACAATGCCTGCGCAGGCCAATCGAAAACATGCCGCAGTGGTGAGTGCAGATAGAGTTCCAGCTGGTGGATATGCATCAAACAGATAGGAAATGAACGAGATGAGAACCATCGCGTTTCCCCAGACATATACTGCTGTACCAGAAATTGGAGCAAGGTAATGAATGCTGGGGGTCGCAGTGAATGCAACCCAGAACAGAGAACCAGCTACCAAGAATGCCCCGAACATGGCTGGAACAAGGCGCTTCTCAATATCTTCCGTGTTTCGCTTAGCTCGACTGGAGAGCAGAGCCTCGATCAAGGAGGAGGTAAGAAGTGCGAGTATCACTCCAACAACAGCGGAGACGAATGCCAGACCAGATTGTCTAACTCCGAAGCCATACGTGGCGCCCAAAGCAGCTGGTACAGAAATGAACCACTGGAATACAACTGCAAAGTTGAGGCCAAGATAGAGAGAGATCACGATAACGAGTGGCTCTGTGAAGAGCATTTTGGCTGGTGTAAGAACGGTGATATGGGTCATCTCAGAAAGTGTCACACCGCTTTGGGCGCATGGCAGCCTGATACCGCTCTTGTTGTAGCGAATGCGGGTTCGTAGAATCTCTCGACCGTATGTTTCAGGCATGAAGGAGCCAAATGCAAGGGCTGCGGTGGCGAAGATGAGGGTAACCCATGAGAGCCAGGCGGGCCCTTTGGCTGCGAAGACAAAGCCGCCGATAATAGGGCCTACAGTCATAAATGTCAGTTTTCGGTTCACACCCAAGAGGCATCTCAGAACATACCGGCGGCAGCCCCAAGATAAGAGGCAAGGGTCAAGAAGGAATAATATGTCACCGTCTTATTGGCAGACCAGACATCAGCGAAAGTGCCTTCGATCAAGACAACGCAAGGACCGCCAAAGAGTCCAGCCAGGAAGCGAAAAGCCAACAGTGTCGAAATTCTGGTAGTAAGACCGATCACGATCACACAGAGGCAGAAAAGCGGGAAGCTGGTGAAGTAGATGGGTCGTCGGCCGTATCGCTCAGAGAGATGCGGAGTGTAGATTGGTGCGAAAAAGACGCCAAAGAATGGCATTGTGAAACCGAGAACGGCCACACGCTGTGAGACGCCAAATGCCTCTGGGATGGCGCCGATGGCTGCTGTGTAAGTGGTTGTCCCGTACATGCTACTCAAGTCAGTATCCTTGGTCGTTTTGCGGCGTGGGTGACTTTACATGACAAACACAAACAAGAATGCACAAGCCGATACGTAGACCTTCTTGAGAATTGACCAGCTCATAGGGCTATCAGGATCAGTGGGTGACAGGTTATGTCCTCCAGACCCAGCATTGGCCCTGATGCAAGGCTGATTCTCATCGTCAGGTGTGTGTCGACCATCCATGTTTTCTGTATGTGACGCCGCGTCAAAAGCTTGCATATTGGGTGCTGGTTCGAAGCTTGTCATGTTGGAAGTCATGTCGTATGTCGCTGTATGGTGGGCAGCGTCCATATTATTCGTATTGGTGATAGATGCTGGAAAGGTTGTAGATGAATCGGATTGAGTTGAAGTATGAGAGTGGTGTTGTTTGATGTATTGAGCAAACAGACGAAGGTCAATCAGTTATATACACCATTGCTTTGGACCCCAACTTTGATGCTCTCATCAATTTTGCTCGAAGAAATACATCAAAGCTTACATAGCCCAGTCAGGAGGCGGAGCAACGCCAGTTTCATCATTCTTTTGAGATAAACAAAATGAAGTTATCCAATGTCGATCAGAACCTGGGGTCAAACCGAATAACAATTCATTTTCGCCAATGTTTAATTGAAGCTTTGTCCGCCCGATAATCAGAATTACTGAATGCAGTAAAGCTGTTGACTTGGCTCCCGCATGGCTGAAAAGCTTAGCGCTGACATTGCAGTGAGGCTTGTTCTGCTTGCTGGTTTCGAGTGTCATAATCAGGATTGCCTAATTGAGAAAGCTGCTCAACTGTACAGGGGATCTCAGCGCCAGAAGGACACGCATTTGGGAAACGTCCTGCGGATCGCGACGAGTTTGACACCAATAGCTGCCTTCTAGTTGAAACAGAAATTGGCTTAAGCACAGCGGGATGCAGCAGGGGCTTCTGTCGCGACTAATGGCTGGCTACCCACTGTTGACTGTGATCTACAGCGCACCAGTACCTGTACCTGTATGGCCTTGACCCGCTAGGCGGCTAGAAGGCCCTAGCGCTTCTACTGACCTGACGAGTGTAACCAGCACAATTAAAGATCGAGAAAGGGTCATGCCGTAAGTGTTGAGCAAATAGAGGGGCCATTGCATGATTGAAGACAATAAGCTTTACTTCTAAAGTGAAAATAATTACATGCTATCTGTTCTGAACCCGTGACCATCACCAACTCACAACCTCCAACAAGTCATCAAGCAAAGTAAGCAGAGAAAGCGAGCAGACTCAAGATAGCCACAACCATGGCAGGTTGAACAGTGGGACAGCCCGACGCGCCGTTCATTTCGTCCTTCTTCGTGTCATCCTTCTTTGTATCCGTCTCATCGGTCGAATTCATAGAGTCGCCGTCAGATGTCAATTTTGCCTGGCCAAAGTTGGCGTCAAACTTCTCGCACCAGAGACCAACATAAGAGAAGTCTTTCGCAGTATAGCCAGCATCAAGCTTAACCATGATATCCGTCTTGGACGAGGTATCGCTGATGCGCTCTTTGTTGATACGGAAGCCGGATGAGAGGTCTTGAGTCTTGGATCCCCACCAGTAGAGAGCAGGTGCGGATGCGTCTTTGAGTTCGTAGTCGGTGATCTTAAGTTCAGTGTTGCTGAGAACCTCCACTGTACCGCCAAGTCCAGCGTCCAGTGAGGATAGGGCGCCAGAGTCGCCCATCTTTGCGGCCATGGCAGCGGAGGCAAAGAGCAGAGCGGCCAGCTTGAAAGCCATTGTGAAGAGAGGTGTATAAAATTGAGGGTTGAGGTAAATGTTGACTTTGCAGAAAAGTTGCAGTCGATGGAAAGAGATTGTAATGCGAGTTTGATTGCTGATGAAGCTGGTTTCACCGTACGGGCTCAATCTTCTTATACTGCCGTACTGCTTCGCCTCGATTCTTTAACAGGCAATTCAGATGATAGAACAGATAAATCCCAGAAACGATTATGCGCCTCGGCGTTTGAGGCTAAATGTTCTATAGCAGGGCTTTGCTTAATTTTACTGTAAAATTAAGCTTGTTTCCATCCACATTGCCCAAAAAGGAAATTCTGATTAGCGATGGTGGTCAACCCAGCCAGCGCCCGCACCTCCAAGCATAGCCTCGACGCCACGTCAGGGATAGCATCAAAGCGTTTGATCAATCAACAATGTTTCTTATTTACCATATTGAAAGGTTAATTTCTCAGTCCCACGTCTAGCATTCATTCTTTGGAATCCAGTCAGCCACGGGTTTCGGATGGTAACTTTGATCAATCATCAGCTGCGATGGTTCCTTTGCACTGCCATGCTTTTGACAATATGAGCTTGTCTGTCAAGTATTTAGTTTCTGCATTCCTCTATGTTCATGTGCATTGTTAAACCATCCGCCGCTCACTTTGACTTACGCCTTTTAATCATTCTAAACATCCGAAAATGACCGATCCCGTGATTATCGATCGCTATACTGCTGCCAGAGTTTACTTTGGCAGCGTTGTTGGCTTGATATTCTTAGAATCACTCATTCCTTTCAGTATCTATGCCTTCCAAAGATACAACAAGTGTGAGACTCCCATTTTCCCATGCTTGGGCTTCACTAATTCCCCAGATCAACGACAAGATCGAAATGTGTTGCACTGGAGCATTACTGTCTGGCTTCACAAACTACACAGCTTCCAGCTTCCTCTCCCGTATTTAGACTGGCACATCACCGATCTTGCGCGTTTTACGGCTTTTCTCGCACTTAATTTGGTCTTCAGCATACAATCCAACGAGTTCACAGCTGACTATACCCTGTACGGCTGGCTAGCAATTGCCAATGCTGGTCTCGCATTGCTGATGGCATCCCGCAACAATCTATTTGCGACCCTCCTACGTATTCCCAGCCCAGTCCTCCTTCAGTACCATCGCTGGATCGGCCTTGCAACAGTCTCTCATGCCACAGCCCATGTATCGTTTAACATCCAGCATTACATCGAGACAAAACAGGTCACCACCAGCTTTGGAAACCATCGAATTCAGGTAGGCTTGATGGCCTGGATCGCTCTAGCCATGCTATTTCTTACGGCCCTACCGATTGTGCGACGGCGCTTCTTCGAAATATTCTACTACACGCACACTCTGTTCCTCGTTTTCGTCGTCGGGGCTTTGATCCATGCCTCGCATGGACCCGAATTCATGCTTCCGGGGTTATTGCTCTGGGGCATAGATCGCTCGATCCGATTTGCTTACAATTTCCGCACCATCCAAGTGCAGAGTGTTGAGGCATTTGAGGGCAACGTGACAAAGTTCAAGGTCAAGGGTCTGAGGACTCGTGTCCCCGGACAGGTTGTCTGGCTTCAAATCCCAAAGGTGTCCTTTGTGAACTGGCATCCATTCACCGTCGCCAGTGCACCGAACGATCCTGAGACGACTGCGACAATCGCCGTTCGAGGTCTTGGTGGCTTCACCAAGGCTGTACAATATGCCGACTGCCGCGGCGATGTGAATCTGCACGGATGCAATTCCTTGGACTTTGACAGCATGATGGCTCACCCGGTCAAGATGCGCCTTGATGGCCCTTACGGGGTTGGGTCAGTATCTTGGGGCTTGCTGCCAGTGACTGTCCTCGTTGCCGGTGGCATTGGAATCACGCCAGGTATCAGCATAGCGTCTCACATCATCAGACAAACGGGTATTGATGTAGGGAGTCATTCCTCGTCTTATATTCATCTTCTTTGGGTCGTCAGAGATGCTCAGCATGTCCAGTGGTTCGCAGATGAACTTACTGAACTTGTCCAGGCATGTTCAAAGCCAGATTCGTCAACAACTCTCGAAATAGCGATATTTGTGACTGGGGGAAGGCCCCGTGAGGCTCATATGAGCGACTCGGCTCAGGAATTGCATGTCATGAGCTCTCCGAAATCTTGGTCTGTTCATATGGGGCGACCAGATTTAAAGCAGTGGCTCAGGCAACTCAAGTCTAACAATCTTGGCATGGATGCTGCCGTGAACTTATGCGGGCCAAGGCAACTTATCGAGCAAGGGAGAGCGGCTGCATGTGATGTGTCTGATAGAGAAGGACTCTTCTTTGTACAGGAGGAAGTGTTTGAGCTGTAGACTGTCGTTTGCGTTTTCGGTGTAACTATATACTCCATGATCATTATATCGCAACCTAAAACACCCCCACGAGTTGATTGTCACCATACGTTTATCAATTTTTGTCCCCAAGTTCAGAAAATATGGTCTAAACTGGTCCAAACTGTAGCGATTCTTCGAGGTTGTCCTCACCCAGGTTTGCTATGCAGCGAATCAAATGATAGCTATCAAGCTCCACTATTTTATCTTATCACAGACGCCTATTTTTCCAGCGCCTGAAGTGCTGGCAGGAACGGGCGAAACGGCCGCCGAAGCTTCAACACCAACGCTACACCTAATCCGCCAACAAAAGCATATCACGATAGCTACAGAAATGACAAAAAGGACATTCGGAAGGCGATGGGATTGCTCCCGCCAGGGCTTGAAACCTACACTCATTCATGGGCTTCTAGGATAGGTCCTGTGACCATATTTGTGCAACTGCACCAGGTTCTCAAAGACTTACACCAAAATGGCACGGTCCGATTTCCGTAGATGCCAGCATCAATATCCCAGTACAACCTCTCGACTTACATCTCAATTCGGCCGAAGCTCTCTTTCTTCACTATTGCAGAGATGCTGACTTATATCAGTCAAGCTGCGGCTTCTCCGCTTACTGTGACATGATCTTGTCTATCTCTCTGGGTCATGACCCAGTGAGAGCCATGAAACACTGCGACTGGTCGGACTGTATGAGCTCCAGAACCACTACTTGTCTGAAAAGGAACAGACGGAATTCAGTCTAAATCAAATTGGTTTCTATTCAATGCGGTCTCCTGCGTTGACCAAGCATTGGTGCTAATATCTCCCTACCCATCTACCTGTCAATCGAGATACCTTGGGCTTTCCCTCCTACTCCCCATCAAACACCAGGAGGCTCTGGATCGCCACTCTTCCAAACGCACTCTCCCATAATCTCTGTCGTCCACGATGAAAAGGAAACTCTGCAACAACCATGACGCTAATATCCTCTGGCCTTAGTCCAGCCTTGACCAGCAACTCGACCACCGCCACAAGCGTTTCTCCAGTTGCGAGAACATCGTCAACTACAACCACTCTATCACCTTTTCGAAGTGCGTTGGCGTCCATTTCAAATCCACTCTTATCCGCCGCGCCTGGTATGTGAGATGAGATGTGCGACGAACGTCTTTGAACAGACACCTTAGGTGGGGGGAGTTTGTTCCCTTTTGTGATGGGAAACAGAGGAACTCGCAGTTTCGTTGCCAGAGGCAGGGCAAAGACATACCCACTTGCTTCGCTAGTAACTATAGCATCCACCTTATCCCACTCCCCTGAGAAATGACTCTTCAGGAGCGAAGTGCACAGCGCCAATCCTCCCCTTTCTTGGGCTATATTCAGCACGTAGCGATAGTTGATGCCCTTGCGCGGAAAGTTCGGTACTGTTGGCACCATGCCAGCCAGGTTCTGAAGCTCTTGGCTCATGAACGGAACAAGACGTCGAATGGCAAATGAGATGACAGTGTCATCTCCATTCGCTTCGTTGTCAAAGATGAAGTTTGGTAAGTAGGTCTCGCCCGCACACATGTACTCTTCGCAATGTGTTGTGTTCAAGTTGTTTCTGTCCCCCCATCTCCTCAAGCTTCGCGTAGCCTCGCTCGCCTGGACCCGAACGTCGATCAGCCTAGCATCTTGAACAAGGTACGATAACGTTGCAACAGGAGCCTTTTCTGTCATACCAGTGATGAACAGCACATCCGAAGCATCTTCTTCCAGCACTTCAAGAAAGTGGTCATCTCCCGCAGAAGGATTTGCCATCAGTTTCTTCTTGAAGAAATCGTAGATAGCCTTCCGGTGCTGTTCTTTGTAGGGTCGATCATTAATCAGACGGTCAGGGTCAGCGCCTGTTGCTGCTGCGTATTTCCTCTTGGTCTCCTCGCTAATGCTAACCACCCGGCTACTGTATCCGTGAACTTTGAAGACGATAGACCAGATATCGGCACAGAAGTCCTTTCCAGCACCGTGCTCGCCGGTGACAAGAATGACGAGCTTCTGTGGCAGGCCGACGAGTGTCAGAGGGCAAGTGTACGCAAGGATGTTCTTTGGGTCAAATGCTTTCTTGAGCTTGACCAGTCGTCGGCGATTAGGACCAAAAGCTTTGGTGGCCAAGATACTATCTCGAGGGTCAGGTCCAAGATCTGCACCATACACCCCTTTGCTCATCGGCAAGAGCTCGTTGACAACCCGGTAAACCCAGCGAATAACAGCGTCAGCAATGGGTTTTCCATCATATTCTCTAGGCCAGATACCAGTAACCACGCATGCAAAATCCCAGTCTCTACAGCCAAAAGCAGTATCTTCGGGGGCAGCATACCTCACGGCTTTACCGCCATGCACAAAATTTAAATAACAGTAGGGCGTAGGGCCATCCCTTGTGGCAGATATCAAGACTTTCATGGTATCGGCGTTGGCTATGTCCTTCAGAAATACACACCGTTTGAAGGCAGAGGTCTTGCTGCCCCCGTGCCCTTTATGCATCTTGGATACATATGCCTCGGTGTCGAAGAGCTCAATAGCATCAACTATCTTCGGAGGCGGTCCCGTAGAGACGTCCTGTGTGACACCCTCCAAGGAACATGAGAAATTGGTCATTCCACAACAGATTTTTCCACCTTCGCAGTACAGGTAAAAGTCAGAGGAGATACAGTCAGGATACTTGCTGGATACATCGCGACTCAAATTTCTCAGTGTCTCTTCAGCGCTATGGCCGTTTGGCCAATGATAATCACATACTGAGAACTTCTGAGATGTGTAAGACTTGAAAGTAACGCTGATGACAATACCGAAGTTCGTGCCGGCTCCCTTCAAGGCCCATAATAGTTCCTTATCACGTTGGTGGCGAACGGCATTCGGCGGTCGATGTTCTTCAGGAACGTAACCGATGCAGAGAACTTGACCACTGATCACATCAACCATGACAGCACCGGCGATAGCGTCACAGGCGAGGCCATAGTACCTAGCCAGATGTCCAATTCCACCTTGGAGCCAAAGCCCAGCGCCAACACTCGGTCGAGAGCCCAAAGGCACTGTCACGCCCACCGACATGGTCTCACGAATGATGTCGCCTGTCTTACATCCAGCTTCGGCGACAACCCAACATTCCGTGTCTACATCTTGGGGTGGATTGACAACGTGGACTTTGTTGAAGGCACTCATGTCGACGGAAACTACACTAGGCCAAAGGCAATGATCACTGTGACCACCACCCATGATCTCCAAGCTAGTTCTGTTGGCCAGTGCCCATCGAACACATGAT
This sequence comes from Fusarium pininemorale, assembly GCA_002165215.1. Classification (NCBI taxonomy): domain Eukaryota; kingdom Fungi; phylum Ascomycota; class Sordariomycetes; order Hypocreales; family Nectriaceae; genus Fusarium; species Fusarium pininemorale. The sequence continues at coordinate 1,012,696 of NFZR01000011.1, forward strand.
TGAACTTGGCTGATGTCCAATGGTCTGACGATAGCAGCAGGGCTGTTGGATAACGCCTGTCGATTCTTGACTAGGTAGGGCCTGTGTACCAACGGCACAAGAGCGGTCAAGTCAGGTAGCTTGTTGGCATGTCGGGTCATTGCTATCATGATTTCAGGAGAGCTAAATATAAGATGACCTGGGTGATCGTCGTCACGGCGCGCCAGTTGACGGCAGATAGCCCGCCACTGGGCCTGACGGGCCTCATATAATACTCCGGTCGTCAAACGGTATCCGGCGATGAAGCGAGTGAAGCTGTCGATGGCTTCATCGTCGTCTTTGATAGCTACAGTGCGATTGGGGAAAGATAGCGAACGGTGACAGACCAGGTTGTGGATATTGAGGGAACCAGGACGGTGAAAGATAATGACCATACCATCGAGCGGATCTTCTGGTAGCATCTCGATAGCATGTCTGATGAGCTCTTCCTTATGTTTCAATCCATATAAGCCATGGCAGAAGAGAATGACGTCGTACTTTTCGCCCGGGCAGCTCTGCGTTGTGAAGGAAGCTGGGCGAACGACCGTCTGTTTCGAAGAGGGGAACGGTCTCTCCTTCTCCTGAGTCGATACCCATCTTTGGAGACTTTGAGTGTATTGAAAAGAGGGCTCTAGTGCGACGTACTTCGTGATCCTCTTCCTCAGACTGTCCGGCAGGTGCCCTAGAACACTCTCCGGGCCTGGGCCAATCTCCAAGACTGATAACTCATCTCGTGTTGAGAGCGAGGCTATCAGTTCAGACAGTTGAGGAATTAGGAAATTTCTGTGGTATGTCTGCTCGTCGGAGGCCTCGGCAAAGAGGTTGAGCGAAATGTCGTACTCTCGGTCGCTCAATGGTTTTCGTGGCGCTTCATCGCCGACCTTTTTGAGGGCTTTCTTGAGAGCATTGAGAGTCGCCATTATGATGAAGTTGCGATACGCTGGGTGGAGGAGGAATGAGTTCCGGATACAGGAGATTTACAGATAATGGATGGGAAGAAGGTTCTCACACGTATTATATATCTATTATCGTGTTCAAAACGAACGTCACTTTACGCACAAACTGACATCCCATGATGTTTTATTTTTTCTCCGCGTTATTAGGCCTGTTTTAGTGAACAATCTTATTAGATGTATGGCAAGCTTGGGGAACTTTCTTACTGTGAATGCAAAATTAGTAAAGCGTATTGTTGCATCCAAGCAAAATGTCAGGCAGTATCCTTTAAGCAACAGGCAAACAGACTCCTGTAAACAGTAAGTCGGCCCAGCCCTTCAACATAAGGACAAGAGGATGACGCAAAAAGGCAACATGTATAAGTTTTGACCAAGTCACGTAAATACAAACAAAACACTTAAAAGAACAATAAAAAAAGAAAGCCTCGCAAACGCTCGCAATCGAATATATATAGGAACAGCCCGATGCGGGGGTCGAACCCGCAACCTTGAGATCGCGTACTCGTAAGAGTCTCACGCTCTACCGATTGAGCTAACCGGGCGTGGCTCTTATTGGATGACAGATTGTGCACTGCGTCGGTTTGTGAAGATTGCATAATCGTGTCCAGAGTTATGCATACCAGTGCAAGCTGCATAACCCACGCCCTGAACAAGTCTAACGCTTCACTGCTGGAGCAATGCAAGCTTTTGCCGAGATCAGACTTTGTGTGCGCTTGCTTGCTTGCTTGCTTCTGTCTCCAGTCAAGCAACATCAAAGCAATCTGACGCGCCAGGCAAAGGCGCCATCTTTGAAGGGCTTTGCTTTGTTGATGTTGGATTGCTCATGGCAGAGTTCAAGACGTGAGTCTTGAAGCACTACGATAACAATGCGGGGAGCAGTCAGAGGAGTGCAATCATGACACGTGCTTCGCGGGGTATCTCTTGTCGCGTTCACGTCGCGTCTGGAACGCGCTGATAGGCCGCGTTATTTTTAGTTTGCTGCCTCGATTGCCTCCAGAGCGAGAAAAACCTCCGCAAAGAAATGCGGTAGAGAAGAACAAGAACAAGCTGAGCAGCGCACATACTATGATTGATTTACATGAAAATACCGTTATAGGCACTACCGAGAACGTTTCATTATTAATTACGTGGTATACACGTTCCTTGATGGTTTCTTTTAGCGAACGTTCGGCCAGAGTATTGACCAACATGTATCTCTAGGGTAGCAGTATTTTATCTTTGCGATGCGGAGTGTAAAGTACGTCATTTCTCTGCTTATCTTATCATATCTTGTCCTATCGCACTCTACGGCCACAGCGAGAGTCGACTGGGCTTGAGGCTTGGCATTGATGGGTGGTTTGACCACTACGAGCCTCAAAAACATACCATACCAGACGTATTTGCGTAAGTAACAAACCGACGCCTGAGGTAATTTGTTCTGATTTCGCTTCCTTTGAAAATTGCATTCACAAAAAACCTAGGATTGTGTGACACATCGCTAACAAAAACCGTATTGGGAAGGCATTTGTTCTTTCAATCTGCATACTGATCTCATGACTCAATTTGAATACACTTATAAACTCAAAAGAACAATCGAGAGTCGGCTCAAGCCATTTATCGAGCAGGAAGGTCCTTCTTCAGAACCTCGACATCGAAGTGCGAAAGCACAGTAGACAGCAAGTTGCTGCTATCAGCCCCTTCTATCGTCTCTAGATGCTTGTCTCGATTGACGACGCCCATGACAGCGTGCCAATTGGAAATGTTGTTATCCATATAAGGAGGGAGGCCGACGAAGGGGTTTCCCCGTTCATCCTTCCCCAGAATGTCTCTGGCATGCTTCAGCTCGGGAACCAGAGTCATATTGGTACCCATCCAGGAGTGGAGTCCATGGACGACACTCTCAAGGGCACCAACGACCCAAGCATGGTGAGGGCTTGAGGCTTCACCGGCAATGATGACATCACCCGATGGCTGGATTACTCTGTTCCACATGGAGCTGAATTGCTGGGGTCTGAAGAACGCGAAAGCTCCAGCAGTGTTGGGATCCTCAGTCCAGCTATAGGCATGGTGATCAACATAGCTCTTTTTGATGAGATTATATAGATCCTTTTCACTTGTCTGCTTGTTTGTATGTAAGATAGCCAGATCTCGGAGAAGAAGTTCTTTGAGGGCTTGCTCCTCGGCGACCTTCTCCTCGTGGTCTTTGTTTGTCGACATGAGACATCCAAGACGATCAGAGTCCTGCTGCCAAGTGTAAGAACACAGAAGAACCGCTGTCTTGGTCTTGGCGTCATAGATATTGTAAGAGGGGTAGACGCAAGTTCGCAGGGCGAGGTCGGAGTGGCCTAGACCTGCCTCACGAATGTTGAAGTCCTTGAGATCGTGGATCCACCATGCGTGGCTAAACTTGATGGCCACTTTGCAGGACTGACCATAGCCTAAAGAGCGAATGGCTTGCTTGACAGGATATCTCAGGCCAGCTTGACGAGTGTCCATGCGGCCAAGACACCCGAGGGTAGTAGTGGCCACGACGGCGTCGTAATGGCGAAACTCAGATCGTTTACCATTCACAATATCAAGCCTCACGTCCATCTTACCAACGGTGCGAATAGCAGCGACTGGGTTGTGATAACTGGGTTTGCTAGCAATTCTCTCTTCCATCTTCTTGGCGAGCTGTTGGGCGCCGCCGAGCACGCAGAACCACTTGGTCTCAGGGCTGAACTCAAAGTCAAGGGACTCAAGGACAGTCTCGCTGTGAGCTTGGTCATACCAGTCCGTCCCTCTGCAAGCTGTTAGTATCTGATAGGTTTCATAGTAGTAGTGACTCACCCATTAAAGGTCTCAAGCCACTCAATGGTCTCATAGTTATAGGGAGGTGGAGGAATGTCCTTGGGTAGTTTCACTTTCGGGTTCGCACTGGATGAATCAGCCTTTGAGAGAAGAGAGCAGCAACAGAGAGTACTTACGTGCCCAGGAACTGTCGAGTGCTGTATGTATCGTATTCCATCAGCATCTTCCAGCCTTTGTCACCAGGAGGAGTCTTCTCCGCATCTTCTTTCAGAGCTTGACGAAGTGGCTCAATGTTGGCCTTTACAACCTCATCTGGTCCAACTTTGAGAAGTCTGAGAAATATTTAGAATGGACCCGATAACTAACTATTCATCATTAATGAGGCAACTTACCTAGGGTCGATACTTCCATCGGTATTAACTTGAAATGGATCAACACTGCCAGCAGCTGTCTGAACACTCTGATAAGAAGCGCCCCAAACGTTGATGTCGTTGTAGCACCAGGGGTTAGTGTTGGGTGCGTTAGGTGACATGTAGTATGGAATAAGAGAACCATCCTTTGCGTTGGGGTTCGTCTTTAGGTCCGTCTTTTCCATACCGAGCCTGCCAAAGAGCTCAAATGTGCTGGGCAGTATGAGCTATCAAGTGAAGTGTAGCAGAAAGAATTGACTTACCGCTTCATGACAGGGTTGTCGGGGAATCGCATCGCGCCAACATCATAATAGTCATGAGTATCACGTTGACCACCAAAATTGTAAGTGAACAAGCGACCTCCAACTCGATCTGGTCCTGCCGCCTCGTGGATCTCATAGTCGAAAGAGAGAGGGATTGAGCCCTTCTTCAGTTCGCTATTGAGATAGTCCAAGACCAAACCTGTGAACAAGCCAGCTGCTCCAGCACCGATAACACCGATCCTGATGACCCGAGGCTTTTGAGCTTCATGATCGTGAGGAGCGGATATCTGAGGGGCAGGGGCACGAGGGAGCTTAGAGGTCTTGGGGATACGAGGAAGGGAACCTAACTCGGAGGAATCATCGCTGTTATCTAGAAGAGCGTTCCAATCCTGTCGAATGGCTCTGTTGATGTGCTGACGAGCCCATTGATTTCTGATGGACAAGTCCGAGTTCAGATCAAGAACAGACATGATTATGATTGAGGCTATAAGATATGGGCTCTAGGTATTGTCTAGGCAAATGTGTTCTGAGGACTTGCAAAAGAACTATGAAGAGCTGAGGGATGTGAGATATATAGCATGACCAGAACGAGAGCATTACAAGTTAACCCTCATTTCAATCTGAATTCATCATCCGCCTCCACTCCTAGAATCTCAGCTGTCCACACAATGGTGTCTACGGATGTGTCTACGAATGGGGAGATTTCATTGACACAGGCTCACATATGGGGCGCAACCACCACATGGTGAGCCGTGTTCAGCTTGACGCAGAAAAGCAATACTGCAACGCTGACAACTGCACAAGGCGACCACGAGTGTTTCGTCCTCCAATAACTTTTGAGCGGTCGGAAAATTTCAGTATCAACGAAACCTAAGTCCCAAGCCACATCTCCGCATTTCGATGCAATGTACCCCATAGAGTTCAGATCTGACTCTTTTCTTTAGCTGAAGACCCCGTCCGGGCTTAGGAATGTGACGGCTGGCCCGCGTTGCAGCAACGGGACAAACGGAAAAGGCGGGGGTGGCACAAGCCATAAGAAACGATCAACGACACTACCGCAACCGGTGAATGATGATCACTCACGGGAATGTGACTTGGACTTGGAAGTCTCAGTCATGTATAGCTTCGGTGGCGCCTGGGCAGGACGTTTACCCCTCTTGCTTGAGCCTAGGGCGTGGATGTGTCTGGCCTCATTCTGGAGCATGTGTTTTTGAACGGATGGGCCAAGAGACATGAAGTGACATGTCATATTGTACTCGGTGAGGGAGTAGGTACTCACTACCTGTGAACTGTGATAATGCTCTGCTTTTGTCACCGCTGGGAGAAATGCAAATTTATGGCTTTACTTATGCCATCAGGCCAAGATGAAGGTAACTTGTCAAGACATAGGATGTTGTATTAGAGCTCGAGTTTAAACTCGCTATTCGTTGGGCCTAAAAGCCGTAGGGAGCCTGCAGCAACACTACCCATCCCTCATAGACATTCTAAACTACCTAGGCCGTAACGGTATGTCACTATCTAGTGAGATACAAGAACCTGAGACAGCTTGTGACGGATGGTTGGCGCCAAAGTTCCAACTGTCACGTGAGGCCATGAAAGACCATTGAAGTCAAGGGCCACGTTCTGGGAGTACTGAATCTGAATGTACTCAATGTTGACTGTCTTGGGAGTAGGAACGTCGATGTCGACCAGGAACCTGGGGACGGCATCACGTGGACCGTGAGAGGCAGGAGAAACAGTCTTCTTGTCTGAGCTGTGGCAAGCAGGAACGTTGATCTGGGTTCGAACTCTGGAGAGCCAGTACTGGACCGTGACTCTGACGGCATTCGCGTTGCCGCTTCGGGCTGCGACTGACGCAGAGGTGACACCAGCGTCGGCACCAATGAGGAAACCAATGTTGCTGGTGCCACCGCCAAGGTTGGGGTTCTGAGCCTCTGAGGATATCTCAAAGGTTGTGTTCTCAATGATGTTCTTTCCGATGTTGGCGTTGCGGAGAACAGTGTTGGGATCAGTCAAGATAGCCTGCGTGATAGTGCCGGCCTTGTCAAAGCTTGAAAGATCCTGGGGAAGACGGTGGGTGTTCTTGTTGGTAAGAGTCTGACTTCTGAACGGAATCTTCTGACCATTGGCAATAAGGATAGGGGTGATGTCAACTGGCGAGAAGACAGGTGCGCCTTTGGCAGTAATAGTCGCCATGAAAGACTGGGCATTGATGGAAGTTCCGTGAGGGATAGAAGCCATGCGGGACAGAGACGCTGCAAGAACAGGCATCTGCTCACTGGCGGGAACGTGCATCCACAGACCAGGCTCAAAGTGGATGACGGGCTGCTTCTTGGGAGGCGTCACCATCTCGGTGATATCAGCAATTGTCTGGGTGTATGGCACACCGTTGAGCATGATATCAGCCTGAGTGTCAAGACCGCGGTTAGGTACATCATCGAGACGTCCTTTAGCAAAGGCTAGGGACTCTGAGGTAAGGTTGAGCTGGAGGATGTTGTCATTGGGATCATTGGATGGAGGTAAAATAGGGAGAGGTGTTGGAGTAGTTGTTCTTTACTAAATTAGCTTTCTATATTTCTAGGTCTCAGTGGTGTAACTCACCCATTGGGACGGAAAATAGTGTTGAAGCCGAATCCGCTGTATGTTCCAAAGAAGTGTGCCAGAACATCAAGCTGGGACATGGCAACATCACCACCAGCGGGATCAACACTGGGGAAGCCATTGATGGGGACCAGATTCTCTTGGTCCTCTGGCTGAATGGGGTCAAGAACGGTAGGGCCGAACTTGAAATCGTCACCCAAATCCATGGGGACAACAGGAGCAGTAGGGAGCATCATTGTGTTGGTCTTGGTGGTGTTGCAAGAGAATGGTGTTGACAGATTTGCTGACTTACGAAGCGCATTCTAGATGGCCTTGGTTATATATATCTTCTCTACGTACTCCTTAGTATGAGCTTGGGTCATTATCAGCCCTAAGAGAGGGGCTTCCCTCCATCGACGAGCGGCTGAGGTTGAAAGGGTCTGGGGCCTACTCCTTGCTGACCAGTAATAAGACACGTATTATAATCCAAAAGAACTTTAGTATGATTGGCTCTCAATCATCGTTCGCTCAAGTAGCAAACATGGCAACGCCATCACAAGGGATAACCTCAAACCTACTCATCCGTCTCTTGACGGACGTCGCATTCCTCGTCTTTCATTCCCAAGTACCGGGCCGTACCTAGCCTTCTAAACCCATCAGTAAGCCAACTAATGGGCACTAAAACATTTTAGCTGCAAACCCAATCTCACTACCCTGAAAGGAATGCGCATGGTCTAGACCGGTACGTGCGGCAGCCCTAAACCTCAACAAATGCACCCTTTGAGAAAAGCTGAACTCTGTGGCTCGAGCTATTGATCAGCCATCACTAGAATACGGGGGTTTTTAGACCGTTTGTTCTCCCTTGCGTAAGCCACCTGGAGCGGCACAGTTCTGCCGTGCGTGAGCGAGCACCGTTTGGTGTGCATAGCTTGTTACTGCATTCGGTGAACCATCGTTTTTAGAGGCCGCTTATTGCAGAGTAGTTGAACGTTATTCTCCAAAGAGGAATCCCTCGAACTTTAATTGCATTTCCAAGGGATAGTCTCAGAATTCGCCATTTACCGTTAATGTCTCACCTTTCTTTTGGCCACTCAATCGCCATATCGACGCCATGTTTCTGTTTCCCCTCCCCTCATCAAGCCTCCTGCAGTGCATGCTGACGGCCGTGCTGCAAACGGTACTGGACGCGCGTAATATTCTCGCGATCTCCGTCCCGCCTGTCACAACCTTGGCGTCAATAGTGCGACTGAGCTTATGTCTCATGCAAGCCATGACCTCCGCAAACAGTCTCGAAGTGTCTCTTTCCCCCGCACTGGCGCAGATGCTATCCGTAAAATGTCGGAAGTCGGACCCCGTGGTAGGTTGAAACGTGCCTAAAAAGTGGCTGGCTGAATACGGTTCTGCTATCAAAGACTATTGCTGATTGGCGGACAAAGGTGTTGTACTACCAACCAATCTTACACGCATGTGCAGTACAGTAAGTCTTACGTGTACCTACGTCGTGTACGTGAAATTACGGTCAGAATTCACATGATCCTCACGCTACAAGTGCCGATGTCTCACAGTATCACTCTAGTGAAAGACAAAAACCTGGTTAGAGGATTTACTTGTAACATCAGTTCAATAGCTCCATTGGCTGCCTATTCAGACATGATCCCTGGTACCGAGTTCAGCCGCATCCCCAACCATTGCAGCCACTACGCATGTCTCAGGCTTGTGAGGAATGATAGACCGCTCATCTCTAGTGCGAACTGTCCGCACATGTGCTCAATAAGTCGAAAGCCAGTGTGATCAGCCCTGGCTGTTTTTCTCAGCGGACAACATCGCCACTCTTGGATCTTGGTGGGCAAGAAGAATATAAGGGCCGCCTAAAGCCACAATTCTCCTGCCAATCACCACAAACTCAACACTCATCACATTCATCATGTTCAAGATTAAAGATTTCCAGGGGATGCAATACTCCCGAGACACTTCTTCTCAATTTGGCCAAAAAGATTACAAGTTCTTCAACCAGCAATATGCTACTACCTCTTACCAGACAGAGCATGACATGAACCCCGCTCTCATTGTGCAGCCCAAGGAAGATGAAGATGTCATCAAGGCTGTTCAATGGGCGAGGGACAACAAGGTCAGCGTCGCTGTCAGGTCGGGCGGCCATCAGTACTCTGGTGCTTCTTCTACCGGTGGCAAGAACATCCAGATTGATCTCACCAACACTTACAAGGACATGATGGTCCTGGAAGAAGACGGAGTTCCCGATGACAGAGCTCTGGTGCTGGCTGGTGTGAGTAACAGACTGCAAGACTTTAACGACTACCTTCGTTCGGTCAACCTATTCGTGCCGCACGGACAATGTGCCTAGTGAGTCTACTATACTAGCCACTGCGAACTAACGAAGCTAATTCCCCTCAGCGTCTGCACGGGTGGTCACGGCCAAACTGGTGGCTATGGTCAACTCGGTCGCAGCTTTGGTCTTTTTGGCGATCACATTATCAAGATTCGTCTAATTGACCACGATGGCTCCATTCAGAACGTCACCAAGCAGAGTGACTCTGAGCTCTTCTACGCCATCCTCGGTGGCAGCCCGGGCAACTTCGGCATTATTACTCATTACACCGTCGAGGTGTATCGCGCTTCTAGCTACATGGGGACTGTCGCTGGTCCTAATGGCTTCAAGGTATGAGAACCTGCCGCTTTCTGTGAAATTACGCTAACAGTCTTAGGGACCTCACGGTTTGAAGGGTCTGTGGATCTATGAGCCCAAGGTACTTAGCCGCTTACTCGGCTTCATCGCCAAGATGTCTGACGAGGGTACTGCCCCACGAGGCTACGATCTCTGTTGCAGTGTTCTCAGTACAGACTTCCCCGTTACCATGCTGTTCCCTTCGCTCCGAGATGACACCATCTGGAAGAAGATTCAGCAGAAGATCAAGACAGCTTTAGCCAAAGATGTTCTTGATCTGCTTAACGGTAGCTTCCCTGCTATCATTGTCCTCTATGCCCAGTGGTGTCCCACCAACAAGACAGACAAGTACGACTCCACTGTGGACAACTGGTTCAAGCAGTTCAGAGATCTTCAAAACGACTGGAGCAACCACACTCTTTTGATCAATGAATTTGATGAGGGTATGGACACCATGACTGGAAAGTGGATCTTCCCCAAGCGTCGAGAGTTTGAGCTTCCCTATGTCAAGCGCACCTACGCTACAAAGTCGCAGACTCTCCAGAAGGACGGTTGGGTTGATGCTGTAGTCAAGCGTCTGGACTTGATTTACAATCCTCATCAGAAGCTTGACAACGACAAGAGCGACAAAGAAGGAGAAGTATACGATCACTGCAAGCTCTCAGTGCAGATCCAATGCTTCGGCGGTAAGAACTCGCGCTTCTTGCTCAACAAGGACAACGGAACGTCCTACAGTTGGCGAGACTCCACAGTCGTCCAAACACTCGACTGTTTCCACGACCCTGGTGCCAAGTTTAGGGAGTATGCTCTCAACTGGCAGAAGACCAACGATACTATCATGATTGGACCCAAGAGCCCCTTCAGCAAGCAGGATCGCCGTGTGCTCTGGGGTTCCTGGGGAGACTGGGATATGAGTAAGCCTGAGATTTGGCAAGCATACTATGAGGATGCGGACAAGTATAAGAGACTTGGCAAGGCTAGGGCCAAGGCTGACCCGAATGGAACTTTCACGGCGAACCCGTTTGCTGTCGCTGCTGTACGCGATGGTACGAAATAGTAAATTCCACGCCGAATAGGAAAGAAATATGAATCGCAATGGAAGTATCCATATGTTTGAGACAATGTCATCGACTCTCTACCGTTTGTAAGACACTGTGGCCGCCAACATCGTAACATGAAAAAAAGGTCTGACTTAGTGTTGACCCGTACAAGTGCATTGATACTGGTAATCTCGGTGAAAGGACGTCATAATTGTTCCGGCCCCATAGCATACACAGCAAGGACACTGTCGCCGTCCGTACGTCTGCTGGTATGCAAAGCATCTCGCTGTGTGGCCACCAGGGGGGCAATGCGACCAAGTCTGTGGACATTGAACACTTTGCTGCCAGTAATGCCGGCGCGTGTATACGCCCGCACCGTGGCATATCGGGCAACCTTGTTGAGGCGGCATCTACGCTTCGTGAGAACGAGGGGTATGTCTATTTGTTCCCTTTGATGGTAATGTTCAATCAATAAGACCCAGTATAAGTGAGAATGGTCAAGATTGCTTGTTTGTAATTACAGTACCAGGTTTCAAGGAACAATGGGCGATCAAAAGTTTCCAAGAAAGAAATCCGGCTTTATGTACCAAGAGCAAGTCGGTGAATCAGTGATGTGTGCTTGAATTTGATCATGAGTTCGACCTCAGGTTGTGAGGACGACTCAAACCTGTGAATCAGTGGCGCCAATGCAGAACAATGTGCTATCCTCACCTGTCAGGGCCAGCATACGACGATTGAACAGGCAGGATCTACGGCAGACCAATTCACTGTCAGATCGTAATGGGTTATTATTCGCTTTGCAGCAAGTAATGATACAGATGTGCCATTGCTAGTTTCATTGAGATCTCAAGATCGTAAGAGCGATTTCCATAGCTCCTCTATAATATTTTACCTTGCCTTTGAGTGTGTGTACCAGTTATCCATTGGGAAGACTTGAACAATGCAAAGATTATAGAGGGGCTACGAGGCTCCTATTTTATATTAGCAGCCAGTTACGTCATTTCCAGAGTGAAATATAATTCTGTAGGCTCGGCAAATGCCTTTCGTTCCTTGTTCCTTGGCCCAAAGATGTTGGACTAAAGGTGAGTCATCGGCCACCCCGGAATCATCAGGTGGGCCCCGATTGGAGTATAAGAAAGCCCAAGCCTGACCCTGAACCGAGGTTCAACTGTCTTCATTCAAATTCGCTACCAACAAAATGTCTGCTCCAATCGCATCCGCTCACCTTCGCGTGGCCCGCCCAACAAACAACATCGACGCCCTTCTGCCCTTCTACGTCGACGGTCTAGGATTCAAGAAAATTGGCGAATTTCATGACCACGACGGCTTCGATGGTCTGATGCTCGGTCATGGGGGCGCAGGCTATCATCTTGAGTTCACCGTGAAGCATGGGCATGACGGTGGTAGATCACCTACGCAGGACAATCTCATGGTTTTCTACCTGCCCGAGAAAGAGAAATTTGATGATGCAGTTGCGCGGATGGAGAAAGCGGGCATTGTTTCTGTCACGAGCTTTAATCCGTATTGGGATCAGTGCGGAAAGACCTTTGAGGACGCTGACGGGTATCGCGTGGTGTTGGCAAATATGAAGTGGAATTTGTGAAGCGACATGTGAGCTGCCTTACAACTTCTATACTGCAGGCTATATCATCTTTAGCAACAAGGACCGAGCTTGAGCTTCATATCACTTGTTTTGCCTTTGTAGACCAGCTACGATACCTCTAATATACATAAGAAATAAAATCTCATCAAAACCCATCCCCGGCATATTCTTGACATTTATCGGACGGTGTCTCAGATGTTCGATAAGAATTCTTCTCACCCAACTTCCTAGTTCACAATGGAGTGATGCTTACGGCCCTTATGCTTGCGGCTCTTCGGCCTCCTTGGACGACATCCCTTTCCTGGCTGTTCCGTAATTTGAGGAATTGCTGCGGTAGCTGTCGTAGAAGAATGATCGGTGTTTACGGCAGATGGCGTTACTATAGCGGTTTCGGCGCCCTCATCAGCTGTTGCGGTCTTTGATCCAGAGGCAGTATGGACTGTCGCTAGAGTTGTTGACGATGGCCGACTCTCTGACGTCGTTGCAGTTGGTCCGGGGTCAGTAGCGGATGGCTTGGCAGCTTGAATATCAGATTTGTCCAGATGATGGAGAAGAGAGCCCCAGCCAAGTCCATCATAGTGACCAGAACCTTCTCCCCAAGATCCTGCCCCGCCCTCAAATCCACCGAAAAACTCCAAGGAGTTGTTCAGGTATGCTTTTGTCCACGGAGCGTCAAGGCCTTTGATGTTGACGTAGTGACTATAGAGCAGCTCCCAAGCAGGTCGAACCGCACCTCGAGAGGCTTCGCTGATGACATCGAAGGAGACTATGCCGTTTGTGTAGGGCTCGAAGGGTACATCATTTCCAAGATTGTATCGAGCAAAGTACTCGGCTCTGTATACATAAGTTAGTTCAAAAGACCTTAGCATAGCAATTCAAAATAGTAATGGGCTCACGAACCCAAGTAGAATGCGGCTGTTGTTGTAGGCAAAGAGATCCTCGCCCTGGTTCCATGCCTGCTGCCCAATGGCGCCTAGCACCTGGAAGTTCATCGCGGAATGACCTTGGTCTCGACCAGATTCTTGCCCTTGGCCAATTGCTTTGCCCGTACCAGGCTCCTCAACGATGTTTGAGATACCATTATTGATGGCACCATTGCCTTCACCGTGCTTGAAGTAGTCAACGGCAAAGTCCCAGGTGGTTTGGTTGTCGGTGAGGACTGCGATAGCCATAGCAGAAGCAATGTTGCACTGTTCCCAGTTGGCAAAGAAGTGCTTGACATTATGCTCTGACCCCAGGACGTGGTTGAGAAAATCGAGGTTCATTGGCAAGAATATTTTGTTGAACATGTCGATAACTTTGGATAGACCGTTCTTTGCAAATGGTTGGTAGTCGCGGAGGAGCTCTGCGGCGTTAGCAAGCTCATAACCTTGCAATCCTGCGGTTAGGTAGGCATCGTCACCCCCACTGAGGATCTCCAGAGTATCTGCCCAAGCAACAAGGATCTCTGATGCGGTTTCTGCGTATTGGTCCTCACCGCTGACTTTCCAGCGCAGAGCAAGGTTGAATGCAGCAGCTGCATCGTGCCATAGGACCTCCCCATTTTGGCCTCTGTTCACTTCTTTGACTGCATTGTTCTTGTAATCAGCGCTGGAAAATGAAATGCTTGTCAGCTTATTCCACGATGCGGTCCAAGGCTCTTTCTTCTCGACGAGCTTGGTCTTGATGCGAGTAATATCGGTGTCGGTGACTAGCAGACCGGGGTGAGTGAAAGCGTAGGAAAGAGGGAAAAGAAAAGAAAATAAGATGGTGTAAATGAGTGTCATAATGAATGTAAATTGTTAACGAGCGTGGCTCTTGGTAAATGGGAGAACGAAAGAAGGAGCGTATATGTGCCAATAACCGAAAGTAAGCATATCAGAAACACTTTTATCTATTTCGTGTTCTGTCTTAGTTAATCCACACTAAGCGCTTGGTCAGGAGTATCAGGCCAAAAGTCTAAACAGAAAGCCTCAAGCCGCTCCAATCAATCATGGCCTCGATGAGGTGGTCATTTAACTATACGGCCCTGAAACCGCGCTACAGCTCGAATAGAATCCTTTATTTCTCATGGCGGGGAAATCTTGATCCTGAAACCACTAACATTCGCGTAAATATAGGATCGTCAAAACCTCTCCATGAACAAAGGAGAAATGAGGTGAAAGGCGTGATTGCAGATTTGCGAGGGGAATAGAATAGAAAACGCCCTATTCATTTTATTGTGTCGGCTTTCAGAGTATCACTCTCTCGCAACGACCAGGTGCAGGCAGCATGGGTTAGCCTCCCGGTGTATACCCCTGCTCTCAGTTGCCCCAGTCCATCGGCGATCAGGCGACTACCGCGGCCCTATACCAAGTACTGTCACATAATCCCTTGTTCGTACTGACTCCTTAGTACTTACATCACTTAGAGTGTGATGACTCTGTAATCTATCTGGGCCGCCGAAGACGAGGGTGTCATGGACTGAACTACAAGTTAGTTCGTGTGAGGAGTTTTGGGGTTTATGTCGGATGTTTCGGAGGATGGATGTACCATATGTACGTAAATAAATTGTGGTTCGATTACGGAGTACATACTCCTTAGTATGCCTAATTATGTACGTTACATACACTGAATATCTGTATGGTCACTAATCAGTGAATTATGATAGCTTGCGTGTCATCTTTGGTTGCTTTCTTGCCCCGCCAACTACCATCCATGAACCCATGAAGATATGTCCCTCCTATCAACTGGCAATGGTAGTCCACCCGAGGACCGACATCCCCCAAATGTCTGAATATTAAAGGTACCCGTGATCGTGGCACCGCCCAGACTGTATCTCCCTCCTGCAAATTCTGTGAGCCAAGCCCGATGTATCCTTTCTCTGTTACGAACGGTCGAAGATACTCTCCATAGGCAAATTGCGAGCCAAACTCCATCGATGAGACAGATTCGCGTCCTTCGGTGGCGGAAAGCCATTCTGCATCGTGGGGCCAAAACTTATCGAAAGCTACCTTGAGATCCGTCCAATACTCTTCGTCTTGCGAAGATAACACCACAGACTGCATTCTCTCCTTGATCCACTTTGTGAAACTAGGGCCCATTGATGATCCTTTTGGGGGAGGAAGTCTGGCCTCTCCATAAGTATTCTTAGTCACCGTTCGCCAGAAAGCCTCCATTCGTCCTTCGCCAGTGAGTTCATACTTCTCAGGCAGCCTCAGTAGCATATCCAAGATTCTCGGAAAGGGTTTGCAATTCAAAATATCGTGCTTTGACTCTGCAACGAAAGAGATCTTGTCGACTTGGAATCCACGGATAGTTATTGTAAGCTCATTCTTGTCGAATATAGCAGGCCAAAGGGCGAGCTTCTCTTCTCGTGACAAATTGGTGTCTGGTGAAAAGAATAATGAATCTGCTTGATATCTTTTATATCCGGTGACTCTCAGGCCAAGAGGATATTTAACACTCCAGTCGGGAACCCAGGAAGGAAGATCTGCGCCACTCAGCTTTTCATTGCGAAAGCCCTCTACGCATGAAAGCACCAGCAGATCCTCACAGTCCTCGAGAAGCTGGGTAGCGACATCGAGGTATGTCTTTCCAGGGCTACAGTCACTTCCTTCTGTAGGAGGGCACAGCAACGTCGGTAATTTTTTAATGCCCAGAGGACCTTGGATAAGTCCTAGCAAAGCATATGCTTTGTCCCCGAGGTCTGTAGCTTCGCAGTGACGAGATCGTATCAGCGTGTATAGAAGCACGTTGGTCCAGTGTTCTGTGGCCATGGAGGATTTGGTTGCTTTGAGAATCGCCGGGACCCCATAGTTGCGCGACGCTTTCATGCTTGTGGCGGCACTTGACGTGCCCTCGATGGGTCGATTGTCGTAGAACTGCTTCAGATGGCTCGTAGATATATTATGGGAAGCCTTGACGAAAACCTCCCAATCGGTTGAATACACTCCGCAGCGGAGAGTGACGTGCTCTGGGAGTACGAGTTCCTGGATGATCCATGATCTGTTCCAGTACGTACGATCAAAGATCTTTCCAATGGCCTCCCAACCGGCCTTGTCTCCTTCAGAATTCTCAGAACCTGTTTGTCCAGTTGGTATACCCAAAGATTGGAGGTTGTTCCGGTCAGCTACCTTGGCAATGTGCTCAAAAGCTCGCTCTGTATACGCATCTGAGTTCCCAAGCCACGCAATGACAGAATCTGCTCTTCTGTAGATCTCAGCCATCATGTTGCTGACTTGGTAGCTCCTCTCGCTGCGATCGCCCTGGTTTATGCATATTGCGTCGATCCAGAGCTCCTCGTCTCTCAGCTTTTTGTCTTCCTTTACTTGGATCAGGAAGTCCAGCAGGTTTCTAACAACTTTAAGCTCCCCATCGCCAACTTTAATAGACGCGACAAGTTCGTTTGTATATGATCTAAAATGCCCCTCGTCAATTGGCGCTCCCCATCTGTACGAAAGGGCGTGATATCGTGGCAATTGATCCAAGCTGACAACTCTCAGCTTCCACCTTGCTTTGGCAATATCTGAATCCCAATTGTTGAGTGACACTAGACGCAATTCACCAGCCTTGACTGGGAAATCTGAATAGTTCAGAGCCATGTGTTCCTGATTGGCAGGAACAAATAGAAATATGTTGTTTGAAACGATGCTCTGGACTAAAGAAGCGAATGGAGGCCAGAAGAAGGCATGTGATAAAAGATTCGGCCATTTCCTAGCTCTTATGATTTCGCCCTAGTAATTGCGGCTGAGCTGTCCCCTCTCTGTTTTGCCGGTGATATTTGTCATATTTTTCAAAAGGCGCACGTCTAGACTCCATGACGCAGGATTTGTTGGCGTTGTATCATTGGTTGCTGAGCGAAGGGGGCCTCCGTCTCACTGCGTCACAAAGTCATTCGTGGTCTAGGCTTTCCATACTGCTTCATTTAGCCTCCCTTTACTGTAATTATCTGTCTGTCTTGACAGGGTGACCTCTGATATACCTCCCGACAGTCCCCCTTAAATGCATCCAGGTTCTTTGCTATCACCACTTCTCTCCTCTATTTCAATGTCAGATCCTAAATGCTCCTATAAGTTCACCTTCGAACCTGGTTGGTTTGTTGACTATCCAGTCATTTCTCACTCCTGTCCTGGTTGGAAGCTCACCACTCAGCCTAATCTTGGTTTGCTTGATGATCGAGAATGGGCGAGGCTTGCTGAACATGTCGAACGATCAAATCACCAGGACGATTCAAATATCTCACATAAAATCTTGCTGGTTGCGCGACATGGCCACGGTGTTCATAACGATGTGATGGAGGAAGTTGGGTCAGAAGAATGGAAGGTATTCCTCTCCCAACGTATCGAACATGACTGTAGCAAGCTGATACTCCTTAGAACCATTGGTCAAAACTAACCGGGGACGCAAACAGAACTTGGCTTGACGCCGAACTTGTTGAAAAGGGAATCCAACAGGCTCAAGAGCTCGGGAAGCTGTATACTGAGGGCATCTGGCGTGCGGGCTTTCCCGTCCCCGATACTATCTACACCAGCCCACTTGCTCGAGGTCTCAAGACAACAAGCCTCATATTCAGAGACATCACCACGGAGCAAGGGACTGATTTCAGGCCTATAGTGAAAGAGAATCTTCGAGAAAGACTTACAAATCATACATGCGATAAGCGGAGGACGAGACAGTGGATTCAAGCCTCTTATCCCGACTATGAGCTGGAATCAGGCTTCGCCGAGGAAGATATATTATGGCATGCTGACCGATCAGAGTCGAATGAAGCACATGTTGCCCGGACACAAGAACTACTTGAGGATGTTTGGAGGAATGGTTCTGGATCCTGTATTGCTTTGACAACTCACTCATTCACCATATCTACTATCCTAGAAGTCATTGGAGCGCCTGAGTTTCGGATGGGTGAAGGCGCTATGGTGGCATTCTTGGTCAAAGGCGAGAAAGTCAGCGTAGAATGAGCTCTTCAAGGGAAGGTTAAAGTAGAAAAAGAGTCTATCATGCTGCCTGTCATCAGAGTCATGTATTAT
This sequence comes from Fusarium pininemorale, assembly GCA_002165215.1. Lineage (NCBI taxonomy): Eukaryota > Fungi > Ascomycota > Sordariomycetes > Hypocreales > Nectriaceae > Fusarium > Fusarium pininemorale. The sequence continues at coordinate 1,031,005 of NFZR01000011.1, forward strand.
GGAGTATCATACGTAAGCTGTCCTTCTCGATGCCTATAGCCTCTATTATTGTGACATATTTCTTCCCATTCCAGGAGCTCTGAGGTTTGTCTCAGCCCCTTCTTGCACGAGACCATATCCCGTCCTAGCATCACCTCTTCCTGCACCTAGCGCCCCATCCTTTGAGGCGCTGATAATCGAGGAAGGCTTCATATCAAGCATCACGCCTTCTTCTCGATAGGCTTGTAAACCAACCAATACTCCAACGGCTGTTAATGAGATGCTCGCCGCGTGAACAGATAATAGCTGAACCTGCTTATACACAAACAGCGTAGTCTGTCTTTGCCGAGGGCATGGATACCTCGTCGAAGCGTCACCAAGCTTCTTCACCTTCGAGCCAACACCAGAAGTCAACTCTTCACATTTGTACCCAGGCGCCAGAAATTCAACGACCTGCGTGCAGTTCCAGCCTTCGGAGCAGACCTCTTCAGCCGATTCATCCCTCACAAGGGGTTCACACATGAAGACGGCCTTATTCGACACAACAGATATATACATGGCACTCGCCGCATTCAAAAACTCGAAACGCGTTGAATTGAAGTCTTTAGGCCTCGTGTCTCAAGCAGTAGTATTGAAATGCGTCACAGATTTGAGTGTCTGACCATCCACAACTGGTCTCTCACGCCAATCAAAGTCGGCCTCATTGTCAAAGTTTAGCGTTCGGACAGATGGACACGACACTAGCTCCTCCGTGACTCCGGCCACGACAGCCAGGGTCTCAGCCGTGAGAACTACCACCAACGGTGTAATCCGACAATAAAGAGCTAGCAGGATTCAAACCTTAGAGTTCTTGATGGAGGACCATGTCAGGAGGGAAAAGATGTCGCTATTGGTTGTGAAGACGGCATCCACTGTTTCGAGCCGCGCCATCTTATGGCGGGCAATTAGCCATGCTCGCTGCTAAAAAGCCATAGCAATAGCAGTTCCTAGGCTCGCTTTAGCGCAAAAAGCAATTATTGTACCGTATCGCAACATGAGAGATTGGCTGGTGGCTTCTTGTCCATCAAGGCTTAGGTAGAAGAGATGATGGCCGCATGCTAACACGATACCAAAAACGATCAAGAGACACATGTTCCACGGTTTTAGAGTGTATGTGCTCCATCTTTGGGCGAGATATCCGTCTGTCATCGATGACCTGAACTTGCTGTCTTAGCCGCCCCGCAGTGAGATCTGGGCTTCCAGGTTTGCTGTTGCCAGAAGATTCGTATGGTGACAGGAGCTCAATCTGATCCGAAGACACATTCGAGCTGCCAGCTCTGTCATGACCTCTTAAGTGAGGCGACAATTGACTTTGCAATGACTCCATTTCGAAGAAGATTCAGATGATGTCACGAAGAGGATTGAAAATGGAGGGGCTCAAAATCTTGTATTGATCCTCACAGCCTTATCTGAAGTTATGCAGTATGTGTCATGGCATGTTACACAGCCCTCGGAAAGTCCCTGTAGTATGACATACAGTCAGCTCTACCTAAAATCGCCGTCTATCTTAATCTATGGGGGGAATCATCTCCGACCATCGTACAATTGCTATGCGACAAAGGAAATAAAAGCATTAGAATAATGGTAATGTGGTTGGTGTAGCTATGCTCGCTCGCTGTATTACATTGAACATCTCCAAGGAAATTAGGGTATCATCGCACGCCGGCCTGAACAAGTCGGCTTTCGGCTGCTGGGTTGTTGAGGAACTTGGGCACAGAGTCCTGGAATTCATTAGTACGATGCTGCAGAGCGTATGAGGAACGACTTACAGTGGCCATGAGCTTGAAGACGGCATCTTGGGCGGTCTCCAATAGTGATGTCACTTCTTGCAAGGTATCTGCTACTGTGGCATCAAGAGCCTGGGCCTTGGTCATCCGTTGAGCAAGACTTGATCGGATCTTATGGTTGACGTTGACCTCTCGCGGTGACCCAGGTGCGAGGAAGGTGTTGAAGACAACATGCGCTTGAGACAGAAGCTCGTTCGCCGCATCGTCGCCCTTCTTATCCTTCAGCATAGTCTCAAGCATGGCCTTGGAGTCCCGAATGATCTCGTCAGCCTGCTCGTAGAATGCTAGACTCTCTTCACAGTAAGTCTCTCGAAGGTTCTCGCGGAACAGTAACCGCAGTGTAGGGTCGAGGAGGATCTTCTCAAGCTTGTGGCGGTTGCTCTCGTTGACGCCACCCTTTGCTGATGATGTGTCTGTCTTGCCTTGTGATGAGCAGCGACTCGATGAGCTAGTCTCGACAAGGTCTTGACCGCGTTGGGAGAGTTGGTAGATGGCGATGGGGGTTGGTTGGAAGAGTTTGCAGGCGGCGAATTGATTCATGTAGGCCATGTCTGTTGTCACTGACTCGATCAGGTTGTAGTGCACGAAGTGGGTTGCTATGTTGACGGCTTCTCGAAGATCGACGCATGAGGTGTTATCTCGTAGCCACTCAGCGATGACTTGGCCAGTGCAAGTATCATGGTATGTTTTTCCATTCACCTTGCGTTCTGGCTGGAGTCGGATACCTGCTGCACCCTCTGAATAAGGCCCCTTCTTGCCGCGTCCGTCAACACCGATCAACCGACAGAAGACAACCTCAGTGGTGGCTCGATCGACATGGCACTTGTCGGTCTTGACATCTCGTTCCAGATGCAACAGGGGCCCTGTGATGAGACAGTGTAGCTCGCTAAGCTGATCTTGGTAAAGGCCATTCGATTGACAGAACCAGTCAAAGATCATGATACCCTTGGACGTTGGTCTCCATACTCCACCTCTTTGCTGAAACACTTGGTCGGGCTTTCCATCGGCAGACTCGATATATCGGGCATCGACGAATTGCTGACACAGATTTCGGGCTGTGTTCTTGTTCATGGAGAAGGTTGTTGTGGAGGTGGAGACGACGGTGCCCGATGGGTTGCTAGGATCAGGCATACGATTTGACTGGGTAAGCTTGAGATTGCCGAGGTTGTGGATAGCATCTTCGGCGAGGAATGTGTGCTCGATCTTGATGAAGCGGACGCGATGAGGGATGAGAGGGAGAAGACTGGCGAGGAGGGCGGAGAATAGGTCCTGAAGGTCCTGTTTGAAGCTGTTAGTGGTGTTGAACAAAAAAGCAAAGCAAATGTTGTTGTTATAGCCGGTGTTATGTCCGGAGCCAAGTACCGACCTTTGATTGCGGTCGGTCATCGGTTGACGCGCATAGCAATCGTGACGACGACTGTGTCATTGTTCCCTTTGACATATTGGGTACCTGCGTTGAAGCTCGCCTCTGCAGAGTAGTAGAACCTCCTAGGTCAAGCATCACTTCAGATCTGAAGAAGCAAAGAGAGAATGAAGCAGCAAGCACAGCTGAGCGGACGATAGCAGGTCCGGGCGACGATGCGATGCGATGGCGGAGCCGGAGATGATAAAGGATTGGAAAGGGGACCTACATTACTCGTGCGGCCGCCGAACGATTCCTCTTTGAGCGAGCGGGTGCAGAGTCTTTTCCTCGTGGGAAGCGGAGAACCACATGGCGAGCCGCCCGACCACGCGACTGACTAGATCTAGATGGAGATTAGACTGTTGATTAATCCACGTGCATACGATGTTGTGTTGCTAGCCTAGCATGCAGCATCTTGCAGGCGTTTCCTTTAGTCCGTGGAGCAATGGCCACCCACGCCAAGCACTCCTCTCCTCTCCTCCCTGGTGTGCCCTGATAACTCAGCTCAAAACAGCCCAGCCTCGCATGTTATGGTTTTGTTTACTTTAGTTTGCTGCAAAGTCGATTCTGCATTGTCACCGAGGGACCAACCCAACCTTTGTGGCCATGACCCCTTTCACCGAAGGAACAAGGTTTGCTTCTAGGACAAGTCCAGTCTAGCATCATCTGTCTAGAGTCTTGGGAGCGCCCTTTCCACCAATCATGCGTTTCTTGGAGCCTAAAACAGCTCCATCAATCTAGGAAAATTCTCGAGACACGGGAAATGTTACCCTTACATTCAAGTTAAATATGGGACAAAACCACCCGGCAATTCGGCCTTGCTTTTTTGCTGTGTCTTTTTGCCCGCCAGCTGAAACGCCCTTGTCCATTTTTATTGTATGGAATTGTTGTTGGTGATCTTCACCGATGATCGACATGCAACATTGAAGCGACACCGCCGGCTCCGCTCATCCACTTGGGCTGACGCTGGCTGACGCTGACCTTGAAGCAAATTGCGCCTGCGGTTCCGCTGCGTGACATGATCAAGCCCCAGCCCCAATCAATGGAAATATGGACATGGACATGATCCGAACATCAACGGACCAGATCTACTGTGGCGCCAACCGACCCGGTCGTGAGATGATGCGCTACCCTCACCCAACGACTCAGTGAACCATTTGATTTTGAGGCTCAAGGAGGCGCTAAACGAGATAACGCAAATTACGATTCCGTGGCGCCAAAGAGTGGTTCCACTTGGGTTGAAGAGCCAACGGGGGTCGAGGTGATTCGTCAATCTGGGAGAATGGCTCGCGGGAATTCCGAGATCTCCCTTCGACCGATTCTCCATGATGTGCGCATGAATTGGAACAAAGCTTGTTGATGCCGAAGAAATCGACTGTTTCTAGAAAGACCCTTTACTTGGCTTTTGACGTGGTGGTTGCATTGCCCGTTTCATCTAAACGCATCATCGCCGATCGTTCCCTTTCTGTATTTCGTCTCGCTTATGCTTCTGAGCTTCAACAAAAATGTCCACAGACAATGGATCCTTGGACTAGTTCCAGAAACCAACAGTCCGGGTCATTTTGCACTTTTGCTCGCACTAGAGCTCATGATCTTTCGTCTTCTGAATCAAATGCATGTCGATCTTCAGCGGATGCCCCAGATATCCGTTCAATAGCTTAGAACGGCGGGACAACGGCCGCAACCCCGATGCACCATTTTGCGCTACAATGTCACTATCACAAATGATCAATGGGCGGGAGATGAGATGCAGTGGGGGGTTTAGGTTCCGCTTGTCTGTGCTCAGGGCTGAAAATACCCTGGTAATCTTGTTCAGGAGAATTCATCCACGTGGGAACCCGAAAGTCCGTAGAGGGTTTCGTTGGGCTCGTGGGATGGCATTTTTCTTCCAGAATGTCGCGATGGTTACAGTCTATCTTGTCATCTCCCCAAGGGTGCGATTGCGGCTCCTGAAATTCCCGACTGCCGACAATCTATCTTATCACGCCTCATCAACGGAACCCATGCATTATGCGGCTCAGGCTGTTATCTCTTTAATCGCATGAATTGCATGATCATGAGTCCCGGGTAGATGCCATCCGCGTATTCCCCAACCTAGCACAAACACGACCAATGAGACGGCAGCGAACACGAAACCGTAACGCCGCCACCAACTCATAATTTACATTGATTATGCAAGCTAGGTAAACAAGTCACAAATCGGCAGTTGCTAGAACCTTCATGAGACTGCTCATTGGCACTGACTCATGAATCCCTGACAGTCTCTTGCCGGATAGCATGGCTAGCTACTCGTTAGTTCCAATTTCCACGTGGCCGACACGTTTCGCGCGTGAGACCATGACGAGCTAACTCTCGTGATCTCGCAAACTTGTGCTACTAGAGCAAGACGCAATTGTTCTCGTAATCCGTCTGCTTGACACATAGCCGTCAGTAGTCCTTGAGCAATGTAGCTGCTCACTCAGGGGCTCACTCAATGTCAATCTTCGGAATCTCCACGACTGAGACTAAAAGCGGTAGTATGAAGAGGTTGGTCGACGATTGCGCACTGAAGCATCCTTGTTTCGCAGAATGGCTCGACCTGCCGGCTTCCCTCGATGGCACTACTATTCCAAATAACACAGTCCACACGCTCCATATCAGTTGACACAGAAGCAGTTAGCACTCAACTCTGCGCTTATCAATTCCTTAAGAACATGCTGTCCCAGCATCACCGTAATTCATATCTTCAATAAGATGGGGGAAGCCTAGCTATCAAGACGCCCACATGAGCTAAAGGATGGCCTGTGGACAACTGGGGAATGATCTGTGCCTATTGGCCTCAGCAGCGAGCCGCATGGAAGATGGCTTGCTCACGGACACGGATGCCGACTTCCATCCTACCCGAGCTTAGGTCTGAGCCAGGACTCAATCCTCCATCGTGATTCTGTTGTTGTTGAGAACGGCCTTCCTGAAGTGTCTTGATGGCTTTGCCGATCCCTTTAGGGAGACTCGATGCACGCCATGCGGCGCTGAGTTGAGAGATCGTAGCCCTGTGGGATCTTTGTCTAACATTCTCTATAATGGAGAATATGAAATCATGAGGTTCAAGAGGCTTCTAATGCAGACTGCCTAACTGTAGGTATTAAAGGATAAATGGCTGTGGATTGTAACTTCCCCATGCACAGGAGTTGGGGATGTTGGTAACGCAATGCATTAGAAATTGGAATGGCAATGCTTAGAATTCTGCCTAGTAATATAACGCACAGCTGCGGAAAATCTCCTAACCAATCATAAGTCGATGCGGGCGAATGGTTTAGTGGTATAATACTCCCTTAGCATAATTCAACAGAACAATCTGGGAGTGGTCCAGGGTTCGATTCCCTGTTCGTCCAAAATAGGTGGTTTAATCCCACCATTATCCGCTTCTTTTTGCATTTTTACCGATTAGTAGTTACAAGCTATCTGGAGGTAAGACAAGGCTTCTGTTTTAAAGCTGGCCCGACCGAGTTACCTCTATGCTAAAATGCGTTTTCTTATTGTCGCTCTGCTGCCCAAGTTTAAGTCCAGCTCTTTTTGTTGACACTGACGATTGGAGCGCATCGAGTTTTAAGCTTACAATTAAGACTGCCAGGGGCCAACCCAATAGGATAACCTCACCATTTCCACGGTATCGTTCCGCGAACTTGATATACCTGAAGTTACGTCACAAACAGGCAAAAGATCAACTCCAAAGCCCGTATTTCTCTCTCCCAAGCCAAGGTCTAAGCCATTTTCGGAGCTACCCTCTCCGTCGACCCAATCAAGCAAAAGCGCGTCAAGTTGTTCCCCGCACAAAAACATGTTCACGCGGGGACCCCACAAACCGCGACGAGCAGGGGGATCAACGGCTTATTATCCCAGAGAAGGAGGTCATGACACCATGCAGGATTTACCGCGCCATTAAGATGCCGCCGCTGGAGAGAAACTTCGTGACATCGTAGCATGCATGGTCGGTAGATATCCCGAACTTGATCGCCAAGACTACGGGTGATGAGCTGAGCGAGCTACCGAGGCAGGAATGTGAAGAGGTGACTTATTATAAGAAGTGCTGAGGATCGCTAGGGACGAGAGAAGAGACAGTAGCATCCTCGCCTACACCTCAAAGCAATCATGCGCTTCCAATCTCTTCTCTGGGGAGGACTCTTGAGTCTCTCTGCAGTCCTTGCTGCTCCTACTGCAAACCAAGAGCCTCCTACACCCGCTAAGCGTGCTGTTCCTACTTCAACATTCTCCAATAATGTCATCTTCTCTCCTCCTTCCAACGCTGGCTGGACAGACCCTCGCGTTCTGTACGCCCGCTCCATCCAGCTCTCTGACGGTTCCTTACTGGCAACCTGGGAGAACTACTCCCCGGAGCCCCCGCTGGTTTACTTCCCCATCTACCGTTCTACAGATGGTGGTGTCAAGTGGACTCAGATCGGAAAGGTCCAGGATACAGTTAACAATTGGGGATTAAGATACCAGCCAGACCTCTATGAGCTTCCAAGAGCAATTGGAAAGTATCCTAAGGGAACTATCCTTTGCACAGGCAACAGCATTCCTACTGATCTGAGCAAGACTAAAATTGATGTGTATGCTAGCACTGATGGTGGAAAGACCTGGAAGTTTGCTAGCAGCATTGCATCAGGCGGCGAAGCTCGTCCCAATAACGGCCTCACGCCAGTTTGGGAGCCTCATATGATGTAAGGATCGTTCCTCAACTCTAACAGAATATGTACTAACGTAAAACCAGGGTCTATCAGGACAAGCTCGTTTGCTACTATGCTGATCAGCGTGATCCCAAGCACGGCCAGAAGCTCTCTCACCAAACCACTACTGATCTCGTCAGCTGGTCTTCCCTCGTTAACGATGTTGCTGATAGCAACTACAACGCCCGTCCCGGTATGCCAGGAATCACTCTCCTCCCCAACGGCCAGTACATCTTTGTCTACGAGACCTGCGGTACCCAAGGCTGCAGAATTTTCTACCGTCTTACCTCCAACCCTCTCAACATCCTCGCAGCCAAGGAGTACGCCCTGGTTAGCGACAAGGGCACCCGCCCCGTCAGCTCTCCTACCGTTGTCTGGAGTTCGGTCGGAGGGGCCAACGGAAGTATCATCGTCAGTGCTGGAAGCCAGTCTCAGATCTTTGTCAACAAGAACCTCGGTGCCGAGAACTCTTGGGTCGAGTTTGCTACTCCTCAGCCTAATGCGTATACTCGTGGACTTATGGTGTTCAAGGAGAACGATAACTTCTTGGCTATTATTGGAGGCGGGTGGTTGCCTCCTAGCAGCACCAACCAAGTTAGCCTGAGCGTTATAGACTTAAAGAAGACCGGACTGTAGGGTATCGCGTTGAACTATAGAAGTAGAGAACCACCGAATAGCTTGCCATTTTTCGAGATTGGAGAAATAACATGATGAAATCTAAAATTCATCGGTTTGATGCCCCCATTTCTCGCCAATCTCCTCTTCTTGGCTTGGCTGTAATCCTTCCATAATGATTCTAGTAGCTTCCTCCTCTTTGTCGTATAGCGGAACCTTTTCACTGATGCCAGTGTCATATTTCATCCTGCTCTCAACAGTGTGACTCAGCCATTCAAAAGCCTCAAACAGCCCTTTACCAGTCTTGATGCTCGATCCAAACACCGCCTGCAGAATATTAGTTTATGAAGTGCCAGCCCTTTGAGTTACTCACATGTGGCGTATTTACTAAAGGCGACGATGAATCGTCGACATAGAATCCCCTTATCTGTTCTGCTGTACGAGCGTTCTGTGAAGCATCTCAACCTAAAGTTCAGTTACAAGGTCAAGCCACATACGCTCTTATCTTGCTTGTTCGCTAGAATCAACACGGGGATGCCGTTGCGCAATCCGTCTTGGTGGCGTATAGCTTGGAAAAGTTCTTCTCTTGCTTCTATGAGGCGGTCATGATCAGCCGAGTCGTCGACCCACACAAGTGCATCGCAGTGCTTCATGAACGACCTCTCCATTCTCCAGTATGTCTCAGGCCTGCCACCACCGAGATCAATGGTATGGAAAGTGACATTCCCGCGTCTATAGACTTCAACTTGATGGGCAATCATGCCTACGACGTTGGATATATCCTTTTCATTGGTGACCAGATGAGAGCGTAAGAGAGTTGATTTGCCAGCATCGTCAAGCCCGCTAAGGAGGATGCGATGGTGGCCAGGAAGGGTACTGAATAAGCTTGTGATTGGCGTGCCTGAGGATGGTTTCAAGAGACCAATTGAGGTGAGAAATTCGCGGGCGTAAGTGATTAGGGTTGTCATGATTGTAGCAAGCAAATGGGTTGAGTCGGTCCAAATATGACTCACGATGCGAGAGGCTTATATGAGTTCTCAAATAGCTGCCTAGAGGAACGGGCCAGTGAGTGAACACGTTGCGTTTAGGAAGCGACCACTGAAACCGATCAAAAATCTGTTTGCCAAGAAGCAAACAGATCTCATGATTGAAGTCTGTGATTTGTCTCAAAGCACCATCTTCTCGATTCAAACAAGAGGAGTAGTCAGAACAAACAATGTCTGGGTATGAAGGCTGATGTTCAATGGTAAACCCAATCGCCGCAGTCAAAACAGCAAGGCTCAGAAATCAATCTCATTCAAGGGTCTGCAAAAGTCAATGCAGGCGATAGGCTGCCTAGAGCTGTGTAACATGAGTCGAAGTGAATCATAGTGGGTGACTCATGAGAGCTTCACATTTGGTGGCGGGGCGATTGGCTATGACGAAAGCTCATGATTACTCAGCGGCCTCATCTGCTGCCCCGCCCCGCTCTACTAAAATACTCAACTATCTCACCTCAAAGATCAATCACGAACTTACGAGTACTTCAGTTATCACCACTTTCCGAGACCGAGCCACATCTCGTCATCATGTTCAAGCGAAAACCCGACATCAGAAACCTAGCGCCTTTGCGCTCCTCAGATCGACGAAAGCTCGCCGATCAAATCATCCGCGATTATCAAGTCTCTATCCCGGAGTCTGGCGACGATGCGTCATCAGGGACACAATCACAAACGGCACTGCGTAACTCGCTTCTACCAGAGTCGACTTCCTCAGCTCGTTTCATCACACCAACTGAGCAAGGAACCGTGTACATAGGTGCACATCCCGATCAAGATGAGAGAGTCCTCTGGTTTCAGACCGGAAAGAATCCCCGATTGATACCAACCGTGTACACTTTGTGGCGCAACCCTAACCTCATTCCACTTCTGCATACGCCCGACTTTGTGGTTGAAGAGAAGTTGAAGCATGGCGCCGACTTGATGGTTCCTGGGCTCGTAAAAGCCAGAGGCACCAGCTGGGATGCACGAGCGAGCACTGGTGCTGTTGTGGCTGTCGCAGGAATGCAGAATGATACAGTGCCTGTCTGGGTTGGAACATGCCAAATCGATGTGCCAAGTCTGCCAGATGATTTGCGAGGCCAGAAGGGCGCCGCGGTCAAGGCCCTTCACTGGGTTGGCGATGAGTGCTGGAGTTGGAAGCAACTTGGCAGCGGCGGAATCGACCCGCCTTCAAGCTTGGAGGGATGGGCAGGGCTAGCAGCAGGGTTGGCTACTCAAGCTAACAAACTGTCGCTGGAGGAAGAGACTAAACCAACAGAGACAGCACCAGCTGCTCAAGGCTCTCAAATCGATGAGGCCCAAGAAGGTGATGAGGTAGAGGAGGAACACGAACCGACGACAAAAGAAATCGATGACACATTCCATCAAGCTTTCCTGTTTGCAGTCCACAAAGCCAAAGAATCTGGCTCCCCGCCACACTTCGGCTTACAATTCCCTCTTCAACCGTCTTTCATCATCGCAAATATGGTGCAGCCCAATCTCCGATACCAGAACCCAAAGTACTACAACATCAAGAAGACGTCATGGAAGAACGCCAAGAAGTTCATCAAACATCTTGATAAAGAACTGATCGCCAAGTCCAAGGACAGAAATGGCGGAGAGACCGTCATTCTAGACATTGACTTTGATGATCGGCAGGTTTTGGGCTTCCGGCCATATCGACTGCCGACACCCAAGACTACCGGTGGAGATGTTTCAACGTCAGATGCCGGGCGAGCCTCAGGGTCGGGCTCATCTGCAGGGCAGAAAGTCAATATCCAGATGGTCTATCGCGTATCTTCAAAGCTCGTACCGACACTTGTCCCCTCCAAGACGGACTTCTACACCTCGCAGGAGATCTCAGCAGCCATCAAGTCGTACATCGACCGACATCCCGAATTAGGCGGCCAAGGAAACTCCAGCGTCAAACTCGACCCATTTCTCGCCAACGACATCCTAGGTAACAAGCCATCTGATGAAGATGTCAGCTTCCTTGCCGCAGGAAGAATCCCTCGAAGTACTCTCCAAAAGCGAGTGATAGAGGATACCCATCTCTGCCAACCCTTCCACATCATCTCACACGGCGCTCCCTCACCCGACCAAAAGCCAAAGTCTGGACTACCGCCTCGGATCCTGATAACAATCGAGAAGCGAACCGGTACAAAGGTCGTCACCAAGATTTCCAACCTGGAGCCTTTCTTCATTGATCCTCAGGTCCTTGCACCAGAGTTACAGAAGAAGTGCGCGGGTTCTGCGAGTGTAGGCCAAGTTGCTGGTGCGAAGCCTGGATCGATGGAGGTGGTCGTTCAAGGCGATCAAAGGAAGATCCTCGCAAAGGATATCTTGGCGAGCAAGGGTATTGATGCGAAGTGGGTGGATATTGTGGACAAGACGAAGCCCAAGAAGAAGAAGTAGATGCAAAACAAGAATGGGCTTGGAATAGCATCGCCATTGCTGAAACAGCCAAAGACATCCTAGGAAGATTTTATAGGAGGGTTTTATGGCACATGGATAGACTACAGACAGGCCAAGATAGTTGTAGTAATGGCAATACCGCATTCTGGGGTAATCCTAAATGGTTTTTGAGCCTCACTCGTGTTTATGAAAGTACAACCACGGCGAGGGCGCACGTTTTCAATAAACTGGGTCGAGGTCGCAGTTGGCAATGCTTCCAGTTGCTGAGCTCTACATCTGGCCCTTGATGCTATCTCGTCGGAAGATTCTGAAGAACACTATTGGATATCGGCTATGTTCACGTGCAGCCGCTAGACTGTTAGGCAGCATGGATAAGCAGCACCGGTTCGTCACCTCTTCACCATTCACCCTGGATGACACCTAAAAGATTCGCCGACCTCAGCAGCTCACTTCGGTGCTCTTTTTCTCCAACTTGATTTATACTCTTGTTTCTTTTTTTGGCTACTGCCATGCTATCCCAAAACCAAGGCGAGGGTAGCAGGCTGAAAGACCTAGGTATCGAACATCTCAGTCCATTCGAGCGTGCTTTGCGACGTATACTGGAGACTGATATAGCAGAGCAAACATATGCAGAAGTGTTTGATGGTTTGCCATTGAGTGCCTCGTATTTATCTTTCCAGTTCCCGCAAGACGGGCATCCTGCCCTTGAACGCGAGGAACTTTTAGAGGGCAGTCGGGAAAGAGTCTGTGAATTTCGGTCAAGCCTTGATATCTCATCGCTGTTGTTTGAGACTACTGTAAGCAACGTTCGATTATTCCTGGAAATATTGTAACTGACATGCTCCAAGTTGGTCGAAGCCTTTAGGAAATCGGTACCTCGGTCTAAAGAATTCTATTTGAGGCTTATAGAGCTCCTTGCCGTGAGCTGTCATAGGTTTGCGGTTGAGATCTTCCAACGGGATGAAGTTGCTGAGAAGCATAAAATATATGATGTCTGGAGAGATTCTCCTCGAGATATGACGAAGTGGGATTCATTCCGGGACCCAACGGCCTTTACACATGGACCTTACATTGCAGTTGACCAATATCCGAATGGCGCTGCAGATGGTGTAGGATACTGGGCTGAAGGTAGAATATTTGGTGGCGTCGTTGTGTTTGATAGAGGTGAGGACGGCACCGAGGTAAGGAATAAGTCCAGTTCCAAGAGACGCATTATTAATACAACGGCAGAGTCGACAAATATACTTCCATGGATGTCGCCGCAAGGGCCCACGAACGATATACCCTCCGACAGACCAGCAATTCGAACAAATGATTCAGTTTCTTCTTGATGAAACTGAAAATCATGATACTGCTTCTGCCAATCCGTTCCCTATTCTAGCGACACCACAGAACCGTTGGCGCTGGGATCCGTGGGATGCAATGGCGCTTTACAATATCTATCGCGATCGGTTTGAACGGAAGATCAGCCCCAGTAAAGGGAAGCCGTGCGTTCTGAACTCTATTGACTGGCCCGAAATAAAAGATGATCTATTCCTCATCAATGCGATGCATGAGCGGTTGGAGGGAAAGTCAGTGGATGAAGACGAGATCGCTGCGGCTAAAGAGGGGTTGACGAGGATCACTCCATCATCACCTTTATGGTCAAACGAGGTACCGCGGACATACCAGGGAATATAGAAGTAGTATGTGCATAGATAGAACTGCCATTTTACTACGTCTCAATCATCACTGGACGCCCTTTCATGAATGATTTTGCGTTGGAAGAAAATCGCGCATCTACAGGTGAACAAGCACAACTACAAAAGACACAGCGCTTCCATGAACCAAAACAAAAAGCATGAGGCACACCCGACTCGAACGGATAACCTTCAGGAATCAAGCATACTTTCAAGGGAACCCCGAAATGAACTGGAATCTGACGCGCTACCAGTTGCGCCAGCGCCCCATGGATTAAACGGAGGTAGCACTGTTTCCAGTCTATGCCGTCTGGTTCTGACGATGTGGGTTTGGTATTCTTGCCGAGAAAAGCCGATGGCGTGGGGCAGAACCAGGTCATGCTTCTTGAACATAACAGCTTGAGCAATGAGTAGGATCAGTACAGAAAGCGATATGGTGATTCAGGCTATCTAAAAATACACTGCTCCCCTATCAAGTACCGGTAACTGGCCTTAGCTGATATCGCCGACATATGGCAAGACCTTTACCTAGCAATTCAATCTCTGCTTCTAGAGCCTTCCGACGGCATATCGTTTCTTCTGAATCTGCAACTAGCTCTTGAAGTGTCTCTTTGCTCATCCTGTAAACCATCGAAGGTGAGAGGATATTTGGCAGATCGCAAATCAGACAGCTCTCGATTGCGAGGTTGATCACGTTCTCAATAAAGGTACGTCGCGACGACTAAGCTTGTTAACCAGTTTCTCTGCACGGATGGGGAATAATTACCTCGTAGTAGATACTCATGATATCAACGACATCGTATATCCCGGATTCTCGTATTTCTGAATCTTTTTCTGTCGCAACTGCTTCTCGAATCATCTGACATGTAACCCTTTCCTTCTGGCGGTCGTCAGAGGAGACGGGAGCTTTGGCTGTCACCAGGCTGTAGACTCGCTCGGCTAGACGATCTCCTGATTTCTGAGTGAATTCTCTGTAGCCATCAAGATCTAGGGGAAATGCAAAGGCTTGCTCATAAGGCTTGAAGAGCTCATTGATCTTTGCCTCTATAGCCACTTTCTTCTCGTCGAAGAAAGGATCCACACACGTTGTCAAGATGGCTTCAACCCCTCCATTGAAACATCGATGTCCAAATAAAAACTGGAGTACTCGATCCACGAATGCCTTGGTGACCTCAAATACGAGCTCTGTATGGCGAAGAGCGATTACGCTCCAGGAGCTTACCTGATGTTGGAGTAGCCGCCTTACAAACTCGTGGGTGTGAGACCCTGGGAAATCGACGCCGCGATTAAAGATTACCCTTTTCACGACTTTGTTGATGAATTCCTCTTTTGTGACAAATTCTGTCTCCATAAATTCATTTTGGTCGTAATGTTCAATAAACTTAAGGAGGTGCTTAGGCGGTTTGTGTCCTTCTGGCTTAGTATTTGATGATCCAATGCCATATTCCGTTCCCCTAAATCTCATCACATAATCGAATGCTTGACTCAAATCTCGAATCTGTGCCCTTAACTTCGTGATTTCACCATGTTGAACGAGGAAGAATCTGTCTTGATACCTCCCGTGGATTCCATCTTGAACAACACGCTGGAAGTCACTTGCCACAGAAATGAGAAAGGACCTCATTTCTTCTGGGCTAGACCGAGGTGGCCCTAATCCTTCTATATCAGATTCCCTGAACTGAAGGCTCCAATCGATATCATCGACTACCAGGGGGAGTGTACGTCGCATATGATGGCACAGAGCAAGGCTGAGTTTCTTTCTGAGGTTCGCAGCGCCGCGATCAACCGATGGTATGCATGACCATGCGCTTTCTTTGAAGAATTGGTCTTCGGTTTCATCTCGCCTCGAAAAGCTCAGTTCTTCTTCTCGTTTGTTGCAGAGAACGTGCCATCCGAGGTCAAAGCGATTCATGAATTGGCGATTCATGGCCAATCTGATGTACCTTCGCTCCTCGACTGATCCAGGCCGCATGATATCAGGCTTTGTTATAATAGGGATTGTCTGTTTTCCATGGGGATCAAATAGCCTGGAATGTCTGAGAACTACCTGTTCAGGAATGGTCTTGTTGGGGTTGACGACGACTAAATAGATGTTGTCCTTGTTATCCAGGTGGCTGCCTAGAAGACCTTGGAGGATTTCAGTATTTTCTTGATTCTTATCAGAGTTTGGAAACCCTGGTAGATCCAACAGGCTCAACGGATACATAAGCGGTCCCTCAATTTCCAAACGTAGCAGGTCCTTTGAGAAATCCTTCCCGGCTCTGTTGAACTCCATAATACTCTTGGCCTCCTCTATGATATGAGCAAGGTCATCCTCCTGAAAGTCAGAGTGCTGCCATGTTTTGATTTTCTTTGATTTGTCTTCGAATATAATCGTAATATCAATGCGAGTCTCCGGAGCTTGTCGAAACATAACTTGAATGGCGAATCGCGTGCAGCCATTTTCGCCTGTCGGAAAACGCAGGTGAGAAATGGCTTGGAGAACAGATGACTTTCCAGATGACTCTTCGCCCAGGACAACTACTTGTGGAACTTTGATCTTTTCTTTGATGCCACAAACGCTCAACTTGTCACATATGTCGTGTATGGCTTTGGTTTCAGTCGTGTTGAGTTGACTCAGCACATTGAGATCGATAGTGATATCCATTTTGACAGTGTAAGAAATAATGAATTTGGGTACGCAACTATGAGAACTTGCTGGTTACTATCTGTGTTATGTAGTGTCCTGTTTCCTCCAAACAGGCCTTCTCGTGTTGGCCCGATGGACATGGCCTTGGCCTGAACATCGCCCAATAGTTACACGCCCAGAAACCGCGCGCTTACGCCATGTCGCAATTCGTTCGTGATCCTACTCTGCTGAGCCATGCAACACTGCGCGTTTCAATACTGTTTCTGTTGTTAGCGTTGTGCAAAAGTAGTTATGTTGGTTCTGACATGTACCGCTTCGATACAGCATGTGGCGACAAGGTACTTCAAATGTGCGAGAGGAGAACAACAAAGGTTGCTCAAGCCCCCGATAACTAGTTCCAAGTTTGAGGCGGAGCTGATGAAACTACGTAGCTGTAATATGACACCGAATCTCGAGTTAGCATTTGACTTGATCGCGCTGCTGGTGATAAGAGGCTATCCACAGGCCGGGCTAGACCGTCAAAGTGTCTCAGCCACTTTCGCTAGCTCAGTTGGCTCCCCTCACCAACTCTTCTCTGTTTCCCCCAAGCCTCGCGGACAATTTTCTCAAAACCACAAGACATTCAATTTGCATTGATTTGCAACGATGAGTTCCACGACCCATCCTCTACTGGCCAATATCTACGATGCGCTGCGTCACAAGTTCGATGCCGGAGACAAGACTCTCTTCCAGATGCAAGTTCCGACACAACCCCTCCAGAGAAGCGAGTTACATTATGATGGAAGTGATTCAGACTCTGCACAGATGATCAAGCCGTCTTCCGTGGCTGAGGCGGAGTTCCGTCTCACAGATGGCATGTTGGAGCTTTCTAACATCGTGGGCGGTCCAAATGGAAGCAAACTCTCAGAGACATATGACCAGGTGCTTTCTGGCCTCATTTCGGCCGACGAAGAGGCCAACCCCGACCAAGCCAATGAAGCATTGCAGCAGGCGAGAGAGGACCTGAGGTCTTGCGTGAACCGTAACATGGATGACACAGAAGACATTTATCCCATCAATCTTGTCCCTAGCGACTGGGCCAAAAGTCTTCGGGACCCTTCGCAACAAGACAATACTGGCAGCATCCAGAGTCAGCTGCAAGACGCCATCAGACAATGCAGCTTCCTTAAAGCAAGAAGGGACACTCTAGTGGCTGTGGTGGACGACCTCAAATCGTTGCAAAAAGCTGTGGATATTGCAAGGGCAGCTGCGGACGCCACAGAAGCGGAAATGGCCAAGGGCTTTACTAATCCAGTTGCCCAGTGCATAAAGCTTTACTTTGCTCAAGCTTGTTCAAAAACACAGGACGGTACTGAAGCTATAAAAGGACTGAGCGACAGGAACAAGATGGAACTCAATGCATTGCTCCAGCAGGACCAAGCAGGCCCATTGAGCGATGAACAGTGGAAATCCCTGGTTGCATTGCAACTAAATCATATTCAGAACTCAACCGGTCTTGCTAAGGCTTCCGAAGCACTTACTCGGGCTCAGACAGAAGTCTCACAGGCCACCAGTCGCGATAGCAAGCTTGAGCTACATACC
Organism: Fusarium pininemorale; assembly: GCA_002165215.1. Taxonomy (NCBI): domain Eukaryota; kingdom Fungi; phylum Ascomycota; class Sordariomycetes; order Hypocreales; family Nectriaceae; genus Fusarium; species Fusarium pininemorale. The sequence goes on from NFZR01000011.1 coordinate 1,048,856, forward strand.
ATTAATGACCAGATTGCATCGCTTACTGTCGAAATTGAGAAGTTTCAAGGTATGCTTCGAGAAACTGGCAGTCAGAACTATGAGGAAACGTCGCGTGCTTTACAAGGCAATACATTAGCTCCTGGTTGGGAGACCTTGACCATTGACAGTCGAGCATCGACGCAGACCCAGTCAAGACTCAGCTGTACTTCGAATTCGAATTTGGCATGGTCAACCAATATCTTGTCTTACAGCGAATCTGGTTCCACTAGCTTTGTCGCCGCCGACCAGGAGAGAACTTTGTCTACTGAAAACACCGATGTCAAGGTTGTGTTCAGCGCAACGAAAGTTGCTATTGACAGACCATGGTTCAACGCTCAGGTGCTCGGCAAAAGCACTGATTCTACAGCAGATATCTCGGCAGGTAACCCTGAGGATGTTCGCAAACTATTCGCTAGCGGCTCGACAATCGATACCACTGAGTGTCAGTTACCGGCCTGGACCACTAGCTTCCTTGTTGTCCAGGATATATGCATTACCCTGATCTCTCACACGACCTTCCAGGGGAGTCCAGTCCAGGACATCGACAATTGTCTATCATCTGGTGGTAGCTTGTTAGTATTTCGAGCTTCCAAGAGTGACACAAATGGGAATCAGGGAGCTGGTTACAGCATAAAGGGTGACAAGAAGATGGTAAGGGTGAGCATTTCTGCACCTCAAATTCTTGGCTGGTTCACGCAGATATCTCCATAGAATGGGTAGTCAGGCGAATAAGGAAATATTGAGGCTAAGCTTGCCACTTTCTCAACCAGCAGTAAGCATGTCCATTCTCCAAGCCTCATCGCGGTCTTGAATGTGAAACGTCAAATGGCATTTTGTCTAACTCGTAGCTGCAATATATAACCTCATAGGCGGTAGTCAACTACATAGTAGCTGAATATATTATGTCCGTCCGTTTATGAGAGGTAAATCCTTGAAGAACCAAAGAAGATTCTGTACATATATTGAATGCTTCGTAACAGACACTAGAAAACTAAGTTCATTCGACTAGTCACCACAACGACATGAATAGAGAATCAGCAATTGCAACCGAATTTCAACCCTGAAAGGTAGCAATTTCCCTAGCCTATTATCCCATGTGCAATTTCAACCTCAGAAGCAAGGCCAAAAACCCTTCCGATGAACGTTTTGCACTCATCTAACTCATTACCAACGGGATGCGGTTGGACAACCCCCTGAGCGTTCTCAATGAATTTCATCGGCCGTCGTCCACAAAGGATCCATTCGAGCTTTGGCAATACCTTTCGGTAACTCCTTGCATACTCAAGCATGCGATATAAATGTGCGTGCTGCCAAGCCAATCTTGATTCGATTCGACCCCGCGCGAAGGGAGCGAGCTCCGGGTGATCTTTCGCGGTCTGGAAATCTTCTTGGTTCGCGAAGCTCGATCTGTAGTATGAGGGATGTCCAAAAACTTCGTTGGCTCTGGGAGGATACGTATCTCCTCTTATGACCAACAACTTGAGGTTCTTGAGGTTTCGAAGGTGAGCTTGCAGCTTTCCATGGTCGATGAGCCAGATAGGAAAAGTCTCCTCTATGTAGTTCTCTAATGAATCGAACTCTTCCATCTCATCACAGCGTAGGCCTAATTGCTCCAGGGTTGTAAGCTCGCATATAGCCGCGAGAGACTCCGGCATAATGTCGAAATGATCTTTGTCGTAGCCAGCATCCTTGTTTTGCCCTCCCCATTGGATATACAAGGAGCGAAGGTTATTAAATCGACCCTTTCCAAGGCCAGGGATTAGGACTCGATCGAAAGATGTATCACGACCCGACCAGAAGTAACTCTGAGTGACCCAAAGCTTTTTCAGATTATTGTGCTTGTGAATTAGTTCTGTGATAAGCTGAGAGTCATGATCATGATCAACGACGAGCTCTTCAAGATCCCGATATGGCTCTTCAACATGAGAACGGATGAGATCCTTAAATCCCCGAACAGACATGTAATCTAGTTGGAGAGATTTGAGTGGCGCAGATAGAAAAGAAGCAAAGCTTGGTTCATCTATTGCATCGGGGTCGAGCTTGATTCGGAGCTGTCGCAGCTTGGGAAAGGACTGCAAATCTGTTTCAAGAGAGAGAGGCTTCCAATCTTCGTGGTTCCATGTCTCCCAGGCCAGTGATTCGAGAGTCGGAGAGCAAAGCTGGAAAAGAGTTCTGAAGAAGTTGTTGGTGGGATTAGGTCGCCGTTGTTCCCCACTGCGAAGGGAATCATGCCCTTGGTCCCAGGTACTTACTAATCTAACGTTCATCAGAACGAGAGATCGCAAAGGCCAGGATGGTGGGGTCACAGGAGGCCCTAGAGAGAAGTCCTCGGTGATGAGAGCGCGGTTGATGAGCAGGTTATGGGCGGTGGATTCAGCAATGACTGAGAAAATCTCGGTCTCTATTGGGAACTTGCAATTCCACACTAGGGTCTCAAGGTTGCGCATGGCGCCGACGTTGATGGCCACAACCCTTTGGACCTCTTTGAAGATGCTGGCAGCTTCTTCCTTGATTTCCTCAGTTCCTTCAAACTCATCATCGGGATCATCTTGAGCCCTCTCCCAAGCTTCACTGTGAATGAGGCGACTGATGTATGGGTCAGGTTTGAAGGTGAATTTCCGTACGCAGTCTCCGATGTGGGGGCCGACGTAGCCATCAACCATGTTCTGGGCGATTTGGCATAGAAGCCTCGTCTTGCTCGGATTGTAGTCATATGTGAATTCGGAGTATTGGCAAGCACGGGAAAGCCCCCAGCAGTCAGAATTAACAAGGGCAAGCTGTTGCAAGGCTTTGTCGTCCTCAGCGATGAAGCCCACGATCTTGGCCAGGATCTCGCTCGGCATTTGGAGCAAACGGCAGTTGGACGCACGAGGACCTTGCATCACAGTATCTAGAAGCAGGGGTTCAAGGCGGGACTTTGGCTCCCGATAAATGTCCAATTCGGCAGCCGTGTCGGGCCCGTACATGATGTTGATGATGTCATAGTCGGAACGCATTGTGGCACAAAGAACGAGGGCGGAGAGAGAGTAATTATTGTGCAATTGATGCTATCGACAAGTTGGGAATGCCACGATTTACAATGGCGACGAGCCCTTGCGTACCCCACTGGAGCTGGAAAAAAGAAAGCCCACCCCCTCATAACAAAGCTACGGCATATTCTGCACTCATTCGTGTTAATGTGCGTAGCCGCACGTGAAACTGAGACATACGCGCTGAGATAGCATTTAATTGGTTTCGGCATCAGTCAACACGCGCTCAACGCGTCAGTTTCGTGAAGTATCCCACGCGCTGATAGACTCTGTATAAAAATTGTGAAAGTAAAGCCATGATTTCCTAGTGACAGCTGATCAACCGTCATGGTGACAATTGGTACAGTAGTTCAGTGTGATCTGACACGTGTTGGATAGGTACGCTGTTCCACATTTGCTCACTCCATCATTATCCTTCATGTACTGGACACTGTGAAATAGTTAGTATAAACTCATCATCGATCATGCAAGGGTTCACTTACGCATCCTTGATATCTTTGCCCTTCATTCCGAGACCATAGTCGTCGCACTTGAACTGGGCCGTGCAACCAGCTTGACCAAATGTCGCGACCATGATCATACCGCTCTTGATCCTAGCATAGCGCGAGACATAGTCCGTGTATGTCGTCTCATCATCGAAACCATCGTTCAAAGCACGGTCACATGCATCATCGATGCTACCGCACTGGCTAGAGCCCTTGTTGTTCGCATCAGTCTGCGTGGGCAAAGGAGTCTCGAGTGTAACAGCATCTCCGACACCCTGGGTATAAGTATACTTTCCACCAGGGTAGTTCCCAACCAAGACTGTACGGTCGGGGTAAGAAACCACTGTGCCATCGTCGGTCTTGACGAAAGGCTCAGGATCGGGCTTCTCAGTCACCTTGGGCTCAAAAGCATCAGTAGGGATAGAGGAGGGGAAGGTTGTGTAGTCGGCGCAAGACGACGAGATCAAATCAGTGGAGACATAGAAGCCCTTGCCACTGACTGTAGTCTCACAGGCGCAGTAGGGATCAATGCCGGGATTGGCATGAATGATGCAAGGATACTCGCGTTCAGGCTCCTTAGTCGTGGTGGAAGTAGCGAAAGTAGTAGACTGCACAGAGGTCTCAGTAGATGTAGGTCCTGCTGTCGTAGACTCAGCAGTTGTGGCCTCTGTTGAAGTCATCTCCGCGGTAGTGGTATCTTGAGTCTTAGTGGCCTCAGAAACCTCAGTGCTCGACTCTTCGGTAGTGACAGACTCAGCGGAGGTCTCGGTGGTGCCTCCTGTAGTGGGGGTAGCATCAACATCCACAACGACTGTATCGACGCCCATGCTCAGCTGAGGAAGCTCAGTCGTCTGAGTAGTAGCCTCAGTGGTCTCAGTAGAAGTAGCAGCAGAAGTCTCAGTAGTTCCTCCTGTTGTTGGAGTCGCATCAACGTTTACAACTACCGTGTCCACGCCCATAGACAGTTGGGGAAGCTCAGTAGTCTGGGTAGATGCTTCAGTGCTGGTGGCCTCCGTCGTAGCTTCACTAGAGGTAGCGCCGGTGGTAGGAGTAGCATCAACGTTCACTACAACAGTCTCAACGCCCATCGATAGCTGAGACAGCTCAGTGGTGCTAGCCTCAGTAGTGGAAGCAGCGGAAGACTCAGCAGTGGACTTGAGTTCAGTAGTCCTAGCTTCAGTCTTGGTCTCCTCCTCAGCAGTACTCTTGTCGTCGTCGTCATCGTCCTGGTCGTCAGGATCTTCGGGTGTCTGAGTTCCTACAGGAGTAGGGACACCTCCATTGATGACGACAGCTGATGGAGCCGGAGTGATGCCAGGGAGAGGGGGAAGGACGTAGCTTCCAGGTGCAGGTCCTAAGTCACATATTAGTATAAACTTTTGGCGGAAAAGGTGAGCGAACTTACCAATACCCCAAAGGACGATACCGCCAGGGCCATTGTCTTTGCCAGCGTGCTCACAAAAGATCAGGCACGACGGACCAAAGAGAACAGGGACAACAACATCATTGCCATCGCTGTCCTTGGTACTGTGCAGAGTGTTATCGCTGACACCAGAGATGGTCTCTTGAGGCTCAGCACTGACAGCAGCAGGAGTAACTGTGATAGGAGCCTCGTCTTGCTTGGTGGTGGGCTCAGGGTTAGTCTCATCCTTGGTCTTGGGGTCCTCGTTGTCCGAGTCTTCGGACTTAGGACCAGATTCCTCGTCCTTGCTAGTAGGCTCAGCTTCCTCTTGCTGAGTTGTAGTAGGCTTGGGGTCCTCAGGTTTCTCAGTTGTCGATGGCACCTCACCAACAGGCTGTTCCGAGGAAGTGGTGACGGGAACCGGAGCCTGGGTAGTGGTGGTCTCCACTCCAACCAAAGGTTGCGAAGTGGTATCCTGAGGTGCCGGTTGCTCAGTCGTGGAGTCCTGAACGGGAGGCTGCTGGGTGGCTGTGTCAACAGCAGGGCCTTGCTCAGTAGTTGACTGAGGTGCAGGAGGCTGTTGGCTAGTAGGTTCGACACCAGGTGCCTGATCAGTTGTGGTAGTATCAGGGGCAAGTGGTTGCTGAGAAGTTGCCTCTGCTACGGGAAGCCCCTGTGATGTCGTAGTGTCGATAGCTGGAGGCTGTTGGGCTGTAGTTTCGGGACCAGTAGGCTGTCCCGTCCCAGTAGTGGGCTGTCCAACAGGGACCTCACCAGAAGATGTCGAGTCAAGAGGCGACTCGCCATTGGCAGTAGAAATACCTCCAACCGCAATGTCGGTGCTCTTGGACTCGGACAGTTCAGGCAAGATATCGGTTGAAGTAAATGCAGCACCAGGAACCGGAACATCTGTGCTTGTCTCCGGAAGTGTGACATCCGAAGAAGTCGTCTTATCGAATACAGGAATCTCAGACGAAGTAGTTTCAAAGGGAAGAGGGTGAAGAGTCGTGGTGGTGGATTCACCATTGACTCCAGGAGTCTCTGGGAGTTGAGCCTCCGCCAAAGTGGCGAGAGTCACAAAAAGACCGACCAGACGCATAACGAGTGATTGTCTAGGTCTCAAAAGAAAAAGAATGACTTAGTTAGTGTATAACGAATGAAGGAACTCAGTACGAGTATGTTGAGCTAGACCTAGGCGACAGACTGCAGACACAACAGATAGGTATATAATCCCGATACTAAATCAGGCTTACATCTTGCCCAAGGCAGGCTTGGAGGCTTGTAGCTTGTCCATTGGGGGCAAGGCGCTATGGCCAGCCTAATCTTGCTAGTCCCGCAGAGTGGACATGTAACTGAAACGGTTCAGAAGGAACGAATCCTAGTTACATTGTAGGTTCATCGCCATGTTATGATATCGGCCCGTGCCGTTCCAAGCCACATCCCGTCGGGTTCCTTTTTCCGTCTGATAAGTGTTTCTTGGATACTCGCTTACCCCTGCGGATCGCTTCCTTTTCGATGCGGAGCTGAACTTGTAAGGTTGCATTGATGACGTCGAACAGCCTTGTAAAAACCACTGAAGGATGGGCATGGTTGATGAATCTCCAGTTTCAATCTCTTTCTTTTGCTTGACATGAGTCGCTTTATCGGACTTCGCTCTGTTTCGGGCATTTCCGTTTACGTCTTTCGCTGTCACATTTGGACCCGGCACCGAACAAGTCGTCTATCACTTCTTCAGCCTTAGATCATCGAATGCAAGACGGCGCATCCAATTAAGAAAGAGTCCGTAATATATCAAAGCTTAAGTGTTAATTACAACTTCCGTGGTAAAGTAGAAGCTCAATAGGAATTACTAGGTTGACTCAGGCTTCCACCGAAAGACCAATTTCTCACCATCAGGTTTGGTCATCGTCGACTTCCACAAAAAACAAAGCGATAGTCAATACTCAATAAACATGCTTAATCTTAGAGATGCTGTTACGCGTCATCCCATCAATTGCCGTTGCAGCCGTTCGGCCCCCGTTCGTATTACTGGCCTATAAAATAACAGTTGAACCGAGCAAGTGGATAGTGGCACATTGAAATAGGACCCTTGGACCAACATGTGCTCCATTCGTGAAAGATCTCCATAGCTGAGCGCCCTACTGGGCCAAACATGTTACAACGCTCGATCCTTCGGGGGCCGTCACATTCTCAGCCTTGTAATGGTCGTTGACTGTCACATCAAGCGAATCCTTCACGCTTATCTATGGATCGCAATCTAACCATCCCTTTCATGGCAAAGCTCCCGGCCAAGCCGGCATCGCGAACATTCGAGAATATGTAAGGGCACGAGATTAGGATGAACATCCATAAGCGCCAAGTGATACCCTGAGCCAAGAAAAGATCGTTTCCTCAGGAAATATCTGTAATATACAATAAGCAAATGCAACATTGATCCAGTTTTAGGATCGAGCATAGGATCCTCGTCAATCACTCTGCATCGCCTTCCAGAACTCCCCGTCGATTATTATCCGACGACAAGCTGCTAATGTCTAACGGGTAAGACGGAAAGGCCAAGTTCTTCGGAGTTTTCATGTCTTGGCTGACGATCTCAACTTTATCCCGCCCCCAACTCCCATCGCGCACAGGCAGATCATGCCAAGAATGAACAACGAGCCCGCTTTTTCACGATCCTTTCTATGGAGCTCGTGTACTGTAATTTCTTCCTGCTTCAAGCCTTGATGGCTGATGCTCGGACATTCCCGTGTGGCATTACTCTGGTTATCTTACACTGATATCCCTTCTCTATTCAGCATATATGTAGGGCAGAGACTCTAAAGTTGTACATTTCATTGCATCAAACAATACAGTCTTTCTTCAACCCTCTCGTTTTATACACTCGTTTAAACCGTCACTCTTTTAGAACTATCCTATCTTGCTCATCACCATGTTGGGCTCCAAGAGTTTCCAGAGCGGCGGCTGGGCCAAGCTGTTGGCCTCGCTGTTCTTCCTTCTTGCTGCTTCTCAGCTCTGCATCGCTGCACCTTACACCAACCAGTGAGTCCTTTACCTATAGACACCTTTCAATGAAGCTAATGCCCCAAGGCTTGCTGTTCGCGAGGATCACCGTATCTACGCCAGAGTCAAAACTCCTGAGCTAGAAGCCTACGAGAGCAAGCTCGACGACAGCAAGAAAGCTGGAACATACGTGAACCAAGATGATACCCAGTTTGTAGACTTCACTGCTGCTGGTAATCACGTTGTTGGAAGCTCATCCTTCGCTGGCTGCTTCGGTGTCATCCTTGCGACCAAGCAAGGTGCCATTGTCGCCCATTACAATCTTGACCAGAATGGCTTGGACACGGCCAAGGAGAAGATTACAAATTTCTACAGCGAGCACAACGACAAGGTTGGAGGCGCTGAGGCCCATCTTTACTCTGCCATAACCTATGAAACTGGGGCGCTGGTTGAAGAAAATCTGTACAACGAGTACAAGAAGTTTCTCACGGATCTTGTTGGAAAGCCGCCCCAGGATCATCACTATACTGAGGCTCTTGAGACTGTTTCCGAGGCCGATCTTGACGCGGACAACTGGGATCCGGAAGCAGTGAGCGGTGGTTTCGTTGTAGAGAACTCTGGTGGCGGCGAGGCTGACACCACTATCTTCTTCATTACCATCGAGAGACAGCGTGTCAGTGCCCAGGGTCCTGGCAAGTGATGGCAGCCAAGTCTAGTTGTCACCTGGGTCTCAGATTCCGGGCGCTTGTGATGTAGACCTTCATTCATGTACCTATCTAGCATGTCAAATAGATTCTGTGGCAACTTCTCAATCAACCTGCCATTATATATACACCTGTCGCATATCATTGTGACCTCATTGCTTATCGTCTAAAGTCTTATTTATCGTGCAGCAATCTCATGCCGTGATTTAGATAGATCTGAACAGAACTCGAACCAAAGTAGACCCTAGAAAGATAAAGGCTGACCATGGATTAAACTGGAGCTAGATGATGATGAATGTGCCAAAAGAAAACACCATTATGCGACACGTGGGTCATTTGAGTTTGCTACTTTCGTCGTTGAATACCCAAACATTCAAGGAAAGGACCATCGTGACAAGCCACCAAGTATGCTTGATCCGTGGTAGACTCATTAATATGCTTAACCTTGCACCATGAAGGTACAGCAAAAGTATCCCGTGCCTCCCATCTAAACGTCATCGTCTCCCCAGTCGGCGTCACAAGCTCAGTGCGACCCTTTCCTTCATAGCAGTGATAAAGATAGGACTGGCTCTCTTGTGACTCTACCGTGGCACCAGGGCTCAGTCTCTCAGCCTGAACGCCGAGGAATGTTGATAAAGGCTTCCCATTTGAGAGCTTATAGTGATAGATAGAGTAGTCGCTCTTGTCAGCATTGAGTTCCTTCTCAACGGGAGCCCATGGGAAACGGAACTCGCAAGGGTCACAATGTCTGACAGCGTTAGCAAGGGCATCTTAGTCGTGCAGGGTAGAAAGATACTCACTCGCTGGGATAGCGTGGGTCAGAGTAGCCCTCAGCAAAGTGAACTGGAGCAAAGCGGAATAGAGGTAGGTTCAACATATCTAACCAGACGACTGGCTTATCACTCTCGTTGCCATGGTCATGCCAGTGCCAAATCGGCGTGATGACAACATCGCCTCTGACGAGGGGCATCTTCTTGCCCTCAACCGCTGTGAAACCTTCACCATCGATGATGAAGCGAGCTGCGAAGGCAAGATGTCTATGTGCTGGCGCTGTTTCGCCAGGATTCACGATTTGAAGACCTCCATAAATAGTATCTGTTGTGTATGGTGATTCTAGAAAGGTCAGCCAAATGAGTTCAGCAGCATGACTGATATGATATACTCACGCATGCTAGGGTTCACGAGCATCAAGACTCGCCGCTCAGCTTTCTCTTCTGGCACCAACTTGGCGGCTGTCTCCAAATGAGGTAAGGCCTCTCTGTATGTCCACATGTGTGGCTTCGCTGTGGGGTTCGGTGTCGGCGGCACCATCATGTTCATCTGTGACCAAAGAGGCTCCAAGTTCTTGGATGGTAGTTCGCTGAGATACTGCTTCATCTCTGGTGAGTCGCCATTGGAGGCGCCCGAAGCCACTGTGCTAGTATAATTCCCCATGGCTTCTGTGGTCTCTCCTAGAGTAAAGATGCTTCTGATATTATTTTTGACTTGGTTAGTGATTCGCAAGTGTCGTTGGAGTGTTCTGCAAATAAATAACGGATTGATGGATGGTCTCGGGGTGGATAACAATCGTAAGATCCCCAGACAAGAGAAAGCTGGGGAAGTAGCACCGATAGGCAACAGAATTGCTACAACGGTCACATTGAACCGAGTTTAATCAATCATCCACAACAGCCGAAGTCAATATCCGTCTTCCGGGTTGACTCCGGTGGGTTCCGGGCTCCGACTTTCCGGCCGGACCGTGCTATGAGTGGCCACAACAGTGGATCTCTCCGACAATCATCACGCCTTTCAGAAACAACTATAACAGGTAGTATACAACCTTGACGATAATGCAACAATGAGAATAGCCAGTATCGCAGCACCATTGTATCGCAGAAATTTCACGTCTTCATTCTGTCGCAAAATGTCGTCAACAACTTGGAACCGCCTCATTCGCTTCGTCGATGACAACGGAAACGAGACCTTCGGAGACCCGGTCATTGATAGTGACAAGGACTTTTCTGACAAGTTGGCCAAGAATGACCTATGGGCTGTTGAGTACAAGGGTCAGAGTCCTGTGGCGCAACTCACCAAGGGTGACAAGGTACATGTCAAGGCTGTAAAGGAGCTGCTGCGACCGGCTGATGTGCCTATCATCCGATGCATTGGCCTTAACTACATCAAGCACAGTAAGTCACGAAGCACACAGTGACTCGAGCTATACTAACTTGAGTGATTAGTCAAGGAAGGTGGCCGAACACCGCCGCCTTATCCCTCATTGTTCATCAAGCCCTCTACCTCCATTGCTGGCTTCAGTGAGGATGTCCCCATTCCTAAGATCGCCCAAGATGGCACAATAGACTACGAGGGAGAGCTGGTAAGTATTCCGTCTATCCTTTTGCTGGAAAACTAGCTAACATCAAAATTTAGGGTATCGTGATTGGCAAGTCTGGCAAGAACATCACCAAGGAAGATGCTCTCTCTTACGTAGCAGGCTACGTCGTCTCCAACGACGTCTCCGCGCGAGCATGGCAACGAGACCCCAAGAAGGCAGGCGGTGTTCCCCAATGGTGCTTCAGCAAGGGTTTCGACAAGTTCGCCCCCATTGGGCCTCTTCTCGTCTCTCCTGCTATCGTTGGTAACGCTTCCAAGTTGCACTTGACAACAACTGTCAACGGCGAGGAGCGACAAAGCGAAGGTACAAACGATCTTCTTTTCGGGGTTGAAGAGATTGTCAGCTTCATCAGCCAGGGAACAACGCTTGAGGCTGGAACCGTTGTTCTCACAGGAACACCGTGTGGCGTCGCCATGGGAATGAAGGAGCCTAAGTATCTTAATGACGGTGATGTTGTGGAGGTTAGCATCACCGAGTTGGGAAGTGTCAAGAATAAGATGGTCTTTGAGTAATGGGCAGATGAAAACATGGTATTTGGGTAAATAGACATAGAAGCAATTTTTCCATTGTGTTATTCGTTCAAAAGCTCCCAAACTCCTTGAACGTCGTTCAGCCACGACATATCGTTCACATCCAAGTTGAAAGCCGCAAGCTCTTGAGGATTAAAGTCTGGTATTGGGGTTTGAAACTCTTCTGCGAGTTGCTGAACAAGATCAGGAACCTCCATGTTCGGCATTGGTTGTTGAGGGAGGCCTGGATTATGCCCTTCACCGGGCTTGTTGGCGTTCGCCGTTTCACGTCCCGGTGAACCACGAGGTGTTGCTTGCAAGATCTTTGAAGAAAGAATATGCAGCGCTGCAACGCACCGTCGAGGAGACTGCCCGAATTGCTCATGAGCTTTGAGTACGGAAATAGCTTGGCCCCAAGATCTGCCGATTTCCACGGCCGAGAAGACATCTGGTCGAAGTTTGGCGGCGATCAGTACTGTAGCAGCGGAGTAGATGTAGTACACTCGATACCACCAGGCCGGAAGCAGGCCAACGGTGCCATCTAGTGTCTGGTGCTTCACCAGAGTGTTGATCATATTCTGAGCTGTCGTGACGCAGAACATTGCGCCTTGTTGAACGACACGAGCTTGAAGATTATCGTCCATGGGCTTTTTGTCCTGGGGAGATTGTGTGAGACAGAATCTGGAGAGGACAGGGCGTAGCAGCAGGATACGTGCATGGAGGAATCTGTTCGTGAGTTAGCAGCCATAGACAGCTGTGAGAGTAGGAGCGCATACCTCATGCGAAGTATCACGGCTTGTCGCCGTGCTATTTCATCCTTATTTGACTCCAACAACTCCCAGCTGAGATGATCTGGTAGTTTTGACTGCCATCTACTGATACAGCGATCTAGTTGAACCACTCTATCGAGATCTTCGTCCTCGCCTTCTAAACCTTCAAGGTCAAAATGCAATTCCTTGTCCTTCGGCCGATTGCCCTGTGAGCCGTCATAGAACGCAATCATGGTCTTGTGAATGATCTCGTAAAGTCGCACTGATCTCACAAAGAAGCTGTAATATTCCAAACCTTGCATTCCATTCTGGGCGTTTGAAGTTTCCGCTGGATGTGGCACGTTCTTTGCGGGATGTTGGGAGATCATGGCAGGGCGACCATGGGTCACAGATACCATGCTGGCTGGGTTAGCTGACTGGGAGCCAAGGTGCAGCAAGTTCACTCACCGATCCATCAGAACACATCCATACCATATCCTGCGCAACAACTCTCGCTCGCCAGGGTCTGAGCGATTCGCTGAGGTCTCGGGCAGGTGAAGTCCTAACCCTTGAGCCATCCTGATGGCAGAGCCAATAACCATCCATGTCTGATGCGGATTATATGTACTCTGAAGATACTGGCTCGTTACCAGTAGACACTGCACCAACTCAAGAGATCCGGGTTCCCAGGGGCTCATCGGCAATAGCTCCTGTGCCCTCTGGAAGTATGTCTCACTCGACTGTTCTCGCTGCTCTAAGGAATGCGATTCGACGAGTTGGGTGGATAGGGCTAGGATGACGTTCAGTGTAGCGACGAAGACTCGCTCATTCAAATCCATGGTTGTTCCGGAAAATATAGCATTATAAGCACGAGTCCAACGGTACCTATCTAGGAACGGATACAACGGGTCAACATAGAACCAGTACAGCTCTATCAGATGATCTGCCTGCCTCCGTGGAGGTAGAACGTATGAGAAGTCTGGCGATGTGACTGAAGCAGTACCCATAACCCCAGCTGAACGAGATGTATTTGACACATTGTCACTTGAGTTTGAAGGTTTCCCCAGCCTCACATCAATGGCCTTCTTGATCTGGGCAGTGAAAGAGCCCGCGCTGCTCTTCCCAAAGAATTCTTCAGTACTCGTCCCCTCATCGATGACCGCCGTCATGGAGTCAACAGCAGAAGGACTGTTTGAACAAACTGAAGCTCCGACATTGCGTTGACCACCATGTGAGTCTGGCTTGGTGCCGCTGCCGGGGGTAGATGTCACTGGAGAGTGATGATGTGGCGGTGGTGGTGGTGGCAGCGATAGAGGCATAGACCGTCGCGGCTGAGGCTCGTAGGTATTCACCGCTGGCAGAATGGGAACAGGTGGGCTTGCCATAGAGGGAGAACTACCCTGCCTTTGCACTGGCAATGCTTGTGCTGTTGGAGCAACAGGACGTCCATTCTGGGCTGCAGTGAAAGGCGCTGCTATTGGCGGGCGATGATGGATGAAGGCAGTCGAACTAGCGCTAAAGTTGCACTTGTCCCTCAGGGCCAATTTCCTACTACAGGAGCCACAGACTGCAGCGTCTTAGCTTAGCCTTTGTCGCCTCCCTTCCTGGGGCTGAGTGAGTGTCTGTCTCACCTGGTCGTACACCGTCACACTTGACCTTCTTGGCTCTGCAGTTATCGCAAGCGACATCAATCTTGAGGCGTTTGGCCCCACTCTGGCGATTAGCAGAAGCACCGTCATCTGTTCGTCGTGGAGGCTCCATGTGTAGTTAGTTCCGTATCCGAAGGGAATGTCGCTGGTTGTTGGTCGGGAGAGGATGGGTTTTCGGAAAGGACATGAATTGGTTCGGAACGGGGGATCCCCAGAATTAAGAGATAAGATATGAAGCTGGAGGCTGGGATCGTAAAGACTACGGCTAAAATCCGGGGAGCATTAGCGGGGGTCACTGAATCTCTCTGCATTAGCTTCACTCGGAGCTGGTCGGCAAGTGGTGGCATACCGGATATACTGGGCTTCCTGACTGAGCTGAAGTGGTATCATTGACATGGCAATTAACCGCTAGAAGTGTTTTACTGCTCTCGTGACTGAATCACAACATTGCTCGTACCTCCTTTTGGCTCAATAACTCCAGCCGAGGTCTGTGGATAATGAAGCTCAACCTCTCCAGACCAATCGGTGACCCTTGTTCCAATCCATCAACTGGCCGGGTTCCCCTCTTTCTCCGCATTCTCAGTCTCTTCTACGCGTCACTTTCGCATCTCGTCCCATTGAATCGCGTTTTTGACTGGCTCCACCCAACTTGGCCGATTCCTAACAAAAATCTCATTCGCTGGTTGTAAGTCGAGCCTAAACCACATTTTAGCATGGGTGCTGCACTCAGGATACCTTAGGGTAGTTTACTTACCCTCCATCCAGCAATGGGAGTCGGATCATGTAGAATTTACCCTTTGCTGATGCCGGAATAGTCCAGAGTGTGCATCCACATGTACGGCAAAATGCTTTCTCTTTAGAACTTCCGCTCGATGTATCGGAGAGTGAGAACTTCGTAATGGCATCATCAGTAACAGTGGAGACTCTGACCTCTTGAGCCATGAATTTTCCAATCTGTCAGGTCTAGGTTAGCTTGTCAACAACCTGTAAAACGAGATTCTTTACCAGTTGATGAGTGCCGCCAGCACCTACACAGCAATGCTCACAGAAGCATGACAGTACTGTGACTGGTTCCGACGAAATAGTGAACTTCACATCGCCACAGAGACACTGCCCTGAATAAGGTGCTTGCATGTTTTTCGGATGACGTTTTGCTCGGTAAATAGGCTGTATAAAGAACACCTCATTTGTCTCAGGCATGACCTTCCATCACTTCAACTGTATTATACCATCCAGTATCTGAAAGTGGTGTTGCCAGATTCACTTACACAGGAGCCCCGGAAGCGGTAGTTTCGCGACTCCTTCCGGATTCCCTCCGGGTATGACGGCCTTTGATCCAAGTCTCGGACCCGACCCGAGGAACAGCTGACTATTGCCTAAATTACTTGCACTTTAGGTTCCGAGTCTTTAGTGTACCGGCGTGTTGGTAACGTTTGGTCCCGAGCCAAGGCCCAGACCAAGACCCGAAGTAGCGCCTCCGAGTTAGCAGAGAAGAGCTCTGGAAGTGATGAATGCAGGCGGAGCTGAGACTCGAATAGCAATTTTTGGAGGAATTGGCCTATTGGTCCTTCCAGTGAGTGACCTATTGGCGACCGATACTTGGATCATTCTGTGAACTCTGGCTGCGACACGCAGCGACCTTCGGCTCACACTATGGAATGTGTTGGGACAAGGAAGTGACTATCGTGATTATGGTAGAATTGACTTCTCTAAATCTACCTTAAGGATCGAAAACAGCCTTTTGCACATTCACTACGATATCTCCCACAATATCGGCTGAAGAGACTCCCAATGAGAAGCGATAGTCGCCCTCACCAATCACCCACTTCTTCAGCCCGGTATCGAAATGTGCCAAGTCTCTCTGTTTCACCAGAAGCTTGACCGACTTCGCCTCTCCGGGCTCCAATCGGACCTTCTGGAAAGCCACGAGGGCCTTGATCGGATGATCAGGAGACTGCTCAGCTGGACCAGCATAAACCTGCACCAATACGCCGCCAGCTTGCTTTCCAGTGTTAGATACTGTAGCACAGACATACCAATCGTCACCCTCGCGAGAAACATTCTCCAGATCATATGTAAAAGTCGTGTAAGACAGGCCGTGGCCAAAGGGGAAGTTAACCTTCTCCCGAGCAAGTCGATCAAAGTGACGATATCCGACGAAAACACCCTCGGCATAAGTAACCTTGAGCTGCCCATCTACATATTCGCCAGGGAAATTTCCGTGCGCAGGGCAGTCCTCAATACTCCTAGGGAAGCTCACTGGCAGTCGACCCTCAGGATTGACAGCTCCTGTAAGGACATCGGCGATAGAGTAACCGCATTCTTGTCCGGGGAACCAAGCTTGTACGACAGCGGGGACTTGCTCCAGCCAAGGCATAGCGATAGCAACGCCGGTAGAGTTTACAACCACGGTGTTGGGGTTAACTGATGCCACTGTAGATACAAGGGCGTCTTGTGTGCCCTTCCGAGGGAGACTGAAACCATCTTGATCTCGACCTTCAGTCTCCCATTGAGGATCATGTCCGGTAAACACAATCGCGTAATCAGCAGCCTTGGCTACCTCGGCAGCTTCTCCGACGAGATCTGCATCGTGGTCGGATTCGAGTGAGAAGCCAACACGAACACCACTGCGACCTTCAAGGATGGTCAAGCCGATCTTGGTAGGCGGATCACTGCAGATTTTAAGGCGATAGGTCTTTCCTCCTTCGAACCTGTGGCGGAACTCAGGCTCTGGAGCAGCGAGGAAGAGAGAGCCCATGGGGTCAGTGCAGTTGGCAGTCTGCTCATAGATGATCTCGCCATCAACATAGACTCTCGTAGGTCCCAATCCAGAGCAGGCGATGTAGTGCTCTCCTGTCTCGGCTGGCGTAAAGTCACCGACAATCTCAAGTCTCCTCCAGAGTGACTCTTGTGATCCCAGAGGCGAGTATGCAGAAGTTGGCTGTCCAATAGTAGATACGGGCTCAGATGCACCCTCCTTGAACAGTTGCCTACTGAAGCCGGGCTTCCCGTCAAGGTCCACGACTTTACCGCAGAGCCCATCAGGATGAATGGCAGGAAGTAAACGCTCGCGATGAGCGCCTCGAGCGTAAGTGAACTCAACGTCATCGCCAAGGGCCTCGTGCAAGCCCTGCCAGGGAGTGATCTTGCGGTACGCATTGACAGCGGCACTACCTCCTCCGTGAGCCATAGCGTCTTTAGCAAATCCGATAAGAGCAATCTTCTTCTTGTGAACCTTTTCTTTGGTCAACGGAAGGAGGTCTCTCTCATTCTTCAGCAAGACAATACCCCGTGCGCCGGCCTCGCGGATCATGCTTCGCAGTTCGGGGGTATTAGTGTCTTGACCCAGAGCGACAGAGTGTGACTCTGCTTCGCGGGCCTTGAGCTTCAACGCCCACTCAACGACAGACTTGGCGCGCTCGTTGATGGTACGTTCTGTCAGATCTCCCCCTTCGAGTGCCTCCTTGACAGCATCTTCCTTTCTTAGGCGGGGAGGGCCAGGCATTTCGAGGTCCAAACCAGCATTGAGCGCTGCGGCCACGGAATTCGTACCGCCCCAATCACTCATGATAAGACCTTTCCAACCCCATTCACTGCGCAAGACCTCTTGCAGAAGCCACTTGTGCTCATCGCAATGAACGCCATTGACATGATTATAAGCTGTCATGATCGCCCAAGGATTCGCTTCCTTCACAGCAATCTCAAACGGCCTGAGGTAAATCTCGCGCAATGCACGTTCATCGATGGTCTCATCAACAGTCGTGCGAGCTGTTTCTTGCTCATTGGCCACAAAATGCTTTATCGTAGCTGATATGCCAAGACTTTGAAGACCTTGTATGACCTTTGAGGACATTTTACCGGTGAGAAATGGGTCTTCGCTGTAGCTTTCGAAATTGCGACCACCGAGAGGATGGCGATGCATACAGACTGTTGGACCGAGCATACAGTTTACTCGCTTGCCTCTCGCTTCAGCACCTAGAGCCTTGCCAAACTTCTCGGCAAGGTCTAGGTCGAATGTCGCTGCGAGATTGCATGCTGCTGGAAAACAGGCCGACTTGATGTCGAGATCTGTTGCAGCTGAGCGAATTCCATTTGGTCCGTCGGCGGTCTTGAATCTGTTAGTGAATAGTTCGAGAAGACAAGAGATCGAACTCACCTTGATCGAAGGGACTCCCTTTTCTGGATAACCAACTGTTTCTGAGAAGTTCCGACCAGCTAAGAGGGAAATCTGATAAGAATTAGCTTAATCCGTCTTCATACTGTTGATGGTGTAGCGTACCTTTTCCTCCAGCGTCAGTGACTGTATGATCGCATCAATATCCGTGTTTGCCATTCTGCCGTTGTATGCCTCGAAACTACTGGGGCAGGGACGGATGATGATACTCGCGAGTAATAAGCAAGCCCGGATCTGTTCTCTCTGACTTGCGTGCGGGTCAACGTCGGGGAACTGGATCGCTAATTTTGTGGAGGTTCGTAGGGGGAATATCTCCAGCTTGGGACTGGTTCAACTGGTAGTAAAGCATCCACCAGCCTTGGACGAGCTTCGGCAAAGCGACAACGGAGACTAGACAATTGGTCAAGGCTCGAGTCATGAGCGAGAGTGAGACCAATCGGCTGGACGTTGCTTCGGAAGACACAGCGATAGACCAATGATAGCCTGGTCCGAAGTCTCGGAACCGCTGGGAATAGCGTCGGATCCAGACCAAACGCGTCAAGCCAAGACCCCATCAAACAAGTTGTCAATCTCTTCAAGCGTCAAAGAACGCTCCAAGTTTCCCCATGGGGTGTCAGTTTACCACCGCGTGGGGTAGCATTGGATCTGCATTATCTTTTTCTGTTTTCGTTGGTTCAGATATAAACAACCTCAATGACCCTGGTGTTTTGGGTTTCTGAATATTCATCATCAGTCGCTGATTGACGTTGGAACATCTGACAAGATTATCGATCATCTCTGAGAGTCATGGGTTCCTCACCAACAGACAAGAAAGGTGCTGCCGCGGCTGCCGGCAATGACCTTGCAGCAGTGAGTTTACTCCTTGAGACGCGAATGATTGGCATTGAATGCTAACATCCTCGTCAGGTACTCCCCGATGATGCTCGACCTTGGTATCGCGTACCGCATCTCCTGAAGCTTAACCTTCTCCTTCTTATTCCTCTCGTGTCATCAGGCGCAATTGGTTATGATGGCATGTTCATCGCGCGAAACCTTCAACCCCTTACTAACATGCACAGGATCGATGATGAACGGTCTTCAGACCCTCCCTCAATGGAGAGGCTACTTTGGACAGCCCGAAGGCGCCATGCTCGGTGCTCTCAACTCCGTATACCCAGCTGGAAAGGTCATCGCCCTTTTCTTTGTAACCTACGTATGCGATCGATTCGGTAGAAAGACAGCCATGATGGTCGGAGCCTTGACTTGTGTCGCTTTCGCAATTATGCAAGCTGTCTCACAGAACTTGGAGACCTTCATTGCGGCGAGAGCTATCCTTGGTTTCTTCACCAGTTTCTTGGCCCAGCCTAGCCCCATCCTCATCACTGAGCTTGCCTATCCCACACATCGAGGCAAGCTTACCGCTCTGTACAACACATCTTTCGTAAGTACCCACTCTTTGTACCCAAAGACATCCACTGACTTGACAGTACCTCGGAGGAATCATCGCCGCCTGGTGCACATACGGAACCTTCAAGATCGACTCAACATGGAGCTGGAGAATCCCCTCTCTTCTCCAGGGAGGACTCCCCTTCATCCAGCTCCTCGCCGTTTACTTCCTCCCCGAATCTCCCCGATGGCTCGTCGCCCACGGCCGACGCGAAGAAGCCCGCAAGATCCTCGCCACGTATCACGCCGGTGGTGACGCAAACGCTCCACTTGTCAACTTTGAGATGGCGGAGATTGAGGGTGCTCTGACGCACGAAGCCGATTCTATGTCACAAAACTCTTGGCTCGAACTCGTTAGAACTCCCGCGAACAGAAAGAGAACCCTCATTGCCGTTGTTGTCGGATGGTTCGCTCAGTGGAACGGTATCAACCTCGTCAGGTATGTTGTCTCACCTTGACCCCGCGTTCACGTAACTGTCTAACGTCGCCTGTAGCTACTACCTTGTTCTTGTCCTCAACACGATCGGTATCACAGCTGCCAAGGAACAGACTCTCATCAACGGACTCCTGCAGATCTCGAATTGGCTTGCCGCGATCTTTGTTGGTGCTATGTTAGTCGACAGACTCGGACGTCGCACTCTCTTCCTTCTCTCAACTTGTGGAATGTTCGTGTCGTACATTATCTGGACCGCTCTTAGTGCTTCGTTCGACAGCACTCGAAGCCCAACTACCGGAAAGGCCATTGTCGGCTTTGTGTTCATCACCTTCTTCTTCTACGCTATTGCTTGGGCCCCTCTTCTTCAAGCGTACACTGTTGAGATCTTCCCGTACACCCTTCGCAGCCGCGGTGTCTCCGTCATGTACGTCAGCACATTCGTCGGTCTCGTCGTTGGAAATCAGGTCAACCCAATCGCCATGAAGAACATCGGTTGGAAGTACTACATTGTCTTCTGCTGCATTCTAGCCTGTCTCATCGTCGTTATCTGGTTCCTTTTCCCCGAGACGAAGGGTCATACTCTGGAGGAAATCCAAGCCATCTTTGAGGGAACATCTCATGGGGCTCTTCATGCTGGAAAGCTGGATGATATTGAACATGGAAGATTGGATCAGGACGCCAAGAGGGATAAGAAGGTTGACCAAATTGAACTTGCTTAGGTGGGCCAAACTGAGGCCTAGATTCAGTAACAATAATATTAGCCGATGGCAACTATTCACATTTACTTCTGTACCCGATCCGAGAGCATTGATGAGTTTCAGGAGCGATGTTCCGATGGCGACTTGCCGAGAGCGTAGTCAAAGAAGAGGTCAGAAGCCATCTCATGTAACATGCCGGAAGTAACATCGAGCGAGTGATAGCCATGTATCCATCGTACAGTACCACCACTGTTATAGAGAACGTCACCGAGCACGACTGGTGGATGTACTGTGCTTTAAACAATGATAGGCGAGTTTCTGGTCGATCGTTATCAGTGTACTATCATTTCCGGAGCTGTGCAAGAGAGGGATGTTTATTTCGTGCCTTCTTATGAGATATAAGTAATAATCTTGCAAGAAGGAGTATAATCACCTACAAAAACAAGAGCCAACCCTACATCCCCGGTTCTCATTCTAAACACATCACCTCAACCAAAGTTGAACAATCAGTCTACAATTTAATCCAGTCATTGACTCAGCATGAAGTACTCGGCCATCGCTCTTCTCGCCCTTGCCCAAGGCATTGTCGCTATCCCATCCCTGCTGGGGCAGATCAAGCAGAGCCAGTCCAAGGTTCTGGCACCTGATCAGGATATATCGTCAGTATCTCCATCTCAAACGACCCCATTATGTCTTCTATTCCGATGCTTAGCCCATTGCGGTCTATAAAATTGCAATATCTCTTTTCTGACATGGAGTCATAGTCTTTCTATCAAGCTTTCGCAGGTACCCATGCACAGAGATAAGCCCCACGTCAAGCAGAATGATATCTGCTGGCTCTTATGTGCTTCTGAGGAGATTCAATGCCCAGATGGGTGGGTAAGTCGTTCCACACTATTTTTGACTATTGGCTTGCGCTAATTAAGAGAAAGTACTCCTCTCAACAGGTGAGGTCGCCTTATTGACCAAATAGGTCCATAACTAACCTTGAATCTTAGGGCGATTGCTGGACTTGTTGCCGCAGTTCCTAAACGCTACACTGAGCGGTCACAAAGCAATGCCTCTGGGTATTATTGCCACCCAATCGTGCAGGTTGGAATACTGGCCATGAGAATTTCCCGCACGTCACTCATTTACTTTGTCTTTTTTTTATTTACTTGAAACAATCATTCACTTGGTAAACCACAGTATGAAACCAGAGAGTTATAGCGCTACTCTTGAAAATGTTGCGATGTCTTAGGCGCGCAACAGATCACATCTAGGTCAAGCACAGCCAATACTATAGCCTCAGTCTACTCGTCAAGAACTTCTTGTGACATATAAATATGAATGATTAATGAGTGAAATCTCCCGATATTTTCATCTTCGATTATCTGACTGTGCGTTACGTGGTCCTTCGATACAGTGACATGACTTTATAAGCAAAACCGTCCATAACCGTGCCTGCCTGTGAACAAGGTTCGCAAAGGAGCCAAGATCTCTTTGGTGGTATAAGGTTTCCACCCACATATCGGATTTCGAAGTTAGTCCCCGTGTGTCGTCCATTCTCTTGGCCACTTTGAGGCCAAAGATTTAATTTGACCAATTTGACCTTGGTGAAGATGAAGGCTCACTATAGGTCCTTAAATAGATCGGTGCAAGTGTTATACTATTGGGGGTGAAGCCTCTTGCAAACCTCAAAGCTTATCACAGTTCATAACGATATTTGTGTCAGAGTTAGGAGAGAACAGATATGATAGGCTGTGTCATATTAGCCTCAACTTTACAAAGCTTGCTTACTGTGATTTAGCAGAAATAATACCTATTATACTTTAATATGAGCGGAGAATACTTTTGACTTTAATTTATCCTCGCATCTGTCTTTTATAGGGAGGCTGGACTCTTTAAAAATCGTATTTTCGCTTTGTTTTGAATGAATTTCTTCCCTTCGTTCATTCCTAGCCATTTGTAACGCTAGCGATCATACGACATGGCACGATTTTTAGAGTGCCATGCCCACATCGGAAAACCTGGGCGTCGCTCTGAATGGATTATGAGATGGTTCAGGTGCGCTATAGAGGGGTTTGACACTATTGCTCGCTATATTTGCTGCTGCTACAGACAGGGCCGTCCAGGACCCAGGAGTCGTGCTGTTGCCCGCTCTTCGTCGAACGCGGCACTAGGCAATGAGGAACCCTCCCGAGAGATAGTAATCCTACCAAAAAGGATGAATACAGCCCGCATACCCAATGAAATATTCGACGCCGTCCTCAGATTCCTTCCTCACAGCTCGCTGTATATACTCCGCCAAACATCACGAGGTTTCCGCCAATACATAGACAACGATCCTGTCTTTCGCAAGTTTCAGACCCTGAGCCGTCGGCATAACACAGCGCAGGCCGCTGTTCGAGACAGTCGCGAGATATACGCTTCTCTGCTCCGCCAAACTCTATGCGATGGGTGCCGGGCCATAAGCACAGAGGAACTACGAGAAAGGCTGATATCCTTATGTGAGCCGAGGAGGTGCACCGGATGCAAGAAGGACCATCCCGGAATATTCTTCCCAGCAAATGGTAGGGAGAGAAACAAATGCGTTGGGTTGCTCGGTCATTTCGATGTATGCTCTCACCGGAGACTCGAATTTCAATGGAGGCTCCCCAAACCTTGGACCCAGCACCGCACCTACGACCGCTGCATGGACAAATCGCATGCTTCTTTCGAAAAGACTGATGCGAATCCTGACCTCATTTCACAGCAATACATCCCTACTATCGAGATTGATAAGCGCTATTATCCGGCCATCATCGCCACGACCGCTACATTAACCTTTGAAATCAGCGGACCAAGCGAAAGGAAATCAACGATCCGTGATATCATGGGAGGTGTTCTCCGAGATTGTGGTCACCTTTGTCCACATTCTTCAGATGCGACGGAACGCTTGCTCCACAACTTGGAGTGCACTATTTGCTGCTGCAACTATGTTCCAAAGTCAATTCCAGGGAGAGATGATGGCTGTGTTAGTCCTTGTTATATATGCCTAGAGTGCAACATAACATACGTCTGGGAGCGCCCGCGCAGCACGTACGAGAGGTGTTGCAAGAAGAATGGTTTATTAAATAAGAACTCCTTTAGGTTACACATCAGCCGTCGCTGGAGATACTTGGATCCATTGAATTTCGAATGGCTTAGGAGTCTACAATATGGCGATGCTGGGAATCCTGTTTTTACCGATAGAACTAAGCACGTTTTATGGTGCGATCAGCCTGGCTGTGGTACTGGGTCCGGCCAAAGATGGCTGAAGCTGATAAAGCTCTTCTCGCACCTCTTTGGATATAATCGGTGTAAGGACCTGGAGACAAGTCGATTTGGATATCACTGTGGAACTCATACAGTTAGCTTTCCCAAGGCTTGTATTTGGTCCTTGGAATACGACGTCTACGAAGAAGCAAGAAGTAGATATCCAGAAGAAAACACAGGCTCATCAGTTCCATGGTATAGGTTCTTCACTGCTGGATTACGTTGAGGAGGTAACTCCAGGGAGAATGGATGTTGAGGTTTGGCAGGGTGGTGTCTTGAGTATTATAATACGTTTATGACCAAGATTTATATAAGACTCTGGCGGGATCATTTCATCAGTCTCTTGCCTGGAATACAAATTATGCGAGGAATAGGGGTTTCAAGAGTGTGCATGCATCAGTAAGCTAACATAAGCGACAAAGTCGTTCTGGCAATAAATGAAAACAAAAGAATTTCATCTTCCCCAGCAAGACGAGATGTATAGGAATCAGCTGTCAGATCTGTTAACTGAGAATAACTGTCTTGTAAAGCCAGCTGAGGCAACATATCAGCTATCTATACAGCTAAACAAGATATGATCATGTCTGGGGCACAGAGCTCTAAATACATTGCCAATCCATTTCCCTCACCAACCTTTTTCGCATGTTGCCAAAGCGACCAACTCATGTACTATATTTGAACCAGAATGGCCTCTTGCTTCTTGTAATTCTTTCAAACCGTCAAAAGAGGGCACAATACCTGCTTCCTGGAAGTTGCAAACCCCCAGTCTCTCCGCGGCTATAGAGAGCATTTCAGACTTGAAGTCGCATGGAATAACATCCACATGCCTAACTAAGGAAACAATGTGATCAAACCTTTTCCGAGTCTCAAACGAATGCTTACCGATTCGTTTACTAGTTTGCGGTGGGGAACCTTCCCTTGGAAACAGAAAATCAATCAGCCTCTCGCAAGACCTTTGAGATGAGATGCGGTTGCAGATGAGATTGTCTTCATCGTAAGTGAAAATGAACCGTATATCTGGCCTAGGGGGCTGAAGCTTGCCAGAGAAACGGTTGAAAACGGCCTTTTCTTCGACTAATGGCTTCAATTGGGAGAACAAGTAAGTGACAAGAAAGCTTAGCTTTGCCTCTACAACAATAGAGACATATTTATCCTCGTTGTGGACTCTGTTCGTATCCTTTTCCAACATGACTCTGCCAGTGGCCCACGTTCTGAATACAATCAGCGTCCCGTCATTCAGGTCTGGGCAGGTCACTGCCATGGTTGTAACCACTTTCGATACCAGTGTAGCGAGATTTCCATCCTTGTAGCGGTCAAAAAAGGATGCTGTGATTGATAATCTTAGAAAGTTCGCGAATGAGCTGCCTCGACTGACCAGCAGTTCGTGGTGCTTCTCTCGGCTCTTCGCCAGCCTTTGGTCTCTTATACAAGCGTGCGCATCAGCACCCATCGATATAAGGGGTCCGATAAGTCCTAATGGAACTAGGCGTCTGGTGCAAGAGGAAATACCCATCTCGCAGCATAGCTCTTGGAGAACTTGGGTCGTAAGCTTTTCCGATGATGCCTTCTGTATTTCGTATAGGATGAATTCGTGGAAGGAGATAAAAGGAACGAGGTATGTCAGGAAGTGGCACTTGGGTTGCCAGGTACCACTGCCTGAAATTATATCCTCTGCGAAGAGCGATTTCAAGACTGGAAGCATTTCCGTTACCTTCGCGACACCTGAAACATCGTCTTCCTCGCTCAAGCGCCCAATCTGGTCGAGAACACAAAGCATCTCGGCCCTCACACCATGCTGGTGAGCTATTATGCGATGGAGACATAGAAGACCCTTGGCAGCACACGTCGCTATCTCGAGGCGGGTTACACAGTCTTCCCGCAATATTGATCTTCCAACTTCCGTCTCGGTAAAGAAGTCATGAGCTGTGCGGTGAATAAAAGCCACTTCCTGCATGAGGAGGTCGTCGGGATCACGCGGTGATATTCCCTCTCCCTTTTCTAGCCTTCGAATTTGTAGCAGACCACCACACCTAATTTCGATTCGATTTCTTGCCATATTGCAGATCTCCTGCAGTTCTCTGAACTCTATCTTTTCTCCATATTCCAGGAGATTTTCATGTCTATCCGGCACCTCTGCAAAAGCAATCTGTCCTAAGGCAGGTTGTATGACACGAATCTGTCGATCGGGTTCTTGAGGCCGGAAGTACATCGCCCGCCAGTGGCTCGTCAGAATATACAGAACATACCGAACTGCATCTCTTCTATATACTGAGCTCCTTTCATTCAAGCGGTCCCAAATGTCAGCATAAAGATCATGTATCTTGCTTGGTAACTCGGCAAGACGTTTCATGAGTATCTGCTCTGTGTCTCCGTTCTGTATACCACCTATGAGGCTTCTTAAGACCAAAGAGAGCCACAAGAAGACTCCTTGCGATTTTCGAACCATTTCATCACATAGATATCGATGGGTCTCGATCGAAAGTCTCTTCGAAGAAAGCAAGGGATCCAGGCCTTTATGAACGTAGCTGCTCATCTCAGGCCTGGTAAGATCCTCAAGTGAAATGCTGCGAGTATTCAATCTCTCCAGCCATTGTACCACCAACGCTTCTGGTCGGCTAGAAACACAAATCTTAATGCCTGAAAACTGAAGAACCTCTTCGATCTCCCGCGTTAGCTTCTCAAGGCCGTCATCATTCGCGACTTCATCGAGACCGTCGACGAAGACACAGATAGCATGGCTTTTGGTTTCCAAAATCTGGCAGAGAAGACCTTTGAGAGTTCTTGGAGACCAGTCATCATAGCTTTTGTGGAAGCCCGTATCATACAGGCCCATTGCAAGCTCCTGTAGATGCTCACTGCGAGCTAACAACTGGTGGATTAATGAACATAAAAATCCTTTAATGCTGCTTTGTTCTTTGCTTCCAATTTTCCAAAAGAAATGAGACATGATGACTATCTCAGGACTTTGATGTTCAAGAAGTCGTCGAGTGTTTTTGTTATCGATCAGAAACTTTATCAGAGTACTTTTCCCTGATCCAGGCTTTCCTTGGATACAGAATAGAGAGTCGCTAGATCTCAACCAGTTGATGAAGTTCGACCATAACTTGTCAATATTTCTCAATTCGTCACTGTCGATATTGGGGTCACTATGGCTTGCGTCATATTCGCTGGCTTCAGAGCTGGAGTGACTGTTGCCACCTTTTGACAACACAGATCTCTGGTCGCGCTTCGCAACCTTTTCGTAAGATGCAAAGACTCGATTGAAGCTGGCTTCACTCGAATCCAGCACGTCGTTATACCGCTTGTTTATCTCTGGATATCTGAAACTTTGGAGAAATTCTTTGCGCTGTTCTTTAGTCGTGAAGTCTTCTTTGATCGCTCGCTGTACTTTCGAGACTTCCTGAACGATAAGGTCTGCTGTCGCCTCATGCTGAGCTTCGATGAATCTCTCTAGCCCGCAGAAGCCCTCGGATGCCTGTTTGATCAAAATCTGTATGTCTTCCTCTAAATCCGCGAAACCTTTCATCTGGAGATACCGCATGGCCTTATTTTGTGAACTAGACATATCGTCAGCGATGAAACGCCTGAAGACCACTGCGCCTACAGGATATCAGATTGGAGAATTATCTGTAACTCCTGTTGATCGTTTTTGAACCTAGCCTCCATCCGTTCGATCTTCTTGCGGTGCACCTTGGATTTGATCACATAAGCGACGGCTCCCATACAGTCGTAATTTTCCTGCTCCTTTTTCACGAAGTCTAGCTCCCCAAGCAGTGCTCGAGCAGAAGCGTGACATCTACTTGCAGTCTTTTGAACACGCCTTTCGGTATCAGAAAGCTTTTCGGAGGAGCCCATATCCAGATAACGCGCCTGAGTTAATTTACAGGCTTCATCCAAGTTTTGGGCATGCTCCTTCAAGTCGCTCTCAGCAGTGCGCTCACCATTGTGTACGGCCATGCACTCGGTTATCAAACCAGCTGATATATTAATCAGCTGGTAAACGGCGGCAAATGTGCCGACGATCTCGAACACTGTAGCCATAGTGGCAAATGTTCGTGACAAGACGTCGGCGTGAGTCAATGACGGTATAATCGTTAGTGGGAAAAAGGGCGAGACGAGAAAAGTGCACAAAAAGGCTGGCAAAGGCTGGCAAAGGCAGGTTGAGACTGGCGTTTGTCGGCTGCCTTCTGCGCGGCCTTTTAAAACATTTAGTACCTGCACTAATTTCCCCTCTTTAAGAGAACTTAATATAATTTTAACTATATTTATTTATACTATATATAACTCTATTAGTAGCTATATCTAAAAAAATAAGCTTTTATATTAAAGTCTATCTATTTATTTTAAAAGCTAGATTAAATAATATATCCTTTTTACTTCTTTTTTTTTACTATTATATACTTAATAAGTAAGCTTTATAGCTATAGCTTATTACTTTATAAGCTTATTAAAAAAATCCTATTAAAGAAATTTTTTATTTTATTTTTAACTATTTTAATTAGTTACTTTAATTACTATTTTTAATTAATAAAAAATACTTATTATAAAAATCTTTTATTAAATCTAAAAGTAAAATAATAATAGCTAAAAATTACTAATTTAAGCTTTATAAAGTTTTTTTTTTTATTATTTAGTATTTTTAAAAAAATAAGATATTTATTATACTTTTTAAAAAGGTTTTTAATAAGTATTTATAAAAACTTATATTTTTTATATTATAAGTCTATAAATAGCTAATAATTTTTATAGTATTATTAATAACTATTAATTAATAAGTAAAAAATAACCTTTTTACTTAATAATAATATTTTAATAATTATATAGTTTTTTTTATAGTTTTTCTTTTTATAATTTTATATAAAAATTTCTTTTACTTTTAGTAATAAAAAAAAATTAAAGTAACTTTTTATATCTTAATTACTATTAATAAGGTTACTAATTAAGTTATTATAAAAGTATATTATTTTATTTTTTATTAAAAGACTTATTTTTATTAAGACTATATATATATTACCTTTTAAAAGCTTAAATTAAATAGCATTTTTTAGTATATTAGCTTAATATACTTTATAGAGGCATTATAATCTTTAGGCATTAATTAATCAACCTGCACTGATTTCTAAGAGTCTAGGATTTCCATTTGTGGTCATCCTTGCGAGATTCCAAGCATGGATAGAGCCGTGGTCTTTGCGAGAATAGCCCCGAGAAGTGGTTGCTTGCATTTGAAAGAACACAACATGTTCGACGACACGCGGCATTCATACCCGAGCTCAGTAAACTTCGCGGCAAAGGAGGAAAAAAATCCCGCTTGCTGGCTCAGCGATTGAACTCCTCATGACAGGCATGACATGATGGTTGCTAGTTGGCAATTGTAGGGAAAGAATGATCAAAGCATGCAAGAAGTTTCTTGATTTTAATCGTAGTACGCTAGACTTGACAGCAAGTCAACTTTAAGAGTATCTATCTAAGGGATAATGAACCTGAATAACAAGGGTACTCCATGAACCATCGAACCATCAATTTTCCGTGAGCCACTTGGATTAGCTAGTGGTAAGTAAGAGTCCAGCCGTTTTCATGTTCATCTTGCTCAAGGTAGACCTGTGAATCGCCCTTGGGATTTCGGAGTCCAACGATGAAGGAAACAGTCTCAGCGCAGTCGACACCCCCGATAAGGTGGACGTCTTCCTTACGGTCATCCCAGAAAGAGAAATTGGGGCCGCCAATCGATTTCTGATTGTCGAAGGGCTTGATGGAGTTGTATGTTACATCGTTCTCGGGGAAACCAGATAGAGGTCGTGCATCAGATTGTGCATCGCTATTCTTGACGAGGAATCTACGAGAGTAGCGAGGTCCCTGACGCCAAGACAGATCGCAGTTCTTGGCCCCCGCAGGGATGCCCTTGAAGACGATGACTTGTTCGACCTGAGACTTGTCACTCCAAGTCTCGAGATGAACGCCGTTGACCGGACCACTACATTCATCGGGATGCTCGGGGTAAATGTCGTACAACGTAGCAGGGACAATGGTCTTGGTCGAAAGTGATGATGTTGTAGCAAGGGGTTTGTCCTTCGCCTTTTCGGGAGTTCTGCCAGAAACAGAAGTGGGTTTGGTACAAGGATCGTGGTCGAAACAACCGACGTTGGTGTCACAAGAGTAGTACCACGTACCTGTCGCGCATTCAGTGGTCTGTTGGCGAGCGACATTAACGGGAAGGGTACTCGCAGCAGAAGCGAGATACACCAGCGCTGTGACCATGTTGGCAATGGAAGGCATTGTTGCGGTGTGAGCTTGGAGGGCAAAGATGACGAAGCGGGGGTCGGTGAGTGAATAGTTGTAAGCGCCGGTAGAGCTTTCAGGTATTGGCTGTAAGTGTCTTGGTGTGAAGATGCTTCGGGGCTGTCTCTTTGAGGGTGTATAACCATTGTCTTATAGAAAGTCGACTTCTCACTCAAGCGATATTTTGAGATGGATCACGAAGCGCAATGCTTGATGCAATGACGAAGTGTTGGCGAACCAGGTTGTCAGCGGCGCATCACTACCACAACGACGACTCTGAAGCTGTCTAGAATGGGACTGTTCCTTCAATCAGAGCAAACAAAGCCTAGAGCTGCAGTGACGTGGGCTCAGTCGCGAACCTCTTGTCTGAGCAGCTTATCATCCTCCACTCAGTTCGTACCTGGATGCAGCAGCGCTAGCTGATAACTCAACCACAGTACTGGTGTAGGAATTCAGCTCTATTCACCCATATCGATTCATTTAAGAGTGTAGGATAACTAGAATATCAAAATCGTTACTTTTTCCCAACACCCCACCTTAAGACTCCAATGTCATGATGTCCAGCCCACCTTGGCACCTCAGCAACGACATAGCCTTATCGTAACAGTTATGAGGTGAAGTTCACGTTCCGGGGCAGCTCTGAATCATAGAAAAGCTCCACTATGCTTCTTGAAACATTTGTATGTGCTGCGGCGGTAACTATACGCGATAAGTATCTTTTATGCCTGGTTAACGATATGGTGCTCGCTCTGTCCAGTCCATTATTTGTGCCAAGATCAATCCTTCATATCACCAGACTTGAATACGGACATGGAAACTCTCATAAAATTACTTGTCAAAATTAGAACTGTCTTCTGAGAGACATATGAAGCTTTACAGGAGTTAGCAATCTCACTCTCAACGAAGATGAGTAAACACAAGCCACAGACCTCTGACGTCTGAATGAAGCATAATTTCAGCCAATATCACCCAATATTAGATAAGAACAAAATAAGCTGTCATATAATCGCTCTGTATCTCTGCTTCTATTATGAAACGATGCTATCGAGTTATGTAGAGACGATTTATCGAGTCTTGAGCTGCACCAAAGACATCCTACCTCACATCAATATCACGAGATACACCGACATTTCTTTTGGAGGGCTGGAATTAAAGTGATCAATCCATATCTTCCGTAACTTGCGCAAAGTAATTCCACCTGAGCCAGTCTTGGCTGAAGCCCCGAAGCTCGTCGCACGTAAGCCGAGTTTAGGTCAAAGCCCCGACTCTCGAATCCGGTAAGAATTGGGCGATCAAGTCAATAAAATACCCACTGTAACGGGATAATGAGTCCCGAAAAGGCCTCTCTGAGCACTTTTGTTTTAGGATGAGAGTAATACGCTATACCATGGACGCTTTACCATGTCTGATCGTGGTGCTGAGTAAGATTCGTTCATGCTGTCACGTCTAGTTTATCATCAGAATCCTTAGAAGCCGGGATGAACCAATCACATCGATCGTCTAACATCATCAATCGGTTAACGGCACCACTTCACAGGTATAGTCGCAAATTTGGAGTGCTGATACGTAAGTCTTTTACTATAAGTTAGAACGGGTGTCCTCGTTCACCTTTGGGCTCTATAATGTACCCTCGAATTGGTGGAAGTGGCTTAAACACATATCCCAACATGACTGGACCCCAGATTTATACCCTCAACAGCGGCAAAAAGGGCGTTGAGGAGCATCGCCTCGACTATCAGCACATCACGTGGTTGCATCTTACAAAGACCTTGATCCCCGAGAATATCAAGTCATATCTCAATACTCTTCGCCGCCCGCCTGCAGTAGCCGATGTTGGAACTGGCACTGGGGTCTGGCTACGAGACTTTGCACCAGAAGTCCACCAAGACGCTCGTCTCGATGGGTTTGACATAGATGATTCAAAGTTTTTCTCTTCGGCTGAGCTTCCATCAAATGTCAACTTGTCATTTGGGAACGTCTTCGAGCCAATTCCCGAGAATCTTGTGGGGAAATATGACTTGGTACACGTTCGACTTCTGATGCTCGCCTTAAAAGCCGGGGATTGGGTACCAGTTGCAAAGAATCTTCAATCACTTTTGCGACCAGGAGGTTACATCTTGTGGGACGAAACAGGATTTACCAAGTTTAATGCTACGCCAATCACTGAAGCCTACCAGAAATGGATCAGTACCGATGTTCGGTACGGACTATCAGTCGGACGCGATGTCACGTAAGCACTTCCTCCACTCGTCATCAAGGATCCGCTAACCTCCAACAGGAGCCCAATGCCACTCGAGGGGCACTTCAGAAAGGCCGGTTACGTCGAATGCTCACATATTGACTTCAGTAGCTTCAGTGAGGGGCCTGAAGTTCAGAAGAGAGCTGGGGATACACTCGTCAACTATGCACGACAGGCCTTGAATGGCATCGCCGCCAAAGGAGAGTTTGAGTGGGTTCACTCTCATGAGGATGTAGAGAAACATTGCGACATTCTGCAACAAGAGGTTGATGACGGTGTTTCAGTGATGGGATATGAGGTTCGGTGGACTATTG
Organism: Fusarium pininemorale; assembly: GCA_002165215.1. NCBI lineage: Eukaryota > Fungi > Ascomycota > Sordariomycetes > Hypocreales > Nectriaceae > Fusarium > Fusarium pininemorale. The sequence continues at coordinate 1,081,613 of NFZR01000011.1, forward strand.
GACGGAAGCCGGAGTAACCTGATTTTGTCCTACATCTTATCGCCCCTTATTCACCACTGATGAGATGTCCCTGATAGTCTGAATACTCGTATCTGATAGCTAGATATATTGAAGCTATTCTCAGTCATTCACCGGCGTAACAGGCACTGAGCTGCGGACGATGTGCAGTATTTGCATGACTAAACCTGGTCACCCAAGAAAATGAACTCGGTGACGCTCGAGGTTTACAAGAGCCTATGATGGCTATATTTATGGGGTTTGATACGTCCTGCTACGAAGTATGAGAGCTTCTTGAGTGGTAGCCCATCTTGTGTGATGTTGTACAATCATTTGTTAAGTGTAAAATTTCAGTATAAATTCATCGAAGCCCGCCTTGGACATCTACTCCCAAATTTAATCCCGAACACATCTCGATTTTGGTAACTCGCAATTATCCATCTATTACAGATAAAATCCACCACCCAAGCTTTACGCAATGAAACCGTCCCGCAAAATCAACAAAACGAACAAAACGAACCACGTACACCGGTTTTCCATGACCGAAATTCCGAATATGTTGAAGCTCTCGGAAGCCCTCGACAAGATTTATGGAAGAGGTAACTATGAGCTAAAAACCACAGGACATCACGTCAATCTGGTAGCCCCGGCTATCAAGAGGCCTGTGGAAGAACTTAGGAAGATGGGGGCTCTATCTCAGGACCTGAAGGTCGACGGGGGGCATACACAGAAGTAGGGCAAGGGAGTTCTTTGATAGTAGCATCGTAGTGTTTTTTTTTACTAGGGAAATAAATAAGGAAGAATTCTAAGATCATGAAATGAAAGTAAAGTAAGGGATAAGATGATGGGTAAGTATTAGGAAAGTGACCTTAGAGTCCGTGGACAATCTCTCCTGTTTCTTGGGGAGATGAAGTAGTTGGCCCGGTCTGCTCCCCCTCAAGTTGATCATCCAACATTGTCGCAGTAGTAGTCGTACTTCCAGTGTCAGTCCTCGTCGGGATCTGAGCCTTGATGTACGGAAACTCTCTGGGCGTTGGTTTGAGCCCCTTAGTGTCTCGACCGCCGTCATCTTCACCAACTCCCCCTCTCCGATTCTGCCATCCTTCAAACATAGTTCTTAGAGCGTTTTGCACACTTCTCTGAAACTTTCTCTCCACCTCACAGCTATTATTATTATCTTCATTCATAACGACGCCTGACATTACTAATTGTTCCATTATCAAACTCGTCCCGCGACCTTCCATAAACTCGCGAAGACTCTCTGCATCCTCGGACAATTCGCCGTTCAGATACGCCGACTTTGGTCTTTCGGCATCTGGGAAAATAATACTATAGATATCGAACCATTGATCACTTTCTGATTTGTTCGGGCCTCCAAGCCGCGATCGCAGTTTGCGTTCTTGTTCAGGAGTAATGCCATCAGGGGCAATGTACTCTCGCCTCTCGCATACTTGGGCACGGCGATGCTCTCGAAGCTCCTCGATAGTAGACCATGTGCTAAGACATATGTCGCAGTGTATGGGCTGCATATGGCAGCGGAAGAGATGTTGCTTGACGTAGCTATTGCGCTTGAGGACGTGGGAGTGACAGCGACGATATTGAATCGGGTCGTGCTTATAGAATGGGCAAGCCAGCCTGAGGTGGGAGTCCTCTTGTCTTTTGGGCTTTTTCGCCCGCGATACTTGTTGGTGTTCGTTCTCGTCGTCTTGAGCTGCACGCTTAGGGGGATGATCCTTGTGCTGTACTAAAGCGCTGGTTTCTGTCGCCCCTGTACCACCATTCTCAGTAGCTGTACGCTCCTCGTGGCGCGTGGATCCGTTCGCTTCGCCGCTGTCATCGTCGTCTCCATCACGGGCCTGATCGTGCTGATCCGAATAGGTTGTCTCTGGGTACATCCCATAGGCCCAGCCAGAGCCTTGCAAGCTCGATAGAGTTTGCTCGATTTGATAGGACTCGTAGGCACTCTCTGGCATGTCTTCAAATGAGTCTACGGAATCCCGGTCAGACCCATCTGAGCTTGGTGATGTGATATTTGTGTTACTTGGTGACGGGCAGGAGACCGGAGACAAACTGCCAGAGGTGTCTGACGAAGAGTCTGAAGCAGCATCCTGGGCGTCTTCATCGCAACCATAGTCTCGGATCGCGAGACGGCGTTGTTTCAAAGTTGCATCAGCAGATGAACCGCCGGCAGCATTGTCAACAGAGCGCGTGCTGCAGCTACAACTCATCGTCTCATCTGATCGGTCAAGTGAAGGCACGGACGACACTGAGGGTACATCTGTGACAGGTTGTAATAGTCGAACCTCCTCGGTCTTTTGTTGGAGATCGGTGAGCCAGGCCATCATCTCCTTCGGTGAGCCAACGTCGACAGGGATTTCCTTAGCGTCCTGTTCCTCTCCCATGGGAATTGGCTGCGGCGATTGAACTGACTCGTCATCATTGTCAATCCACCTTCCGATGCAGTCGTGTTCACTCTCATCACTGAGACTTCGGACCATGGTGATGCGCTTAGACTTATGTCGGTGAATAATGCCGTACTTGAGGCTCTTTTAAATCAAGTCGAAGAGTCACACAGCCTTGTTTGCTAGGCCTGAAGAACAATAGCGGACGAAAATAGAAGATCTTTGACAAGGCGGCTAATTGCCTGATACTGTCACGAGCCTGTTAGTTTCGTCTCCAATTGATCACGGCGTAATGACGTCGGAGGAAAGAAGAGAACAGAAAACGGGGCGCTTCGGTACGATCACTGAAAACCAAGTGATGGGCGAAATTGCTTTTGATTGATAGTGAGCTGCAAAACGTATGATGTTGGGTTGAAAATGCAGGCGCTGCAGCCTGGGAGGCAATGGTTGAAAACGAATGTGCGATGATGACACTGCCAGCGCATGGAACCCTCTATCACAAAGCCACCAGTCGCGTGATAACACAACGACTTGTCACTGGACAGAAGATATCACGTTTGTGATTTCAAGTCACCCTAATCCCTGCAAGATGGCCTCAAAATTGTGACGTGGCGACCAATCTCACGCCTGCAACCTGACCTTTGAGAGCGGGGTTTTTCCACTTGGACACAAAGACCTGCAGACCCCATGCAATGCACAGTCTCCTGCTATCATTGCGCTTGTCACAGTTGTGATTTTGTGTCTACTGCCACGCGGCTTTGCTTTCCCCTCCCATCACAATTGTGACAAAGTCCTGGAAATCCAGACCTCCTTTATGTCTGTTGAGGCACCATCCGCACACACTACGAGGGAAACAATGCTTTGTTGACCTATAGTAATATGAGGCATCGACCTCCCCACCACATTGTTGAGAGCTCTGGCACGCTTGTGCGGCTATGTATGTGCGTCCGATTGAAAGAAGCCCTGATTTGGGACTCCTGAATCATGTCGCTGTCGGTGATTTCCCTGGTTCTGCGTGTATTTAATCCCATCACATCTCCAATATGCAACGAACTTTCCAAATCATTTGACACTGTAATCTGACGCAAAAGCTCAAAAAACATCAATCGCATCTTCAAAATGTCCACCCCTTCCGGATATACTCCATCAGGTGCTTCGGCAACCAACACCTCCACCGTCGCAGTGGCTGGTAGCTTTCATAGCTCGTAAGTTATTATTTACAATATTTTTATTCCCCAATAATCCTGACAACGGATCAAGAACACAGACACGAGACGGCGCGAATCAACCAAACTCCTACAGTATGAACCGATATATCTATGATACGCAAGCACGTCCTGTCACCGATCGATTGGTCTACACTGCAGGCTATTCCCAGAATAATCCACCCCAGGGCAGATAGATGATGGACGATAGGAAGAAAGCATATGATGAATCACTGATAGTTGGATGAAGAAGGTTAGCATTTTCTCGCTTATGTGGATGAATGCGGCTAACTTTTCATTCACAGCTTCAATTGTTCCTATTTCTTATATACCCAATGTCATTATAAAGCCCATTTGACCGTCTTATCAAGGTGGAGGAAGAGTTATCAACGTTAATCTGGTCACCGTTCATATTGGGGCTTAGCCATCTTGAGTCTTGGCCTCTTTGGCTGGCCAAGGGTCGTTGATGAAGATTGACTTGTCCATGGTACGGTGTCATTGTTCGGAGTTAAGGAGTCTAAAACACAGTTTGTACTATCTCGGTTATACCCCAATACTACATCCCACTCAATATCATCTCATCCTTCTATGCAGCTGTGAAAGATTCAACCTTGATCGAGCCTCCCAAAGCTGTCTCGGCATAGTTGAAGATGCCGAATCGGTAAGCAATGAAGAATGCCCAGCCATTGTACAGCTTGAAGTTGGGACCAAGTGTTTCATACTTGACGCCATCCCAACTGTGGGAAAAGATCGTGTTGCCAGTTCCAGCGGGGTTGGTATCAAGCTGAAGTCTCAGCCAGATCTTGGTTTTTCCAGAAGGCACATCAGCAGTGGCCTTTATTTGTCCAAGGTCTGTTGTTTGTCCATCCCATTCTCCCATGTTCATCCCATGCTTCGTGGCGATTGTAAACTTTCCATTATCTCGATGAACACCGATGTATGCACTTTGGTCTCTGAAAGCTGAAAGTCCAGCCCGATCGCCGTCCTTCATCTGGGAGAAGTCAATCTTCACTATTCCGGTGGGATAATCACCGTGAGTTCGGTGGGATAGCGTGTTCCTCGCCTGGTAGATATCATTTGTGACGCTAGCAGTGCGAAGAGTCAGGCCGTTGTTGACAGTGAAGGAGTTGACGTCCGGGTTATGATTCCACTCCCAGGACGGAGCAAGTGAGGTTCCGCGGAAGGTATCAGTCCTTGTCCAGTTCTTTGTCACACCGTTCGTGCCAGGAATTGTTGGGTAAGATGATCCCCATCCGCCATTAGCACCCTTCACAAGAATAGGGAAACCATCGCTACCCCACGTAATCGGTGCAAGAACCGGAAGACGGCCGGCAGGATAGGCCCAAGTGAATGACATGAAGTACCAGTCACCACTGGGAGTCTTGATGAGACTACCCTGATGAGGCGAGTTACCACCCGAGATAGGTGGGGTGACCTTGTCGGCGAGGACCTTAGACTCATAAGGGCCCCAGGGTGACTTCGACTTCCAAATCCAGGTTTGACTACCACTTGGACTATCGTTCAGGATGTAGTAGATCCCATTAATCTTGTACATACGGTTGCCCTCCAAGTCTTGGACACCAATATCAGTGTTCTTGAGAACTACCTGGGATTTGACCTGGCTGAATCCGTCCTGGGATAGCTGAGATACTTTGACCTCACCAGAGCCGTATACGACATACATGGTGTCGTCATCGTCGATCAGTATACCATTGTCGTAGTAGCAGTTGTTATCGCCGAAATTCCCCTTGTTGTACCAAGGACCTTCGGGCGATGAGGCGGTATAAACCCAGGTCTGCCAGAAGTTGATGCAGCCGATCCAGTACCACTGTCCATTGCTCTTCCTGTATCGAAGAGATGAGGCCCAAGTGCCTCCTCGGTAAGAGCGCGAACCAGGAGGAAGATCATAGCCATCGCCAAAGTTCAAGCGGGGAATTGAATGGCCGATGAGATCCCAGTTGAGCAGATCTTTGGACTTTAAAATGGGGGCTCCTGGGCTGAAATGGAAGTTGGAAGCCGAGAAGTAGTAGTAGTTGTCCGGACCCAGGAATACATCGTTATCTGGGAAATCTGAGTAGATGATAGGATTGTTGAAGGTGGTAGCGCGGGGGTGTCCAACCAAGCCAGCAAGTGCTGGGGGAAAAGAAGCCGCCAAAGTAGCAAGCGAAGATAACTTCATTTTTGCAGATAGAGAAACCTACATCAGTGATATCCTACAATCTGCAGATCAAGGAACTTATAAAAAGGCGAATCGGTAGTACCGAGTCCCAATACTATCAGGCAATGCCAAGCTCGGACCCCGGGCCATAAGTAGCAACTTCGGTACATGGCTCCGAATATGCCAAACTTGGGACATGGAACGAGATTTGCCTTGGCCAATATGAGTATCTGATATGTTGCATCGACAAGAATGGATAATTTAGGATGTATTGGGTTGCATTCCCAGCATTGCATGGCTGGCGTTGTTCTGGAAACTGATGATAGAAGCCATCGTCGGAGCGGTGAACTTGGTTAGACTAGTAGATATGTGCATCCGGTATGCTTTACCCGCTCAGTGATCTGCGGAAGTCCATAGCAAAGAGACGGAAGACGGGGCGACATTCCGTAAGTGTGCCCTTTCATTCAGACAAAGACGCTATTAGAAGATGAACAGAGGCAATTTTGGCACGACTGATGAAACAAACTTTATCTCCATTAGATCAATCGCTGTCTAGACTATTATTAAATGCACCTTCTGCGGCTAAATGAGACATAAAGTGAGACCAAAGCATCAATCCCGAAGGTCAACAACAACCTTCTCACTGCTGACACCCTTAGGGAACAGAAGACCCAAGGCATCATTGATTCCACCAAGTCCACCAGGAACCTTTCTAGCAGGCACAGAAATAAGACTTTTGGTCGCAAGAGCCTTGGGGAAATATGTGCCAAAGATCCACTTCAGCAGCTCTGCATTCTCCTCCTTGCCGAGCAGCAGAGACCAGCCCTCGAACTTGCGTGTGACACCAGTGGGGAGAGTCTCCGGACCAAGCGGTGGCTGGAGAGCGTAGACTGAGTCGCCGCCCTGAGCTGTGACAACGTCAGCGAGAAGCTTGACTGTAGCTCCAGTTGAGATTGTGTCGAGAACGATATCGTAGGGGCCAGCGGCAATGAGGTCCTTAGTAAGGGCCTCAGGTTCTTGAGAGTGATCAATGATCTTGGAAGCACCAAGCTTGGATACAAAGTCCTTGTGCTTAGGAGAGGTAGTAGTGATGACTTCGTATCCAGCTTGAGTGACATATTGTACAGTCATGCTTCCGATACTGGAGGTTCCACCGTAGATCAAGATGCGCTTCCCCTGAGGCTTGGGTTCCTGACCAGGGACAGGTCGCTCCAGCTTAAGGGAATAGTTGAAGATGGCAGGAATGGTAGGAAGGTTACCAACAAGGCGAACAGCGAGATCCATGGTCTCGTCATCGTCAACCTTTGTAGTGGTGACTTCTGATGAGATAGAATATTCTTGGAAGGCACTGTACTTGCTATCACTAGCTCCAGCGGTCTTCATGCCAACAACCTTGTCACCGACCTTGAAGTCTTTAACATCAGAGCCGACCTTTTCGACAGTGCCGGCGAAGGAACTGCCGAGAACAGTTGGGTATGGAAGGGGAAGCATAGCGACCTTGGCGATCTTAGCATCGATTGGCTGGATGGCGATGATGTCGTTCTTGACGAGGAGTTCATTGGGTCCAGGCTGGGGAGTTTCGATCTCCCGGACCACGAGGGGGGCCTTGGCGGCGGGGACTTGAGCGGCAAGATGAGGCATAATTAAGGTGATAGGACTAATCTGGAAATTTATAGAGTGTTGTTATAATAGAATATGTTTTGGATGAATATAGAAATATGGTTGTGATAGTGACTGGAAGCTCGACAGTGAAGTGCGATGTGATTGAGATGATAAGTCCACGATAGTCGGGCCGTTGGTTTATTATATAGCTCATTTTTATCTAAAGGAGATGCTAGATAGAATGTTTCAATTTGACTCTGCCTATGGTGCAATTACTCTACAATCTGAAGGATTCACAGCAAACTGTCTAGTTGCTGACATACAGCATCACCAACCTCATAGGGTAGGTTGCTTATGCGGCAGCGAAAGCATCCGGAATTCCATTCTGTCCATCATTGGCCCTTCGGTGTCTTGGCATTGACCGGGCGGGGCGCTTCGCTCGCTTGGCGTTCGATTGGTGGGATTGGTCACCCTTTCAAAGCGGGGTAGTCAGATTTGCTAACTGGCAGTACTTCTTCATCTGCATTAATATGGTAGAGATTCTATGTACCTTGTGATAAACACTCACAAAGCTTACAATCACCCGCAGATTATACGATACTGAGTGATTGGCCAGCTTTACGAGGCTACTAGCCCGAAAGCGCATTAGCTTAGTCTCAATCGGCATCTGTCGCATCTCCGAAATGTCCACTGTCTTTTCCATCCTCTTCGCTCTTCGAGACATGGAAATCCGACATAGTCCATTCTTAGCAAGCATGTTAGAAATCGTCGATGGAGTTGGTTGAAGATTGCAATCTTGTTTCGCGATTGGATTTGACCAGTGTAAAGAACTGAATACATATAGAGGCCCATCATGGCCTGCTTCAGTCAATCTCATCACCATCAACAGCAACACAACAGCACAACAAGCAGTAAACACTTTCACCAACCACCAACCTCCACTAACAACTACTCAACCTCACTTAAAAAAACAACTTACTTTTAATATTATCACCACTCCAAAATCGCAACAATGTCTCGTGCTCTTCTCATCACTGGCGCCACTGGCAAGCAAGGCAGCTCTGTCATCAACGCTCTTATCGCAAAGAACGCAGACTTCCTTCTCCTCGCTGCCACCCGCAATAAGGAATCACCTTCCGCAAAGAAGCTAGCCTCCAAATCTACAAACATCAGGCTGATTGAGGGCGACCTCGACTCAATCCCCGCTCTCTTCACTGCCGCTAAGCAAGCCGCCGGAACTGTGCCTCTCTGGGGCGTCTACTCAGTCCAATTGTCCATGGGCAAGGGTGTTACCCTTGAAGGCGAAGTCCGACAAGGAAAGGGTCTCATCGACGAATCTATCAAGGCTGGTATCAAGCACTTTGTCTACTCAAGCGTTGATCGGGGCGGCGACGAAAAGTCTTGGAAGGACGCCACTGTTGTCCCTCACTTCAAGACCAAGCACGAGATCGAGCATTACCTTCGCGACTCCACCGCCAACGGAAAGAGCCCAATGAACTGGACCATCCTGCGCCCAACAGCGTTCATGGAAAACCTAGAACCCGGTTTCGCCACAAAAGTCTTCCTCACCATGATTCGCGACACTCTCAAGAACAAGCCTCTGCAGTGGACGGCAACAGAAGATATCGGCTTCTTCGCTGCTGAAGCTTTCATTGACCCACAAGCCTGGGGCAAGCAAGCTATCAGCTTAGCTGGCGATGAGCTCACATTCGCGCAACTCAGCGAAGCTTTTGAGCACGCCACTGGAGGACCGGCTGGTACAACATTCGGTCTACTCGGAAAGGCTTTGAAGCATGGTGTTGCCGAGCTCGGAATCATGGTTAATTGGTTCAGAGATGAAGGTTACGGTGCTGATTTGGCCAAGGTTCGACAGCTGAACCCTGGTGCTAAGACGATGGAACAGTGGGTTAAGACAAGTGCTTTCGTCAGCCATTAATATATGGGGGAATAGTGCCATGCAAAGAGTTGTTTGGAAGTTTGAGCTTATAGAAGGGGGGTCTTGCGATAGGGTTTACATTTATTTATGGAGATAGAATAATTTCATTATCGAATGATCATTGACTGCCCTTGACGCGTCAGTCCGTTATCTTCCAACCTTGAAGTTTAAGCAAACGGATTCAAATTACGCAGCATTTGTAACTTCGAGGCTTGTGGTCAGTAGGTTATCTCCACCCCTCACTTTGCAAACCTTATGGGCTGAGACTTTGAAGCCACAAAACCAGCTTTTGCTTTTCAGGTCGTCATCAGTAACATTTAAGCACTCGCCTGCCTCTCATACCCAGCTCCAACCACATCTGGGATCCCGCCCTAATAGCCAAAGCAAGATGACCACTCCCTTGGGAACAGGCATAGAGGATGCAATCTCGTCCAGTTCTGAGGAAGAGGTCCAAATTCTCAACCCGGCAATGCTAAGCAGCTCCAGCTTCCCGCAATTCAACAAGCTTCCTCCTGAACTTCGCCAAAGGATCTGGATACAATCCCTCACCCACGAAAGAATCCTCAAAATCTATAGCGGGGAAGGCCGTGTTGAAGTTAGAGAGCGCATCGCCATTAGCAAGCTCTTTAGTACCAATCGCGAATCTCGGGCCTCGGCCAAGAAGTTCTACCGAGTTCATATCCCCTGCACATATGTCCATATGACCAGCACCTACGATGGGATCCTTTACTTTAACCCAGAGCTCGACATTATACATATTTTTGAGTGGGCCTATTTCCCAGAACTCACACATCATACCTGGAGTCTTGATCCCCTTCACGTCGGCATTGTCAACTTGGCTCTGCAGACCTATGGGAGCTGTTGCAATTATTATTATTTTCGCAGGTCATTCAAGACAGACTGTGACTTGGACAAAATCAAGGCGGCAATCCAGCGTTTGAAAAGATTCATCTTTGTATGCCATGGCGTCTATGAGTCTGAAACCTGCCAATACCGCGAAAATCGCAGAAGACCGGAACGTGACCTTGCCAGCAGCCCTTTTGTCCCTGTCAAACCACATATTCCTGCATTTCAGACCATGAAGCAGGACCCTAGGGCTGTGGGCGACTTTCTTGATGGCGTGGATCGCGACGAAATGTCAAGGCTACAAGTCGAGGTGGACGAATGGTTTAAGCATCTTGAAGAATGGGGAATTGATAACAACCTTACGGTTCTATACCAGATCATGATGAGCTACCCAGATTGCGACCCAGAGACAATTGTTGGAGAGAATGCGTGCTGGCCGCATGACGTGACCTGTGAGCTGTCGGATCTATCAAGTGAAAGTGACGCGCCTACAAAGTCAGTTCAGGCAGTATACCATAGAGAGGATGCAGTCGCATTTGCTGAGCATGAAATGGCGGAAAGGAAACGCATACTGGATGAGATTCTAGAAGAAGCACGCGAGGAGGGCGAGGAGGGCGAGGAGGGCGAGGAGGGCGAGGAGGGCGAGGAGGGCGAGGAGGGCGAGGAGGGCGAGGAGGGCGAGGGGCTCGATGAGAAGATATTCAGACAGGATGCGACGCCGGCGTTTGGATTCTGGCTATTCCCTTTGGAAGCGCTACCTGTGGTGAGAGGTACAGCCAACAATGAGGTGCGGGTCGGGGATTTCGACACAGAACTAGAGAAACAATTCAAGGAGAATCCCCCGCAGCTATGTTTGTCTTATCTTCCAGACAACAATCCTAAGATTCTCACACCGTGAGCGTACTGAGGAAGATGATGCTGGCAGCACACGAGACAGAAGGACATCGCTAACACGAGTATTGCAAATAAACGATCAATCGAATGAACTTCAGAATATCCCACGTGCGAAAATACATGTATGTTAGAGACAAGAGAACGAGATTCAAATACATAAGCCTGTACACTTTACAAAGACCACATCATCTTGCTATTCTAAGACACAAAAAGTCCTTTAACTGCCTTCACCAAGTTCTGGGCTAATAGCTTGTGGATAGCACCGCTGGCGTGGTAGTCATCTGCCCAAAGACAGTTACTTGCGCCGAAGCAAGTAGCATCTTTAGCTCCGTATGCCGCATAATTATTGACAACCTGGTCAAACGAGGGCTTCGTATCGAAGATCTGAATTTTTACGTTTGGATGAGATGATGTGAAGCTAGCTGCCTTGGCTTTGACAGCGTTGTTGTAGGAAATGATGTCGGATCTTAGGCGAGCCAGATCAACTTCAGGCTGACCTATCATCTTGGGGAACTGATCTGCGTATGCTTCATCAAGAGTCAGACAACATATTTTTCCTTTTCATATGGTCGAGGCTTACCAGGAATACTCAGCAAGACGAATTTGCTGTAGCCATCGTTGACAAGAACCTGCAGGAGCTCAAAATATCTGTTCACGCATTCTGTAACAAGAGCGCTCTTCTTGCTCCAAAACGCCTCACCCACGTCGTTGATACCAATCCAGAATGCGACGAGAGTGTCAGCTTTTGTAATCTTGGGTGCAACATATTGCTTATAGAGGTCCACCTGCTCCGACATCGAGTACTGTGCCCATGAGTTGACGATCTTCTTGTCGACAGTCGCTCCGCTATAAGCAAAGTCGTATGTGAGGATCAATGATGTGTTGAGAGTTGACGTGACATGGCCAACCCAGTTGAGACCAGCAGAAGTCGTCTGCCCTGGTAGTCCGGGGTTCCCGATGGGGTTGGAAGCTGATGGCAGTTGTCCTCCAGGCCAGAACCCCACGGTTGAATATGAATCTCCACTGCCATTGATTAGTCTGAAATCATTTCACCAGTGAGTGTAACCTACAAAACAATAAGATTTTTCGTAGTTTGGGCGGCCATCGAAGCAACTGGACTAGCAAGAGCTTCAGACACGCCAGCTGCCAGAAGAAGACATCGATCGAAGAGCTTCATCTCAAGGAACAGGTGACAATCTTGATACAAAACAAGATTATCCAATCTTCCATGACCAGAGTAGGTTATTTCCAATTTATGTATTAATTCGCTCGCTGCAAAATACCTCCACTTCAAATACATTAACCGGATGTCGTATGTCACGGAATGCAAGGTCCGATTGGTGGGATATTTCACCAAGCCAGATGCTCAGAGTCCCCTCACGTATATGCGATTCTTTCCGGCATCATCACTTCGTATCTGGATCAGCGAACGAAGCTGTGATATAGCACAGGATTGAATGTTTTGTGAGGCGGACATGTGCATTTTTGCGAGGCGTGGTGGTGAGCGAATGCATCGACCTCATCACTGATTGATAAAAACCTGTTTAACTTTAGCTTTTGGAATGCAATATACGCATAGCTCGACCTCAACACTTGTTGATAGTGTGTCCAAGTTAATCTCACCAATGTACCCCATGTAAGTAAACTCTTTTTGGTTAGAAACTGCCGAGACTTACCTTACAGAATATGTAATATTCCAAAGTGAATGGGGAAGACATCAAGATGGCACAAGGCAATGTCCTAATGAGGGTCTTTGTTTTGAGCTCCTTATCTACTGCTCAACTAACGACCGCTTCCTCGTATCCGATCACATGATGAAAGAAAAAGGTAAGCGACCAAGAAAAGTGTCTGTAGGAGTGATCTGCATCTGGCGTGAGGTTTTAGGGCTTACACTGAGCAGATCCTGGCTCTTGTGTAAGACAATGAGATATGAAGGATCGAGCAGCAACTGGAGCTATTGTTCTCTTCCTCAAAGCTAGGAAGATGACTCCATTAAACTATTCCAAAAGTCAGGCTCACTATTTGGTGCCACTGGCGTATCAAATCGGGCTCCTTCACAAATCCGAAGGAGTTCGGGGCAGCGTAATCGCTTACGCTCTAAATTCTGACTACAGTCATCCTTCGCAAAATAGCATGTCCCGGCGTAATACGCTGCTTATCGCGGTGACAGAATGAGGCTAGAATAGGTAGGTGGTGTCGCACGCGCCCTTTCTTGTCATATCAAGATTGGCAGGGGTCTTTATAAGTTATAAGCGGCGCAGGCGGCATTTCAACGCTCAAGACTCCTCCCAATCATACGGAGTACCTCCTAACAAGAAGATCCAATCTTGAGACAAAAATGCCAGCAATGGTTGCTGAACGGCCGGGACTCATGCAAATATCGGTCTCCCGAAGTGCCGAAGTGCAGAGGTTGATCCCTGCATATTGCAGCAACCTTGCTCGCCGCGCCAAAGAGCTTCAGACTTTTCGCAAGCATCTTTACGCAGATGCTAAAGGTGGCGAATTATCTTTTGGAATCATGGAGCGCATCTCACCACACGCTGTCGCGGTGTCAAATCCCCTGTTCTCACGACTTGAGCAGCTTCATGTTCTTCTCGGCCGTGTTTTCATTGATATCGTGGATCGATGGTTCACAGACGAGAAGGCACGCTTTCCGGAGCGTATGCCATTGGATCCATCGGAAGAGGAGCTTCTTCGATGGGTGGCATCTAGTGGTTACGTTCCAGACTACGCCGAACATGCTGGTTGCTGGCGAAGTGACTTGCTATTTGGTCGTAGTCCAGATGGTTTGCGTGACGAGTCACCGTATGTATGCGAGATCAACGGAAGACTGCCTCTAAATGCCGTCATGGGAATTGCTCTGGGTGAGAATGGTCTTCGGGAACTTGGTGCGAGTAAAGGAGGACTTGAGCCTGTGAATAGTATGGATGTGAGTGCTAAGACTATCTTATACGCCCTAATGTTAAGCTGACACTGTCAAAATTTAGGCCTCTTATGACAACTTGATGGCACTATTCAACCCCGACAAGCCGCTTTACTCTATTAGGGATAAATGGCCTGGCGCTGACTCCAAGATCCTCTCAGCTGTCAATGTTGCGCGCGGAAGGCCGCCAGTCGAGGCAGTGCGTCCCCAAGACCTGGAAGTTCGCCCTGATGACACTTCTCCAACTGGATTTGCTCTTTGGGATAAGGCGACGAACAGGCTCTTGGAACAGTGGTTTGTTGAGATGCTGCAGGAAGAGTATGCCGGCCTGGAACCAGCGGTGGCTCGCCAACTGTCCTTGACTCCTCTCAATGATCTTCGAACTGTATTCATCGTGCATGATAAACGACTCCTTGGCATGATACCTGAAGAGCTTCCGAATATGGTTTCACGTGGTGTTTTGACCGCCGAAGAGGCCGCAATCGTTGCTGATGGGATTATTCAAACAATCAATCCGGGCTCAGAAGGACTTCGAAATTTGCTGCGAGATTCAAAATCCGACCCAAACCTCAAGAATAAATACATATACAAGCCTTGCCGTGATGGCATGGGTCACGGTATAGAACTGGGCAAGAACCTTACGCAGGAAGCCTGGCTCGAACATCTAGAGAAGCTCGCAAACCCAGATGTTCTTCGACCCCATGACGATGCAGCTGTCATCCAAAGGCTGGTAGATCATAATTGGTATGATGTTGTTCGTCATGAGGTTTCGACGGATGATGGACCGCATCCTAACAAGTTCCATCTCATTGGATCCATGTTCATGTTCCAGAATCGCAAGTTCTACCCCGCTACTTGGCGTATGGGCCTTGAGACTCATCTCGGCATCACTTCCGATAAGCCTGGACTAGTCATGGCGATGGTGCATCAGCCCCACTGGCCAATTGGGGAGGACCAAGAGGAAGAGCTATGAGTTTGATGATCACATAGAGTGGTGGGGTTTTAGGCGCCCTATAATAGAGAACTTACATTGGCCGATATCTCCTCGCACTACCTGGTAATGTTTAATAGTGATCTGGAAATATTAGATCGCCAACCGTTAGAGTAAAGCTCCATCGTTTGAAGATTGCCGACCTAGACGCAGTGTGCCACAAGCTTTTTCGCCGGGCCAAGCTAGGCCTGTTTCCGAGAGGTGCCTGGCACTAGACGGGATGATGTCTCGTGGCAGCCAATTGTTGTTGAGCACAAAGTTTCTCTTGATCTCGCGGCGCGCTAAAGTAAACTATTGATTTGGGGGAGATGAGATGGTCGTCATCAACACCACGTAACAATACAACGTACCTACAGTACAGTGGCCCCTCATTGGATCTTTTCTACGTTTCTTTTGCTTTTTGTTTTCCTACTCGTTACTCAGCTCAGTCAAACGTTGGTGAAATCTCATCGTGCCCAGGATGCGATCTAAGATCGTACTATTGGCCATTGGCCTTCTTGTCGCAGACTCTGCGCTAGCCAGTCCTTGCAAGCCCAGGTCCTCCAGTACGTCGACAAAGAAAGCAATGCTGAATATAAAACTGGAGAATGGCTAATCTTGGATTTCTATCTAGCTTCGGAGCATGTTACCTCAACCTCTGAGGCTTTTACAACCGCCGAGGAATCATCCACTGTTTCATTATCTGAAGCATCCATCGAGACTGGCACAACTATCACAACCGCGCCAGACACTACTACAACACCTAAGGCCGAGACAACAACCGCGGCCGAACTTACCACCACGACGGCTGACTCTGAGACAACAACTGCTGAGGAATCTACCACTACGGCAGTCGAGGCTGAGAGTGCGACCACCACCGCCGTAGCCACCCCGACATTCACCATTGTCGGCGGCGGCGGCACTATACAAGGCGCGCCCCTCAAAGGCATCGACCAAGATGGTAGCATCCTGGTATTCAACCCTCAAGTCGGAAACAGCCGTACCAGAACCATCATCCTCAACCCCGACACAGGCCGACTGCGAGATAAAGATACTGGAATTCTTTTGTGCGCTTATTACGGCTCTGCCAACTCGCCCGATGACCCTGCCAACATTGCCTTTTGCCAGAATGGCAACACCGGACTCAACACCCCTTACGAGTATATGACCTGCCACATCACGAGCGGCAAGCTCTCTTGTACAGCCCCGAAAGGCCAATGCCCCACTGACGATGACGGCAACTTCCTAGGCTGCACCACTGAAAGTTTCAGCGGCGAGAACAATCAGTTTTATTACAAGGCCCAGTCGGGCGTCGGTGATTACTTGTTCATCTCTAGCGGTAGTCCTGCTGGCTACACAGCTGTTGATATTATTGCCCAAGAAGCATGAGTTGTCAAGACGATCATAACATTCGATTCAAAGCTATACTTATAATAGTTTATTACTGTACATAACATGTCTTATCCCTGATAATACCTTGCAACCTCCAGATAATATTGCTCTGTGATATCCCTGTCCCTAGACTAACTGTATCATATCCACGCCAGTACGCCCGAACTCATCCCAGCCAGTAAAGCGATCATATCCTTCCCCATACATCACTCCATGAACATATGCCTCCCCAACAACACGATACTTGGAACCTTCGATGTGATGCAGAATAAAGGGTACTCGAGCCCCCATCAAGATCCATACTTCATCTTTGCTGCTAGTCTGGCCGAGAGTCCTGGGCCCCAGGCCAAGCAGTCCCGACTCCGTCATGAAAAGTTTACGGCCTTGAGTAGCATTCCGCATGTGCTTTTCAAAGTTGCGTAGCTTTCTCCGTCCCAGTGGAGTTAGTCTTTGCATCGAAGGTCGCTTATACTTGCCCCCCAGCGGGTCCTTGTCTTGTTCGTCTTCTTCCACTACGGGAGCTGGAAAGCTTTCTCGAATGAGCCGTGCTGAGGGAACAAAGCCCGATTCACACGAAGTGTTACCTCCAACAATAGATTTCCTGCCACTTCCTTCCTCTTTAGGTGATTCCTCTTCATCCTCTCCATCGTCGCCTGGCAGTCCCACTTCCTTTTCTACCTTTTCCCTAAGATCAGCTAGAGCTGCTTCGATATCTGGCGCCTTTAGTTCATTGGACAGCTGCCGTCCGTCATACATGGCCGACCACAGGGCCAAGCGAGTAGTGAATGACTTCTGAATCAGTTCCCATGTCCACGATTCCGAGCAAAGTCCTGACCACTCAGCAAGCAAATCGCGAGCTCCTAGGATATCCGTCAAGATCCAGTTGCTGAAGCCTATCCCTATGTTTCCTCTTGAGTCCAAACTGCCGAAGTCGTTTTCCTCCTCGGTCAGCTTATCAATCATCAGAGTGCGCCATAGGGCTTCAACCCGGATCACCGCTTGTGCCGGGCGGATGTATCGTCTTGAGCTATGATTTGCAGTGCTCTCGACACGCCAAGCTCTGGCTTGAACAGGATATTCGGCTGGACTATGCAATGCCAGTCGCAGAGCCTGGATAACTGGATCTTGATTAAGCTCCGTGGACATAGATACAGTATCCACCTTGATACCCTTGACACTTAGCTTATCATTGGGATCAATATGGATTACCCAGTCATCATAATCAATATCCTGGTGAGTACCAGCGCAGAAACGATCATCATGCCCACCTTGGTCAAACGGAACCCGTCCCAGCCTGGCACTAAAGTCGGGCACCCAGCTTGGAAGGCCTTGGATCCTTGTGTCTGCAAGGTCTTGCACATGGGATAGAACTGCGAGGTGCGAGCCAATGCGTTTGTCAATCATAGTCTTTGTTGCTTGGATGAAGACCCTTTTGACGTCGGCACTGTAGTCTGGCTGTAGTCCAAGACCGTCCTCGGCAAGGTTCAGAAAAGCGAAGATCTTGTCTCGAGGATCTGTAGCCTCAAGCTCCCGAAAGTCGGAGAGGACAGAAAGTAAGTGTAGCTTTCGACGTTCAAATCTGAAACCAGCCATACCAAGCTCCTCGTCGAAAGATTCCACTATATCGTGATCGATGAGGTGGGTAACTTGGGGAAGTTCTAGGGCCCATCGGCGTGATTTGTCCCTGGTGTCCCCGTCTTGCCCCTCTTCATCTGAAAGCAGGGTGACCATGGGGAGGCCAGCGTTGCAAAGCCCAAGACGCGAGCGAGTATGATGATAGCCTAGGATAAAAGAAAGAGCATCGCGCGGCGTGACCTTCAACTCATTGGCCGCCCTCGCTGGCTGCTCAGAGAGCAACGATAGTTTCTCCCAGTGTTGAGCCTGGTCTGACACGGCTCGATTGGTGAGAAAGTTATGTCCAAACTGGCATAACTCAATGTCAATTCCTGTCTGTTCCAGAAATGCAGCAACCGCCAAGATGAAGTCCATGCTTTGTAGCGTCGCGCCGCAAACCATCAAAATATCCCGAGCAAAAACAGCCTCCTGAACGACCCAAGCTCTGCGGAACCAGAGTCTTTGGAAGAGGGAAAAGAGGGCGAACCAATGCACCACTGTCATCCCTGGGACTGAGGACATGGTGACTTCTTCTTGTTCTTGGTATGTGGAGTCTTGTGCATGGAGGCGAGTTGCGTCGAAATCAAGAATTCTCCCCATTGCCTGTATCGCTAGTTCTGCAAGCCTGTCATATTGTCCGACCCAGGCAAGTACTATACTGGCTGACTTGTATAGGCGCCCCATGAGCTTGACTTGGGCAGCCCGCTCGTCGAGGTCTGCCTGGTTGATACATAATGCATCAGCCCAGATGGGCAGGTTGATTGAGCGGTGTGTCGGGCTCTCCGGCTCTCCTGGGCTTGGAGCAATTGCAGCTCGAAGTTTCAATACTGATTGGAAAAACGACAAGAGGTTTTCCTCGATTGGGACCCGATTCCCGTCAATTTCTATTTCATGATGCGTGCGCTTTTGCCAAAGCACCTCTTCACGGGGGACATAACGATGCATATCGTAGTACAGAAGCTTGGCCCGATCAACCATTACCAATTTGTCGCCATCGGGTCCCAGCTCTGGACTGTAATAGGTGAATGGAAGTTCATCGGCATGCTCTTGGAATTCAAGACCATCGATATCAGGCATGGGATCTTCGTGAACTGTAGTTGGGTTGCCCCAGGTGTATGAGACGGCGGCAAACTCGAGGCTCTCATCGCTTAGGTCGACTACCCGCATAGAGCAACGAACAACATCGTCTCGAGACTCGATTATATCCAAGAGACGTATTGATGTTGGCGTTTTGAGGACGTGTGACTTGTACATGTTGGCGATATCCGTGTGTAACACCGAATTGACTATGGATACTCGTAAAACAGCATGAATCGCAGCACTCAAATAAAGACACTTACAGTATTTTTGTGATTCCAAGGCTGATTCACGTCAGAAGAGGCATTATCGAGGTTTGAAGATCGCCACGGAACAAAGTCCGCGCCCTGTTGCATAGCCGCCGGTGGCTGATACAGTCCTGTAGAATATGGCCATTCAGAGAGCGCTGCCAAGTCCCAAGCGCTTCACCAGTAACGTCGGCAATTGGACGTCTTCACTAGAACGGCCAGGGTTAGCCTCAACACTCAGCCTAGCGTTCTGCCTCCTCTTTCTACTAAGGCTGTATTAAAATCTTTCTTCAGTTTTATGTTGGATGAATTTTGTCTTCCCCGTTCAAAACAGCTGCAGGCATAAGATTTCGTGTCCCTGCTCTGGCGCGAAGACGTTTAAGCCTTGGTGATCGCCTGCGCTAGTTAACACTCACTGTAAAAAAACTTTACTACACAGCCTACAAATTTTAGCAGGGGGTATCAACCCAAGCCACAGAGATTGATAGCTGAGAGCTGTTTCTTGCGTCGCGCGCTTTGGGCCAACGGAAGTCTACATTATTCTGCAATTGATAGCCGTGTACGTCTTTGACATGGTATCGAAATTTGAAATAGGCGCACAGCTCGAAAGTCAATGTCCTGCTTGCTGGACCTACTTTTGGTGGAAGAAATGTGAGCGTCGTATCACTCACGCTGCTTAGAGCTGCCCTAGCTTGCTCAGGCTCTTTGTTTTTCACTACCAGTAATCCTGAAGCCACTTCTGAGTCTGTCGATTATCAGCTCTTTAGGCCTGCTACTCTCAAGCCTATATCAAATGATACAGGGACGAAACGAGTTATTACAAGTGATAGAAACTGCTCAAGCGAGTATGCCTCAGTGCTTTAGTAACAATAGCTATCAAGATCAAAAGGTAAGTCCAAGATCCCAAGGAGTTATGTCAGGGCCTATACCTTCACGAATTTAACGTGGTCTCTCACATCACTGCAGTTTGACCACCAAAAAGGACCATGACCGTCTAATCAAGATGGACAAAAACATACAACAGCGGGGATTCGCTGGTCGTCACCGACCCAACTACTAATCCGCCCCTTACCAGCTTATCTATGGGAGAGCGGACGGGATCCCGAGTTCTCTGATAGGTATGGTCGTATGTGCTTGATTCAGTCTGGTTGCAGCATATATCCAAAGGATCTTAGCTTGACAGCGCGCATCGTTGTCGTCGACTCGGTTCGGATTAGGACAGGCATTACCGTATGCTAGTAGCTGTCATGACGTCTGCGTAGTTTCCCTCTGGCTCATTGCTTGCGTATGGCCTACATGTAAAGCCCAACAATTGAAGTAGAGAGATACTGCCTGAAGAGTTATGGGTATCGTCATGGCCAGGCTCCAAGATTATCCCTCTAGTGGCATAGAGCCACCAAGTATTAACATCGAGGCTTCCGTATAACAGCCAATTGCAGTTTCGACTCTGCCAGAACCATTAACCTAGGCCAATTGTGACTATAGTCCTGTATTTCTCCGCATCATAGGCTTACATTACCTGCAGGTAGTCGTCTGTATATGGTGATATCGATGGTGCAATGAGCCCAATCTGAGATTCGTAAGTGATGTCGAACACTTTCTTCCAAATCATCAGGCCATTGGCTTTGTAATTGATGAGGATTGCGTGAGCACTTATGAATTCCGCTGTCGTGGAGGATTCTGTCATTGACGCTAGCAATCCTTTGACGATGCCTTTTCCCTCCAATCATGTCAAATTCATCTCTGGTGTTTAGCGTCGTCGTTGAGTATTAATCAGCCTGGACGGAGCACTACCTCAATTCGGATCATACGTGCCGCGCTGCACTAAAAAGGTGCATAAGAAAAGCCTTAATCGTGAATTTTAATCGATCTTACTAGGCTTTTAATTGGCTGGCGGATCAATAATTAAGCTGATGACTGTGCTTGCGACACCCAGTGACTCAATTACGCGGTCTGCCCCGACGCGCATATTATTTCCAGGTGTAAAAGTCGGGTCAGATTAAGCCGATGGCATGTATTACGCAGAATTCGTGAGTCACTTGCCTTGATCAATTGACACGACTCATCAAGAAAAGTGCAGATGCCTAGTCAGGCAGAAATTGTATAACAATAAGGCCAAATATCGCCAAGATGTCGGATCAATTCCCACCAGTATCGTCAATATGGAGCCTCCTTACACGCAAAGATCCGGCGTCCCTCTTCAGACACGCCCGGTGCTTAGCCCGTTCAACCCATCAGCCCTACAGAGCCTTAACTCTATTTTGCCCCCTAAGAAAAATGGATTGACCATTAATATCCATGATCATTATGCATCCAAGCGCTATCGTCCAGGCTCCATCGTTATGGGCACTGTCAACATCAAGCCTAAGAAGCAACTTCCTTTCACCAAGATCTCAATAAAATTTGTTTGTGACTCAAGCGTCGAGCGACCCAATGCCAACTTATCATTTGAGACATGGCATCGATTACTTGATCTAGAGATGCCAATTGAGGAAGCGGCATTGCCAGCGAATAAGGTCCTACAAGCAAACGAGACTTACACGGTTCCATTTTACTTTGTACTACCCAATGGCCTCGGTACAGAGGCTTGTTCGCATAACGTCATATGGCAAGAAACGCGACAGCTGCACTCGCATCTCCCACCCAGTGTCACGGGCTGGGAGAATGATGCCATGATCCCAAGAGGCGTGCGTGTTGACTACGGTGTTATTGCTCAGGTTTGGGACTCGGCAAACCCAGAGTATGCCAAGATGGAAGCCAAAGAGACTGTTCAGTTCTTGCCAGGCCATGTTGAACATCCGCCCTTAAAGATCCCGACAGCGAACCGAACTTTCAAGTTCGGGTCATCGAAGCAGCTCAAATCCAATGTCTTTTCTCGCTCCTCGGGTGAGATCTCATTATACACTGATCAACCAAACGCGATCGTTCTTCACTCCAGCGGAAAGAGCTTCCATCCTACAACTATTGCAACATCTCTCAGACTGAAGCTGAGCGACCAAAAGACTATTTTACCACAAACATACAACGTTTCAGCAAAGATCGAATCAGAGACATGGTCACAGGATGAGCCCATGCAACAGCTCCCTCATATCGTCAATGCGAGAGACTGCTACAACGGCTCCGAGACTCTCATCAAGAAAGCAGAGGTCAGCTTGAGCTGGGAGAAGAATTCACCGAAACAAACAGACAGTATTGTCACCGAAACTGCGGAATCATTCAGCAGCCACATCGAAATACCCATTACAAATTTTACGAGCGATAAGAAAATGTTTTTGCCCACGTTTTATTCTTGCCTGATTGCCAGGACATATCAACTACATCTGACTATTAATGTTGCGTCAACAACACTGAAGCTGGTACTGCCTATACAGCTTACAATGGAGGAGCAGAATGGGGACGTGCAGCCCGACGCTGAGGATATTGGGCTTCCTGAAAGCAGCGCGAGATGTTCCAGTTCATTGCCGTCATATATCGAGTCGGAAAGGAGGCATTCACAGCCTGAGCAATAATTCTTTGTAATGAATAATAAAATTGAATTTCGTCGTTAAATTGCTCCCGACAATGTCCCTTTGTCAGTTTCTTCGTTTCCTTCTGCATCTCATAGCAATTGTCGATTGCGAAACCTATGCCAGTTTGGATATCCGATTCACTTTATTAAAGTCTATCGGCCAAGGCCAAGTCCTGAACTAATCCCATTATTTTGACCGGGATTTGGTCTCTGGATAAACCAATTCCTTTCCATTCTGAACAGCTCTAATCCGGAAAATCCATTCCTTGATTCGAACGGCGGGGTCTTCACCGGCCCAAGAGTTTGCCGCTCGCACCTCTTCTTCGATCTGTTTGACCTCGAAGCGGTTCAACGCTCCCATTGTGAGCGGTGTCGGTACAGGTGGCGGTCGTGGTGCCCTGAGTGCGGCAGCATAGCTTTTGGGCTTTGCGGTTGCTGATCGAATTCGAGAAGGAGTATCCATGGTCAGCGATGTGTCCTGTGTTTGCTTTCCAGCCAGCTTTTGTTTATGTAGCTCTGACGCGCAGGAGGGGAAGTCGTCCATGATGGAATGTATTGTTTAGGAAATATGTTGAGGCGTGCGGTATGCGACGGGGTGATGATGGGAGGATAAACTTGATACACTTTTGACAGTAGGGGAAGGCAGGCGTATTTAAGGACAAGAAATTAAACTCTCAACGCCTTTCAGAGTTGGTAAGTGAAAGTTGAACAGCAGGTACGAAGGGAAGTTAGATAAGGATATGGTTTGTTCAGGCTCATAATGAAAGCGACCTATTTTTCTGTTCGCTCGCACTTCCCTGCAGTGCCTGTACTAGTCGCACGTTCATCTGGATTCGGTAGGTGTTCAACGCGTGCGATGAACTTTTTAGTCTAACAGTCAGGCTCTTCATTGTCTTCAACATCAAATTACGTGAGCGACCTTGATCTACGGATGGGAAATAATCCTTAAGTGTTAAGAAGGCAGCCAATTGATTGGGGTATGTTCGAACTATCTTTCGGGCAGAACCTTCACGATAAAGTAGCCATCCCCAAATAGAACACTATTTGGGACAGTCTGTTTCCATCTTCTCACAGCTCTTCCAATTCAGTCCTCCCAGTCAGACGTGTTGCCTCGAACTGTCGTCGAGTTCTAACCGCGGATTCCTTACCCCAGGGTTCAGCAAATGTTAGTAATATACAGCAAATGAATCTTTTAAACGTAGATATAAGTGCTCCAACGATCATTGGGTCTCTCTTAATATGTCATAATCAACTCTCAGATCAATCAGTTGAGGAAACAGAAATTTCGCCAGTTAATTTTTGTTCGTGTTTGATATTGCTCATGGCCTGGTGCTGTAGATAGCGCCATAGCACTCGGAGGCCTGTTTCTGTAGGGGCTTAGTTAGTGGACAATCGAAAACAATCTCCACCCAACCCCAGCAAACTCTATTCGGTGGCTAAACGAGGCTAAACGATGCTTACCCGATACTTCATAAAGTCAGAGCTACAGTTATTTCTTTATTCTTGGACAGAATTTGGTAGTTTCTAATGCCCTAATTTAATCGAGTATAAGATTTCTAGCAATCTGTATTTAACCGCATTAATTATTTTTCTTTGAACCTAACCTCGTAATACAAAAAGCTGCTTCATCATCACCAGGTTAGGTGGTACGCACTGTTTACATTAGGCTTGCTTTATCAATGGCGTTCTAATATCTGAAGAATTGAAAAGATAGCCTAACTTAAACCGATTCAAGAGTCCTCATTGATTCATTACCACGTCTTGAGACTTTTAGAGTGCAATGACCTCTCACTAAGAACAACGCCGCCAAGCTGATGATGTCTCACTCTCATAGTGCTCTTATAACTCACTACATGCCCAAGCTCGTCGTTCATCTTGAATATGTCTCTTCCCGCACAGGAAAATGGCATGTCATCGATTCAGAAAGAACCTTAACCAATGCAGAGAACCTGAACAAGCAGAGTACACAGTGCCCAATTCGAATCGACCATTGCTCGGAAGCCATGGAGTGATTCCTACTTGGGACATTCGGAACGAACGCGAACAACATACGGTTTATGATATTCTGGATAATATAGTTTCAGCTCGGCCTGCATTGTCAATTTTTACAACAGCCTGATATGATATTCGCAGCAAATGAGGCAAGATTGGTAAGATGATCAGATGCAGAGTTTCGGCGATTACGAAGTCTGCATAATGTCGATTTACCCCAGCTTCTGGATAATGCGGCTTACAGCTAGGGCTTTTACATCCCAACCACGATTATACGAAGCAACCCACGAGTATCACGGCAGAGCAAAAGAAAAGCCGGTCCGACAAGTTCCTCCACTTGTCTACGGGGCAAAAATAACATACAACACCGGGGATTCGCTGGTCGTCACCGACCCAACTACTAATCCAGCGCTTCGCAGCTTGACTATGGGAGAGCGGACGGGATCCCGTATTTTCTACGAGCTTTGGTCGTATGTGCTTGTTGAGGCTGTCGTGAAGGCCTATGACAGCGACATTGTGCCGAGCTGGAGGCTCATCTTGGCGGTTAATCACGGCGCAGGAACAGTCTTGGCTGGATGAAAGTTCGGCATTGGCATTTTGCCTGAATGGGTCCTCCAAGTCTCCATGACAGCGCAAAGGTCCGATGTCTTGGAGAGACTACGATGTGATACCCTGATTCGATCATTTTGGCGTTCCCCGCAAGCTCATAATGCATTGATATGTGCCTTGGATTTAAAGTGTTGGAGTTACATCGCCACTAAAACGCGGCTTGGCGGAACCTCTCGTTACTTGGATCCTTCTCAAATTTAGCCGAGGCCAAGTTGTATGTCAGACCGCTATCCAATGCCTACGTACCCTGCGTACGTACCTGAGCCAGTGTCGCATCTGTTCTGTCAAAGACACCATGATCGTTCGGTTTTAACCGTGTGTGCACTGAGCACGGATCATTCCCGAATAAATGCACCAATTACCAGGGCAAAGGATCGCTAAACAAGTGTGCTTTCTCGTGTTATCCCTGAGTCATGAGCAAGTTCTAGACTGGATTCGTTGTTTTACATCTTAATAGACCTCAGCTATACACCATGCATCCTCACGCTGATCTCCTGAAACGCAACCTTGGTTTTTAGGCTGAATGACCGATCCTCATCCTCCCCTTCCTAATCAAAGACGTTAGTTCTCGGCCCAGCTCCTAGCTCGCGGCCGTGTCTGGGGTCTTCGGCAGTCAATGCAACCTCCGCCCCGTTCGAGGTGGCTCTATGGCAAGACTTGCATCGATGCCATGTGGCTCGATGTTACGAATGCCGACTTTTGCTTTCCCCATTCGAGATCATGTCTTGTCCTAAATCGGACGATCCGGGCATTGTTCCTCCGAAATTGCACAAAGGCCGGATAAACCAGACCCCTACGGTTAGCATGTTTCATAGTACGGAGATGACTACTGGCCTGGCCCAGTTTCCGGGATATCAACGACCCACTAATCACATTAGGGTGACTGCTGTCAACTGGTCAAACAAGCATTTCCATTGATCCCTACTTTCCCAGTGGTTATCTGGCCGGCAAAATTGGGTATTCACTTCATTCAGACTTAGATCGATCTCGGACACTTTCACATCCATGTTAGGCAACTCCTTTTCCCCACAAGCTCGCGAACTTGGGCCAGACTCGGATGATGTAAAGCAATTAAGGATCGCCTAGGTGCTACCACTTGGCAATATAAATACGACCGTAGTCCTCATCGATCAGTCTCTTCATCCCATCAACCAACAGCTTCAGTCTCCAACAGTCTTCAAGCCAACATCATCAAAATGGTTTCCTTCACCTCTCTTCTCGCCGCCGTCTCGGCTGTCACTGGCGTCATGGCCCTCCCCTCCGCTCAGCCCGTTGACGGCATGAGTGTTGTCGAGCGTGACCCTCCCACAAACGTCCTCGACAAGCGCACTCAGCCCACTACTGGCACAAGCGGTGGCTACTACTTCTCTTTCTGGACCGATACCCCCAACTCTGTCACCTACACCAACGGCAACGGTGGTCAGTTCAGCATGCAGTGGAGTGGAAACGGTAACCACGTCGGTGGAAAGGGCTGGATGCCCGGTGCTGCCCGGTAGGTTTCACCTGCGCTGCTTCGAAGGGCCTCATGCTAACTTCATAACTAGCACCATTAAGTACTCTGGTACTTACAACATCAACGGTAACAGCTACCTCGCTGTTTACGGATGGACCCAGAACCCTCTCATCGAGTACTACATCGTTGAGAACTTCGGCACCTACAACCCCTCTTCCGGCGGCACCAAGAAGGGTGAGGTCACTGTTGACGGATCTGTCTACGACATCTACGTCAGCACCCGTGTCAACGCCCCCTCCATTGAGGGTAACAAGACCTTTCAGCAGTTCTGGTCTGTTCGACGCAACAAGCGTTCCAGCGGATCCGTCAACACCGGTGCTCACTTCCAGGCCTGGAAGAACGTCGGCCTCAACCTTGGTACCCACAACTATCAGATCCTTGCTGTTGAGGGCTACTACAGCTCTGGCTCTGCCAGCATGACTGTCTCCCAGTAAAGAGGCATTATGACTGGAAGCTCTGGGATCATGATATGGCAGTCTCTCGAAGATAGTCATTCCCTGTATCTTCAGAAGTTCCAGAGATGGGATTACGTATTTACGAGTCCGGACTTGTGACTGGACTTCACTGAGGACCGGTCTTTACTTCATTGTACATAGCTTAGCACCTAACTGAACATATAACGATAGCCGGCTTGCACGGCTTTTTGCATACTTAAATTTATATTGGCCAACATAGAGTGATATGCGACCTTAGCAGCCTAGTGAAGCATATACTAGTTCCCGTAGGCACCAACAAATTCAATTTCTGAGTCGTTTGAGCGACTCCAAAACCTTGGTATAATATAAAGCCAATTTAATAGAAGGGTATATCATAATAAAGAATACAGCACTCTCTTCTTAAGACCAAGATTCCCTCTTGCCTTTCATTTTTATACTCCTGAGAATCTTCGTTGCATATCTTCACTCAAGTGAACGTTAGATGGCTGACTCAACATTTCTGGCTCTGACGATATCATCGGCCTCCGCGAATTATGGCTTGAATGGCCTTTGCTGTCTTGACCGCTGCTCTGGCCATAGTATTGGATCTTTTCTCGCCAGTTGAAGAACGGTCGTAATGATGGAAGGCATGCGATAATCAGGCCAATACAAGCATCGATGAAACTCCATAATTCTGCTCACGAGACAGATCGCCCCATCAGTACTCTTCTTTCGCTGGGAGGAGGTTCCATTAATACTTACCGACAAGACTGATTGTAATTACCAAATCCCCACCATATTGTTGGATCTGAGCAAAACGCACTACACAGAAGATAATATTGATGAGACCAAGAAGAAAGGTTGCGTATAGACTATATCTCAATCTTCTCCTTAGTGTTAGCTCGGGGATGACGAGCCAGGGTAAAATGAAAACTATATATCATTATTGATTAGAACATCACTAAGACTTTGCGGGGCCACGGCGTACTGAGGATATCTGCACTGATGTTCAGGACCCAGGAGATCTCAAAGTTGATTTTGATGCTTTCCACGGTGCATCTTTGGTCCGATAAGGTCCTTCAAGAGATGTTAGTATAAACCTCACAGCATAGGCTACTATCACATAAACCCACCAGTTTCTCCATACTGGTAAACAAGAAAGACTGAGTAACAGTATTGTAACAATGAAACCTATCGCAACATAAACGATAACAACCCAGAGGAATCGACGCCGCTTTACCATGAAGCTAGGGAAGATCTGTAAGTACACTGCCAGCAGAGCTGCCTTGGACAAGTAAAAAGTGGTGTAGAAGGGGTAGGTCGAAAAATAGTAGAGCTTGTCAAACATCTTAGCTGGTGATGTTCCTTGATGATGTTTGGGGCACATACCTTGTAGAAGTTCTCGGCCTCTTGCGCAGTTCCTTCAAACCCAGCCAGGTCGAACGTGGTACCAGGCTTGAAGATGCCTATACGTAAGAAGTAGATATCGAAGCTTGCTAAAGCGACGGCCGAAGCCCATGCAGCGCACATGAGCACATCGCTTGCGAGTAGACTTCGTCGTTGTAGAACGAGTCTAAGATACAGCCGTGCTAGAATTACCACGGTCGCGACAGAAATAAGGGCCCATTCAGTAGCCTGCGAATGATTCAGCAACGTCGCGTGTCGTCACAAGCGGCCATGTAACCTACGACAACTGTTGGACCGCTTGGATCTATTGGCATCTTGGAGATTGCTGAGTCTTGTATGACATCGAATGATGAGATGAGGACCGCGCCTTGATGTTGAAATCCCAGTCGCTAGCATTACCACTCGGGGACAGATGATGCAACATGAACGTTGAAGGGGGTCGCTCCCCGGAAGAGAAGGGAGATCTGCACATGTAATAGTCACACATGCCTAAGCGACAGCGATAGTTCGCATTTGCATTCCTTCCGGAAACAGGGCACGGGAAACTGGTGTGATCTGCTGAGTTCAATCTGAGACCCTTCAAGCCACATTCTGGTCTAGAGCGCCATCTACCACTGTTCCCGTCATGACATTCGGTAATAATCACGTCAACCTCATGCATCCACATGCAAGGCTGATCATGTCCCCTGGTTCACGTAGGCGACGCGTACTTGAACCCTAATCTAGGAAATGCATCTCTAGGTCAATGATCTATCGGTAGCTTTCTAGACCCCGAGCTTATCTGCGCAGAGAACCGTCTAGACCTCCGCACTTGACGCCACATACCCACGTCCCTGAAAGGTTTCAGCCCATTTGACATCAGGACAGCCACCAATCTTCAGCGCACTGAGGTCACGTCCACTGACACAATTATGAAGACTGGTGGCATGAGCCTAGCCTCTGATCATTGGAAGATCATATCTTGGCATGTTTCTGGGAGCAAAGCGTAATATTTCTTGCGGCCTTTTCAACAATGGGTTAGGATTATCATGTGTCCAATCAAATCTCAACATCCCTTTTTACATTACGAGATATGAGGCCAAAGGCCCAATACAATCAGCTATCAGTCATATCAACGTGAAACAGTACTTATGAAACGCTTCTAATGGCAAGAACAGAATATCCCTGAATTCATATACTGACTCTATACATAGGACACAATGACTAATGCTCATGATCTATGCATCATTTTTGGCTGTCCTTGGGCACCTGCTTGTCCATCAGATCCTTTAATTCGCCAAAAGCTTTGAGAATAGTAGGCGTCTCAGCAATGATATCTTTCTTGGTGTCATCGCCCAGCTTTCCAGCACCAGCAAGCCAGAGATCATCACCAACACCACCATGAAATCCGAGAGCAGGTCGAGTATCAACAACGTTGAGCTTCATGCCCTTCAAAGTCTTATCAAGTGATTCACTTGCAGAAGTACCTCCAAAGATACCGTAGCTGATGATCAGAACACCCTTGCCAATCCATTCGTTGTACAGGTAATCGACAGCGTTCTTGGTGCCGCCGGCAAGACCAAAGTTGTACTCGGGAATGACAAATATATAGCCATCGTACTTCTTAATCTCATTACTCCAGGCGATGGAGTGGGCATTCTTGAACTTTCCCTTGTCGGGCACCATGGCGGGCATGATCTCTTCATCGAAGACGGGGAGATTGAAGTCTGCCACGTCAACTATGGAGATCTTGGTGTTCTTGCTGGCGTCTGCATCACCAGTGAGGATACCGTTGATGACGCTGGTGATCTGAGGGCCAACTCGACTCTTACGAGTGCTTGTTGTGATGAGAGCGATATTCTTGATGGCAGCCATATTCCTTTTGCGATTTGGAAAATTGTGGTTTAATGGGACAACGGGATTGCTTTCGATGGACGAGATCTAGTGAAAGGATGTTCGTCAAACTTTATCCAGTACAACCTATTTATACTTAAGTAATTTCAGAGACACTCCAGCTCATCTTGTAATATTAATAATTTCCTACGCCCGCAAGGCACATGGGCTGTTCTACTTTCTTACAAATCCCGACTTCTACCCGCGCGTTTCGGTGGATGATGGGTAGCCTATACAGCGGAAGCCTGATGCTTGGCTCCGCGGCATTGCATGGCACGGCTGTCTCACGCGCGGCTCGGGTATTCGGATTTCGATGGTATGGTAAGCAAGTTGGGGCCAGTAAGCAGCCACTCCTCGATCAGACTTTCGAGAGCTGTCAGCAATTATCGGCAAAAGCGGTGCCGCAAACGCCGCTTTTGTGATGTGTTTTGTTACAATTCGATCCGCGCATTATTAATTATTGGTGAAAGAACGACTTCAGGTTTTGGGATCTTTCATCAAAACCCGGAGGACGGAGCTTAGCCGATATCTCACATCATCTACTCTGTTGTTTCTTCTTGTCGGTCACCGCTGAGTATCAAGCAACTTGACCAAAAACAGTAATCTATTTTTTCAGTCCACCATCTCCTCACCCTCTCCTGTATATTCTTCAGCCGCTCGAATGTAGTGCTCCAGCCATCTATCTACAAAAGTAGGGTAGTCGTCAATGTCCCTCTCTTCATCTTGATATGGACCAACCAATCTCTCATAAGCTGCTTCCCCATCTTCACTGCTCGGTGGTGAAGGATTGTCCATCTCATCGTAAAACCGAACACCGCCATCAGATCCCACATCTACACTCGATTCCCTGCTTTCCTCCTCAAAAGCCTCAATGAGTGGACTGCTCTCTTCTCCATCCTCATCATCGTCATGATAGTTCCAATAGTTATAATCGTCATAACGGCTTGGAAGGTGGTCTATATAAGGCCTAGGGTTGGACTCCGGACTGCGAGCCAAGTACCATTCGCGATATATAGCTTGGGCGTAGCCTGGGATATGAGCGTCTACTGTTGGCTCCACGTCATGCTCATCAGTTTGTGTCGGAAGCTCTTCACAATCTGAACATGCGATATGCTCACAGCGCCTCACAGGTTGCTTCCAGTAGTCGTCATCGCCGCCTGATTCTGGATATCGCTCATCTGCCCAATACGGACACAGGGCTTCATACCCCTCCCATAATCTCTCGAAGTCCTTCCTTCTGTAGTTTCTGTTATACCTGGGCACTCTGGGATATGCCTCTCGATGTGGGTTGATATCGTAGCCGCATATCGTCAGAGCAGCGTCCCAAAGATCACCTCTGTATGACCCCTTGGACGAGTACTGGTTATCGCCATCGTTGGGTAAATATGCACGCATTGAAACGCTATGCTGATGATGATCAACAGCAAGGATATCTGCTCCTTGTCGGATCAGGAAGACTACAGCTTCCAGCTCGTCTCGATCCCTGCTTCGATGAGCTTTATAAACAAGACTATGCAGGCACGTGAACCCTAGCGTTTGGTGGTCATCTGGAGACCATGACTTTGCTATACGGGCGTTAAGGTTGGCTCCAGCCGCTACCAGCATAGAGACTGCTTTCTTCGAGTCCCTGGTTTCTGCCATGCAAACCTGGTGAAGTCTTGTCCTTCCATTGAGGTCGAAGCTGTCTAGGTCATGCATCGTGAAGTGACTCCCGTGCTTGAGGAAGAGCTCTGCTGATGGCTAGATTGTGTCAGTACACATACTTGCTATTATTCGGATACTCACAAGATCAAGGTTACAGGCCGTAGATAATGGGTTATCCCAACCCGGGTATGACAACGTGGGATCAGCCATGTTTTCCAGTAGTACTAATGTTGTATCATGCCGGCCCAGTCCTGCTATACGCGAGAGGGCAGTACCCGTATGTTCGCCCATCTCATCCACATCTGCTCCAGACTCGATCAAGAATTTGCACATCTCCACACTCGCCGTAGCTGCATACTTCATACAGGTTAGCAAAAGCTCTAGGTACCCATAGTCGGCTCTTACATGTAGAAGCGGCATGCCCTGCTCGTCGTGGTCACGTAAGCTTGCTTTCCCCTCCTGCAGCATTGCTGTGAAATCCTTGAGGGAGCCCTGTTTCACCAAAGTAAAGACGGGCGAGTCATTTGGGACTATGCGACAAACAGATATTCGCGGGATACTCTGAATGCTTCGATCGAAAAGTTGACCCTGTGAAAGCGAGACTGAAAACATCCAGGGGGAATTCGACGGCCGGAATACAATATTAGCAACAACATCGCGAAAAGTTTTGACACCTCCAGATGGGTCAGAGGAGCTTGTGGTACATATTCGCCTTCTCTTGTTGGTTGAGATCGTGAGGTAACCGTGGTCAACATCGATCTCTTCCCTTATGCGCTTTTGCTTGATGACCGTACCATGCGGTAGATGAGAACGAAGTTTTCGAGAACCAGGGACTAGTATGTGGCGTCAGCTATTGTCCACAGGAACCATGGATGATATAGTTACCAGACTGGTTGATTGCAATGATGGGGGCGGAAAGAATCAGTCCCTCTATTAGCTTCAGATCTCTACCGAACGCCTTCGTATTGTCTTCTGTGACCGCACTGTAGCTATTGCAGTTGCTCTTGAGTACAGACTTCTCGATCGACCTCTCCCTGGCAATAGCAACGAATTTCCGTAAGTCGTCAATGATTTGCTCAGCATCATCGGCATCCAAGGTCAGGCCGTCATGGTCTATGAGAGTAGAAAAGCGGGATATGCTAGACTCAAGATCGGAACAAAGCGCCATGGCGCCAAGTTGGCCAGCCATTGCGCTGTCTGTAGCATCGTCGTCTGTGGTTGCTGGAAGTTGCTCGACCTCGCTCTCTGCAGCATCTTGATCAAGTCTTGTGTGAAGTTTTGATACCTCTCCAAGTATCTGCTCCAGGATACTTGCCGTCGCTGTGGCTTGAGTGTCTATCCTCGATGACACTTGCAAAAGTGACTGTGCTTGAAGAAGGCTGAGGTAAAGGCTTATTTGCGTTGACTTGTCTCGAATCCGACTTCGCGCACTCTCGAGATCTTCTTTCTTGATGTACGCGAGAACGCCTTTGTACACGCGACTCGAACGACTACTGCCAGAGCTGGCAGAGAACTTTGCGAGCCGACGTTCAATGCTCGACAGCTCTGTTGTGCATGCTTGCAGAATATCATTTAATGACTCAATCGTGCTTGTCGGCGCGTGTTGCAGCGAGCTGCCAGATATCCGTCCGAGAACGGATTGTAGCGACTCTAGGTCTTTGGACAATTCGGAGACTACCCTAGGGGCATCTTTGATTGACGAGAGTGACTCATTGATGATCTTGGCTGACTTGAGGGCCAAGAGGACAAAGGCCAGCGTGCTGGCACCCGCCCCGATAGCTTCCATGGTGGTTTCGATATGCCGACGCCGCAAATGCTACGGTTGAAATGATACATATCACATAGAAGGCTGAAGGATGTTTTCGTTGAACAGAGCAGGATGTTTGAGGCAGAACACAAGGGAGAGCCTTGTGAAGCGCCTGGTGTCTCAGCAGATTCAGCCGCACTGGCCTGTGATGGGCTGTGTCGCATTTTACGCGCCACACAGCATCTCGTGATTGGCTTCTTGTGCAGCAAACCATTCCATATTTGTTCCAAACAGCGCAGATCGACGATCGCGAAAATATGTACAAAATGGAAAAAGTGACAAGACCTCTTCATTCTTCCTGGGTTCTCACAACAATTTTCTTCCCGATTTTTCCACTTTCCATATCTTGAATGCCCTGGATAACCTTCTCCCATCCGATCCCGTCAACAACATGATGCTCAAGTGGCGTCAGAGTCCCAGCAGCGATATGCTTCTCAAGCAACGGAATCCAGTTGGCGATATTCGATGTAATCCGTGTCCCATCTCGCTCGTTGGGGCGGCAGAGATGGCCAAGATCTGCTCTGTACTCATTAATAGAAGATGGTGTTGAGAATGGGGACCTGTTCTTATGAGTGATGGTTGAAGTTTCACAATGAGTTCACAGAACTTACCAAGAGTCAACCGACGTAAGGTATTTCTCTTTCGCATTGGAGGCGGTTTCGAGTGCTTTCACCATGACCTTGTAACCATAAGTGCTCGCGTCCATCATTTTGCCAAAGTTTCCGCCAGTCATCTTCTTGATTTCCGCGACTTGCGCATCAATCGTCTCACGACTGTCAAAGGTCGCTGAAGCTCCGTTTCGGACAGCAATCTAGCCAAAGTCAGGACTACCATATGCTCACTTGGTCGGAAGGACTCACAGATTGTTTAGACGGAGAGCAAGACGCCAGAACCTTGTATCCGCAGACTTTACCCAGCTGAGAGTGTTAGAAATGGAAGTTTTGTAAGTCTCGGTAGTTACCTGTATCGCAAATTGCCCAACGTTTCCATTGCCACCCAGAACGACGATCCATTCATCTTTTTCCTGGGCTCTGTTGCCGTCCCCAGGAAGCTCGAGCCCTGCTCCACCGAGGAGACATATGCTTGAAGTCTGTTGAGACGTCAGCTTCATATTCTCAATTGTGGTCTGCGAGGTCTCAAAATTACCAGCAGACATGCTCCAATAGTGCAGCTGTCCTCAAGAGATATGTTGTTGCCCCTCTTAAACAGCAAATCTTCCCGGGCCAGATAAGCGTCTTGAAATGGCGTGAATCGATTCTGACCGACTGGCGCACAACTGTAGACGTGGTCGCCGACCTTCAGCCTGCCAACGTCGGGTCCAACTTCAATGACAACTCCGGCGCCATCACTGCCTAGGATTGCGGGCCACTCGTTTACCATCATCCCAGTGTGATGTTGGAGAGCTTCACTTTATCGCCGCCATTAGTAAAGGGCTCTGACTAGCCTGGGTATCCAGTATCATACATGGGATTAAGGCCTACGGCGAGGCATCTCACAAGCACCTGCCTGCCTTCTGGAGACGGACGGGGGATGTTGTCAACGACTTTGTGAGGCTGGTTGACTCCTTCGATAATGATACCTGTTTGAGAGGGCATTTTATATGAAGTTTAAGGACAATAAGAATGTCTCTTAAGAAAGCTTGGAAGAGATTCTGATGCTGAGAGAGGCGGGGAAGTTCATATGAAAGAATTCACACTACAGACTCATTCAACATTTGGGAGGTAATGCAAGCCACTCGTATAAGCATGAGAAGATACGTTACTGATCAGTGTAATCTCAACGCCACAGCACTATCTCATAGGCTGGCGCCGCCCACCACAATGTCACCGCGCGTAAATAGTTGGTCCATCTCAAGAGGCGTCCTGCCGCTCGGACTGTTGATGTGCCGAATCTTTGACTACTGTGCGGCTGATATTCTTTGGCGTATAACCTCACGTCTCGGAACATGGAAGCTCATTTATTTCTGCGTGCGAGCATAAGCAATAGCTGAGGTACTGGCATGCAAGAGTAAGATGGCTACAGTTTGGGTTAGTGTGAACGGCGTTCTCCGTTGCTCGGTCTCACGTCTGCTGCTACGCTATCGTGCAGCTTAGTAAGTACTTATGGATTCCGTAAACTTCTGAAGGATTATATGACCAGCTGTTCGAGTTTATGAAAGGTTGTGAGTATATCCAGACCAGTTTGATCCTTCGAGCAATAGGCGCTCATAAGAAGTTCAAACCACCTTCCGCTTGCCCAGCTAGACTCTTTCTTCAGTTCAAGCTCTTATTTTAGAGTCTATAAAACGTTTCAGCTCACAAACATGTGTAGACGTTTTGTTTCTTGGAGCAAGACGAATTTTATTGATTAGCACCAGCAGTATAACACTGTCATGCGAGTGGTCAAAGCGGAGGTTTCAAGAGAGGTGTTGGTCATTTACGACTGACGATTTGCAGCTCTCCTGATACATGAAAGCGTTGAAGGAAGCCGAGAAAAGAGTTTGTTGGCACATAACAAGACACCAACTTGGGTGACTGAGAAGGCTTTCTGGTTAGGGTAGAAGCAAGCCAAAGATATTTGTACTGAGAGGTAGTTAGATGAGAGCCGACAACTTCTTCCATGAAGCTGCCACGTTTCTTTTAGAATCCATCGTAGGGCCTTTAGGACGAGGAGGAGTTTGAAGAAGGACTAGCTCGAAGGGGTTACGGCAAAGTTGCCCAGGAATCGTGTGAAGAGTAGTATAGTTGAAACGAGGGGTAACTTACCAGTACGATGCGGCTAAACTCAACATCAACAAGACTGAGCTTGCTATTGGTCGCGATTTGAGTTTGTGAGCCTCTGAGGAAATCCTTGTCTTCTGTGCGTTAGTCCCAAGCCGACATCCCCGAAAACTATGGTTCAATGACCCAGCCATTACCCAACCTAGCCGAACCCCAATGATCAATCATGTAATTCTCTGAGCAGTTTTGAGCAACATCTCCATCCAGTAAACTTTTTCGGATCACAGGACGACGTCTCCGGAGATCATGGCTCGATATATAAGCGTCAAACCTCCGGACTTCCCAAATAGGAACTACAAGGAGGAACCCCTCCGAGATGAGCAGTTTCAGTGTTACATCATTTTAATATCCAGTTTAGGGTCTTTTGGACACATGACCGCACCGGCTGTCTGTTCCGGGATAGTCGTTTGTGGCGATGATACTTCAATAATGGCTGAATAAACATGATGAGTGAGGGGTTGGCCTCGATACAGACGCTCCGAAAGTTTCCACATCGTCAAAGGCTCTTCGGATGTTTTTGGATCTCATCCGGGAACTATCTGACGGTGGGTTCTTGTCCGGATCTCTTTGCCGATGGCGACGGTGGCCTTGCACTAACATTTGAGATCCCGTCGTTCCGGGACGTTTAAACTTCAACGATGCAACTACATGACTTCAAAACATATATAACGTCTATCACGGACCTCAATTCAAGGTTCTTCTCTACTCATCCACAGTCAACAGTCAAGCATCATCAGTCAATCTTCAACTTCGACAGCTATGGCCTACAAGCTTATCCTCGCCGCCTTTGCGGCTACAGCTCTTGCTGCTCCTGTTGAAGAGCGCCAGTCTTGCAGCAACGGAGTTTGGTACGTCTGCGAGCCTCAATGACAACATCTACTTACAATGGGACAGGTCTCAGTGCGGTGGTCAGAACTGGAGCGGTACTCCTTGCTGCACCAGCGGAAACAAGTGTGTCAAGCTCAATGACTTCTACTCTCAGTGCCAGCCCGGTACTGCTGAGCCTTCTTCGACTGCTGCTGGACCCAGCTCCACCACTGCTACCAAGACTACCGCCACTGGTGGAAGTTCTACTACTGCTGGAGGGTCTGTCACTTCTGCTCCTCCTGCGGCCAGTGGCAACCCTTACTCCGGTGTTGATCTCTGGGCCAACAGCTACTACCGCTCTGAGGTTACAAACTTGGCTATTCCTAAGCTGAGCGGTGCTAGGGCTACCGCTGCTGCCAAGGTTGCTGATGTTCCCTCCTTCCAGTGGATGTAAGTCAAGCTTAAATCCAGTATTGATTCTTGTATTGACAAGGCTCAGGGACTCCTACGACCACATTTCTCTTATGGAGGATACCCTTGCTGATATCCGCAAGGCTAACAAGGCTGGTGGCAACTATGCCGGTCAGTTCGTTGTCTACGATCTTCCTAACCGTGACTGCGCTGCTGCTGCCTCCAACGGAGAGTACTCCCTCGACAATGACGGTGCCAACAAGTACAAGGCCTACATCGCTAAGATCAAGGGTATCCTCCAGAACTACTCTGACACCAAGGTCATCCTTGTTATTGGTAAGTGGAACTTCATTCTTAATGTTTAATTAGCTAACCCAATTCCAGAGCCTGACTCCCTTGCTAACCTGGTCACCAACCTGAGCGTCGACAAGTGCGCCAAGGCCGAGACTGCTTACAAGGAGCTCACCGTCTACGCCATTAAGGAACTCAACCTCCCCAACGTCTCCATGTACCTCGATGCAGGTCACGGTGGCTGGCTCGGATGGCCTGCCAACATAGGCCCTGCTGCTAAGCTCTTCGCCCAGATCTACAAGGACGCTGGCAAGCCTTCTCGCGTTCGCGGTCTCGTCACCAACGTTGCCAACTACAACGGCTGGAAGCTCACCACCAAGCCTGACTACACCGAGAGCAACCCCAACTACGACGAGCAGCGATACATCAACGCCTTCGCTCCTCTTCTCGCTCAGGAGGGTTGGTCCAACGTCAAGTTCATCGTTGACCAGGGCCGATCTGGTAAGCAGCCTACTGGCCAGAAGGCTCAGGGCGATTGGTGCAACGCCAAGGGTACTGGTTTCGGTCTTCGACCTTCCACCAACACTGGTGATGCTCTCGCCGATGCTTTCGTCTGGGTCAAGCCTGGTGGTGAGTCTGATGGTACCTCTGATACCTCTGCTGCTCGCTACGACTACCACTGTGGTCTCGATGATGCTCTCAAGTAAGCTACTCCATCCAATATTCTCACTATATCCCGTACTAACATTCCATCTTCAGGCCCGCTC
This sequence comes from Fusarium pininemorale, assembly GCA_002165215.1. NCBI lineage: Eukaryota > Fungi > Ascomycota > Sordariomycetes > Hypocreales > Nectriaceae > Fusarium > Fusarium pininemorale. The sequence goes on from NFZR01000011.1 coordinate 1,120,680, forward strand.
CTGAGGCCGGAACCTGGTTCCAGGCTTACTTCGAGCAGCTCCTCGACAACGCCAACCCCTCATTCATGTAACTCTTACATGACTCATCTTAACAAAGTGAAAAGTTGAAGTGGATCAGATTACTTGTCAAGAACCTAGAATGTTTTGTCTGAATTGTAGCTAGTTACGAGCCGCATATAAATTGACATTTGAACATTGGAGCAATACTTTTCTTCTTCTTTTTTACGAATGCTGAATCATAAATTTGTTAAAAAGTACAAGAAAGAATGGCCAACTAGTCAACAATGCCCTGAGGCAAAACAGAAACATAATCCAACGCAGCTGTTTCCTTGCCATCAGCCTTTCCAATGATCACGAGCTTATCACCTGGTTGGATCTTGACACCTTCAAAGGTGATACGAGTGGCAGAGTGACCATCGAGGAACTCACTAGGCCAGTGTCCCAGCCGCTCTTCATTGTCTCCAACCCACTTGCCGATCAGTCGTTTGTTGAGGTATACAGACCAAGTAGACTTGCCACCGACGATATCATAGTAGTTGACAGCAAGGTTGTATGTGCCCTTGGGGGACTTGAGTGTGGTGCTGGCCGTTCCAGTACTGTTTGTGTAAATAGCAACGTACTTGGAAGCAGTCTCAGTAGGGGTGACATTAACAGGTTTATAGCCATCGAGTTCCATCATCTCAGCCTCGATTCTGTAAGGATGGTTGCGAACACGGTTCTGCTTGTCAGGAATGCCAGACAAATTGCGGTAGAACTCGTTGATGGCGTCTCTCCAAACGATCGAGTGGCCAGCCTGGTACTTCAGTCTGAAGAGATCGTGGTCAAGTCTGTTATCGTCGATCTTGCCCTTCAGCGACGCCCAGGTCTTATGGAAAGTCTGCGCTGTAGCTGCACCCTTGTAGTGAGCATCATAGAAGTGCTGAATCACAGTCTTGCCAGAGTGGAGCTTGAAAGTGTATGGGACGTGATGGAACCAGAGCATGAGGTCATCGGGGGTGGTTTCGGTGCTCTCGAACCTCTTGGCAACTTCGGAAGGATACTGGCCAGCGTTTCCAGTTCCATTCTTGACTGTACGGTCCATACCAATGTGATCCCGGGTTGCCCTGGTCCATTGTCCCCAGCCGTTGTTGTCCTGCGAAGCGGGGTTGGGTCCGTAATGGGCATAGAGAATATCGGTCAAGGTCTGAATGCCCAGGTTACCGGAATAGTTCTCATAGGCTGGCCAAGAAGCCATAGACATATCAGTAATTGCCTTTCGGATCTTGTTGTCGAGTCCGAAGGTCAGACGCGTCCAGTCCTCGAGAATTTCTTTGGAATCGGCAGTAGGGTCCCAAGCGAGACGTCCAAATGCATATAGGTTGGACATCGACAGATGACTTCCAAGCCATGTCTTGTCCAAACCAACATTTGTGACACCAGCGTATCCTCCGAGACGTCGCTTGAAGACCTTTCCTGACACGATATCGCGAACCTGGGACTTTTTGCCGTCGATTCGCATGTCAAAGTCCAGGATCGTCTTCCATAGTGGAGGCAGATAGACAAGGTGACATTGTTGCCCCAGGTACTCTTGACTGATCTGCAGTTCAATAGCACTGTTGGTCTTTCTAAGGTGTGAGAACAAAGGGCTAACGGGCTCCCTGATTTGGAAGTCAATAGGGCCGTATTTGATCTGAACAACTACGTTGTCGTCAAACTTTCCGTCTAGCTCCTTGAAGAACTCGACAGCGGCGTTAGCACGGTCAGCCTTCCAGTCAGTCCAGTCAAGCTTGTCATAAACAAAAGCTCTGAACATAACGACACCGCCGTGGGGCTCCAGGGCTTTGGCAAACATGTTGGCACCATCAGCCAAAGTGCGGTTATACGTGATAGGTCCGGGCTGGCCCTCTGAGTTTGCCTTGACCAAATAGCCAGCCATATCAGGAATACCATCGTAAAGACCATCAGTCAAGTCATGCCACCACTTAATCACCTTCTCGTCAAGAGGGTCAAAGGTGTCAAGGCCTCCAAGCAATTGTGGTGACGCAAAGTTGAGAGAAAGACCGACCTGAACGCCCCAGGGACGAAGCAAGTCGGCAATCTCAATAAGGCCCTTGCGGTTCTCAGAGTTAAATAGTCTGACATCGGCATTGACGTTGTTGATGACCACGGCGTTGATACCGATGGAGGCGAGAAGACGTCCAAAGAGAGGAACCCGCGAGAGGTCCTTTCGCACGTTCTTGACACCGTCGAAAAAGATGGAAGGGCCACCGTAGCCTCTTTCGATGGAGCCATGGGTCGAGCTTGCGTTGAGGTTGTCCCACTGGTTGGCCCATCGAATGGGCGCACTCGGGTTCGATGCGCGCTCGAGCTTCTTGAAGTTGCCCTGGCCGAGCATTGAGAGGTACTCAAAGGCACCATACAAAGCACCACGCTCATTCTGACCAATGATCTTGACAGAGTTGCCAGAAGTGCTGAGCCAGTAGCCATCGGCCTCAAGCTTGGGATGAGACAATTTGCCCTTGCATACCTTCTTGAGGTTCTCTTCAGTGGTAACGACAATTGACTGTGAGAAGTCGCACGACTTTGAATTGCTCTCGGTCTTCAAGTCGATGTTGAGAATACCGCTGAAGCCCTTCTGGAGTTCCGAGGCAGCACTGCCGAGGGGACTCTTTGCAGAGCCACCAACGACATGGATCTTGCGAGGAAGCGACTTGGCATTAATGGAGACGCTTGATGGCAAGCGAGCATATCTCAGCCAACCATCAATACCATCCTCTGCGATAACGCAGGTGAACAAAGCGAAGAGTAAAGTCGAGAGCCACATGATGAGCGATGACTGTGACTGTGATGGCCTGTGACCTTCCATCTGATGGAAGCGAGGCCATATTCTTATATCGCAGCATGTCTCATGATGATATGCGGAGTAATTACTGGTGAATTGATTCAGGCTATTTGAATTAGCCTTGGGATTATGGCTACGGCTGAGATCGACAGCCGATGATGCTGTATTAGTTAGTCCATCAATCGGCATCCAGGTTCACTTCGGGGCAAATGGACCGAGCTTCACTGTTCGTCCGGTCTTGGCTAATCTTGGGACGACTCAGGTGGACTGGAGTCATAGTGAGAAAATGGCGGATATAAGGAAATAACATCACTGAAGCTTTGGGGGAGCTTCATTGGAAACAGCCTACGCTACCGTAATTGATGATGAGCTCCTTTAACCTGCTATAATCTACGAACTCAGTAGTCTAAACTCTACAATAAGCTTAAGTTCTGTCAATGGCAGATCAATCTGGCAATAGAACGGACGGGACAGTGCGCAGCTTTATTTCCCCGCGAAGTGACATCGGCAATCTCTCCGAGATTCTAGCAATTGCCAATGTTGATCTCTGTACTGAAGCGTGCAAGCTGAAGTTTATGTATTTAGGCAAAAACGATGTCGGCGATCAGTTATGTACGCCGTTTCATGCAGGGGACATGACATGAGAGATCTGCACAACTCATGTATAACATGGATGATGTGCTATGCATATGCTATGCAAGAGAAATGCACAGAAATCCATTTTGAACAGTACAGAACAGAGCAGACAATTGTTTCGTTTCGCTTCCTTGCCGTCAGGGCCGAAGGGCAGGTATAAGTGCGCCCGCAGTGGTTTAGCGAGTGTAACAGTCACACAGCGCACAAATTGACAGCACAACTGGTTTTCTGAAACGCAAATTCTGAGTCAGAGCTTGCAAAATTCGAGTTGGCATGTGCTGGTAGAGCTCGGATCCCATGAAATTTTCGACTTGGGATGACTTGCTGTCCTATTCTTGGCAGCTTGACTCACTCACAGCAACGAATAGGTCACCTGATCCATTTAAAACATGTGGCTAGTGACTTGTGTAACAGCGAATTTCTGATGAGAATTTTTCTGCACAACGATTGTCATGCAAATTGTGGCGATTTGTGCCAGTATTGATGATCTGATTCGACCGGAACGCTCTGCCAGCGCAGCACGCACAACACTGACCTAACGTTAAACCCGGCACATGGAGACCCAAAATCGAGGCCCTCCAGTGGGTTATCTCCACTATTAGGCGTATAGTGGGGATCGATGTCAAGCTTTTTTGACTTGGGCCAAAAGCAATGGGATCGTCTTGATCATAGACAAGCATCTTCAGTCTAATCGTCCAAACCCCGGGGCCCTGGCAAACTATACAGCCGCTTTACGTTGCATGCATGGCCAAATCAGCTCGAACTCGCATGCCCTCTTACCCAAAATCCACAGGCTAAGGCATGCAAAAGTCTGGTTTGGTCCATGGACCCGTTCTTCATGGCATGTTGGCCGCGTAACAGTTCATCGTTGTTGGCTACATAAGACTGCAGACCACTGTTTTGGTGCATGAGCCCCGTTGAACGTGTTACAGACCTCCACTACGTTAGTAACCGTACAATGTTGAGAAATGACCTCTCTCTAATTGGCATCCTTGCTCTGGGCTTCTCCATGTATAAACCACCACATCGAGAGACTTGACAAGGCCCCCGGATGGTCCTCCGTAAACAACGTCGATCTGGCTATAAAAGCGGGCGGCTGCCTGTTCACCAAACGGTTCTCATTTGGATCATCTCATTCTATCCCTATTCTTACTAGTATAATGCTTAATTAATCTATCTGCTATCTATTCATTCATCTCTACTTACCTCTTTTTTTAATAGCCATAATGAAAGACCGAACAAGCGATCATATTCATTTTCCCCAGCATGCTCATCGTATTCCACGACGCTCAGATGGTGTCAGTGGATATAGCGATTTGCTGGGGAGGGCGGTGTTGATATCCATTATCAACTACCTCGCTGATGTTGTCGATGCAATTGAAGACATCAAGCTGCCCAAAGAGCACAAAGATCGTACCAAGTTGAAGAGCGATAAGAAGAGAATGTGCGATACTGCTGTCAGAGGTGCAAACACGTTGACAGCCCTGTTCAATTCGGCAAAGGGCCAGACCAAGTACACAGACCCAGCCCGTGAGTCAATCTCGCTCGACCAACCCCTGCAATCACCAAATCCATCTAACCTTATCACAGCAAAGAACTTGCCGCTCTACCGAGACGAAATCCGGGGTCAGTTATTGTATCCCCTGTCAAAAGCCAAGACATCGAAGCCCAGCCTTGGCAAATCTTTCACATTCGCCCCATGGCAGCAAAGACTCACCGCCATATTGTCCGGTATCGAGGAAGAAGTCTGCTGGTGGCTCAGGCTTCAACGCCCAGCCAAGACATATGATAAGCGCTCAACAACACAGAGTCATACAAGCAAGGCATATGGCCAACGCTCAACCGCTAGCAAGCCCTATGATCAATACTCTACACGCACGGGCAAGACTGATCAGCGATCGTCAAGGCCCAAGCAGTCAAAGAGCCATTCTCAGCGAGGGAAGAGGAGCCGTTCACCTTCACCTTCCGGTGGATGTGCTGTTATGTAGCTGGCTACATCTAATCGAGAAGCAGTAGCTAGTCCTACTTACAACATTTGGATATTTACGGTTTATGGAAGCAACGGGATCATGAAGGTATGAAAACATGGGTGGCACGGATTTTGCTTAGGGATAAAAATGGATTCAGGGAGTCGCTGGCACGGATAAAATTGGGACAACGGACGGCGGTATCCTTCGGGGCCAAATTGCATATATCAACATGGGACGGACGGAACTTTGTTTGCAGCGTAGGATTAAATACACCATTCGCGAATTGCATTAAATTGAATTGATACTTTGTTACTTATGAGCCTCCGTAACTGACACGTGTACGTGACAAATCTTTGTAACCCTGTTGCCTGGCATGGATGTTGATATCTTCCTTGTTCGCTTAAGAATTATCAGCCAAGCAGCTATAAGCCAGGCTTCCAGCCTCCTTTGACTTTTCGTCCGGGTACCCCACCGTCGTTGTTCTGCGCAATCTGTTCTCAAGAAACTGCCGAAACGTCCCGCATGGGATGTCCTCCGAATCATGAAACTCAATTGTGGCCCAGTCCAACTTCTTCATCTTATCGTAGCTCCCATAATGCGCTTCAATGACCTTCATCTCCTGCTTCTTGTCATCTTCCGAGGTATCCGACCCTTTGAATGCTGTGTCATATGCTTCCAAAACTGCCTTGGTACAATCGGGTGTGATTAGCAGAATGCCGAGGACATCCTCACGACCGATTTCAATGTTTGGGCCGGAGTTTGGCCAGTCGTCTCTCTTCGGTAGATCTAGCGCAAGTACTCCACTGATACTCTCGTGAAATTGAACAAAAGGGACTTCAAATAAAGGATCAGACCATTGGACGTCGTCGACGCTATAGAGAGGAGGGTCGAGGTGAAAGCCATTCCATGTACCTCCAAACCCATTCGTGATCTTTAAAAACTCTTTGTAATCGTCTGGCAGGGTCGCTTTCAGCTTCTTCTCGAGTGATGATATCTGCTCATCTGTAGCCGGTGGCAGATTGAAGAGTGTCGCCGGGGGATCTTGTTCCATCTCTTCCCAGTATCCGAGAGACTTGGGCATCGTGTTGCGTTCGAGCTCCAAGAGTACGTCTTTCATGGGTTTTGACTCTATGTCCAGTGGTTTTCGACCTTTACTAAAACGCTCTGCGAATGTCGCAACGGCGTCTTTGCCAAGGGCTTCCATCTTCAGCTTGTCAACAGGGACTCTTCGGGCCAATGCACCTGTAGCTAGCAGTCCACTGAGATCATGGCGTCCAGCAAGACGCGAGATGATCCCTCGCTTGTATAAGTTTTGGGCGATGAGTCCAAGAACTTCTTGAACTCTCGAATCGTTCTGGATTTCTTCCAGGTCGGAGGTCTGCTTTGAGGCCAACCTGAAGGCACTGAATAGGGCATCAGCCAAGCTTGAACCGTCCGCGCCATATTGGTGGACCTTCTTTATCTGCTCCTGGAAGTTGCCTTTGTCATCTTGTTCCTCGGCATCGTCAGTGTCGAGGGCGTGCTTGGATGCTGTCTTATCAGACACTGCTTCACTTCTCTCCTCTTCCGGGATTTCGTCAGGCCATACGTCGGCAGCCGCAAAGAATGGCTCAAAATGGTGAAGTTGCCTGCGTTGCCATTCCGAGGTAGTGTCCTGGAGGAGCAGTGAAACTAGGTCTTTGGCGGTATGGATTTCACCAAGTACAGAGAACTCTTCAGCCAATTCAACCAGCTTGCTGTAAACTTCCGGAAGTGAAGTGTTTGTCAAGATCACTTCGCGATCAAACTTGTTTGGTTGAGTCATTGCGAAGATCACGAGGGTGCAGGACGTTTAACGGTGTTGAGGGATTGACACAAACATATTTTGAGTGTCTCACCCTGCTTATGCTTGACGTCATGCAGCTCGGGCACTTCTCGATGGAGGCTAGATCAACCCTTCACTTACCTACATAAATAAATAAATCGTATCGTTCAATCGGGTCAGGATTTCTCGGTGCGATATTGCATGTTCAGCGTCCTGTATCACAAAAGGATGATTGGTAGCCCATTCACATCGCAGGCAAAAGTTTTATGAGTTCGGCAAATGGAGAGAAGATTGTGTAGTGAGGAAATGCGACAAAGGTTTCGTGGGACCTAAACTACAAAATTTCAACATACATATATTCACTCCTAATGGCAATGACTTGCTTTCGTTGTTTCTTCATTCTCCAACACGCTTTGTGCTAAGTTGACAGCCCTCGTCCCGACGGGTGAGCACGGAGAGTTTTAACATCAACTAGGTACCGGGCGGATACACTGCCGCCAAGATTCAGGTCAAGAAACGAAACAAAGACAAGCATTTCCTTGGCAGTGGAGCTTGCGTCCCAGTCACGATCCGTAAGGACATAAGCAAGCAAGTGAGAAGCAAGAAGCGGCAGTCATCAAGAGAAAGCAATCTACAAGCTAGCTACAGTCTAAAGAATTTGCTGGGGAATTGTTTGCATGGGATAAGTCACTTGTAGATGATGAGAACGATGAATTGTCCTAAGACTGCTTCGTATTAAACAGACAAAGCTAAAAACTATGAGCACAGTACCAGACTATCCCCTCTTCATCTAGGTGTTTTGAAACGATCAACAGGACTCTTTTATACATGAAGGTTGACCAGCCACCTCTTCAACTCTTCCATCTTTGCTTCAGCTTCCCCCCTTCAGTAAAACAAAACACTACAGCGTCTCCTAGAAAAAAGGTTGCTCGCTTAAGCGGAGCAGGGAGAGCCGTTGGAACCAGTCTGTCCCTGGAACTGCTGGTTGGCGGCACCGGGGAAACCGCCCTGGTTACCGCCCTGGAAGCCACCGTTCTGGCCGTTGTTGTTGCCAGCCTCGGGAGCGGCGGAAGGAGTGGCAGAGGGAGCGGCCTGCTCACCACCGTTCTGCTGGCCGTTACCGGCCTCGGGAGCGGGGGTAGAAGCAGGAGTCTCAGTGTTGCCAGCGGCGGGGGTCTCGGTGTTACCACCGGTAGAGCCACCAGTAGAGCCACCAGCGGAAGCGGCACCGTCCCAGACCTTGGGGCCGGGCATGGGGAAGGCCTTAGCACCGTTGTAGATGGAGAAGTTGGCGTACTCATCGGTGTCCTTGTAGGCACCGGGGAACTTGACCATCTCGGCGTCGACAGTGCCGTCGGAGCCACCGGTAACCTTGACCTGAGCGCAAGAGACGTAGTGCTCGGGCTGGTTGACGTGGGATCGGTGGACACCGATGTGCTCAACTCGGAGGAGGTACTCGCCGTTGGGGGTACCCTGGGGGATCTTGACGTCGAAAGAGGCGGCGTCGTAGTTGCACCAGGCGTCCTTGGTGAAGTCACCACTGGCGTTGCAGACACCCTCCTCCATGATCTTGAACCAGTCGCCGTCACCCTTGTAGGACTTGACGTCGCTACCAGCGGCGGACATGTAGGCCAGAGTAGGTCCAGGGTGACCCATCTTGGCACCGACAGCGAGCTTGAAGGTCATGACATCGCCGCCCTTGACCTCGAGGACCTCAGTGTTACCACCGGTTCCGGTGGCACCCTGGTTGCAGATGATGTCCTCACCATCAGCGAAAGAGTTGTCGCGGATGTCGGCGGAAGGGTTGGAGGAGAACTTGATGGGGTTGTACTTGGTGGGACGGGTGAAGTCACGGATGTACTGGAAGGACTTGGACTCGGCACCGTTGAGAGCGCTGACGTCGAAGAAGTAATGGGCAGAGGCGACCTGCGAGAGGGCAGCGAGGGCGAGAGCGGAGAACTTCATTTTGAATAAGAGTTGGTTGTTTTGAGGGATAGTAAATTGATTGGTAGTGCTGGAGACTGGCTCGGTTGAATTGGAACGAAAGGAACGAGAGACTAGCTCTTCGAAAGAAAGACTGAAGTGAATGAAAGAAGATGAAGATCTGTTGATGGTGATGAGAAGGAAAAAAGTCGAGAAGGACGGAGGACATGAGATATCTTTATAGATTCTGGATCTCGACTCTCCCTACCATCAATCTTTGGCGCCGCACAGGGATCTCCCATTCTGCACGGCGCAGACAGAGCCAGTTTTTCGTCCGGTGAGAGAATGTGCTTGGTCCTTGCAGCGCCTGAAGCCCCCAGTTCATTCAATTCAAAACGCCAAGATGGGAAAAAACATTTCTTCTCCATAGGCAAAAGAACCCGGTCATGTTGGTGGTCTTCGCTTCCCTATCTCGATCACACTTGTTGTTACAGAGTGCGGCGGGCGGCAGCCGCATCTTCTAGGGGTTGTTTCAGTGGATAGAATGTTATTGCACCAATCAACAGCGCTGTTTAATTTAACTAAGGTTGTTGACAGCTCGTTTAGGTTCGTTCGCAAACCGCGACAAAACAACCTAAAAAATATGCTTCAAATACGGGTAGATTAACTCTAAGCTTTGGCTGATCAACTAAAACTTCATTAGTCGAACTATCTGTTCCTTTGCACGCCTCAATCGTAGTTCTGTAGCTCCAATTAGGCCGTGGCAGACCCAGCCCGAGTCTGTCCTCGCGGCGATTCTCGCGGCGCTGATTGATGTAAGGCGAGACCATGAAACGCTCATTTCAATCAGGGGGGCTTAAGACTTCTTGGCGGTAGGGGTCTGGAAACGATGTCTTTTTGGGTAGTGGGGGAAAGCCCCTGGCTGGTGATCATAGCTTCACCAAATTAAGCTGACCGCTGAGCAGTCTATTCTTGTTAACCTTAAACGAACCTAGACGAGGTCATCGAATTTGCAAAATTCATGATTTGTGGTGGTACGAGGCGAGGTTGTCGTCGAGATGGTCCAGCCTGTGCATGCAAAGCGCTCCTATAACGACGCACTGCATGTTATCGAACCACATGAACTGATCTTCAGAACAAATGTGAATGCCAAGGTGCATGAGACTGTTTTGTTTTGTTCGGCGAACATGTTTTTCATGGAACGTGAAACTGGCCGCGAAGTTTATGGCTAGAGCGGCTCCTCACCACGGGATGAACCATAGTCAACACATACAGGACGATTGATGTCAAACTTTAGTATGGGCCGATGCCCAAAGAGTAACTCTTGCGGTGGCATACGGTAGACTAGTCAGGTCCCGGTTTACTGGGAGCTCGATCTGATCCAAGCGCAACGGAGACTAGCACGGCTTTTGCATTGCGAAACTTGGTCTTTTGCTAGGCCATTTAGATGGCATTACTCCGTGGTCCCAGATTCCTCCCGCGGGAATTGTACTGTATTGATTCATAATGTTGAATCATCACCATTCTCGTATGGCTTCTACTGTGACCTTGCTGTACTCGAGACAGCTGCGGTTTCAACATTACGCATGTTCCAATGGCAGATGGTGTGAACAAACAGCCTGTAAAACGGCCGTAAACTTCCGTCGAATGACGTTGAATGTATTAAGCGCACAGCAAATGCTACGTACGCAAGTTATTGAAAGAGCTTGCGTAGCCTCGATTGCAGAAATTGAGGTTATCTTGCTTAGAGTTCGCTGTCAACTTAGGGGCTTGCGATCTTGGCAGGGGCCACAAATAAGCTTATCCGTGGAGGCTGAGTGAACAGCATCTCCTGCATGCGTTAGTGGGAGACAGTCCCTACAGAGTTAATTACCATGCGAGATCACTTCATTAAACTGACACTTGGGAAAGCTCTAATGTCATCTCAATCAATGTCAAAGTTCCTTGGCATTCACGCCTTGTCCGATTACATAAAGATGAGCTGAGCAAATCTCAAACTCAGGCGTTGAGGCGCTAAGCCTTTACAGGTCGGTGTTTGCGACCACCGACAGCCGGGAGCTGAGAATCGCCAGGCTTGGTCCTCTGAATGGGGCAAAACATAAGCTAGAAAATGCCAGTATTCTATCCCCGACGACCGATGCCCATGAAAGCCGATGATCTTGCTCCCTATCTGTCTTGTAAACCTGGAAGTTCACGACTAAAGGTGAAGACTGGTCAGGGCAAGCCTGCTAGGGGAAGCCATCCCGTTGTGGGTCCCCGGGTTTGGAGGATCTAGGCTACCTATGGATTCCGACACTTCGGGAATCCATATAAACTTTCCGCCAGTCGCTAGTCCAGAATATTCTCTAGATCCCCGCTTCTATATATGTGTTCTATTATTACCTGACGCCCTTTCCGCGCTGTAGAAAGATTCCATGATGGTCACAGCTTCGTTTCGTGGGGTTCGTACTGTATCCATGTCTTGTTGAGCTGAGCGACGAACTTGTGCTCTCAGCTGGAGTCGCAAGTGCCGTCATATGTATCAAAGTCCGTCGGACATTCAGCATTTAACGGAGAATTCAGAATTTGGGAAGGAGACAAACCAAAGGAGGCAAATTGATGCTGTCTCAAGGCCTGTCATGAAGTTGCAACAAGCATGCCCTATATCTCGTTGGTGGAAGATCATGTAATGAAGAATCTTACTGTTACAATGGCGGGTATCGAATATCTGTGCCGCGATTGCCAATGCAACGCGATGACGAGCGGGGTGATCATCCCCTTTTCTCCGAAAGTCAGGAGGTTATTCATGCTACAGGATTTGGTCACGCTCTGTGCTGCAGTGTCTCGGTTGTGAGCTAGATACCATGACTAGGAGCTTTTAATCGCTATATAGAAATGAATATTAGAAACAGTACATATGCAAACTTGTCCGACATTTTAACTCGTCCAGCGATATTTGAATATCCTTCTAGAAGGGTATTGATCCCTACTAGACTCATTCATAGCAATAGCGTGAGATTTATTGCATATGCCGTCAAGGAACGGCACACCTCCATGCTCAGATCTTGTCATGTCACTTCTGCTGTGGTTTCGTTACATTACATTGGATCTTCAGACTGTGACTCTACGATGTGACACTATAATTGGCTCTCTACATAGAAGATACTGAGTTATTTTCGAATCTTCTATAGCAAGATTCCATTTCTATCAAAACATAAAATATAAACGGATGGCGTTATAACATTGTTAGGTACCTAGCCACTGCTTAGCATTGAATATTAGGTTCCGTGCTATTGGAGCTCACGTCTGGTGAATCATTTTTATTTTGAGCAGCGCGTAGATATGAGGATAAATATTACAAGCTAGTAGGCATACCAGACAAGCAGACATGATATACAATTATATTCTCAGAAGATGGCAGTAGTGTCCATGCCAAATCGAGCCAACTTGTACCATTTCTGTAGGTCGAGGCCCAATAGACTCAATGGTGAATGCCATCAGTGGTCAAGCCGCTATTTTTAGGGATCAGTCCCAACCAATCTCGTGGCCAGGGAGGAGGAGCGGAAAGTCTCCGTCCTACGGTCCGATCCCCATAATTAACCCCGCAAGCCATTTCGGTCGTATCGATAACAAATCATCAATCCTGCACAGCAACAAAGACGTGAATCAAGAAACACTTGCAAGTGCTCAAGAAATGTTGAAGGAATGGTATAATAATTGATTTGGGCTGCGATTTTTGCGTAATATTGCACTTGTAATTCTGTCACTTCAGGGTGAACTCATTTTCCTTACATCAATACCACTTGTTGCTACGACGATAGCACGACTAACCAAGCACCATCCCTTGAGTCGGCAAATGTTCCGTTGCCATTAGGTTGCAACAAAACAATGCTAAATCTGCAAGCGCAGTCCAAATCCAGCAAAGCCACTCTCCCTTTTTGTGACAAGAGTCACGAGATCAACACTTATCATGCCGTGAGAACACTTAGCTCTGTACTTCAAAAGTCGAGAATGTCGATCAACTTACCCTGCATCGCGAAGGGGCTGTTTTGACTTCCGCCCCGCTCCTCTCTGAGGGGCCCACCACAAATAACCGGAATTACCAATTTCCGTATTCTTTCGGCGACACGTATCACTACTTGCAGCACGAAGGCCTCAGAACCCAACAGCTGGACTAATTCATCCCTTGGGCTCTGACTTGAGTCAAATTGCTTGTGCTTGGGTCGGACGGCTTTTTGTGGCACTTACAACAGGGTGTAAGGCTTTGTGATATGGAATCTTTCTGACATCATAATTTGGTGTTTGGCGCCTCTGAGCGAAAGCCTAATAAGATACGGCGCGCTCAGTCCCTCACTTCTGGGTTACCATTTACTGCAGGGCATGCTTTTGACGATGCTCCCTTGGTTGACAGCATACCTCTGATCAGCATGAGTGATTTAAGTCCTCATTCAGTGATTTGCTGCGATACATCTCGACCCAGTAACCAGGTACCTGTGATCAACAAAAAGCAAAGCTCAGCTCCGCTAATCACTGAGCCATGTCGATCATTCACACTCCCGGTAAGGCCTCAGCCACGCGCCAGGTAATCTCCCTTGAAAGCCAAAGCGACTGCAAGGGGCACCCGTCACCCGAAATAATTGACCCAAAAGTGAGATTCCGATCCAATGAAACACAAAATCTATCACGAAGGTTTGATCTTCGATTGTGATGGCTGCGTCCGTGCTGCAAGTTGTTTGCCCATCCTGGTTTAGTCGCGAGAGTTTCGATAGATCGTCAGCCCCCGAAATTGTAGCCGTGTCTCGATGAGCCAATGAATCACTGCTTGTTGATGGGTATGATTGAGTGACACCTGCGCGTTTCCTCACAGCTGAGCTGCCTAGTGCGATGATGCCGTTACACTATCAGTCATATGCTGCAACCTCGAATCATTCACTGGCCTGTGGAGATTCTTATTACTTAAACCCATGGGTGCTGCCATCTGACATCCCCAGCTGCTGCTGCATATGCCAAGTATCTGGTTGTAACATCTCACAATGGGTTCACTGAAGCTATCACGAGGTACTAGTGAGACAAGCCGCGCGAGCCGCGCGAGCGACTCTGGTGAGCGTCGCCTGCCTACTACGCCGCCAATGAAGATCCTCTTTCTCTGCACGGCGCACAACTCGCTCTCTCAGCAGCTGTATCTTATCCTCAGCCAGAAACACGATGTCACGATTGAGTATGCGCTATCCGACAAAGCCATGATCGAAGCAGCCGCCCTGTTTCAACCAACCGTCATCGTCTGCCCCTTCATGACTACACGAGTCCCGAGCGAGATCTTCTCAAAGTATCTCACCCTCATCGTCCATCCTGGACCGCCAGGTGACGCGGGACCAAGCGCTATCGACTGGGTGCTCATGGGCGACGATGGCAACGCCGTAGACTCCGATCAACTACTCAAATCCCAGTCCTGGAGCCAGAATGGCCGGTCGCATTGGGGTGTCACAGTCTTACAAGCTGTTGATGAGATGGACGCTGGTCCAGTCTGGGCATTTGAGCAGTTCAAGATCGACATCGATGCCCCCGGAGTCACCAAGTCAACACTCTACCGCAAAGAGGTCACCCAAGCCGCGATTACTGCCACCGCTACTGCTCTGCATCGCATCGTCTCGGCAGCTAACGGCTTCTCCGATTCAGGCGTCGCAGCGGCTCTATCGCGACTGTCACTGCTGGAGAAGCAGGATATCCGTGGCATTTCCGTTGACCTCGTCCCCAACCGCAGCTATAAAAGCCTATCAGTGACACTGCGCAAGCCCTTTCTCGGCGGACCAACACATCGCCGACCACTTCTCAAGGCAGCGGACCGCAACTTCGACATCCAATACGAACCCGCTCGGACGATATCGCGAAAGATCAGGTCTGCTGATTCGCAGCCTGGCTGCCTCACAAAGCTGTTTGGAGGAGTCGGTCTCTATGTCTACGGAGGTACGATTGAGGCTGGGAGAGATGCGAAATGCAAGCGTGGACCTGGACAGATCATTGGTTGCAGAGATGATGCTGTCTGCGTCGCCACATGTGATGGACAAGGCATCTGGATCACTCATGTCCGCCGACTGAAGCGCAAGGTTGATCCAATGCTCTGGCCCAAAATCCCCGCTGTCTCAGGCCTTCTCGACCTCGGCCTCATCGACCAAAGCACTCTGAACAGTTCAATGTCACTACGCCCTCTCTTCGGCTGGTCTAAGCCAATATACTCAACCCACCAAGAGATTTGGGTAGAGTTTGCTGCGAGTGCAGGCAAGCGTCAAGTCGCCTTCGTCTACTTTGAGTTCTACAACGGTGCCATGAGCACCTCTCAATGTTCGCGACTCATTGAAGCTCTTGAATTTGTCGCTTTGCATGAGGCTCTTGATGCTATCGTGCTTATGGGCGGCGACTCATATTTCAGCAACGGTATTGCCCTCAACGTCATCGAGGCCAGTGATGACCCTGCAGCAGAGTCTTGGAAGAACATCAATCGCATCGATGATGTGGTGCACTTGCTACTGGATATGTTTCCTCGGAAGAACGTCACTACTATTGCGGCGCTGAGAGGGAACTGTGCTGCTGGTGGCGTGGCCTTGGCAGCGGCTTGCGACGTGGTTATCGCCGGCTCCGAAGTCGTGCTCAATCCCGCCTATCGAACTCTCGGACTCTACGGCTCTGAGTATCACTCTCTATCCTACGTCGGTCGCTGTGGACCAGAGCGCGCAAGGTATATTTTGCGCGCCATGCTACCCATATCTGCTTCTCAAGCAAGAGACATGGGTCTTGTGGATAAGGTCCTCCCAGCTTCTGGGCACTTCCTTGACATGAGAGTACGACACTATGTCAAAGAGATGAGCTTCACGACCTACAAACCCGGCAAGTGGAAGTCCAAGGTTGATGTGAGTCATGCTGGGCTTACAGCAGCAAGAACTCTTGAACTCGGCGAGATGGCCAAAGACTTCTGGAGCGCCAGGTCCGAGAGGTATAACACACGACGGCAAGACTTTGTTCGGAAAGTCAAGCCAACACAAACCCCGCTACGCTTTGCGACTCACAGACGACGAGATGGGGACCTCGATGAGGAAGAGTCTGACTCTTTCGATGATGTTGCGGTATTCGAGGAGATGGTCATTGAGAGAATTTTGAAGGACAGGTTATCCAAGGTGGATTCGAGGTTGTTGTCCCTCCATGAAGAACTCAGGTCTCACGACCAACCATCTAGCACAGGTGGTGAGACAAGAAGGGCACAGGAAGGCAAGGGTTTGATGTTTCCTTGTTATTATGAAGTAGATACCCACGTTTGCACTTGATTCTAGTTCTAATTCAACTTATTCGCCATCTCAAAATGAGCTATCAAGTCATTTCATTATTGCCAACCGTTCGCCACATAAAGCCTTGGACAGTAAAATCGCTCTCGGAACCGAACATGAACCCAATAATGCTTGATGAACCGATACTCCAGACTTCTCCAGGTGCTGGCTGTAGCAACCAAAGCTGTGCTACGACAAGTACTCTTGCCTTTTCATAGCTGCTTCGTGGTCTTGGCATAGCACTTCGTAAGGAGCAGATAGAAATTTGTCCAAATCCACATTACACCGGACCGTCTCGAGTGCTAACTTCCTCCTCGTCGCCCGCTTGATGATCTCTTCTTGTTTGGCAATGTCCTTCTCTAGAGATGCGATCTTGTCTTGTCCATCTTGATGTTGCTTGTTCTTCTGACTTTCCTCTTCTATCGCTTCCAAAGTGTTTTGGGCATTCTTAAGCTCTTTCTGCGCGTTCTCATATCCCAGGACAAAGCCGTCGTACATGGCCTGCAGAGTGTCTGAACACTTCCCGCCCTGATTCTCGATCACCGCGCTAAGGTTGTTCTTTTCCTCCACTAATTGCCTCACTTTTACTTGTTTTTCGTCTCGGTCTCTCGTGGCTTTTTGGAGGACGTGTCTGACTTCCATGTCGATTGCAGTTAAATTCATCCGGGTACTGTGTATCTCCAGGTTGTATACGTTGCTCCAGAATTCAGCTGCATCAATCCTTTCACATGCGGTCCGTAGGCTGCGATTGATAGCATAGAACATCATCGTTTCCTATGAAGTGAGATAAAATTAGCGTCTGCGCTTATGTGAATAGCTAGGACGCGGTACTGACACCTTGCCTGAGACAGGCTTCTTCCTCAGCGTCGGCATCGACTAGGCTGGATGCTCCATTGGTGTCATTGGTATTGCTCGATAGGAATTGTTCGACCTGACGCGAGCGTTTGCTGGGCACTGGTGAGGGTGCTAAGGTGCTGTCAGTCATGGATTGAGGTCAAGAACGAGATACAAAGAAACATACGAGGAGGCATATCCCGCTTCTGAGTCCAAGTCCGATCGGGCGGCGGCGGAGGGGAGTGTTGACGCCGATCGGAGGGACCGATTGCACTGCTCACGTTGCTGATATCGCTGATATCGCTGAGAACACTCATCTCTCTGCTGAAGTCAATCCCTGGGAATGGATCGTCATCGTCTTCATGATCATCATCGTCGTCAAGCTTGTGTTGGGGCTGCTTCTTTTGAGCGATAGTGAGCCCGCGCCATGTGCTTGGTCTCGCTTTCCTAAATGCACCATCATGGGCCGACCGTTTGTGCTTGTTCTGTTCCGATGTGCTTTGGGAGTTGACCATGTTGTCTTCAATCCACTTTCTAGCCTTGACGCAATCCGAGTTCATGGTGGGTTTGACTGGCTTGCCATTCTTGCTCACTTCCTGGCGCTCCTTGGCCTTTTGTACCAGGAACTCACGCAATTCTTCCATGCTAACCGTGGATCCAGGGGCTTGGACAGCTTCAACGGCAACGGCAAGGTTCCGCGCGGCGTTGGTCCCCCAGGCGGCGACCTTGGGAACGTAATCGCGTGGCAGCCAGTCCCAGGGATACTTGCCAGATGCATTGTAGATTCGATTGACGCATTTTTGCACTTCTGGATTTGCGTCACCGACCCCAATATCATCGTAAGAGGCTGCTGCCTCTTCGTGGCTCTCATTCATGACATCTATGTCATGGAATTCGTGTTGTAGGTCAAAAGAGTCGGCGGCAACGGTGGGGAGATGTTTCGAAGATAATAGTAAGTAGGTAGGCGAGCCCTTTTGACGCGAAGAGAGAAGCTAGAGTCGCGATGAATATGAATCAGGGGAAAAATGAACCAGGCTCTGGGCTTGTTGCCGCATGGCAAGAGCAAACAACTTTCGGCCCATTAGGTTGCGTTGCTGGGAGCCATGGATCTGTCGGGAAAACTGAAGCCGAGCTCCGTTTCATCTCTGCTCTGCGTAACATGGCTTAATTGAAAGGGAAAAGAACCCTCATAGAGGTCCAGGCAAACGATGGGAGGCTGCGGTTACACGCCCATAAGCAAATACACTGTTGGCAGTGTTTGGCAGTGCTGTTGGTTGATGTGCGGCCGCTAAATAAACCCCAACGCTTCAGTGGGGTACAAACGTCCTGTGTGCCGTATTGTAGGGGCTTCAGCGGGTAGTCCCTCGCGAGGGTGAGGATGTTTAACAGGCAGGCTACCTTAGCCAGGACAAACACGCCGCAATCAACAAGCTACCTAATCATGTGAGGGCAAACTCGCCCGGGCATTGGCCGAGGGGGCCTCCACTAGTTAGAGCATCGCTGTTTGGTGCACATGTATTGTGCTTCATTTGTAACGTCTGGGTAGGTACCTGTAGCTAGGGAAGCACTGAGGTATCGTAGATCTCTGATTGACACAATTTGCAGGCCGGTTTATTCCAGTCATGTCCATGGTACCTTACCCATCTCTTAACTGTTGTTCCTGAGAGCCAGGATTCAGGTAATCGGTTACCATTAAGTGCCACCTTCAGCCGCTGTCTGCGGATGACTACCGCCCCGCCTGTGGGGATGACTACCGCCTATAAGGTTAAGCTTTAGGCTGCGAACACAACTGCGATCTCAGAAACCTTAACGGCTAACAGTGCTGTAAATTTACTGGGCCTTAAGGGCTCTGTTCGCGTCCAGCCAAACGATGCCCACCATTGCCAAAATAGGATTTCGTCGGTCTTCTGCTCAGCTCAATTCAACAACAGCATCGAGGCAGGCATACACGATGCGTCAAAATAGAACGGACCTCCCTCTGAAAGATATGACTCTATAAGAATTAGGGCAGCTCATTTGTAAGAGAGCGAAGGGCTAGGCGGCTGATTAGGATGTGCAGGCTTTCGCATCCCAAGAGCGCCAGATCGCAGCTTGGCGGTGGCTTCAAGGTCAAGGGTGAAGATTACTGGCTTATGCGATGAAATGGACTGAACGAGGGCGATGACGACAAGCTGAGAGCCTGTGAGTGCAGCTAGTTTTCTCGTCACAATTTGCGAAACAGGCGAGATTGAAGCAAGCGTTCACAACGCAGATACTACAAGTCCTGTCGAATGTCGGGAACACAAACCACACGGTTCTGTGAACTTCTTCATCTTTTTATTGACGTTTCACATTACCTATACCAGTTGAAGGTAGGTACCCTCCGTTAATGAAAACCTGAGGTCGGACTTCTATGGCTTTCTCCCCCAGATGAAGTAGACAGGAAGATACAGATGAATAGAGGGATTTCGGAGCTCCCCTTTCGCCTTCGCCATAAGAACTTGGGTTTCCTCTTTGCCCCATCCAAGGACCTTTTCCAGAAGCATTGGCGTGTAAGAGTCAATGGCTGCACACGATTGAACAACCTGGCACTTACCAACTTCCTTCAGGACAGGGTCTTTAGGCCAGGCACCAATTGGAATCTGCCTCATTATCAGCTAACGGCATGTTTTCTCGTCAGCAATGATGCTCACCTTTCGGACTTCTTCGTGGACATCCACAAAGCCCGCCTTTATCACCTTATCTTTCCAGTTCATGGCGCAGTCGATAGGCTTTCCGAATTTGCTGCTGCTGTCGCGTACGGCTTCAGCCCAGACCTCTGCATTCACGGCCTTCCTGATCGAGTCATCATCTGACATGAAGAAACCACGCTGGGCTTGAAGCTCAAGATAGCCGCCGCTGTTGAGGTTCTCGAACGCACGATCAAAGAACTGCTGCTCGTTGCCAATGCATCCTTCAAGCTCTCGGGCATGGATGTAGTCGAATGGCTTCTTGTAAACCCATGGGTCTTCAAAGTCATCGACTTCAAAAACACAGTTGGTAGGAACCCTGCATAGAAATATGAGTATGGACAAAGGAAAGACATTATGCTCACGACTCACCAGTCAGGCTGGATGGGGCTCAGATCTGTCCCGACTACTTCGGCGGAAGGGTGCTCACTTCCTGCGGTCAGCAACAGGACTTTAGGCAGTATCAAGAGGCTACAACCTACTCTGCAAAATCGATAGCCCAAATACCAGTACCTGTGCCCAGATCAAGCACACGTTGGGGATTGTCGATTGGGGCAGTATGAAGCTTCCCCGAAAGAAGAAGACTGTAGATATGGTGAACCAGATCCATGCGGTTCTGCTCTTCGTCATCGTTTGGCTACAGTATATGGTTAGTCGGCTTGCACTTGAACTTTCGATAAACGAGAAAACTTACCACCAAGTATGCTCCTTCATGGAATGCATGATATCGACGGCCGTGCTGTTGAGGTATTAGGCTAACAACCACTCAGGAATTTTGTATATCCGACCTCATATCTATATAATCTTAGTAAGAAGAACAGTTAGCTATGGAGTATGACCTCTCACCTATAGCTGAAGATACTTGATTTGAGAGATGTCATGTAACTGGAAGAACCCTCTCTGCACTGACTGTCAGCAGATGATTCACAAGATGTCTATCATTATGACTGACCCAAGGTCTAATGTCGAATCAGTGTCTCCGCCATCATCCTACTCTTCGTTAGTATACTCATCGTCCCATAGTGCTGGGTATGGTACCTCTACTTCTAGCACGCCAGATACATGAGGAGGGTTTTCAGCACGAGCGGCTGTTGGTTGAGCAGCTGGGGAAGCCATTTTGCTGACGACACAAACTCACTGCAGGACCTGGAACCCAACACTGGGACGCCCCCCTCTTTATGATCTGTTCTTGCTTGCGTGTAACTTAAGTGGTATCATATGCTGTATCCCCACTCGGCTAATATTCAGGAGAGACGAGGCCAATTGGGATGGACGCCGTCTCCGGCTTCTGGGGTCATATCCTTGGCGATCGACCTTGGTTCCCGAGCGGGCCGCCGCTTGTCATTCTTCACACGAGCTACCCAGACTGCCTTGACTAACGGCATAGAAGTGATGGAGCGCTACGACCATAGTCTCGAATGACCGACAACCAGCTTTTCAGGTACTGGAAACCCTCCAGGCGCTTTTCTATAGCTCGCATGCATCTTCATGTATGTATGGTGTGGAGATGGTCGCAACCCCTGTCTCAAGAAGTTGTTGGTCGCGCCGAAACCCAGGTTAATACGAATGCACTGCAACCTGCTCGGTATTCAGCACCATAAAGGGAAGGCATATTGGTCCTCGACATTTGATGCGATCCTGGTAAATTTCACATGCGATTGGCACCCATTATGCAACGATTACTGTCATTTCTGTGGACAGCATCTTGGCGGCTTTTGGCAATGGTGCACAGAGCCGCATGACAAAGGTTCGGGACGTCAACACTGATAAGCATATTAACTACAATCTGAGGAAATGTCATTGCCTGACCCCAGAGTTTCCAGCAGTAATGTAGAGAGCTCGTAGAGGTACTGAGTAGAGATTTTTATCTTGTGGAGTGCGGATGGATCTGCAGCGTGGGCCGCAGGTTGGTGGCCTAACTGTCCTCTTCTATGCTTGTATTGTAGAGGATATAGCTCACGACGATAGCATCACTGGTACATACGACCATAGGTAGTGGAAAATACGGGATCCCGTCTGCTCTCCCATAGTCAAGCCACTAACCGGCGGATTAGTAGTTGGGTCGGTGACGACCAGCGAATCCCCGCTGTTGTATGTTTTTTGTGATATCCTATGCTGTCTTTTTGCTGTTGCCTCGGGCAATGTCTACATTACGTCTTGGAAGCCTTAGAAACTCCGGTGCGGAATGGCTGTGCTTTGGTGGGCGGTCACTTGGATCCCTCTCTTTTAACTTCACTATCCTCAGAGGAAATATCATGATTGTGTAAGCGCGTCTTCTGAAAAGTATTTTGTCCGGGTTTCAAAGAACTTCTGTGTATTTGTTACTGATTGCTACGCTACGACCAAACCTCAAGTTAAATTCATCTTCACAATGTCCGTACGAACACTGCTCAAGCCGAAGACTGACTTCCAGTCAACAAGCTACCTCCTCAACCTCATAACTTAGCCGATGGACCGAGGCCCAGATCCTTGATGATGATATCTGCAGCCTTCTCACCAACAACAATAGCAGTGTTGTTCGTGTTCGCACCGACATTCTCCGGAGGAATACTCAAGTCAGCCAACTTGAGACCCTTTGTACCATATACATTCAATCTCTCATCCACTACACCCTTCTCATCACGGGGCGCCATCCTGCAAGTAGAGATGGAGTGCCATGTCGTGGCAACATTCTGTCGAACCCACTCCTCAATGGCCTTGTCATCTTCCGCTGAATACTCAAGATCTGTCACATTGCCGAGGGCCTCGTTGATCTCCACCGAAGCGGCCTTGGAGCCTGCGGGCCATGCTGGGTGACCAGCTGCGATCTCACCACGATACATCTTTGTTCGACGCATGATCTCTCGGGACTTCTTGTATGCCCAAATTTGCTTCTTCAAGTCAATGTCATTCTCGTCGCTGAGGAATCCAACATCGAAGTCAAGAGGGTCGTCGTGTCCAGCGCCGGTGATGTGGACGTGGCCGCGAGAGTATGGGTAAGCAGTGTAGTTGCCGACGGTGACATATTGCTCTTCAGGCACAGTCGAGGGATCTCCAAGGAAGCAAGAGATCATGCCCATCAGCATCAAAGGTCGATTGGGATGATTCTTGAAGTCCCGGTCCCAAGCCTTCTGAAACTCAGGCCCAAGTGCAGCAACGTCAGCTTCCGTAGGCCGGAGCTTAGAAGAGATATCAATCGCATTCCATCCCAACATGGAATCTTTGGACTTAATAAACTCTGGGCGCTTGTCGGGGTTCCTGAGGATTCTGTCGGCTGTTTCATGGGGTTGGAGATTAGTCCTGTAAGGATAGAGAATGAGGTTGTGATCCTGATACTCGTGGCCAACTCCAGGTAGGTCGACCTTTACGTCGACGCCAGCCTTCTTGAGGACGTCGGGGGCACCGATACCCGACCTCTCAAGCACAGGCGGTGTACCCAGAGCACCACAGGAAACAACGACCAGCTTCCGAGCCTTGACACTCAACGTCGGATGTTGGGTTGGCGTGATTTGAGCTTGGAATGCTGGGTTAGGAGTATACTCGACACCAACAGCTCGCTTGTCATCATCAAGAAGAACACGGACAACCTTGGACTCCACGAGAACATGAAGGTTTGGATACTTCTTGTTGTCGATCTTGTTGTGAAGATAAGCCGTAGCAGTATCTTGCCGACGACCATCCTTGGATACATATCGGAGCCATCGCTCAACACCATTGTTGGCGTCGAGGGTTTGCAAGTCATGAACCTCTGGCCAGCCGACCTGAGACACGCCGTTGATGAAGTCACTTTCTGGGTTCTTGGAGCGGTATGTGCCGTCAGAGATATGGACCGGGCCGTCAAAGCCGTGGTGTTCCGGGTTACCTCGGCCATGGTATGTCTCAAGCTAGACGGAATTAGCGAAAGTCTAAGATTACCCCAGAGTAACTCAAAATGCAAACCTTCTTCAAAAACGGAAAGATCTCATCAGCAGACCATCCTGGTGACTTCCAAGAGTCGAAATCTGCTCGCTGAGCGCGAGTGTACATCATAAAATTGATCGACGAGCCTCCACCAAGCGTTCCACCGCAGGGAACGATGGACTCACGTCCAGCCAGTTTGTCCGACTTGTTAGCTTTGTAGAACAAGGTCGTGGTGGAGGTCGGCAGCAAGTGATCCAGGAAGAAGACAGGGTTCTCAATGCTCTCGACCCCACGGTTATCTTGCCCGCCTTCAATTAGAAGGATAGACAGATTTGGGTCAGCCTCCGCCAGACGCCCGGCAACGACGCATGCTGCTGTTCCGCCTAGTTCACATAATTAGCAGTGTCGGTGGGTTAGATACAGGACAAGCGCACCTCCAGCGATGATAACATCGACTTCGGTAATGTCGCTAGCGAGTTTAGTATATAAACCCATGGTCAAGACTGGACGATCCTTTCGGCAACGGGGTTAGAAGGTCGGAAATGGGAATAGAAGAGGGTATTGAGCGAGTCGTGCTTGGTGATTCAGAAGAGAATGTCCCTCGTGAGGGGAAGTTATATATATATACCTGCAGCTCGTGTCACCATGGTTATTCCTTGCGGGCACCCAGCCGCAGGATAACCCCGCGCGAGTCACCTGCAGGTCCTTCCAATATCTCAGCAACCCATCTCTGGACCCTTACAATCAGACTTTACTTGACGTAGGACGTTTCAACTGGGGTTGTCTAGACGCTGATCTGGTCGGGGTACGTTACACCCATCTGGGGCAATCTGAGAATGGTAAGGTGAGTTCCCCATATCTCCTAACTGGAATAAGGCTGGTGGATAGAGGCGATGAGGTCTGGGGAGCAGTGAGTGGCTCAGGAAGATTCTCGAGACTCCACTGGTTGTGCACCTTGGGGGTTGTTAGCTCAAGCCCAGGGTCACTTGAGCGGTCCAGACGCAGGAAAGTGCTTCGTTGTTCCTTGGATGCAACTCAGAGCTTGAATTGGTAAGGCAGCGAGCTGTGGCTAGTCCTGATTTGATCGCTACCTCGGTTGCTCGGTTACGCTTTGGAATCTTGGATCAACAGTTCAGCTTTGGAAAACGATCGATTCAAGACTGGTGACGACTCAATTGACTTGCAGCTAGTCATTGTTCGCCACTTAAGCTGTACCAGCGAACAGCTAACGATTTCTAGCTTGCTGCACTAACAATTTCTTCTGTGCTACAAGCCCCGTTTTGCAGACGTGTCTCACCGGAGCTGCTCCACGAAGCTCACCGAGCCTATGCCGAGCTAGGGCAACCCGGTCGCAGATCATGTCGGCGAAAAAACCTTAGCTGCTGGGGTCCATTTCGTTTCTCTTTCATGTCGCGCTTCAGAGTCGAGATATCGATTATTAATTAATCGAGTACGTTAGGCTAGTGATCGTTTCTATGACTCTAGGCCTTCTAATTTCTATAATCTCCGAGCCACGTTTTGTGGCGTATGTTCGCTATGCTTGGCAAGCAGAGAATGTCACCGAAATGCCGTCTCCATTCTTCAACTCCCAGTCTCCCCTCCACCTCCGTCAGCCCTAGTGAATCAGGGATACGAGTAAGGATCCTTCAGGTGCCGCGTTGAGGATTGTGAGCTGGTATCATCCTCTTCGTGCTTGGGCATGACTGTTACATGCGTCTGTGTGACCTTTGTGATACCCGCTGGCTGCGGTCTGTTTTCGCTGTCGGTTATCTGACCGCCTGCGTCAATGCGCACTTCCAAGTTTCTCCCCGTAGACGAAAACATGGCGCCCTTTCCCGTGCCACCTGTGCGATTGGAGTTACCCGACTTCTTGTTCGTGACGGCGGCTCTGACTTTGGAGCGCAGATCGGTACCAGAGGGGTACGAGCTGTGATCTCCGGTCGCACGAACAACCCGCACGATGAGTGCGGAAATGTTCATCTCAATGTGAAGCTTGAGCATGTAGACAAGGGGGTGGAATTGCACGTAACTATACGAGTCAGTCATTGAGGTCTAGCATCAGCCATTTAGGGCGGCGACTCACATGAAACCGTTGCCGATGGACATGCTGCCAATGAGAATGACGTCCAAACTCATGGATATAGCAATCATTAAAAGATTGTATCGCATCAGAGGCGTGTACTTGGTTAGACCATTGGCGATGAGCTTGATACGAATCAGGTAGACGAAGTAGCCATGGAGAGTTGCGTCGATGACCAGGAAGAGACCCTTCTCAATGCGATCCCAGATGTAGTTGATATCATGGTATCGCTGGGAGATTTGCAGCTGAGAAGGAATCCAAATGCAAAAGACACTGATGTTGATGAGGCCAAGGGTAATGGCAGTTATCCATCGAATCTTGATAGCGCTTCGTCTGTCGACCATAAGAAGAGAAATTCGGTTGATGATGATTCCACAGATGCATTGAATTTGGACGACCCAAGCGCACACTAAAAGACCAGTCAGTTTCGAGTTCGTAAAATGCTCGGGGCATGTATCGTACGGAGAACAAAGAAGATCCAGAAGCTAAGAATTACTGGTCAGCTTTGTTGTTTAATTTGACGGGACGGGCGACATACCTGGGAGCAATGTAGCCACGGATAAAACACCACGACAAGACTCCAATCAACATGGACGCCAACCATTCGGCCCAAATCATCCAGACATAGGCCTTAGCCCGTCCTGTGCGCTTCCACTGATCCCATGTCTGCCTTCCCGCCTTCTGGCCCGCGAAGATTCCAACAGCGAGAGTAAAGCCCCAGATGATACTGGCGACCAATTGATCGGTAGTGCTGGGCTTCACGTATACATAGTGATCCGGTATTAAGAATCCCGCCATTGTGAGATCGAATCGGGGAATGGGGACTGAAACAAAGAGAAACAAGCAAACAGCCAAGAAAGACAAGTAGACAGGGTTGCAACAGGAAGATGGTCTTTAAGCAAGAAAAAAAGCATGGCAAATCCTTGCCAAGCCCCCGAAGTAGATCGGAATCCTGCATGATGGGGGTTTCAGAGGCGAGAGGTTCCAGAAGCCCCGGCAGTCTGGTGAATAGACCGAGATGGTGAATCCATAGATCTACCAGATGAGCAAATGAGAAGTGCTCGTAGTGGCGGACCGCCGTTCGCTAGTGTTTTTAGGTGAAGATGGCGTACAAGATTATTCCGTGCTAATGGATAGGGGCTCGTTCTTGTATGGCTAACCGCCTGTTGCGCGTGGGCGGCACGTGTATGTTCGAGTCATTACGGCAAGCTTAGTTTGGGTTCCGGTTTTGCTAGTAGGGGGCTTCTTTGCCGTGCCAAGTTGGACGAGGGCTGTGAAAAGCGTTGGGACGTTAGAAAGTGGTAATTTCTTTGGAGGTTTTGATGTCATTTGCTTTGGGTACGAGGTGGAGCTTGGTAATTGACCTGGCAGAGAGTGTTGACTCTGAGGGAATACGAGCAGACCCCAGCCTGGCACCTTCGCAGGCTCTGTCAGGCTCTGATGCAGTGTCGCATTGAGTGAACCTGATTCATTGAAACAGCTTCGGGCAAAAGGCCAAGAGCTATCTTGCAGTAGCGACTACTCCATGAATCGTAGGTTTGAAGCTCAGTGTTGCAATCCGCCAATCTCCCAAGAGCCTGGAGAGGGATCTGGGTAGATCATGCCTCATGTGGCTAGTCGTCGCCACCAATCGACCATCCCTGAAGGATGGTCTGCTTAGAACGGACAAGTCTGTCTGTGCTCAAGCTGGAGACAAGACTCGCTGACTCGATCTTGTTGAGGCAAACCTCAGGCTCTGCTTTTGAGACTACGGCACTGTGTCTGTCCAAGTCGCGTGGCAAAATGAAGCTAGCTAGCTGATGAAGATTCTGTTACTCTGTAATTACATCCATCATGTCCCCGCTCGGGATGTGGAATTCCCGTAACTTGAGAGCAAATGATCGCTAGCTCAGGGACAATTGGCTTGGTCGACTCCTACCCATGCAACCCCGCATTAATCTTTGGTCGTTACGCCGACGATCGAGCCCACGCAAGATGCAGGGTAGATAGATCGAGGGGGAAATTGAATTCATGAAGCGTCGCCAACAGAACAGCCTTTTCGTAGTCATGGCCTTATCAGATCAATCGGTAACTTTTCTACGAGGTTGGTAAAATACCTTATCGGGGCTTTCTTGTCTTCCCTAGGTAGGGAAAATAGCTGACTTTGGCTTCTATGCATCATATTGTATCACCTCACCGTAGCAGCTAGACTTGACTGTGCTCCGACAAACAGCCATGACCGCCTTCCGCTTCGCCATGGCTTGATTCGGCTACAGAATCCGTAATTAATTATTGCATTTCCCTGGTTTCTTAATAGTTGCAATTGCTTACATGAAAGCAATTGTTTGCGCAGCTGCATCATGGACTGGTCAGCCTGCATCCGCGCTTGTGAGTTCTCTGAGGCTTGTGCAGAATCGAAACGGCCTGTGCTGAGCCTGCGCGACACCAACAAACCAAACACGACGCGCCACTACCGTAGGCTTGGCGACATCAATTCACGAAATAGCTCTTGGGAATAAATCACTGCGTCTGTGACTTTGTTTCACTGTGCGTGGAATTGGTCAAGAGGAGCATCTGCAGAAGCGGAAGTATCTTTCCTCAAGTTTGATGCGTTATTTTCCATCACCCACTACCCGAGATTTGACGCTCGTCAGTTTCGCTCGCGCCAAATGGAACAACCATTCGCTTACTCACCACTCCCATCAAACGGATGGTTCCGACTGCTGAGCATCCTTCCCTCCTCTGACGAGACATCCGACATCTCATGCGAGCTGCATCATCACGAGTTATCTGCCTGCCCTCAGTATGAAGCCATCTCATATACATGGGGCAATGAAGATGCGACGAAGCAACTGCTGGTAAACGGGACTGTTTTTAAAGTGCGACCAAATCTGCATGCAGCTCTCAGGGCATTTCGACAACCTCGTGTGGCCAAACTCATCTGGGTCGACGCCGTCTGTATCAATCAGCAAGATCAAGGGGAGAGGAATCGTCAAGTTCTGCAAATGAACCAAATCTACTCACAAGCTCAAGCCGTCGACGTCTGGCTTGGGACTGCAGATACAAGCTCTGACGCCGGCGTTGCTTTCCTGACTAACTTTTATACCCTTGTCTTCCATGACACAAGTTATCAACAGTCTCCATCGCGGGATGCACGCACTACTTCAATGTACCCGGATTCTACGCCCTTTCACGAGTTTTATGCGCCCATCCTGAGACTTCTTGATGACCCAGGAGCATTGACGGCATTTAATTATGCTGTGGCTTTACTCGCCAACAGCTGGTGGAGAAGAATATGGACACTGCAAGGAAGTGTCCTCTGCCCAAACGTGATCTGCTGGTCTGGTTCAAAAACGTTTCCTTTCGAATATCTCTTGGGCTTGTCACATTTCTTATACCACCTAGTGAATCATGATGTTCATAAAGGTGCCCTGGCCCACAGAGACATGACTCTAGGCGCCTTGATGCTCGTAGAGTATCTGCGCAAAGATATGGTTGCTCAAGGGAAAATCGGATTGACAATGGCTCTCTACTCAACCTGGAATCGCGCGTCTTCAGATCCGAGAGATAAAGTCATTGGCTTGTTAGGTATCATAGAGCCTCGCGACAGTCTCAAGCCAGAATACTCATGGTCAGTCGAGAAGGTGTATAGAGTCGCGATGCGAGCCGCGCTTGTCGAGGATGGCAACCTCAACTGCCTTGGCCTGATCTCCGAGAAGAGGGAGTCTCGAAACAAAACCTTGGCTTCCTGGGTCCCCGACTTCGAACTCCACTCCGAGCCATTCAGGGACTACATAACTTCGCTGTCCAAAGTTCTCAACAAATGGTCGATCTACAAGGCATTTCTGAGCCCAGAAGGGTCTCCTCCGGACATAACAACAGAGGAGGATGACAGCGTGTTAGTATTGAAAGGTTTTTGTCTTGATTCTGTCTCTATCGTCGGAACTCAGGCCCCGGGCCCTGATTTTGAGAATGTAGGCGAGACAAACCCTGAACACTGGAGGAGATCGATGAGAGACACGCTGAACCATTGGAGATCCTTACTTTCACCTAACGATAGCTATGTGACAGGTGAAACTCAGGCTATAGCCTTCTGGAGAACAGTCCTGGTTGACTTGAACCAAGGCCGACTAGCCTCAAAGAAGGGCGGCAGGCCCAAAAGACTGGACGAGAACGATCTGCAGGATCTGTTGCAACTTGAAACCCCAGAGGGAACGGAAGGCTTGCTAAGCACATGGGAGTCATGCCTTCGGCCTATATACCGGCAACTTCGATTGATTGAGCAATTCAATCGGCGTTTTTTCAGGACAGAGAAGGGTTACATGGGACTAGGTCCGCCAGATATCCAACCCGGTGACGCTATCTGCCTTCTGTCGGGCGGGTCCGTGGCTTATGCGTTGAGGAGGAGTGCGCATGAGACCTGGATCTACATTGGCGAATGGTACGTGTCATCCTTCTACCCAATTTCAATCTCAGTTGCGCTAAAGTGTTGTAGCTACGTACATGGGATCATGGACGGAGAGGCCGCTGCGAAAGCAATCGAAGGTAAAACTGACTTCGTCACGTATCGCATCGTCTGAGCAGTGGAAAGTCTGCTGTCATTTTGCCCCTTTATATTTAAAACCTTTATAGCTTAATAAAGCTTTATTTAATTAAAAACCTAGTCCTAAATATAACTAAATCTTTAATAAATAAACTTTTTTACCTAATATTACTAGCCTATTTAACTTTTCCTTTATAGTTATTTTACTTAATAACTTATTTTTATATTAAATTTTCTTAATTTACCTTTTTTAAAAAAAGTAATATATAGTATACTTAGGCTAAATATTAGGTAATATTAGTCCTAATAAGGGGTTATATTAATATAAGATATAAGTTTAATATAAAGCTAAGGAAAGTAACTATAAACTATATATAACCTAGGTTTACCTAAGGTTTAGCCAGGCTAGCTAGGGTTATCTTAGTCTAACCCCTATTAGACTTTTTATTATATAATAAGTACCTAGTATAATAGAAAAAAGAGACCTATCCCTAGGTCCCTATAATCTATTAAATTAAATAGTAAAAAGGAGGTTTATAGGGATAACTAAGGAGAATAACCTGTTTTATAGAAAGGCTATAAAAGGGGCTTTTTTAAGGGCTTAAAAGATAGCTAATTTTTAAGCCTTATTAACTAAGGCTATAAAAAGAAGGTCTTAAAAGATAGTATTAAAGATAGCTATAATAAAGAGGTCTCTATAGCTAGCTATAATAATAGCTATATTAATTAAAGAGATTAACTTATTATATAAGGCTATAAAATTAGGGTCTTTAAAAACAGTCTTAAAGGGAGGTTTATTTAATTAAGTAGTTAAAAGGGGGTTTTTTAAGACAGTTAATATTAAGGCTTATATAAAATAGCCTATAAATTTACTATAAGTAGTA
Organism: Fusarium pininemorale; assembly: GCA_002165215.1. Classification (NCBI taxonomy): domain Eukaryota; kingdom Fungi; phylum Ascomycota; class Sordariomycetes; order Hypocreales; family Nectriaceae; genus Fusarium; species Fusarium pininemorale. The sequence goes on from NFZR01000011.1 coordinate 1,152,036, forward strand.
AGATATACTATAGTAATTAATAAGAAAAAGGTAAAAGTAATAAAAAAGTAAAAGGTTATAATTACTAAATAATAAGGTATAGGGTAGGATTTATAAGATAAAAGTAGGTTTATTAAATAAAGCGAACTTTTCTAAATTTAATAATATATATTATATAATAAAGAAGTTAATAATAAACTAAAGAAAAAGAAGTTTTTAAAGTAAAAAGACCTAGGATATATATAAATATCCTAAAAAATAAGTATTATAATTCCTAAAGAGAAGTAGCCTTAATAGTAATAAAATAACTATTATAAAGATTATTAAAATTTAAAGAAAATTATAATATACTTTTTTCCTAATTTAAAAAGTACTAAGCTTTAGTAGGCTTATAAAGCTTAAATAAAAAAGTAAGGTTTTTTTTAATATATTATAAATTATCTAACTAAAGGGTAATAATTTAATATATATAATCCTTATTATATAATTATTATATAACTTAAGTTATATAATTTTTTAATTAATATTTCCTTAGTAAGAGATATTTAAAGTTTATAGAAAAAACTTTAATATATAGAACTTACTTAATTTCTTATATTTTACTTAGGTAAGTATATTAATTAAAAGCCCTGATTTTTCTTATTATTATAATATATATTTTATCCTAATTAGTTATTTAGAATATAATATATTTCTTAGTTATATAATAAGACTTTTTATAAAGTTAGGTCTTAATAGTTAAAAAGGCAGGTCTATTTAACTAAGCTAGGAAAAAAAGGTTTTTTAAAATAGTTAAAAAGGCAAGTTAGTTAAATATAGCTACCTATTTTCCTTTATTTAATACTAAAGACCCTTAACTTTATCTTTATAAAATAAAATATCTTATTATAAGAATTACTTATTTTAGTAAAGGTTATTAAGGTTAGTTTCCTAAAATTACTTTTTTTATTAAAAGTTTTATAAGTTAGTCTTTTTTAATTATATTTTTTATTAAAAGTTATAAAGTTAGTTTTATAGGCTAGTTTTATAAAATTAATATTTTTAGGTTAGGTTTTAAAAGTTAGTTTTAAGGGACTAAAATTAGGCTTTATAAGACTTTTTTTTTAATAAAAGTCTTATAAAGCTAGCTTCCTTTAATAATAAATCTATTAATTAAGATAGGGCTTTTAAAGGTACTTAAAAAAGTAATTTTATAATAAAAAAAGTATATTATATAGACTATATATATAGACTTAGTAGTCTTTTTTATAAGCCTAGGTAGCTTATAGGTCTTTATAAAAAGTTATTTTAAAAAAGATTAGTTTTATAGCTAGTTTTAAAGGAAAGAAAAGTTAGTTTTTAAGTTAGCCTTTAAAGATAAAAAGAAAAAAAGTTAGTCTTAAAGGGAAGGAAAAGTTAGGTTAAAATTAGCCTTTAAAGATAAAAGGTCTTAAAGTTAGTCTTAAAGGAAGATTAAAGGTTAATTTTAATAAATAGAAAAAAAGAAAAAAAGAAAAAAAAGTTAATTTTAAAGGACTAGGCTTAGGACTTAATAACCTAACTAAAAGGTTAAGGTAAAAGGCTTAGTTAGTAGCTTTTTTTAATAAAAATAGTAGCCTATTTAAAGGGGGTTTAGTTAAAAGCTTTATTAATTATAGTATTAGTTATAGTATTAGTTATAAATAAAGCTATATTTTAGTTTAGGTTTAGTTAAAAGCTTTTTAAAACTAGGTTATAAAAAGCTATATTTTTTAATTTAGCTAATTTAGTAAGTAAATAAGACCTAGGTCCTTTTTTTAATATTATTTATTATAGCTATAAGCTAGGTAGCTATAATAAAGGGAAGGTATTAATTAGATAATTAAAAATAGTAATTACTACTATCTATTAGGTAATATTAGTCCTAATAAGGGGTTATATTAATATAAGGTATAAGTTTAATATAAAGCTAAAGAAGGTAGCTATAGACTATATATAACTTAGGTTTACCTAAGGTTTAGCTAGGCTAGTTAGGGTTATTTTAGTCTAACCTCTATTAGACTTCTTATTATATAATACTAAATATATCTTTATAATTTTAATTATCTTATTAATATTATTTAGTAATTTCTTTTTTTTTATAAATAAAGTTTTTTTAAAAATTAAAATAAAGTAATATATATTTATAAATACTATAATTAAAATAAATAAAATTTATAAAATTTATAAAATTTATATTATTTACTTTAATAACTTTATAAAGGCTTATAAAGTTATAATTCTTATTAAGCTATTTATATACTTTATAGTTAAGTTAATAAAAGTTAATAAGTATAAAAACTATTATATTTATAATAATTATTAAAAGTAATAAAATTTTAATTAAATATATAATAATTATAATAAAAGTTATTTTAAAAGTATTATTTTAAATTAATAAACTTATTTATATTAAGTATTTTACTTTATATATATTTTATATACTTTAAGTTTAATTATTTTATAAAAAAGTAATATATATTTATTTATATATCTTTAAAGTTAATTATTAAAATATTAACTTTTTAATTAAAATTAAAATTTTAAGTAATAATAAAAATAATAAGTATCTTACCTATATATATTTATTAGTATTCTTTACCTTTATATACTAATAGCTAAAGCCTCTTTTAAATACTAATAACCTTATCCTAGTTATTTTGCCTAACGAGGTTGGTATTAGAGAAGATTTATAGGATGGAGTTAATAGTTGGCGGATGAACAAGTATATAAAAAGAAGCGTGAAGGAGATCGACGACGATAACCAGTGGAGACAAAAAGGCTGAAGAGCGTCTGAGATGAAGGAGTGAAAAGTGTTGTAGCTAAATTCAGCACAAATGCACGCAGGGCGAAAGAAAAGGAGGCTTCATGATCTCTCGAGTTCCATTGCATGGCTTCAGGCGAAGGAATGAAGGAAGGATGAGGAGGAGACGTCAAGTTGAAGGCACGGCCTCAGCGGGCGAAAGGTGCATATGCTGGTGTGAGTCGGTAGTATCTTTATTGACTTTAGCTATTGCTAGCATGATAGAATTTGAGTAAAAGCTGGGGATGACCACTAATGCAGAAGAGGGCAAGCATCAAGGCGAACCATGTCGTTGCGGTTAATTTCGAGATTCAAAGCTCCCGGAACCAGGACAGCCAAGACGGTAACCCAAGCACCAACAGTACCAACAAAAATGACAGTAGTCCACGACCGCTGGTCCATACCGAAAATTGATCATGCCGAAACCCATGACTGTCGTGACTGGAAGATGTGATCACAAGCAGTCCGCTGCTTTCCACTGTATGTGTGCCTTCGGGTAGCCATCGTCTGCGCTTCGAGGTTAGCGAAGGAACGGAAGGGATCGAGGCGAGACTTACGGATCCGCAGTAGCCAGGGCGGCGGGTCTGGTACACTGGAACTTGAGGAGTAAGCTGTAAAATGTCAGCGTTTCTTGATCGATGGCCAAGCTGCGATGATGCGTACAAATTCATTTTGATGATTGCTTGTGAAGAGAAGAAGAGGAAGAGAGGAAGAATTGAGACGAAGATTGGGCAATATCGGAAACACAATCAGTCAGGAAAGCGCTAGGCAAGGAGGACGATGGACAGGCTGTCGCCTTCCTCGCCATGGATCCCTCTTTTCCTGACGTCGAGAGCACCTGCAGTTACAAGCCAGAGACGGTTTACTACTTCAAGAGTCAAATCGGAGTGTATGCTCCGGTATGCCCAGGGCGACAACTTAAAAGCCCTGAGTTGGAACTCATCAGATCATGGGGACCATGGATCATTGCGAGACAACACAAAAACCAGTTCAACTCGTGACTAGATTGATGTAAGGAGAGGAGAGTTAGAAGATCCTGGAGAAATGCCCGACCTCTTAAGCGTCGACAGCCTCGATATTCCACAGAGACTTCACACCAAATTTGTGTTAGTCCCATATTATAAAATCGGTGAGGCAATTATTATATCTCACATAATTCTTTGGACTTTCTGTCAGCTGGAGTTGCATGATCAGCTCACTTGTGACGTCACACGCCTTGAGCAAGGCAACACGAAAACTTCACGCGTAAGCTTGCTTCTGACAACCTCACACAAGCGTTTAATCACAATTCAAGGCCCAAAAATATGGCGGCGAGACCCAAAGACATCGAGTCCGAACATCTTAGATTTGAGTTTCTTCTTCGTCATGTCGATGATGAACCTTCGATTGCCGATGAACGGTCCCTCACTGAAGCCATTCGAAGAATCATCCAAACCGCCGTGAATTTTGCGGTAGTTGGCGAAGTCGACGGTGCAACCAGACTTCTCGAAGCACTCAAGAGTAGAGGTGTTGGTCCGTTCCAATACTCTGATTCCGATTATCCCTTCTTGAAGCCTTGCATGTTTTTCGCCTGGGACGCAACATCGTCATGGCCTTCTTGGATTCCTGAGGAGGAACATACAGAAGAAAAGCTTCAAGAGCTTGAGGCCGAAGGAAGAAAACACTGGCTCGAGCGATTCAGTCAGGAATGGACTGTCACAGAGGAAACCGCCGAAAAAGCTTTGGACATGGCGTATAACGGCTTAACTACGACCCTGCCAGACTACAATGGAACACTCGCCGGACAGGTCGCACAGGCAGAAGCCATGGCCGCAAATGGTTTCTTCTCATATTCGGCGAGTCCAAACGGGCCGATGACTGTCAGATACCTGAAGATAGCCATGTGGTGGCGTCAAGGCATTTTCCCTTACCCATTTGTTCAACTGTACCGCACCGCTGGTTTGATGATTGCCCTGGATATATATCTGCGCCTGGGTATGGAGGATAAGGCCCGAGAGCTATTCATGAAAATGTGCGATCGTTTTCACGTCGAAGAACAAGTTGAACAGCTCGTCTGCTCTCGAGCGGCGTGGAAGCAGATTCTTGCAGTTCCCGAGCGGCCCCTCCTGGACTTTCTGAACATTCACGCAGCCAAGCTGCGGCCAGCCGTGACTCGTGCTTGTCAAATGGTTGAGAGTCGCCTGGAGGGTGGACCGAGACGTCGATATGCAGGCCAATCCATTGAGAAGCTAGTCCATATTATCAGCGAGAATACGTTCAAAAACTGCCCCTACGACAGGCTGGATGCCTATCGTCCGCCTGGTAACCTCCGGAATCGGCCAGAAAATGCCAATGGCCTACTTGGACGGGGGTGTACCGTTGCGGGTATACGAGCTTTGGAGGAACGGCTAGGCGTGACTCTTCCTGAAGACTATAAAGAGTTTCTCAGCATCACAAATGGTCTTGATTCAATGTGGGATGGCCAAAATCTTGTAGACTACCTGGCTGGTGCCCAGTATGTCAATTGGCAAGACGTTGACTTCCTCGAAGGCAATGAGCTACCTCTGCTGAAGGACGGAGAGCCACTAGCATGGACCAAAAGCATGCTAGAGTGGCCAAAGATCGAAAAGGCTAGGTGTATCTGTCTCTCGGGCGGTATCAACCATGAAGAAAGGGCTGGTCATTTCTTCCTCATAGGTCAGGATCTGCTTCAACCAGCTAAAGAATACTTCTTCAAGACATACGAGGAAAGGAATGACACTCAGCGTCGTGAGCTTGACCGACTTGTTCAAGAGACGTACGGGAGCATGGAGAACTTCAGCAACCTCGAATGGGGACTCATTAGTTGGACTGCATGGGACTTTACTGTTTACCCGTATAATGGGATCCGAGACTTCTTGGAACAGATGGCCGAGGCGTCTTTGCGGCAGGAGAGACCTTGGCTGAATATGTTTGAGCCGAGATTTAGACAGATGGCAAACGCATAAGCCCGGGAAGTCAATCTTGGCTTTGGATAGGAGTCAACTATCTGTATTAAACAAACGTACAAGATACTGGTCAGATTACCATGGACTTCTGTTGGATTATGACTTGAAGCTCAAATGAGATGCGCCTTGCCATATAATACTTGCAATAGATGCCAGAGGCGAATAACACTACGCCATTTTGTTCATCTATGTGCACAATCCACCCACTACTTTGCCCCTCGTGGTTCCGGAAGCCTACCATCAAGCCAACTGTGGCAGCTCCCCGAATAGCTACGTCTAGGCCGATATAGGTCTCAGAAACAGCCAAGTGGAGCACTGAAAAGGCCTGGCCGGTTGTTGTGAATGTGGTAGTGATAAGTCATAGATCTTTCTCTTTGACAGCCTCCTCGTCATGCATAGGCCGGCCTGTGATTAGATACACACCTTCAAAACCATGGAGCTTGCTCTACTCTATACTCTGTCACCTCGTTTCCAGGAACCATCACTGCTTATTGACCGTTGCAGGTAGTGTATTCCATGGCTCCACCATGCCATTGGCTCAAAGTCAACAGAACCTAGCTCAAGATATAAACATGGATTGCAGTGCGCTTGAGTTCTGTCTCTGAGTATTATTGCTGTATTCACCAGAGTATGGCCTTCGTCAGACGATGTGTGGTGTTATGATAGCAAAATTGCAGGTGCTCGCAAAACAGTTCCATTCCCATTACAGCTAATCCAAGTCATCTTGTAGTGAATCGAGCATTGATAAATAGTATAAATACGGACCATCCATTCCCCGAATCCTTCCTATCTCAAACAAACACCTCAAGATCGAGAAATTTCTTTCAAAGCGAAGCAATAAATAGTTCAGCATCTAGAAACCACCCTTGGCCCGTCAAACATGTGTATCAAGGTCCAAAGAAAGTATTCCTGCAGAAAGTGCTACCTTCACCTCAAAGATGAGTGGGACGACATTCCCTGTGCCAAGGCAAGGGAGAATGGCGGTGCCATGGGCGCTTGCGGGACCGGGTCGTCGGTCGAAAGGAAGGAGATAGAATCCATATGTGACGAGTGCTTGAAGAAGCAGAAGAAGAAGCGAGGTTATTAAGGGTAAGCGTGAGTAAGGATATCATGGCTCAGATGCCAACTTCTATAGTCCAGTAATCACTGAGTGCTCACGCCCTCTCTACAAATCAAAACACCGAGCAGCACTGATAATTAGTGCCCTACTTCGTTTCTCCCGTGACTGGTGTATCTCTAGTATCATGAATAGTACTTGGTACTAATATGAGGTTAGATCGAGAGCAACGTATTTTGGTTGACGTAAGCTACCTCTGACTCAACGTGCGTTGTGTCAGCGAGAGGGAGGTTATAATCGCGAGGAGCTAATGCTTTGTTCACTGCTCGAACGTTTTGAGCGTTATGAGTCATCTGTGATCCACTATCTATAGATCGTATCGTGAAACTTCATCCTGTCAAAGCGATACGGTCCGCTCACATTAAGCACGCAATCATCATGCCGCATAGCATCACAGCAAGAAAGAAAGATTTAACACTTAATGAAAAACAGGTCGTCAGTCCTGGCTAATGCTGTAGACGCATGGCCTTGGGCCCAAATAGAGGGGCCAAAGTAATGATATTTTACTAGAAGAACTACAATTATGCCACCGGTTTTGGTTGACCCAGAATCACGTCAATAACCTTGTGGTCGTCATAAGTGGCAACAGTTCGCTCGCACAAAGCAGCGACACGCTCCTTGCTTTGGAGACCATCCGGGCAAATGAGCCAAATAACATTGGTCATAAATGATCGCTTGTACTCGACCATAACCTCGGGATCGTTATGTCGGTCAAACTTGGGACCTCCAAGGCCATGAAGTATCTCGAGATAGTGATCTAATATCTCCATCTCATGGGCCCTGCGGTCTTCCACGCTGAGCATAGCTGTCATGTGATACACGACATCATGGAAGCATGAACCAAAGTGGAAAGCTGACCAGTCTAGGAAACCAATGCGGTTATCAGCTGTGAAGTAGATGTTTCCGATATGAGTATCACCGTGCAGCAGGGTTCGGAAACGCGGGTTTCGCTCAGCGTAGTAGCGATCCAAGGCCTCGTTACACCGAGCCCCGTCCATAAGATAGTCCGGAAGCTGGGGGCGGCCGGGCCTTCTAACGACTTCGTTCCACGATCTGCACATGAATGTCATGGCAGGATCGTAGTTGTTCCAGATCCCTGTAAGTGAGTGAGGCGCTGGTAACGAAATTATTCACAAAGGTTCTTACATGGATGGTCCTCCTGACTCTGGCCCCAGTACTGAGCATGCAAACCTGCCAGCTGCTCAACACCATTCTTGACTTTGTCAACCGAGTATGAAGCAACCTCAGCTGGAAAAGTGCAACTTTCGCTGATAAGATCGTTCATGATTGCAATTCCCTGCTTCTCATCTGTTCCACTCCACCAGCCTCTTGGAAAGATCATATGGGTGAGGCTTGGGGCAACTTTGCTGAAGAACTCCGCTTCTCGTTGAGCCAGACTGACGGTCCATGGCTGAGCTTCGATCATGTGGGGATCAAACACTCCCTTGACACAGATATTGACCGGCCTTTCTTGGTCCGTTTCATTTTCGTAGGTAATCTTGTAGAATAGCTTACTCGCGGTTCCCCAGATGTTGCGTGTATTCTCTACCGATTTGATCTCATGCCCAAGCTTCGCACTGAACCACTGGGGCGTCAGATCAGACGGGAGGACGGGGAGTTGCTCGGTCGTTGATTCAGACATAGCGGCGAGTGTTTCCGGTTTCTTGCATCTACTACTTGTTTCGTATAGGTGCTGGCTTATAAGACAGTTAGCATCTGACTCTTACTCCTGCAACCTGTTTTATCCGGACCACCAGCCAAGAGAGGGGTGTCAGCATTGATTACGTACATGCATCCGAATATTACCAAGTGCTTATTGAGAAGCGGGCGATTATCGCCAAACAAGATCAATAGATGGGGGAATCTATCTTGCCAAGAAGCTTGACTGGATAGGTGTCCTGAACACGGTTAGTCGGTGTAAGAATGAAAGTCGGAGGCGGCAACAAAACAACTCAAACTTGTTATGGAGGAAGCTAAGCTCACCGAGAAGTGCGATTTTGAACCAATACGGGGATTTTCCGGGTTCTGGTCTTTTACAGAGTGGCATCAAGAGTGGACTGCACGCGGGCTACGACCCATGACAAGCTCATTACACACCCAATGAGGTGACAACTCCTAAACGCTCAGATTTACCAGCGTCTCAAGTGAATCAGTGAAAATGCAACTATTTTAGGGACTCCAAGGCTCAGAAATAAATATTCCATGGCCGCATGATACTCCGGCGATAGTGACAAGGGGATGCGACTCGGAGCTCAAGATGCGGTTTCAGATCGGTTGATCTTATCGTAGATATATGAAACGATCGAAACAGTGAAAATGGACTAGCATAGATAAGAAGATTCTTAATTAGGAAACGGAGTGATTCAAATTCGGATATGATATCAATTTAAAGATGAAACTAACTAACGAGTGAATATTAAAGCCTTACTATGGAACGTTTGGTTGCGATGCACGAGACGGGGGTAGTGAAAGGGAAACGACAGTATATGCGAGTAGTGTATAACATTTTTATGTTCCTTTATGCAATTTAGAAGTCTAGTTATGCTGCGCTGAAATGTTCGACTCAGTGGTCCTCGACATCCTCATCCCGTCCTGGGTACATGATGTCTTGGGAGAGGACAGCCCGAACGTGGCTGTAGAAAATGAAAACAAAAGCGGAGAGAATGACAATGCTCATTCCAGTGGCGACCCATCCGATGGCCTTGCTACCAAGGGATCTTGCGATAGAGATAGTAGCGAGAGTGAAACCAGTGTTGGGGAAAACCATTGCCCACCATCCGAGGTGAAAGTACTTAGGGGGAGACTGAATAACGGCAACGGCCGCGATGCCAAACCACCACAAACTCAATGCCCAAAGAAAGATAGCACTCATAGTAGCTATCAATCGAACCATTCCGACGTTGATAAATGTTCCATCTTGGATGAAGTCGATGTCTTCCGGCAAGCCTTCAGCCATGCCTATCAAAGCCAGAGCAGTGAATGCAGGTGGACCAACGCACATGAAAAGACCTGGACGATGCTCTCTGTTGGGCAGGCCTGCTTGCATCAAGCGTCCAATCATGTGAGCATACATCATAACAGCAACGCTGAGTCCAAGGCCCTGGCAGGTTAATCCTGCAACAATGATCGGAACAGCAGCGACATGAGGCTGAGTCTCAGCGATGACAGATGCGATTGTGCCTGAAAGCATGATGGGGAAGATGGGTAAGATCCAAGTGGGCATCATAGTGGTGAGAGAAAAGCTGTGAGCAGCGAAAACATAGCTGTACTGTCCTATAGACAGGATCAGGGTGACGACAAGGTAGCCCCAGAAGGTTGCCTGGACAGCCCAGACCAGGTTTGAATTGTCTTTCGGTATCGCATACCGATCGGTACTGGTAATGATGGTGGCTACAGATAAGAAAAAGGTAGGCAAGAAGAAACCTTCTCGTGGATGTGTCATGGACTTGGCAAATGATCCTGGGTGCAGGAAGAACCGTGAGACCATCGCCGTGGTCACGCAGGTAAATATTATGAGGTTGATGATATAAATAACCAGACCAATGGTCTTGAGACCTGGAAATTGGTTCGGTTGAGCGAAGAAGAGAAGTGATAGACCACCAGTACTCATAGGCAACGTATACCAAGCCCAGGTGAAATGCTTCATACGTTGACGCAAGCCAAGTTTAGGTCGGTTCGGGTCGTAAATGTCGAATGAAGGATGTTGGTTTGCATCCTTGATGTGCGTCGGTGTTGATGTGCCGGACTCGATATCAGTTGAGGCTCCGGACATGAGATCTGATGGTGAGTTTGGTCGATGAGACTCATGGTGGTTACGTTGTGTGGAGAGATTGTCGAGGTTGTAACTGTCGCGATCCATGTTGGAATCACGTATCCTCGTATCGTGATGCGCCATGGTAGTGCAGAAATATTTTGCGAAAGATGAGCTGAAGGAGAGATGGAAGAGAAAGCGAAGAGGGTTCCACTGATGTATGTAGTCGCCAGACTCCTACTTGAGAGTTCCAGACTAGAATTGGAGCGTTCTGCTGTTGATACGGCCAGAGCGGTAGATATTCAGGGGCTTGGCACTAGGTATAAATATTCGCCAACGGCGATAAGAGCCCAAGCACTATCGCCATCGTCTCGGCACTTTTGCAAATATCATTACGAATCTCACATGCCTGCACTTTACTGGATACCAGATCTTCATTACACGTTTCTTAGACATGACACGCAAACTAGACTAATTTTAGCGACGGGCGCGACAACGGGTAATGTCTGAGCCGCAAAGCGTAGCAAGGCTGCTGGCCAACGAAGTCTCGTGTATAAGAAGTGAGACCCAAAACATTGGGATAGCTCCTGAGCTGTCCCTTGCTGTATATCAGTGCGATCGTCTTGAAGATCAACGGTGAGCCAATAAATATGCCCTGCACGTCCCGCTTCGGTCGTCGTACTCGTCACCTGACTCGTACCAATGCTAATGAGGCTTAAGCTTAACCTTGTCGGTGGAGAAAAGGGAATGAGAGCCGCTGGATCCCATTGGGCGTAGATATCGAACACTTGGACGTGAGCAGGGAGTGTAGATTGCGGCCTAAATTAGTATTGAAGGGTTTGAGGTCGCGTTTGAAGATCGTCCTCAAACTTGTTTTGATAGGGGGGCTGTGGTATTGGTAGCGGCTCTTACGGGATCGTGTTCACCTGCGATCTGTCGCGTTTCATTTCGTATGCGAGATAAGGAAACTACCGTCTGGGTCAACAGATCGTCGCAAATGATGGCATTGGTGTTGTCGATGGTGGCTTGGAGACACGGCAGAGGCGCTCAACATCCCTGCAATGGATGCCACGTCGCAGGCGGCTCAAAATTCCCAAGACTTTTAAGCCACGCTGGGCATTCTTTAGAGTTTCGGGCATACCGGGCATATCAATAGAACATTCCACGGACGTAAAACTTCCTTCACATGCTACAAACATATTGAGAACTCCATGGAGTCGGCGATAAACAGCCCCGGCTCGCGTTAATTGGGAACTCTACCGGGTTTCACGTCCCGCGTTCAGACCGTCCCCGGGCTCCAGTCGGTCTCCAGTATCTCTATATTTAAGTTTAAATAAATAGAGGCCCGCGGACTGTATTCAGCAGGTGCTTGGGCGCTTCGGAGTCGCCATGTATCGAATTGAAGTGTCTCCACCGAATATCGACAGGAAGTGTTTCGCGATAACGGAAAAGTCCGGAACTTTTGCACCGAGAGCACGTTTCTGCCTTGCTATTTGTGTCCGTAGTGCTGTTTCGACTTGTTTGATCGCCAAGACCACCAATTGTTTGACCGTGAGTCCACCAATCACACCGGAAGCGTCATAGAATTCTGGTCTGTGATAAAACAATATCTTATAAATAGCAGAAAAATTATCATTTTCACAGGAGAATAAGTATTCAGTGGCTCCAGCCATCGCCCTCAACCGCTGCATTATCCAGTAGCGTCAAAATCGACCTCTTGACCCTGGCCATTTTTGGCGGCACGCTCTTTCGCGATGGCCGCCATCTTCAAGACAGCCGTGCTATCAGCGAACTCGATGACCCTGCTTATCTTCGTACCATCACCAGTAAGATAGAAAATCCAAGAAAATTCTAGAGGCAGAGTCTCGCCATGATGGTAGATCATGTCTCCGCTGCTTTCAACTGCCGCGCGCCGGGCCTCAACGTCGATCGTCAAGTGCTTTGACACAGTATTGTGAACGCCGCCAAGAGAAAGATCGTCGGCGTATAGCTTCTCGTAGATATCATTGGGCATTAGAAACTCTTCCGGGAGGCCGAGCGCCTTGCACAGTGAAGCGGGAAGAAGTTGGCGAGTGCAGTCTGGTGTAACATCGCGGTTGATGACGCTCGGGTCCTTGGCTTTTCTCCCGTCCTCGTAGCTCGCGAGAAAGCTATTCACCGTAGTTTCGATTTGCTTCTTGAGGTCTGAGTTGGCAGGCATTGTGATGGTGAGGGTTTATAGCTTCAGTCAATGCACAAGCGGTGAAAAGTAGAATGCCAAGTCAGAAAGAACAGAGTCCGGTCGTCGCCCCTCAGATATATCCATTCTAGTTGCTCACATAAGCTTACGGCGATGGTGGTCAGATAAGTTAAATCCTACTGAAAGGAACATTTTCCGCGCCGCGCGGTTATTCTCGTGCGAGATGGAAAGGCAGTAGCTAGAGTGTAATGTTTCGGACTATGAGTGATGCTCTGATCATACAAATGCCTTTTCGCAAACTGTGTCTTGACCTACGGACTAAAAAGCAAGATAAAATTTACCACGGACATTGGTATCCTACCCGCTGCCATACTCTTCAATTACACGTAGGCGAAAATAAATGAATTACTTAACGCGAAATCTTGGGGCTTTGTAGCAACATGACGTTTGTTTAATTAATCCTGATAATTGTGAGGTCTCGAGTACCGGGTAATTCGACTCTTGGGGACGCCAACCCTTTGCTTATGCTGAGTCATTAGTTGATCACCGGGTTTGAACACTGACATATGTAACATGTTCGAGCAACCTTCTCAGAAATATTTTCTTTATTCTTAGTAGAGACTACATGTTTATGATGCAAGCTACGAATGATCGTGAATTGACGTTCGTTCTTGTCATCTTGTTCCACCACACCAGTCCCATGACAAAAAATATGTCAGATTCGTCCAACTTACAAACCATTATCATCAATACTGATTTGTCTGTGATGGGTTGACGATCTGGATCTTTAGCTGTATTGAGGTCTGTTCACCTTTCTATGGCCAAAAAACTTCACACATGCCCTCGGTCTCATCAAACCGGAACCGAGTAAACGAAAGACGATTCAGATCCTGCTTGGATGTCCTATAGGAAGTATATTGCATCGAATGTGGCAGTTCTCTGATTCACAGAGTTTCTTCACATATATAATGGCCGAAAGGCCTGATAGAACTTACGCCCCTTCGTAACACTTATGAACGTATAAGAAAGAAGAGACAGATCAGACCTTTCAAACTCTGCCAGAAGACTTAAGTTGATGACAACCAACTAATAGTAAAATCATTTTCGTCATGGGCGCTTTCAACCCAAACAATGTTCCCACGTGGACGCACTATATATCTAAGCACCTGATCATCACCCAGCAGACATTTTTCGATGGTCTTGAATGGATTTACGGGAAAAGGCTGATGGAACACCGAACTACGGATGGGAAGATGAGGGAGACAAGATGAAAGTCACAGTCTTCACGGAGGAACCGAAAGACTTGAAAGAGAGGTTGCAGGCTATCGGACAGATTGAGAAAGACTAAGCATTGATTGATGCGTAAAGCTTATGACGCCTCCACGAGGCATATAAAGCCAACACACTAAAAAGTCCTATTTAACTTTAGCTTTTAGAAGGCAATATACGCATAGCCTCAACAAAGATAAGTCTCCCAATAAGAAAGGCTAAGCATCTTCTCAAACCCCATTCGGGATAAGTTCTGTTGGTCGCAGTGAACTTCAGAGGTATGGCCCATTCAAGAACGTCAGATGTAGTCGAGAAGAAAGTATGGTGAGAATAGCACTGAATAAGAATTGACCTTTGCTGCGAGAAAAGCTTACTTAAGAAGTGTTCTTGTATTTCAGTGGAAAGCCCGTTTTCGGGCCATGTTTACTACACTATAGACAGTAAAGTACAACATCAAAGAAAATCGAGAGACCTGGTATGACTGGTTTGCTTACAACCGGCCAGTGTCTACCATCGAGGGATCTTCTCTGAGAAGTCTGGTTGAAACCTCTTCATATACGTAGTATCATCACGCTTCTTCAACCCACAGTCCAGATACTGTTGATGAAGCTTTGCCAACCTCTCTCTGTCTAGCTCAACCCCTAGACCTGGCACTGTCGGCACTACAACACCACCATCCTTCCACTTCAACGCGCCGTCAACAACAACGTCTTCATCTCGGCGCTTCCAAGGCCAGTGAGTGTCACAAGCATAATCAAGATTTGGCGTTGCGGAGGCAAGATGCGTCATGGCGGCGAGTGAGATGCCAAGATGGCTGTTGGAATGCATCGAAAGGCGCAGACCCCAAGTTGCACAGATGGATGCTAGTGTTTGTGACTTGCGAAGACCTCCCCAGAAGTGGTGATCTGACAGGATGACTTGTACGGCATTTTGGAGAATTGATGGTGGGAGATGGTCGAAAGCAACGACTGCCATGTTGGTAGCAAGGGGCATCGATGCTTCTTTGGCAACAGCGGCCATACCCTCGATCTCACCAGCTGGATCTTCCAAGTACTCAACAATACCGTCAAGCTCTTTTGCGACCCATTTTGAAGTCTCAACTGTCCAAGCAGCGTTTGGATCGAGTCTCAATGGCACATCAGGGAAAGCTTCATGTAAAGCTTTGATTGCAGCAACTTCCTCCGCAGGAGGGAAGACGCCCCCCTTGAGCTTAATGGCCTTGAAGCCATACTCGTCAATGATCTTCTTGGCTTGCTTCACCACTCCTTGCGGGTCTAGCGCAGGCCCGTATTCATCATCTTCGTGGCCAGGGTGTCCTCCCCATTTATAGAAGAGGTAGGCTGAGTATTGAACTTGGTCTCTCACCCGTCCACCGAGAAGGTCACTGACTGATATACCAGCTAGTTTGCCTTGTAAGTCAAGACATGCGACTTCGAATGGCGAGAAGACCTTGTCAGCGACCGAGGCAGTAGTCACCATGCCTCCCATGCCATCTCCACCAGTATTGGTGTCGGTCTTGAGTGATTCAACGCATTTTTGGTAGATGACGTTTGTGCTGTAGACAGAAAGACCTTTGATACTATCCGCTGCTTTTTGCAAGCGGTTCAGATGTGCTGAATCTCCGTATGACTCGCCAAGGCCATATGAGTCTTCTGTGATGATCTCGATGATGCTGCGTAAAGCATATGGCTCATGTACACCCACGCTGTTCAGCAGGGGCATATCATGGAAGGCCACCGGGGTGATGACAATGTCTTTGATGATGCTTTGTTGAGACATGATTGTGATTCAGTATGTATTCTGTGATTGTTGAGTCTACTGATAGGAACTGCATTGTTTGAGTGGTGGACTATTTATCCCGGGATTGTGCATGGTTGAGCTGTCATGTCATTGTTGCTTGCGGGGTAAACATCATTCCCTTTGAGTAACCATCACGGGTATCATGCGTGATTACTTGGTGGAGTGCTCCATGAGGTGTAATCATATCCGGATCAAGAGGATAAAGCACATCGGACATGTTTCCTTGGAAAGATTGATGTGGCTGGTCATGGACCCGCCACGGATAACCTCTTGGCTGGATGCTTTTCCGAAAATCAACAGCTCCGTTGATCCCCCAGTAGATAGCGTTGGGGGTGATATTTTCCGTACAATGAGACCATCAGAAATCATACCCCGCACTTGGCAAACATGGACACTCCGCTTTGGGTGCTGCCAAGCCTGGGGTTACACTGGTTTTCGTCTGGGGAAGTGTGGGGCACCCGCTTGAGCTAATCTTTGCAATGACCTCCTTTGCTTTTCCAGATCGTGGCCTCGACTATAATACCCAGCCTGCTTCAGCACTTCCAAGGCTCGGTCATTCAGCATCACAACTATTGAGCTTCAAGTCCCAGAGCAGCTAAGTTCTGTCTGCTGATCTAAGCTCTCAGCCACGAACCTCAAGTGCAGCAACACCTTCATCATGGCTCCTCGAAGTTCAATCTCCAAGAGCGACATTGAGGTCGGCGACCATAAGCCAGACCATCTCGAAAACACCTCCGAAGCCATCGAGATCGGCGGTTTCCGCGTCTTCGGTCTGGATCCTGTCGATGCCGACTTCTACAACAGCTACACAGAGGAGCAGAGGAAGAAGGTTTTTCGTAAGGTCGATGTTCGACTTGTACCAATGCTCGCTCTTTTGTATCTCATATGTCATATCGATCGCGCCAATATCGGCAATGCGAAGATTGAAGGCATGGTGGAAGATTTGGGCATGACTGGTAAGAAGAGAGCCTTTCATCTTAGCTAGGATGGTACCTGATACTAACTCTATTCACAGGTGTCCAGTACAACACCATTCTATCTATCTGTAAGTCAAGTCGAATTCGCTGATTAGAACAACATGAGCTGACTTGGAGATAGTCTTTGTTCCCTATGTGCTTCTCGAAGTCCCTAGCAACATCCTTCTCAAGAAGTTCAAGCGCCCCTCGATGTACCTTGGTATTCTCTGCGTCTGCTGGGGTATCGTCATGACTTGCACTGGACTTGTACAAAACTTTGGTGGTCTTATGGCTACTCGTGTTCTTCTCGGTATCTTTGAGTAAGTCAAGTGGTCACTTGGACCCAATATACTGGTGCTGATGCTGACGCCGCGATTCAGGGCCGGTTTCTTCCCTGGCGCTATCTACCTTTGCAGGTAAGCTCAAAAAACAGTCTCAACTGCGTTAATATCCTAATTACTTGCAGTTACTGGTATATGCCGCGTGACCTTAGTGTTCGCATTTCATATTTTTATTGCGCCAGTGCCTTATCAGGTGCCTTCTCTGGCCTCCTCGCAGCTGGAATCGCTGAGATGGACGGTGTCGCCGGTCTCGAAGGTTGGAGGTGGATCTTCCTTCTCGAAGGAATGGCAACAGTTGTTCTCGGTGTTTGCTGCTTCTTTCTCCTTATCGATACTCCTGCTCTGTCTACACGGTGGTTGAGCCCCGAGGAGATCCGATTCCTTGAGCTCTCCATGTTCATCAAGCAGGGAGGAGGCTTCCAAGAGGAAACGACAGTGAGATGGAAGGACATCCGGATGGTGCTCACAAACTGGAGAGTTTACGTCCAGGCTTACTTCCTTCTGTGCCAGTCTGCTCTCTCTTATGGCACCAAGTTCACCCTGCCAAGCATCACCAAGGCGATGGGGTTCAGCAACACGAACGCTCAGCTTACCTCAGCCCCCCCTTACGTCGCCGCAGCTATTTCTGCCATTGTTTTCGCCAAGATCTCTGACCGATTCTTCTGGCGTATGCCCTTCGTCGCCATCCCCATGGTGATCGTCACAGTCGCATACTCGATCATGATTTCTCTCAACGGTCAACTCGAAGCTAAGAAGGGAGTTGCTTACTTTGCCGTCGTTCTCGCTGTCATCGGTATCTATCCTATCCAAGCCGCCGCTGCCTCGTGGAACGCCAACAACATCGCACCATCATCTCGCCGTGCAATTGGGATTGCTTTGATGAATTGTGTCGGTAATGTCGGTGGTATCGTCGGTAGTTTTATGTATCTTGAGAAGGAGAAGCCTAAGTATTACACTGGATTCGGTTTGTCGCTTGCTTTCGGAGGTACTGGCTTGATTGTTGCTTTCCTCCTGGAGTGGAGCTACAAGATCGCCAATGCTCGCAAGGCCAAGATTGCCGAGGAAGCTAAGAGGAAGTATACTGAAGAGGAGCTGTTTGACATGGGAGACAGGTCGCCACTGTTCAAGCATGTGCTTTAGACTTTGGACCGTTTGGATGGACTATTGAGTGGATACAGATTACTAGTGATAGTGGCTAGAGTCACTCACTGTTTGTGAGCGTTTCAAAGCCAGTGACCGCAAGCATAGCTGAATTATGATATTATGAGGAATATAAATGAGTATTATACTCAGTTCAAGATAAGGAAGCCCCCTAAATGCCATGCACCCTCCACGTGCAAATCACATGGAACAATGTAGTCAAACACCCTTAACCACCAAGGGCACATACACCGCCCCGGCAGACACAAACGCCAGGAATAACACACAGATCCAAGTTACTATCGCAATCAGAAGGACTACCGCAGCTAACCTCATCGACACAGATACCCTGCTGGCAACTAGCGCCAGCTGAACACCCAGCATTTGACTGACAGAGTTGCAAATCAGATCGTGGTGCGCATTGAGATGTCGATTGGGGGCATTCGCAGAGTCCTATAGCACAAATAGGGTTGACATCCAAGAGACAGTCGTTTGCGTCAAGGCAGGCTTGTGCTGAAGTAGGTTGACAGAAACCAGAGTCCGAGCAGGTTTCACCGGGGGTAGTACATTTGTTGTCATCGGAGCATGGAGCGCCCTGGCCATCGTCGGGAACGCAAGTGCCGGCATCGCAGATGGGATTTGCCCCGCCGTTGAGAGCTTGGCAATCGGCGTTCACAGTGCATTCGTCCGGTACAGCAGCCGCAGTGGTGGTAGTCGTAGCTGGGGCATTTGTTGTAGTGTCTTCGACAGCCTGAGTAGTCGTAGTGATGGCAAGTAAGATCGTGGTGTCGTCGCTCAGAGTCACAGAAGTTGAGATATCCTCGGAGACAGAGGTTGCTTCAGTTGTAGTCTCAGAAGGCTCAGTGGCCGATGTAGTCTCGATGACTGTTGTGGTGGTGTCTTGAACAGCTTGGGCAGTCGTGGTGCCATCGGCTAAGGTCTCAGACGATGAGACAGCATCAGAAATAGTTTCCGTTTGCGTTGTAGTGGCAGAAAGCTCAGTAGTGGTGGACAGAGTAAGCGTGGTCGCTGGGCTGCTAGATGAGGGGCGACATGGCCCAGCACTAACGCTGTGGATGGCCAAAACCGCCAACGCGCCGGTAAGGAATGATGACGAGACCATGTCAAAAAAGTGAATGACTTTGGTGAGTCACGAAATGAGCTACAATTGAAACTGCAACTGAGTGAGCGGCAATAGGGACTACAAGAGTTTTTAATGCTCCCCTTTTGAAGACCCTTGTTTTCCTTTTGTCGATAAATTGGTGGCGCTGTAAGCTTAGACTCTAGTGGGCTTTAGTAGGGCGTTGGCGCTGATCGTCAAGCCTCGAACATGGATGATCATACAGGTAAAGACGTGGGAAAATGCAACCTTTGGAGGCCCCAGATAAGTTGATAGAGTTGAGAAACTGTCGCTCAAAGTTGTCGATTTGATTCAGATAATGGAATTATTTACGCCTGAAACCGATACCATTAAATCTGCGCTGTCAAATATGTAGTGAAACCCATGTGAGCTGGTGAGGCCGCTGATGGTTTTCAGCTCAACACACGCTAATGCCAATAGCTCGAGCTTGGACAAATACGAAAATACTGAGACGCCCCTGTAAAATGAAATGTTTATTTCTTAGTCTACGGATACTCTTCTTGCAAAAGCATTCTGCTATTTGGCGCTTAGAGTACGCGAAAATTGATTGAATTGAGAGTAACCCCCGCCGGTTGCATTAGCACAGAGAGCACCTTATGGCACCTGAAAGGACCCCAATTCAGGCCGGCACCGTCCCCAGCTAGGGCAGCTCATCAGCACCCTGGAGGCACTATATCAGACCCCCACCAAACTATACTGCAGCACTGAAAAGCGTCACCGATTTCGAGATGAATGAGAGAACATACTGTACATATTGCTTGTCTGTTGCCGGGTCTTATTGAATAAATATTTAATCGTAGAATAAATATGTATGCTATTTATCTGGTAGATAGGTGTTTTAATGCACCGCCACACCGTTTGCTGTCCCATTCATGATCCCATTTGATACGCCATTCGTCACGCCGTTTGACTTGCCCTTCTCAGCCGGTAGCTTGAGCGTGGCTTCAAAGTCCAACATCTCAGAAATTTGCGACTCAATACTCTTCTTTGCAGCATCCGTAGGCTCCACGTATGGCCTTCTGGGCTTCAGTTTCTCTGCAGCACCTTTGATTCCAGCGGCCTTGGCTGTGCTCAGAGTTGCCGCATATTTGACTGATGCAATTCCAGCCTTGCAAGGCTGCTCAGCTAGCGCCGCCTTCTTGTGTAGAGCCATGGCTTCTTGGAACTTGCCCTCTTGGTAAAGGTTATAGATATGCACGATTGTCTTTGGGACGACATTCGCGAATCCAGCAATGGTGCCGTGAGAACCAGCAGCAAGTCCTCCAATCAGGAAGTCTGATTGTCCACCGTAGATTGCAAACCGCTCGTCAGGAAGCTCTGCCGAAAGCCGCGTTATCTTTGCGACAGCTCCGCAAGTCAGCTTGACACCAACAATATTGCTATGCTTCTTGGCTAGAGCGGCAATAGTGGCAGAATCCAGGTCGATGCCGTTGCAAACGACGGGGAAGTTGTAAATGACGATAGGCAGCTGACTGTTCTTCGCAACATCGTCAAAGAAGTTGTTGATGACCTCTGGTGTTGTCTGCTTTCCGAAGTAAGCAGGAGGGAGAAGCAAAACGTAATTGGCTCCAGCATCAGCTGCGTCGTTGATGAACTCCAAGACCTGCTTGGTTGAGTGTCCACCAACGCCAGCCATGATAGGGAATGATGGCCCGCATGCTTGACGTGCCGTCTGTAATAATGCCTTGCGCTCTTCGCGCGTCAACAGGAAGGTCTCGGCATTTGTTCCGAGCACCACAAGGCCTGCAAGACCGGTTTTAGAAAGATAGGAGTAATATGCTGCTTGTGAATCGGTATCTAGTGTATCTGTCTCATGGTCGAAAAATGTGATCGCTGGTGCCCAGACGCCGCTTGGTGGAGCTCTATAAAAAGACATAATGACTATCGAGTCGACTTTACGAACGGAGTTTGAGTGTTGTATATTGTGTACGGTAGAAGTAAACTAGAAGGATGCTTTTGGAATATTACAGGTACTTAAAGCCTCTGGACTGTGGCTTAGGTGGGAATTTGCCTCAATATCCTTCTTCCATGATATGAATCCGTGGTCTCCACACGGATGAGAGACGCAATAGTCGCCGGATTCCATTCGCCAGGTCGCCAGCGGACTCTTGAATAAGCGCAGTGGTCAGCGGATCATGCCCGTTTATCCAGATCCGACGCTGGATAATTAGCAACGGGAATGCAATATGCACATGCTACGCAGTCCCGAGTCATGGGACGTAGGAGCTATTGCGGAAAAGCTAGCAGTGAGGTGGTTGGGAATGTCTTTTTCCGACAAGCGAGAGTGAGCATTGCCGATCCCCCGCAAGGCGTTGGGCGAATGCAACGCTACTCCAACTGTACTTGACTCGGTCTGGACCTGGTTCCACGAAGGAAAATACCCGAAGCCGAAAATCGATTTGCCGAGAAAAGCATGAGGTTGCGGGCGGAAGGACGTAGGATACGCGAGGGCTCTAGATTAGGTTGAATGCATGCAGAGATAAGGTAGTCGGTTATCCTGCATGGCCCTAAGACCGGAGTTGTCTAACTCTAACGGCGAACGGCTGGCTTTGTCCCCAGATCCGACTGGCTACTTGGAAAATCCCAGTGACTGCTTCGGTTTTTGAAAGAGACGAGTGAAGCAAAAGAGAATAGCGGCCTGGACAAACGGCGGTCATCACTTCTACGCTGTGTAATGCAATACTTGACAGTCGCGATTGGTCGTTCTGATCAAAGTTCGATGGGAAATGATTAAAGATCCTCTTGAGAGCTTTGCACAGCACCATGTCAGTGAATCACCCGACCATTCATTGTCTGAGAATGTCTATTTGTAGTGATGTCTTGGTCTAGCTATGATAGTACTCTACTAGCTCTTTCTGTGCATAATTGTAGCCGCAGCCTGGTGGTTAGGGAATATCAAGGTATCAGCAATGACTACATTCTCTCTTCTGCCAGCAGCAAATACAATTGCTTCAGCAATATCATCTGGTGTCAAAGGCTCGCAACCACTGTTACTGATTAGCATGGTTCTTCATCGACCTGGAGAGGTACAAACTCACGCATAGACTGCATCAGCCTTTTCCTTGTTCCCGTAAAATCTGACTACCGAGAACTCGGTCTCCACCTGGCCAGGATCGATCCGAATGACTCTGATGCGCTTCGAGATAAGCTCTTTTCGCAGACTCTCAGTGAATGAGTGAATGGCAGCCTTGGTCGCACAGTAGATGCTACCGCCAACATAAGGCTCACGTCCTGCGATAGAGCCAATGTTGATGATGTCACCGGCTCCCTCGCCGTTGTTGCGCTTCAGCATCATGGGGAGAATAGCTTGCGTCATGTTGATCAAGCCCGTGACGTTGGTAGCAAACATGACATTGATGTCTTCCTCCTTGATCTCAGGAGCCTTATCCACGCCCTTGACAAGACCGCTGCGATAAATGTGTCAGCGAATCACTTCTTCAATCTTTGGAATAGAGAGACTTACGCATTGTTCACCAACACATCAATCTCACCAAACTCTGTGGGCAATTTGCTGACAAAAGAGCGCACCTCCTCAGGCTTGCTGACGTCGAGCTGGACAGGGTGCACTTTGACGCCATCGCCGACTTCCTTTACGATATCTTGGGCGATCTGACGAAGACTGTCAATTCGTCGCGCTGTCAAGACCAACTTGAGGCTCTTGGGGCTGGTGCGGGCGAACTCAAAGGCTGTGGCCTTTCCGATGCCGGAGGATGCTCCGGTGATGAGAATTGTCTTGCCTTCGAGGCGCTTTGAGACTGCGGATGCCATTTTGGGAAGTGTGATATGCGAACGTATTGATAAACAATGGCAAAGTCAATTCGATGTCTGCTAACGCCAGATAATAAGTACCCCAGGTAGCTTCAACAGGTTGACATTATTCCACTCAAGGAAGGGTAAAGACGAACATGGAAGCTAACGCGAGGTACCCCTCATCCGCTCCAACCAAGATCTGCAGCGGATTTG
Source organism: Fusarium pininemorale (assembly GCA_002165215.1). NCBI lineage: Eukaryota > Fungi > Ascomycota > Sordariomycetes > Hypocreales > Nectriaceae > Fusarium > Fusarium pininemorale. The sequence continues at coordinate 1,175,438 of NFZR01000011.1, forward strand.
TTACCTAGCACAGTGTCTTATACTTTATTTTCCGTTGCGCTTCGGGGAATGAGACATTATCAGATTTTTATACAGGATGTCAAAATAAACTGAGCAAAATCCATACTAAACTTATGCTAAATTATCCAAATTCTTTTTATCACTTTGGATCAGATCTTGAGTTCTCTTTGCTCCCCGAGGAGGGATCCACGTGACACAGCTTGCGGGGTCAAGCTCATGAGGACAATTATCCATGTCTCATCCCCGGATTCGCTTTTCCGTCCAATCTTGCCCAGTTTCATCCTCTCTTTTCCGACCGGTACAGCCTCAGTCAGCTTCACCGCATACACGAAATTACCTCTGGACGAGTGGATAGACGTGGCTCCAATGACTTCAGAGCGCTCCATACTCCCAACACCGTCAGATACCAACAGCATACATGTAGCGAAGAAGCGGAAAAAGAACGCTGAGAGGGTCAGAGTGACAAGGGCGTGCGATGGATGCAAGAAGTAACGCAACCCTAGGCAATGTGTAGATCGACCGCAAGCTAATATGTGTACCTAGACGGAAGATCAAATGCAATGGCATGCAGCCGTGCAAGTTCTGCACCCGGACAAGGGCCTCGTGCACCTTTAACTCGGCTTATGCGAGAGGTCGTTTGCCAGTGATACCATCCGCGGACGAAGTGGGGGATGAGATAACTGTCTCGGCTCAAGATTCAATGCCGCGGAGCGAGGATACCAGCCCTACAGATCTGACGCAGCAGTACCTGGCAAATGCCAGCCAGAGTGTAGAGTTGCAGGACTATGGCATGTCATCCCATCTCATGGAGCAGAGCGGCACGGGCTCGGGCTCACGGGCCGTAACGTCGGTCCAGCAGTCCCCTGAGCCGTCTCAGGAGGATCTTCAGGGTCATTACATCGGTCCAGCCTCTGGCGTGTCGTTTCTTCTCAGGGTTCAGAAGCGAATGCATCAAGCAATATCGTTCTCCGGGCCAGGAAGCATCTTCACTTTCGGCGACGCACCTCTTCACAACCCTGACTATGATCCGAACTTTTGTATGATGCTTCCCAAAGAGGATGCTCAGCGCTTGGTGGATCGCTACTTTGACTTTGCCATGCCGACATACCGCTTTCTTCACCGACCCACGATCCAGGAATGGTTCTCGGAGTTCTATGAGACGTTGGGCACTATGCGTGATCCAAATAATTCTGCCGCAAAAGTGGCCTTGCTCTTCATGATCTTGGCCCACTCTAGAGTGTACATGCCGGAGAATGACAGACCTGGACCATCTGATTTGAGGTAGGGCACTCTTCTCGACTACATTCCGTGCTAATAGCCTTACAGCTCTCGGTATTACTTGGCAGCTGAGCATCAACTATCGAAAGAGAGTGGTTCAATACGACTCACTAGCGTTCAGGCTCGTCTTCTGCAGTGTTACTACCTTGGAACTCAATCCCGGGTCAACCACTGCTGGAGTCAATTTGGTATCGTCACAAACCTAGCACTTGCCATCGGGCTGAATCGAAACAAGCGACCCGGCGTCGTAAGTGGGCTGAACCATATTGAAGTCGAAAGTCGTCGAAGAACTTTCTGGTGCGCATATACTCTTGACGCATATCTCAGCGTATCTCTAGGTAGACCACGCAACTTTCACGATGACGATATCGACACAGAGCTTCCAGCTTGTGTTGATGATAATGACATAACTAAGGATCACATAAACCTTGCTGGGTCAACGAAAGGCTACTCGGTCATGCTTGCTCCTCTTGGACATATGAAGTAATGTCTCGTCTCAATCTGAATTGCAACAAGCATACTGACTCTCACCTAGGCTTGCTCGCATCATAGGCCAAATCCTACGTGGCCTTTATTCAGTTAAACCAATCTCGATTTCCAAACGTTTAGAAGAAACACAACTCGCCTCAAAGGCCCTTGCAGACTGGCGAGCCGAGTTCTCCCAGTTTCTCGATGCTGACTACTTCAGTACATCGTTTCTCGTTCCAATCGTTCAACGGCAACGCAACGTTCTGAATCTGACCTACTGGCATGCGATAATACTTACGCACCGGCAAGCCGTCCTCAACAACTTTGCAAGGATTTCTCGTCAGAATCGGAGAGGCAGTGAGAACGATGCTGCAACTCAAGAGAGTGTGCAAAGATGTCTTGAAGCTGCCATCCAAACCGTCGGTCTGATTGATGAGATGACCGACAACGGACTGATGCTCAGGGCATTTTGGGTACGTACAATCAATTCCAGGACATCTAGCCTTTTAGCCAAAAGCAAGATCTTAGGTAACAGTGAGGACAATGAGCATTTGCCCGTATATGTTTATTGCTGTTCTTTACCTTTGTGCTTTGGGGCTGGAGTCTCATTTAACCTCTCAACCTTATCACAGTGCAGCCAATTCTCCTTCCGGTACCTAAACTGACTGAGGCTATTAGGTTACGGCCTATTTTGCTTTCACTGCAGCCATGGTTCTGTATATCTACGTTATACAGAAATGGGCGTCACCTCCTGAGACATACAGCGAATACTTTACAGCTGCAGCTCGTTGCCAATCGCACATGTCAGCCATGGTCGAGAAGGGGTCATTGTCAGAGAGATACTGTTTCCTGTTGGAAGAATTACGGGTTGAGGCCTTACGCCAGGTGAATCGGATGCACCCAAACGTATTTTTGGACGGACACGCACAAGACACCGCTTTACAGACGCCGAGCGACAAGACTTCTTATACAGACTTGATGGGTGAGAATGGCGTACTGGACTTTAATGGCATGCCTGTTGTTGACCCTTCGGGTTGGAGCCAATTTGCGTCCATGGTCTCCTCAGGTTTGGGTAACCTGGATGCTTTCTTTGATGATGAGGTCTTTCGGCTTTAGGTAACTTAAGGTAAGATTTAAGTAATTTTAGTATAAACTTAGGTAACTTGGCACAAGTTTGGATAAATTAGTATCAAGTTAGAATGCCCTTTGCTAAGTTTATCTTGACACTCTACTGTTTTCTTGCTCCCCGATCTCGCTAGCATTCCCGAGGCTAGTACTGGTTGCGTACGCGATCCTTGTTATCACTCGATGGGGTCACGGAGGAGCTACAAAGGCGGCGAAATGGAAATATCGTGATGTGGGAGTGCGAGGGGGATAAGGCCTGCCTTTTCAGGACTTCCGGTCCTGCTAAATTTCTTTCCTATGCTACCCCACGAGGTCATCACCATTGCAACATGCGGCGTTAACCATAGTCTACTTTTCCTGGATCTAGCCTTGTTTTGTGTCGACGGACACATCTCATATTAAAGCTGTCATCATTTGGAGCTCATGCCAGAATATATAGAGGTAACCACAGTGGTTAAATGTTCAAATGCAAAGCGTTTTATTCTAAACCATTCAGACGCATGGAGTACTCGTTGTTCCCCCGAATTCGAGCATCGCTTGTCCTCCCTCGGTCTATCTTAAACGCCCGAGAGGGAGTAGTATCTTTTGGTCTATGCGTGTTTTGGGAGTGCTATGGTATTGCACGATCTCACCATAATCAGAACTCATATACTCCCAGCCAAGGCAAGGCTCAAATCCACTCCTTCGAATGCTCCTCTTATCTTAGTGATTCCGGCCGCAGAAAAAGTTTTGACTATCAACGTTCTGGTATCCCACGCTGACATGACCATTAGAACCGTCCCAGCGTGCCCAACCTGCCTTGTAATCGCCACATCGGCCACTCACACGGTCCCGGATCTGCTCGCGAATAACCGTTGCGTTGCAAGTGGGCTGTCCAGAGCTGTTGTTGCAAAAGTAACTGGCCACCTTCCCGGAGATAATGTAGTAGTGATCGTATGGCGGCACATCGAAGTGGCTACTTCCGCACCCGGTAATCAACAGGTTGATCGCGGTGTCGGCATCAGTTTCATTAAGTGAGGAGCCCTCACAGGTAACTCGCCAGAAGGCCGACGAAGTGTCGTCGCCTACGCCTATCGACTCAGGATTCATGTCAACCTTGGTATGATTTGCGACTTCATCGTCGTCCATATGAACCCGGTAGGATCCGCCTGGAGTATTATCCTCAGGGATGGTGAAAACCTCCTCCACAGAGGCCCCAGGGCCGTCGAAACTTCCCGTAAGCTTTAAATCCTCGGCCTGGGGTACGGCGAGCCCAAGGGCTGAGGAGGAGAGAAGGGCCGGAATGATGGTAGAGAAATGCATGTTGACTATAAGTAGTGCGGGATTGAGGAGTTGATCTTTGGTTGAAGGCTGTGATTTAGAGAAGTAGGTGCTTGGAACTATGAGTGTTGAAGCGTGCTGTAGGTAAGCGAACAATCATTGAAACACGAGATACTTTGTGTTTAAACCCTTTGTGATTCATTTAGTGAAGCTTTATTTAACTGAAAACTTAGTTCTGAACATAACCGAATCTCCAATTGGTCGATTGACCTGACCAATTTATACACCTTTACAGTCTGTCATCAGGATATCTAGCTTTTCAGCCAGAAGCAAGATATTAGGCAACAGTGAGGGCGATAAGTATATTGCCCATACGTATTTATTGGTACTCTTTGCCTTTGTGCCAAGGGGCTGAAGCCTCTTTTAACCTCCAACAACCTTATCACAGGGCTGTTGCTGAGGCAGAAAACTCTATGCCAGTCAGGAGAGTCTAGATTTCGATGTAATGCGTTGAAGAACATTAGATGCAACTGGAACACAAGCGGTGCCGCCTTTACAATCCCCACCATCACTTGCACAGGTTCCATGCCGCCTTGGACTTATGCCAATACTTGTAAAGAGCTTGGATACTGAGCCTGTGTATAAGTTCACCTCAAGTTGTACCAAGTTAGGATGCTCGGCACTGGCCAGGGCGACAGTTGAAAGCCTTTTTCAGCCTTGCTGAGAAGGCCAGAGGGCAGTGCAGAGATCACCTTCAAGCGCTAAAATCCTCGCGCATGTGACATTACATAGTCCTAAGCTACGAGAGTGCTGACTTTCGCTGCACATATGGAGGCACAACTACGATATCATACAACTCTGGGCTTTTATGGCTACCAATAAGTATGTACATACTTGAAACAGACGAGGTGAGCTAGGGGAGGCACGAAACCATTTCGTATTCTCCACACAATAAGTCGTTCCTGGCCTAAGTTTACTCGCTGACCATTGACACGAAACAGAGCTTTGTCTTCAAAAATACCTTTCGTATGCCTTTGCAGACTCCAAAACCATCTGGTCAAACGGGATCCAACCTTGGCCTGTTGCTTTAACCGCCTTACTAGCATCGACCTTGAACGCACCATTGGGAATACTGTAGTCCTGTAGGTATCCCTTTCCTGGTTCGCCTTTCCCAATAATTCCTCGTCTTTCTGGATAAGCCTTTCGCAATAGATCGCGATAAGCTTGGATGTTTCCAAAGTTGCCATTCCCGCCAGCGATGTACCGTTGCCCATCGGCCACTTCTTTCTTGTCAACTGCAAACAACATGAGTCGTGCAACATCGCGCACGTCAACGTGTGTTCCATTGCCAGGTCCAGCAGACGACATGTTTTCCCCGTTCATGATGCGATAAGGAACGATGGCTGTCTCACTCAACTTCTCCGGGTCTTCAGGTAGGATCAGCGGTGGTCCAGCTACCCAGACCGGGTTGACAGCTGTCATTGTGAAATTGATGCGGTCTTTGTTCTTTTGTCGGAACTCCCAGAATGCGCGCTCTGCTTTGACCTTGCTTGCGACGTAGATTTGGTGGCCTGTCACCTCCGAGCCGGCCTTGACGAGCGCATCCTCAATTTGGTCATTCCAGTCTTCTTCCGTGTAACCCTTCTCTGGATATTTCGGTTTACAGCCTCTGACAGCCACGATAGAAGACACATACACAAACGACTTCACGGCAGGCTCTTTGGCAGCGGACTCTAAAATTCCGAGAGTCCCTTGCAGCGAAGAACCGATGACGTAGTCGATATTGGTGTTGCTGAAGTCAACTGGCGCCGCGACATGAGCTATTGCGGTAGTATTTTTTACAGCCTCGTCAAAGGCTCCCCTGGCCATGAGATCGGGAACTAGAATTCTCGTGAGTTGGCCGGAGGAGGCGTATGAAGGGAGTGCTGAGAGGAGGCTGGAGGCTGAGGATTGACTTCGCACTGCAGCACGGACAGAATAGTTGGCGGCAAGGAAAGCTTCGACGGTGCGTGCGCCGATGAAGCCATTTGCGCCCGTGACGAGAACGAGACCTTTGGTCGGCGACATGTTGAGTATGAATGGTTTCGTGGTCTTTGGGAATAACTGTTGAAGAGAATAAAAAGATGAATCTATTCTGTATACTGTCTGCCTTTTTAGCAAGACATTCGTTCGACCCTTATCTTAGTGAACTTTTAGTCTGGCGACATGGCTTCGGGTTTAGAAATTATCTGCGATATAGGTGTAAACCGCCTGGAGATTAGTGTTAACACCGATTCTTAGTTGCTGCCACAGGCGACATTTCAGAGGCCCAGCCACTAATCTGGACGACATTTGTCGATCGTGGATCCACTTGTAGGGCAGAGCTGCCGCGTGCGTATATGGATGGTCCGAAAGAATGATAGCTATCTCCGAGCCAGTAACATTGCTCAAGATGCATGCCTCTTTTGATGAGCTGATGAGTTGAGTGGAAAGCCCTGAGGAAGAGTTGGACATCTTTGCGAAGCACCTGTCTCAGTGCAAGGAAAGCTGAGGCTGGCTGTACGAGGGCATTCCGCGGCTGGTGCCCCACTGCTTACTGAGGGCTCATTCACTACAGCACTTTCTTTGCGACAGAGAGCTCTACAATCGCACAATCTCACACTCTGAGCCCCGACGACGAATATATTTTGGGATGGCTTTCGCCTCTGTATGAAGACTTGCGCACAGGCCAGTTTTATCACAGTGGCTATTGCCCATAAATGTTAGACAGTGTTAGTGTTGAACTTCGTCATATATTGAGACATTATTCACGTATCTCAGTAACGCCATATTATCTGACTGGCCTATTACTTTCAATTGCGTAACTCATTAACTGTTCTACTCTATCGCTGTCCTTGGCTGGCTGATGCAAGCTGAATAAGGTAAGGTAGGTACTTGGTGTTTTGATCAAGTTCCGTGTATGTCACGTGCCCCGCAATCGGCTAAATCGCATGAAGCTTAACAAACACGAACCAAACACTCGACAAATGACTCCAGCCCAACGCCAAACAACCAGACACGAAACATTCTGATCAGAGCGACTTCCAAGGGTGACATGACCATTCTGCTGAAACTTTCAGTCGTCAAGCACATCGGGATGTAGCCTCTTTTTCACAAGATTGCTTCAGGGGACGCGTTGAAATCAACACTGAAAATGATCTATTCCATGTCACCTTGCTTGCTGCATTCATCCAAGCCTGCTTACTGCATTCATCCCCGTGTTCGATCTGATCCCAGCTTGCTGCCTTTCATCCTGGCCCTTGATGTCCCCAAGTGTCTTGACAAGGCTACTACTGAGCACATGCCCATTGTGGTTCACACTCGAACCAGTCGTTCAAACCTTCAATGGCGCTGCCACTGTACCAGCCCTCGACGTTGAGCGAGCCCCTCAATGAGGTTGACGTTCTTCATCCCCTGCTTCCTCAGATATGAATTGGTTCCTTGAAGCCTAGGTACGTGTTGACATTCAGGTTTGCATAGATGACTGACAGATTGGCTACCATCTAGACGATGAGCTTCATACGACTTATATCCCCCGACACCGTCTCGCGGCTCGATTAAAAGAACCCGCCCAACAAGGTCGCCCCTACAAGCTATTGGTTTGGATGAAATGACATCCCCGTCGACTTGAGAAACTGTGCAGTAGCAAACGATAGAATGAAAAGGTCAATGCATTTGATTCGTACTTAGGGGTATTGGCAGTTGCGCTGGGTTTTGGCAATGACGCAGGAAAAGGGCGTAAGATGTTCATCCTTACGTTTGCTTAGAACGTAACCCCCTAAAGTCATAGCTACTTTGCAATCATTCAACCTCTATCAATCTAGGCCACTGCAACCACATCTCATTCTGTCCAGTATTCCCTTTCCAAGTTTTTTGAGCATTCGAAGACATCTTGCCAATTTGGAACATGCAGCCACCTGTTGCTTGCCTGTCTACTGATGATATCTAATATTTAATGTTTCTCTCTCATTTTCAGTAAGTAATGCCTCATGACTACCATTCCACTAAATGCCTTTCCTTCTGTGTCTACGGTCCTGAAAGGTGTACAGTAAGACTTTTGTATTTAGAAATTTGGTATCAAATTAAGTGCTGCAAGGACGTGATTTTGCAAGAGGATACAGCCAAATAGATTCATTCGTTTTGAAAGTGCATGTGCATTAGCTGTCCCGACTTAGAACAGTAGAATCATTCCTCTTGCCATTCTCTCGCGTCAATTTGCCAAACCCCCAGTATCTTCTCAGTTTCGGATGCTTTACAGCAATGCTCGTACCAGAATCACATATTATCGCTATCAGACGCAGATATAGACTCATATCTTTCCAGTTATATTGACGGAAGCGTACACCGTTGTGCAATGGGTAGTAAAGGGTCTCGAAAAATATCTTATACGTGTTGTATGCGCGGTGGTGCTTTCGAAGGCTTCCGCCGATCAGGGGCGTTGAGCTGTTGGTTGTTCTGGACGACGGTCGAATTTCTCGAACCTTTTTGTTTCGCAACCTGCCGTTGTAGTCCTGAGGCAGGTTCTCAGTGTTGAAGTAGTCGATATCCTGGAGCCATAAGTTAATTCATCATATTTGATAAGTGTAGCAAACTTACCAGAAGCCAGTCAAGCTCAACCACAGTACATCGATCCATGTATGCATGACTAGTGAAGCCTATTTCATTATAGACGATAAATTTCCAACCCATCCCGACCAGAGAGCTATCTGGGTCGATACCGACAGGGTAATTGTCAAGCGTTTTGTACTGATCTTTGGCAGGATCGTCAACGGTGGCGGTATGGTGGTAGAAGCCGCCGAGGATTGCCTTTCGTATTTTCATGTCGTACTCCTCATCGCCGAATTTGAGCATAGGTACAGATCTGACTCCAAAGAGCTCATAGCACTTGACAAGCAACTCCTTGCGCAATTTGAGGGCCTCATTCAACGCTTCGACATCGAGGAACTTCTCGTGACACCATGTTGCCGCCTCTTTCTCTCCGGGTGTACACTGCTGTTGCCATTTGTAGAAAGCGTCGAGTTCAGTCATGTGATCTGATATCGGATTGCAAAACTCTGCGTGTTCGATGGCAGCAGCGTACCGTTGCGGGTGAGGCTTGGCGAAGATGGAATGTCGAGTACTGCACAAAGCCGCGATGCTGATCATCTCATCCAGACATCCGAGTTTGAGGCCTTCCACAAGAGCGTTGTACCAAGCTTGTTCAATCGAAAGCTGCAAGGAACCGTTACCGGCGGGGGTGCTGCTTCCGTTACTATCGATCATGTTCCTGTCCAAGTCGGAATGGCTCTGGGGACATTTCCAGAAGAACTGACATCGCTTTAAGATCTTGCAGACCTCGGAGATAGACCTCGGGATGGGGCGGCTCCAGAAAGTCGAACCTATCAACCGCGTTGAAACCAGCACTCTTCAGAATCAAGATGTACTTCTTGATATCTGTTCTTAGAATACTCGGGGGTGAGCTCTTCAGAAACGCGCCGTCAAAGATCTCTTTAGTACTCCGGATTGAGTGCGGTTGGCTCGGCCAGCTCTCTGCTCAGCAGACGCCTTAGAAATCGCGGCTGGGAGCAGGGTTCTCATGCCTACCCGAGGGTTGTAACCCTCCTGTATCTCAATGCCGCCGTCTGTCATTCGCGGTCAGTCACTTCATCTGAGCGTCAGACATCCAGTTGGCCAACGTACTCACAACGTAAGCAACTCCCTCTATTGTGAGACTGGTCTCAGCGATGTTTGTCGCGACTATGCACATTCTATTGCTGCTTGAGCGGAAGGCTTTCGCCTGTTCATCCCGTGGTAGTGATGAGTATAGTGGCACGACGTCGAGGTCCTGGATACCCTTGCGAAGTTCCGAAACAGCAACCTCAATTTGATGTGCAGAAGCCAAGAACACGAGGATGTTTCCGGGGGCTTTCTTCTTATGAATGTGCTTCACAACGCTTAGGGCAAGATTGGGGTAGTCTGGGGTTGGTGTACTAAGATATTGAGCCTCAAGAGGGAAAAAGCTTCCTTTGACATCTAGCGTGTCAGATACGCCAAAATAATCCGTGAACTTCTGTACGTTCATGGTCGCGGACATTATAATCAGCTTCAGTCCTGGCCGATCGACAAGTGTCTTCTTCATTAGGGCAAGGAGGATGTCTGCGTCAGCAGTTCGCTCGTGGCATCCATCAATGATGACGCATGACTGTGAGTGTGTTAGCACCAGAGGAGCATTGGAGCCTCGCGTGAATAGATATCTACTTACGTAGTGGGAGAGAGTTGGGCCTTCTTGATACTGCCGCAGAAGAATGCCCTCAGTGACAAACTTCAACCGCGTCATCTCGTTGGTATTGTTGTAATCACGGTGGTGAATACCCATTTGGTCACCAAGGCGGACGTCCATCTCCGCTGCCACTCTCTCGGCGATGCGTCGCGCAGCGACCCTTCGAGGCTGGGTGCATACCACTTGGAGACGTTGCGAATCTTTGACAGCAATAGGTCTTTGAGGATGTTTTCGTCTCTCATATCAACAAAGATAAGTACTTTTTCATAACTCGGATTGCTGTACGATATGGGACAACTTTTTAAGGGACCGAGGGCGTGTCGTTGGGTGCGGCTTCAGATGAGTGTGGCTACTCTAGTGTTGCTGTAAAGGGGGATGTGTGTGTATGAGTGAGGAAGCTAGCTACTGAGCTGGGGCCCAGTGGGCAGGCTACATAGAGAGATGTGGGGGCCTGAGGCACACATATCTTAACAGTTGCTTACCGCACTGTTGCCTACCGCCACTGTGGCTTAACATCGGTGCCACATAACACCAGCATAAACACCGTTCCGCGCTTCTTCCTGTCACATAAACACTACGTATTCACACTTCAGACTCTACACACAGCAATCGAGACTACAACAAGGTACTTCAATCAAAACAGTTATACTTGGCATTTACTGACACCTTCTAATAGCTGACGAAAATGGACTTTTTGGGCAACCGTCCCACGCATATTGATCTGAATTTCAAAAAGGCGTTGTTGACAATGGGGAAGCGACCGGGCTGGGATGACCCGTCTATGCAGGCCATGATCCAACGATTCATCGATACTTTCGAAAGTATCAAGGGTGACATGAGCACTGCCTTGGCCAAAGATCTAAGCTGGTTTTGTGGCGCTAATCTTTGTTGCATGACTAAATCCATCGCCATGGATATTACCACTTGCGAAGTCTACCAAGGGCTCGAGACAGGCATCAGCTTTGCCGAATGGTTCTTCCTCGCCTGTGCATACCATCCCAACCACGAGAATCTCCGCTCCCACAGAGACTAGTTATCAGAGTGGTGGCAGGTAAACTTCCCGACCGATCGAGTGATTTTTCCTCGCGCAGTGAGCGCCGAAAAGCAACAAGAGCTGTACTACGGCCCAAAGAAGAAAGCAAATCCCCGCGATGCTCAGCCTGAAAATGGAACGAACCAACCTGGTGCAACGGAAGCAACTGTGGGTTATGTGCGCTTGATACATTCATACAAAACAAATGCTGATACGATATAGAGTACAGAACCATCATCTCCTCTACGTTCTGGGGTTGGCACCCCTAACGGGGACTCTCAAAATGGCCCAAGGTCCATCATGAATCCAATATTTATGGCCCAAATGGTCATTGCTGAAGTTGACAGCGTCGAATCGCGAGTCCAATCGGTGGAAAGTTCCCACGAATCGCTCAAGGAGCAGCAAGCCCAAAAGATCTTAGATCTGGAGAAGGCATTGAAAGACCAAGGTGATGCGATGGAGAAGGCATTGAAAGACCAAGGTGACGCGATGGAGAAACTGAAACATGAGATCAAGGTTCTTCGTGGGGGCTTGGCGACACAGATCCGCGCCTCTGTCCAAGAACAGTTGAAGGCCGAGTTGGCAACACAACAGAGTCTTTCTGACAACAATGCCAAAGAAGTCGAATCAATCGTTACTGAGCGGATTAAAACTGCGTTGGCCGCTCAAAAAGGTCTTCTTCACAATGAGCTTCAGCAAGTCGGCAACGAAACAAAAGAAGTGGAATCAAAATTGGTTGGACAGATCGAGGGTTTACGCCTCCCACTAAGCAACATTGAGAAAGAGTTGGCCGGCCAGAAAAAGAAGCTAGACGTGTACACCAAATCTCACAAGAAGCTGGCAAACGCTTGGAACATAGCGGATGAACTGGTGTCGCTGGGGTTGGATCTCGATGATGGAAGCCGCTCTAAGCGCAAGAATAGCATGAGTGGTGAGGGCCAAGGTCCAGCGAAGCGCCAGTCTACCTTGGCGGGACCGGAGGCTACAGGTGATAGTAGTTTCACTTCCACACACGGTAGTGACTAAGGAATCTTTTTTGGTGGTCAGAGCAACGGTGATAGCAGTCGCGGGTGAGCTCATATTCTCATTGTCAGCAACAGTCAACTGGGTCCTCTTTTGTTCTGGAATTGCCTTGGTCAACACTCGACTTCACGACAACTCTCGCTTGTCAATTGCCTGACGGCAATCATCCAACCATCGGAAAAAGTCTTTCTCGGTTAAGGATGAACTCAGTTGGTATCGATTTTATATCATGTCGGCCAGTGGACTGGCCAATCGGCCAATAGCACTCGTATAATAGATTGATCTCGCATGCAAACATCAATGCAGATACAAACGCAATAAGGTCACAATTGCAAGTCCGGTGGCGAAATATAATGTTCACATTAACAACCCCCCCACCGAAGTGATTCAATAACATGGGTTCGCCAAATGATTAGAATTATATGTGCTAAATACGATGTGCTCGATTTGTTGGGATGGGCGGGGGGTCGGTTCTGGTTGGCCGACATGGCGACCGATATGTAAGAAGGTGAAAATTTTGCTGTGTTAGCGGAATGGGTGTGGTGCGTGTGGGTGCACTAACAGACCTACAGAAAAAGAATTTTTAATGGAGGAAGGGGATGCAATAAAACTTAGGATCTCTATCCTAGATGACAAAAAAGTCTTAGGTAAACTTAGGTAAACTTAGTATAATTTATTATAGAAATAGAAGATCTTAGACTAAGTATTTTTAGCACCTCAGTTTAATGTCAGAAGTCTTCTTACACCCTAAGGAGGAGAGAGTTCAAAGCTGCCACGGACATGGATAGCCCCAAAGAATGACACCTATGTCCGACCCAGTAACAATGCTCAAGATAGATGCGTCTTTTGATGAATTAAATTGACATTCGTGTCCAAGGCTCCTGGTGAAGCACATGTCTCAGTGGAGGGAAAGCTGACGCCGCTACGGCCGGTGCCCCACTGCCCCGAGAGGGGTCATTCACACTGCAGCCTTGTTCGACACGCAACCGCAACATTTGTACACTCATACACTCCGAAATCCCAAAATGAATGTTTTTCCAGTAATGTCATGGCCTGGCTGCCTGTCACTTGCGACTGTTCGTCCCGCTTTGTCCGCTGCAGGCAGCAAGGCATGGATCCGATTCAAGGCTGACAGACTCAGCCTCAGCTCAGCCCCCGCTATTTGGCTCTCTCAATGAGATTTGAACCGTTAAATCGCCAACAGACAAACGAACAGACAAACACAAGCAACAAACATGTTTTCACCTCAAGACGAATCTGAACTTTCGCCCCGCGAGTCCCGCGTTATCGGCGCGCTGCTGGGTGTCCATGCCGGCGATTCGCTGGGCGCAACGCTTGAGTTCAAAACTCATACCGACATCGCCCGTGAATACCCTCTCGGTCTCCGTGACATCGTGGGCGGAGGCCCGTTTCGATGGTCGCAGGGTCATGCGACAGACGATACGGATATGACTCGTGGGGTACTCCTTGCATATCACGACTGCAAGGAAGGCGACGACATCGCGCAACTCGCTGGCGACTATTTCATCAGTTGGCTTCACGGCGACTGGCCAGACAGGCGTCCGGGAAGTCGGCCTGAGGACATTGGAGGGGCGACCGCTACTGGGCTCAGGCGCTACAAGCAGACGCAAGACCCTGACCGTGCCGGCGCTGGGCAAGGTAGTGCTGGGAATGGAAGCCTGATGCGCTGCATACCGACCGGCTTGTTCCAACGCGATCCCCAGAAGTTGGTCGAGGAAAGCGTGCGTATCAGCAAGATCACGCACGACGACAAGAGATGCACGGTTGCATGTGCCGCCTACAACACGATTGTGTCGAAACTCATCGACCAGGTTGACCCTCAGGATGCCATTGAGGCAGGTCTCATTGTTGCAGAAACTCTTGAAGGAGGATCTGGTCCAGTATACAAGGCGATTGAACTCGGCAAATCTCTCAACATAGCAAGAATGGCTTCGACAGGACCTGCGCCTGAACTTGGAGGGAGATGCAGTGGATATGTCCTCGAGTCATTGAGTCTCGCGATCGCTGCGGTTCTTGATACTCGCAGCTTAGAGGATGTTGTCGTGGATGTTGTTCGCATTGGCTGGGATACAGACACGAATGGAGCGATCGCAGGAGGAATACTGGGAGCTCGAGATGGAGCAGGAGCTATCCCTCCCCATTGGAAATCAGTCTTGCAATTTGGGCGTGAGTTTGAGAATACCGCTTTGAGTATCTTCGAGAAGAATGCAGCCTAAGAGCTCAGTCCTTTCGAGTACATTGGTTGCCACCGACGTGCAGTCCTCTATAGCTTCAACAGACAATAGATAGTTGAGGCCTCATGAATAAATTAATGTGATTTCATGAGACGGTATCTGATCACAGAAGCGTACAGTGGATTTATCATGGCCTTGAATGGCTGGCATCTGAGAAGAGGCCGCGCTTGGGTAGCAGAAATATTAGGAGGGATAAATGCTTTTGAATTTGACATGAGGGTTTCTATTCGCCTAATGTCTGCTAATTGGTTGTAGGAGTATTCATTTCTCGACGATGACCGACTCCCCAAGAGGTTTGGCGGCGAACTCAAGAGCCCTACCGTGAAAAGAGCTCTCGACGAAGCCCGTTCAAAGAGGTAACAATCATCACAACGGGTCTAACGACTTCCGTCTCGTTGGAGCACCCATTGGAACCTCACGGTATACCCAATGGAGAGGCCTTTTGGCTCCCATGATTAAGAACTAGACCTTTCTTCGAACACCTCCCTAGCAAGCACTAATCACGACATCCACCCGGGGGCAGTACAAACGTAAGAATTTTGACCTTTTCCTGCACGGCACGTTTATTTTGGTGGTAACTGGGTATTCCGCCTCACGGCATCCGTCAGGAACATGGAGAGCTCTTCACATGGTGAACAGTTCGCAAGGCTTACGCCTACCTGTTACAGACAGCCTCATGACAGCCCTTTTATGAGTGTTTGAGTATTTCTACCGTCGTTAAGACCAACAACCGCCGATGATGCATTACTGCGGAGGCACCAGCACGATAGCTGGCACCTTCACGTGGTGTTCTGGGTCAGTAGCTGTCATTGTTTCAACAGTCCAGCAAAGCTAAGATCAGCCCTGACGAATAGGACGGGGTATCTGGTTTATGGTGCATTGGCCAAGGGCGCCAGTGGCTTAACTTCCTCAGCCATTAATGCTCAATCAAATTCGTTTCTAGATTTTGGTAGCCTTATCAAAGTTATAACATTCTGTTGACATAATATCATAGGCTCATATCTCTGCTATATCATAAATTCCTGTGATGCCTCCCTGGAAGATCTACAAATGCTTGCGAGTCTTCTTGAAGAATCTTGATGTGTCCCCGCAAGGAAGCTCAAATGGAAGTGCATCAGCACACATAGCGGCTGCACAACTGTAATATCCCAAAAGACCAGAGATAAAGCCAAAGGCACCAGCAGCCTTCATGAGATTCTTTGCGACCTCGACCTTTCCGTCAGCATGGGCGAAGTTGGAGGCCGCGTCAAGGGTGAAACAGAAGAAGATGGTAGTAAAGATGCCAAAGGAGACCAGATTACTAAAGTTTGTCAGCGCGATGATAACATGAAATAGCAAAGTCCTTACATCGGAGCTGATCCAAGCATGAAAAATAGTGTCAACACTGCCCAGACTATTTGAGTGTTAGCTATTGAATGATTATGAGCACCAATATATACATACTCAGAACGTAGAATCCTAAAGCGTTGTGATATTCGGGTGTTGGCCCGCCATAGGATTCAAGAACACCAAGCGATGGGCACAGAATGACGCCGTAACCACCATAGAAAACAGCTGGGCAAGCAATTAATCTCATGTTGTAAGGTCAAGAACCGAACCATTTACTCACCATATGCACTCAAGGCAGAGTAGCCAAAGGTGTTGCCTCGGGCCATCTCCCACTGGGCAGAGACAAACATGCAAAGGCCAGCGGCGAAGCAGAGGTTGCCGATGAAGATGGTCTGTGTCTCAACTCCACGGAAGCCCATCATGGACAAAGACAAAGTGAGAAGCGTAGTGGCGAAGGTGCCCATGGCCAATGGGGACTGTTCAGCTACGTTAGTTGCAGTTTCGGTAGGAGATATGGCAGGTTACATACAGGATTGCCGATACATTGGCCCAAAGTCAGAGCCGAAGGGCTGGGTGAGTGAGAGCGGATCTCTTCAATACTTTTAGTGGCCATTGTGTCTTCTGTACAGCGTTTTGTGATAATCCCAACCTATGAAGTGTTATCAAGTCATCCTAAAAAAGCATTAAGCCTCCAGACTTGGCATTGGGATCTTTTATAGACACGACACATCCAGATTCCTCCCTCCCTGCGTGTTGCAGAGTTTTCTTCCCTTCCCTTCTCTCGACCCGCGTCTCAACATTTAGGTAATAGTTAACCCATGACTACTACCGCATTAATTTCCATATGCAGTGGCGTCAAAGTGCAGGAGTTAAAACTCAGATTCTTTTGGCTGTGGACGAAACCGTTAGCTAATAGGTGTGCAGCCGGCCCGGACTAGCGCCCCGAATTTCCCCGGATCATGGAGCAATTTGCGGGGTTGGTGTTTTCATGGGGTAATAGGGTATCACGGGACGTTAAAAGGAATGGAAGACGATGAAAAGCAAAGACAGCGGTGAAAGATAAGATTAGGGCTAAGCCGCGAATAGCCTGTACATAGCGAGTGACATTGGAGAATCGAGATCATGTCTCGGTCAGTGGGTACAGGATTTACTCTCCCTCACATACCAGCCGACACTAGGGCAGAGAGCGTCAACATTACTACTAAATAGCTTCGGTATCCGTTGCGTAAGTATAAAGCCTTTCTTAGCCTGTATGAGTCCATAGGTCGCCATGCAAATTGCCTATACACCTTAGGAAAGCCTTATTCAACGATCCTTCATCAAAGCTCCATAAGATATCAGACAAAGCGATACTTCATATATGGAATGACTGTTTTAATGAATGAAACCTTTTGCGGGCCGAATTCGCAAGCCTGGACTTCTTCGTAGATCATACTCGCCGGGAAGCCCCCGATGTTCCGTGAATATGTCTTCTCTTTCTTGCACGGCACAGGCATTTGAGCGTTGGTCCAGCGGTTGTAAGAGACACCACCAGAAGAAAATTCAAGTCTCTTCTTCCGGAGAGGTAGCTGAACGAGAATGTCTTCTACTGCTTTGTTGGCCTTGATGAGATTGTCAAGGGGGCCTTTCAGATCATTCCTAAAGCTCTTCTGTATATTGATAAGACCATCACGGACTTTGCGGCCTGACGCTGTCTTGGAAAGCTGGGCATTTTTAGCCCAATTGACAGACAGAATCTGATTGATGGACGTAGCAGCAGTCTTTGCGGCCCCTGCATGGTTGCTGATGAGGTTGAAAGTCCCAGTGAGCTTCTTCAAGTCTTCTGCTGCCTGGGGAAGATATTGAGTTACTCTGAAGGCCTTCATGACGTCTCTCAGAGAGTTGATGTGGTATTCATTCATCAACTTGAGATAGTATGCCTCATCTGCCGGAGTTGTGGTGTACTTGATGGCATTCCGCGTGATCAGTGTCATCTTAGGAATGTTTGCAAGTGACTTCCCTGCAGCACTGGGAACACCTTGCAGACTCTTGACTGTTGTGATCGTGCTTGCATCTATCGATAGTTAGTCGATGTTCCATGCCTTGATGATATATGTCTTACACTTCTTGAACGCGTTGGCTGGCGTCGACCCCTTACAGGCATTGTTTTTGCAGACATTGGCCTTGACTGAGTTGACTTTGGCGGAAACAGTCTTGAGACGAGCTTGAACTTGCTTGGAATAGGTCTGAACGTCTGTTGTCTTCTTCTTGAGAGTATCGAACAAGGAAACCCATTTGTTGAGCATCCGGACAAAATCGCTTTCGGTGACGCTGTATGAGTTTTGAACGTAGCTGGCGAAAAAGGCACGAACTTTCGGTCCATCACATGTTCCGGTATAACAGGACATGACTGCTTTAGCGAGCTTCTTGTACGTTGCCACGTCAATCTGGAGCTTTGTTAGTGGCTGTACAACACACAACATGGTGTCAATGGGCCGTCCTACCTCGGGTGCTCGTATAAAGGTCCAGCCATTTGTAGCCGCAAGCTGGCTCCTAACCACCGATGCTCTGTCTGTTACTATGCTGTATCCGCTGTCGGAAAGACACTTTGAATGGTCAGAGAGTGACGGAAAGAACACGATCAGCTTCACGTACTGTTTCATCCCTGGATATCAAGTCAAGATACGGGCCCGTTAAGTGCGCGTTGATCTGACCATCGTAGCTGGGTTTGGCATTCGAAATGGTGCCCCAGTAAATGGCATTTGAGAGACAAGAGCAATAAGTTTCGGCGTTATTCACAAAGTCGTCGCTGCCAAGTGCCTCGTTGACAGCGCTACAGATATCCACGTCTTTAGGCACAATTTCTGTATCAATCTGATTACCGTTGATATCTGTAGCATTAATGTTAGCCTGGAAAGAGTTGGAAGCTGCGTTACCTTACCATAAATGGCTTTCGGGTAGTCGGGATACGAGACAGTGCTACTACATCCGATGATTCCCGAAACATCATTGCAGGCTTCATCGATGTGCTTCTGCTCAGCAGCATCAGTACCAGAGACAATGGCACCAAGAAGTATGGAAAGCGAAAATGCCTTCATTGTAGAACCTCGTTTTATACGTCTTGGTAAATGAATGATGATTTGTCTGGTAATGGCAGGATATAGCATTGCATTAAATACTCAAGCCTGGTCGTCGTTCGCATGAGGTACTGTACTCGTGGTTAGATGCCAAGGACCCAGAACATCGTCGCAGCCAGCCACTTACAACCCAAATTCAGTCTTACCTTTGAGGGCTTTCAGCTCCTCAGCCTCGTTCTTGTCGTGTGAGTCCTTCTACGCGGAATTCTCCATGTCACGCATCACCAGCTCGTTTCTGGCTGCCGGATGAAGCATAGTATGATTCCGAGACAAAGACGATTAATGGTAGGGCTGAATTTGAGGAGCGTTGATAAGTCGCAAATGGCTTAGCAGCATGCCTTCCCCTATGAGGCTGAAAGGCTTAATTTTATGGTTATTGAACGCCCTGGACTTAGCGAGACAAATTCTCGTTGATTCGTGCGTCTCACGCCACTAAGAGTCCGGCCTCAACGACCGGTCTTGGCAGGCTGATTGCAGATCCTGAATTCTAAACAATGTTTCTCTTCTCCATGAGCGACTTCATTGTCCTGTTTTCAGGCAAGCCTCATCAGTTGGTTGGTATGGGCAAGGCAGATGTTGGTGGAAGGTGTCTCAAGCCATGGCTGTCCGGCTCATTTGTTTATACATAGAGGGCATTTAATATTAAAAAAATGCCTTCCCGCTCCACCTGAGGTCTTACCGCTCAGCAATGATCCAGTGTGCTGGGTGATGTCCTCAACATCAGGCCGGGACAAAAATGCAAATTACTCGATGGGCATGGGGCAAAAACGTGGTTCCGCCCGGGATCGAACCGGGGACCTTCTCGGTGTTAACGAGATGCCATAACCAACTAGACCACGGAACCGTGTTAATTTGATAACAATCGAGATTGTAATTAGGGAAGAAGTTGCCAGCACAGCGCTTACTATGTCTACGACAAACTGGGCTGCAGCACCACGGTGCTCGCGATAAAGAATAAGGCTTGCACCGTTTGCTATCTACCCATATTACATGTCCGTCTGTTTCACTTGTGAAAATGTAAAGAGACTGCTCGAGACTGTAGTGTATACATACGTTTAGATATGGGGTAAGTGGGCGTGCTTGTGTCCCTAGTAAAACTCAGTACAAGATGCAAGCAACACAGTTTGGTCCTGGTATGTTATAAATACATGCTCTTCTAGGATTAAAATTACTTGTCGATGAAAAGGATGCTCTGAGATCTAAATTCTAATTGTATGTGTTGATGAGACCTGATTTGGATCGCTTCTCAGCGCCACGGCTCAGAGCCCGGACCAAAACCCCCGAATGCTTTTCGTCGCATTCCTTTGAACCTCCTCTTTCGGCCATATACTTCTGGTACCCTCCAACATTTCGGCCCACTCGTTGATCAATTTATCCCTTCCACCTCTGCCTGCAAAATGAAGTAGGAAGTCCCCTCGTCTCGCATGATAGTCCTTCAAACCATCCTCGTCCGCCTTCTCAACGAAGTCTGAGGCCGACCCTTTGGGATACGTGTTGAACCACTCTTGGGGGACAACTCGAACGTTGGGTTTGAACTTTGGTTCATTCATAATGATCTCCATTGCACTTTGCTCTGTAAATGGAAGCGAGACGTTGGGCCTGTAGTATCGAAATGCAGCGATATCGCTGAACAGCTCAATTGCCCACTGGTTGACCCGGACGAAGAAAACGCCATTGTTAAGTCCGTTCCAGTCGTTCGTCACCAAGAGATTTATGTCATCGGGATTCGTCTCGTCTCTTCGCTCGGGCTCTGAAGCGTCGGTGTCTTCGGTTTCGTCAAACTCATCAACGTCGCGAGGTGAGAGAAAGCTCGACAAAGGGCGACACTGATCGAGAATGAGGGTATCGCGGTCTACCCAGAACAGCCATTCCAAGCGTTCTTGGGCAGGCTTCACCATCTCTTTCAAGAGGAGAGACAGGATGAAGGCAGGTTTGTTCCAGAGTGAATCAACAACTGGAGTACACATAACCTCCAAGTCGTTATCATGGATCATGCTATGCAGTACATGCGTACGCAGCGCCTTCTGGTAGTGTTCCTGAACTGAGCCAAAGTGTGCAGTGACTCTTCCGATTCGTACGTCTGAGGATGGGTATGGAGGCATATGCCGGCATACATTCCGTATGGTCTTTGCCTCTAGTAGAAGGGGCGAGTCCAGTGAGGGTAAACATTGGCTTCCACCATGGGGGTGAACAAGGGAAACAGGATCTTGCTTAGTGACATGACTAAAAGATTTCGGCCAGTTCCATTCGCCGTAGAATGTGTAGGCTTGGTAGCAAAGAAGGATGCCAAAAATAACGAGGACTGCTTTTAGAGCAACGGTGGCTGTTGACCATGGTAGTTTCTTGAGTTGAAGCATGGTGATTGTTGATTTGCCATTCTGGTTCGTCAGTAAGATCTAACTACTTATAATGATAGAACCGTGGTTCTGGATAATATGAAGAAACTGGCAACGGGGCCCCATGACTTGGCCATTGAGAGTCTTCATTGAGAAGACGTGATGATAGCTCTGCATCTGTCGTAACAATCCAAATGACGCCTAGCTCCAATCCTATTTCCAAGCATATCTTTAACCTACAGGGATTGCCACTTGTGGAAACCCTCCGCACTTCATCGCGCTGGTACAGCATGGGAGGAAGTCAAGTTCCATAGTGGGACAGATGCCCAATGACCATCGGGCGCCTCAATACCGCTGTGACATAACCGTGGTGGCTGTGATGTTGACTAGCCCTGTAGTCCGGATATCGAGGACTAGCGTGGGGATAAATTAAGACAAAACTGTCACTCAAAACACGCATTAGTACAGATGCGGCAAGTAGTCTCTTGACACGAGCTAGATCCCTCGGGAATACGAAATATCCATCATCAAAAAAGGAAAAGTCGCTTAAAAGCATTTCGCTTCTCGGCTGAGTCGGCGACATGAAACAGCGGCCCATGGTGGGTCGAGTTACGGCAGTACCAATGAGCTTACAGGCTACTGTGGCCCGCGGGCATGGGGGCTGCGGCAAACGCTTGAACGAGTCAACTATCACGAGCTAGCACAGCCCTATTCATACTGGTCATGTTATAAGTCCATTCAGGCTCCCCGATATGTAGCTCTGGTTAGCCCTCTCGTAACAAATGGATCACCATGGCCACCATACAACCTCAAGATCAACCACGGAAGAAGCGAACCAGGGCCAAGGTGCCCAAGGTCAGAACAGGTTGCAAGACTTGGTAAGTTGCTGTGACCTCGGGTCGGCAGAAGAAACTCCGGCTGATTTTTCAATCTAGCAAGTTAGTTACTCGGATAAGAGCGAATGGCACGAGCTGCAGGACTAATCTAGTGTTGCAGACGTCGCCACTTGAAATGTGACGAAGCAAAGCCGTCCTGCCTTCGTTGCTTGAGGGACAAATGGACATGCGATGGGTATTCGCAGAGTAGTCCCGAGCCTCTTTACGTCAGCGGCACTTCCTCTTTTGAGCTGCCCTTGCATACGAAGTCAGATGAAATGACCGGCGGGCCCAGTACAATACGCCCAGCTTTGACAAGCGGAGTGTTGGTCAATACAGCTGATAATGCTCTCTATTACCATACGAGAGAATGGGTGATCCCTGACCTTGAGCTGATTGATGGCTCAAGAGAGTTCTGGCACGACATCATACTACCATTATCCTACTCAAATGTTGCCATCAAACACGCATTATGTGCACTGGGGGCTTCTCATCAGCGGTTCCTCGCATCGTACCCAGGGAACCTCAACAACTTGGACCATTCCATCGACTACGACTACCAAGCGAATCTCAAATATAGCGAAGCTATTGCCCTAATACGCCCAGTTATGGCAGAGAATTCTCCACCCAACATACAAACCGCAGTACTATGCTGCACGATATTTATATGCATCGAGAACTTACACCGTCGTTATGCTGACTCGGTGCGCCATCTTCGCGCCGGTCACCAGCTTCTAGAATCACTACGCACCATTCGATCACCCCAAACATCGTCGAACGCAATGAGCTGTCAGCCAGGAGACACCGGATTGTTGAAAACACTGGCTGCAATGTTCTCCTCTCTCGGAAAGAGTGTCGGTGCTTTCACTGGAGATACCTCCTTCTCCAAAATCACTCAGTGCACCCCAGAGATCGATATGGGTAATCCCAAAACGCCTTTCTTAACCATAGCAGAGGCTGAAGACTCCCTATCAGCCTTGAATACCTTCTTCGACGACTGCCTCTTTGGCAGTGACACTCTACCCGAAGACGATCAAAGAATCGGCTGCAAAAGTCTTGCGCAATCCGCCACCGAGTCATTCATCCATGCCCTCGATCTAATAAACCCCCTTTTCCTTTCATGGAGTTCAAAGATGCAACTCTTTGTCACGTCTGTCCAGATAAATCCCTTTGGAACCCTGGAGAAACGTCGCTTGGCTGTGTTGTCGCTGTATCAAACAACATGGTCAGCTTTTCTCAATACAGACCCTCACAATACAGGGTTCGCGAAGGGCGACTACGAAAGAATCCTTAGTAAGATTGAGCAGATTATTGCAGTAGAAAACTCTCAAACCCGGCCAATGTTTGCTTTCGATGGCCATCTAGTTCGCGAGCTTTCTACAATCTGCGCTTCATGCACAGACGCCGAAATCCGGAACAGATCAATCATGATATTGCGGTCTATGAATCGACGTGAAGGAGTTTGGGATAGTTGGGAGGTGGCGAATATCTACGAGAAAGTCTTTGAAGGATTAGAGAGTGGTACTTTGTCCTTTGACGACCTGCCATGGGGTTTAACACAGTTATTAAAAGAGTTATCTAATTGAAGCATACTGGATTTGAAGATTACACGACAAGGTGATGTTTATACTTCCTTGGATCCCGTGATGACATACATTTGCCCCATGTCGACAAGGCTGGCCCTGCATCTGTCAATCAGACCAGGTCCTCACGATTAATGGCCACGAAGCCCTTTGAGACAGAATACATCTGTTGGAGAGCCGCGAAGCTGCCCTGTTGTTTAGGAGTGATGGTAGTACCGAAACCCTAAGTAAGAAATATCAACATACAGAAACTAGTTTATGGGTAGCTTGGAAGGAGAAGGGAATTGTTCGCATGTTTCAGAAGCCATCCCTGCCAAGAGATGAGGCTAGAGACCTTTTAAATTCATCTTCAATTTAGTGTAATTCACAAATTCTTCTCCCAACCCATCTCGTGTAGATGCTAGGCGGGGAGCAAGGGATGAGCCGAGGGGGTTTAGGTTGCTAAGATAACTTCTATAACCGAGACTAGTTCTCCTTCACCCTCCTGTTTAACCTCCCAGATCTCATCGTCATCAAACTTCCTCTTCACGCACTGAGGGAAGAGCAGGTTGAGCATTGGGTTTGAGTTTCCCTACTTCGATACAAAGTTCAACCTGGGTCGAGACAATCGCGTACCCCGCGCACACTACCGCGAACCAGGCCCCCAGTAGAGGGATGGCGATGGGAGAGAACATGATAATACCCAACAGATGTGGCCTGGTGCTAACCGGATAGTTCGACTGGACCAGCGATATGGATAATCGCCATAGAATTGTGAGGACATACGAGCCGTGGGTTAGTTGGCCAGGGATTGCCGAGGCGCAAAGTAAGAGGACGAGACTTTGGCGGTTGCGCGAGGTGATGTAGTCTTTGAGGTTGATGCGAGATGCTGGCTCCGGCGGAGTCTCGCTGGATTGGGTGTCTTCTTGTCCTTCGCTTTTACTGGAGAGTAACACACGTTGCGATTCTGACCAGAAGGCAGTGGATATAATGAGGATAGTCAAGACCCAGAAGAGGTCGCTCTGAAGGTACTCGTACCATGGAGACTCATTAGAAGGGTCGCTGCCGGTAGTCATTCTGGGTGTTGGTGATGGCCGTGAACTTTGAAGATGCAAATGGAAATCTCTGAGATAAATTGGGTGGAGAGGCATTGTTGCTCCCAAGGTGTCTACTTATATAGGTGATAGCCATATCTATACTTTACATTCAAAACCTTTCTTTTTTTAAAGTTCCATGTGTTGCTAAGAAGCTCTCGGCCACGGGCCTCGTGACCTACAAATGACATCCATATACTTCACTGGCAATCATCATTAAGTGGCTACATTGGCCCATCAGTGATCATTATGCTTTGCGTATAACTGTATAGAACTTTGAGGGTCACTATACCAGCGAATACAGTCGCTGAAATCATGCGCCGTCACCCACGATCTAAAGCCAATCATTTTAAAGGATTGGATGCTTTAGCACTAACTTTCCAAAATTGCTCATGTTCCTCACGTTATACACTTCCTTGATGGCATGCTCCCCCGACCCTTCAAAGACTCGGACAGGCGCTGGCACATACCCGCCAGGGACACCATAATTCTCGACAGCCCAGCGAAAGCCCCTCCAATGTCGATCAGCAGCAGCCATATCCTTTGGCCAGGACATCTTTTGACCTCCAGGCAACTCGAACTCGACATCGAAATGACGAACGCCCATAATTGCTTTATATTCTGCGTCACCGCCCAACATTACCGATGCTAGAACGATTTTATCGTGTAGAGGAATCGCTTTCTTGAGTAGGGCTTGTGACTCGGGAGATCCATGCGCATCAAGGGCCCAGATTGTTCCGCTGACTGATTGCAGGTCTAATTTGACCTTTTCGGTTACATCTCTATCGTTGTAGTCGAAGCACTGCGTTGCACCCAGCGTCTTCAGATATTCGTGTCGCTTAGATGATGCAATGGCTATGATGGAAGACACTCGCGCTGCCCTGGCAAACTGAATAGCAGCCATGCCAACACTTGTCGCACCGCCCCAGATCACCAAGGTTCCCTCTGGGGCAGCGACACCCTCATCGGGCGTACCCTTGGCAACACTTGGTGGCAGCGGAAGGCCGATGTCATTGAAAAGGCCTGTGGCCGCTGTCAGCCCTATGCACTGTTAGTCAAGAGGGCTCTCTTACTTTGGGTGCAGTCACAGCGTTACCAATAATAGAAAGACCAGCAGCGTCTTGGGGCGGTAAGTTCTCGGGAACCTTCCAGGCCCATGACGCAACAATTGTCATGAATTCTTGGTGCGTTCCCCAGCGCAAGGGCGGGTTTTGGCCCCCAGAAAGTACCCCGGCCACAATATCTCCCGCTTTGAAGGGTATGGAGGCAAAGGTCTCCGACTCGACCACTTGGCCACAGAACTCTGTTCCAATGACATAGTTCTTCAAGCCGAAGAATTCAATGACTTTGGTGTCGGCGGGATTGACGCCCGAGAACAGAACCTTGATGAGAAGTTCTCCTTCTTGGGGCTTGGGGAAAGGAACATGGCGAACGACAAGCTTGCCATCCTCGTCGGCATATAATGCTCTGCTGGTGGCTGGTGTAGAGCCCATGATGTCTAAGCGTAGTTTATAGAGATGATGTTATGCTACAAGCAGGTTGGACTATGGTATAAATGATTCAGTAAAGGCCTCGTCAAGATCTTTTTATAAAGCCTACGGTGTCAATCGATGCCTTTTGATCAAACTCCGTAATATGTCCGCATTTCGCAGAATCAGCTCCGCCGGCTATTGTACGGAGTACGGGCAATCTTATGATTTCATTCGCAGCGTCTGATACATCTACTACAGTATGTACCTCGGGGCGCCATTGCAATGAATCAACTTTAAGCTTATAAAATCTACCATTCAGATCAAGAGCTACATATCCAAAAATTGATTCGATACTGTATCCCGACATAATTATCTGGCGTAGTTGTTGTGAAAGAAGGACGGTGCCGCATTGCGCCCCGAGGCGATTCCTCCGCTAGAACATGCCCCCCGCCTGGAACCCAGTTGATCGCTACGCCTACAAGCACTAAACAGCCTGACAGGCTAGTGGTCGCTGGTCGCTGGTCGCGCTCTGTACATGTTCCACCAAAGTTGATGGCCGAGTTATAGCCGGCACAATTAATTAATTCTGGTGCCTGAATCAGTCGATCTCGTTTGGCTAGGTACCTAGAAATTAGCCGTTGTTTGTTGACATTTAAACCGCAGCCTAGCAGGCAACCAAACAACAGCCTCCTAATAAGGGCTTCGGCCTCAACGCAACAAACAATGGATACGTAACACCAACCTCTTATACGCCATCAACATGACGCGTAATCTTTATATCCCTCTCGAGATCGTCCTTCAGATCCTTGAAACGTCCATCCCGCCCGGTGAACCCAATAGGATTATCGACGTTGCAACCCCCGAAGTTCAGCAGCTCGTCGCCTGGACAAGGGTATGCCGCGCGACGTATGAGCCCGCGACAAGGTTTCTACGGCAGCACTGTATACATCTTGACTCAATACCCCGACTCCAGAAATTCTTGCGTTGCCTAAACTACTCCAAGACTTGCAGCCATGACTCTCTCCCCAAAACCGTCACACTTTCTGCAGTGTCGTCCGTCTATCTCGGACTCAGCCTCGAGGAAATCCAGTCCATACGAGCCTGCGCACTTGTCCGTGATGTCTTTCTGGAACTCGGCGGCTCTATCCGCCGATTGATCGTTGACCTGCCGTTTCGCAGAATCGCTATGCAACATAGCATCGATGAGCATATTGATCAAGTCTTCTCTCGGGGTCTGCAAGCATTGGTCAACCTGGAAGAATTCGTCACCTTAGGCGGCCTGCCTTCATTAGAGTTCTGGAATGGTGAGCTCAACATCAGCCAAATTTGGCCGAAGCTACGGAAGGTCGCTGGGTTTAGCATCAACCTGAGTGACGAAGGACTTTGGTACAATGTTGCACTACACCGAAACATCGATCATCTGGTTATTACAAGACCTTACTTGCTTCGTGTTCAGACTTGGAACATCAAGCAGTCTATTGGCAGCGAGCTTTGGAATCCCGAGTTTGGAGGTGACTCGACCTATGCTCGGCCCTTGAAAATTGTCATTGTCAATCATGAGTTTAGCTCACCCATCATCAATACGGAAGGCGGAAATATCCACGACCCAGTTGGGCTTCTGGATGTCTCGCCTATTGAGATACCAATGCATGCGAAACGGGTGGATTATGTCTGCCGTGAGTGGCTGATCAAGGCTGCGAAAGAAGATGTGCTTTGGGGATATTGACGGATCATAGTGTAAGATATGACAGAAAGAAAAATGTTAATCGATATCATGGTCCTGGGACCATCTTACTCGGGCGTCTTAGCCAAGGCAGGGCTGACTTGGTGGTTATCGTGACGAGGTAATTGACACGCGTATGAACATTCTTCATGAGAGCTAGCAGAGGCAGGAAAGCTTAAGACCTCTATCCTAAGTAACAACAAGATTTAGTTAAGCTTAGTATATCTTGGCAGGCCTTTAGATTAATTCATTTTTGCACCATGGCCACATTCTCTAGTGTGTATTAACCCTCCCCGTATGTTCTGCACTGCACTGCAGTAGTGGCCACGCTTTATTCAAGGAAAGAAGATGGAACTCTGGTGGAGCCAACCCATCTCTCAAACTATCCGTCAGCTCGTACCCTTTGTCAATGAAGTATACCTAGCAAGATAATGGACTTATTCACGATCCCAAGTTTCAGCAGCGGAAGACGGCGGAATGGCTCCGCGCCTCATTCAATCATCTACCTACCCTACAAAACACTACCAATAGGCGATTTCAGTCCCAAACCCTTATAAATCGGGTCACTATATACACTAATGGGAAAGACCATAATTTAGACAGTAAGCTTTTTACACTTTTTGTATTTTCTATATCATAAATCGGCTTCTGCGTGAGGTGTCTTGTTTTCCCACTAGTTAACAAGCAGTGTGCATTATGAACCCGTGGGTCGATGATTCGGATCTCAAGGACGAAGATACTTTAGACTCGCGCTGGTAAGCCTACCAAATGAATATCAAAGAACAATAAAAGCTTTCTCTATGGAATACCTGAGCAGTGCTTCGATGCGCGAATCTGAATGTTGCAGCGATCTAGTTCCTCATTTGAGCGGCCACTATCAATGAAACAGGTCGCGTGGCCCAATGGCAAGGCGTCTGACTACGAATCAGAAGATTCTGGGTTCGATCCCCAGCGTGATCATCCATACGACAGACTCTGTGGCAACTCATAACAAGTATATTATCCCACTAAATACTGAAAACTTTGCTTGGTATGAGATGTTGCAGACTAATAAACCTTTTGTCTTAAAGGAGGGCAGCTTTCTTATTTTTGTTGGCCAATACTCTTCACGAGTCTGTGAATTGGTTGTTCATTATTAATTATATTTTATTCGACAGTTGCTCTATCTACTTCTTCCGTAAAAGTTTTACCTTCATCTTCTTCAGGCGCCGACTCTCAAATGCCTTGGTGACCCTCCAATTGCTGACAATCATGATGAAGATAAAGAAAAAAATCACGAGCGCTCCAATGAGCGGCACAATTAATGTAAACACTGTCAACCCGTAACTCACATCCTGGAACGCTTGGTTCTCGACCAACCGATCAACACCCAATCCGACCTGCATCGCCGTGAGCGCGATCACGACATAACCGAGGATACCAGCAAGCACCGAGAAGTTGTCGCGAATGAGATCGCCGTAGACTGTATGCGACGCGACTCGTGAGTAGCCGCGCAGCAAATATCCTTTGCGAAGCGCATAGACTTTGTTCAACCTGCTCAACCGCAGCTCGCCGTACCAGTAGCGCGGATTGACGCGATCATAACGGTGGCTCTCGAGGACCTGAGCTGTCAATGCCTTCCAACCCTCCCATGTCACTTCCTCGGGCAGTAATCCATGCTCCTTTGCGATGCGAAAGTCGCTCTTGTATGCGATGAGCGCAGCGTAGGAGAAAAGAAATCCCCGCGCCGAGGCATCAATGTTGCCTTCGGCCACGTCGAGATGGGCTGTGTCGCTGATGTTGCTGACCCAGAAGTCGGGGTCAAGTAGATAAGCCGGTATAGGCTTGAGAAAAATGCGGTTTCTCCACCAGATCATGTGCAGCTCAGAGAGCTCGCTGATGACGATCTCTCGCGAGATGAGCCGTTGGTGATGAAGTGGCCGGGGCGGCATTGGGCGCCCGCAAGCCCAGAGCCATTCTTGCACGTCATTGAGGCGCGAAACCGATAGTTCCCGCTCTAGGAAGTTGGGGTCCGATGTAGGGACGACAATGTCATCGTTGAAGCGGTTGCTGGCAGGGAGGAGGCTATTAAACTCATCCTTTGACTCCAAGCCGTCGCTAATAAGGAAGTCCTTTTGTAAGATGCGGACCGTAAATGGCGGCGGTGGACTAGCCATAGTGAGATATTAGTATCAACGACACGGTGTAAGATTTAAGCTTCTCAAGGAGCATAAATAGAGAACGAACAAATGCCCCAACGATGGCCAGTCTCTTGGAAAGCTCGCGTAAACAGAGAGAGAGAAAAGAGTGGAAATTACAGAGGAGAGCTGGCAAGGATCAGTCATAAGGCTGGTAGGCAACCCCTGCTCTTAGGCCGATAGCACCATCCATGATTGGGCTGTAAGCGGCGTTCCCCATTGTCTTGATCACACGGCCCGCTCTGTGCCCACAGATACCTATCACTTCGAGAAAAGGGATAGGCCGCTGTGCCGTGCTGACGGTCCAATTTCTTTACTTAGGCACACCCTGCGTCTCAGCCCAAAGGAGCAACCAGACCGGGCAGTGGCACCATGTTCGATCGATGAGACACTAACGAGGTATCGCCTGTCTAAGTGCTTACTCTGGAGAACGAATGTTAAGCGCATAACGCCGAGTCAAAAGCTCAGCAAATGCTGACATACATAGACTAGACCCCCAGTAAGCCAAGATGTGGGGGCCAAGAATGAAACGGGAGCTGAGCTGTAGTGGCCACTACGTACTCCTCCGTAAGACGAAAATTAGGAGGCGTGAACGTTGCCAGATCAACACCAACGTACGTTCGAAATCTCACCCTTTCAAGTGAATTGGCCAATATGTCGCTTCGTCGAACAGCAACGCGACGCGGCGGCCCTCCTGGGGCTGCTCCCAAGCAGAAGAAGGGCTATGAGAATGTCGAGCAGGGGATCAAGCAGCTCTATCCCGAGCCAGACTCGACAAGAAAGACAGACATGGAGTAAGCATCAGCCCAAAACATGAAGACTGAAGCAATTGACTCCGTTAACAGTATTGTATTTGTGCCTGGTCTGGGAGCTCATCCTTTACTGAGCTTCAAATCGACTACGAGCGATTTTAATTGGGCCAGTGAGGAGGGCATAGCTCGCGACTTTCCAAACGCTAGAATTCTTCTGTATCACAGTGAATCTTCATGGACTGGCTCCATCAAGGTGAAGCAGTTTCTCGGTAACCTGGCCCAGACTCTGCTCGAAGGGCTGAAGATGAGTAGAGAGGTATGCTTCCACGTCTTTCGACTTGACTCAAAGAGCTTGGCCTGACAAGCAGTCTAGAACATGGCAATTCCTCGTCCAATCACATTTATTGGTCACAGTATGGGAGGGCTTGTCATAGCCAAGGTATGATTCATCGTTTTGACGCTGTCTACTTGTTCTGATTTTGCCAGGCCATCTGTATCGCTGCTACGAGACAAGATCTCTTCCCAAACATGTTCGAAGACATAGCCGGTTGCGCATTCTTTGGAACGCCTTTCAAGGGCGCTGAAGCAGCTTCTTTGGCATGTATGCTTTCCTCAGTGGGAGAGAAACTTGGTCATGCAACAGCTTCCAAACTCCTCGAGTTGATGAGACCAGACGACGAAAGCCTGGCTGAGCTTCGGAAGGAGTTCGTGAGACTAGTCATCAAGACAACACCCAAAATCGAGCTGTGTGGTTTCTACGAAGAGCACCCTACGACGATCAAGGATCTCTCTGGCATGCCTCAGTTCTTGTCGGCGCTGAGCATTCCGATGCCCAAGAAGTATGCAGAGTTCGTCACGAGAGACTCATCCATCTTGGATGGTGTGATGGAGACGATGGGTTTAGCTGCGAATCATCGAGACTTGGTCAAGTTTGATAGCTCAAAGGATGAACGCTACACACTAGTCCGAGGGCCTTTGAAACGACTCATCAACGGCTCACATCTGCGAGTCAAGAATCGGCACAATGCAACAAGACGCACCGATCCAGCCACTATAAACCTTGCTTTACGAACTCTAGAGGGTGCACCAGTCCAAAGCAAGAGGGAAAGCATTGCCCAGAACACAACCACTTCCCCATGGTTCTCGAAAGAACCTGAATTTCTGGGTTGGTTAGCCAAACCCAGCGAGGGCGAAGATACGTCACTTGTCAAGAAAGAGGATTGTCTCTGGGTCCGTGGCCGTGATGGTCGCGGCAAAACAAGCGCTGCGTTATCAGCTATTGAAAAGATCGAAGAGTTGACCAGGGATGAGGAGGTTTACGAAGAGGAGACTACAGATGAACCATACACAGGCTCATCGCGAAACTATCTTTCTTACTTCTTTTGCGACAAGACACCCGACTATGGATCAGCTGAGAGTTTGTTGAAAGCTCTCATTCGCCAACTGCTGGAACGACAGGGGCTTCTGGCGACGCATGCCAAGTTTCTTCTCAAGAAGAAAGGTAGAGAAACACAGCCTCTTTTGACTGTAGAGAACTTATGGCAGGTCCTTCAAGATATACTCGCTGACGATGTATTTATTGGGGCGAGGGTATACTTTGTCATCAATAACATCGAAACCCTCTCTCAAGATGCCGTGTCTACAAACACTCTCTTGACCCTGCTCAGCTCCGAGGTCGAACATGACGGTACCGGAAGACGCCCACTTGTTCGATGGATGATCACAAGTGGCCAATCTTGGGACATTGACCGGGCTTTGAAGAGGGATACCGTCCGACTAGTTGATCTTGAGGACGCGAAATATGGAGATCAAGTCCAGCTCGAGCTTCGAAGGCACGCGCAGAACAAGGTGCTAGAGCTGATTGAGCATAAGAAGTACAGCAGAGCTCTTGCATACTTTGCCAGCAGTGTTATTGGCAAGCGGGCTCAGAACACGCAATGGATTGACATCACATGCGATCATCTCGAGGAGCTTCCTCAGCATCAGAACGACCTTCAAGTCCGTCGTCTCCTCGAAGTCATTCCACAGGAATTGGATGCTCTGCTCAGTTCTGCATGGCAACAAGTGTTTGATAACAACCGGGGCAAGGCCGGGGAGATCAAGGAAATGCTCCGTGTCTTGGTCCTTACTTATCAAGATCCAACTGAGGCTGAGCTTGGTCTCCTTGCTGGGCTCGATTCTTCGCCAGCAGAAGTTTCAGAGCTACACGATCTGATTCAGAAGTGTAGGCCCTTAATCGTACTCAAGGAAAATGGTCTCCAAGAGAAGACAGTGTGCTTCACTGAGCCAGTGGTCAAGACCCATCTTCTTGAGCACGCACATGTGTTGCTTGGTCTCACCAGCGAAGATATCAAGCTACAGCATGGTATTCTGGGTTTCAGGTCGTTCAGTCATATCCTAGAGACTTTTGACTTTCCACTTTCCGATATTCCTCAGCAAATAGACGGAGTGGTGAGTGAGGTCGCTGGTGCTATAGAAGCAAGTCCGGATGACGGGGAGAGTGTTGCCTCTGGAGAAGCAGAAGCAAACGAACAAGAAGCCGCCCAGAAAGAGGACGAAGAGAAATCTGACGATGAATCTAATCACGACGATGAATCTGAAAACGACAACGCCTCTGTCGCCTCGGAGGAGTCAAGTGATGAGGAAGACGAAGAAGATGAGGTGGATGAAGATCCTGAAGCTCCATATCTCAAAGACATAGCCCTGGCCTATGCTGTTACACACTGGCTATCTCACGCCAGCCAAGCGACTGCTGATCTCGCAGAAGCACTGAGCCTGGAGGAAAAGTTCTGGCAGGCGGATTCCGTTATTCGACGCCGTTGGTTGACTGAACACAACCGACTTACCGGATCCTTTGCCTATTATGCTCGAGAGAAGCTGACTGGACTTCATGTTGCTGCTACAATTGGATTTAGAGACCTAGTCGCGGCTTTGATGGATCACGGTTTCGATGAGGACAAAGCCGCGATGGATTCAGACTATAACACGCCGGTAAGTGATGGCATTCCTTGGAGAGGAGAAGATGAGACTCTGGGCCGCAACGTGTATGAGCTGACATGACATAGCTGCATTACGCAGCCGCTTTTGGGCATGATGACATTGCTGAGGAGCTTCTTGACAGAGGCGCCAACATCGATGAAGGCATCAAAGGCAATCTCATAACTCCTTTGCACAGAGCAGCAGCCGAAGGGAACGTCAAGGTGATGAGTAAACTTCTACAACGAGGAGCGAACCCAAATGCTAGCTGTGGTGCTTACGGAGGTGTAATCTGTGCGGCTATTCAGTCTGGAAACACTGACGCCGTGAAGCTTCTGGTAACCCATAATGTCTCGCTCGTCACTCAGGATGATGAAGACGAAGACGACAAGGCTGAGGGCGAGAATGGCGAGGGAGAGGCTAACGACGAGGAAGCTAAGGACAACGATGGAGAAGAAGAGAGTGACAAAGATGAGGGTTCAGAGTCGGGCTCTGATTCCGACGCTGACTCTGATGAAGAAGAAGAGGAGGAGGTTATCACATCACCTTTGGCTCTAGCAGCTATGAGAGCTGATCTTGCAGTGTTCGAGTTTCTGATCAAGGAATATTCCGACAAACTACCTGCTGAAGAGTTCGGCATCGCCCTCGTCAAAGCAGCAGAACACGGTCGGTTTGAAGCTTTCTCGCGGCTGTTCCATGACTTTGAGCATACCGAACAGTTCAAACAGGACGCTCTCGATGGGGCATCTTTTGGGGACCATTGGGCCATCGTCTCGTTGATCCTGGATCATTGCCCCGGCTTGAGCTGTGACAAAACCTTCCTGCAAACAGCACAGGGAGAAGATGGCGACGACGAGATTCGTATCTTGGGAGCTATGTGGGAGTATTCACAGGGCAATATCTCGCCTGAAGCGCTGGACGAGTCCTTGTATGAAGCTACAGACTTTGAGAATCAGAGGACGGTGGAGTTGCTGTTGAGATATGGAGCTAACGCGAATGCAACTGGCGAAGTGTAAGTCTGGCCGAGACAACCGAGAGGTATAACGAGCTAACTGTGAGTTAAAGATACGGGAATGCCTTGACAGCAGCTGCCTTTGACGGCACAATCGAGATAATCAAGCTACTTCTAGATGCTGGTGCTGACATCAACTCCGCAGACGGATGGGCTCTCCAAACTGCTGCGGATCAAGGCCATGTCGATGTTGTCAACCTTCTCCTGGAGCGCGGGGCTAACGTCAACGCAACTACCACCAATACCAACATGTCCAAGTGTACTGCTTTGCAAGCGGCTGTTGAGTCTGGCAAAGGAGATATTGTCGATATTCTCCTCGAGCATGGCGCTGATCCTAACCTTGGAGGAGGCGAGTTCTCTCATCCCATCATCGCCGCGGCAAGCAAGGGAGAGGAAGCTATCTTCAAGAAGCTTCTGGAAGCCAAGGCTGATGTTACGGTTGTCGGAGGAGAGTATAATTCAACTCCTCTGACATACACGGCGATATATCTACCTCGTGACTCGATTCGCCTGTTGTTGGATGCTGGTGCCGACATTAATCATGCTGATAACGAAGGAGACACGGCACTGATCCTCACATCCTGGAGCGGTGATCATGAGTCAGTTCAGTTCTTGCTTGACCGTGAGGCCGATGTCTTGGTCAGAAATAAGGCAGGTCTCAATGCATTGCAGAAAGCGCTGGAGGCGGGCAGAGAAGAATGCGTCAAGATCCTGACCACCCACATCTCGGACATGATGGAGGCAATCAGGGTTGCAATGGTTTCTGGTGATGCTTCCATAACTGCAGTGGTTCGAAGTGTGCAAAGCAAGAAGCAGGAGCTCAACTACGATGACCCGAAGCCGGTGCAAGAGGAGAGTAGAAGAAGCTCAATCTATGAGCCAACATCGCCTGAGGCTCAAACTCAGAGAGCTGGTCCATCTGTCAATTTTGCTTCTGAGAAGATCGTGGTGGATGATACCCCGAGTCACCATATCGCATCACCGATAACAAGACCATCTATCACGCCATCTGGCCCCTCTTCCAGCTCTTTCGCAGACCTATACAGCCCCGCTCAGGACATCCTCGACTTCAGTCCAAACCCACTCTACAAGCGCCAATCTGAGCTGATCACACCAACCAGCGAACAGTCAAAGGGACCTATAAGAAGGAAGCCAATCACGGGCGCTAAACCTCCTATGTACAGACCTTACCAACCCGGCGGGCCTGGAGAGAATGTGCGACACTCGACTCCTCCCGGATCATTGGCCAACGCATTCCAGGCGTATCAGCCGATGCAACAACAGACTCCTCCACCGGAGAATGCTCCTTCGCTTTCACCTCCGGAGGCTTATGCGGCGCCGAGCCAGACTATGCCGGACCCTGGTTTTGTGCCTTATGCGCCGCCTGGACCTGCGAACTACGGACAGCAGAACCAGGAGCCGGTAAGAAAGTCGTCGAGGTCGTCGTTTATGGGCATGAAGGTTCCATGGACGGATGGCCGGTTTAGTTAGAGATATATTATCGCTCATGTTGAGGTAATTAAATAAACAAGTCTTTCTATGATCATATTACCGATAGGAAGCCACTTCTCTGCATAGGAGTCTAAATTTCTTACACTGAAAATAAGCTCTAATTATATACTACAGAAGAATCAATGAGATTATCTTCTCATCATTCGAGAGTTGCCCGATGATCGGAAAGGTACCGCCACGCCATCGGACGGGGCTCGCATCGTCATCGAATACAGCAGTTAACCTGGCATTAGGAAGAGACCCTACCAAGTTCACCGAACTGTCTAAAGCCGGCGCGATCTTTGGAAAGATCAGTCCTCGTCATCAGACGACCACGACCCGAGACGCACTCGCATCCTTCCTAACCCCCTTTACCCTCATACATTTCCGTTTTCTTATCTTTCTCTCTTTCCTGTTCTCGGCCAGATGAAGGGCGCTAGCACGCCCTTTGTCTGACCAGGACCACTCGGAGGCAGTCCTGAGGAACAACGGGCCTACATACAGCCCTCTTTCAGGACTCTGCCACCGTCACACCGATGGACCCACGTTATGCCTCATCGAATACAGGCTGTCCTTTCTTGAAAAACTCAGGTTGTATTCTACATGAGCGTGGAGACATACGAGGAGGAGGCTGGGTGGAACGCGGGAGATAACAATACCATGGAGGAGACCGAGGATAATATAGTTATTAAACCTGAAGATAATACCACAAAAGGATGACGATGGGGATAACCAAGAGGGGGAAGCTTAGAGCCGGGATGAGGTTGAATACGGCTAGGTTCGCTGCCGACCCTATCGAGGGCAGATGACCTGCTAGTAGGAGAGCTCATAAAGGCAGTAATTTTCTTATCACAATTAATCACAATTCAAGAAACTGCCAAAACCAAGCTTTCTGATTTTCGAGGTTATCTTAAACATAAGATTTCTTTTAACAATAGTGTTCAAGAGGTCCTGAACTTTATAGATCATCTTCAACAGTGGCCTCCTAAGAACCACCAGGCCATCAAGTGAAACTTTTATAAGACTGGTCAGCCTGAAGCCCCTAATCACGATAGAGATATTGTTGAGACTTATGGCTGTGAGCTTAAATCAGCAGACAGAACTTAGTTGAGGTTCACAGGGGCACCTGTCCTTCTATCCGCATGGGCGACAGCATCAAGCAGAGAGGTGTTGGCCTTGGCCACAACGCGTGCTGATGGCTCTATTCATCCTGTAGTTAGCAAAAAACATGCCCAGTACACCACCAGCTGACCACTCTCCGTGCAATACCTATATAGGTAGCGACTGATATGCTGAAACGGTGATCAAGACTCGCCTTTCTGAGCGCCATGCCCCTTAACGCCGAGAAGCAAGATATTATAGCATTTATTTACAATCAATTGATTGATGCCTAAAGCTTATGACGCCTCCATAAGATATATCAAGCCAATATACTAAAAAATCCTATTTAACTTTAGCTTTTAAAAGGTAATATATATATAGCCTTAATAAAGATAAGCCTTTTAATAAAAAATAAAATAATATACTTTTATAATAACTTAATTAGTAACCTTATTAGTAATAATTAAAGTATAAAAAGCTTACTTAATTTCTTATTACTAAAAATAAAAGAAATTCTTATATAAAAAAAATTATATAAAAAATTATATAAAAAACTATATAAAAAACTATAAAACTATAAAAATACTATTATTAAGTAAAAAAATTACTTTTTAATTACTAGCTAATAGTTATTAATAAGCCTATAAGGACTACTAACTATTTATAGGTTTATTAGTTAAAAAATATAGGTTTTTTTAGATACTTATTAAAAACCTTTTTAAAAGGTTTAAAAAGTATTTTATTTCTTTTAAAATAAAAAATAATAAAAAAAGTAACTTTATAAGGCTTAAATTAGTAATTTTTAGCTATTATTACTTTACTTTTTAGTTTAGGCTAAATTCTAAAGAATATAGATTTTTTAATAATTAAGGAAATAAGCTAGGTAAGCTTATTAAAAAGGTTAAAGATAAAGTAAAAAGTCCTTTTAATAGGGCTTTCTTAATAAGCTTAAAAAGCAATAAGCTATAGCTATAAAGCTTACTTATTAAGTATATAGTAATATAAAGAAATAAGTAAAAAGGATATATTATTTAATCTAGCTTTTAAAATAAGTAAATAGACTTTAATATAAAAGCTTAATCTTCTAGATATAGCTACTAATAAAGTTATATATAGTATAAATAAATACAGTTAAAATTATATTAAGTTCCCTTAAAGAGGGTATTTATAATTAAGGATTTAAGAGTTTTATATTATATTAGCCTTTTAAGCAGTTCCTTCCCGTTAAGTTAAGGTATTACGGTAACTATATTGCTAAGTTTCTTTTATAAAGCTAAATATAGCAGGTACTTAAGAAATTACCTAACTACATTTTTAACAGGAGGTAACTAGAGGTAACAGTCCCTTGTCTTAGGGTGAGTATTACTTAATTACTATAGTAGATTTGTCTGATATCTTATAGCACCTAAGTTTAAAGTTAAATCTTCCTGCAGAGGCAGAAGCCATTCACACTGAGACCGAGTCCACCACAAGCCGATCCTAAAGACTACGCTGGCTGGGATACGCGGGGAGACCAGCCCCTCGGGCAAGAAAACACTGGCCCTTGATGCCGAATGTCAAAATGAACTTAGCAAAAGGTACACCAAATTGCCTAAGTCTTTTTGCCATGTGGGATCAAGATCCCGACTTTCATTTCCTCTCTTAGAACCGCTGTCACTTCACCTAGTAGTCTACGATGTACATCTCGTTGATAACCGAAATTCCCATCTCCCTTGCTACCTATAACGGCATTGATGGGAGGCGGCTGCTCTCGTGTCTTATTGACGAGAATAGATGCATTTTAAAGATTTTAACTAGCGTTGAAGAGAGGCGAGGGAATGGTGCTATTACTGATGTTTTCCTTTTTTCCCTTGAGATATCCATCTGACCATGTATCTATAGAAACATCACCGTGGCGTACACTTTTGGTACTGCTGCTATAAGCAAAGAGGTCACTAGCAGTAGTCGAAATGGCCATACCGCCAGACCAGGCACTCATGGATACGATGCATCCCAAGACAAACGGACCAAGCCGGTATCCTTTGGAAATGGTTGCACCGCCCTTTCAGACAATACCTCTATCGACTTCGACAAGCAAGAGCTGGCAGCGATGCCTGGGGAGAAGATCGAAGCTGTCATTTGGTTCAGAGGTCAAAAGAGGCTTCAGCTTGCCTCGCAAACATCGCCGGGAGGAACATGCGCTCGCTCCTGTCAGTTCACCCTGCAGTCTACTCTGTGTATCTTGCTGATAACCGGGCTCGCACTCATGAGAACGTCAATGATCTAAAATACCCAAGTCTTTTTGCCATTCAGGATCAACGTCGTGAGTTCCTCCCCTAGCCAGGGATATGATATATTGCAGGGCAATTGGACTGAGCCCCAGGCTTTCGACTCCGCGTCTGCCTCTATAGCTGCTGCTGCTGGTGGCCAGCGGTGGGGCCGTAATATAGTTAATTGCTAAAATGGCTAAGAAGTTGTCGTGGACTTTCTCTTGCTATTGCTTTGTGATTGGATTAATTGTTCATATTGGGTGTAAGCATTTCTGGTGATGCGACACTAACATCAACCCGTTTCTTTCCCACCTGAGCTTGTTAGTGAAGTATCTTTTGTTCCTGCCCGAATAGGGCTCGTGCAATTAGTTCTTTTGACATTACAACCTCATCAATCATGTCAAAATATGGAAGACGAGAAGGATCACATTAAGGAAGCTGGCTTTGTAGTTGTAAGAAAGAGCTTTGTCCAAGGAATTGAATGCGAACGCTTGGGGTACGAGTGAGCGAAAGGCGCCAAGATCAGCGAGTGAAACTTCGGACTTTGGAATGTCCGAGGTGCGCAATCTGCAATTGCTTGAAGGATTGAAGTCGAATCTATCGCGTGAGTCACAACTAATACGAAAAGAGATTATAGGAATGATATCGTGGTGATTCAAAGTGACTCACCTACCGAATTGGCATAATGGTGCTGTAGATATGAGCCGGTAGCCGTGTTATCCATTTCTTATCGTGGACAAGTTATCTGTGACAATGACGGAGACAGTGACGGAGATTTGCTGACTGCTGAATCTGCCATCTCGAATAGCGAGAATTATCGACGTATCTCTGTCGGAAAATTGGTTGGATGAGAGAAAACTCGATTTTCTGCCAGTTTAATTCTGGAAATCTCATCACATAGAACCATCTCAATAAGTCAAATCCACAACGAGCCCAGATTTGTTTGTCGTCATTGAAGCTTTTGTCATCTTGTTCGATTTGTAACGTTGATCCGAAACTAGTTAGCGGCCGTTAGCTTAGAAATTGGGATGACTGGTGCATCTGCTGTCAAACCCATCCTCCACCAAAATCTGCTTATGCGGACCGCATCGTTGTCCGAGAGGATTACAAAGGTCTTGCTGACAGGCGCAGCAACAGGCCGAACACCGAGCACGCAATGAAAGATACAGAATAGGCATGTCGCAGATAGATGTACCAAAAGATGAATGCCCGGTGGTTGTGTTAAATAGAAGCAGTCTTGCCCTCAGTTTGAGTACAATAAACAATCATCAATCATCAATCACTTCCAAACAGCCAAGATCATCTCTTGAATTGTCTAAAACGCCAAAATTTCAGTCGTACAAACACAAAACACAACAAACACCACTTCAGTAGGGATGCGACACTCAAAGAAGATGCAGGTTGCCGATGGCGATGGTGAGCCTCTCAATCAACGGCCCTGGGTCCAGACTGTTAACAAGTGCAGATCACTACACGCCCAGCAAAAAGTCACAAACTTCAAGAAAAGGCAACGGATCGGGCAAACAACTCCAACAATTATACAGATTATATGAAGATGCCAGGGACATTTACGACCAATCGGCACTGGCCAAGACAATTGAAGACATGCTGCGAACAAAAAACCGGCCGCGCATCACCAAGATTGTTTCGCTAGGTCTGGGCAGCCTGTTGGACGGTAAGGACCAACAGCGACGCATCAAACAACTAGTCGTGCTGATGGCTATCGCATCTCATCTAACGTTGTCAAGAGGCGATAAGAGCAGATTGAGAATTTACGCCCAAGACCCAACATTCACAGCTGCCGACGAGACCTTTCTCCAGAGCCTCGATATCTCGGTACTAAAAACACCATCAATTGCAAACCTGGGTGAAGCTGGACGGATGATGGACGAGGAGACACTTGTCTACAGCCCATTCCTCACGCTTGAGACATACAAACTCCTCTTATCTTCATCGCAATCCTCAGACGGAACGGGAACAGTCAGAGCACCAATATTGGTCAGCGACGATTTCAACGCGCTGAGATTGAAATGGGACAAGCGCACGTCGGAGCGAAAGGACGTGGAGGGGTTAATTCAGGGGGCACGCGAATATCGTCGGCGCGCGGTTGGTGGGGAGGGGTTCTGGACACAGGCCGATCGCCCATTTCCCATGGCCCTGTACTGGCGGAACTCAGAATCTCAGCCCCGGGATGTGGGCGCTGCCCGAAACACGATAAGATCGGAATCTCAATCCTCCTTCGCGCGATTTGAGCATCGCTCGATCCCGATACATGCTTAAATCATGTCTAATATGGGGGAGACGTCCAAGGGAGTCGTGATTGGTGACGTCTCAGACATCGGACACTTCCTGTTCTCCCTCGCGTCCTCGAGGAATTTCTGATACTGTACCAAGAATGCAAGGAGTGCAAATCGGGGCGAATAACCTGTATGCATTTCAGCCTTAAAATGTGGTCTCATTAGCGATTGTCATAGCGTTAGAGTAGCGATGAATTTTACTAGTCTCTTGTTAGACTCATTTGACATTTTCTGTCGCCTGATAAGGATCATCATGAGGACTCCGACGTTTTCCTGTTCCTGCATGTGCTGCGAAGGCCGGTCGGGCACTAATGCCAATAGCTTGGGGAAGATGGCGCACCTGAAGACAGGGGCCAGTGACAGAAGAAAAAAACGCCGGGCGCCTGGACTGAGTTAGGCGCTCGATGTTGGAGAAGCGATATGGCTTCTTCAAGTTGATTGATCATGGAACTGGCCAAGAAATGGCAGAGACGTGCAACTGACGAGGTCATGTAATAGGTATGCCGTGGGGATATGTTGATTTACTGCGAGGAAACACGTTGATGCGAACACCCAAGTGTCAAAAAGAAAAGGGAAGCATCATGTCGATGATGGTCACGTTTGCTGGCTCGAATTGGCCGGCGCAAGGGAAGAATGCTCACCTAAATAATCGCATCGCGAACTGATTAAACTCCGGGTCGGGGCTGGCAACTTTATAGCAATCACCCGCACTCCATCTTTCTAGCAACCATTCATCTTGTGCTCAGACTTGATCTTTAAGACTGGAGAGTTGTTTCACGAGATCAAGAATCGTCTGCTTGGCAGACCCTGCGTCGCTCCCATCATGATCCTTTGGCGACAGCGATGCTTTGGCGCTGTAAAATTAAGCTTGTCCGTTAGTTAGACCGCTGCTGTGTAGCGCTCGTCACGCTAAAACGGCGCTGAGTCCAACCCCTGATTTTAGCCTCTGGGGCTGAGACATAGCCCAACAGCAATTAATTCTAGGAGGGTTTAGGTCGGCGATAGCGCCATGCACAGGTGGAGTCGGTTTTCCTTCTGGTATTCTTTTTTTCCCTCCCTTGAATCGATAATTCAGCAGACCAAGATCTTGGCAAGCCACTTTTACCCTTTTTCCCTAATAAAATCGGCAGAGGTACCTGTTTGTGGCGATATGCCAGTGATTTTAATCAGTCCAATAATGTGCAGTTGGTGAGGGAATGGACTGCGTGCAAGGGAGGGTCTGGAAATTCCAGTGGCTTTTTTTTCTCCTTTTCTGCGCATCTTGCACCGTTGAACTCCCTGGTATATTAGTAGTCATGTCACTGCGGAACCCCTCAGCATGCCCCTCGACGTCCTTCGTTCGATCATTCATTCATTCATTCATTTAAACACTCTTTTGACAACGCAGG
Organism: Fusarium pininemorale; assembly: GCA_002165215.1. Lineage (NCBI taxonomy): Eukaryota > Fungi > Ascomycota > Sordariomycetes > Hypocreales > Nectriaceae > Fusarium > Fusarium pininemorale. The sequence continues at coordinate 1,219,107 of NFZR01000011.1, forward strand.
TTAAGCTTGGTCAGTTTTGCTACTGATCTGAATCAATCTGCTTCCTCTCTCTCAACATGACGGGCACTCAAGAGGGTGCTAGCTGGTTCCGCCAAATGTTCAGCAGCGGATACCAAGAATTGCCGACGACGAATGTCGTCAAGGATAAGGCTGAGACCACTCAGATAATGCCGAGGAGGTTCTTGCGATTGTCAACGAAAGGTTTCTTGCTCGTGCTGGCCGCTATTCTTCTCATTCCCACGTTTTTGGCTCTTGCAGCTCTAGAGGTAAGCGATGTCGCGATCACCGATGACATCTTCAATTGACTGACGAACGATTGCAGGGTCGACAATACCTCTCCGATGGAACGGCCGACGTATTCGAGATGGGCGAAACTCAAGATGCAAGCTCGCCTGTCGCTTCACCCGCTTCACCTGTCTCCCCCGTCTCGCCCGCTGGCATCCCCGTCATGGTCAGCCCTCCCAAGAAGGGCGGCAACATCTTCAACCGCCGTCTCGTCATCCTCCTCCCAGCCAACGCACCCGGTGTCAACGTCTGCAAGGCCATTGTTACAGCAGTTGCCCTTGGATATCCCGCCCCCGTCATCCTGAACTGGGGCAAGAGTGGCTCGCATCTGGCCAAGATCGCTGGTGTCCTCGATTATCTTGACTGGAGCTCTCGCCAAGGCAGCTCAAGCAAGGACCACTTGAATGAGGATGATCTTATCATGGTCGCCGACAGCGCCGACTCTTGGTTCCAGCTGCCCCCAAGTGTACTCCTCTGGCGCTACCATGCTCTCAACGAAGAGGCCAACGAGCGTCTTCGCGCGCAATGGCCACACAAGTCTGAGATGCCCATGAAGCAGACCATCATGGTGTCCGCCCAGAAGAGGTGCTGGCCTCGCGCCAAGTCTGGTTCCAACCTGCACTGCGATGCCCTCCCAGAGTCTCCCCTCCGTGAGGATCTCTACGGACCCGAGACAGACCAAGATCCCAACCTGCGCATGGTCGATGTCCGACCCAAGTACATCAACAGTGGTGCCTTCATTGGACCTGTCGGCGATATGCGAAAGTACTTCCGTCGCGCCCAAGAGCGTTACGAGCTTGGAAAGGCTGAGCAGGGCGATCACTTCTACAGTGACCAAGGTTTCTTCGGTGAGATCTGGGGAGAGCAAGAGATGTGGCGCACATGGCGACGCGAGCTGGGTGATGCCATTGATCCCTCTCACAATGTTTCCACTATGGTCCGCGATCAATTCGAGTTCCACGTCGGCCTCGACTACAACCAGACTATCTCCATCCCCACTGTCTTCGAAGAAGATGACGGCGATATTTTGACACTCAACAACCAGACATTCATTGCTGACCGATCTCGAGAGCTCGAGATTGAGCCCGTCCGTCTGACTGCTGTCCCCGAGGAGATTGCCAATGCGACAAACCCTCTGGCGCGCATCCTTTCAGAAGAGGACCGACGCACACTGAACTGGGGCGACATGACCCTGTACGCCGACTTCTTCACCACCGCCATTCCCATCAACATCCATCACAACGCCCACATCAACAACCTCAAGACCCGAAGAGTCTTGTGGTGGGATCGCATGTGGTTCTTCCCCTACCTCCGCCAGCTTGTCAACGCGCAGCTCACTCAGCGCCGACAGCAGCCTCTGGGCAGGGTCGAGATCCCCGAAGGCCGGGCTATCTACTGGGGCCTTGAGGCATACCGAACTATCAGGCGGTTCATGCCTGCTCAGCGCGGTATGGTCAACACCGACTTTGACACCGTTTGCACGTCAAGTTGGGCCAAGAAGGAGAAGCAGAATTGGTGGGATGTTGTGTTCCAAGATGAACAGGGACCACTGGTACTCAAAGCGTGATTTTAGGTCTTTATATGGGTTATTTGGTGTAAATTAAATGTTTAGAAAGGGTTAATCATGGCAATTCTTGGGTTTGAGCGATATTTGAGTCTTTTGTTTACCATTCAGTGATTAATAGGTCATAACGCTTCATTATCAACTCCGCCGTGCCGTCAAATTATTACCGTGTATAACTCCCCGTGATATTGCCCTTGATGTAAATGACAAGTGGCAGATTGCTTTCCAAACACGTACCCAAGCCACGACTTTTGCTCAAACATACTGATGTTCTGTCGCCGCCTCCTAGACGTCGACTGGACTGTCCTGCCCTGGGTTTGCTTCCTCGTAGTGCATCATCTTGACAAGCCTGAAGTAGCCAGCAGCGAGAGCACCACCAAGAAGAGGTCCGACCCAGTAGAGCCAGTGATAGCCGGCGAAGTCTCTGCCACCAACTGCGCAGCCAAAAGAACGTACCGGATTCAACGATCCGCCCGTAACAAAGACACCTAGAATGCGACAGTCAGCATCGTGCCAAGAAGTAATAACAAGGGAGGCTTCCTACCTGGAATGAGGGCCACAAAAACAGAGAGACCAATGCCTATTGGCGCGAGAAACGTATCGCGGGACTTCTCCGCCGCAAGCATCAAGACGACAAAGACCAATTGAGCTGTAAAGAACATCTCAAGAAAGACCCCCTGTGCTATCGAAGTATTGGGACCGAGCGTGGTGTTTGCCTGCGAGGCACTTCCGGGGAACATGGCTTCGACTAGACCACCAGCGCACATTGAAGCGATGAGCTGGGCTGGGAATAGGTACAGCGCTCGCATCCATGGTAGTTGGCCAGCGAGACAGAGACCAAAGGTGACCTATGGGCAGAAGCGTCAGCACATCAAGCTTGTCAACTGGTAAAATAGCTTACCGCAGGGTTGAACAATCCACCACTGATCCGGTAGAATGCCCAAACATTGACCAGGAGGGAGAAGCCGTATGCCATTGCGATCCAGATAATGGTGTTGTTGGCCAACGTGCCATTAGGCCCGGTGGCAGGCTCTTGAAGAACAGCGATAATGTTGCCGGCATAGCCAAAGTACAAGAAGAAAAATGTACCAACAAATTCACCAGACGCCGCTACCATGTGAGTGCCGAATTCGCTGAGGTGGGTTCTCTGCTGCTTATGGTGGTGCTGGTGGCCATTGAAGCCATTCGCACCTTGCACCTCAGCAGCGTTTGCCATTTTCGCAACGTCGTGAATTTTCGCGCGCGATGACTGGTTAGTTTTCTTCAAGGCCTGGACCCTGAAAGGAAGGATTAAGCAGAAAGAAAAAATCTGGTGTGAGTGAAAAACAGGGAAACGCAAAGAGTATTTACGGGGATGGTGGAGGTAATGGTGTAAACCCGGGGAATGCTCAACGGCTGACGTAGTAACTACGGCCTACTCCCTTTGGTAGAATGTTCATCACTTTTCAATTCTTCCATATTTGCGTGGCTGCAGGTATGACGCGCACAAAGCTGCCCTCTGTGAGACTGCTTCGCTGCGAAAGTGTCAAAATGACAACGTCAGGATTGCAACGGCCGTGTGCAATTCCACAGCTGACATTAAGCCCTTCTGCTTGGCGCCTGTCGAGTCTCAGACTATCGAATTGGCAATGTCAACGGGGCTGATTATTATCACTTCTTTATTGGACAGACGCTGGACTAGCCGGAGTTGACGTCCGGGAATGAAGATCACAGAGCCCAATGTAGAAAAGTGTGCAGCCAGTCTGGCGTCGTACTAGACCGTTTGGATCAGGCCATCGGACGATCACTGTTCAATCTGTGTTTTGCAAACATCACATCATATGCAATGAGCCGCGTTTTCCGACCAGTGAATTGTTTATAAAGCCGAGCTTTGGTGCAACCTTTGATCGGCTGCTTCTTGGCGTACATATCCTATCACGGCAATTGGGCTGCTTCCCCATTGTTGGTGTCGACAAGCTGACAAGTCCGTGCTGAGCTGGGCCGATAAGTTGCTATAACTCCCGCTAAATCACGATTTCGCGCTTGGGGATCATCAACACACTGACGTATACCAGCAGTGAGCTGAGGGTCTCTGCATCTGCAAATCTGTTGATCAAGACCAAACCAAAATAACTGCCAAGGAAACAAAGGCCGCCAAGTATCCAAACCCCTCATGGAGCTGCTGTGACCTCAATGGAGTGGCAGACGATGACCGAATGTTCCTTGGAGAACCAAAACTCGATATTCCCTTCCATCTTCGAGCACTTCCAGTCATCGCCGCTATGCGCATGGTCCGACTCACTTCCAATCTCAACGTGAACACCCCGCACTATCGCCGGTGTAGGTTGGACATGACAGTAGCACAAACGCCGTGGCCTCACGTACGCTTTCGCCCGAGAATGACCAAATCGACAGTCCCCCAGGGCTCTTTGCGCACCGTTGCTGTAGTCAAATATCATACCCTTGCATTCAAAGTTCTCGTCTTCTAGAACCTGAATACCAGTCACATCGCCTAATGGCGCCACGGAAAGATACATATGCTCGAACATCATATGAAGGAGGGGATCCATATTCGGCCAGCGGTTGTTGAACGGCGGTAGGCTATCCCGTTGCGGCTTCCGCGGATATGTTCCGAATACAGTAGCTGGTCCGACATCTGCAACATTGTAAATGAGCAGCTCTGGGCTTGACTGGCTGAGAACAACATCTCTGTGCTGCCTGAGATGGCATGGGCCTACATACACATCCCCGGCTAGCTTTGTACGAACCTGTCTTCATTAGTACTATGAAGTCAATCACGAAAGGAAAATATCACCATGAAAAAGGGCTTCTGCGTTGTAGCAGCTCCCCCTTCAACCTTCAACCGCATGGCAATCGCGGTTATTTCTTCATCTCTCGGTATCGGTAGATATATCCATACGACGCTTTCCTGTCTTTTCGCAGGAAGGCGCTCGAATGTTTTCGTTGCATAAGGCCTCGCATGTGTATGCCCGTGTATTGCGTAGAGCTTACTAAAAGAGAAGAAAAACGTGAGGCCCGTTACACTTCGTAAGTTGGTGCTCTTGAATTGCATGGACGGTGTCACGCGGCCGTAAAAGTCGCAGTCCTCAATACCAGGGGGGTTGGGAGTGTCCCAAATGTGAAATCCCAACAGAGATGCAGGAAGCTCAAGCCTCAACACGTGAAACTAGGTGACCTGTCAGTTCAAATCATTGCAATATCCAGAGCAACCTCGTCACCTTCAGCACAGCCATGACATCCTGAAAGCATATCGCAGGCGCAATGACAAATGCCTCCCTGTCCGAGCGACGTCCGGGTTCGTATGATGATTTCGACAATCTTTCTATCTTACGTAGCCCCCTGTGATCAAGAGTCAATCGTACTACTGGCGGACAGGTGCTTGATAACACAGCAGCATAATCTCCTCGTGTCCAGGATAGGATATTACACAAAGGTATCGAAGTAGCTGGTGGAGCGGCCTCTGACTGCAAACGGGACAATTCCCGAGCTATGCTGAGGACATGGATGTAACGCCAGAATGTCGCCGAATCGCTATACTCTTGTACCATCTGGATGAGCTCTGCTGGTAGGAGCTTCAACAGTCGAATGCCGTAAGCTTCTGCTTTCTCGCGGACAATCTCGATGTCAAGCCCTGTTTCACGATCCAGATGAAGCATTGGAGCCCGTTGCCAGAGGTTCCTCTTGCCAACTGTTATCCACAGTCTATCGATCGCCTTGTTGATTTTGCAGTGTTCTTGGAACAGATTCATGCATGTGGAATGCAGGCCTACTGCCTCGGTAGTATCTGTGCATCGCCGGCAGCTCGGTGCCCAGCAAATGACTTTGGTGCCAACCCTGATGCTCCGAGAATCGGGGAATACCGCACGATCTAGACAAATTCCTGATTCTGGTTCAAGGCCGTCACCTAGCACTACAAACTTGCCGTTAGCCGATGGAAGAACATGAGAACAGTGTAGTCAAAAACTAACAAGTCACAAAGCTCACGCCAGCCAACAATGCTTTGCCACAGATACCGCATTGAGTACGAAGGCGATGATGCCCCGTGACTCCGCCTACCGAGGAGCTCATGGTGACATTGAATGAAGATGTACGACGAAGAGGGGAATATCTCGCGTTTGACGTGACCTCGGTCCGGATTATTGAGGAACCGACATACAGATGTCAGCAATTAGATGCTACGGTGGATGATTGGTTACGCGGCATGAGTGGCAGGGGGCTGGATCTTTGGGGGAAATCTGTTTAAAACTGTGTTCAAATGCGAGCAGCGGGTTTGTAAAGTTCTGGCAATCTAGGATACTCCGCCAGGATTGGGACAGGTAATGTCGCTGGTTGAGGAGAGACCCGAACGATAGCATTGCAAAGATGAAGGGCTCTCAGAGATGCAAATCGGATTTGCGCAATTTGCCTTCCATATTATATGTAATTGCATAATGAGAGAGTTCGCTATTGGGCTGGATAATGTAATAAAGTAGGTGTCATTGGAATCGAGAAGAGACTATAATAAAGGTCACATATCCTATTCAAGGGCTTATTTATATCCTCATAACTTCCGCAAGGCTCATGAAAGAAGTTTCTATTGAGTTTCATACTGTTATTTAATTTACTGTAACACAATAGCGCAGCTCACAACGTTACGAAGCTGGCACTGCTTCGAACAATGTGTACCTTACTGAATCGCGTGGTGCTTCACAAAATGAGACTATGTTGATGAGTACTAAACTCTTCTAACCCCTATGTAGCTCTTGATACTCAAACATGCGACGTCTTTCTATGTTAACTTAGCTCGAAAGTATCCGTAATTCGCTTCCAGCTGCTGTGCTGTTGAAAATGACACTGATGTTATCGCTGCGCCTGGGCCTCTGAACTCTGGATTCCGAAAGGGAATCATTTCAGTGTACAGAAGAAGAGAAAGGAACAGCAAGGCGTGTTACTAGTATTTCTTTGTAATAAAATCTATTTTCTCCTGGAAAAACGGCAGACAACGCAATTTTCGTATCTTCGCCTATCACAGGAAAGACTGGAAGCACCCTCTGCAAAGTATTGCAAGCGGCACAGGTCGTATCTTCACCTATCATTTGAAGACCAGGCTACAATAAGCGGAAGAGGTATCAAGCCGAGAAAGACCGTATCTTCACCTATCACCACCAGTTGGTAACATCTCGGCAGTTGGCATGTCTTGCAGTCGTAGAATAAATTCTTGCTAGGATGGACCCTGTATGGTTGACTTGTGCGACGTGAGATCTCGGGAGAAAACGTGGTATAGTATTTCCCCGATTATCTCCGGTAAGGCTGGTCTGGATCGCGAATGTTGGTCTACACTTCACCTTGCTGCCGATCTCACCCAAAGCAGACTTGTGTAGTTCTCGCTCGACGCTGTATCGGTTTTCTGCCGATCCACAAAAACAATATGTTAAATGGCGTGTCTGAATAGCTTCAACTTCAATACATGAGTAGTTTATGCTTTGTTCCATAATTCTTTATCACTACAACGTTGCAGCGGCACAGCCCAGGTTGCAAAGACCGACGGGCGTTATTGTCGAACCATGGAAGCGACGTCGCCAGAACCGGGTAAGCTCTCATCCACAAACCCAAAACGTTTATAAAGTCCGGCGCCAGACTTGCTCGCATCCACATACGCTGCAACTCCATCCTTGTCTGCTAGATCACAGCCAAATTCCATAAGCATTGAGCCCGCTCCGCACCGTTGGTAGTCAGGATGCGTAACCAACGTATCGAGATCTAGATGAATTGCGGTTAGCAGATCCGGGGTACAGTACAAGGTCCGAGTGGGCCCTTACAGTAGTGCTTCTGGTCTCCCATAACGCGGAGTCTTTCCGCTTCCTCCTTGGCAATGAAGTTGTCGCAGACTTGACCAGGCTGGTCCTCAGTCCACGGCGGATATCGTCGACCCCGCTCGCAGGGCATCGAAGTATCCCACTTGGCAAAAGCCGCGATGCGAGGACGGCCATTAGCATCTTTAGAGTCTGGATCGACAACTTTGACGTAGCGTTGAAACGGTTTATGGGTCAAGTCGTGGCGATTGCCTTGGGTCCACCAGTTGCGTACCGCCGGTGTATCAGGCCAGATGCGTCGGATTCCAGGATCGGTAAAAGCTGCGAACCATACCTCTGTGAGAACGGGTACATCGTCAAGGGTGACTTCTTCGAGTCTCAGGCTTTTTCGTGTACTCATCTCGATGCAAAACGGCGGTGAGATGTTTAATGAAAGGAGTAGGATTCAGGATGCAGTCCTGTCTATCCTATCGGTGGAATTGCCTAAGCTTCTATTGGCTAATGAGCTAAGAGGGGCGTTTCGTAAGCAAAAGACCGTCCAAGGCCCGTTTTCACTCATTACATTTACTTGAGACAGTGTACAGTCAACACTTTTGATATCGGGTACAGTAGCTCCAATGTTTATTATTACTATTACCATTCGCCTGTTGCTTGGTGGCGTTTGTTCAATTCCGTCGCCACAATCTGAACTTGCTGAAACATAAATATTACCAGTATTATGACAATGACGATACCAGGGCTTTCAGGTTGTTGAGTGGCCCAATATACGATTTCACAGGTGTAATCTGCCGTAACGTCTCATCCAGCAAACTGGGCAGGTCGACTCCCAGGTCAATCATATACGCTTGCGATGTCTGGCGCTGAGCGTATAAAGCTATAGTATATAGATAGGCATTGACCATCAGCGTGCTCGACAAGTTCCTACCGGTCAAGAGGTCATTGAGAGGGAGCCAGAGCTTGTAATCTCGCAGTAGCCGGATTCGTTCGAATTGTTTATCGGCGGGCGTCGACGGCTCCAGTTCGATCAAGTCCTCGGCGAGAGCGATGAGTAGCCGCAGCTGTCTCCAGGTGTCATCATCCGGTTCTTGCTCTTTCAAGAAAGCCTTGAATTTCTGCATCTCGACGATTATACGCCGTAGTCCGTTCGGCTTTCCGCATCCTGTCTTGAGTGTTGTGTGCAAATGAGCAGTTTGACGCCACGCTTTTGCTATCATGTGATAAAATCCGGATTGGTGACCTAACCGATGGCATGTTTGCAAAATCTGAGGATTTATGAGTTTTGGTGTATCGCGTGGCAGAAGGATACTACTTACCGCCGAGATCCCTTCTGCAATCTGTCTTCGGCTCGACCTGGTCATGTCAACACTTCCGTCCATCGCCTCAGCGAGGCGCACTCACATGTCTTCACAGAGCCATAGTAGTGCCATTGAGGCAACGAGCGCTCCATCAGCATGCTCTGGTCTAAAGTTGGACAGACATCGCCTGAGGTCTTGGATAGCTAGCATCTGGTATTGATACTCTTTTCGACGGGCATGTTGACAGTGAGTAACTGACGCAACTTGGTATGCTGAAAGGGCGAGGACTCCATTCATCGCCAGCCGAGACGAGGAGATGATACGAAAAAAGCTAGAGAGTCAACATGATGTGATAAGAAACCGCTGGACGAACAAACCTCGGCAAGTATGATGATATAACGGTGAGCTTACTCACTCCCATCGTTGTAAGTCTATGCTGGTTACTTGCTGCTTGGTAAACGAAGCACAAGTCGTCTTCGGAGTAGATGGTTGGTTGCAGGGTTATTCTGATACGATCATCTGGTATAGGCATTGACCCTGTCCTTCTCCACTGCCTTACCTCTGCCCTGGCCTTGGCCGACCAAGGTCGACGGGGTTTAGAGGTTGTGCAAGACGTTGATGGAGTACTCTCAAGCGAAGGTTGAAGGAGCAACTCTTCTTGTGACGGTGTATCGTGAAAGGAGCATTTGACCTTGTGTTTAGTGCAGTTCTGGCTGGGGAATCATGAGCTGATCGTCGTCTTAGTGTAGAGGCACGGCCCACCTACCACTGGGGATAGTTCTCGTCGCAGCGGATGTGACGGCGCTTACTGGACCAGACAAATACTGATTAGTATGTTCGACTAGTATCGAAAGTCTTTAAAGTCCCACACACCACGTCAAACAGCCCATGCGTGATTTAGTATGGCTGCACAAGGTCAGCTCGGTCAGTTTTAAGGTTCGGCAGAGCAAAGAGAAGAGGCTTCAGACTCGTACCTCCTACGGTTCCCATTTCTGGCTTGACTGTGCGACTTGGACGGCATGATTCCGGTGTAGAGCGTGTCACGGCGTGCGGAGCAGCTGTCCTTGCGAGGCTCAGCTCACAATCGGTCACCGGGGATAAAGATAAAGGCGGGGAATTAGACGCGTGGGAACAAAACGGCTCTATGCTTCTCTTTAAATACCCTCGCGCTAAGACGTTGGGGAGGGACACAGATTGGGTCTAGCTCTGGCTCCCTGACTCCAAAGTGCTAAGTCTAGAACGGCGTCACTATCGGAACGCCGCATATTACATACATGCACTATGAGAAGCCGTTGACGTATCGTCCAGGGAGTCGTCACTACACGGCAAGGTAAAACATTACAATTTGGGTGAGGACGTGTCTTGGCCGCACGCAATGTCGCGGCAGTTATTATCAGTCAACACTATTACTGGTTAAGCAGTCAAGACGATCATGGCAGGGGGTCCGGACGAATCGGATGGGGCCAGACCGTTGAAACCTTTTCCTGACCCTGTATTTAAAACGCCGGCTAACAGGTCGATCAGATACGGCAGAGTGACTCCTTGATCTTAGATTATCTTCCCGGGGAAGCTTGGTAGCGTTATGGTATCGGAGGCCCAATCCAGTGGGTCCAGTGATCCCCGATGGCTGTGACAGCGGTCCTAGCTAATAAATGATAGATATCTTACAACGTAGCACTCAAGATAACGGCTGCCCCGTGGTTAATGAGACAAGACATTTCATTTGCCTTGCAAAACTGGCCTGGGATAGCAGTCGCGGCTTCAGAGCTGACACTCCCGGAGGCCTAAGCCATTGTTCTCATCTGCTTGAGGGTAAGCGTGGAACGCCTCGTAGGTTCCAATAGGTGCGGTTCATCCGGCGCCCTTGCTGTGGCGCACATCAAAGAGTTGATACAACGATAACTCCAAGCCGCCAAAGCTCGTAATTTTGGTGGCCAATGTCCCAGGGGCCGTATCCCAAGACCAGGCCTATGCTGCAAAAAGCCTAGGTTGCGACGCTTTGACGTTTTAAGGACCGATACTAACCATGGAAGGGCCGTAATTCCACCAATGTGATCCTGGATAAATGACATACATGCTTACTCAGGCAGCCATTCGAGACATGCCAAGCTTGATTGGTCTTTTCTAGATAAGCAATGGCCAGAAACTTCTCTCATAGGATATAATCTCCAAGAGTTGATGCTCAGAGCTCCACTGAGAAACTCACATGCCCAAGAACAACATTTCAGCCCAACCAACAACCCACAGAGTCTGAGTGGCTTGACCAATATCCTTAGCCGAGCCAAGCCCCAAGACACGACATGGTCTTCCCTGGAACCCTCAGCCGGGGCTGCAGCCGCTGCAGGAAGCGAAAGATCAAGGTAAGTTTCCTGGTCAATCAATCTGAATCTGACAGGTCAACGGTCCAGCCCCTATCCTAACCTGTTCCTACCAGTGCGATGGCCGACGCCCGGGATGTCGACGTTGCGAGCTCTACAAGGCTCCATGCCCTGGCTATGATCGACCATTAGCGTTCCGCTTCCACGGAGAGCCTGGACGTAGCCTTGTTCGTGATGAGCCCGGCAGCTCTTCCGCGCAGACCCGCGTCTTGGGCATGGGGCTCGGCTACGAAAAGGCGAGGTCCAGAGGCTCAGGGGTTTGTCGACAACCCCAACCCTCGTTCGAGGATGAGTCCATCTCGTATTTCCTGCACGAGTACTGCGTCTTGCCGGCGCCAGGCGTCATCAAGGGGCACCTCGATTTTCTAGAGGACATGTACAGGAGCTCTAGCCGGTCATCGTGCATACGCCCGGCCCTCCTTGCTGCAGCTCACATGTCGCTTTCGAGACACTACAAGTCGTCAACGCTCTATATCACCGCACGATACCACTACGGGGCTGCTTTGAGGACTGTCAACAGAGATCTGTCTGCATCTAGGCGGCCCCTCAAAGATGAAACACTGGCATCCCTGATGCTGTTGGGCATGATCGAGGTAAATCATGTGCTGCAATGATCTGCACCTCGCTGACGAACCCCCAAGGATATCGAGTGCCAAGGCCAAACGACCAAGGCCGTGCACATGGCCGGCATTTCCAAGTTATTCGACGTAGTCGGACACCGCGTGATAACAGATGTCGAAGGGTCGAACTTGCATTCATGGATTTTCACTCAAATGGTTAGTAGACCTTAACAGGACCCTTATAGCATGGATGCTGAGACACAAAATAAGCAAATCCCCTCACTCATGGCCAAGGACGATATGGACTGTCTAGTCGTCCCCGACTCACAGCTTGACACATCAAACCCAGTGATCCGCTTAGCCCTGGTCGTCACTCGCATTGGACAGTTCTACAGGGCAGCTAGGCGAATCACGAGTGCAGAGTCGACATCGACACCGAATAAGCAACGGCAATTACTCGTTCCGGTTATCCAAGAAGCCTTGGCAATCGGCGCTGAGTTGGCCATGATTGAAAAAGCCATGCCTACAAGACTGCAACCTCAGCAAACAGCGGACAAGCGACCTGCGACTCCGAATGATAAGCCCTTGGTCAGCTTTCAATCGCGATGGACGGCGTGCACGTGGGTCTTCTTCAACATGTACCTCATACTATTCTTCGGGAGGCTGCATGTATGTGCTGCAACCCTCCTGCGGCTCGTGGACTCAAAGAGCAGTCCGCAGGTTCAGCTCGCTCAGACCACCGCCACCATCGCCGAAAAGCAAGTTGTTTCAATGACTCAGAGGCTCTGCAGTGTCTTGCCTTATCTGATGGGCGAAGTCAACGAGCAGGGTATCCCACTTCCCGTACCGCAACGTCAGAGCGTCATCATGTACCATCTGGTCTGGCCACTTGCCATCGCTATCGAAAGCCCGCATAGTAGCCCCGGGCAAGTTAAAGAGTGTCAGGCCAGGCTCAACCTGATTCGAGATTTGTATGGCATCAGACTCGCGTCTTTTGCCCCGGGCCTGGCAAAAGACCTTATGGCGTAAGTCTTATTGAGCGGGCGCACCTGCGATGAGGTTCCCAAACATGGAGAACATTTTTCTAAATGGGGCTAGTGGCATCCCGATGGGAATGTTGGTGATTATACGTTTCAGGTTGATGATACCTGGAAGGTGAGCTGACATTTACAGTTGGGAATGATATGGTCGGATAAGTTACATTACGGATTACTTAGAGTCTAGATGAGTATGTACTATAGTTTCATGAATAATCTTTTTGCTGGTCACATCTGAGTCTCAAAGCCTCCTTACTGGGTACAAGTGAATCGCAGCATGGTCTGGCTTAGGGCCACGTACCTGTCCAAAGGCTGTCTCTAAGGGTATACCGTAAAGGTTTCATCGGAGCCTGGCACGAAACGTCTGCGATGGAAAAGGGAAAGCTTCAGGGTAAATGTAACTCATTTTAACTTGAAGGGTCCTAGTTCACAGCACTATTGTACTGTACCTGGCTGATCTGCTGCGGGGCTATATCCCGAATTCTCGTACCTCGTTAATACCTCGTTCCTTGCTTGGGATTATTCCGGCTTACGCATCGGTTGGTGTACCCGCACGGCAAGGAGTAAAAATATCTATCCCCTTGACAGTCGCAATAAGTCATCGGATGAATAATCAAGATCGACAACGGAATCAAATAACATCCGGTGCAGGCCTGTCTAACAAGACAAACAAGAAGGGTAGAAAATTAGGATTGTTATTCGTCTGACACCTTGGGACAGTCAAGGGGATGAGCCTTTTTATTTCGCCGAAACATCTTCAAGATTTAACAATAGCTCGCTTTATTACGTGAATGAGGACATAACAAATGGCCGTTGATCTCGTTGCTTCGACCAGAAGCGGCATGCCTTGCGTGCTTGCATGCTAAATCGGTCGATCTCAGCCAAGGGTACAGGGTAGTCTAGTCTAGTCGAGTTGGCCGAAGTGTCACCTAACGGTCAAGCCCGAAAGAAGCTAGACCGTTTCACTGACAACTCCACTTGATTGCTACCGCGTTAATAAACTTCCTCCTCTACGACGTTTCACTATCATCTAACTCGTCTCGGTTAACAATGCGAACCTCGCTCCGAAGATCTTGTAATGCCTGCGCGAAGGCGAAGCATAGTTGCGATCTCGGAACTCCCAAATGTTCACGATGTCTCAAGAGAAAAGTCACGTGTATTTACGCAAACGTGCCTTTGTCTTCATCATCAGCAACATCATCGTCAACACCGGAACAGCCGGCTCGGAGCAGGTCGATAGACAAGTCTGATATGAAGACGTATTCTTTGAAGAGCCAAGACTTGGATCCGGCCCCTCAAGACTCATTGGAGCTATTTGCACCGGCTGGTAATTCCTTCGATCCGTTTGACTCATATCCAGCCACCAGACTTCCAAGAGTTCACGTTCAACGATTGATACAGCACTGTAAAGTATTGTCTACGGGGTTTCAAGATAGTCTAATATCTGACTCAAGGACTAGTTCTCTCAAATATCTCTTTTCAATATTACCCTTTGGATCTCAACATGTCCTCAAATCCATTCATCGTCTCTTGGTGGCCATTGGCTCTTGCAGATCCAGCATTGTTCCATGTTTCTATACAGACGGCATCATTAGATGAAGAGAGGCGTGCCCAGAAAGGCTTCCCTATATCAGAACTCCTCATGGTGGATTCTGTATCTCTAATACGGAAGAAGATAGGAAGTTCGTTGCTGGCGATCCAGGATGAGACATTGAACTCTGTTGTCACCTTGGCCGCCATTGAAGTGAGTAATTTCTTCAGGGCCACCGATTATAACTCTGTTAATTGACTCTCGAGCGTAGCATGGAAAAGGGAATATTGACGCCAGTAGAGCGCATATAGACGGGGCGAAACGTATTGTTGGGATCCGAGGTGGACTTGATCAAGTGAAGCAAGTAAGCCCTTTGACCGCGAGGATGATTGCTTGGTGAGTCATATCTTGCATCCCCGCGAATGGCTTGCTAAACTCACTTTAAAGGGTATCGTTGCTCGTCACAGGCTCTCCTCAATATGCAATACAGGACGACCTTGGAATTGGAGATGGAGTTGGTCCAACACTGCAATGGCTTCTCGCATCGTCCTTCCTTGAGATCCAAGACCCTGTTGTTGACGCTCTCCTCCTCGATCGCGAGATAGCAGATATTCTGACTCGCTTGCGCGGCATATTTCACCAACCGAACGCCTTGAGTTTATTGGGCACCGAACTTCACGATCTTACATGTTTCGTGGTTCACAAGCTTTTGCTCATTCCGCCACTCAGAGACTCGCCTCAATCGGAGTGTCTGCGATGCGCCATAACGCTATATATGCTCATCATACATGGCACAACTTATTATACGCATACAGAGCTGGCAAACAGGATCATTCAACGTCTCAAGGGCCAGCTCCAACCTTTAGCCGGTAAAACGGGCAGTGTCTTCTTCGGTTCCTTGCAGATCTGGGTACTCTCAGTCACAATTGTCTCGGCTACGGACCCAACAGATATACAATGGCTCATATACGCAGCCAAAATTGCAGCAAATGCCATGGGTTTGCAGTCTTGGGATGATGTTATTGTTCATTTACAGAACATTCTGTGGCTAGAGACAGAGCGTGCAGAAGTGTTCCGCCAACAGTGGGAAGCAATTCTGACATGAACACACACAAATATCAATTGAAATAATTAACACAAAATCCGGACGTCCTGAAAACGGACACTGAGGCGCTCTCGAAAAACGTACGACACGTTGATTCGCAAATTGGCTGATGCTGCATGCAAATTGCGTATTCGGGTTTCATGATTTTCAATCGGAGACTAGTCCTAAAGAGTACTAGTCTCCGCAATGTCAGGATGCTAAACGATGCTGCAGTGGCAATAAAGAAGCGAGGCATCAGGCTATAGCCGGGACCAACGACAGTAAGCATATTTGACAGTAATGATTTTGGAGTAGAATATACCAATCAAGGTTCGAATTTACTTTTATGGTTTGCAAATGGATTTGGAGATCCCTCGGCGTATGGGGATGGAACTCGGTACGAGATAAAGCGAGACGTCCTTTGTATGGCATGATACCGATTCAGAGGGACTTGATTGCGATACGCTGAGCGTTGAGACAGATTTGATATGATATAGATATACAGGCCATCTTCTCCACCTTGAAGATCGGAGTCTAGTACATATGCAGTAATCTCGAATCTAGCAATATCAGCCCATCGCATTTCGATGACCATATCGGGAGGCGCATTAAGTTAAAATAGCCAGATCCTTTGTATTATATGGATATGCCGCCCAATGCCCGAGACATACTTAGAGAGTTCGTATTCTTGTTGTAAGATCCGATCAGTACTGGATGTTAAGTTCCCAGATAACCCCTGTACTAGAGCCAGCATGATTTGAGTCCTGCCTTATAAGACCTCTATCCTCCCGGATCTGTACCAGTTTCAATTCATATGCTGGTTTTTTCGTTTACTTTCGTTCCCAGAATGGCATCCATAATCAGTCCCGAAGCTAAGGCAGCAGTCAGCAACGCCAGCTTAACCTTAAAGGATAATATATCCAACGGGAATGGGCTACTGTCAAGCTACCTCAATGGCTATAGCAACTCTCAAATACTGCTTACGATCCTAGTTGTCTTAATTGCATACGATCAATGCATGTATCTCTGGCGTAAGGGCCCAATTGCCGGTCCAGCTTTCAAGATTCCTTTCATGGGCCCCTTCGTCCGAGCACTCTATCCCAAGTTCGACCACTATCTTGCTCAATGGGCCAGCGGTCCTCTGAGTTGCGTTTCAGTGTTCCACAAGTAAGTCATAGCCCCGTTCTCCGCGATGAAATGCCGATTGTCTCATTCGTAAGGTTCGTCGTCCTTGCCTCCGACCGAAAAATCGCACACAAAGTGTTCAAATCCCCAACATACGCCAAACCATGCATCGTCCCCATGGCCGAGACCCTCCTCCGTCCAAGCGCCTGGGTCTTCCTTCAAGGCAAGGCACACACTGAGTACCGCAAAGGACTCAACGGGCTCTTCGTCAACAAAGCACTCAGCACTTATCTGCCCGTCCAGGAGAAGGTATACGACGATTACTTCGGCCGGTTCGTAGCAGCAAGCGAGGCCAACAAGGGGAAGCCTATGGCATTTATGCGTCTCTTCCGAGAGATCAATTGTGCTCTCTCTTGTCGAACGTTCTTTGGAGATTACATATCTCAAGATGCTGTCGAGAAGATCGCTGACGACTTTTATGAGGTCACGGCCGCCCTTGAGCTAGTAAACGTACCTCTCTCCGTCTATGTTCCCTTTACAAAGTGCTGGAAGGGAAAGCGTACCGCAGATGCCGTGCTGGCTGAATTTTCAAAGTGTGCTGCGGCTTGCAAAGCTAACATGGCTTCTGGTGCTGAGCCACGATGTATCGTTGATCAATGGGTTTTGCACATGATGGAGTCCAAGAGATACTACGACCGTATTGCTGGAGGAGAAGAGGGAATTGAGAAACCACGAAACTTGATCCGTGAGTTTACAGACGATGAAATTGGGCAGACCATGTTCACCTTCTTGTTCGCCTCCCAAGATGCTTCCAGCAGCGCTACTACGTGGCTATTCCAGGTCCTCGCTCAACGCCCCGATGTTCTTGATCGTCTTCGAGAAGAGAATCTCGTTGTACGAAATGGCAACAGGCACCAACCGTTCGAGCTATCAATGCTCGAGTCCCTTCCCTACACCAACGCAGTCATCAAAGAGCTTCTTCGATATCGTCCTCCTGTCATCTTTGTCCCTTACGAGGCTACCAAGTCCTTTCCCGTCACACCCAAGTATACAGTCTCCAAAGGCACTCTCATCGTCCCCACGTGCTATCCCGCGCTTCACGATCCTCAAGCTTATCCAAACCCTGAGACTTTTGACCCTGACCGATGGATCACTGGTGATGCCGAGTCCAAGACAAAGAATTGGCTTGTCTTTGGAGCTGGTCCTCATGATTGCCTGGCTCGCAGGTACGTTCCGCTTACTATGGCTGCCATGATTGGCAAGGCTTCTCTGGAACTAGACTGGGTGCATCATGCAACCAGCCGTTCGGAAGAGATTAGAGTGTTTGCTACTTTGTTTCCTGAGGTAAGTTTATTGCATGCTCAGTAACATTATCATGAACTGACTTCTGATGTCACCAGGACGAATGCCAGCTGGTCTTCACCAAGAGAGAGTAGTTTGTTGCTCGTGATCGAGGCAAGGTGATTGCGAAGTTGATAATTAGACCGTGCGCCGACCGTAGAATACGCGAATGAGTTGCTCGAGAATGAGAAACCAGTTACGGATATATATTGTGTGGCTATGTGATGTTTTGATCTATTCAAGTCATGGCTAGATGCTCGCTAATACGAATGGAAGATAAAGCTATATACAAAGTGTCAAAGGGCTTCGGTCATCTGGCCGATATGTCCTTAGAAAGGATGTTGGAATGGCACCCTATTACAAATTACAGCTAGGCAACGCGTTGACTGCAGGCTACGAACCTAGGCAAAGACACTATCGAGGAGGAAGGCAACCTCCTCCTTTCGGACGTTGTCGACAGCCGTGTAGCTGAGGTCAGTCTTGTTGACGTCGAAGATAATGTTAAGAGGCTCTGCAAGTGTGTACTGAGGCCAGGTAACATGGCTGGGCGCAGTCTTGACGGTATTGGGGGTCAAGTCATGCATGAAAGAAACCCACATCTTGCTCATGAGGTCAGCGAGCTCGACGAAAGTCTCGGGCTTGCCTTCAAAGGGGTTGGGCTTGTAGCCAACACCCTTGACGTTGTTGAAGACGAAAGCAACCTCCTGGAAGTGGGTAGCTCCAATGATGGCGGGAAGGCCATTGACGTAAACGTCCCAAAGGTAGGAGAAGACGGGAATGGAAGAGGCGGAGTAGACCTGGGCCAAGAGACGTCGTCCGGCGTGCTGCTGGAAGTCACCAGCGAAGGCGGCAGCGCGCTTCCACTGGGAGCCATACTCGTTGGTAGGACGGCCAATGAAAGATGCGGGGATCCCCTCGTCAGGGATATCAGGGTACAGAGTAGTAGCTGTGGCGACCTGAGTCTGGCTGAGGCCGAGGCTGGAGAGCCAGGACTGGAACTGCTCGGTGGTGTTGATACCCTTCTTGGCGTAGGCAGTACCCTCGTCGAAGTTGTTACCCATGAGAAGAGGAACGTGAGCGAACTTGCCAGCCAGAAGGAGCTTAGAGGCTTGGGCGGTCATGAAGTCACCGTCGATAACAGCAGTGAGAGTAGGAGCGGTGACATCGAGAGGGGTAGTGTTGTTGAAGATGTTGTTGAGGGTCTCCCAAGGAAGGCCACGAAGACACTCGAGGTTGTCGGAGGCAGAGTCGCATCCAGTCTTCTTGGCAAGAGCATCATAGTACTCCTGCCAATCAGAAGCCTCATTGAACAGGGCAACAGGGCTGCCAGACTCGAGAACAGCAGCACGGAAGAGGTTGTTGTGCTGGCCCTCGTAAGCGACAAGCTGCATACCCAGAGATCGAGCGCCAGCAGACTCTCCCCAGATAGTGACCTTGTCGGGGCTACCACCGAAGGCGGCGACATTGTCCTGAAGCCATCTCATAGCCAGTCGCTGATCCTTGAAGCCCAGGTTACCAGCATTCTCCTTCTGCATCTCTTCGCTGAAGAGGAAACCCCATTGCGACACACGGTAGTTAATGGAGGCAGCGACAATAGGCTTGCCCTCCTTGACGGATTGGTCAACGATGTAGCTCAGGTTGTACCTAGGGTCTCGGGAACCGCCGTTGGTGTAGCTCTGTCTTATTGTTAGTCATAATATAGCATTGGGTATATAAGACGGGAACTTACGCCTCCATGAACCCAAAGACCAACGGGGAGCTCATCTCCGGCCTTGACACCAGAAGGTCGTACGATGTTAATAGTCAAGCAATCCTCGTTGACAGGGTTACCGAGGGCCTGGGTATCAGAGCCGTAACCAATGCACATCCATCCGAACTCAGTGGCAGATCGAGGTCCCTTCCAGGCCTTATCAAGAGACTTGGGTGAAGAGAAACGCAATGGGCCTACGGGAGGTTGGGCATAGGGCATGCCAAGGAACAGATCATGATCATACGTGGTGTCATGCTTGCCCTGGTAAGTTCCGTTGCAGACTTGAGCAGTAGGAACGCCTGGAGGGGAAACGTGGGGAGGGCCGGGAGCGGGAGCAGAGGGAGAAGGAGGGGGGGGAGGATTGGGAGGTCCTCGAGGTCCAGGAGGTCCAGGAGGATGATGATAACCAGGAACGCCAGGAACAGGAGGGGCAGGGTAATGGGGAAGGGCAGAAGCATAACCAGAGAAAGCCGCCAAGAGCAGGCTTAGTGTGTTTGAGGAATGCATCTTGTTGCGTTTTGACAAAGGGACAAGGTGCGTGGAGTGAGGATCGCGAGCTGAGCTTCTAGACAACGTCTGGAAGAAAAAAAGAGGAAGCTCGTTTAAGAAACTTGCATCAGTGGCTTGCCATGTCGATCGCTGTCTTTAAGTTCAACGGACGTCGAGGCCTGGTGGGCCGTGAGAACGGAGCATTGTCCATACAAAATACATACATGGTCTACCATGCATGTCATGACTTGAGTGAAATTACACTCTCTCGTCCCAGGGATTGTGCATCCGAAGAAGAGCCAGCCTTCGCCTAAAAGACTGCCAGTTTGTTGCTCGCAATGAATTGCACCGGGCACGACAAAAGATCTCGCTGCCTGGGAGGAAATATGCTTTGGTAGGTCTGTCGATCCCTTCCATATTCTTTCTCCAACACCGACCAAGTGTGGCCGATCAGGTTCAGCTCCCCCACATGATGCTTCGATCTCGAGTCATTGACATCTCGAGCTGCAAATCTCCCAAAAAGGATTGCTCCATCGACCATCAAATAACTCTACTAACTACTGCGGTGTATCCCCATTATAAACACTCATCAGCATGAACTCACCGGATCAACTGACATAAAATCCCTGCGCCGGAAGACGGTATTACCGGGCCTTTAGGTAAAGAAAAGCCGTTGGCACTTGGCAGAAGGTTTAGATTGCTTCTAGAGGCAAAGGGCCGCCAACATCGCAACCAGTCCCTAAATAGGCTTAGATGGTGGGCTAACAGATGCTCAAAACGCCCTAAAATGGCGGACGTAGCCCCCTAGAGGACAAAGCCGGTGCTGGGCTGTCACTCGCTAAGGGACTGTTGCGTGATGAAGGGACGGCCCCGAGAGACGGACACCGAACGGAGTCACTTTTGGTCAATTCGTGTCATCGTGAAGAGCTTATGGGCATTATGCTCCATTATTATGGAGTGATACGGGGGATCCGGACAATCCCCCGCTCCATCTCTGGATATTCGTAAAAGAAATCCATATTTTTAGAGTCTTGGCTCCCTTCGGGTACCTCAAAGACTTCCCTCAGTGAGATCGTTCGGTGGTTAGTGAGCAAGCTAGAGAGACGAAGGATGCTGGACTTTTCTCTAGGTCTCACGATCGTATGGGCTGTAATGAACCTTTTAGCAGCTCCGGGATGAATTTCCGTTGACAGGTCACTGATCAATGCCATGATACGCGCGGTTCATTAAAACATTGGACTCGTTCCCACTCTGTAACCATGATTTCCGTCAAGGGCCTGTAAATCATTGCTCCTCTAGGGTTACATCCGACATGGTTCTCATCGCCGAGACGTGACAATTAATCGAGCTCGGTTCCTTTCGCTTGCTTTTTCTGACCTGTAAGATCTGTCAACACGGTTCATGTGAGGTTCGTCCCATGATTCTGGTTTTTTTCTCGAGAAAAGAAAAGATCATCGTCGTTCCTTGGTACATACACACGTGAAATTGCACCCGGATCAGCATGGACCCATGTCGCAGGTAAGTCAGTAAGCAGCCAACACGTACAGTACATACGTCTCGTTTCACCAGGTTCATGAATAAGGTGAAGGTAAAAGGGCCTTGGATTAAATGCCCGTCTCGCTTGGCAGTGTGTTTGATCCTCGCATGCTATACCCGGTCGGCCGCGGGAAACTCGGCTCTTGAAGACAGGCATTTGTTAGATCTGGGCTGGGAACGAATTTCTCCGGCGTGTCAGTGGACAACAGAAGGGCCCTACTCCGAACTCTCAGCCACCAACGCACCAAAGTCATCAGTCTAGCGGCACTGGTCCGCTATTCCAAACTTAGCAATGACCACTGCAGCCATTCTCATTGATCAACCCAGTAAAAGTCGGCTCCGACATGGAGAAAAAGGGGCGCTGCAGAGGTTCCTGTTGCCACCATCTCTACGCTGCAGCCCTATCCTGGTGGGTGCGCGATCAAAGCGCTGACCCAGCTAAGTTCCGTAGCCCAGTAATGAATCCATCTGTTCGGCCGCTATGTCTGTCAATCCCTACTGAATCTGACGTTGATGACACGATTGCCCACGGAGGGGACCTTTTGATCAAGGTTAATTCCAAGGGGCGCCTAGTGTCATTGCGACCTTGTATATAAAACCCCAGGGACCACTATTCCCAGGATCTCCGCTGTTTGCTGCCCGAAATCCGGATCGGCGTCTGTTTCTCCTCCCATTGCTTGCCGCGCATGTCTTGACGTCTCGTTTCTTTCTTTGTTTCCCTTGCCTTCTCGTTCTTTGAACTTTACAATGGAAGATGAACGAGGAACCAGATTGCTGGTGTCAATATGGACTCTTTGCCTGCTGAGTCTCATCTTGTTGTTTCTGCGTGTTTACTGCAAACTATGGAGAGGAAAGGGTTTATGGC
Organism: Fusarium pininemorale; assembly: GCA_002165215.1. Lineage (NCBI taxonomy): Eukaryota > Fungi > Ascomycota > Sordariomycetes > Hypocreales > Nectriaceae > Fusarium > Fusarium pininemorale. The sequence goes on from NFZR01000011.1 coordinate 1,241,739, forward strand.
ATGATGATTGGTGCCTCATCGCGGCTTGGGTAAGTTATCTGCAAATGCCTTTCTTTATGCTGTTTCTGACCGATGAATGTCCTGAGTGTAGGTGGCGCTCGCCATTTCTGTCTCGCTCAACACATATCTCGTATCTCTCGGCTTCGGACGACACGCAGCTACGATCAGTGACGAGAACCTCATAACCATAAACAAGACAACCATTGTGGGAGCCGCGTTTGGTATAATGGCCACGACAATCAGCAAGACATCTTTCGCCATAACGTTATATCGGATTGCTACCAACGCATGGATGAAATACTTCCTCATCTTTATTATCGTCACTATCAACGTCTCGATGAACTTGGTCTGGATTTTCGGTTTCGCCAAATGCACGCCTCTTGAGAGGGTTTGGAATAAAAAGGTGCCTGGAACTTGTTGGGACAAGTCAAAGCTTCTCACGTTCCAACTATTCGCTGCTTGTACGTTCTTGGATATCAACAATGCTTCTGGTTGGCGACTTACATTTCTCAGATTACTCCGCGATTCTCGACTTTGTTCTTGCTTTACTACCTTGGGTCATTCTGATGCGCATGACCATGCGTCGACGAGAGCGTCTCGGCGTTGCTGTCGCTATGAGTTTAGGTGCTATGTGAGTACAAAGTACCGTCAGTATACAGTATTAAGTTACTAACATACCGAAAGCGCTGGAATTACTGGTATAGTCAAGGCCGTACTGGTCGTCAGCATGAAGAGTGAGGACATCACCTATGACCGTGTCGACCTCACGATCTGGACCTTGACAGAGCCTGCCGCGTCCATCATGGCCATCTGCATTCCCGTTCTGTATGTTGAAAATTTGTTTCCTCTGGTGTGGCCGCCTTGCTAATTCAGATAGCCGTATGCTGTATCGAGAACTCAAGTCAAGCTCACGAAGCTACAACCGTAACAGGACCAATACAACACCACGCGACGTCGACACAAGAAACACAGCCGGGGCATCAAATACTCGGCAGTCAAAGCGATATAACCCCAACTCGCGCTACGGTCGAAATTCTGTGGTCATCATGTCAGGATGGCAAGAATCGCAAGAGCATCTCCAGGACGACTCCGACGGAAGCCAAAGCCAGACTAAGATGTCCATGAGTTCCGGTGGTGTGATGAAGACTGAGGAAGTTAGAGTGCACCACGAGCGTTTGAGCACATTTAGCGATGAAAATTCGATAGAGCTTAGGGGTTTGCCGCCAGCGCAAGGGAAACCCGGGCATCAAAATACCGAAAGAGCGCCCTCGTTTTAGATTAGACTAATCATACTATTGTTAATGACCTCAGTGTACAAGTTCGTGCTATTTATTTGCCCTTTTAACGGCTGTTATTAATATCGTATACCTTGGACCTACCAAGTTCGGATCAATCCTGGGCTTGGTTAAAGAAGCTAGCATCTCAACTCTGTAGAGCAGAACGGGCTCCAGGCCACGGAATTCGAGTGCTGAGAACAGTTCCTGCAAGATTCAATCTCTTTGCTTTTCTAGCTCTCGTTCAAGCTGGCGTCCTGAGGTTCAGGTATGCGCTTATTTTCTTGGTCGTGTGTTCTATATTGGTATATACTGTAACTACGATCATCCGCAGGCAGAGGCTTACACTTAAACGGAGCCTCGCGGCCGTTGTTCGATATGTCACATGTAGCATTGTTATTTTCTTCTTTATCCCTTTCGTTACATCATTATACTATGGGGATGACTGCCGCCTATAAGGTTAAGCTTTAGGCTGCGAACACAGATAACGAATGACACACGATATTTTCCCCCCCGATATAAGCTTTTACCCATAAGCTTTCGTTACATCATCATGCAAAAGGGTTGGTCCAACGACAACAGAAGCTACCGAAAGAGCTCTTCGAAGACTAAGGGTACAGCTACGAACGAATCAAGGCTGTTAGATATGAGCAGATCATGTACATCCTGCCCAGTAGCCCTGGAATCTTCTGTCGGTGTTTACGCAAGGGTTACTATGTTCCTTTTCCTCGACATCATCCGTTGCTTACCAGCATAAACGATATATGGTTAATCACACGTCCCTTAAATAACACCCGTGGGCTTCTTCAGCGTTGAAAGGACTGGCATTTGTCATCATGATCTGTGTAAGAACAACTTCACCATGAAGTTTAGCAATACATACCTGCATTGCCTCTTTGCATGAGTATTCCAAGCCACTTGAGAGTAATATCATTTTGCCTATACACCTCCTACGCAGTGAGATCATTCTGAACTATTCAATTTCAGGATATAAAATTCTATGTGAGTAACTTCTTCCACGCAACAGCTTGGCAGTTATGCATGCATTGTGGTCAGAATCGATAGTAACACTTCGGCTCAAAGCATATGCTATATGATTCGAAAGGTCAAAAAGAACAGCCCATCGTTAATTCGAACTCGGGAACTACAAAAAGCGAAGAGTGGAGTAGGGAAGAGATTTTTAGGATTTTAGGTTCGGATTTTAGAAGGTTTATAGGTTATAGGCAGATACCCCTACACCACTCTTCGCCGATGATATACAGAGTTCTTTTAGGATATAAAGGTAAGCATCCTGGGTTAGTCACGTGAAAAATCGTTGATTTGATGTAAGAGCAAGCCTGGTGTGAGCGGTCACATATTTGGTTCTGCACAGTTGCTCCTGCTCATCCACCATGTACGTGTTAGCAGCAGAGCAATCAGGTACTACATAAGAGATAAATATCGCAGGAGTCGTTGGCTCTTTTATAGGAGGATGCTTCTGGGTTATTGAAAGAAACTGTCGAGGTATTTTAGGGAATTTGTGTTTACGTTGATCGAGCAAAGGAGAAAGTCTGCGAGAACACAGTGGTGTCTTGACAGTCTCGCTTGACAGCGCTACTGAATTTCACCTAAAAGAAAGCCACTTATATTACGCATTATAAAAAAACAATGTTATTGTTTTGTCGTTACTACTGGGCCGCATGTGCAGTAAATGAATACGGTGTTTTGGTAAATACTAAATACTACATCGGGACCTAAGACCCAACAAAAAGGCATGCTCGGGTCTCATAAATGGATGCCTCATCTCAAGTAAGCCTTTTCCTGCTCTCATATATGAATTTGGCATAATGCCGCGGCTTTTGTCGCCATTCTGTATGCCATGGCTGCCGAGTTCGGGCAGTGATTCTTACCAACATGTTGCAGCGGTGTTGCCGATGCCAAGTCAGCCCATCCTTAGCGTTGCATTGCATAGGTATGCAGACAGTCATTATGTAACATGCTGGCAATAAGCCTTGGTTTCAGCCTGAAATGCCTATAATGGTCAGAGTTTTAAGCTCCAACGGAAACTCTTTTTTTAGCGCATGAAACACTACGACGCGAGTTCAGACTTGACAGGTTAGTTTGTTGATAAGTGTACTACTTGTGAGTGGATCTTTTTGTTTAGATTCAATATGTTCATTGTGTAAGGTAACTTTGTACGGGTCATAAATGTAGATACATGGACAACACAGCTCTGCTGCTTGTGAAAACGTGAACCGACTAGCGGCAACCAATGAATATCAGAGCCCAGGGCATGCCCGTTGCCCAGCTCTTTGGTCCCCAGCTCGACCTGGGGGACTAGAAACCACTTGTCTGCACCATCTCGGGGGCATCTTAGATAGATTGGACGGAAGGGCCCGGAATGGGGTAGGAGGAGAAAGACTGGTAGAGGTTGAAGAGGATACCAGGGTCGGTAGGAGTGTAGAAGGTGGTGAAGTCGCCACCACCGCTGATGGCCTGGCTGCCACTGCCAGTAACCTTGAGGTTGATGCACTGAGGGTAGGCCTGAGCACCGTTGGCCTGGCCAGCAGAGTGAAGACCAATGATCTCATGTCGGAGAACGTAGTTTCCGGCCTTGAGGTTCTTGGGGACGGTGAACTTCCATGAGAAGCCATCGCGGATGAGATCGTCGGAGGCCCAGTCACCGGGGTTGTTGCCAGACTTGAGACCCTTCTGAGCGACCTTGACCCATCGGAGGCTCTGCTTGTTGATGCTGGCAAAGTCACCGCTGACGGGAGCGAGGTACTCAGTGACGGGGCCGTGGTGAGAGTCGGGCCACGTATCCCATTTCAGGGTGACAACATCACCAGCGGCAACAACGACGGAGTTGGAGACGGGCGTAGCGCTCTTGTGGCAGATGATATCGGCGGTCTTGAAGGCATCGGGTGCGACGAAACCATTGTCCTGGTTGCCAGCAGCCCAGCCGACAGCGTCAGAGGGAGCACCGTGGGGAATACCACCGGTGTACTCCTTGCCACCGGCAATGACCTTTGCGACGTGGCCGTGGGCGTTGGCTCCAGCGAGGAGAGCAGCCACGACACCGAGAGAGAGGTTGCAGTGCATGTTTGCGGGTTAGAAACTGGGAAAGACAAGAAGGTTTGTTGGGCAAAGGTCGAGTGACGAGAAGTGAAGAGAAGCTTGCTGGAAGGCTGATTTGGGACTATTCCAACAAGACTCTCTCACGTTTATATAGCCATCTGATCTATAATAGCTACATGGAGCATCTATTCCTGTGAGTCTATACACAAAACAAGGTGACCCTTTTGGTCGACGGAGATAAAACTGGAACTAGACGAATTCGTGCCCTATCGAAAGGAGTATCAGCATCCGTGTTTCCCAAAGGGAGCTAGGATCGTCATCGACAGCCACATCCAGAGGCTCGATATTAAAGGGGGTAGTAGCCAAGCGTCTCGCCTTAAGAGCTGGCGTATGGCCTGGCATTATTTCGGTCTGCAGTGTAGCATCAGATCCATTGCGTCTTTTCGGCCATCGGACAGAAGAGCCGCCTGTCGATTCGCTGTGTCATGTTTCAGGAACGAAAAATGACCGAGAAAAATCGGAACGTGAGCCCGATTATCCGCCTGTCTCCTCCGTAGTTAAAGCAACGTCTTGGCGAGATCTTGCCTGAAACAGATTGAACGGGTCTGTGTCTCCATAGCCGCCTCAGATTTATTAGTGACAGTATGCGAAAACAATGGGCGAAACGCGTATTTAGAGTTTTATTCGTGGAAATCTAGTCTTTTAATTCGTCCTGTTTCACGGCGGGTATTTCATTTATCAGAGGGAAACGTCCCGGTTTAATTCCTGTTGATCACATGGCACTAGAGCAGCTTCCCGGAAGGTTGGTTAAGCATATAATGGCAATGCAGCATGCAATCATCACGATAACTATAGATAGGAGAATATCTGCGGCACGGCCGAGTTTAGATGACTTGCGATGAATACCAAGCCGGAGAAGTCGAGTGCTTATTACTGCATTGGGATGAGCAGGGAAACGGGACGATGTGAACCGCTCGATCGCAATAGCCATGGATCAAGATGTCATCGTAGCATGAATCGTGTCACAGTGGAGATGGATGCGAGGTATGACCAAGATGGACGAGTTTTCCCGTGGCCCTGTTTCGAGAAACAAGGTTACGCGGCCCGGTGTTTGCATTCCAAAGCATTCTTTGCTTCTTCTCGCTTGGATAGACGGGATGCCACGTCGATGGAGGTTTGAAACGAGATGGCCCAGTGATATGATGGTGAATCGTCTGATGTAGACGGCTGTTGGCATTCATGCGTGATTCGGTTTCAGGCTCTTCAGCACGCTGACGTCTCTAGATCTACAACTTCAGAATCAAGGTTACTTATATGTTTCTAAGCCGAATCGGTTCTGACACAAACTGAGATGTCGACAGAGGTTTTCTGGAGCACAGTAACAGTAAATGGACTGCTGTCCTTATGACCTGCAGTTACCGGTCTATCAAGCACATACGACCAAAGGTAGTGGAAAATACGGGATCCCGTCCGCTCTCCCATAGTCAAGCCACTAACCGGCGGATTAGTAGTTGGGTCGGTGACGACCAGCGAATCCCCGCTGTTGTATGTAAAATTCTCTTTTTGCTGGTAGTGAAGAATAAGTCTGTTTTGTGTTTTTGGTGCGAGGAAATTTTTGGGTCTGGATCCTGAGCGCACGTGACACATCTGGCTTTCATTGGCTGGGATTACTGGGTAATTTCACAATGTAACTCTTGCAGCTGGGCTAAATCCCTTACCCTAAATCTGCTCTTTGATACTGTAAATAAGAGACCTAGCTGCGAGGATGAATGTGATGGTAAATACCGTTATGCTTCAATGGTCACAGAGCCAAATGTCTCTTGTTAATGGCGTTGCGTAGTTATTTGAAAGATATTACACGCGCTTAAATGTTCATCAGCGACATGCAAAGCATGCTTCAAGGATCAACCAATATAACTACAACGAGGCCTAACGACATCATGACAGGCAGAACCTTATGGATCATCCACGCAATCTCAAATGTTCCACGCGTGCAGAGTATTTCATCAGCAAATAACACATCGGTTGACGGGGAGCAAGCTCCCTTTCAGAGATCGGTGTGCTTCGGAACTCATCGTCACCTTGTTCACCTTAAAACTTAATAGATATATGCCGGAGAACCAAGTACGTACATCATATTACTGTGAAACGAACGGAGCGCGGCTAGTCTCAAGCAATATGCGCGTTTCAACGCGGTTTTACGGAGCATATAACATTCATTTACAATTTACACTCTCTTCTTCACCACTCAGGCAAGCCCAAGAAAGCAATGAAAAGGGATAGAGCTCAACAAGCGCGCGTTCGCGTCACCTAGAGGCAGTGTAATACTAGGGACACTGTGGACGGGATCATATGCAAGCATAGAGGAAGCCGTCCGCTGGCCAAAAATAGGAATAATCACGATTGATGTCCTTAGACATCTTTCAGAGATTAAACTGAAAAGAACAGATACTACACTTGATCTAAGCCAAAAGGCAAAGAGAGCTAAGGAGAAAAGAAGAAGAGAAGCGCAGCTTGGGCGAGCTCGACGAGAAATTTATACTCAAGACTCGGGCGGTGAAAACCAAGCTTTGGCAGAATATGGTTTAGGACCTGAGGCATTTCGTGGTGTTGAAAATGCGGTGGCTGGGAGAGAGTTCATTTCGCTTGGTCGAAGCGAAAGCATCGCAGCATCATTGACCAGTAGACGAAAGTCTGGCTCCCAATGCTTTAGTCGTTGCCTGCCACAATTGACAGAGTTCGAGGCAGTGCAAAGATATTTCTGGAGGGGTTGAAGATGACTGCATCATTTGCCGCGCCTCTTCATGTCGCATCAGAAAGTTTCTACGCCGCTGAGCGTTAAAGCTGGGACGGGACACGTGGGCGAGCCTCGCGATATCATAGATCGTTTCGTCCGACGTCACATTCTCTGTCAAGAGAGTTCCCCATCAGACAGACTGCATATACCCGGGACGTGCTTTGCTGTACTAAGAGCCTCCAAGTTCTGGGTTGACCGCCTGCCTCAAGCACGAAAATGTCTGCGATGACCAAAATGCTTGGGAGCCAACTTGTTACGCGAAAAATGTCAATTTATTAGAGTATATTTCTCTCGATGCCTTGGCCAACCTCGGCTGAAGACATCACGGCTGAATGCAATATCGCGTCACTTATTATGTCGCATGCTGACAGGAAATGAATGGAACGCTTAAAAGCGATGGTATTATTCCCGGTTGACATTATCTACTCGAATAGACTGACATATCCATGAGTCGTTCATCGTAAGATCATTACATGAAGTCCGCGTCAATCAAACCCCCTAAATAATTATGCACAACCATCAGACTTGTAAACAAGAGCTGACGGATCCTCCTTTTGCAAATAGTTCTGCTCAATCAGAAACTTGACGTTGCCAGTTTCGCCAGTGAAGAACTGCGCTCCGAGACCGGGCTGGCCAAACCAAGGCGCGATAGGTCCTCCGACCACTGTGAGGGGCTTGATGACCCGGTAGACGTGGTAGTTGTATGGGAAGTCTGGAGTATCGGGGTTCGTGGCCAAGTTCGAAGGAGGGAGAGCTCGTTGTGAGTAGGGAGCAGAGGCAGCAGAGACGTATGATCCTAAAATGCTGTTAGACTGGGGCTGTTGGATTGAGGCGACGCGACGCGACTTACCATATTCGCTTCCAAATCGATCGACGAGAGTTCCGACCTGGAGAACCATGCTGCCGTTGATGGCATTGCCATTCGCGTCAAGCTGGAAGCCATTTTGGGGAGGGTACTTGTAGTTGCCCTTCTCGTCCGTCCATGTCTGGAGGAATTGAATTGGTGTAAGCCCACCGAAGCGGTTGTAGCTCTCCACGGTTGCGCTCAGCGGGAGCTTCTTTGGAAGCTTTGTAGGGCCGAGCCGAGCATCGCGGCAGATGTAATCTTTAGAGCTAGATCCACCGTCGCGAGTGCCGGAACAATCGCAGGCTGCTCTCTCAGCAATAATTGGGTTGGGCAAGGCTGAGACTGTGGAGAGGCACAGCAGCGAGGAGAGGAGAAAAGAGGGAAGCATTTTGGATCAACTTTGCTATCGCGTCAGGGAATATGGGCTTGGAGATGAGCTGCTGCCCTTCAGAACAAGGGACAGAGGCATCTTCTTATACCTAACCTATGTATGAGCCGTGTCTAAGCCAAGAGCGCATGTGAATCTATTGATATTGTGTCTCTGTTGACGAGCTGAGATCTGCATGATGACTCCGCTGTTACTACTCTGATGGCCTCAGACGGCGCATCCGAGCTGAGCACAATGTCTTACTCTCCCCTCCTTTGGTGCAAGGATACAGCGGGCTAATGCAGGAATGCCGGCAAATGAGCTAGAATGGCAGTGAGTGATACAGATGCCCAGATTCGCATGGCCTCAACAAAATAATTACGGTACGTAATGACCTGACCTTGAGTAATTAAAACGCACATGAAAGAAGCGGTCGCGGTCAGATTGAGGGTCCAACTCATGCCCCAAGTAATTGTGATGCTCGTTGAGCTTTTGCGCGTCGATGGAAGATAGCCTAAAGATGCACTATCGAATCTCGCTGCCGTGTTTTGTTCCAGACCTGTGTGAGACAACAACCTCCCGTCTCCGCGATTTAGTGCGTTGCTAGGCTGCAAGCCCTATGAATTAGTTGATTGCTCCCAATGCAGGGAACCTTTTAGCAGAACAACAGGCATCATCTGTCGGACCCTCAGCACAACAACCAGCCATTCTTACAGGGATCCGACGGTCGTTTTTTGGTTGCCTGAGAGCTGACTCTCAGGTGGCTGACTGACTGACCAAACGAGCACTGTGCATATCAGCTAAGACATGGCTTCACGCGCTACAGCTCACTTCGTCGTACATGGTGCAGGCCCCAGCTCCGACATTTTCTACAACAACAGCCCGCTCCATGAGACGGGGCAATCGGTAATACAGTCGATCACGATGGCGGTCTGGAAATGATCAGCATCGAGTTGAATTGGCTTTATCTTTACTATGTATCTACTCCATACTCTCGTGGCCGTCGCCTAACCCTCAAGCCAAGCCAACAATCTTGAGCGCGTCTTGCCAAAGTCGAGCCTCTCGCTCTGGGTCATAAACATGTGGCGCATACCCTTTGCCGAAGTGAGGATCAATCTGCTTCGCTGGAGGCGCCTCCTGGCAATTCTCCAGATATTTTCCTCCAGCGTTTTCCCACTGCTTGCCGATAGCCGCCCAGACTGTCGTCGCGGCTCCCTGCTCTGGGCTCTTCAACATCTTCTTAGCCGTGTCGCTACTAGCCAGAGTCTGCAGGACTTCCGGGGGCATATATCGTGAAAGCTCGGTCATAATGCCTCCGGGATGAACACTTGTTGCATGCAAGCCCTGAGAACCGTATCGACGGTCTATCTCATTGGCGAGGTAGATATCAGCCGTCTTGGATTGACCATAGGAGAGCCATGGCTCATAACCGCCCTTCTGGAAGTTATAGTTGTCGGACTCCATGATATTGCCATGCTGGTGGGCAGATGAAGCCAGCACAACGACTCTGGAGTTGAGTTCGGGAGTCACGGCTGCGAGCAAGGCTGCCTTGAGAAGCTCGAAGAACAAGAAGTGGGCGAGGTAGTTGACTCCGAACTGCATCTCATGGCCATCCTTGGTGAGCTCAAGCTCTGGGACAGCCATGCAACCGGCATTCTCAACGAGAATGTTGATCTTGTCGGTTTTGTCCAATACGTTCTTGGCAGCAGCACGAACGCTGTCGAAGGAAGTCAGGTCGAGCTCAATGAACTCCATTCGACTGGCATCAAAGAATTCTTGGCAGGCTTTCTTTGCCTTGTCCAGGTCTCTTGCAGTCAAGAATAATCTGGCGCCAGTTTCTGCAAGAGCTCTGGCAGTCTCAATACCAATACCGGAAGAGGTTCCGGTAATGACGATGACTTTGCCCTTGAGCTTGCCTTCGACACCTTCGTCTTTGATGATCTGGAGAGCAGTAGGTCTGGCGTCGCCCGGACCCTGAGTGTCCTCATGTGCGGCAGCGTATCGAGACATTTTGTCTTGTAATGTGAGATAGAGATATTGAGAGATGAATGTTGTGATGGGAAGGGAGCTTGGAGGAGATTCGATTCTTCAAGTTCGTAGACAAAGACACGACTTATATACTTGATTCAGTCACCTCATGTCCCAACAACCTCGACCTTGCTACTAAACTTGCAGGATTTAAACACCGAAGCACCAATCAAATCACTCAGATTCTCAAGTGATGCATGCACGGCAATGTCAAACCTTAGGCTTTTGACAACAGCCGCTTAATTCCGGACCCCTACGGAGTAGCTGCGATCATGATGCATTATGGGTGACAGTTTCTACCTGATCAGGCTAGCGTCGGAGTTTGGGGGTTAGGCGGAGTTCAACCCTTTGTCAGCTGGCTGACGTCTTTTTCCTTTCCGAGACTGGCATATATCTCAGTGTCATGGATGACTTCTTTTTCCCTCCTTGGTATCGCAGTTTTAATCGTCTCATCTCCACATTAAACTCTTGACGAGAGCAATGGAGACTGCCGACAATGACCAGGAGCGCAAGGCCCGTAAGCGGGCACAGAACAGGTTGAATCAGAGAGCACGGAGTATGAAACCTTATCTCCGCTGAGCTGCATTGGTACTAAACGTTATCATAGGGGAACGTCTGAGGAGAGAAAATGAGGAAAGGAATGTGCCGGGCAAACGCCCTTATCGAGTTGACCGCTGGAGGATCGGCACCGACGCAAACGGTGAAGAAGAACCCCAGACTTCTTCAGCCAAGAATATAGGGCTGTCCAGAGAAGAAGACAAGTCGCCATCGCAACAACTTATCATAGCAAACCAGTCTAGCTCCAACTCAGGTGTAGTCATCTCTGTTGACCATCGTCTTCTTCACCTCATCAGCTACAATGTTTGCCGAGGCATGATGACCAACAAGAAAATGATGAGGCTGTTTGCAGAGTTCATCGTAGCATTCGACTTCCCAACACTTGAACCCCAGTCAAAGACATATTGCGACATCGCAGTCGTTCGACCTATTGATCGAGAATATCTACCACTACCAACCCGTCTTGAGCCAACTCAGATCCAGATGACCTCGCCACATCCCTGCTGGATCGACATCTTCCCGTTTCCAGAGCTCAGAGATAATCTCATTCGGAAGCAACTCGTATATGATCACATACAGTTTTTGGAGGATTTGGTCGGTGATTTCGTGTACATTTTACCTCCTGCGGTGCCGTCAGCAAGGTGCATTGTACCACCGTTCAAAAAGCCAGAAGGAGGAATTCAACGAAAGGAAAATGCTGGAATGATCTTATGGGGCGAGCCGCATCTTAGTGAGAGCTGGGAAGTTACTCCCAGCTTCTTAGCAAAATGGTCATGGTTGATTGGAGAGTGCAAAGATCTTGTTCACGTTTCGAACAACTGGAGACAGAGTCGAGGAGACCAACCACTGCGATCTGTCCGTGTTTCTTGAGTAGGAATCGGGTATAAAATAAAGGAGATGCAAAAAGAATAACTTGATGAGACTGGGACTCGAACCCAGGAGGATTGCTCCACCAGGAATTGGTGTTAAGGTTGACCTTAACCTGGCGCCATAACCAACTCGGCCATCTCACCGATTTGCTTGATGACAAAGCATTTATTGGAGTTTTTGATCAGGACACAACACAATGCTCACGTCTTCTATGGAATGGCTTCCTGGTAGTATTTGTAAGAAACTATTCTGATCGAGATAGCATTCAATCACCATCTGCTCGTGAAGTCAGGAATCGATTATGGGGCAACTTGTCCTAACCTCGTAGTAATTTGACTGCTTTCTGTCTGCACTGCCCTTGGAAGCCTCGGGCTTGTCTCTAAGCTTTCTAAGCTTGTCTGTTCAAAAGTTCTCAAAGAGATACCTCATTCCAGCCCAGATCTCCTCACCGGACTCAACAATCTGCTTCGGTGGAAGAACAAACCCATTGCCCCTCAGCCTCTGGGGCCGAAGCTCCATACCCCAAGCAAGCTCTGCTCCAGCAACATCATAAACCCAGTCACTGCTCCCACCTGAAGTCTGATAGATGGTCTGACAAGTCGGGCCGTAGTAGAAATTCAAGTCGTTGACCTGCTTGATAGCGTCTGCAACGCCACCAGCGAGTTCCATCTGCTCGTTGATATCGGTGATGTTGGTGTCGCAAGTATAGCCGTACGGAAGGAGGATCAACTGACTGAAAGAGTGAAAGTCGATATAAGACTTGATGCCATTCTTCTGCGCAACTGATTTGGTATGCTTGACGAGAGCTTTGTTTTCAGGAGTGTCGCCAGCCTTCATGCCGCGATATGTCTCGTTGCAAGTATCAGTGGATGAACCGCCGGGGATATCCCACTCGTGAGGCCAGTTTCGATTGAGATCGGTGCCGACGCATTTCTTACCAGCTCGCTTCTGACGGTTCTTTCGCCACAGCCGGTCGTCAGTTATAGTATAGACGAAGCCTATGAAACAGTCAGCATCCATGTTCCGCGTTTGAAGGAGGTGTCTGGAATCACCATCAGGGTTCGCGATCGGAATGATGTAGATGTCGTAGTTGTCGAGTGTATCTCGAACAAGACGATCTTTGTTCTGGTACCCTTGGACAAGCTTCCAAGCCATGTACTCAACGGTCTGTGAAAAGCGTTAGATTTCCAAAACCCTCTACTGAGTTGGATGTTTCCTACCATTCCGCTGATCCACTCGCGCGCGTGAGAGTTTGCATGCCAGACGATGGCAGGGTTCCTTCCCTTGTCGCCTTTGCCCCAGAGGTGAATACCTTGGATCTCTCTGTTCTGTACGGTCCTACCAGCTGTGAAGACTTCCGAGTTCTTGGGGAAGGAGGCTTGCAAATCGGAGAGAAACTGCAGGTGCTGCTCGAAGCTATGGTAGGACTTGAAGTAAGATTTATCGGGTAGCTTCGCCTTATCACCAGGAAGTTTGGTGGTAGCTACCGACCATCAGTAACGTATGAACTTACAAGATCACTTGGGTTACTTACCCTTGTAGAGCCCAAAGCTTCCCTCCTGAGCGATCTCGGCGCCCATGTTGTCGCTGACCACGGCGGTTTTCAGGCCAAGACGGTTAAAGGCATCGAGCTTTCCAGGAGGAATGGCGACCTCAAAAACATCGTGATTCTGGCCACAGCTCAAAGAAACGTGATCGATGCCTTTGAGAAGGCCAGGGATATCTTTGTCGGACGGGCGAGCAGTGATGGAGAAGGCTTTCCAGCCATCATATGACACCTTGGCTGCAACAATGGGCAGAAGAAGTCCCGCGTATATAGTGCTGAACAACATATCGAGGGTCTGCGGCTGGCGAAAGTTGCTGAAGATATGTTGAGTGATATGCTTCAATTTGGTTGAGAGCGCTCCTGTTGTCCTCCTTTATACTACTTTGGAGACTCTGACAAACTCATACGAAAACGGATGAATTCCCAGGATTATGATTCATGGCCCGTGAATCATCACGGCTTCCGAGCACTTGGCTGCCTCAGATGTTGGACAGGTCACAATAACCGACCGCATCATGTGGAGTGCCTATCACTGATTCATGTGTTTCGACTGGAGGAAATAAATCTTGTCATGGATGTATGGCCGGCCAAGCTATGAATAGAAGCTAGGTCTCACAACTATCAGATTTCGGCTTGATTGTTCTGTTGGTAGGTGCCCAGACAGGGGCATCGGACGAAAAGAACAATATCAAGGCCTGTTGGTTGTCATGTTTCACTTCGCCCCTCATTGGACAGTAACACAACAAGCTCGTCTTGTCCAGTAACCTATCACTTTATTCCGCATCACGGCCAACATGGTCTGCGCTTTGACCCCTCTCCCAATTCTTCTGCAGCACCTTGGCCATCCTGCCCCAGATCCGTCGCGGCATCTCATGCCCAACATCCGCCCATAGCACATACTCAACATCACCGGGTATCGCTTTCGCCAAAGCCTCTCCGTGAATCTCCCCAAAGATCTGATCCTTGCCTGCTTGTACAACCGTTGTCGGGCATTTAATCATCTTGAGCGTATCAACCCCTGGCCAGCCATCTTTCTCGTACGACGCGGCGCCGTGATTCGGAGCTTTGCTGTACAATGTGCCACCTTTGATATCCCGTTCCACAAGACGTCTCACCGCCTTCTCCACCTCCTTTCTCTCTTCTGCATCAGGCTGCGTTGTGAGTGCGTCATAAACGGTCATTCCGTTTTTTATGGCCGTTTCCCTCTGATCTCCGAAGCCAGCTAGCATTGGTTGGAACCCGAGATCCAGTCCTCCTTTGATTGGGAGCTCAGGACTCACGCCAGGAGACGTGTACAGAAGCGACAGGCTTCTGACGTGCTGGGGTCTACGCGCAGCGACTGTGTAGGCGACTGGTCCTCCTTTACTCAGACCAACAATATGGAAACCCTTTGAGGGATCGTTGAGGCTCAAGTGGTTTACAAGTCCTTCAATGTCACCTGCCATATCTCCAATTGAGTATCCGCCAGGCACGGGAAACTCGGTTGATAGGCCCGTGTCTCTGGGATCGAAGCGAATGACGAAGTACTTCTTGCCATCTTCGGAAGATTGAAGCTTTTCGATGAGACCTTCTGCCCATACTATCATTGAATCCGCATTGCCCGGCACAAGTATGACCGCAGGATCTGACGGGTCGCCAAAGGTTTGATAACAGATACGCAATCTGTTAGTGAGCTGGGCGAAGAGCTCTGGTGAGGCGTTCATTTTGCTATGGAAATTTCGATAAAAGTGTTTTTAAACTCTCTTGGCGAATAAGTTATGATGCTGTTACAAGAAGGGAGAGCATCGCAGATGTTTGTTTGCAGGATAATGGTGGGGGCTGATGTCAGCACTAATGCAGAGAAATACAGCTGTTGAATGCTCTAGTGTCCAGTCGTTACTGACTCCCCACTCCCAAGGCCCTGATAGCTGATATTCTCTTTCACCTTCATTGGCTCGTTCGCATGCCATTTCCTTTTCTGGCTCAGTGTTTCAGGATCTGGTAAGGAAGCCCATTGATATTCGTAGAGATAAGTCATGCAACTTGAAGCAAATGACTCACTGTAGCCGCCACTATGTCGTTTGGGCGGTGTCGTAGCTTCGGTTGTCATAGAATATGTATGTTGAGCTTCAAGTGTTGTTTGATCGCTACTGTATCAAATTGTCCTGTGATTTAGGACGAAGCTGAAGCCAACTGCCATCATGTATATTCCTTGCTCATTTGCTTCCTCTCTTAGTTGCTACGAAGACCGACGGAACAGCTAAAGTGTAGGGGATACCCATAGTCAGACCTCGATGCCTATCGGACTTCATGAGGCCTGAATGGTTGAAGGGTCAATCGTGCTGAACGGGCCTTTTCATCACCCAGCCGAGTTGGTAAAGTGCGTCTATCCTTTATATATGATGGGGCATGCTTCGTTTACTCTTGTTCTTTATGCTAATATAGTACTACTATGTATTTTGAATCATTCACTGATTATAAGGAAACTTCTCAGTCCTAACAAACATAAGTTCTGAGCTCGAGACTTCCAACTTGCTAATATCGTTTCCCTTGTAGCCTGAATAAACAACTGAGCTCGAGACTTACCATCAACGGACCTTATGGAAAGCTTCACTGAGGCTTGAGCAAACTCTCTCTTGATTCCATTCCTTCAGTGGAGCCCAGTGGCATTGTTCATAGTAAAATCGCTAACTTTTTGTCATATCTTCGGTTACATTGAAAAGGTCAATATATCTGGAGCGTTCGCACATAGACTGTGCAATTATTGAGCCGATGACTGTCATGGTCTCTAAACACGAGGCTTGACCCCGACTATAAATACCTCCACCCAAAATCAACCAAGCATACTGTATCACTCATGACGCGCATAGGGGTTGGGAATAGTGCCCTTGTAATGTAGTTCCATGATATAGCTTTCACGAATAGCTGTATAAGAGAAGCACTTCTTCATGCAAGAGTCGATCTTTTCAAAATAGAGTTGATTGATAGATAAAGCTTATGATATTTCAACGAGACATATCAAGCCAGCACACTGAAAAGTCCCAATTAACTTCAGAGAGTCGTCATGCGAAGGCATATGTAACTGAGACATCATTGACAGAGAAATCTGATCTCAGTTGACATGTAAGTATCCTGGCAGGCTGTCTCCGAGAGGACGAAAGTAAGTGGACAACGTTTGTGATCGCAACACGGATAACTGGCGAGTTTGCAGAAGGCAATCCGCCGAGAAATTTGTAAATTGCTTGGCCATGGGTACTAATCAAATTGACCACGATCCTGGGTGGCATGCTTACATATCATCCTCGGGGCGATTTACATAACAACTCCATACGAGTAACACCATGATATCACCAATTCCCCCAAAGTCAAATCATAGGAAGATATATAGACAAGGGATTCCGAGCTTCGGCGTTGTCCCCGCAGATTATCAAGCTAAGGTAGATTGGTAATCGGCGTTCCGTGGGGATAGCGTTAAACACCAAACTAAAGGCTAAGCAGCCAATCAATGACGCATACTCACCATTCTAAGTTCCACTACCATGACGCCATAGTGGTATAAAGGTTCCCAAGAGCTTCTCTATCTTGACGGTGTTGATCCAGCAAGTCTTACAATTACTTACAGAACCGCAGCTTTAAAACAACAGAAACCGAAATCATGACTATCAAGGCTATCGTATTCGTTGAGAAAGGCAAGGCCGCTATCCAGGAGGTCTCGAAGCCCAAGCTCCGAGACGATTACATCCTCGTCAAGGTCAATGCCGTTGGCTTGAACCCTACCGACTGGAAGCATATCGACTTTGACCGCACTCTACCTGGTTCTAGAATCGGATGTGACTACGCTGGTATTGTCGAGGAAGTTGGCCCCAAGGTCACCAAGTCTTTCAAGAAGGGCGACCGGATCAGCGGTGTAGTCCATGGAGCGTCAGTATTTGGGTATCGTTTGGTTAAGTCATCTGACCATATCTAGTGATGCAACTCAGCTCGAGAACGGAGGCTTTGCCGAGTACATCGTGGCAAAGGGAGATGTTCAGATCAAGACGCCCGATAACGTTACTGACGAGGAGGCTGCTACTCTCGGTATCTCTATTGCCACAGTAGTAAGTTTTATCTGGTGAGTAAAAAGCATAAATACTGACCACCGACGTAGGGCCAAGGCCTTTACAAGACTCTGGGACTGCCTCTACCCACTGAGGGCAAGAAGAGTGATGAGTTTATCCTCATTTACGGCGGTAGCACTGCAACTGGTATTTACGGCATCCAATTCGCCAAACTCTCGGGACTCAGGGTTATCGCGACAGCTTCTCCTCACAACTTCGACTATCTGAAGTCCCTCGGAGCCGAGGCTGTCTTTGATTACAAGTCGCCCAACGTCGCTGAGGAAATTCGCAAGTACACCAACAACACCCTCAAGCTCGCCTGGGACTGCACCGGACAAGGCGTCGCCATCAGCGCTGGAGCTATCAGCACCGAGGGCGGCAAGTACGCTACCCTTCTGCCAGTCGACAAGCAGGAGTTGCTCGATGTGAACCCCAAGGTCGATGGACCTTATGTCACGCTTATGTATTCCATCTTTGGCGAGCGATTCTTCAAGGGACAGGAGACTCCTGCTCAGCCTGAAGAATTTGAGTTTGCAAAGAAGTTCTGGGAGATCAGCCGACAGCTGCTTGAGGAGGGCAAGCTAAAGGCTCCGCAGACGTTTGTCAACCGTGGCGGTAGTGGCTTTGAGGGTATTTTGAAGGGCTTGGATGAATTGAGGGCGAACAAGGTTTCGGGAGGAAAGCTGGTGTATACTCTGTGAGATGTGCATTCAAGTATGGAGGCGTTAGATCGATGAGACATTATATGCGCTTCGCAGTGTGGCTGTGAACCTAAACCTTGTTTTAATTGCTCTGCGGTGATGCATAAAATGAAGTGATAAGATAAAACAAAAACAGCTAAAACTCTATTGACGGAAGTTGGGCAAAAAGAAAATAGCTTGATGTGCTGAGTGCAGTTTGCTGAAAATGGCAAAAGATGAATCCATGAATGCCTCCACACCGGATTGAACGATGGACCTTTGCATTACAAGTGCAACGCTCTACCACTGAGCTATAGAGGCGCTTCTATTTGATGATTGTGCTGGAGCAGTCAGGGCTTATGTACACCAGTTGCCCCGTAAGCTGCTGCATTAGTGCCTGTCATGAAATCTTGTTGCAGGAATTGCTCGTGTGCCCAATCTCTCATCACCATCAATCACATGCATGATGCACTAACCCTTGCAGTAATTGATCAGCAGCAATATCAATTGATCCCCGCTTACTCAATGTCAATCAATCTCTCAAGGGATCTAGGGATATCGACTTTCTTGATCAAGATTGGCTTGCCACTAGTTAGATAAAACTCCACGACGGTGTCTCCTCTTCCCCAGCCATTCTGTGACCCTCCCCCAGGTGGAATCTGAAATCTCCTCCTAATACTGGGTCTCTCACCAACTGCGGCTGCTGAGCGGTAATACATAATTGACAGACAGGTAGGTAGGTATTCGTATTCACCTGACGTATCAGTGCTAGTGGGCGCTCTGACAGGCCCATCGGCAATTTTGAGCCGAGCAGAGGACGCACTTGGCGCCACCGACGACCAAACTCGGCAATAAATCGACATCAAGGGATTCATGTGCATCATCAAAGTCAATTGGTCCAACGCGCCGAGTGCCGTCCGTTTCGGTTACCTCCGGACTCTCTCTCCTATGATGTTGGCCTCTCGAGTCTCGTGTACGTAATGATTCGTTGGTGCAACATTACCAGCTTCTCAAAACAACTTGGGTCGATCCCTCAGTGCCCAGTTTTTGTTCCACTGACGCCAGACCTTATCTCCCAGTTCAGTCCAGTCCCTGACAAGAAGCCATTGCTCTGCTCCACCACGAGGATGCCCCCCGTCTTCTCTTAAATCCTAGAAATCCTGTGACACCGAGTCAATTCTTTTGTTTTGTTTTTGTCTGTTCCTTACCCGAGGCATCACCAATCTTTGGCGTTTTAGTCAGATCTGAACGTGACCGTGGCTTTGGCTCCCCCTCTCTTATAAGTGTGACTCCCCACGACAACCAAAACCTTATCACCTGTGATCAATACATCCTTGCGTATCCACGATGCTGGGGTTCGGGAAGAAACGCGAGGCCGATGCCTCTGATGAAGTGCACACGCCTCAAGACGACATCCCCCAAAGACCTTGGATGGAGACCGCCCTCCCAGTGTTTGCTTGCGGTGCTGGTCTCTTCTCAGATGGCTACATCAACAACGTGAGAACTGCTGTGAATATCCCATGCTTCATTTCTAACCTGAGTAGGTCATTGGTTCCGTCAACACCACCTTGAAACGACAATATGGAGATGTCTATGCCAACTCAAATGCCTTCAAATACGTCTCTGACATCGCCTTCGCTGGAACAGTCGTTGGCCAGCTTGTCTTTGGTTTCCTTGCTGATCATTGGTCGCGAACCAATACCCTCATGGTCTCGACTGTTATTCTCATCATTTTCACTGCTTTGGCAGCTGGGTCCTACTGGCATGGACAGGCAGTCGGAATGTTCAACATGCTCACCGCTTGGCGATTCTTCGTCGGTATTGGTATCGGAGGTGAGATATACAACCCTTAAATGCATGAGTCTCGTACTAACGGCTTCTAGGTGAATATCCAGCTGGTAGTGTCGGATGCGCCGAGTCCAGCGGTCAGATGAAGAAAGGAACCAGAAAC
The DNA here is from genome assembly GCA_002165215.1 of Fusarium pininemorale. Lineage (NCBI taxonomy): Eukaryota > Fungi > Ascomycota > Sordariomycetes > Hypocreales > Nectriaceae > Fusarium > Fusarium pininemorale. Next base: position 1,261,790 of record NFZR01000011.1, read on the forward strand.
CGTTGGTTCATTCTCTTCACAAACTCAATGATCGATTTTGGCTTCGTGATTGGTGCTTTCGTCCCTTGTACGTTGAAACTCAACCCCCATCTAACAATAACTAACCTTCAATAGACGTCGTTGCTGCCGCATGCCATAACGGCCATTACAGCACCATCTGGAGAACCAGTCTCGGCATTGGAGTTGTCTTCCCTCTTGTCCTGTTCGTCCTCCGACTTCGACTCAAAGAGCCCGAGGAGTTTGCCAAGGAATCGATGAGACGCCAAACACCATACACGCTGGTTCTGCGCTACTACTGGTTCCGTCTCCTCTGTGTCAGCCTGGTTTGGTTCCTCTACAATGTAAGTTTTCAAGACACTACAATCTGCCCTCTGCTAACATGACTAGTTCTCCTCTTACGCCTTTGGTATCTACTCCTCCTCGATTCTTGCCGGTATCTATGGCGATGGCGCAAACCTTACCACCGTCTTTGGCTGGAACACCGTCATCAACATGTTCTATCTGCCAGGTACTCTTATCGGTGCATTTGTCAGTGACTGGATCGGCCCTCGATACACTCTCATCCTCGGTGTTACTCTCCAAGCCCTCGTAGGCTTCATCATGGCCGGTGTTTACGACAAGATCTCCACTCAGATTGCGGCTTTTGCCGTCGTCTTTGGAATCTTCCAAGCTCTTGGTGAACTCGGCCCCGGAAACAATATTGGTCTTCTCGCTGCAAAGACCTGTGCCACTGGTGTCCGTGGCCGATACTACGGTATCGCTGCTGCCGTCGGCAAGATTGGTGCTTTCGTCGGAACCTATGTGTTTCCCTACATCCAGGCCGCTGGAGGAAACAAGACCGAGTCAGCCCAGTATCCTTTCTGGGTCTCATCCAGTCTCTGCATCCTCTCAGCTCTTATCGTGTTCTTCTTCATCCCCCACGTTGGACAAGACACTATCACCGTTGAAGATCAAAAGTTCCGCGAATACCTCCAAGCCAATGGATACGATACTGCGCAGATGGGCTTCGACGCTGTTGGTATCGAGGGCGGAGAAGTGAATGTCACAAAAACAGACGAGAAGTGAAGGCATGGAAGAACGTAACTGGATTTCGCGTAACGACCGATGTTGGGGCGACCAAGCCATGAACATAATGACATATTCTTAGCCAATTAGTGTTAATAATCGAAGATCCCAGCAAAAGTCTAGTGTTCATAGTGACTAAGTTCTGTCCGCTGATTTAAGCTCTCAGCCACGAGTGACAGCATTAGATGTCAGACAATCAGTGACGAGTAAAGCCTTCAATCACGATGGTAGGGGCGAATATGTTACGAGAACTGATTCATGATAAATTACTAACTCTAGAGTACTTATGTGAACTGTTGATCCATAAGACTAGCTTAAAGTCTTCCCTATGCTTCCACAATTCTTCTTCAACACGCCTATCAAGATCAAGCATCTACTTTTGTAATAGCAAATAATAAAAACACCGGCTCGCGGTTGTACTGATCAAAAGCAAAAAAGATGCTTCAGCCAATGTCCACGGCATTCGTTTGAGGCTCGCAAAGTGATATCTTCTGGGATTATCACATCAATAATAAACAAATCAACTCCGAACTCGGGCATTCTTGGCTGCTTGTGCCATCTGACTCTTTCTCTTAACTGGCTTGACTCGCTTGCCCCGATTCGCTTCAAAGGCCTGCTCATTCTTGTCCTGCTTATACGTCTCCTCCAGCATTGGGCAGCTCATCTTGATGTGATTGATAAGCGCTGTTGGCTCCCGAGTCGTTTCCTTGCAAAAAGGGCATCGGTACCTGTTGTCGTTGTTGAGAAAGTCGCAGGGGACAAGATCGGCTCTTTCTGTTTGAACTAGCTCCAGGAGTGCTTTGCGAACATTAGGAGAGAGCTCGGAGAGGAAGGGATCTAGAGCCGGATTGCGTCTCGGACCCTGATCAGGCTCATGCGACTGATAGGACCGTGGTGTGGAGTTTGCTATCTGCGGGCTTCCAGCGAGTGCATACTGCTGGAGTTGGGGCTGGCATGCGCTCTCGGAATGTCTTCGAAGGTGACCTTGTGGACGATTAGGTTGGGCGTACTGGTGTGCAGACGGTGCTGATGACTGGTAGCCTGTGCTCGAATAGTTTGGCAGCATGGTCGGCAAGGGGGCGTGAAAAGGCATGGCTTGGGTGTAGCTTGAATTTGGCCTACGCGGTTCTGTGTGCCCTAGGATTGGTGACATCGTAGCTAGGGGAGGACGCATGTTGCTTGCCGTGTGCGGCCTGGAAATCTCGGCCGCAGATAAACGCGGCGATTGCATAATAGGCGGCGTAGGCTGTTGATGTCCTGTATAGTGTCCTGGTCGAGCCCCCACAGCGGTCTGAGGCGGCGAGATCATGTTAGGACCTGTGTGGGCTTCAGATCGAGGACGAGAGATATTTGATAATCGGATAGGCGGTAATTGATTTTCCGCTGTTGACGACTGCGGTGGCAAGGTACCAGTTAATGCATGACGCTGGGAAACATAACCATTGCCCTGCATCTCAGGGCTTCGGTGGGGAAAATGACTGAAGGGTTGGTGTGGCGATGGGGGTGGCTGCACTGGAACAGCATAGGGACGCCGCGGTGATGGAGCAGGGCCATGATTTGGCTGCCTTTCATAGACTGAAGCATGGTGAGGAATATCCCCAGGAACTTGTCGGGGAGAGTACATCGGCTGCGACCCAGGATGCCCTTGGAAACTGGACTGAGGTCGCTGAACTTCTGCCGCCAGTTGATGGGGAGACGGCATAGCCTGTGATCTAATTTGAATTTGGGATGCAGAGCCGGGTCGCGATATAGATCGAGCAGCCAGACGAGGAGAAGGCATAGGCTGTGGCCCAACATGCCCCGAAGAACCAGGTCTCGATAGAGTCGCCTGTTGTTGGGCTAACATCGTATTGGGGAGATAGTGTCCTTCTAGAGGGACATTCATAGGCGGCAAGCGGGGTGAGTTTTGGTGTACCGGGGAAGTAGGCCGAGAAGCATATCTGGCAGGTGGCTGACCTGAGGGTATTTGTGCTGGACGTTCTGGCTGAGCTACTGGGGTGTTCTCAGCCCCAGAAGGAGACTGGGAGGAAGGACTGGGAGCCAGTTTTGGTAACGGCATGGCCTTGGGGGCTTCGCGCCTCTTTACTGGTGAAGCAGAAGGTCTAGGTGATGGTCTCTCCTGAGGGAGCGGGCGGCGCGCAGGTCGGGCTTCAGGTCTGGCAGCAGACATAACTGGCGGCGTTGGCGTTATCTGTGCAGGCTCTGATTGTCTTTCATGAGCTGCTGGCATTTGTGTAGGACTGGTAGCTGCTGCTGGCTGTCCAGGTGTCGTGGACTGTGACCGCGCTTGATCGACTGCTTGACGGTTAAGCAAGACAATCTCGACTGAGGGCTTGGATGGTGCCTTGGGCTTTATCGTACGCGGAACTTGGTTAGGTCGGGGGCTGTTTCTCAAATCTTGTGCAAGCGCCTTGGGTTGAGCTGCATGAGGATGTCTCAAGACTTCAGAGCGATTCTGAGCATCCTCTGGCAGTGGACTCTCTACTTGTGAGTGGCGGGGTGGTGCCAGGACCTGCGATGTCGGCCGTACGTTGTGTGGCTGTTCGCCGTTAGACACAGCAGGCCCAGGAGACATTGCTACTTGCGCTGCGGGCTCCATTTGCGCTGTAGGGGCACGGAACGGTGGCTTCGAAGGCGATGGTTGAGATGAAGGTGGGCGGGATAATGTCGAGGGCCTGGCTGCTGGAGCCTGGGATGATGGCGGCGGTTGTGAAATTGCCATTGGCTGAGATGGTGCAGGCCGACGTGCAAGAGCCGATGATGGTGATGTTCCTAATCGCTGTGGTGTCGTCGATGCCCATGAGTTATCCAGCGGCCATGACGAGACTGGGTGCTGTAACCCTGAAGGAGGGCGTTGCGATGTTGGTGACCATACTACTGATGACTGAGAAGAAGGCGGAGGCTGCGACATCATTGGAAGCTGTAAAGGAGTTGAGGCAGACGGCGCTGTGGGTGAGAACGGTATTGTAGCTGGCGGTGACATTGCGGGCGGTCGAGATACAACAGGTGACATTGATAGCGACGACATTCGTGACTGCGCAGCGAGTGCGTTGCGATTCGGTGTCCCTGATCGAGCTCGTCTCGAAGCGGGTTGAATCTGTGGCCGTGACTCAACGACATCGCTTGGAATACCCTCTGACAAGGAAGAAGCTCGACCCATTTCAGCGTACGAGAGGCGTGGGCGTGGAGTTTCATCGTTTGAGGATTCCGTAGCGACAGAAGAGCGTTGAGGTTGACTGGCCTCCCGTGTCTCATCACTAGAGTCGTTTTCTGTACGAGCAATACTGGTTGTCTCAGGCGTAGGCGAGGCAGGCAAGCTTTCTTCCTGTTTCGTGTTGACTACGTCGTTTGCTGTGCGAGAAGGATTAACTGTCTCGTGGACAGTTGTAGGTGTAGGCTTTTGATCGAGTTCTCTCTGTTCAGACTGTGAAAATTCGAATTCCAGATCCTCGCCTGCAGTTAGGAGATCCGCCAAGTCGACGCTGGGTAAACGTTCTTCTCTTGCTTCGTGAGATGAGCTTTCCTGCTCTCGTTCCTCTCGTTCTGAGTTGACTTCTTTGGGCTCCTTCGGGGAGGACACGTTTTCGGCTGGATCTTCTTGAGTATCAAGAATAATCTCCTGATCGTCCCTATCAGACTGAGAGTCATTCTGCTGTAGAGGCTCCGGGGTTGAATCTTCTGGAGTTTCCATTACAACATCCTCGCTGTCCTCGATTGCCTGTTGAGCCGCGCTTTCGGAAGGGCTTTCCTCTAAACTCATGGTAATATCTTCGTCTTCGACTGTTTCAGGTTGTATGAGTGACTCGGCGACTTTGTTGGGTTCTGGTTCAGTGTCCGGCGCTTCTTCAACATCCATTTGGGTATCCTTCTGCACTTCTTCAGATTCCAGCGTGGCGTTATTCTGCACTTCTTCAGGCTCTGGTAGAATGCCCTGCTCTTCTCCAGATTCAAGTCTGGCGTCATTCTGAGCTTCTACCAGCTCTTTTTGAACGTCCTGCTCGTTTTCGGATTCTAGTTCAGTGTCCTGCGCTTCTTCGGTTTCCATCTGGGCGCTATGTGTTTGTTCAGGCTCTATTTGAGTCTGCTGCTCTTCTTCTGGTGATTCTTCGGTGTCCTTCTGCGTTTCTTCAGGCTCTGGTAGAATGCCCTGTTCTTCTTCAGGTGCTCCTCCAATGTCCCTCAGCGTTTCGTCAGTCTGCCCAGTTACGTCTGCTTCTTCAGCCTCATCAGCAGCATCAGCTTCTGGAGCTGTGTTTGGTGTAACGGCCTCAGCGTTCTCAGCAGGTTGAAATTCTGTTGAAAACTCTGCAACTGGTGATCGAGGAGCAAGATCCGACGTGGAGTCTACAGAAAGGCTATGTTAGAAACCTTACCTCATACGCAGTCAGTCAAGATACTTACTATCATCAGCCGAGTCTGGAATCTCGTCATTTGAACCGAACCGCTTGGGCTGCTGTGCTGCCTTCCGCCGCTTGAGATATTCAAAAGCCTGGTCGCTATGCTCAATCATCAACGCCTTGTCCTCATCCCAAGGTTGAATTTCGTCGATAGGAATCCAAGCAACATGGCAAAGGTCAGGAAACTCAAGGCCCTCAAAGAACATGAATGGAAAGTGCTGTTCTGAAGCGTCCTCCCCGCCATCTTCATAACCTTCTGCCCAGGAGAATGACTTGCTGGAGGTATCGTATTCATAACAAGGCGGTATGTTGTTAAGTAGCCCCAAGGCCTCGAAGGATTCTTCTATCCCAACGGATTCGGGATCTTGCAAGGGGATATGTAGACCACAATACCACTGTTTCGATGAGGACCAGTAGATGATGTAGACATCTCCAGGAACCAAGTCGCGAGGATTGAATGCGTTGCGGGACTTGCGACTTGACCTACCCTTTTTCGCGGCGTTGCTGGCTTTCTTACGCGGTGTCTTGGGTGAAGGCGAATCAGTGACGCGAATAAAGTCTCGCGCTCCTCTGTCGCCTTTTTGAAAGGCCTCGTTGGCGGCTTTGTTGTTTTGAATGAGTTTTTCATCGTCGCAGCCAATAACCTCATAACCAAAGTGCTGAACAACAGTCTCGAATGAAGGGTCCTCATGCTGGGAATGGGCTTCTGATAAATGGGCCAAACCGGACTGTAATGGATTGTCGTTAAAGTCGATGTCGTGAAGCTCACAGCGTAAGATGTAAAACTTGGGCGGGCGCACAGGATCCTCGTGCTCGGGGACCCGGATAATGGTGTGCTTCTTGGCGGCGCGTCTGTTTTGGTAGACAGCGTTGAAATGTATGGAATTTCTGTTACCTTGAATGCGCGGTCGCTTGTGAGAAATGGCGGAGCTGGGGCCTCGCTTCCTCTTGTTACGCGTCTCTGGCTGTGAAATAAGGGCAAGGTTAGCATACGGTGAGGGTGCAGTGCACGCGTAAGCACAAAGCGATGGCTGAGGGCTGAGAGATGAGAATGAGAATGAGGAATCAATCGGACGGACCTCAAAAACTCCATTACGATCTGGGGTGAGCACCGCCCCTCCCCTCTTCATTCGCATTCGCGGCCTGCGCGGTGTGTCCGGATCAGCATCAGGCGAATCTCCAGGGAGACCTAGGGCCGAAGTGTCGACGCCCATGTTGCCGTTGATGGGGAGGCCGAAATCTTTATAAAGGTTGAAGAAGTTGTTCATGAGAGAATTTGCTTTCATCTCGTCCTCGGGGCGGTACGCCACATGAGCATCCCTGCACGTGCGGTCCCAGTCCGTCTTAAGCGGCCTTAACTCACTCTCGAGAGCTACCAACGACTCTTGTTTTGCTTGGCGCTGGGCCTCGCTGTCCTCGTCGTCCGAGTCGACTCCCTCAAGCTCTTGATGCAACTCGTCGGCTTTTGCCTCCAGTTCCTGCAGTTGAAGAGGTTTGATCAGTATCGGCCTGGCGGGCCAACTGGCTTTGCTGGCTTCCATCAAGGCCTGACACTGTTCAAGCCAGGCCAATCCAGCTGATTGGGCCCGAGAGCCTGCCTCCTCCATGGCTGGTAGTGCAGTGCAGTGCGTGCGGCGCTAAAAAGGAGAACTCTAAAAGGAAAAGTGGATGAAATGAACCAAGACACGCCAGCAAATAATTTAAAAAAGATGGAAACTAAAAAACGATAAAGGCCAACGATCGATGACCAGAAACATGAGAACAGAAGAGACCAAAGACAAATAAAAAAAAAGGTTGGGAGGACAATATAGTATTTTTTTGCAGGAGAAATTCGCGAGAGAAATTATGTGTAACCAACCGTCCATCATCAATCACATTTTGAATGCATGCAAACAGAACTGGCCCGTGAAAGCGGTACGGCTAGGTAGGTGTTAGGCTGCCTGCGCTAACGACGGTACAGCACAGTGCAGTGCAGTGCAGTGCAGTGTAGTCATGGATTTATTTAGTGCCTGGCAAACCTAAGCAGAACCAAAAAGCAAAGCAAACGTATTTGCGACGCAACCAATGGCAAACACTCAAAATGTTACACATTCGCTCTCTGACCCCGCACGATTTGCGCTGAGACATGAGTCTTAGTTACCTTGGGCCTGATCAGATGCTGGCTGTTGTTGGGGGGTCGGTCTCGGTAGGTAATCTCCAGCTGTTTGCTGAGTGTCATCATGTCTCGGGGACCCCTGTAATTATCTCATTACCGCGTATACACGCAAACCTACGGGATAAACGCAAAAGGACACGACACGGTCACTCACGCACGCATCATCTTGTTTGTCCCCTCCTAGTCCCCTCTCATCTATCTGCCCTTTTCGTTCCAGTGGCGTCACCTTAGTCTCAGCTCTAATAGTTTGGGGAATGTAAGCCGGTGGCTGACAATTCGATCAATTACGGCCCACCATCCATCATCACTCGCCCTTGCTTGGCACTACTTCGCTCCTATTCCTCCAACCTACAGCCTCTAGCCTAGCCTAGCCTCCCCTGTCCATGCACTACAAGGATATACTAATCAATGCACTGACCCACAATCGTGATAACTGTCACGTACAGTACTGTATGTGGCCGCCGTAAGCCGTGGCGGTCGAATGATCGCCGGCTACCTGGGTCCATTCAGCGCAACTAGTGAAGGCGAGGCTTGCATTCACTAACTAACTCAGACGACCTAACTAGACGACTAAACTATCGAAACTGTCGTTATCGTCTCCAACTCGAGAACCTCCGCCTCTTGACTATCCTTCAGCGACCCTAGTCCGATCCTCTCAAAGAGCTCGGGCTGTGTCGCTGACCGCCCCAGCACTAGCCACTCGTGATCTCTTTGCCCCTTATCCCCGAACGGAAATGCCCCAAGTCTCAGCACCCAACATCGAATCGCTGCATTACCCGTGGTGGGCTCGGTCAGGTGGTGTGTATCCCCAGAACTCCGCTTTCGGTTTAGCCGCTTCAGCTCCTCTGCTACATCGCTTCCCTTGTACTCGCGGCTTCTTCTGCACACTGAGACTTCGCTGCCGTCTACGATTGTTGAGAGGCTCGTATCGGCGGAAAACCACAGAAGAGCCCGCCCAAGACGCACCGCGTACCAATCATACGGGCCCCGACTCTCGAGATACCCCGTCGCCAGTGGCCCGCTGATTATCATCTTGCTGCTGGTGACTCTTCCAAGTGGCGCCTCAGGACCTGTTACTGCATTGATCTCCAGCACAGTAGCGGCCTTTTCATATGGCCATTTTCCGTTTCTAAAACACAGGTAATCGACCTCTCCCGTGATTGAAGCCCAACTAAAGCTCGGGGCGATGTAAGATGAGTTGGCAGCTTGAATCCTACTGGCTGATGGCCTCCGCCACAACAAATCCAGATCAATGTTATCAGTCCATAGACCAGCCACGTAATCTGACCCGATCTTCTTCTGGACTGAAGCGGCTATAGCAGATATCGCTGGGAGCTTATCGCCGGGTTGTGTGAGGTTTCTTTTGGAGTAATTCTCAATGACTTTGTGCCAGAAATTAAAGGCTTCACCTTGTCGCGATATTTGACTCAATGGCGTCCCCCCAAATTCACGCTGGTGATTCAGTTTGGATCCGCATTCGCAGAATATTGCCTCTTTGCACGTCCATGCCATCTCCATCACGGATATAGACAGAAGCCGGGTTGATAGGACCTTCTCCTGCAACGTCCAGCCTCGCTGAGTGAGAGGTTCCACGAGCGGCTGTTGATCCGTGCTGTGAGATGGTCTCCACTTCCAATGAGCACCGGTTGCTTGCATGAGCCTTACTTTCAGTAATATCGGAGGCCCCCTTTCGCTTCTCATTGATTCGCTGTAGATCGCGCACTGGTCCTGAGCCGCTCGCGGTGGTGGCTTGAGCTGAGGCCGCAAAAAGTGACTGGTCACAGATGTTGATGACGAGGCTGCAATGGTTAAGAAAGCGTTGGCGTATGTATCGGCCATCCTGGAGCATTCTCGTTCCCAGTCGGCTTCAGAGTCTTGGATGATGCATAGTGCATCTATCCATAAATACCTTACCCCGAGTTCTCGAGTAAATGCAATTGCGTCAGTATAAGCTGCTGGAAGTTCCTCAAGTCCAATCCCAGTCTTCAGATTCTCCAAATTCCCGGTCAAGGCTTTGATAGATGGATTTCTACCCCAGCAGTAGCTGAGTGCGACATATTTCTCAGGTTTGAGAACCTCTGATTCAACCAGACAAACTTTATCATATCCAGGGCTCCCTATGTCTAAAATGCGGGTTGGTAAAGTAGAGTTGTCTTGCTTGCAGAGCTTATGGTCATTGATACAGTTATAGAAACAAGCGTTGACGAAACTTAAGCCTTGGCGTGATAGATGGTCATCACAAATATCTGGCAAAGGTTTGACTCGTTTCCAAGTCTCTCCTTGAGCTGGATATACTTGTTAGTCCGTTATCGTTGGTCTTTAGATGGCTAGACAATTCATACCATAGTCAGTATAGAATTGCAAGAACATTTGCGAGCGCTCAGGATCGCCGAATAATATCTCTGGATTTCCTTGTCCAATCGGAAGTCGAAGGTAGAGCTGAATTCCCATCTGATTCTCGGTCCCCAACAAGCCTGAATATGTGAGACTCTTGACAATGAATGCGCAACAGTCACAACCTGAAATCGCCGCGCTCTCGAACTGTAGGATGTCTCGAAGCACCAATACTACGAGCTCTTTTGAGTCAACTCTGACATCATTGTTGGAACCTGGTGTTACAAAGTCTGGATCGAAATTGAAACAAGATGGGCAAGGTTCGTGAGACATAGCTGAAGGGCTCTGGTGGTCTTCCATGTGATCCGCCATGAATCAAGAATCAAGAATAATCGAGGTGACAATTCGTCTCACCGATTCTCCGCACGAACTACTGACAATCTATCTTTTAGCACGTGATACCCACCAAGCAGAATGATACTCTTACTCAGCTAACAATGCAAAAAGTGAAACTTCTAATCTAGAAAAGCAATATCTACGCCGCTGATGACTCCCTTTTTTTTGTTGATAATTATCGCTGAATACAAAACAACACCATGTCTAGCAATCAGGAACACTGACTGGAATATTAATGTGAACGCTCGTAGCCAATCCACTCAAACTCGTTTCCTTGAACTCGTTCCTCATTCCCTTGGCCGTCAGCCGCATCGCCCGGATAGCGTCGTCCAGCCTCACGCGCTGCGTGCCTGTTTCACTGCTAAGCGCCAGGTTGGCGCTGGAGATGGCCTTTGTCGCGCCCAGCGCGTTTCTCTCGATGCAAGGAGCTTGGACGAGTCCGCCGATGGGATCACATGTCAGTCCGAGGTTGTGCTCGATACCGATTTCTGCGGCTTGCTCGATTGTTTCAGGGCTGGCTCCCATGCAGGCAGCGAAAGCGCCAGCGGCCATGGAGCAGGCAACGCCGACCTCCGCCATACATCCTCCTTCGGCGGCTGAGATAGTGGCACCTCGCTTGTAAAGCATACCGATCGCGGCAGCAGTGAGCAGGAACGTGGGGATATCTCGTTCAGGATCGTCGCTGATGAACTCTGTGGTGTACTTGAGCACAGCTGGAATAATGCCTGCGGCGCCATTGGTGGGAGCGGTGACGATTCGACCGCCGCCAGCGTTGGTTTCGTTGACAGCAATAGCATAGACAGACAAATAGTCCATGGTGGGGAATGTCGTCCGGCGAGAAGGAGCTGGAGCGATAGGGTGATCCAGAGAACCGTGAATCCGTGGCGGACCGCGCTTCCGAAGGCCGCCAGCCTTGAACTTCTCTGGCACCAACGGAGATGAAGTCGCTGGTAGAGCTTTCGGTGATGAGCCCGCGCCATCTTCGTTGATGTTGCCGTCGGGCGAAGAGAACTTGTGCTCAAGCTGAGCAGCTGAGGTATCAGCAGTCGACGAGGGATACAAGCCTCGAGTCAATCGGCGGTAGAGCGCCGGCGCTCGTCGATGCAGCTTGAGGGATCCAGGAAGCTTGGAGCCCGTTGGTGCCTGGACACTTTCCAGGATACTAGCATCCATGACTCCCCAAATCTTGAAGATCTTTCGATAAATGTCTTCATCCGTATATCCTAGACTCTTCTCATTCTCATACACCAATTGCGCGATAGTGAGATTGTGTTTGCGACAGAGTGAAAGCAGACTAGCGGCATCTCGGAATGGATACCGCGGATGCGGCGATGAGCTGGTATCCTTGGTCTCGGACTTGACATCGGTAGAGAGGCCGGTTGGCTCAGGTGAGTCTCCGAGGAGAGCTGTCGGGCCCTCATTGGCTTCCTCAAGGGCCTTGACTTCGGTGCCGGTTCGTCGATCTCCTGCGGCATCTGAGCGCCGGATTTCCTTGTAGTACATGTTCTCGGCCAAATCAGCCGGGTGAGCTGCCGTGTCCGAATCTCCGACTTCGAGTTGAGCGGGCGCGTTTGCAGACAGGGTTTCTTGGGGTGCGATACTAAGAGCACCGTTGACAACGAAACCGCCGCCTACACTGAACATGTCGTTGGTGGCTATGACATAGCCTTCCTTGTCGTAGACAGTGAAGCGCATGCCGTTGCTGTGTTGGGGAAGCTTACGACCCCATTCCCAGATGAATTCCTTCTCATAGTCGAAATCAATCTCCTTACCTTTGGATCCATCTGCGGCCAGCCCACGTGCTAGGAAAATCTTCTTGCTGGACTTGATATCTTCGAAGCGGCTGGGCACGTAGCCTGTGTCGACCGTCTCGACATCGGCACCTTCGAGACCAAGGAGTAGAGCCGAAGGAGTCATATGGCCTTCGCCTGTGAGCGCAAGACTACCATAGATGGCGACGCGGATTTTGTTGACTTTTTGGAGCAAATTGGCGTCGATCAAATCGTTGACAAAAATGTTGCCAGCACGCATGGGCCCAACAGTATGAGAAGATGAGGGACCAATGCCGATAGAAAACAGGTCGAAAGTAGAAATAACAGCATGTTCGTGATCCGCTTCGCTGTACGAGCCCGCATCCTCATCCTGCTCGTCCTCACTTCTTCGTGGCCGTGTTGTGCTGAAAAGTCGATATCTCTGGCGTCCCAACAAAGTTGCTGATGGCGGTGTCGAGCGAGCGATAGGCCCCCTTACAACGGTAGCAAGGGATCGGGGAGATAGACATTGTCTCGACGCCCGAAGCAGCGAAAGCTGCCTTATCCCTGCGCGACTCATTGCAGGTTCTGAAAAGGGTGAGAAAATGTTGCTTCCTTCAATTGACAGATCTTAAAAATGTTTCCCTTTTTTGTTTTGGGTGTACTATTAATTATATCGTAAGCCAAGAAACGTGGACCGCGCATTGCCAACAAGGTTATCCTCATTGGCCACGTCGCGTCAAGATCCTTATCTAGGAGCGGAATATCTTGAGCCCAGCGAATCACATTTAGCCGCGCTTATCTCCGGACTCGCTGCCGGCGGTGGGTCGGACGACATCCCGGCAACCGGTCACGTGTCGGATATACGTACCAATCATCTCCTACCCCAGACCGATGTCTTCCGGTTTGCTTCACCGAAGTGACACGCCTTCCAAAAACATCCGGGGTATTATTATCTAGTTGCATCAAAACACCATTAACATTACGTTATTTGTCGATATTGGGGATAGTTCACACTCAAATTGGTGGATTGCGGGGTACAAAGTCACAGAAACTTTAGTCACAGCGTAGGGTACCTACCCTATTTCAAGTCACAGAACGAGGAAAGGAAAATACGACATTGCAAGGTTGCAATGTCTATAAGACTCGAATGGAGCGAGGCTAGAGCTCTCATCAGGGTTCTCAAGACCGAGGTGTGGCCAAAGCCAAGGGCCAGAATATCACATGCTGTTGGGCATGAAACAGAAACTCAGCCTCTGCCCAGATAACATAGCCGCGCTCCAAAGAAGCCGCATCGTCAACCCGTGTTACTGGATCGGTTTGAATGGAATAGACAGGTTGCGAAAACTGTGTTTTCTTAGCAATGTCAGAAGTTTGCCGCGGTTAACAGCTCCTGTATGGCCAGACTAATAATGCCACGCCCTGAAAGCATAATTATGGCGCAATCTGAATCAAGGAAAACATCGAAGAGTCAATCAAATTTCAGGGACAACATGTTTACTGAACGAAGGCTAAATATACCTCATGTTTGCTTCTCTCTTGAAGTTGGTTTCTGTAACGATTGATCGCTATGATTTCATAGATAACAAGAATATCACGATATGTTTTCCTTTGCTTTCCAGCTGGGGACTCCAACGCTGGTCGAAACTATAGGACGAGTCTAGTTATTGTTTGTGCCATTTGCTCTTAAGTATCTATGGGATAACTGCGGCCTATAAGGTTAAGCTTTAGGCTGCGAACACTGGTGGTGAAGAAGGCTGAAAATTCACGAGGCTAATATATTGATAGTTCGAGTGGCTTCCTGCCTGCATGATACTCTCTGCCAACTCTGGCCCCCGTAAGACATTCTGCCGCTAATGAATGTAATCGTGCCTATGCCTGAGATTGACAATAGACGACATTCAACTAACGGATTTGAAGAAAGCGACTTCAACCTTTTCGAAGGGGTTCCAATATGCTGGCTTGATATGTCTCGAAGAGATACGGCAGATTTTAGCCAAAAGCCATTGAAATTACGACTAGGATCGATCACTATATGGTCACCAATTCACCAGCAATAACAGTCGAAAGAAACCCAATGAAATTCGCTATGACTATAAAAAACAAATGCTACCGCTCTATGAATCGTTTGACAGGCTCATGTTGTACTCCAACTCCCACTCGGCCTTGGGATCTCCTTTTCGTGGCACAAATTTCACTGTTAGGCCATCTTTAACAGCGAAGACACTATCGTTCTCGAGATATCCTGAGTCAGAATCAAAGATCTGAGTAACAACAGACTTATGGCCCTCAGCAATAACCTGAAACATGTTAGATTAGATCCTCGACCGTTTCTGGGGTTTTCAGTTGAACATACCATGAAGTGCAGATGGGCAGGGCGGAAAGGATGGCGGTCGAGGAGGTGGAGAAGCTGACCGGCAGGGCCGTCATCAGGAACCTTGGGAAAGTGTCAGATTATAGATCCTTGGCGTATTAATGAGACAAGATTGCTTACGGGATAAGGAGTAGGTCGTAGGCAGTAGAAAGAGTATCGTCCCTGGTCATCGGTGATGAACTTGCCACGGAGGTTATGCTCAACCTGCTTCTCGTCCTGCTGCTCGTAGAGGCCTAGGAAGAATTAGACTTTGCAACAAGGAATCTCGAAAATATGACCGTACCGTTGGTGGATGCTTGCCAAACCTCGACAGAGGCATTGGGGATGGGCTTTCCAGTAGCCGCTGATGTCACGGTACCGTAGAGATAGGCGACAACACCATCGCTGGGAGTGTCGAAAGTAATTGTGGTGCCATTCTCACGAGTAGGGGTATCGTGTCGCCAGAAAGGACCCAGGATAGCAGTCTCAGTTGCGGCCACGCCGTTCTTGGCTGCTTGACGGTGTGTAATATCATCAACAAGACTGAAAATTGTTAGTAATAGAATTGGAGGCTGTGAGTAGTGAATTACCTCTCAAGGCCAATAACATCGCACATCAATTGACCCTCATTTCTCTTGTCGTTGCTCATTTGCCCAGCCCAGTTGATCATCTTAACAGCAGACATCCACTCATCGCAAGTAAGCTGTGTCTCGCGCGCAAAGTCGTGCATGTGCTGGATGAAAGACGTCATGACCTCTTTCAGACGAGGGTCAGTCTTGGGACCGAAAGAGTCGATGACCTGCTGTGTGAAGGCCTGGCCGAGACCCTCCTCCTTGGGAGCGCCGTTGGCATTTCCGCCAGTCGCTGATGGTGTCATTTTGATAGAGTTTTGTGGGGTATTGATGGAGTTGAGGGGATGGGGGGAAGAGTGTTGGTGATGATGAATTGGGCTTATGCTTGAGTGAATGAAAGAAGAGGCTTTCTAATAGGTCTTATGAAGTCCCTCTTATCACTGGACTTGTTTCAAAGAGGGTGTCGAGCAGATGACTTGACCCCGCATAATTCACAGTCAGCATGGTTCGATTCGGATATTCAAACAGCGCCTCAACAAGGAGCGGCTAAGGACATCTCCCGAAAGGACATCGGGTGCGCGTTGTGAGCATCAGTGTCCCATGGGGCCAAGCGGCAATGTTGCAGCCATTTTGCGGGGTGAAGTGCCCAACCAATTAGGGGACTGATGATTGCGTTTAGCACTCTCGGCAGAGGCGAGAATGGTGCCACACGCTTTTCGGATGTCGGAGCATGTTTGATCGGATGTACAGCTGAGGGGAGACCCTGACTCCGATTCCGACGCCGCGGAATATGGAGCCAAAGATTAGTGTGTCGTACGATGCTGCTAGTGGAAATAAGCCTAGTGTAGCCGCTGCAAGTCACCTGGAATACGCCAAAACCGTCGCAAATTCGCCGTGATAGGAACGGAAGTGAAGGGAGCATCAATTGCTACAACTTCTTGTCACGCGACACCACAAGATTAGTTTTGCAGGGGACAGAGATGAGAGAGATAGAGTCTAAATGATCTATGCATGTATCAATTGGCTAGGTAAATGCTAAAATTCAATGCGATAAACTACTTTGACAGCTTGCGATCGGCCTCCTCGCCAAAATCCCATGTTGGCTTGTCCGCACCGTTAGGTCGACTCGCTCTCCTGAAGCCAACTTCCAGACCCTCAATTTCCACAACAGGTGGTACGGCCTCCACCTCAGCCTTGTAAGCGTCAGAGTACCACTTCTCAACGTATTTATCTCCAGTGAAGAGCTCAGGGAAGACCTGTCGCATCCTCAATAACGCTGTTCCTGAGATCTGGTCCACGCTATGAGCATGTCGCAGGGCCAGGAAATCAGGTCCAATATCCTTCCTCAATCTCTCCTTGACTTCCTCAGGATATTGCCCAACCTTGAAGAGAAGTAAGTCATAGTGAAGAAGTGAAGCCTTTCCATGCCATGATCCACCGCGGGTGGCGCGATGATAGAGACCTAGCAGGGCTGTGATGGCACCAATACATCCTGTTCCGTAATCCGAAATGGGGAACGGAGGTACGACGGGTTCTGACAAGCCCATGAAGCGTCCCTGCTCCCACGCGATTCCACTGACCTATCAATCGGGTTAGTTCGACCTCCCACTTAGCTGTAGATCAAGAGACTTACACAATCGGCAATCTGCTGCCACCCAGGTCGTCCCGCCCACTCTCCCTCGTAGCCAAAGCAGTTCTCATTGACATACACAAAGCCCTTGCCACGCTCCTTAGCAAGTTTTGTAAGTGCAGTGGCGCCATAACCAAGCTTCTCCAGAGCGCCAGGTCGGTATCCGTCGACAACGACATCGGCTTCAGCGAGAAGCTTCTCAAACTCAGCTCTTCCCTCAGGGGACTTCAGGTCTAGCTCTGCAGCGTGCTTGCCCATGTTGCCATCTACCTGGAAGAAAGGAACGTCGCTCAGATTGGGGCTTGTAATCTTGAGCACATCGGCTCCATACTCTCCGAGAATACGGGTGACGATAGGTCCAGCAATGATACGGCAGAGCTCAAGAACTTTGATGCCTGACAATATCCTCTTTGGGTGTTCCGAGCTTGGTGTTAGGGGACACTTGGGTGTCTCGGCCTCAAGGTTGTTGACAGACCATGGTGGGAGCGCCATATTTGTCTTGCCCTGATTGCTTGTTAGATACGCCCTTGTATATGAGAGGTTCAACTTACATGTTGAGTTTTCACAAAATCCTCGTGCTTCAACGCAGGAACTCCAGCCTGTCGACGAGCAGCATTCATGCTCTCAAGCTCGTCTATCGAGAACTGTCGAACAGCAGGCTCGATAGTATCGACGATACTCTCATGTGTTTGCAAGTCTGGTCTAAAAGGTTCAAGACCAATCATCTTCAGAGTTGTCGAAGCCTCCAAGGATCCATGAATGTGATAATACTCCCCAGCATTCTTAGTCTCATACAAGTTGGCTGACATGCGGCGGTAAGGATTTGACTGGGCCTGCAACAAATCCGTATCTTATGATCGTTAGCTCCTTGGCTTGAAAGCCAACAGTTGTGGCGTATAGACGTACCTTTGAGTAGAGCCTTGACGCCAGGGTCAAGCTTTCCAAGACCACCAACCTTGGCCATATAAGCCTGGCAGAGGAAGGCTGTAGTCTTCTCCAAGTTGACATTGATCTTCTTCGGTTGTGATTCACCTTCAACGGTCTTTGCTAGCAAACTGGCGACGGCACCCTCTACTGCCTTAAGCGCAGCGGTTGTCTCCGTCTCCTTGAACGGGATAGGAAAGTATGGCGCATCTCGAGCTGAAGTAAACTCGATGTTGTCCTTGAGCTCCTTCACAGCCGCTGGAAAAGCAACCTCATCGAATTGGCCGCAAAGGTAGTCAAAGATTCTCTTACTTTCCTCCACCGAGGAATAATCGTGCTGGTTAATGCTACCCATTTTGACAGAAGATACTTATCGGTTATTGGCTAAAACGAGGCATCCACCAGAGGCATCTACAAGAGGTTGATTGTTAAGAGGGAGTCTTTATACAGTGACACAGCTCGATTCGTTGAGTGGCGGAAATCGACGGCAGTTCGGACGTAAGCGATAACGCACTGTATCTGGGTGATAACTTCCTATGATATATGGGGTTTTGGCGATGTGTGACCCATAATGCGCGAAAGATAGTGTCATCAGTGATTGAGTTGGTTGCGTAGACCCCATAATTTAGTGGCGCAGGTCGGCTGTGACCCTTGCCGATGGCTTATCGCCCGGCTTCCGACGCTGAATGTGAGCCGTGAAGACCCGCGCTAGAACATATTGAGGCATTTGAGAGAGACCTCGAGGATTGAAGATTACTAGTAGATCGACCACAAAAGATACTCCCATCGTATCAATCGCTGTCAGTCTATTGTTCAGTCTGTCGACATCTCTCGTCAATATGCCGCTTATCAAAGTTCAGAATAAGACACTGTTTTACGCCCAAGTGGACGCTGAAACAGCCTCAAAAGATGGCACAATTCTGGTATTCATCCATGGCCTTGGGTCATCTCATTCGTTTTATATACCAGTCATGAACCAGCTCGCGACTGCAGGATACTCATCAATTGCGTTGGATGTCTATGGTTAGTATTTGCTTTATTCCGTTAGCAGGAATCATACACTAAAGATCAATAGGCAGTGGCCTTTCCATGTTGTCAGAGGGGGTTGAAGATCCTACATTTGACACAATCGCGAGTGATGTAAAGGCTTTGCTGGAAGGACTGAGCATCCGACCCGAAAATGCCGTCGCCGTTGGACATTCTATGGGCGGTATCATTGTGCCAAAGCTCGCCCTGAAGTGCAACCTTCGCGGGTCAGTTCTCATTGGTCCTGTGCTGCCAAAGCCAGCAATGGCCGAGATATTCAATACTCGCATAGAGACAGTCAAGAAAGGTGAGCTAATTTGAAGCACGAAGAGTATTATGTGGTATTAATCTTGAACTCAGAGGGAATGGAGCCAATGGGCAAGACTATTCCATTCGCCGCGACAGGTTCCAAGGCAACTTTGACACAAAAAGCATTCATTCGAGCGCTGTTACTGTCGCAAAAGCCCGAGGGGTACATCGCCTTGTGTCGCGCGATTGCGCAAGCAGACGTTCCTCCTTATGCAAACATCGAATGCCCCGTGCTTGTTCTTTCTGGTGGAGAGGACAAAACAAGCCCGATTCCGGATGCGCAAAAGATTTTAAGCGAGTAAGTACTTATTCAAGTGCAAGGTCAATTGATTGAAGCAATCAGTGCTGACTCTTATTTTAGTTGGGGCTGCAGCGACTCGTCGAAGAGTATGCACATTTTGCCTGGAGTTGGTCATTGGCACTGTATTGAGGCAGCAGATGAAGTTGGTTCCAAAATACAAGAGTTCCTATCCAAACTGGGTTAAGGCTTCGAGATAAGATATAGATTAATCAATCAAAATGTATTTCTTCGCGACTTTAATCACCAGAGATTGCATTAATGAGCGCTTCTGTTATAATGCCAGACTACGTGTCTAATGTCTGACCAAGCCATCTCAGCACTGACTCAGTAGTAACCACACAGGAATTCAGCGGTGTTAACCCCTTAATGGGACCGTCGGCTACAGGGATCGTTCCATCGGCAGCTCGGTTATAGTGAATGGTGCGCCAATTTACGTCAGCGGGCATGTCACCAAATCTTACCCCATTCTCGTGGCCAAGTAACCAATAAAGACCTGGCCATATCCGACAGCTCGCGGCCCGCGGTTCACTCCTCAGTTCCAGGCAGGGTTGGAAAATAGTATAGTAATAGTAATAGTAATAAGAAATTAGTAATACTATTAAGAAAAAAGCCCTTAGTTTTACTATCTTACTATTACTAATTTATAAAAAAAAAATTAGTTATTACTATATTACTATTTAGTAATAGTAATAGTAAGAATAGTATTACTAATAGTAATACTATTCTTACTATTAATCTATTTTTAGAAAAGTTTAATATTTAATTTTAGAAATATTTTTTTTTAAAAGTTTATTAATAGTAAATTTAAAAACTTAAATCCTTTTTTTAATATAATTAAAATTAATAAAGTTATTATAAGTTATAATAAATAAAAAAGATTTTTACTTATTTTTTTAAGCTTAAGACCTTTTATAAAAATAAAAAATATTTTTTATTTTTCTTTAAATTATAATAATATTTATAGATCATATTATATTACTTTTTAACCTTTCTTTATTTAATTATAGTAATGCCCGCTCTTTTATAGAAAGATTTAAAAATAAAGTATTTATATATAATTTTTTAAAATAATTAAATAAATTATTTAAAAATTCTTTTATAATAGATTTATTTTTAAAAAGTATAAAACTTAAATCTTTTTTTTTATATAATTAAAATTAATAAAGTTATAATAAGTTATAATAAATAAAAAGAGATTTTATTTATTTTTTTAAGCTTAAGACTTTTTATAAAAATAAAAAATATTTTTTATTTTTCTTTAAATTATAATAGTATTTATAGATTATATTATATTACTT